>OY978015.1:12389480-14889480 GCA_963854515.1 Pandemis heparana | reverse complement strand
AATTCGCTCAGAAGCAAAGAGTTCAGGGAGTATTTAATGAGGTGAGATTATTTCATACTGAGTAGATTGTTTGTCTATTTTTTTTAATTTTGTTTATTCTGGTTTCGGTAATATCTGGCTGGATGGTAGACATTATCAGGCTTTTTATTGTAAATCAAGTGGACTGTTTCAAATTGCAAATGTCTGTAATTTTAATTATACACATGTTATTCATTTAGGATAATTTAAACTGTTTTCAGCACACATTTCTGGGGCCCTGTAGCTAATTGGGGAATACCGTTAGCAGCCATAGCAGACACAAGGAAGGACCCCAGTTTTATTAGTGGGAAAATGACTTTTGGTAAGGAAAATTATCATTTATTCATTTATTAACATAAAATCAGATCAATTTTACTTAACCATGCTAAATGTGACCTTTAGGTCTTGTTACCTTAGGTGCAGTCTACCTTATTAGGGATAATTCTGAGAAATTATTCTTTGAAACAAAACTTTTTTAGATACATATTACAAATTATCAAAATCAAGCTTTGTATATCTACACAGAAACTTAATACTTCCCAAAACAGAGAGTCAGACACAGTAGTATAGTATTTATGTAAATGCTAAAACTATAGAGTTAAAATATGCCAACCTTAGAGTATGCCAATCCTGAAGAAGGTTTAGATAAAACAAATGTTTCTTCAATGCACCATCTTTGAACTTTTCATCTCAATTATTTCAAAACCTACTCTAAAATAAATGTGTTTCTAAAACTGGTTTAAAACTGATATGCCTGGGAGTTTTTATGCTATTATCAGCCTTTATTGACTTATTAAGTCAAAGTTCAAAGTGCCAGCTATAAAAAATCACAAATATTCTATTAAATAAACTCCTGTCAACCAGAGCTACACACAATTTTGCCATTCTTTAGCCTCCACTCCCCTTGTCTTGTTCAACGGTGCCAATCTTGTTCATGGTGTAAGTAAAATCACACATTACTGGATCCCGTCTCCCTAAATAAGACTCAAAATTCGCCAGATCATTATGATAGTGTTGTTTTATCTGATCATCAAAAAATATGTAATTGTTTCAATTGTGGTTTATTTATGTTAGCAAATTATTGTGCAACTAAAATCTCAAGAGTATTGCACAATACCACATAATTTATGCCTATGGAGTAAAGATAACAAAGATTACTCAATACATGTCGTATCAATGTTCAATGTATTTGTTTATAATAGCCAGTAGTATCATAACTGGTTATAAAATTAAGTAATACCTACTTATAATTAGATTTTTTTTAGCATTAGAAAAAAGGTAAACAATTTTGACATGTCTTTTTATCGAAAACAATTAAAAAAAATCGGTAACTCGAAAATATTAAACTATAACAAAACTAATGTCAAAGTTTCAGGGATTTTAAATTGAAACTTGCTATTATTTATTTTTATAAACTGTTTTGCAATAAAAATACATGTCAAGATTGTTGAACTACATGTTTCAATATTTAGGTTTTATTTGAATCTAATCATTATAATCTAATTACATATTCGTAAAAGAAACTTCAAACGCAAGAGGCAAACAATATAAGCCACCACTTGCAAGGAAACCACTTACATGGTTAATAAATTTAATTTTGTTCTTGGAAATTCCCAAATATGGTAAAAGCAAACTTTTTACCTACCTACCAACGAAATCATTATATTTGATTCGGATTCCGTCGTAGCTATAACGGGTTCTGCAGGTTGACCAGTTTTCAAGTCGTGATAATAGTAATTAACTGCGCGATCTGTAATTAAGGTAAAAACTACTTGTGTGCGTTTCAGGGACACCTGCGTAAAAATACTTAATCACTATTATGGAATATCGTTTTAAATGTGACTGTTAACTTGTAAAAATTACTTATTTCAACTATTAACTAATCGCTTAAGCTACATAATGAAATGTCATAATCATCAATCAAACATCATGATAAACGATACAAATATTGCGGCTTCCGCTGATCTAAAAAAGGTTTAAGCGCCAGTAAAATTTACAGACATATACCCTTTTACACCTGACTGACTGATGCTATCTGAACGACTTTTATGATGCTTAAGAGTGTGCTGTCAGTAATAAAATAAAGATAAACTGACTTCATTGACGGATATCTAAATAATACCCTTATACAGATAGTGTATCAGTATCACATAATCTACTACTGAATGTTTGGGTGCTTAGATTTTTTAATGCATAGTAACAGAGGCATGCGTTTGAGCTCAATTACGCCCGTAAACGAAGATGTGGTGTAAGATAGGGCATGCTTGCCTAGCAAATGTCCATTCAGCCTTGTTTTGAAGATGGCCAGGGCCCTATTTTATAAAGCTTCAAGATACAATTTAGAAGCGTAAATCTCTTTCTGACCCTATGTGTTAGATAGAGACTTCCGCTGGTAAATTGTAACTTGTATAGCTTTGTAAAATAGGGCCCAGATTGTAGCGTTCAAAGAACACAGACTCTGGCAGGGAATCCTATTCCCATTATTCATTTGTTGTTAAATTTTGATGACTTTTGGTAAAAACCTGAATGATTTAATAGGAAAACCTGCTCAGTTAAATAATGAACGTAATTAGTCATTTTGTGATAGTAAAACCATGGACAGCTTTCCTTATTGTTATAACTTTCTAACCTATGCGGCCAACGTGTGTCCCAGTATAAACGGCATCATTTACGGAATACAACTTGAAAACCTAGGTCTATAAGTAAAGTCTATTTATTCATAATAAATACTAAAATAAAAAAAATAAAAAATGTTGCCTGTTTTTTGCAATTCAAAAATAGTGATGTGCCACCACTACCGAAAGTTAATGATAAATTAAATTTAGTATAGATTTTTGTGTGTATAAGCTAGTGTAATAAACTAATAAACCTTTAAATTTGCTTGATTATGATAATCGTATGTTTTTCTTAAAATATAACTTGGCCAAACCTCTTGTATCCAGACCACAATTGTCGATGGTTTCGTCGACTCCACCACTAAACAATAAAAGCTGGTATCATTATTTCACAATTTGACATTTGCAATTGTCAATTTAGTATCTAGTATGAATATAGACTAGTCAAAATTTCATCAAACCACTATCTCTCTGTTCACAGCCCTGTCTCTCTACTCGCTTATGTTCATGAGGTTCGCGTGGAAGGTCCAGCCGCGGAACATGCTCCTCTTTGCCTGCCACTTTACCAACGAGGGCGCCCAGCTGACCCAGGGGGCCAGGTTCATCAACCACCACTATTTAGGTGGCAACAAGGAGACCACAGAGAAGAAATAAGAGACTCCTGGTAAAAATTGTAGTAAATGCTAACCTAAAATTACGCTTTTGTCGCTAAATTTAAATCACATGGTATTGAATTGAAACCAAGCGTGCCAACTTTGCGACGCCACAGTCGAATTTTAGTGATGGAAAATCCGAATTCGTTCCAAAACTGACGCCCCATAGCCCCGCTACGATTGAAAATCCAAAATCGGAGAAAAAAAATTATAGTTTTTTTTTAAATTACGTGTAACGAAAAGCGTTTCAGTGACCAAAAGTATAATTTTAGGTTAGAAATTTAATACAAAGATGGATATGAGGAGGCTGTAGTGATATTTTTAGCCGAATTTTAAGCGATTCGTGTCAGTTACGTTTTAAACTAATGGACTTACAGTCTGTGAGCTCTTAAAATGTCATTCGGGTTTGTATTGCTATCTCACTCACTCAGCCGATTCTAGTATCAAACCCATACGAGCGAGTGGGATAGCAAAACAAACCCAACCGGCATTCTCAATTCTAACAGCTCACGGAACCTTACCTTTATTATCAGCGTGGATACCATGTGGTCAGATTTGTTCTAACTTTTGCTATGAGAAAGAGACACTGGCTATCAATGGAGAAAGCTAGCGTGTTTCTTGCAAAATTAGTTGAATTTTGAATGAGATATAGTTAATGTTATTTTACGTCGCCGCGGGCCGTAATTGGCAATTTATCGCCCGCCACGCGAGGGGAAATTTCCTCCTGGCCTGGGGAAGACGTAATTGTGTACACACCTCAGGCGGTGATAAAGAAAGCTTATGGTCGCATGTTTATCGCCCTCGCCTTTGACTCGTGCGACGAGTTCCTGCGATCTTAGATATTCTTTATTTCACCACCCTCGGCGTGTAATGTACTATTAAGTCTTGGTACCTTTGTTAAGCCGTATGGAAGTGAATTTTACAAAATTTGTTAAATTATTTTTACTGTTATTTGTGTCTAAATATGTATTATAAGTATGTTCATCCGTTGCCTAGTACCATAGTACAAGCTTTGCTTAGTTAGGGACTAGATCAATTGTATACTATCCCATGATATTTATTTATTTGTTAAACGAATCAATACTGTAGTATTTTATTATGATCGAGTTACGTATTTTTATCTTTGTATAGTACCCGGCCATAAAGATTACAGGTCGGCCTTCTCGGCTAATTTCGGCTTCGTATAGCGTTGTCTCGCTCTAACTTACGTGACGCCTATTGTCTCTTTCCAAAGACCGAAGTGTAATCTTTATGGCCGGGTACTGTATAGTCAGTTTTAAAGGTAGCTGAACGCTTTTGTATATTAAACGTGTCAAGTTTAAAGTGACAGGGTTCTAGAGCCCAGTTACTTCTAAGACAGGGATGGCGAACCAATGGTAATGGCGCGCCAATAATAAAAAAAGTGTGCAAGATTTATTTTTGTCCATTAAATCACCAACTTAAGATTTTGTGAAAAGCAATAATGTGGTCATTATGATTATGATGGTAACAACAACACACTTAAGACAAAAAGGTATTTGATGATAAGTCAGATCCAAATTTTACTTTATTTGTGAAAAAATGGCACGTCCACAAAAAAAGGTTCGCCACCCCTGTTCTAAGGATTACATATATGCACAGAACAATAGTTGGTATTAGTAGGTACAAATGCCAAGTTACCGCTTTTAAATATCTTCCAGCCCGGCTAACACGAGATCGCGCGAGACTATCCGTCTCTTTCTAGAAGGAACAGTAAGAATAAGACGGGTGATCTTTCTCGCGACGCGACTTGCGCGCTCTCGTGCTGAAAATGTGAAGCGCATATTCTTTGACCCCTTATTCATAAGGCCTTGATTTCATTTCTTTAAAAATTCTTCATTTACGTCTTAATCGCTAATCCTGCCGCCAAGCAACAGTGCGCTGCTGCGTTCCGGCGTGGAGAGACAGCCGGTGACACTGGCACATTAAGTATTCTATCTTAGCCCTCTATGCTGTCAATGCATCTGCGCTCCTCTTGTGTCCATGTTTGGCTTTCACTTACTATCAGGTGACCCACTTGCTTGTTTTTTTCCTTAAAGTAGATGTCTTCTGTCCAATGGGACAAATTTCCAAGTGTCAAGGGTGATCGCTGCCAAAATTCCGTTTACTTAAGACAGCTGTTAGGCATAGTTCTAATTCCTTTCTTCGTCGTATAAAAAAACTCATTTCATTCTTAAAAGTTACAAATGTCATATTGTCAGTCAAAATCTGTCAAAGTGACAAGGCATTATGAGTAAGGGATAGATAGTTTTAGAAAGGTTATGTACAAAAAATGTAGATAGATACGTAAAGTAAAACTGTAAATAAAATAATTTTGTATTTGAAGAATTTTATCTGGCTCAATCTGGAGAGTACTTTTGTATAGATACTTATTTGTAGAATAATGGTTTGATGGATTATTAAGCCCTTGTGGCGCCCGTGTGGAAGCAGTACCCTGGCGCCATAACACGGGCGCAGGGTCTTTGAGAGCGCCGGCGCCGCGAGCGACGCATCTTTGGAGGTGTCGCATTAGAGGGCGCTCGGCGCCCCCTTAGACCCGGCGCCCGTGTGCGCCGCACACCCTGCACCTTAGGTAGTGGTGGCAATAACGGCTGTTTTGCAATAATGAATAACAGTGTTGTGTTATTCTTAAGTAGCTGTTATTGTAAACTGTTGTCTGTTATCCTGTTATATTGCTGTTTTACAAAACGATAATGAACTTATTATTAAATAATTGTTATACTTTTTTCGTTACGTTACGAATGTTACGATACAACGCGCGCGATCGCAGCGTAATAAAAACGTACGGGAACAAAAGCAAAACAACGCTCTGTTATCTTGTTTGTTATTGTACTGACTGACAACAAACTAATAACAACGTTGACAACAGACAACGCATAATGATAACGGGATAGTTGACGATTCGATAATGTGTTGTTCGTTGCGTGCAAATAATGCATTGCGTTATCTGCTGTTGTAATAACGACCACCACTAACCATAGGTAAAGACGCCTCTGAAAGTCATGTGTATTCTGTAGCGTATTTTGTTACAAAAAAAACTCTAGAATCATCTGTAAATTTTATTGGCAGCGCTCGCTCGAATGACGGGCATATTATAGTGGACGGGTCGATGACGAACGGCTCAGTAACGGCTTGATGACGGTGCAGCAACGGCTCCGAAACGGCCTAGTGACGGCCCGGTGACGGCAGTGGCGAACACGGTTTGCAAGTACATAGTTGACTTCCTGTTTTTATCGCTTTGATAATTTGGGTAATACATTAGTTAACTGGCACGTCCCTCTATGTATATACGTAGATAGTTCAAAGTGTTACGTTCATATATGAAGGGTATATTTTTTGATTATTTATTGAATATCGAATATATCATTGTTGATCTGTTGACTTTGGTTTTATTTGAACCGTCCTGTAGTTAGCTGAATAATAAGTAAGTAAATGCTTTATTGTACAAATATAAAGAAACAGACACAAATCACAAAAAAAGAATACATTAGATATTATGCACAAAGGCGAACTTATCCCCATAAGGGATCTCTACCAGTTAACCTTTGAATAGATGAGAGGAGTATTAAGCGAGGGACCGACAAAGAGTGAGTTTAAAATCTAACTAATATTATAAATGCGAAAGTATAGATGGATGGATGGATGGATGGATGTTTGTTTGTTACTGAATCACGCCAGAACGGCCCAACGGATCTGGATAAAATTCGGCACATAGATAGAGATAAGTCTGGAATAGCACATAGGCTACTTTTTATCCCGGAAAATTGCGTAGTTCCCGCGGGATAGCGATAAACGAGTTCTTTGCAGACGAAGTCGCTGGCAACAGCTAGTATTAATATAAGTCGATGAACAGTTTGAAAATAAAGTTAAATAAAATGTGCCAGGTGCTGCGCGTTTTGTCAACGTTAACGGTCGAACAACGTCAAGACACCTGTAGGCTTATTGTCTAACTCGCTCGCGATCGCCATCGTGTTCATTTTAACAGTTCTTGTATGAATGTGACAGCTAGCTGATTCCGATGCCAATTGTCAGCCCATACATGAACTGTCAAAATGAGATGGTGATTGCGAGCGAGTTAGACAATAAGCCTACTGACTCCTTGTAATGTCTGCTAAGGAACGGGTCATGTTATGATTGCGTTCCGAACAGCGATCACATCTCGGACGACGTTGTTATACCTTAATTATGAATACCTCTAATTATAGTATACAGGATGATCGGATGATCGTTTATCGCTAACCTGTGGTAACTATGCAGTTTTCCGAGATAAAAAGTAGCCTGTTTTAATCTAGGGTACCAGGTCCTATCACCGTTCCAAATTTGATCCAAATCCGTCTAGTCATTTCATCGTGAAGAAGAAACAAACATACACACTCACATCGTCACAAACTTTCGCATTTATAATATTAGTAGGATTCCAGAGATCCTTCTGTCTACAAAGTGAATTTGTTTGTAGTAGGTATAAACTTAATTTTATCCAAATGAAGACTAAGTAGGTACATCTAGGTGCTAACTTGTGAACTTACGCATTTATAGCATTTTTATGGCATATTTATAGCATTTACGCATTTATTTACGCATTATATGAAAAAAAAAACATTATTATATGGATATGGATTACTTAATTAATTTTTATTTGAAATAAATAATTTCATTTTCATTTTCATTTTTTTCATTTCATTATAGTATATTAGAAACAAAGCATAGGTATCTTTTTTATCCTTATTAGCATCAGAATTTTAATTATTGATTAACTCTAATAACTATCTTCACTCGATTTGATAGCAAAATGCTATAATGATATTGCATCAGACTTTCCCGTCCTCATAATATACCAGCGAATGACGATATCTCCACACAGCCGCTCCACCTGCGTTACATAAGGATAGTAGGAGTATAGTTTGAATTTAATTAAAACTACCCATCTTTGTGTTAGCATTCCTTAACCAGTAGGGTTGTGTTTTCGTGAACTGGATACTTATTTAAAAAAGTGTTGAGTTAATATATTATTCGAATTGTTTTGTCTCTTGCAATTCACGATGGCGAGTGAGCTTTGTCTGTGGTAAACACGTATCTGCATACGCGTCAACGTGTGTGTGAGTGAAAGCGGGTATGGTTAGGTATATGACAAATATCCACTAGTTATTCTGATCTGAAAAAATTATTAAGGAGTTAGCTGTTGCCCGCAACTTCGTTTGCAAAGAATTCGTTTATCGGTATCCCGCGGGAACTACGCAATTTTCCGGGATCTATCTTTGTTCCAAATTTCATCCAGATCCGTTAGGGTGCGACCAAACCGCCGCGTTTACGCAGTGACATGTCGTATGCGTCACGTTTTCTCACAGTTTCTTCATACATTTTATTGCGATTCCGTAACGTCACCGTTCTTTGAGCGGCGGTGTGGTCGCACCTTAATCGCATAGTTCGTCGTAAACATAGAGTCGCGGGCAACCGCTTATAATAACTATAGGCACAAGAACAAGTTTAAAAAACCTGTAAAGCGATTGCAACCTGCCAGCCCTTTAGTCGCTTATAACAAGAAAATTTACAACTAATTTAAATTCCGAACTGCGGCTGAGGGTATAATTCAGTAAAAATAGCTCAAAACGTGGCAAAATATATGGAGAACATTTATCTATTGGGATGGATACCTTATGGGGTGAAGTCAAAATTTATCAACTCTCCCCCCTCCTCCGGGGGGCGCGTCCCCCCCTCACGCCCCCCGAAATGTCCCGAAACGCGGTTTTTTGAACTTTTTGAGAAAACTGTTCGCGATACAGAAAAATTGTGTAGGAATGAAATAATTTACAATAAATTTACTATAAATCTACCATACACATAAAAGCGGTATCTCTTATGGTTTTGACGCAAGAAGACGCTGAAAATCATATTTTTTTGTTTTTTACAATAAATTTTATTAAAACTTCAGTTTTCTCAGAAAATACTCATTTTACAACTAAAAAATGTATGACTTAAATAAACAATGGAATATTCCCTTTAAAAAGAGGTATAATTTATTTATATATTAGTTAAATTGACCATTTTATGATAGTTTAAATATTTAATTTGTCATGAACAATTTTTTTTACTTGAAGATTAGGTATGTTTAAAATGTTTTTTATATAGTTTAGAGTTAATTATAAACCACGCTAGTGTAATTTTGTTTATTTTTTCTTCAGTTATCCGCAAATAATAAGTATATTCATTAATTTCCAAAAAGGTACTAAGATGTTTATTTAATATAATCAACTATTTATTTAAGTATACACTTTCATTTAAGTAACTTACATTGAAATTGAAGAGAGACATTGAAATAAACAATTGTCAACACTCTTATTATCTGGGGGCACGGTAGTGCCCCAGCTAAGATAGCCAAGTGAAGCGCAAAAAGGGCACCATTTACCTTTTCTCGAACCGCTTTGTCGTTATTTTGTACCCTCATAACTTGGTTTTGGATTTTACGAGATAACTAAAATTCTCGGGATATGATATGAATAGTGGACTTATTACAAGTGTAAAGTTTCAGTTGCATAGCTCTTATATTTAAAATTTTATTGATATCTAAAAAACTAGTGGTCGTCACTAGTGATCATCATATTAAATTCCTAGAATGCTCAAATTTGGTTTGTAAGCTAGATTAGTATACAATCAACAGCAAAAATCTAAAATTTGGAACTTTAACTCTTCCTTCAATCGGTCAAACAAACTAGCGAATGGATATTTTGTACGAAACTTCGCAAATTTTGATGCCAGCGGTCTGAAAATTGATAAAGGGAGTTGTTAAAAATAATAATCTGTATATTTCAGAATTTTCAGTAAATTAAACTGAATTAGTGGATGAAATAAAGCGCAAATGTGGTGTTTTCTGAAGGCACTTGTCATAAGCCAACTTACAAACTTTTTACGTTCTAACTCTACAAGTGTTTAAGAGTTTGTGAAGTCTACAATTTAGTAAAAATAATGTCGTTGGCCGTTTTGCTACCGTCATATAGGCGTAAGGTAAAAAAATCACTGTTCATTACTTTCCTGTTAATTACAATAGTTTTTTAAACATGAAATTACCGTGAGACTCAATCAATAATATGTGACAACTAATAATAATAATAAAATAATAATAATAATAATACTTTATTTACTTTATTTGTAATATGTGATCGTTTCGCTGCCGCCGGGGCAAGCGGTCCAGGAATAAGGACTACGAACTAGTCTGGAATATGTCGAGCATCACTCGACTTTTATACGTGAGTTATTCGTTTGTGTGATTATAATTATCATTACAATAGTTCTTATAGTTACGAATTTCAACTTTCTAGGACGTAAATTTGTTGACCACCAGTGAGTGAGTCAGTGACGAAATCAGAGTTTTTTAGATATCTATAAAATTTAAAATATAAGAGCTTGTAATAAATCCACTATTCACATCATATCCCGAGAATTTTAGTTATCTGGTACAGTCCAAAACCAAGTTATGAGAGTACAAAATAACGACAAAGCGGTTCGAGGAAAGGTAACTAGTGCACTTCTTGCGCTTCCCTTGGCTATCTTAGCTGGGGCACTACCGTGCCCCCAGATAATAAGAGTGTTAACATTGTTTATTTTAATGTAAGTACTTAAATAAACCTGCACTGCGACCGCCAGAAAGGCCGTATATGTTTCCTCCAACGCGCTGCTTGCGGCGGTGAGGGAGTGGAACGCTAGCCCGCTCCATGAGCGCTGGAGGACCTGCCATAAGCCAGTCATCGCGGGAGCGGGGTAACCCGCGATGTTGCCCGACAGATTAATATTTCATTTATGTCTAATTTTTAATTTTGGTTTTATTTTTATTTTCATTTATTGTACATTTATTGGACCTGGTCTGGAAAATAAATCATTTCATTTCATTTCATTTCATAAAAGGGTATACTTAAATAAATAGTTGATTATATTGAATAAACATCTTAGTACCTTTTTGGAAATGAATGAATTTATTCACACTAATTATTTGCAGATAACAGAGAATAAATAAACAAAATTACACTAGCATGGATTATAATTAATTCTAAACTATATAAAAAACATTTTAAACATACCTAATCTTCAAGTAAAAAAAATTGTTCATGACAAATTAAATATTTAAACTATCATAAAATGGTCAACTTAACTAATATATAAATAAATGATACCTCATTTTAAAGGGAATATTCCATTGTTTATTTCAGTCCTACATTTTTTAGTTGTAAAATGAGTATTTTCTGAGAAAACTGAAGTTTTAATAAAAAATATTGTAAGAAAACAAAAAATTATGATTTTCTGCGTCTTCTTGCGTCAAAACCATAAGAGATACCGCTTTTATGTGTATGGTAGATTTATAGTAAATTTATTGTAAATTATTTCATTCCTACACACTTTTTCTGTATCGCGAACAGTTTTCTCAAAAACTTCAAAAAACCGTGTTTCGGGACACTTAGGGGGGCGTGGTGGGGGGACGCGCCCCCCGGAGGAGGGGGGAGAGTTGATAAATTTTAACTTCACCCCATAAGGTATCCATCCCAATAGATAAATGTTCTCCATATATTTTGCCAGATTTCCCATACAATGGATTCTTATTTGCTTGAGCTAGTAGGAAACTTTTTATTACGAAACCTTTTGCAAAAAACGCACCAATTATCTTACGTATGAGAGAGCGATAGTTTGCGGAATGTTTTACTTTAATTTAAATACCGCACTACACTACTCGGATTCAGCTTTGTTGATTTAAAAAATGATTGTAAAGTCTACACAGGAATTCCTTTACCCTTATGATTCAATAACAATGTAAGGTTCAAACATCACAGACAATTTTTTCACTTTTTTTGATGATTTTATTCTTGTGAGCGTTGTAACTTGTAAGTATGCAGATACGATTTATATTTTTGAAATGGAAAACTTCTTTAGCGGTGCTTAGCGCTTTTTGGGATGGGTAAAAATGCTAAACTCGCGTCAGGCGTAAGACGGAGGGAGAGTTTAAGTACCAGGATATCAGATCCTCTAAGAGCTTATTTTGAAATATGAATGAATCGCGTTCGATTTTTGAAGTGATTTTTTGTTGAGTCGTGGAGCAAAAGTACTAGGGCATCAGCACATTGTTAGAGGTCTGTCAATATAGATAATACGTACGTTTTTTTTGTAAGCGGTCAGTACGGAACGCGTCTTGAGCGTCATGGAGGTTACAACATTAAAATCTAATCTAAGCTGCTGTTTCACTTCTACCGGCACTCCCGGAATGCTACTAGTCGCTTTTTTTTGTTCGTTTGAAGCGCGAATACTGATGATAATGAACGAAAAATAAGAAAAAGACGAGTAGCTTTCTCACGCACTTGTGCTAGCCGTGTAGAATAGTGTGTGAAACGGCCCCGTTCGGATAATGTCGGTAGTTTATAACCAGTGACGCAACTACCGCTATTAGGAGCCGTTAAAGAAGTCCGCCCCGAACTTTATTCGAAAACAAACATATTAAGAGGGCGCGTTACCGATCTCTGTATTCCTCTAATATAGTTTTTCCCGCCTATCAGTGTCACTGGCGAACGACGGAGTTATACTGTATGTGAATATTTCTTCCATGCTGGCCTGGGAGTAAAAATAAAACATAGAATGTACAGTCGCTTCTCTTCCCGCGCAGATGGTAAAGCCCAAGGGAATGGGCGAAAATCTTGGGAATCGTGTTATAGGCGATGCGGCTAACCCCTCACTATTTTGATTCCCCCTTTCCACCTAGGCTCTGTCTACCCCGGAAGGGATACAGACATGATGTGTGTATGGATGCATGTTTGTATTATATGACATCAATGTATTTAATCTAAATTTATTCTATTCCTTTTACCACGCTCAAAAATATTGCAAACCCGCAGTTATCAAAGACTAAATCTTACTACTTTTATGTCGACGTCGAAAATTATCAAAAGTCATATAGTGCCTATTAAGCCACACATTGTCATATTGTATTCAACCAAACGTAGAGTTAGGACTCAAGTTAGCCAACCACGCGGCCTTACAAGGCGCAGTCGCACGTGGAACACCGATGCGAAATGACGTGTTAAATTTTTAAAACAAAAATTGTAGGCAACGATCGGCTACCCCAAAGTGCCTGAAATATACGATCGCAGTACAACCCACGCGTATATAAAGCTATTCACACATTCACGCTCGAGCGCGCGTTAAGTGAGCGGCGCCGGCGCGGCGCCGTCCGGTGCCTCCTGCCCTTAGCCCATTCCATGAAATAGCGAATCTAACTTACTAAAGTTGAAAAGTCCTTCGAATCAAGCCGACAGAGTCGGGTAAAAAGGGCATTTGCGGTAGGTATGTGTTTTGTGCCCTTGTAATTTTTTTTATGACGCTTTATTTGCAGTTGGCTCAACAGTTTTTTTTTTACTTTCGTTCAACGGACACTCTTAAATCCTGGCAGTTTTAATTGCTCAAAATTAAAATTCGAATTGTGCCTTCTCGTTCTCACTAATGTGTTTAATTTAATATCTAGTGAAACGGGCGGTATGATTCGAATTTCGAATTTTGAATTTGCGAGCAGACTTCCCGGAAGACTAAGTGCTCAAAGGATATTTTTGCTCTATGGTGGCCCCTGACTTGAAATATTCCAGTAAGACTAAACTTTTGAAATAATTCTACTAGTTTCGATATTTTCGGAGGACCTTCTTAAGAGAGAGTGGGATCAAGATAAACATGTGCGTTTAACTTGTATTTGGTAATCCTGGTACCTTATCGTGACGTCTTAATGGGTTTCAATTCCGACTCAGTTCAGGTTTTCTAAACTGATTCGGAATTGAATCGCATTAAGACGTCATGGCCCCTTACTTACTTATCACGAGAGCTGTAATCTGTCACGGCCTTGTCACGGCATTTTCGCGTTTCGGCACTCAAATGCCTACTTTTACAAAAAGTTTCTACTTTTATAAAAATAAACTTGGACCATAGAGCGCCTCACAAAAGCGCGGGAAGTCACAAAACACGGCCATTACGGCTTATTTGTAGCGTCGTCCGGCGAATTTTGAGTTATTTATCGGCGCGCATTTGCTCTGGAAGTGATAAATACCGTCAAACGGCTGTTTGGGTCGCTTCCTGAGTCGCGTTGTTGTTTCCCTGTGCAAGTGTGTATTGTGCCTTAGTTGTTGTCTTGCGTGTTTTTCCTTGTTTTTTAAGATCGTTTACATAATGTTTTGGCTCTTATTTTTTATTGCATGATAAATATTCTTAAAAGATTTTTAATCCAGCTCGGAAAAACGTTATTTCTTGAATGATGCGGGGCTATTTATTTGGTTTGGTACTTGTAAAGTAAAAATGGTCAGTGTAAAGTCAAGGGCATAAATATAAAATATGTAAGTACGTTACCAAGAAGTCAAAAACATCTATTCATCTTTATGTCACTAACAAAAGGTCGGTGACACATTTATATTTGACATGATGGCTGTAACGATATTTTTATGCCCTCGACTGTACAGGTTTTTTAAAAAGTTTAGATTAGTTACGTTCTGTTAATTTTTTTTGGTATCTATAGAATAGACCGGAATATTTTTATTGTCCATAACAACTATAATTTCTACTTGTAAGTAATAAAGCTGCTTTAGTTACAAAATTTACCGGCAAATCGTAACACAATTTCTTTTAGGCCATAAATAAAAACATAAACTCGCAGACGGCTGAAACTTCCTACTGAATTATTAAAACGTCGTCGCTGGCGTGTCTTCGCTAATCTATCTTTTGTCAGCGGACCGGGATTTTAAAATAAAATAAAACTTGCCACGGTAAAAGTTCAGCTTTATTTTATTTCCCAATTTGCCAGGGCGGCAAGGGCAAGAACTATAAAGCAATCCATCTCTATATTAAGCGTAAATGCGAAATTAACTCTGTTACTGTCTACTACCTTTCTTCTTGATGACATTTGTCGCGAGCATAGTTCAAATGTTAATTACGATATCTTGACAGATAAAGTCGACATAGTAATTCATCAACGAGGGAAATAGCGAATGACGATTGGCGAATGTTTTTTTTTTAAGAATAACCCTGGCTGGTTTCAACGTTCAGCCTAGGCCATATTAAAAAAAAGGTACTTAGTGGTTTTGTTTTCGATATAGACAAGGAATTACGATGTATTTTTCTGAATTTTCACAGGATACGGAATATTTCCATGAAAGTAAAGCCGTAAGCTATCTTACAATATTCCCTTTGTTCTCATAAGTATGGGTATATATAACGGAGCTAGAGCCAGTTTAGCGCAGCTATCGCAAGCAATTAGAGACTCGGGGTCTACTCGAACGCATTGATGAACGTTCTAGATTAGAGGCTGAACGATCCCAGCCTTTGCCTGCTGGCCGGGCGTCGACGAGCAAAATGCACGTCACTGCAACGGGGTTCAAGCATGGAACGATACTTTCTTTTTAACAATGGCGTCTAGAGGTGCCAGTATCAGCATGAAAATTGCTTATTTTAAATCGTTATATTAATATTATACTAGCAGTTGATCGCGACTCACCTTGTTTGTAGCATAAAGGTGATACCTAGATGTTTTTGACGTCTTGGTAACGTATATATATGCCATTGACTGTACATACATAATAAAGACCAACCGCTTAAATGAGCCCTCGCCCGCGCGACACAGGGGCGTGGGGTAGGCGAAAAAAGGGACCGAAAGGGGTGCGGGCGGGTAGTGCGCCTCTATAGAATGAAGCCAACTGCCACCCAAAAAAGGAATAAGCTTACTCCCCGGATAATTGGCGAGACCAAAATTAGTTGAAGTTAAAACGACATACAAACGACGAAGAGTTATACATACATAATATACATACATAAGACAGTCGAAGTCCCGCTGTAGCGTCTATTCGAAAAGTGCTTCTCAACTTGATGTTAACGTTTTCAACGCAATGTTACGTAAGGATCAGAAGGCTGAGACAAACTTATACAAGGTTTTTAAGAATTATTCGAGAATATTTTCAAATTTCGCAAGTCGTTGAAATAGATCGTCGAATTCAACTGGGTTGGGCCGCATTCGGGAAACTGAATGATGTCTTCTTGAGTGACATACCGACATGCTTGAAACGGCGAGTGTTCGATCAGTGCGTTTTACCCGTTCTCACGTACGGTTGCGAGACTTGGACTCTGACGAGATCTGTGATGCACCATCTTCAAGTGGCGCAAAGGGCTATGGAGAGAGAGATGCTAGGTATCTCCTTGTTGGACCACATACCAAACACAGAGATCAGAAGAAGAACTGGTGTTGTCGACATTGCCCTCAGAGTGTCTTCACTAAAATGGAGATGGGCGGGCCACGTGTGCCGAAGGGAGGACGGACGGTGGACTCGAACCGTGCTAGACTGGAGACCGAGAACTGGCTTCAGGAATAGAGGCAGACCATTGGCTCGTTGGAGTGACGACATCGCCAGTATAGCAGGGAAATTGTGGAGAAGAACAGCTCGAAATAGAAGAGAATGGCGTGCATTAGAGGAGGCCTATGTCCTGCAGTGGACGTAAAAGGGCTGAAAAAGAAGAAGAAGAAGATTTTCAATGGGGGGGTTGGATTACTTTAGTTCAATACATACATACATAAATCACGTCTTTATCCCTTACGCTTACGGGATAGACAGAGGCTAAGGTATCAAGACCTAAAATCCATGTTTAGCATAATTAATTGTGGGCGTACTTATAGATGGAAAGGGGAATCAAAATAGTGATAGGCGGCTAGTCGATAACGATAACCGTATCACGCACAGGGGGGAAATACGATTTTCGAAGTTCGTACGCCGTCCCTCTCAATCTCAAATTAATGCCTATTAGTGTGAGCGGGATGGCGTCACACGAACTTTGAAAATCGAATTTCGGAGTGTGATATCTCACTACTAAGATATACTACGCAGTAGGTACCACTCAATTTGCACATTACAGCTTTTTGAATTTTTTACCATCCATCTCTAAACTCTTTGCAGTTTGACATTTCGCACAGACAACGGTCCAATTCACATCATACTGAGTTACAATACTGCAAATCCCAATGCTGCCAGCATAGCGGACAATAGTGCGAGACAGCGTTAATAGCGGTTTAGCGCGGTAATCGCGAGGCAGTAATTGCTGCAGTGCAGTTCGGCCCAGTGTTGCCAACCGTCGCGCGAAATTTACATTGACTACGGGGTGTGCACGGATTGCGTTATATGGTCTAACGGCACCTAATTAATACAGAGCCAGTGCCGTTTGACTTTTGCTTCCTGGAACGCTGCATTTTTAAGAACAAAAGTATGACATTGTCTTTCGAACAAGTTGGACTACAAAAAGGGTCGTCCACCGAAGCCAGTTATGCCGAGATTAAAAGTATCCCTTCAATACGATTATCGCATCTAATATTTTTAACATTTCAGTTATTTTCATTAGGTATACCACGTTCACTCGGTCGCGTACAAAATTAATTTAAGTTCATAGTCGCTGACGCTGAGTTTGGCTCACATGACCAACGTTGCGTGTGAGTTAGCGCGATTCATTTGTTTAATATGTTTTGCCCTATGGACCAGTGAAGCTCGTGTCAAAAAAAAGAAAAAGAAGTTCATAACTCACACCTTCTAATAGGAATTTCAGCCAGTACGAAAATACTTACGAGGTATTGAAGGTATACAGCCGATAATCATATTACAGGGCTCTATAACGAAGTTTAACCCGACTCAAGAACCAATGTATTGACAAAATTGATAACGACTTAACGATGAATCAATTTGCTTCGGGGTAGTAATTGTCTCTCTAAGGACTACGCTATGAACCCTTTTAAACGAGCTCGACTTAATGCAAAACCTGAGAATTTATTTCTTCATTGAGTCTTGACAATGTGAAATAGCAAGTACATAACGCGGAAGACTAAAATCAAAAAAGGAATAAAATTATGAAAGAAAAAATAAGTAGGTAGGTAGGTAGTTACTTCAGAACGCAGGTGGGTCCATATTATTATTGTAATAATATAACGGTATATGTAAATGCTTTTGAGCTTGTAACTTGCGATATCTATCACCGAATATTATAATAATAGGTACGTATTTTTGATTCCTGTTTAAATCAATCGTCCACAAAACATTAAAGTGGTTTAAAAAAATCAGAGCACGTAAAACTGATGGCCAAAAAGCCCGAATCCGAGGAATGAGGAATTATTTAATCTGTAGTCTGTAGTTTCCTTTTCCCGCTCTTTTTACTTTTTTAATTAACAGCAATTGTAGGCGCTGGAATCGGTTTAATTCAGCCTCAAGCCGTGCCGCGACGATGTTAAGTCCCGTAGATACTGAGGGATAAACTAGGAGTCGACTGCGCTGGAGACAACTTACTGGTAATTATTTATAATTGCAAAAGTGTAATTAACATGAGCTATGTGCGGAACGAGATGAGGCAAACGGTTGTGATACCTATATATGTGTTTCAATAGAGTTTAAAGTGGCTGGTGCATAATATGACTAATTATAAATAGTCGCATACATTACTTTATCTACATGCGCGTATTCACAGCAAAATACGTAGGTAACATTTAGTTTCTGTCCCTTGAAAGTTCGAGAGAAATGAAATGGCTGTCACATCTTTTTTTTTTATTCATGGACAATAGAGTAGCCATAAACTAAGCGAGGATGCTAACTAACATCATACTTACCCGTCTTTAATGACAAATAGTAAATGAAAAATTATAGTTCCTCTTCATTAATTTTCTACTCTATTAGCGTAAAATTTAACAATCAATGCAAATCAGGTCTCGCCACTTTAGACACAACAAAGTCATAATTAAGAGGCCATGGAAAGTTCCGAAAGCCATAGTAGACAATGCGTTTCGTTCCAATCAATCGCTCAATTTCCGTCGACTGATGAAAGCATTTCGAGCGGCTAACTCAGTTTCACAATTACTGGTGTCCTCGGGAGCTCTATTTATAGAAAAACTGGAACAAAATACTTCATTTATACTCGTATCCGTAGTGCTAGTTCAGGCAAATAATTCTACTTTTAGCAATATTGTCAGAAAATGAGAAAGTTTGTTCACAAAGTGTATATTTGTTACTCTTTCATGGGTTTTTATTAAATTTGCCACACCACACGTAAGTTAAAGTATTGGAATATTGTAGGTAGGCTTTGCGGTGTAAATAAGTGTGTGTCAGGTACACACGTATGCTAGCGGAAGATATAAAAAGTGTGACGAAAAGTTGTAATTTAAAAGTTTTAAAACACACCTTAATTAAAGCAAAATTTTGAGGCTATCACGCAGCACGCTAGCAGAACGAACCCAAAGTTAAAGTCGGTTAAAAAATGGACGAAGAGTAACGAAATGTATTATATTCTTTGAACCACCATTTTGTTATCCACAAAAGAAACAGACGCGCCCATTTACTTATTCGAATTTTAGTGAAACAAGACAAAACTAAATCAAGTGTACACACAGAAATACATAATTTATGACATGCAAATTGCGAAATTGATTTATGATAAGCAAGGCAGCCATTTTAACACTAAACATCTGTAATCAAAATATTAACGTATTAATTATGCTAACGAACTTCATAGGCCGAATAGAATCTCTTGGCGCGCAACCGTTCTACAAGCCACGCCAATTTATACCCAAACTGTGACGCACTGAAGTGAATTTGTAATGGGGAATAGATTTTGCGGAGTCGTTTACATTCTAAATTCGAATTCAGGCGTTCGGAAGCGGCCATTCATAATTATACAAATAGATGACGCAAGTGTATTTACTTCTAAGTTTTATAATTCGAAGGCCCTGGATTCTATTTTGGAAAAGCCATGAAGCCAAACGAAAAAAAAAAAAAAAAAAAAAAAAAAAAAAAATCTTTCTTTTTTCTTTCTTTTTCAAACGTATTTAACGTATCTACTTACTCTAGAGGTTTTTATCAGTAGTTGTAGTAGTAGTAGTATAGTAGTGGTTAATACAGTTGTGTAGTCAATTTAGATTATACAAACAATTATTAATGTCTATTTAAAAAAATTAAACGATATTTGTATAAGTACATGGGGAACATGGAAATACAAGGGTGAGTATAGGAAAAACTTATTTCCGAATGCGATAGATGTAACGTACAATAAATATTAGAAAGTGAATAAAAATCTAGGTACGAAATACTTTTATGATTCCTAAAAATCGAACAGTAACAATACAAGTGCTAAACTCGCTAATGTTTTTTTCTCGAATCTGAAACACGTGTGGCTGCCAGTACTTTCAGCTATTTATTTTTAAACCCGCATAACATGACATATTATTCCAGCCAGTTTCGGCCACAACAGAACTTCAAAACGTGCGTTGCAAGCACCGACTATCGATATCGTGTATGGAATCGAGCTCGTAATTCGAATAATTCGATAGTCGGTGTTTGCCGCGGGCGACTCAGTGTTACCAATTACGAATGGATTTGTTTGTACGCCGGTTGTACTGGTGAGTTTCGGTATGTTTGACAGGGTTTGCATTGTAATAGCTTCCATTATTAAAAGCACTGTCATTTTTAATTCCATCGGAAAATTTGATTGTGAATTTTATACTATTTTCATGATTTTATTAACACAAACATGTCGAAACCAGTATTTTTTTATAGATCACAATAATAATACATAGTAAAGAGGTGCAAAATCCTGTTCACAAAACTATAATTCGTAGAGCTTCTACGTCGTAGCCTCGTAGCGCGTAGCCATAGAATAGACTAACAACAATAGAGAGAAACCGTTAACAAAAACTGCAATAAATATTTTACTCTACTTTTATTTTGAAAAACCGTATTAAAAGCCTTAAAAGGGTTTTAAAGAGACTTTAAATTAAGCACTATATTTTGTTAATTTTCTATTAATGAATAGAATATAGTTCACAAAACTGAAATTATTGTTCGTTTTTTGTACATAATATTTAACAAAAAATCAAATAGCTTACAGGAAGAAGAAGGTGTAAAATGACGAGCTCATCCATAAAGGGATTCGTATTAATTAGACCGAATGAAAAGGCAAAAGAGTTGAGGAGACAGCAAAAAAAAAACCCAAAACCTACAACAAAATTGTCTATGCTCTTCTATTTAGTCTATGCGCGTCGCCAGTAAAGCTAAAGGAAATCGTTTCTCACACTTGTTTAAACTTTTTAATTCCTCCAAAGAATTTTAAAAGGCAAAGGAAACGTTATTGAACGGAATACTGGCAAGTTTGCCAACTCAGTGCATTATTTAGCAAAGCTATTTGCACTATGGCCGGATACTCGTAACAATAAACTTTAATAATGCATTTAGGTTTTTTACACTCGAAATTAGGCTTTCCTTGGATATTTGGTGGGTCAAAGTGAAGAAGAAAGCGGAATACATCAATTAAGTTTTTAATTAATCTTTAAGATCAATTTTTGCGGGTGGTACGACCTGACCGAATTTAATTTGCCATAATTATTTTTTCTCAGACACCGCAATTTTTTCAGGAGCTTAGAAATGAGCAACCAGTAGGTTAGGTGTTATAAGTTAGGTTGACTTTGTTTTATAACAATCCCGAACAATCAACACAATAAGAAAAAACACAGTTAGGTATGGTCAAAGATCATTATGACAAACAATAAATTTGTGGCTGGGGTTGGTTATAATTCATAAAAAAACCGTACAGTGTGTTTGTTTAGTATGGCCTATATAACAAATGTTAATAAATAAGTATGAAATCGAAAGCGGGCTCGATCTTGTGCCTTACAGTACAGACCAGCGGTTGTTTTCGCTGCCATTCGCGTGTCCATTACGCGCGGAAGGTGAACTAAACGACTCGGAGCAGACCGGCGGTCGAACCGGCGCGTTTTTTTAAACGCTCATATAATTGGAAGACAATTTTGAATGTGAAACAAGTTCTTATTGGCTAATACTGCGACGCAGCAGTGCTTGCGCTGCTGTGTTCTGGCATCGAAAGGACGGTAAAATTACTGACACATGAAGTACTTCATTTAAGTCCTCTGTGCTGGCAACGCTTCTATAATGCTCCAGGGTTGCGGATATCTAAGGTCAGTGGTGATTATTTACTCTACCCTTAGGGGGTTGGCAGTATGGTATCTCTATGGAAAGTGTGGCAATACTTTTTTCCTATTTCCGTTTCTGTTATTTAAGTGTCATTATTATTATTTTAGTGTCTGGCTGTGGCCATTGCTCTTTGTCTTCGCTATTATACCAATCTGAAGCTCTGGACTAAATAAATAAATATGAATACGTGATTAATTAATTTGCGGTTTTGCGGACAGAGCCTAAGTAACAAGACCTGTAGGCTTATTGTCTAACTCGCTCGCAATCGCCATCGTGTTCATTTTGACAGTTCATGTATGGGCTGACAATTGGCATCGGAATCAGCTAGCTGTCACATTCATACAAGAACTGTCAAAATGAACACGATGGCGATTGCGAGCGAGTTAGACAATCAGCCTACTGGCCACATTAAGCACGATTTGATCGAAAAGTTAGACTAATATTCAAATAATACGTATAGGATCCACGTAATATCAGCGTCGAGCCACTTTTTGTGCTGAGTGGACTCCTTTTTCGCATTAGCACTTTATTTCTATTTAAATTTTGCATTATTTTTAACATAAACATTAGGTACTGTATAAGGTGTAATTTTGCGCAATAATGATTTCTTATTCTTAATATAGTGCTAGCGTGTCAACCGCTCGTCAGTACTCCTAAGCAACGGCCCGTAAACGCTAACTTTTTCAATAATTCGCTCCGTTCGGCGTCGCAAGCGCAATTAAACCAAAAGAAACAATAGCGGCGCGCACAGCCAGAAAATTAAAAGATTAGAAAAATTTAAAATTCATTCCTTGTCCGGGATTTGCATTAAGGCCGGACGGTGAAAGTTGTTTACTTTTACGGTGGTCTTAATTCGGAGAGAAACGGAAGGAGGCTGAAGATATCAATAACTGATTTGGACTCTTTCAAATAAACTCCTTTGCGAAAACCTTTTGTTTTATTTCGATTTTAGGGAAGTCACGAATTTTGAGGAAAAATAAGGTATTCAATTGACTCTCTCTTTTGTGTAGTAGAAGTCACAAAGAATAAGTTCCTGTCAAAAAAAATACATCCTTTTTTGCCGACTGTTTGTGACGATGTGACGATGTGAGTTCCTTCTTCACGCTAAAACGACTGGATGCATTTTGATAAAATTTGGAACGAAGAAAGCTGGTACCCCAAATTAAAACATAGGCTACTTTTTATCCCGGGAAAGTGCAAAGTTCCCACGGGATAAAGAAGGGTATAATTTTAGTACCTACAATTTATAATTAACTAACTTTATCGAAGTTGCTGTATAAATATTTTTTTTTTTTAACTAATTTCATCTCCAATCTTCAAATTAAAGCAAGCCCTGAGCCGCATAAGGACTTCTGTTACGACATTCAGCCACAAAAAACCGGCCAAGTATATTAAAATATTCATTGCCCCAAACTTTGCATTCGTTCAACAATAACGGCTAGTAAAAGTATACTGCAAATATAGAGGAAACAAGTAATTAGAGTGGTTAAGGGCTATCCAATTGTGGCAATACATCTGTCTTTTTCGACATGTACCAAAGTAACACAATTTTCCTGACTATTTTTCTTTTATCTTCTACATGAAACAAATCCATCCAAGTACCTCATTAGGATTTTGATTAAGTATAATGTTTATTTTTTGGTTTTTATTAAAGTTAATTAAGTTTTATTCACTATGCCGCTCAACGACTGCACATTAAATTGGTTGTCTGGAAGAGATCGCTACTAAGCGATAAGACCGCCTATTGTATACACTGTTTTTTGTTTCTGTATTGTTTTGCACTGATTTGTGGTATTCATCAATAAAGAGTATTTGTATTAAATATCCATATTGATCATACCTAATAGCTGCTTACTCATCATAATTTACTCTTTTGACCTTAAGCTAGCCAATTAGAGTGCAAACATACATACATAAATCACGTCTTTATCCCCTACGGGGTAGATAGGGCCTAGGTATCAAGACCTAAAGGCATGATTGTGATCGTAATTATAGATAGAAAAGCGAATCAAAATAGAGTGCAGTAATCGGCAATTCTACATATTTCACACGAATTGCATGACATTCCCACTCTATTACATTGTTTGCTCTATGATTGCAAACTTTACGGCGTTTAAAAACGCTCCCCGAACACGCCCTCTAAAACGAAAGTACGAATCCGGAGCAAAACTCCGAAGTTTCCTTCACAAATATAATTAAAACATTATTACAGTTCCAAAGTCGCGAGCCGCGGCCCGCAAAATATTTTTATTATTCATCAGCTCCCAAGATTCGGGGAAAGTGGGAGAGTGTTAATTTTTAAACGGCAAGGTTATCTTTGAGGTCGACGGTTTTAAATGCCACTGAAATGGAACGTACACAGTTAAAGTAATATGAGATATAACAACTTATTATCTAATGTTCATAATATATACGCTCACTTTATATAAACTCGTTTAGTATAACGTTTACTGGATATAATGAACGAAAATTATAATCTTAAAATATCTAATTTTGTAAGGTATAACGTTGTTTATATATAATATCAATTGAAATAACGATCAAAGCATATAATGTTCATAACAGCTAACATCAAAAAGCATAATGCACAGTTGTTTATTGAATTTGCTATGTGGTTAGGGGGTTTTCTAGGTGGTTATAAAAAAAAAAAAAACTAACACCAAAGGCTAATTAGCCTTTGAACCTAACCTATCCGAGTCGCTTCCGCTCCGTACCGTCTTGCTCGCTCGCTTCGCTCGCTCGCCGAAAATTAAACAATGTCTTGCAGCTGTTTCAGTTAGGTTGTTTGTTAGGGTGTTTGTTATGTTAAAAGAAATTAGGCCATATAAATCTTATACAAATTGAAGTTATATAAAAATTACGTTGTATAATTTAAGCCTTATATGTTAAAAGTTATACTTTTTGCTGTTATAGCTAACGTTAATTATTATCTTGTGAACATTATTATTATGAAATTAGATATTTTGTGGTTATATCTCGTGGGACGCACCCCATTTTAAATCTACAATGATATACAATGGATTCCATTGTCACTAAAGGTGGTACAAAATAGTTACGAGATACTTTTAGCTCCTCAGGTTGTATTAGAACTGTTAATGACGAAGCAGTATTTTCTTTACAGTTAGTGTAGTGGCAGTGGCTGCTTATATACTTACCCCCTTATTCATAAACGCTCTATAGGCCTCTGTTAACTTAGTAATCGTTTGTCCTTATCTGTCACTTTGACATTTACCTTTCATAGATAAGGACAAACGATTACTAAGTTAGCAGAGGCCTATAGTGCGTTTATGAATAAGGGGGTTAAACGTTAAAGCTTGTTTCGGCCTGCAACGTCAAAAGCTCTTTAAAGATCTTCATAAACTCCCTGTAATTCTTATTGCTGTAAATCTGGTATATTGGAGTTGGTTAAATAAATAAATAAATAAATATCTTGGGACAATTATTGACACCAATTGACCTAGTCCCAAACTAAGCAAAGCTTGTGATATGGGCACTAGACAACGGATAAACATACTTATATAGATAAATACATACTTAAATACATATTAAACATCCAAGACTCGAGAACAAACACTCGTATTTTTCATACAAATATCTGCCCCGACCGGGGATCGAACCCGGGACCTCAAGCTTCATAGTCAGGTTCTCTAGCCACTTGGCCATCCGGTCATCAGTTGGTTATAAAGTGCATGCGTATATTGCCATTGTTGCTTGTAAAATACATTGTTTATCGCTATGCCGCGGTAATTACCTATACAATTTTTCAGGATGAGAATAATCCTATCTGTTATTCCACACTATCTATCCCTGCGCAGTTTTATCCAGATCTGTTCAGCCGTTCTGGCGTGAAAGAGTAACAAGCATACATACATACATCCGCATAAACTTTAGCATTAATAATGACAAAGAAAACTACCTTTTTAAACAGTTTTTTAGAGTCAAAAGTTAATGAGGAGATTCATCATCAATATCATCATCATTACAGCCATAGGACGTCCACTGTTGGACATAGGCCTCCCCCATAGACCTCCAGCTGCCTCGGTTGGAAGCGGCTTGCATCCACCGTGAACCTGCGACTGTAACCAGGTCATGCGTCCTCGTTGGTGGACGTCTTACGCTGCGCTTGCCGATCCGCGGTCTTCACTCGAGATCCCTTCGGCCCCAACGACCTGTTCTCCGTGCCATATGACCTGCCCATGAGGAAACTATGACTACACTAGTTGTTGCCCACGACTTCGTCTGCAAAGAATTCGTTTATCGCGAACCCGCGGGAACTACGCAATTTACTGGGATAAAAGTAGCCTATTTGTTATTCCAGACCATAATCCACACACATAAGACACTGTTCCGAATTTCACCCAGATCCGTTGAGCCGTTCTGGCGTGAAAGAGTAACAAACATTTCGCATTTATAAAATATTAGTAGGTTTTATACGGAAAAGGGTTGCTTTCTAATCCTTATGGATGTTACAGCATCCACACTACATCCACACTTATCTCAAACTGGGCTGTATGTAACTTATATTTATTATTCATTTCACGTACCGCGCAGATTGGTGGATTTAGAGAAAATCCACGATTTTAGTTAAGATCGCCGCTCTCTTGAATCGCAATCGAAGAAGATTAAGATCTGAGAAAATATACGACTGGAAATTTTTAGGTTACGGTTATTTTTCATCAGTTCCTTCCGACTTATTACACAGCGTTAACAACATTCTTCTATGGATACCAACCTTTTTCAATGTTTAGGCAATCAAAATAAAAAAAACTGTAGAAACTGCTAATACAAATATCTGCCCCGACCGGGGATCGAACCCAGGACCTCAAGCTTCATAGTCATGTTCTCTAACCACTGGGCTATTCGGCCGTCAAATTGACACTGCCGTGCCCCTAGATTAAAAACCAGCTACAAAAGTACCATTTCCAAATTATAACAGACACATTCAACATGAAACTACCCTAATAGTTACACAAAAACGAATAACTCACGTATAAAAAGTCCAGTGATGCTCGACTTGTTTCGGACTAATTCGTAGTCCTTCCTCTCGCGTTCGCTCTTAACATAAACTAACTAGTCCGAACTAGTTCAAAACGTCGAGCGTCACGCGACTTTTATACGCGGGTTATCCGTGTTTGTGTAGAACTGACCCAGTTCATTAGAATAAACACTTTGTTGAATATAATTAATTATTTACTTAGCTTTCAAATCAAAACGAGCGTAATGCGATGTGCACTGATGCGATCCACGGCGCATCTCATTAAAATATTAAATTTCATCACATTAATGAAGTATTAAAATTGATACCAATTTGGGAACTTTTCACAGGTAGGTAGGTACCTAGGTATTTTAAGCTTGTATATAATCCATTTTGCACTTAACCCGTTCTACCGTTCTAGTGTCGTTTGTCTCAAGTAATACCAATCTTACTAATAGGGAATATTCAAGGTTTTTGAAGTGAAATCTTCTTTAGCGCTTTTGAGCGCTTTTTGGGATGGGTAAAAAATGTTAAACTCGCGTCAGGCGTAAGATGTGATGAAAGTTTAAGTAGGTGCCAGGATATCAGGATCCTCTAAGATCTTATTTTGAAATACGAATGAACTTACAGTCGCGTTCGATTTTTGAAGTGTACGTTAATTGATTTCGTCGCTTCAACGTGTGTGCGTTTGGCCTATAAAGCCATTTTGGTATAAGGTGTGGAATATCAGTGCGTTCTCTCAGGTGACCGCAGTTCAAATCTCGTGTATTTTTTTCTTTTTGCGCGAGTGTGCGTGTGTAGTTTTCACTTCTGCCGGCACTCCCGGAGTGCCACCGGGTGTTTTTTTATGGCTTTCAAAATGACTGCAACATGTAATTTTTTACGTTTTCAACCCTCATAGCCAACAGTTCCTGAATACATTTCTGGAGTTTGACCATAATAGAGTCTCTCTTATTAAATTTGCTTATTTCTGACAACTAATAAATTCGAATAACTATAAAATCAAAGATTTGTCTCTATCTCTTCCTAGAAAAACGGAATTTTAATATAGAGTTTATTATAGGCGTTGTCACAATGTCATTATCGGATCTCTCTTTCTAATCGCTGACCAATTTGTAGTTTACAACTCTTATATTTTCCGTATTTCTTGGCTGACATTACTTTTATTTCACTTTTTGAACTGTTTTACAATATTTTCTTTTTTTCTTAAGAAATGTCAAAGCATCCCTATTGATAGATAAAAATACAATAAGATTTGATGCTGATCCTTATCACACATCAGAGAATAACACCCGTTCAGTTAAAATAAAAATAGATTTTGTGTAAGTACCACTTTATTTATTTATTTATTTATTTATTTATTTATAAAATATCTTACACTAGATTACAGTGTGACACTAAGGCATTGAGTAAGACAGACAATAAAAGAAAGATAAAACTAAAAACACATAAAAATTTACAATAATAACTAATTAATTAAATACATCGAATAAATTTATCGAAATGAAAGCTTTAATACGGTTTCCCCTTGAACCCTAACTCTAGAGCGCAGTTGAAACTTTTCTCACAGCCACACCGCCGCCATTACGGTGCATAATTGCAATTTCTCGTCGCTTCCCGGAGTAGCTAATTAAATAGCTGCCATCGACGTTTGACGTGGCATCCATGTGGAGAGCTTGTTTTTTAATTTTCCGTTGGAATGTACAAGTGGTACGAACGGTTGTAACGGAATTTCGCCTCCGCCTCAGTTAACGCTGAAGTTCCGCAAGAAATCGTACCTCCGCCTCCGCAATTTTTGAAGTGAATACTTCTTTAGTGGCGCTAAGCGCTTTTTGGGATGGGTAAAAAATGATAATTTCGCGACAGACGTAAGACGGAGGGAGAGTTTAAGTACCTGATTGATATCTGATATCCTCTAAAAGCTTATTTTGAAATACGAATGAATCGCGTTCGATTTTTGAAGTGTTTTTTGTTGAGTCGTGGAGCAAAAGTACTAGGGCATCAGCACATTGTTAGAGGTCTGTCAATACAGATAATACGTACGTTTTTTTTGCAAGCGGCCAGAGGCCTTACCATGACGTCCTAATTCCGACGCAGTTCAAGTTTTAGCTGTCACTTTTAGTATGGATCTGACAGCGAGCGGACCTAAACTGAAACGCATTAAGACGTCATGGTACGGTACCAGTACGGTACGCGTATTGACAATCATGGAGGTTACAACATTAAAATCTAATCTAAGCTGTTGTTTTCACTTCTGCCGGCACTCAGGAGTGCTACCCATCGCTTTTTTTTGCGGAGTTGTAACAGGGGTTATATACGTTATACTTAAATCTCACAGAATGTTAATAATGCGCGAGCAGCGACGCTCGACGATGACTAAGCCGTCTGGCCGCGTTTTGCGCGCGAAGTCACGAAATTCAATTTTCGAAGTTTGTTTCGTTCCATTCCGCTCGCACTCATAGTCATTAACTTGAGAGTAAAAGGGATGGTGCGATACGAACTTCGAAAATCGAATTCGGAGTTTAAACTCTCAAGTCAACAATGTGTTGATCGTGCCGGTCATTTAGGGGCCTAGTTTACGGCGCACAGTTTTGTTGAAGACTTACCCCCTTATTCATAAACGCTCTGACTTAGTAATCCTTTGTCCTTATCTGTGTAAGTTAAATGTCAATGTGACAGATAAGGAAAAACGATTGCTAAGTTAGTAGAAGCCTATAGAGCGTTTATGAATAAGGGGGTTAGCTATCCCTACAGTATATCTTTAGCCAAGGTTCTTATGAGAACGACAAAATATTATGAGTAAAGTTAGCCAATATCGCTCTTTTTATTCGGATTGTGATTGTGACCTCAATTGCTTCTGAAGTAGGTTTGTTATTAGACTAGACTTTTCGAACGTGAAAATGACCACGAAAGGAAAGTAGGTTAAAAAATAGTATTAAATTCGCCAAATTGTGAAGTATGCGGTACCCTAGAAGATGTCCAACACTTACTAGTGGAATGCGTTCGGAATCGCGTTGCGAGGGAGGCGTTGGTTGCAGCCAATCTGAATATGTACGACACGGGGATGTTTCTGAATATCTTAACCCAACCGGCCTCAGATGTCGCGTTGGTGCTGTTCAGGTTGGCTGACGTGACCAACAATGTGAGTTAGTGCAAGATATGAATTCGTTGTTGCCCTATGGGCTAATGTGACAAAATTGAACGAAGCCCGTTTTCAATTTGGGTCAAAAGTAAAGTACAGTTCCCGGTCATTAAAGAATGCACATCAGTGTGTTCTCGTCTAATTTCGGCTTTGTAGAGCGTTGTCTCGCTCTTACTTACGCGACGCCAGTTGTCCTCTTTCCAAAGACCGAAGACCGCTTCCAACTGGAAGTCTATAGGGGAGGCCTATGTCCAACAGTGGACCTATGGCTGATATGATGATGATGATTCGACACACGATGATGGCTCAAATGCCGCAATGTATTGTATTTACAGCATTATCTCATACGCTGGCGTTTCACAACACTTACATACATACATACATACCGTCACGCCTCTTTCCCACAGGGGTAGGCAGAGACTACTTACTTTTAAGTAGTTCGATCGCTAGCGCAAAGCAGTCACGTTATTGTTGCCTCCGTACTATTTTAATTTGTAATAGTGAAAATAATTATCAGTTATACTCGAGGGTTACACTACTTTATAGACAGTTAAATAAAGAATACAGTGAAAAAAACAGCTTTCAAAAATAATAACTAGTTTAAAAGTTACAACAAAAAACATTTTAAAAAATATTAAATCAACGGCCGTTCCGTCAGCCGCGCACCGTTCGCTGCTGCGGTGAGTCATACCTACGCGGCCCGGCCGGCGCGCGCCCGGCCGCTGACTAACGATCGTAGCGGACGCGACTGACACAGCAGCAACGGACATTAACTAGATGGTGCCAAATTGTGATAAGTGCATAAGAAAAACTCAAAAGTGAAATTAGGTGGTGTTCATTTGTCGAATCGGCGGAGTTAATGAGTTAAAGATGTCTCAAAAAGCTAAAATAAGAACCGCTAGTAGCAGAAGCAAGTTGGCAGAACTGGTTATATGTTTTAAATGTAAACGTTCTGTTGACATCGGAAATACATTATTGTGCTCAACCTGCAAAAATAGATTGGAATTTGATTGTGCAGGTTTCTCAGAAAAGCTGTACCGCATGATGACTAAAGATTCCCGTAAAAAGTGGAAATGTAAATCATGTCTTGCAACAAATATTGATAAAAAAACATTCTGCGAACAATCGAATGTAACTGTAAGAAGAAAGCAAAAATTACCAAAAAATGACCATCCGGCCTTAGAAATAATAAAAATGGCAGAGTGTGGCGGAAAAAATACGTCGCTCTCACCGCGAAGTGTACCGTCTACATCTAATAATTTGAACGAGAAAATACATTATACTTGTAAGGCTGCTAACAGTACCAATGTCTGCATCGAAAATGATTTACAAACTACCCCAAAGAGCTCATCGAGCAACTCACAAATAGATATATATATAGAAACGGAGAGTGAGGGTGAGGGATCGGATGTGTCATATCGCTCTCCTTACTTTCTCTCTAGAAGCTTAGAAAAGGACATAAATGATAAAACATCATTCCAAGAAATGCAGGAACAAGTATCCTATCTGAAATCTGCGCTGAGTAGTACACAGCATGAATTAGAAAATCAAATATTAGAAAGCAATGAACTCCATAGAAGAATTAATAAGCTAAGCATGGAAAATAAGCTTTTACTTTCACTGTGTCATTCTCCCACAATAGAAAATAAAAACAAAATCAGCTCAATTAAGAAAAGACGGCACTCATTTGCCCCTTTAACTTCTTCAATACCTCCCTCCCCGACTATATCTCGGCATGTGGAATCAAGAAATCAACTGCAAATCAACAATCTGCAACAGAAGGTAACTGAATTAGAAAAACAGCTGAAAAACGCAGAAACTGAAATTGCTGATTTAAATAAATGCATAGAGATATTAACACACCAATCAGAGTCGTTAAAATCAAATTCACGGAAATGTTATGTTAATGCTGCTAATTTCGACATTAAGAACAGAGAAGGAAATGACCAAAGGGCTAAAGTATGTTTTATAACTAGCAACAAGAAATATAATATCCTACGTAACATGGAGAGACACGAGTTTTACGATAACTTTAGAAGATGCCACTATATTACCCCAAATGTGAGTGTGGATATATTGATTAAAGACATAAAGGATAAACTTGTGGAATATACTAAGCAAGACTATTGCGTTTTAATGATTGGAGAAACGGATTTTAAAAAATCACAGGACTACAGAGCACTTGTTAAACGCATAAGAGAAACTCTAATTAAGATAAATCACACTAATATCATAATAACTACACCTACATATATCTGTGGTGCACTTCTTTATAATTCACGAGTTGATACATTCAACACTTTAATTAATCGTGACATTAGCCAATACAACTATGGAATATTCTTTGATTCTAATGATAAATTAACTTATGACTTATTCCATGAATTTACTGGTGAAATAAGAAATGTTGGGGTGCAAAATATCCTTTACTACATAGCTGGCAAAATAGCAATGCTACAGTCAAAAAATAATCATAGCATATTATCTATGAAAGAGGTAGACAAAGCACCAGTACAGTCAGAATACGTGGAAAAGGAAAAGTTTTTTCGTCTATGACCGATTGTTCATACTTCACCAAAACATATCGGGACTTATTAATAAAAGTGACGAACTAGGAATACATCTTGAAGAATTAAAAAGGAATCAAAAGTCAATTGATGTATTGTGTATAACAGAGCACAATATGACCCCAGAGACAGAAGCGTTCCTAACCATTCCAAACTTTAGGTTAGCCGCAAGCTTTTCAAGAGACAAAAAACGTGGAGGTGCTTGTATAATGGTTCGGACTGGACTTTCCTTCAAAGTGCTAGAGAATATCAAAAAATTGTCGGCAAAATGTATTGTTGAGTGTTGCGCTATTGAAATAAGTGAGCATAACATGGTCGTTGTATGTATATATAGGATCCCAGGTTCTAGTCTAGACATTTTCCATAGTATTTTGGAACAGATTCTGAATGTATTTAACAATATCAAAAATCATAAATTAATAATTTGTGGAGATTTTAATGTAAACACTTTAAGAAATACACCGACATGCCGTGAATTTACATACCAATTACTAAGACATAACTTAAAGCTTGAAATAAAAGAACCTACTAGAGGTAGTAGCGGGACATGCCTGGACAATTTTGCTCATAATATAAGAAGTGCGAAGGGCGAAGTCATAGAATTAGCACTCTCAGACCACACAGCACAACTGCTGAGGTGTCCTGTAAAGAAAACCTGTACAGTTACATCGTGGCGCATAAAGCGTCGCAATTACAGCAAAGCCAACCTAAGTAAATTTAAGGAGCATATTCAAAGTTTGTCATTCAGCGACGTGTTAACTTGCCAAGATGCTAATGTTGCATTTGATTCGTTTTTCGGGATTTTTGAATGTTTGTATGATCTTTGTTTTCCGTATAGCAGCATAAAGAAAAGTCTCAAAACATCTCACAAATGGATGACGCGAGGAATAAGAACATGCTGCAGGAAAAAGAGAGAGATGTTATGGCTTTATAGGACAGAAAAAAATAAAGAAACCAAGACTAAACATAAATCAGCTTTCAATACATATTCAAAAAAACTTAGAAAGATCATTAAACTTACTAAAAGATCTCAGAACGATCATTTTATTAAAACAGCAGAAAACAAATCTAGGGCGACGTGGCAGGTTATAAATAAATGCAAAACGAATGTGCCTAGAGAACCGATACAAAGAATAAAAGGAGAGGATAACTATATAACTGATCCACTAACAATTGCCAATAAGTTTAACGATCATTTTATTGACGAAATAAAAAATAGTGGCAATAAAAATAATGATTTAAATTTTGACATCGAGAGTAATCCATATACAATTTTTCTACCTCCCACTTCGCCTGAGGATATATTTAAAACCATTATGTCATTGAAAAATACGAACAGCGTTGGTTTTGACGGTATAAACACCAAAGTAATTAAACATGTTGCTCATTGCATTGCAGAACCTTTAAGCCACATAATAAATTTAAGTTTTAGCACAGGCAAGTATCCTAGCGGTTTAAAGCTGGGCATCGTAAAACCTCTACACAAGAAAGGTGACAAAGAATGTATGTAAAATTACCGGCAAGTTACGTTATTATCAGTGTTCTCCAAGATTGTAGAAAAACAAATATATAATAATATTTTAGTTAAGGAACAAAAAGGCTTTAGAAAAAATAGCACGACAAACATGGCTGTTTATGAGTTGGTAAATATGGTTATGAATAGCATGGATAAAGGGAAACCATCATGTGCCGTATACATGGACATGACGAAAGCGTTTGACCATGTCGACCATCAAATTCTAGTCAACAAATTGGAACGCTACGGAATCCGTGGTAATGCCCTGAGTCTCCTAGAATCTTATCTTAAAAATAGACAACAATACACCGAATTAAGACAAATATGCATTGAGACTAAAGTAGAGAAGGTATATACGTCGGAAACAAGGAAAGTCGAATATGGGGTACCACAGGGGAGTGTACTAGGCCCGCTGTTATTTCTGGTGTATATAAACGACATAATTAAGAACTGTCCTCATCCCATGATTCTTTTCGCTGACGACAGTACAATTTTCATAGAAATTGACACCGCAACTGATTATGAAAATAATGTTAACGACACGATTAGAAAGATAGTGGAATGGCTAAGTAAGAATAATTTAAAAATTAATTTAATTAAAACAGGTATTATGCAGTTCACACAAAGGAAATTGGCTCCTAAACTAAATGTAGAATACAATGGAACAATTATACATAAAATGCATACCAATAAATTTTTAGGAATAAATATTGATAGTAATATGTCATGGGAGACGCATTCCATAGAAGTTTGCAATAGAATGTACAGATTTTCGTATGCTCTTTATAAACTAGCCAAAACTTCTGACCAAAATACTGTATTAACGGCTTACCATGGTTTTGTCAGTTCTACCCTAAGATATGGTATAATTTTTTGGGGAAATTCGAGATACAGAGACTCAATTTTCAAAGCCCAAAAACGATGTGTTAGAGCCATCTGCGGCATTAAGTCTACTGAAACCTGTCAGCCATATTTTGAAAAGCTTAAATTGTTAACTATGCCCAGTATGTACATATATGAATGCTGCTTATTTGTGAAGTGTAATCCAGACCTATTTAAAATGAAACGGCCAATACAGTATGTCAACCTTAGGCCGCGAAGCCCTGCGGTATCTACTGCTATATGTGTCACTGCTCTAATGCGGAAAAGCGTGGTAATAATGGCTCCAAAGCTATTCAATAAACTGCCTGCGGAGTTGAAGAATTTAGACTTAAAAAGATTTAAAAGCATATTATTTAAAATTCTTCAGAAGAAATGCTATTATAATATTAAGGATTATTTTTGTGATGTTGACATGAATTTATAATGATAATAAAATATTAATTATTTACGTAGATTTGTGATGAAATGTATTTTTTTTTTTTTTTTTCAATGACAATTTAATTGAAATTCCATTTAATGACTATATGTACTTGTTTTAATGATGCCTGTTTAAATTTTGATGATATTGTTATGTGACTAATGTTCCCAAAAACTTTGAACGCCAAACGGCAAATCATAGCTGTACTATTCTAATAATTCCTATGATCTTGTATATCCTACCTACCTATGATTTCGAAATAAATGTATTTGTATTTGTATTTGTATTTGTATTTTAGTGACTAGGATAGAAAAAATGCTTAGTTGGTTTGGTCACGTAGAGAGGATGGATGAAAGAAGATTAACTAATCAGATTTATATGGGGAGTGTGAATGGGTGCGTTGAGAGGGGAAGGCCTAGACGGACGTTCCGTGATCAAATTGGGGACGTTTTGGAAAAAGGTCAGGTCAAGAGTACCCGAAACCGATGAGCATGTATGAAGAGATTGATGAATGTGGATGAAGCGAAAGAGGTATGTCAGGATCGTAGCAAGTGGAACAAAGTAGTCTCTTCACAATACTTGGCAAACAAAAATCGTTTTGGCTTGAAACTCCGTTCCAAAACACCTCAGCCTCTGTATGTACGTTTGTTTATCGTTATCCTCATAACATAAACATGGTTGCGATGTTGCGAACGCAACAAATGAGCCAAGAAACTACCTTCACAACTCTTGTGTCCACAGTAAACATTACTGGAACAAACTAAATGGAACTTTTTTACACATACACACGCAAATCACGTCTAACAATGCCTTCTCTTACGGGGTAGAGGAAAGACCCCTTCTTTGCTCCGTATTGAATTCTTAATTAAAAAAAAAACAAAGTCAAAATTTAAAAAATAATTCAAAATACAGTCGCCTTATGGCTTCCGCTGGAACAAACAAATCTATCACAAAAATAATCCATTTAACACTCTCCGTGGCATTCTCGGTGGTTAATGACGGTGAGGTCTAAGGCCTAGAGGACTAAGATAGAACTTAGTCCTCTAGGCTGACAACGCATCTGCAAACCTCTAATGTTGTGGATGTCCATGGGTGGTGGTGCTCGCTTACCATCAGAAGACCCAATTGCTCTTGCCTTCCTTGTCTATGTAAAAAAGTCCGCCTTTAAAAAGGGCAAACGCAGTTAATGATACGTTAATTTTAAATTAAAAAATATTGCTTGCCTTACTGTCGTATCTTCAGAACACTGTGTTCCTCACTCCGCTTCAGTATAAGTAGGTAAATTGCATTCATAATACCTCCACAAAGCACTTATGACGGGAGTTGCGTTAAGCTTATCTTTACACCTTAACAATACATTTTTCCGCCATTTCTCGTGAGCGGCGTCTTTAAGTACCTACAGTTTAACAACTTTCTGGGCTACCATAGAACCTTATTAAAGTATGTAGTGCGAAATGATTTTTCATGACATTTAGTTGATTCCCATGCGGTTTTCAACTTTAACGACATTGGAATAAGGTTCTTATTTATAAAACAATTTAATCTGACAGCTGCATTATATCACGACTTTAATAACATGTCACTAACTAAAGTTGAAAATTTGATAAAATTTTACAAAATGTCATGGAAAATCATTTTGCATTAAACCTGTACCTACATAATTTAATTTGTCTATAAAATGCGTCTCGAATGACATAAATTTAATGTCAGTATGACAAGGTTGACGAGTCATGACGTTTTTAGAAGCAATCCTTTAATTAACCTTAAAGAAATTAGAGAAATTAATATGATAAATTATGATTGACATTGGTAATAACTGTTTCGTCATTGCGTGGCACAAAATGCTTCGTAAATAACTAAAATAGCTTTGTACCAAGGTCAAAGGAAAAATAATCGCGAAAAAATAGTGCTAAAACGGCATAAAAAACAAATCACTGATTTATCGATTCAAACTGTCGCGATTTGCACACATTAAAATAAGAAAACGGGACTTAATAACGTAAATAAAAAGTATTTTTGTAAATAATTTTGTAGGTATTTACAAAAATACTTTTTATTTACGTGATTAAATCACTAATTTGTCACGGAATTGACGCGTATCCATTGTTTCCTATATGACTTTGTTTATAGAAAAACAAGGGTTCTTTGTCGGCTTCAGTCGTAAGTGCTCTACGATACCACACGCCGGATCCAAGGAACCAAACAGAGAGTCGATATAATAAATACGCGAACTTTGCAAAAGCACTCTACTCTTTTTTATTCGGTTCTCGTTGAATATGTATGAGACGAACTTCAGAATGTTTTTTTGTTCTAAGATTTTGATGCAAACGTTTGTATTGCGGTCACAGAAGTAAAAAGAGTGAAAGGTCTGTGGAATGGAACGTAAGAGGGTGTGAAGGTGACGGAAGATATGAATGAGACGACGAATATACGTTTTGAAGAATTCGGTGACGTGTGATGTTTAGGGTTTAGTTTGATTCAGTCTGCGGTACGACTTTGAAATGTAAATACGAAAAGAATTGAAAAAAAAAAATTCGGTGGCTAAATTAGCTTTTTTTAATAATTTAGTCCTACAGGTCCTAAGAAAAAAAGGTGAGAAACTGCTCCCCTTATTCATAAACGGTCTATAGGCTTCTGCTAACTTAGCAATCAGTTGTTCTTATTATGTCACTTTGACATTTACCTTTCACAGATAAGGACAAACGATCACTAAGTTAGCGGAAGCCTAAAGAGCGTTCATGAATAAGGGGTGTATCTTTACAACCAAACGCAGATGAAAAGCAGTCAGTGTTGCCAACCTCAAAAGGCCCGAGCCACTGAACTCGATGTGATAGTCGCTAAATATGTACCTAAGCTACGCTAGTTTCAGTTTTTTTTAATACGACAAGGAAGGAAAACAGACCAGTGGGTCACCTGATGGTAAGGAACACCACATATTGTGAAAAGATATGTTGCCAGCCAGAGGGCTACGATAGAAAACCCCCAGTAATTTACTACGGTCTTATTCCACGCCAGAGCACAGCAGTGTGAGCACTGTTGCTTGGCGGCAGGATTAGCGAGTAAGACGGTGGTAGCGATCTGGACGGACCTTGCGAGCACGCACTGCCATTTCGGTCGTAGACCCGTAAAAAAGCACTAATATTTTTGGTACCTATACATATTGAGGACCATAGCTTTACTTTTCAGATTTTTAGAAAAGCTTTAGCTTAGCTTAGAAATTTTTTACTATACATATTGAAAAAAAAAAAAAAAAAAAAAATTCTAAACAACACTGAAAATTTGAACAGAAAAATCCGAAAAGTAAAGCTATGGCCGAGAATACACCCCTAGCAGGTAGTAAGTCTTCGTTTTTTTCTATTTGTTACTAGCTGTCACTACTTAACTACTATGCGAACCTCATCATTTGCGCCAAGCATCATCGGATTAAAATGATGTGTCTGTACGACACTACTGCAAATAAACAAACAGAAATTGGTTTTTCCGTTTTCCTGTAATTTAAAAAATAAATGATACTTGGCGGCTCATAATTACTGCTTTACATAGATGATTTGTCGGTGGATTGGCGACTTGGCCGCAGAGCCATTTTCGATTACAACTTGTCAGTCTCTCCACTGCGCCCCTCGCCGGATATTTCGATTGCTTTCATAGGAAATTACTTTTGTTCTTCTTTTTGTTCTGTACTAATGCGATCGGATATTGTCTGTGGGTACATCAATAAGCAATTACGGAGACGGTACGTGGGCTCATTTTATTTGTCTAGCAATGAAGATAATCGAATCTAGTGATCGTATTTGCTTTAACTAAATACTAAACTACCTGTTAACTCATTTTTATATTTATTGGGCTAGGTTACGTTACAATTGTGATCCAAATAGACATCACATACGAAATGAAATGAAATGAAATGAAATGTTTATTTGCCTTAAGTGTGGTGACAAAGGTTTTAAATTGAGACATTGAAAGATATCGCATACTTAGCTAATTTTAGCATGCAAACTTTTAGTTAGGTACTAAGTATGATTATTTAATTAAGTCTAAGTATATTGAAAATAAAGTATGTTTTAGATAAATCAATAACTAATACACAAAGATAAAAATACAGCAATGTCAAAAATTCATACTACCTAATAATGTCAGTCTTACATCAATCATGTTACGTGTTGCAATCAAAAAATTCCTTCAATGAGTTAAAACACATGTCAATAAGCCACAAGTATAGCGATCGTTTAAATTGTATGGTCTGCGTGTCTTGTCTTATGCGCTGGGGTAGATGGTTAAAGATCTTAATTGACATTACGTAACAATTTCTCGAGTACAGTGCACTTTTACATTGTGGGACCAGCAACTTACTCGGATCTCTGTACCTTAATCTTGGATTGATTGCCTGTTTTTTTTTTTGTTTTACGACTGAATGGGGACTCCGTGTGGTTTTGGTAGGTATGCCTGCCGTCGCGGGAGAGCCCCACATCCCACATACTCCCGGTAGCCTGGTACCGGGCGGATTCATATTGCATAAGGCACATTTCCCACACCATAAAAAAGTGGATAGGTACTGTGATGAGAGTGGCCGCCAGAAACTCCAACCTAACCTGCAATACGCAAAGAGGGAACCCTACGGGGTGGTCGTGGGAGTGCTACCGTAACGCCTCACAAACGACCGAATAGAGAAACCTTGTGGATTTGGTGGGTATGCCGTCGCGGGAGAGCCCCACATACCCCCGGTAACTAACTAACGATGCATAAAAGGCACATTTTCCACACCATAAAAAAGTGGGTTGGTATTGTGATGGCCACAGAGTGATATTACCTATATTGTAGTAACATTATGAGTACTTATTTCTCATCCCTACTAATATTATAAATGCGAAAGTTACTCTGTCTGTCTGTTACCTTTTCACTAGTGTCCGACCGAAGTTTCGGTTTCGGTTTCGGTTACGGCCAATTTCGGCCCAAAAAGTGATTTCGGCCGAAGTTTCGGCTTCGGCCAGAATCCGGCCGAAACCTTCGGCCGGGCCGAAATTACTTCGCGGCCTCTCGCGGCTCTCGCATCGGGAGCACTCGGCTTAATTCGGGCACGCTCTGCCGGGTAGGTATAGGTAATGCATCGGCGGCCGGCCCAGCTGGGACCAGCGACAGTAGTATGCATGCAGTTTTTTTATTTTGTTTAACAAAAAAGTAACCGTTCTCATATAAGAAATCATTGCAATAACCTTTTCCTTACGATTTGTACAGTAATTTTGAATATTTTATTTGATATAATAAGTCTACAAAAATTTCGGTTTCGGTTTCGGCTAAAAATCGTGTTTCGGTCGGACACTACTTTTCACGCTTAAACCGCTGGACCGATTTAGTTGAAATTTGGTATACAGATAGTTTAAGTCCCGGGAAAGGGCATAGAATAGTTTTTATCCTGGAAAATGGCATAGTTCCCGCGGGATAGCGATAAGCGACTTCTGTACAGACGGAGTCGCGGGCAACAGCTAGTTTCTTATAATTTCTTATTTATTTTGATTGTGATGAACTGTGAGGAACTTCTTTGTAAGTTGTTCAAGTTCATGAACATTTAGACTTAAGAGTAATTCGGAAAAGTGTAGTGTAGTGTAGTGTTGATAGTTCTACGCGACATAATATAATGTTGTTTTATGTGAAAGTTTAGGTGAAGTTTTGAATTGAAAATATACAGATTCTTAATTAATATATAGCCCGTTATTTGAAGAAAATGACGCCAAAACAAGAATTTTCATTGCAGCTTAGTTCTTCCTGCGGTCTCCTAAGTGCCAACATATCCACAGAAGCACCGTAAAAAAGCAGAGCCACATGCGCCCAGCGCTAATTAGAAAAAGCCATGTAATCTGCAACAATTACAGCAAATTATACTAAATCGCGGCACCTGCGACTGAGATATGGCGCTGGGTAAACGCCTCAAGAGTTTTTGTCCGCTACGGATTAGGAAGAATTAAGTTTACTATTGTACAGGATGGAATGCAGCGATGGACTTTCCTGTAAATACTGTGTCGCCTATAAAATAAAATAAAAATAGTTTTTTTTAAATGTGAATAGGAAGGCAAACGAGCAAGTGGTCACCTGATGGTAAGCGATCACCACTGCCCATAGACACCCGCGACCCTGCAGGGATTGCAGATGTGTTGCCAACCTAGAGGACTTAGATGAAATGCCTCTTGTGCCCATAATTTCCCCGGCTGTCTTACTCTCCACACCGGAACATAGCAATGCAAGCACTGCTGCTTAGCGGCAGGATTAGCGAGTAAGATGGTGGTCGGACCTTACACAAGGCCCTACCACCTGCAAAAAAGAAAATTATGCTTACGTTAGTTTATTCATGTCAAATTACAATAAAATAAAAATAAAAGCTAATAATCAGTGACATGTCATATATATTACATACACATCTCACAGACACAAGTAGCTGAGAAGTGTCTCTCCCGGTTACATTGTTTTTGTTTACGAGTGCCATCATTAAAATATGAGTAACGATAACAGAGTCGCACCTGCCCTCTATGGTCTTCAGAATGGCGTTTGGGCTAGCTCGTAGTCGAAACAGCAACGTATAAGCCTATACGACGTACAATTAATTTGTAATTATCAAAAAGCCTAATAATTTACTTAGGTTACTGTAACGGTTACAGCTTACAATTGAGTACCCGGCTCTAAGCAAGTTTCCTTATTCTCTAATCTGAAATACGTAATCGATGTTCCACCATTAATCAATGCGTATTGTTGTAAAATAACTCGCTCCGCTTTTGTTTCTCGGAAGGTTCGCGGTGCTCGGCGGTCAATTTAGCATCCAATTACGCCTAGCTTAGTGAGAAAAATTCTCATGTAATCCCGGCCTTAAGATGCGGCGCGAGCGAAGAGCGGAAAGAACAATGAAAACCGAGGTAAAAAAGAAAAATCATATGTATACGAACAATTTTGTGCCACATCATTTAGAAAAAGAGCTGATATTCTTCAAATTGCTGGACCGATTTTTACCGAACATAGCCAAGAACTACCGCAAGGAAACTTGCTTTCGAATGAAAAAAACCCCCATCGAAATCGGTCCATCGGGTAGAGTTATAATACCACAGTAGACACAGTAGACTCGTTGAGAGATAGTGTCCGTAAGCCCAAAGGATTAGTACGTTGAAATGGCAATGGGCTGGTCACGTTTGCCGTAGACCTGACAACCGTTGGAGCAAACTTATCCTGGAGTGGGGACCACATTTGGGAAAGCGAAGTGTGGGACTCCCAGCGACGCGTTGGATGGATGATCTTAGGAGGACAGCTGGCAGTGGCTGGATGAGGGAAGGCCAGGATCGCGAAAGTTGGTGCAATATGAAGGAAGCCTACGTCCAGAAGTGGATGGACAATGGCTGTAGATAGATAGATAGCTCGACTCGAGTGGCATATGGTCTGATGTGAAAATCCGACCAAATTGACTTATTCAAATTACGGTTATAATGCGCTCTTTCTCTATCTACCACACTGACACTTATATTTCTATCTCTTTCCATTGAGGAGATATTTAAATGCATAAGGTCTGATCTGACGACTTTTAGAAATTACAGAGACGCATCAGGACTAATTTTGACTTACACCTTTATGCATGGACTTCTTCAAGTTTTTCGTTTAGCGTATTTCAACTTCAAGGTTTATGCTTCAAAATTGGTTTTCCTTCATGACTGGCGTGTGCGTGGCGTGAAAGTGCTTTGCAAATGCTGATACCTACAGCATACGTACGTATCACTAAATACGTCGTAATACTTCAAATATTTTTAGCTGTTTACTTTTATACAGTAATTCGTATATTAGTTTGAGACTATATGCCAGTAATAACGTTAACTTTTGAGAATAATATGAGTAGTTAAATGCAATTAGAACTTTATGCCTCCAACCAGTTCAATAGCATCCACGTCTGTAGCATAAACTCGGAAGTCGATGTTTCATAAAAAAAAATGTTTTACCCATATATTTACACCGCAAAAAGGAAATTAATTATATGAAAATATAGGTACAAGTAATCTTCCAAAGATGCAAAAGTTTCGTGATCCTAACTATAATAATTCAATAACTATTAAAGCAAAATCAGTTATCAATTTTATTTCTGCTCTCCTGAAAAGTTAAGAAATCACACATCAGACCTTATAGTAGACACACACACACAACACACACACACACACACACACACACACACACACACACACACACACACACACACACACACACACACACACACACACACACACACACACACACACACACACACACACACATACACACAACACACACGTCACTTCTTTTTACGTTGGGGGTTAAAAAATAAATATCCCATTTGCAAAAGAAACAGGCACTCAAAACTTTCATACCACGAAAGCATCCAAAGCTGAAGATCTGTAGCGCTTATTTCAGCAGGAGGCCACACTCGATATTAATTTCGCACATAAACTCCGAAAAACTCGGAGGTGCGAGTCCGTCCAAGTTCAGAGTTCAAACCACTCGGCTATTACGACTTTTACATCCTCTTTCTTTTACATTGTAATCTATTGTATTTACTAACTACTAACAACAGGAAAATGCGGTGTTGTAAGTTTCGCCACGGCTGAAGGGTTCGGCTGTTTTTGGCCGAAACCGGACCTTTGCCGAAACTCGGCTTTTAAGCCGAAACCGAAACCGAAACTTTAGTTGGAGTCCAATGTACCTCTATAGTCTATTCTATTCTCCCTTTATGGCGACCGTAAGGCTTGAGCCAATGTCAGTACCTCTATAGTCTAACCCCCTTATTCATAAACGCTCTGTAGGCTCCTGCTAACTTAACAATCGTTTGTCCTTATCTTGTGAGGAGAGTACCTAGCTTAAGAAATGCTGATGTAACAATAACTTAGGTTTTAATTCATTAAAGTTAGTCTTTACTCAACATTCAAGTTGTTTACTTGTATTCGCATTCCCCCCTCCCACATGGCGACCCTGCCACGTGAGGTGTCGGATTCGCGGGAATCGGAAGTGCGATCGCTTCAGTTTGTGTGACCTAGATTCATTTACATTGCTTTTGTGTACGGGCCGGAACAATTAATTAAAATAACTATCCATCATTTAACTATGTGCAACTCCAAAATCGAAAAAGACGAAGTATTTATCGCCCAGAATGCTGCTGGGAAAAGTAGCAATGATGCAACTACGATGGAAATGAAGAACCAAGTGTAAGTGTCCCACAATCTGTCACTTTGACATTTACCTTGCACAGATAAGGACAAACGATTGTTAAGTTAGCAGAAGCCTATGGAGCGTTTATGAGTAAGGCGGTAAGTATGTTGAAAATACAGACGTCAAAAAGAACAAGAATGACTCGTCAATGAGTGGCCTATAACCAGCGGACAATCAACAAAACAAAATTTGTCCTGATCTGATAAGTAGCTCATAGAGAAGCTACAAGGGAACAGATGAATCATACGAGTACAAAGCCTGTTAAAATCATAACCCTTGTTTGGCTTTGCCGTAATCGGGTAAAAAAGGACTTCTCCCGCTATCTCCTGTCCCTTTCCCACTTTCCTCGGATCCGAGCGGGCATCAAAACACAATTGTGTCGCTCGGATTACAGGCTCACGCGCCGCCATACTTATTGATTGCTTTCACCGAATTCGTTTAATTAATTAATCTCTCAATGAAACAGGGACAATGGAATTTCGGGCAAAGGCATTTTAAGACTTCCCTCATTGAAGGATTTGAGTTATATTTAGAATGGCGCGTTCTTTGTAAAGTTTATATTTATGCTGGTCTGGCAAAACATAGAATTTACCAGTTGCTTCTCTTCTCACGCAGATGGTAAAAGCCCGTCGAGGGAATGGGCGAAAATCCTAGGCATCATTTTATAGGCGATGCTAGCAACCCATCACTATTTTGATTCCCCTTTCTACCTATACGCCCACAATCATGCTAAACGTGGCCTTTAGGTCTTGTTACCTTAGGCTCTGTCTACCCCGTAAGGGATACAGACGTGATTTATGTGTGTATGTATTTATTTGTGCTCAGGATACAAGCGCCTACAGTTTTATTATTTTTGACCCCCGACGCAAAAAGAGGGGTGTTATTAAGGCGCGTCAACAGCAAATGACCTGGAGCAGCGCCACTCTTCACACATACGGTTCACGTGCCTGTTAGTGAAAGAGAAGAAACTATTCCGGCAGCTTGGCGCGCGTCTAAAATCTTGCAAATAAGACACAAATCATAAGAAATAAACAAAAGTATGGATTATTTGTGAAATATGACTCATTAGCCGTGTAGGTGTGAATATGTTGACTTCATGTTTTTAATTGCAGACCCATACGTCGAAAAAATTAAGACATAGAACCGTTTAATGATGATTTTAAGACCAATCTTTGCAATTATTTTCTATCGAGCCGATTTTGTTCAATTATGTATCGAGCCCGTCTAGCGTGTTTGAAATATGATGAAAATTAACATTATATTTTTTTTGTATTTTTTTTGTGTGCAGTTTTTCTTAAAAAAGTGTTTAAATAACATCAATTTCAACAAAATTAGGTGTTGTCAGCCTCTTAAGACTGACGTCAATGTCTTTGTGTGTGTGTTTGTGTTGGTTTGTCTGAGGCGTCGTAAACTGATATTGATGTATTGAAGCTGTGAGGGGTCTACCGCGAGCGTAACTGTTCAACAAAAAGTTGATTTTCCTCGTCGCTTTGTCCATTACCCCTTTACCCTGAAACCCCCTATTCCCGACATTCCCCGCATTCCCCGCATTCCCCACATTCCCCTCACGGATCTATTGTTTATTTACCGTTTTAAAAGCCCCGATCTGCAGTGCAAGCCCCTGGCCGCTCTCCAAGTAATTAAGACTGACGGATCCTGGCGGCTTAAATGAAGGATTTGCACTAAATCGATTATTGGAGGACTGATAATATGTTTCTTTAGGAGCAGAAGGTTTTGGATGTGTCCAGTATCGCTTTTAAGTAGTTTTAAAGCATTAAAAAAGCGACAGGTAGCACTCCGGGAGTGCCGGCAGAAGTGAAAACAGCAGCTTAGATTAGATACTCAAGACGCGTACGGTACTGGCCCCTTACAAAAAAAAACGTACGTATTATCTATAATAATATGGACAGACCTCTAACAATGTTCTGATGCCCTAGTACTTTTGCTCCACGACTCAATAAAAAAACACTTCAAAAATCGAATGCGATTTATTCGTATTTCAAAATAAGCTCTTAGAGGAACCTGATATCATGGAATGTCTTACGTCTGTCGCGAAATTATCATTTTTTACCCATCCCAAAAAGAGCTCAGCGCCGCTTATGAAGTTTCACTCCACAAATTCTAAGCTCGAATATCATGGGAATCATGATTTTGATTCCCCTTTCCACCTAGGTATACGTCCGCAATCATGCCAAACGTGGACTTTATTCTTGTTACCTCAGGCACTGTCTGCACCGTAAGAGATATAGACGTAATGTCGTATGTATGTTAAAAGCATCAGTGTTAGGTTGACAATCAGTAGGCTTATTGTCTAACTCGCTCGCAATCGCCATCGTCTTCATTTTGACAGTTCATGTATGGGCTGACAACTGGCATCGGAATCAGCTAGCTGTCACATTCATACTAGAACTGTCAAAATGAACACGATGGTGATTGCGAGCGAGTTAGACAATAAGCCTAGAGGTTGCAAATGTCATACACAGTGTCTTAAAAACTTCAAGAATATTTCAGCAGATGTTTAGGTCCTTACATGCTGGTCCGTGATTAAAGAAAACACATAGAATGATCCAGTTGCTTCTCTTCCCACGCAAGTGGTAACAGCGCATTGAGGGAATGGTTGAAAATCGTAGGAATCATGTTATAGGCGATGCGGCTAGCAACCCATCACTATTTTGATTCCCCTTTCCACCTATACGCCTATAATCTTGCTATATGTAGCCTTACCTTAACTGAAGTGGCAGTGGGCGGGGCACATTGCTCGCAGGACCGATGGCCGATGGGGTCAGAAGGTTCTCGACTGGCGTCCGCGGACCGGGAGACGAGCTGTTGGTAGGCCTCCAACAAGATGGAGCGACGACCTGATCAGGATCGCGGGATCGCGGTGGATGCGGAAGGCACAGGACCGGTCCGAGTGGAGAGCCTTGGGGGAGGCCTATGTCCAGCAGTGGACGTCTTTCGGCTGATATGATGATGATGATGATGTAGCCTTTAGTTCTTGTTACCTTAACCTCTATCTACCCCGTAAGGGATCAATACAGTATTTTTGTATGTATGTTTGTATCAGCCTGAAGACGTCCACTGTTGAACAAAGACCTCCCCCTTAGAACGCGACTGTTAACGACAACCTCGCCACCTGCATTCACCGGTTTCCCGGCAACCTACTGGGTTGTGTGTTTGTATGTACGGTAAGGTTAGTTAGTTGAACCATCCTGTTAAAAATTTCCATTTTAAAGTCACCCCTTTGACAATACAATTTTAACATCGAGTAATGTTCATATCGCTGTGTCCAACTCAAGCCAAGACACTCAATTAAAGTATAACGCGCTAAAATTTAGACTTCTTAATAGACATTTAGTTAGTACGCGGACTTGCCAAATTACCTCCTATCCTCGTAGGATAATGAATATTTGATACAGCCACCGTATTGGGGGCTTGTCGCTTACTCAAACTCACTTTCAGTTTGGATGAGGCATTAATATAACGTTATTTCCGTAGCCAATTTGTGTCTAAGCTACGTAGGTAAAGTTCTCAAGTATAGAGATAGTTCAGAGATATACTCGTAAGCTACTTAAGCTACGAAGTCTAAAGTTGGTTACGAGAAATGTTTAGGTATTTTTCTTCTGCACTTTGTATAAGTTAATTTTAATGACAACGTTAATACACACACATACATCAAGTCTTTAGTCCTTACGGGGTAGACAGAGCACATGGTAACAAGACCCAAAACCCACGGCTAGCATACCTAATCATCATCACTACATAGTATAAAACAAAGTCGCTTTCTCTGTCCCTATGTCCCTATGTATGCTTAAATCTTTAAAACTACGCAACGGATTTAGATGCGGTTTTTTTTAATAGATAGAGTGAATCAAGAGGAAGGTTTATATGTATAATACATGCATAATATACCGTGCGAAGCCGGGGCGGGTCGCTAGTTGTGGGATAAGAGGAAATCAAAATTGTGATGGGTCGCATCGCCTATTAAATGATTTCTAAGATTTTCGCCCATTCCTCGATGGGCTTTTACCATCAGCACAGAAAGGAAAACAAACATTCTATGTCTTTTAAAGGCGCATTTTAGTAGCGAATAACAGATTTATGAGTTTCATGTCGTTTTTGACATTCTAATACGTCTCGAATGTGTTCGCGTCAGCGTCACAATTACTCCAAGTCGATGACCTACAATATATGTATAAAAGTGCACTATGGTGTAGAATGCATCATTAGCGTAATGACTGGTGGAACATTTAAAAGCAGGTCATTCTTGGAGCATTAAGCCACTCGCCAGTACTGTCTAATTGGTGGATGTCACACTATAGGATACTTCGTTTTTTAAGCTTTAGAAAGAAGCTAAGTAAAAATGATATGTCAAAACAAATGGATAGTTACCTTGCTGCTCCGCGATATAGCGAGGTCACGTTATGCAAAAGAGCGACATCTTATCTATTCGAAATAATTATAAACGGGATGTGAACCACGATTACCTTTATTGAGCACCCGAACAATTTCGGGTGGGCGGAGTGACACTGTGAGTGTAGTGTGTTTGCATCGAGCTTCGAGTGAGAACGGTTCCAGCGGTAACGAGAGTGCACGCAGTCGACGCGCAAGAATGAAGGTAGACAGAGCTCGGTCTACCCAACAATAACATCCACCCGCAATTTCTTCAGTCTACCCGTGATCATGATGCATGCAACTGCGTCGACATATCGGGTGCTCAATAAAGGTAATCGCGGTTCACATCCCGTTTATAATATTTCGAATGAACTTAACCGTGAATCATTGAAAACTCTTATCTTATCTATTCACAACAACACAAAATAATAATCAACGAAAAAGTAACCAAAATGACAATTAAAACTAACGCCACCACAAAATATGTTGACGCTCCGACGGTCGGTCGAAGAAAGTTGCTTCTCTTCCCGTGCAGATTCTAAAAACCCATCGATCGTGAATGGTAAGGACGCGCGCGCATCAATAGGACCTATGATTACGATACCACATCCACCTCATACTACACAGCATCGCAAAAGTGGACTGGTTTACGTAAGTAATTATGTTGGATACTAGCCAAATAATACAGTGCCGCGGCTCCGCCCGCTTTTGGCTGCTTGCGATCTTCGGCTGAAATGGAAAACGATCCGTAATTGGTTTGAAAATGGATGATTTTTCTACCTGCTTTTGTTTATGCTTAGTTCTTATTCTTACTCACGACGTACAGTACCCGGCCATAAAGATTGTAGTTCGGTCTTTGAAAAGTGACAATAAAATAGACGTAGATGACTTATGGCTCTGAGACGTGGTCTTTGACTGCTGGCCTATTGGAAAGGCATAGAGTCGCTCAACGAGCTATGGAGAGAGCTAAGCTCGGAGTTTCTTTGCGCAACAGAATCCGCAATACGGAGATTCGCCGAAGAACTAGAGTCACCGACATAGCTCGAAGAGTATGTACGTTGAAGTGGCAATGAGCAGGCCACATCGCTCGTAGAACAGACAACCGTTGGGGGAGAAAAGTTCTCGAGTGGCGACCGCGAACCGGAAGACGCAGTGTTGGCAGGCCTCCCACTAGGTGGACTGACGACATCGTAAAAGTTGCGGGAAACCGGTGGATGCAGGTGGCGACTTGTCGTTCAGTATAGTGTGCTAAGGGGGAGGCCTTTGTTCAACAGTGGACGTCTTCAGGCTGATGATGATGATGATGATGATGATGATGATGATGATGAAGTGAACGCTCAACGAAGCCAAAATTAGCCGAGAAGACCCATGTGGTATCTTTATGGCTTAGACGTTGTGTTTTTTTATGACCTGGGGTCTTACCATGACGTCTTAACGCGATTGGATTCCGAACCAAAGCTGGACTGACTCAATTACTGACGTATCAATGCCCAGCCTCTTGGAGTTTTATACGACAAGGAAGGCAAACGAGCAAATAAATAGTATTAATACTACCACTGGTAGTATTTTGATGAAGCCTAGTGCATTGTAATGGATTTGAAGCTGTTGATTGTATATTGTATAATTGTTGATGAATAAATGAATAAGTATAGTAATAATACTACTTATTTGCGCATAATAACGACTGCTTGCCTTTTTTTTTTGTAAACTATTCCTCTCTGTATCAGGTTAGCTGGAAGAGATCCCTTCTTAGCGATAAGTTCGCCTTTGTACTATTTTCTGTGTACTCCTGTATTTTTAAATTTTTATGTGCAATAAAGAGTTTACATACATACATACATACATACGAGCAAGTGAGTCACCTGATGGTAAGCGAACACCATCACCCATGGACACCCGCAGCACTAGAGGATTGCAGATGCGTTGCCAGCCTAGAGAGCTAGGATAGAATGCCTCTTGTGCCAGTAATTTTACTGGCTGTCTTACTCTCCACGCCGGAACACAGCAGTGAAAGAACTGTAGCTTGGCAGCAGGATTAGCTAAAGCTGTAACAGCTAGTCATAAATAATGAAAGAGTTTTAGGTTTATGCAATACTAGCTGTTGCCAGCGACTTCGTCTGCAAAGACATCGTTTATTACTATCCCGCGGGAACTACGCAATTTTCCGGGATAAAAAGTAGCCTATGTGCTATTCCAGACTTTTCTCTATCTATGTGCCACATTCCATCCAGATCCGTTGGGCCGTTCTGGCGTGATTGAATAACAAACAAACATCCATCCATCCATACTTTCGCATCTAACTAATATTATAAATGCGAAAGTATGGATGGATGGATGGATAGATGGATGGATGGATGGATGGATGGATGTTTGTTTGTTACTCAATCACGCCAGAACGGCCCAACGGATCTGAAAGAAATTCGCAACATAGATAGAGAAAAGCCTGGAATAGCACATAAGCTACTTTTTATCCCGGAAAATTGCGTAGTTCCCGCGGGATAGCGATAAACAAATTCTTAGCAGACGAAGTCGCTGGCAACAGCTAGTCTAACTAATATTATCTAACTAATATTAAAAATGCGAAAGTATGGATGGATGGATGGATGGATGTTTGTTTGTTACTCAATCACGCCAGAACGGCCCAACGGATCTGGATGAAATTCGGCACATAGATAGAGAAAAGTCTGGAATAGCACATAGGCTACTTTTTATCCTGGAAAATTGTGTAGTTCCCGCGGCATAGCGATAAATGAATTCTTTGCAGACGAAGTCGCTGGCAACATCTAGTTTATAATATTAGTTAGATTATTTTTTAACTTCAGAAGACAAAATAAATATTTATCCGTCGGCCCGCTATCTAAACCTAAACTAATATTTATGTTACAAAATCAAATTGTTTCAGACTTAAAAAAGCGTCGCTATATAAATATTATTCCATTAAGTACCTTACTTTTATTTTCTCCATAAAGTATTCTTTGAAAATTTTGATACCCTCTAGAGAGCCTAATACCTAATTTATTGAATCAGTCGTTGCTCGGCGGAGGTCTATTTCTATGAACATAAAAAAATTACCTTACCTTACTATTCTACTCGAATGGCGTCCGCGGACCGGTGTAGACGAGCTGTCGGTAGGCCTCCAACAAGATGGAGCGACGACCTGATCAAGATCGCGGGATCGCGGTGGATGCGGAAGGCACAGGACCGGTCCGAGTGGAGAGCCTTGGGGGAGGCCTATGTCCAGCAGTGGACGTCTTTCGACTGATATGATGATAATGATGATGATGACTACTCTACTACCACACGTGCAAGACAGACAAGCATACATACCTGTCAGTAATCTCACCAGCTGTTTTACTCTTAATCAAAATTCTTAAGTACTATGGCCTTAACATATTTATTTGTGATACTACCAGCACTCTGAAAATACCATCATTAAAGAAACTTGGCAGACATTTTTTTGGCCACACCGACACAGACATTCCTTGATCGACAATAATCATAGTCTTCTTAGGGCGTCCTTTGTTAGACATAGGCCTCCCCCATATACCTCCAGTTGCTTCGGTTGGATGCGGCTTGCATCCACCGTGAACGCAACTTTAAACAGGTCATCCGTCCTCGTTGGTGGACGTCCTACGCTGCGCTTGCCGATCCGCGGTCTCCACTCGAGAACCTTTCGGCCCCAACAACCATCTATTATCCGTGCTATATGGCCATAATAATATACTTAATATAACTACTACCTCTCAGTAATTCCATCAAATGACTTACAAAACGAAAATTTAATTTTACTAATACCTAAGTCACCATGTCTTTTATATGTTTTTTGTGATACTACTAGCACTTTTAGAAACACCATCATCAAAAAAACTTGGCAGACATTGTTTTGTCCAGACCGACACAGAAATTAATTTCTATTCATTCATTTCTATTCAGTCATTCATATTGACGTGCAAAAATAATAGGTACATTTTGCATGGATTAGCATGGTTTGCATAAAGGGAGCTTTACGCTTGAACCTGCTGAATCAGTCATCTGTCCCTCTCATAATGTAGTAAACTACCTGTGACTACACTGTCGTCATAACCCTACGGGAAACATAGTAAAGTATGAGGGACCCGAAGGTCCGTCCTGTACTAAAACTGAATAAAAAAACATAATTTTACTTTTATTCTAGGAAAAACACACACACAAATCATGTCTATATTCCTTACGGTATTGACAAAGCCTAAGGAACAAGACCTTAAGAGGCTGACAACACCTAATTTTGTTGAAATTGATGTTATTTAAGCACTTTTTTAAGAAAAACTACACACAATAAAAATCCAAAAAAATATGTATGTCAAGTTTCATCATATTTCAAACACGCTGGACGGACTCGATACATAATTGAACAAAATCGGCTCGATAGAAAATAATTGCAAAGATTGGTCTTAAAATCATCATTAAACAGTTCTATGTCTTTATTTTTTCAACGTATGGGTCTACAGTTAAAAACATGAAGTCAACATATTCAATACCTACACGGCTAACGAGTCATATTTCACAAATAATCTATACTTTTTTTTATTTCTTATTATTAGTGTTTTATTTGCAAGATTTTAGACGCGCGCCAAGCTGCCGAAATAGTTTCTTCTCCTTCACTAACAGGCATGCGATCCGTATGTGTGAAGAGTGGCGCTGCTCAAGGTCATTTGCTGTTGACAGCGCCTTCAGGAATCAAAGTAGTGAATGAATGGGTTGCTAGCCGCATTGCTCATAACATGATTTTCACTCAAATGAAATGAAATGAAATAATTGAAATGAAATAATTTATTATGCTTTAAACATGGTAAGAAATGGTCTTGTAGTTAATTGTAGGTACAGTGACATGTCATTCTCATTCCCTCGATTGGCTTTTACGAAAGGAAGAGGAGCAACTGCGCTACATTTTTTGTTTTACTATTACTAACTGTTGCCTGCGACTTCGTCTGCAAATAATTCGTTTATTGCTACCCGGCGGGAATTTTCCGGGATAAAAAGTAGCCTGTGTGCTATTCCAGACTTTTCTCTATCTACGTGCCGAATTTCATCCAGGTTCGTTGGGTCGTTCTGACGCGATTGAGTAACAAACAAACATCCATCCATTCATCAATACTTTCGCATTCATAATATTAGTTAGATCTTTGCTCCCATTATTGTTATAGTAGGCGGCAAATAAGTAAAACGTGGAGGGGATATGCGCAGTATGAAAAACAACATCATTTTCATACTGCGCATATCCCCTCCACGTTTTACTTATTTGCTGCCTACTATACAAACCGGATGGCGCACTAGTTGAAGAGCCTGACTGCAAAGTCCAGGAGCTTTACCATGACGTCTTAAATCTTAATGTGATTCAATTGACTGTCATTTTTAGTATGAATCTGACAGCGAGCGAACCTAAACTGAATCGGAATTGAATCGCATTAAGACGTCATGGTAAGGCCCCTGCGTTCGATTCTCAGTCGTGGCAAATGTTACATAATGCAAAATATAAATGTTTCTTCTTTTAAGTTTGTATTGTAACATTTTCCCGAGACCTAATAGTCTAGAGATTACAAAACTACCGATAATACAAAGTTATTCAAACATTTTTAAATTTGTATCGTTTCATAGAATTCGTCAAATCATCAAAATAGATAAGTAGTGGTGTAGTGGAAAGAAAGAAAGAAAGAAAAGAAAAAAAAGTTTATTTATGACAATCACAACACAACGTCTTACTAATATTATAAATGTGAAAGTTTGTGATGATGTGACGATGTGAGTGAGTGAGTGTGTATGTTTGTTCCTTCTTCACGCAAAAACGACAGGACGGATTTGGATAAAATTTGGAACGAAAGATAGCTGGTGCCCTAGATTAAAACATAGGCTACTTTTTATCCCGGAAAATATCATAGTTCTCGGGAGATAGCCATAAATATGTCAATTCCTAATTCTACGCAGACGAAGTCGCAGGCAGAAGCTAGTATTAAATAATTAAACACATTAAATATCCAGATAAATAAATTGTCACAAAATGGTCCCAACTCAGCATTTGCTGGCCTTGCAGCCAGCGCTGGTCTTCCGTTGGGGCCACCGGGTGATACATACATAGACACATTGAAAATAATGATTTATTACAAATAATATAACAGCTAAAAATAAACACTAAACATAATAAAACATAATTAGATTAAAAAAAACCTATGAAACATTTTTTACCTCTCCTCCTTTCAAACAATTGCCGACTCCAAATGACGTTTTAAAATCATCTCATCTCTCGATAAATATCATAATGTCAAAGCATTTCTTGAGCACAAACGCTTCTACATCCGTCAATCGAACAGCGAAACGTAAAATTAGCTCCCGAAATACCGTAACAACTGAAACTTTGAGAATGTCGAAAGGGCCATAAAATTATATTCTGCTATTGTGCTAACGAGAATGGCCCTTTCAATAGAGGGTCAGGAGCGGCAATAACCCGGCTAACTTTACTAGTAGAACCAACAATAAGTAAGGCGATATTCCCGGAATGACGTCACAAATCCCGAGGGTTACGCATAACAGTAAAACACAGGCAGGACTGCGAATTCGTTTCTTAGTTTTGTTCGCCACATTAGAGGGGGATGGTGCTATATTTTGTCAGTGCGTGTCGGGGTATGAATGGGTATAGCGAGGTTTTCATAATAAGAATAACTGTGTTTTTTTACTTTTTTTTTTACAAAAGCCGATAAACCATGTGGTTCACCAGATGTTAAGTGATCACCGCGGCTCATATACACCTACAGTACCATTAGGACTACTGTTGCGTTGCCGGCCTTGCATATTGTACACTCGCACTGGAAAAAATAATTTGCTAAATGAAACCAAACTTTCGTCAGCCTGTAACTTGGCTACATAACTAAGGCAAATATCTTTCCAAAATCTTTGGTTATGTTTTGTTCTTTATATGTAAACCTGTTTGTTAAATCAAATTAACATTAATAACGCCTTACCAAATTATGCTTACTGATGAAATAGCCGAAAGTAGTTTGGTTGAATATTTTCTTCAGTGCGCCTTTTGTTTGAGTGATAAAAAGTTTTTTAGATTTTCCTAACGCTTTGCTATACTGAGCGCGCTGTGGCCGGTTTTAAAATAATTTTAATAGAAAATACACACTCTCCATCAAGAAAGTATAAGGGCTAACTCTCCTACAGGACGAATGAGTTACATAATCCTAAAAACTGAGCGCAATTTCTACAGAAACAATGTTTTCACATCACAATCAACCGATTCAATTTCACGGCAGACTGGCAACAAAGTGTCCGGGTATACCTGTACCGGTCTGCCGGATATCCGGCTTTAACCCGGATCAAACGTTGAGGCACCATGATGGCCGCAAATTGACTGCCACTAAATATTGTATCGAATCTGTAAATAAGATGAAGGTAAGCCGCTTTGGGCCCGCGAAGGTTTTCGTGCGATGCCGAGTTTTTGGCAAATTGGTTGTGTTGTATTTTTTAAGCACGTGCGATTTTTTGTAGTGACAACTTCTTTAGCGACGTTGAACACTTTTTGGGATGGGTAAAAATGTTAATTCGCGTCAGGCGTAAGACGGAGGGAGAGAGTTTAAGTACCAGGATATCAGGATCCTCTAAGAGCTTATTTTGAAATACGAATGAATCGTGTTCGATTTTTGCAAGTGTTGTTTTGTTGAGTCGTGGAGCAAAAGTACTAGGGCATCAGCACTGTTAGACGTCGTTCAATATATGTAGATAATACGTACGTTTTTTTTAAGCGGTCAGTACGGCACGCGTCTTGAGCGTCATGGAGATTACAACATTAAAATCTAATTTAAGCTGCTGTTTTCACTTCTGCCGGCACTCCCGTCGCTTTTTTTTAAAGAGAAACATTAGTACCTATAGCTAGTTTATTATGTGTTTTTAGCATTATTGTTAAGACAATGACTACGAAATATAAAATATTCTGTAATCGAAGAAAGAAGAAAACCATACGGTTGAAGTGAAAATCTCCTTTTTTCGTTTAGGCAATGAATTTAAATAGGTACCTAGTTGTTACAAAGTTACAATCTCTATGGCAAGGAAACTTAGGTAAGTACTATTAAATTGATATACGGTTCGAACAAACTTGTACTAAAAAACTGTTACACAGATACAAAACACACACAATTTAACCATTTCCAAGGGAAAATTGTTAATAATAACCAATGCGATCGTTGCCACTATTGCCAGTCATCTTTTTTGACAGAGATGAAGCATATGCTATCATTTTGCTCTCTTACTTTGTGGCTGCATCGATCGAGTAATTAATAACATTACCAAATTGGGCGTGGCTACTAAAAATTATACCTACAATTCTGAAATTATTGTTTGTTCGAATATGTATATTGTTCTATTATTATCTACTAGGTATTTTGACATTCAATGATATATTTTTTACTGGCAGTCAACTATTTATTTGGACCATAGTACTTACACTGAAACTTAATAATAAGATTAATTTAAATAGTATGAAATAATTTTTGTATTGTGTAGAAATTTGTATGTCATATAAAGTTACAAAACATGTGAAACTCTCTTTCCTTCATACCTCAACATTATGTACCATGTTTTATGCAAATAAATGATTATGATTATGATTATGATAAATTTAAAAAAATATTAACTGCCCACGAATAAATAAAAAAACCCCATTTTATGCCAAGCATTCGTCTTACATCATTTGGAAAAGAGCTGATTTTCTTCAAACTAATTAATAATACTAATAATTAATAGGTAATTTTAACGAAATATGACTAAAAACCAAAGCAAGGAAACTGGCTTTAGAATGAAAAAGACCGCATATAAATCGGTCCATTCTTATAAGAGCTATGACGCTACAGACAGATATACACACAGAGACATCGACGTCAAGCTTATAAAACCCCTCTTTTTGTATCGGGTTGAAAATATGTACTATAATTATTTTTAATTTCACGGATCTTTGGAGGATAAAATGAGGAACTAAAGTCGACTGCTCTAAAGCCAAGACGCCCAGTGTTAAAGTTTTAATGAGGTCTTCCAAAGCGAGTTGACGTGTTGGACGTAAACTTTAGGTTTTTCTTCCAAGTCGAAAGCACGATAGCAAGTCAAAGGCACGTGCGCCATGCAATCATGTGGCGATTCAGAAAACTTCGAGCACAATTTTTAGGTACTTGTGGCCTGAAGAGAGAAGAAACATCGCTTTAAATCGTTGAAGGCAATTAAAAAAATATGACCATTGTAGTTTATGATTTTAAAAAATATCAAATGAATCAAGAAATTTACTTCTTGATTTTTAATGTTTACTTTTACGTTTTACCGTTAGAAATTTAATTTCTAAACGACACTGAAAATTAGAACATATAAAAAAATCCGAAAAGTAAAGATATGGCCGGGAATCGAACCCGGGTCCTCGTCATTCCGTGACGCGTGCTATAGCCCTACACCACCCATAGCAGGTAATTCATAAAAAGATTTATTTTTATTTTACAAACTTTTATTTAACTTGCAATGTATAATGTATGTATGTAAGTATGTTCAATGGGATGGAATCTTGCGACTCAATTTTGAAGCAGATATCACTAACCGATTGAGCCTGAAATTTTGCATACCTACTCGAGTAAGTCGGATGACACTACAATAATATGGTAGTGGAGTTCTGGTGACCCAGCCAGGATCGTCTCCGCAGGAGGGAACTCTTCAACGGTTGGTCCGATTGTCTTGAAATTTGGTACACATTATGTAGGACGGATGACAATGCAAGTAAAGACAGCAAAAAAGCTTGTATTAAAAATGAAATTTAAGTAATAAAAAGGACACTTTTAAAACTACTTTAAGGGTCAGGCCGCGAAACGTTTCAACCGTTCCAATATTTATGTTACTGAAATTGGCAAATAATATCCATGGATTAGAAGCAATGATGATGATGATGATGTTGGATTGGAGCATGGATTAGCGTTATTGTATTGTATTGTATTGTATTGTAATATTGTCTAGCTACAAAGACGACCATCCAAAACTATCACGAAGTAGACAGATATTGGATTGGTTTTAGTGGACAACATCGCAAACATACATTAAAGTCAGACAGTTGAAATGCTTCGCGGCATTACCATATAACGACATTTTTCATCATGCTTTTGAAACGTTAATCACATTTATAATTAAAACCATTAGTTGAGGTAATGTGGTTACATTTTTGTTTTCAATCAGTAAAAGTACTTAATTACGTTTTAATATGTATAATTAGTGTTAGATTTGTGACGATTTCACAACACATTGGATATTAATTTGTCTCCGTAAAATACGCCCGATTCAATTAATTAATTAGCGGCATATCATTATAGTAAGTACTGTAGATAATTATATTTTCCGTAATTCATAAACTGTAGTTAAAATTTAATGTTGTTATTAGTTAACACTCGTTTGTCCTCTGTCATTTTGTCTTCAACATTAACCAGACACAGACAAAATATGCCTTTTGCTATGAGAAGTTCGTAACTTTTTTCTTTAGTCACAGGAAAAAGGTAAACAATTTTGACTTGTTTTCTCAACAATGCTTTTGCTTTGCGTTTTAAAATTTAACACCTTTTACATAAATCATAACAATATAAATAAAATAAATAAATAATAATAATAAATAATGATAGGATTAAACGAACTTACCTGAAGTGAAGTTCGATCCTGATTATATGAAGTACTTAGTCCGAGATAACTATGTAGTTCCGTCCTTTCTTGCTACTTGAACGCGACGTATAAAGACACCATAAACAAAAAACAGCACCTGTCAATACTAATCACATATGTCATTACGTTTAGAGTCGTCATAATAAGGCCTAGGGGGATAGTAAGAAAGTGACTATCCGTGAGGAGGGCGGGAGGCTCCCTTATCTCGGACTAAGTACTTCATATAATCAGGATCGAACTTCACTTCAGGTAAGTTCGTTTAATCCTATCATTATATTCGTACTTAGTCCGAGATAACTATGTAGATGTTTAGAGCAAAAATAAACATATTTATAAACATCCAAATTAAATTTCGATAGGTATTTATTTTCTTAATAATAAATCAAAATGAACATAATTATTTAAAACAACAAAAATCAGTAACATTACTTCTTATAATTTTAAAACCACAGGAAATCCTAAGAAAATCAGCCTTTGGTAGTTTACATTCTACATTTAAATTTAAAATCTTAACATTATTTTAATGAATAATTAGGCAATGCCACAGATTGGGCAAATACATTTTGTGCATTACACTCAATGATTAGAGGTCTGTTATAATGTCTCGCAAAGGTAGACCACCTGCTAGACCACCCAACAGCTTTTTAAAAAACTGTCTGTTGTGAGACCTGTACGGTATGCTGGCGACGATGCTGCGTGCCTAATTGAATGTGAAGAAAACTTATTGACATCAATACTACTGTCTTTCATCACTAATTTGAGCCATCTACTTATTGTTTGTGTTGAAGCTGGTTTGTGAAGTTTTACAGTCAGAAATAATTTAATGCAGTCACTATCTGTCTTAAGTCATTAGTTCTTTTTCAAATATTCTAACAGGGTCTATACCGGGCAAAAGTCTGGATTATTACTGAAACATGGTAGATATAATTTATTCATAAACCGTCTTGAAGCTGAGGTTTTTTGGATATCTGATAAAAATATGTCGACGCCTTCTTCATAATTTAATTTAATCTACTGTAATTAATTAGCGACCGCATTTAGACCCTCTGTCCTGTAGTCAAAACTAATACAATAGACTTTAAAGTGAGCTCTTTTAAATTTAAAGTTTCTAAAGGATAATAATAACAATAATAATAACAAAAGATATTTATTCAACAGTTTGCAATCTACAGATACCAGTATTTGAGGTAAGACAGAACAGTGGCTGGGTCCCAGGTACTTGATTATGATTACTTGAGTATTAGGTATACCTGGGAGTAGTTTATAAACTCCCCTACACCAGCGTTTTATTCTATCGTCATTATCAGATCTATAATTATGGCTATCTAAAATTAAAGACCAAGTTAACCGTTAGCAATTCAAAGTTTGGCTTCTTCTTGAAATACTAACATTAAATATGATATAATCTTGGGTACAACAACGCTTACTACATCTTCATTATGAGTTTTACAGAATTGCCACCACTGTCTTAAACGTGAATCATATTGCTTAAAGCTATTCTTGGCTAGAGATACTATTAGGTATCATTCTTCTCTTCATTGATTCCCTGATAATATACAGGCCCCCAGGGTAAGTTGAAGATGTAAGGGATGTGGTGACCATACTTCTGAGCCTATGAGAAATTTTAACAATGGATACCAGGCTTGGTTGGGCCATACTGGAAATACTAATATTCCTGTTGTTCTATCGGTCTTAATTTTACGCAATACTTTTAAGATTAATGAGAATGGAGGGAATGTTTAAAATAACCTCCTCCATTCGACTGTAAAGGCGTCAATGTTCCATGCAAATGGATCCCTGTGCTAGGAAATGTATTTAACACATTTTTCATTAAAACGAGAAGCAAACAGATCAATAGATAGATACCCTATTGAGTCAACTATTGTTTGAAAGACTTCTTGCGATAATTCCCATTTTATATCCTGATTTGAACTCTGAGATTTATAATCTGTCTCAGAGAGTTATCTTTAGAATTAATATATGATGCAAGAATCCATAGATGTCTTGCTTCGCATCAATTCCAAATTTGTCTTGCAAGGTTATTTAACAGTGGAAATTGAATAGAACCCATCCTATTTATATAGGAAATGGCAGTAGTATTGTCAATTCGTAATAAAATCTCATCTGCAAGGCATCATAAAGCAAAATATAACGCTAATAACTCTAGATAATTAATGTAATTTTTAATTTCTTCTATTGGCCGACTTCCCTTTGCACTCTTTCCATTACATACTGTACCCCAACAACTAAAGATGCATCTGGGAAAATCTCTAAAGCAAAATTATATTGCTTTATGTGGCCTAGTCCTAATATTATTCTTCCACCATGTGAGATCTTCTTTGGCCTTCTGGCCAATGGTAATAATGTTATCATAATTACCCACAACCATTCCAAAGCCCTAAATTTTGCTGCTTCAAAATTTATTGTATACACAAAACCATTAGATATTATTGGGTGCCGTTTCATTAGCATAATTTCATTTTACTAATTTCAAAAATCATAATATTATTACCGAGCATAAACTTCAAGCAATATAACATTCATTAGTCATAACAACGATTGCAATAAATTCATTTCAATATTCGATAATTCAATATAATAGTTAAAATCCATAACGACATTTAGAACAATGATTAGAGGGTATAACATTATGCAAAATATGTTTAATAAGTAAGCGAACTATCTCTTGTCGCATATTTAAATTTGGCTGGTGCCGAATGCATAAAACATTTGCATTGTGCGAGCGAGCGAAGCGAGCGAGCAAGACGGTTCGGAGCAGAAGCGATTTGGATAGGTTAGGTTCAGAAGGCTAAGGCGGGAGCGAAGCGTAGCGTAGCTTCCGCCTTAGCCTTCAATGTTAGTTTTTTTTTTTTTTTTTTTTTTTTATTATTATTATTATTATTATTATTATTATTTATTATTATTATTATTTAATTATTATTATTATTATTGTTGGTACGGGTTTCCGATCACGGGCCCATGGGGACCCGTTATGATTATTAATTAATTATTATTATTTTATGCAAATTGATATTATGATTTGAGAAATTCGGCAATTTGTTTAAATGTATATTGTTTTTGTATGATCTCAATATTTCGAGATTGAAATTCTGATATTTGTGTTATGAGAAATTAAAACTTGCAAAAATCGTTGTTATGACGAACATTACACACCCTAAGATGTTGTCATCCATACTGAAACTAAACTACCTAACATCCTAGTTCCTAACTAAGCAGTAATCTAAATTTAAATAATTCTAAATTATCCTCCGCAGCCTTTCCCATTTTATATTTGTATGGGCTAATGTCATCTTTACAATCTATTTGGAAACCAAAAAATTCTGATATTAAGTGGAGTAAAATTACTCTTTTCCCCATTTATGACAAAATCAAGACATAGTAAATGTCTTTTTTAAAATTTTTTCATTACTGACACATTCATCATAAGTTGAGCCCAGACAAATCAGATCATTGACATAAACCAGTAAGCGAATGCCGTCTTATCTTAAGATATCCTATCACCGGCTTTAACAAATTTGTGAAATGGAATGGTGCGGTGCTTATGCCAAATGGTAAGCAATTGTATTTATATAACCCGAATTAAATTGGAACCTTAAATATTTCTTATGTGTTATTTATGCATTAGGCATAGGTATATGCATTGATATTCAGACTGTCAAAGTCTTTGATAAGTTGTGAATAACTTGACACTTGCCAAGCCCGTTTCTAACTGTTTACAGTTGATAGGGACCAGCAATGACTCGAGAAGTTTCTCTTTAATTTTCTTGGGCAGGCAATATACAATGATATACTTTATTGTATTATAAAACTGATCATGCACCTTGTCTCCATACTGTTTCTCACCAGTATTCGACTCACCTAGTGCCGACAAAATATCAGTCACTTCTTCTGAGTCACTTTGATCAGAATTATTTATTTGCTTATTAATTAAGTAATCTGAGTTTCTAATTCTGATGCTACAGGTTCCGTTTTTGGGTCAAGCTCTGGTATTTGAGCTGAATTATATGCAGGCAAAAAGTAAATACCAAGCCTGAATTTCAAAACAAAAATTTGTTTATCCCAAACAATTTAGGTTAGGATCATGACAAACATGTCAAGGTTTGACCATTGGCCATAGTATTGACTATCCAACGGATAGATAGCAAAATCGTCACACGATAATGCTTTTAAACAGAGTTAATTATACTCAAGTCTCCATACAGTGAGACGTGTAGGTACATAGCATTCCCACGGAATGTACGTACGTTCTCATCTCTTCGTAACTATTTTTTGGGAAAAGCTTTCCCGTGTTGCAATGAACTTATAATTATAAGGAAGAGAGATGTATATTTCTTTGCCTAAACCCCCTGTATTATATTAATCCTAATCACTTACCCTTTGGAGAAGCCGATGTTCCGTAGAAATTGCGTCGTACTTTTTCCTATCTCTATCCAGCCTTTTCTCTAATTGCAGTATTTCTCTTTTTGGCATGGTGCAATATAATATTTTCGATAACTGATACAATAAAAAGTATTTTTCCCGAAAGAAAAAACATCTTTTGTGTCGATTGCGCTCCAGCGCGAAATGACAGATGACATATGTGATTAGTATTGACAGGTGCTGTTTTTTGTTTATGGTGTCTTTATACGTCGCGTTCAAGTAGCAAGAAAGGACGGAACTACATAGTTATCTCGGACTAAGTACGAATATAATAAATATCATGGGACAAATTACACCAATTGACCCAGTCCCAAACTAAACACAAGGCTTGTACCATGGGTACCAGGCAACGGATAAACATACGAGTACTTATATAATGCAGGTAAATACATACAACATCCATGACTCGGGCACAAACATTCGTATTCATCATACAAATGTCTGTCCCTACCGGGGTTCGAACCCGGGACCTCTAGCTTCATAGTCAGAGTCACTAACCACTAGGCTATCCGGTCGTCAAATCAATGAAATAAACGACGATCTTGTTATCAACGGTATTTTTTTCAGATTTTTCACCTTTTCCCTAACGCGAAAAATAACGAAGTACGCACAGAAAACGTTGTTAATGTCACAATTTCTCCACTCAAACTTTAGAACAGTGGTCTGCAGTATCCCAATCTATCTCTCCTATAACCAAACGGGCACTGATACGGTATCGCCAAAATAAACTTCAAATTCTTCGCATCCACACAGTTCCCCTTGCCATCGTCCACCGATCCCTCAGGACACACTGGTCCCTCAGAATCCGTTCCGTTTTCTATCCTTCCGTGGTATTTAGGTTCGATTTCTTCGACGTCATCTTTCGGATCACCCGTTGGTTTTTCATCTGTTTGCACCTCATCAGCATGGCGTTTGTACACTTTATCCCAATAAGATCTCTTGAATAGTCCAATAACATCGCCAAAAAACTCCGTAACAATACCAGGCTCGTCCTCAATGCCGTATTCGGGTTGTTTTTTGAACATCGTCCTTATTTTATTCACCAACACGTTAGCGAGTATTTCGTTCCACACCGTGGATTTTTCCGTCGAATTGTTTTGTTGTAAACTCAGCAATTTCCTTAAAAGTAACTTTTGTTCGCCATTATGATCCTCCCTCTTCTCGATTACGAAGTTGTCTGTGCCCGCCATAAGTATTATTAGGAGTACCAGCGTCGCGGCGCGCATTTTTGTATTTTCTTTTATTACAATGGCCGCACAATACTGCCGGCAACTAACAGATTGAGTTTACTAGATAATTCTGATAAGGTGCGCAGTTAATGCGTACAATCAGGAACATCCCACTTATTCGTTTAAGAACTGTCTGACGTCACTGCGGTACAGTACAAGACATCGAACCGCATTCACGCGTGAGGGAAAATTGTGCAACGTTCAATGCTGGGCCGAGGAACAGTCAAGTTATAAGAGGTACACCGAATGCCGTAATGTAAATCTAGTTGTACTTTTACTCTCGAGTGTGTGGAGTCGTTCAAGACGTAATGGCAGGCGCTATGAGTCATAAATTTGTTTACTAGAAATAGACTGAAGGTATTTTAAGGGCAATAGCTTGAGCAGAATACAAGGAAGTTTAAGAAGACAGATTTTAAATAAAATGCTCTCGATCCAGGAAAACAAGAGTTCAGGGGAATTTTGATGCAGTTTGCGACTAAAATACTGACAACATTGTAGACCGACCGCTTAACTGAGTCCTCGCCCGCGCGGGTACAGGGGCGCGGGGTGGGACGACAAAGGGAACCGAGAGCGGTGCGGTAGTGCGCCTGCCGCCCGATATTTTTTAACCAAATTTTAATTTTAAAACTAAACTTTTCCTTTCGATGATACCTTGTTGATAATTGATAGCGATAACGATAAACAAAGTAAACAGAGAATGACGTTGTAGCGTAAACTAACTGCAGGAGTTGCAAAACAGTATAATCTTTATTGTACCCGGCCAAAATCGAACCAAGGACAATCGATAAGAGGATATAATCGATATTTTTAAACCGCCTCAAAGAAAATTGATCTATTTTCGAGGACTTATTGTATTATTTGTGTATGTTCATGGCTATTATGGACAATTGTGGTCAGATTTATTTTGTTTAGGTATATTCTATTTCCACTCGGACCGGTCCTGTGCCTTCCGCATCCACCGCGATCCCGCGATCCTGATCAGGAGGGCCCTGGCCTTGGGGGAGGCCTATGTCCAGCAGTGGACGTCTTTCGGCTGATATGATGATGATGATGATATTCTATTTTTTTTTTTTTTTTTTCATTACCTATTTGTATTATTTCTTTATGTGTTACTTTTAATATAATGTTACCCCAGTAAATTATTATTACACGATAGTACATATATATAATATTTACTAATTACATAATATTTAGCAAATTTCATTTATATTTCAAATTGTAAACTCAACTAGTCTTGTTAAGATTAACACAGGCTACTTTTTAACCCGAAAAATTGCAAGTTTCCGCAGGATAGCGATAAATATGCCAAATATCGTAGCTGCCTGGAGTCGCAACGTAAATAATTATTGCAGAATATGCTATCTACATCAGTTCTTAAGAATACCTAGTCTTAATAATACTAAGGGCCTGTCTCACCACTTCTTAACTGTAAGTTATCTATGATGACGTCTCTGTCTGTTTCGTAGTAATAAATAGAGACGGAATCATAGATATCTGACAGTTAAGGAGTGGTGAAGGCCCTAACACTATTGAGTCATGGTTGCTTGAATTCTTCTTCTTCAACCTTGATCTACCCAATGCTGAGTAAAGGTCTCTTCCATTTTAGACCATTCTGTACGGTCCCGAGTTTTCCGCATCCAGTCCTTCCCAGCCGCTCGCACCAAATCATCCGTCCACCTTGCCGGCTGTCTCCCCACATTCCTGAATAAACGGTTGCTTGAATAAACGTATATTATTATTATTATTATATCTTTTTTTAAGTCTAATTCTACGCGGACGAAGTCGCGGTTCTTAAACTGTGAAGAAAACAATATGTTACGTAATATACTTAGATATAGCAGCAGCACGTGCCCTCATCGTCGGCCGATCAATTACTATATTGAAAGTGTGTGGATCCAATTTCACGGCTAGCCCTTTGGTCCGCCTTCTTTGACTCGAGCAAACACGTGCCAGTATGAGGAACTTGCACATATATTATACTAGCTTCTGCCCGCGCCTTTGTCCGCGTAGCAGTCGGCGAGTTAAGAACTGTTGTTGATAGTATATTCTGCAATCATTATTTACGTTGCGACTCTAGGCAGCTACGATCTTTCACATGTTTATCACTGTTCCGTGGGAACTGTGCAATTTTCCGGGGTAAAAAGTAGCCTATGTTTTAATCTAGGGTACTAGCTATCTCCGTTCCAAATTTGATCCAAATCCGTCCAGTCGTTTCAGCGTGAAGAAGGAACAAACATACACACTCACTCACTGACATCGTCACAAACTTTCCCATTTATAATATTAGTAGGATTAGTATGTAAGATAAGAGAGAGAGAGAGAGAGAGAGAGAGAGAGAAACATGTATATACACACATTCGTTACACAGAGATGAAAAATAGAGATAATAATTATATTTGGAAGAAAAGAAAACAAAAGTAAGAATAGCATCGACATGGTGTAATTTTTTCATAATCAGAACAAAAATATTCTGATTTTAGTATTTGTTTTGTAGCGGCAATAGAAATACCGACATCATCTGATAAAATTTCAATTGTCTAGCTAACTCGGTTCATGAGATACAGCCTGGTGACAGCCAGACGGACAGTGAAGTCCTAGTATTAGGGTCCCGTTTTTACCTTTTTGGTACGGAACCCCAAAAAAGAGGATTTTCTGAGACCGGATTGGCTGCCTGTTATCATGTTATATGCCGCCGCGTACCCCGTAATCTTGACCTGCCACTCGTTGGAAAACAGTCTTTACCACTTGACAATAAAGTCTCAGCTTAAGGTCATCTTTATCACAACTGGCAGTAGCTATGAACTTAGGGAAAGGAAGCTGAAAATATTTTCATTCAGTAGATTTCCTGAGACGTAGTTTTGATTGATCTTTTTGAAGGCGTTTTTGAAATGAGGTGCTTTATGGTTAGGGTTTGTTGTCAAAGGAATTTGCTTAATAGTAGTTTATTAACATAGTTGTGTCTAGTTCATTGAAACATTATAGGTGGCTGTTTAAATTTCAATATTGAATTCCCGTTGTTCGCGGAAATTCCTAAAAGTTACATCGTAGTCTTTATTTAGGGATTTATTTTCATTATTTTATTACGGATTTTTATTCCGCCACAGGATCGGGATTTTCATAATTATGTAAAATCCCGAACTCGACGAGTCTGATACATTGAGTTTTGAACAAAGGTTTTTCATGCAACAACAAACATGCAGTGAAATTTTTTGGTAAAATCCCATAATTTCTTCCGGGTGAACCATGAGGTCTTAATGCGTTTCAATTCCGAACCAAGTTCGATCGCTCGCTGTCAGATCCATATTAGAAGTGTCAAAAATGACAGCTACTTAAAACGTAAAATTGAATCGGAATCGAATCGCATTCAGACGTCAAGTAAGGCTCCAGCTAGCTTATTACGTAACTCGCTCGCAATCGCCATCGTGTTCATTTTGACAGTTCTTGTATGAATGTGACAGCTAGCTGATTCCGATGCCAATTGTCAGCCCTTACATGAACTGTCAAAATGAAGACGATGGTGATCGCGAGCGAGTTACGTAATAAGCCTGCAGGTTTCTTTTCTAGTCTGGTAAATTCACAAATTAAATTAAAGGTTTGCTTCAAGTTACGACAGGTCAAACCAAGTTATCGCATTTAACGGCTTTTTAATAAAACAAAGGATGTATAAAAAGTTTAACAACCAATTTCTCGAAGCACTGCTCAGCCAATCAGGTACACGAGTTAGTGCATAATGTAGGAGCCCCGCGGGCCCAGGGTTGCCACTGCACTAATTGCCATAAACTTAATTCAATTTAAGTTTCAAGACAGTTCATTTAGTTGGAAATACACGCTAACTGTGCAAGTAGCTGGCGCTCTTTTGTGCAAGTTACTTGTGATCTTAGGGCTGAGTATACGCTTCTAAAAACTATGCAAGCTATTTAAAGACTTCTCGGCTTTATGTACAGGGCCCTATTTTATAAAGCTGCAAGTTACAATTTACAAGCGGAAGTCTCTTTCTGACCCTATGTGTTAGATAGAGACTTCTTTATAAAATAGGGCCCAGGTAGTTCGTATTTGATGTCATGCTCATGATAGTCATAATTGACAGACGCATGATTATTATTAAATTTAGTTAATACGTTTTTGAATGCACAATCAGGGATTGGTTGAGCATACATGGAACGCAGTCATAGTGAGGCGAATGCTTGTGGACTTACAAACACATTGCAAAGAATTGTTAAAGTCAATATGACAGAGTTGCAAACTGGCTCAATTTTAGTCCTTGAGTGTACATTTTTTTAATTATTAATTATGATAAGCTTTGTTCATTAGAAAATGAACATATCAGCTCCAAAGGAGTGTAGTTTATTATTAAAAAAAAATTTGCGTGCCTATGAGAGTCCGACCCCGGCGTTTATTGCATGTACTGGTCCCACCGCCGACGACGAGTGTGAAGCGAGTACCTATAGCGAGTTGTCGCTGGCTCTTTCTTATTAATAGAGACTAGTAGGACTAGTAGGGAGAAAGTTCTCGCCGGCGGTATAAACAGCCAGCGATCAACTACGGACAGATATCTGTCTCCTTTACTCACACTGGATCTATAATCTTCTGTTCGTTTCTTGAGTGAGAAAATAGTCTATAGCTAATCGCTTTCTCGCCCTCGGTGGAGTGCCTTTTGCTAGTGTTTTGAAAACATTCGTTTTTGTTTATTGCGAATATAGGGCCAGTGACAACCCTGGCAGTTATCGGAGTGAGAGAGAAGATTCAATCGGTTGTTGCATCGCCAATGTTATCGGCCGACAAACGACGCCGTTTGCCTTGCCGAAGTCGAACGACGCTAAGGATGTTCACCAAAGAAAATATCGATAAATAATATCGATATCGGTAAACGTCGGAGTTTATTTTAATTTTTATATATTTATTTTAAAACGGGCTTCGTACATGTTGTCACATTAACCACATAGAGCAACAACCTATTAAACAAGAGGATCAAAACATAGACTAACTCCAAACTAACTCATATATTGTTGGTCACATCAGCCAACCTTTTTAGGAAAACTATAACTTTAAATACAAAGTTTGTTCACAAACGCATGCTCTGTTAACCCAATATTAGTTTGTCTTTATCCATCACTTTAACATACGACTTTGCCAGACAAAATATGTTTTTTACTACATATAAAAACTTCTAGCAATAAAGATTACTTACTTACTTACTTACTAGCTTTTAATAAATTACGTAGTGGATACGAGTAATTTTAAATACTTTCAAGTGCAAGTATGACGGATATCGTGCTTCAAAATTTCGAGTCCTATTTCCATATTTTGAACAAGTCGATGTCGATACCCAAACCCATGCATTTTATAAATATCGATAAATTTACGTGTCCCGTTCCGTCTACCATCACTGCTCCGCATGTACGTAAGTAGGCAAACGTGAGGGAACTTGCAAACGCGAAATTATGGACGATACTAAAAATTGATATTATTTGGTAAAGTTGCGTAAACGATTGAAATACATAATTAATCATAATCATAACTCAGCCTTATACGTCCCACTGCTGGACACAGGCCTCCTCTTAGAATGAGAGGGCTTGGGGTAGGTATAGTTCCTGCGCAGGTCCAGTGCGGATTGGGAATTTGACTCACACCATCACTACATAGTATAAAACAAAGTCGCTTTCTCTGTCCCTATGTCCCTATGTATGCTTAAATCTTTAAAACTACGCAACGGATTTTGATGCGGTTTTTTTTAATAGATAGAGTGAATCAAGAGAAAGGTTTATATGTATAATACATGCATAATATACCGTACGAAGCCGGGGCGGGTCGCTAGTTATACAATACAATACAATACAATAACTCTTTATTGAACACCACATATTATTATAACATTAAAAACTGAAAAAAGGTATACAGAATAAGGTTACAATAGGCGGCCTATATTATATTGTTTTGCATGTAATGCTTGGTTTACTATTTTGATCCCCCTTTCCTCCTATACGCCCACAATTACACTAAACGTGGCTTTTAAGCAGAATTTACATTATGCAACAAATTTCGTGCAACTAGCATTACACTGCGGTGTTTGATTAATCACTTTTGAAGCGTTAGGTTATCGGCCGAGCAATGTAATGCTACTTGCACGAAATTAATTGCATTATATTCGGCCCGTAAGGATAAAGACGTGATTTATATAATTACTAGCTGTTGCCAGCGACTTCGTCTGCAAAGAATTCGTTTATCGCTATCCCCCGGGAATTTTCCGGGATAAAAAGTAGCCTATGTGCTATTCCAGACTTTTCTCTATCTATGTGCCGAATTTCATCCAGATTCGTTGGGCCGTTCTGGCGTGATTGAGTAACAAACAAACATCCATCCATCCATTCATCCATCCATCCATCCATCCATACTTTCGCATTTATAATATTAGTTAGAGTTAGATTACTAGCTTCTGCCCGCGACTTTGTCCGCGTAGAACTAGACTTAAGAACAGGATGTTGATGGTATATTCTGCAATAATTATTTACGTTGAGTGAAACTGTAGGCAACTACGATCTTTGAGATGTTAATCGCTATGCCGCGGAAACTATGCAATTTTCCGGGATAAAAAGCAGCCTATGTGTTAATCTGGGTAACCAGCTATCTCCGTTCCGAATGTTATCCAAATCCATCCACTCGTTTCATCCATATTCATCCATCTCATCATCATCATCATCATCATCAGCCTGAAGACGTCCACTGCTGAACAAAGGCCTCCCCTTTAGCACACCATAATGAACGACAAGTCGCCACCTGCATCCACCGGTTTCCCGCAACTTTTACGATGTCGTCAGTCCACCTAGTGGGAGGCCTGCCACTGCGTCTTCCGGTTCGCGGTCGCCACTCGAGAACTTTTTTCCCCAACGGTTGTCTGTTCTACGAGCGATTTGGCCTGCCCATTGCCACTTCAACGTACATACTATTCATCCATCTATCCTGACAAAATTTCGCATTTATAATACACTAGCGACCCGCCCCGGCTTCGCACGGTATATTATGCATGTATCAGTGGCGTGGCGTCAAGTATATCAGAAGGCAAGCCGAAGGGAATTTAACTAGCCTTTTCCTATAGTTCTGCACAATAAATTGCCCGACTGCCTTAAAATAGGCAAGCCAATGGGAATCGAGTTCTATGGACGCTACGCCACTGGCATGTATTATACATATTTATAAACCTTCCTCTTGATTCACTCTATCTATTAAAAAAAACCGCATCAAAATCCGTTGCGTAGTTTTAAAAATTTAAGCATACAAAGGGACATAGGGACAGAGAAAGCGACTTTGTTTTATACTATGTAGTGATAGTGATATTAGTAAGATGTATGTATGTATGTATGTATGCAAAACATGTAACATGAAAAGGCCCATAGACTTGTCATGTAGTTGACCCTAATTAGCGAGATTATAATTTATTCGGTTCAAAAATTTATCCTCAAACCGGTAAATAAGCGCTAAGTTTCCTAATTATTACCTTCCTAAATTATTTGGCTGGATTTAATTACGACTCCGGCCTTTCGAACTCGTTAGGGAGGCCTCGTTAGTGAAAATTTCTATTAACTTTCCAAAAATAAGCCTCTTATAATTTTACACAATATTTTTTATGGGCAAAAAGTTTGAATTTTATAGATATACAATTATAAATTCTCCAGCTCGGCTAGCAACGGCTAGAACGAACAGTAAGAAAGAAACGGGCAATCTATCTCGCGCGCGACGCGACTCTTGCGCGCTCTTGTGCTAGACGTGCGGTGGCTCATGTTACAAGTATCAGGAAACAATTCGTGCAAATGAATCTAGTCCCAAAGTAAAGTCTAGTAAGGCTTGTGTTATGGGTCTAGACAACGACATACTTATGAGAAATCATAGTTAAAGAAATAGAAACATCTCGGGAACAAAATATTCCCACTACCAGGATTCAAACCCTAGACGCTTGCTTCGCGAGGGTCACTAGGCACGAACAGACCAATGATCGCAGGCTACCCCATATATATAACTTAACGCTAATGTGGAGGATGGAAAGATCTGCCATATCACATCATCATTTTGGCGCGTTACCTGTTCACACCCATCCATCCATAGCAGCCCTTAGTTCGTCCGTCTTCGGACATAGGCCTCCGCTCCATTTGTCCACGCCTGGCGAACGACAGCCATACGCATCCATCCTCCATCCGCCTGTCGGCAGATATCGTCCTTCCACCTCATTGGTGGTCTCCTCTACTAAGGTCTGCTATGGATGGATGGATGGGGACCTGTAGGCTTATTGTCTAACTCGCTCGCAATCGCCATCTTGTTCATTTTGACAGTTCTTGTATGAATGTGACAGCTAGCTGATTCCGATGCCAACTGTCAGCCCATACATGAACTGTCAAAATGATCACGATGGCGATTGCGAGCGAGTTAGACAATAAGCCTAGAGGTCACACAAAAAAAGTAGAAAACTAAACCCAAATACGACAAAAAAGACTGAAACATTTTTGCAATGTAACAAGCGACGCTCTTTTCAATGATACCAAACACGGTATATTTATCTATTTTTTGTTAACAACAGAGTACTTTACGAGTATGCCTGCTTTATGGGCACCACATTAGATTTCATCGTCCGCTGGGGTCTTTAAATTCGGAGCCCCTCTTTTGCCCGAATTTCAAATGCCATAATGCAATGTTTGCCATAATGATCATTTGCCATAACCCTTGTTTTCTCTGAAACCGTAATTTTTTCAGGAGCATTGTAATGGCAATCCTGTAGAACTCTTTAGGTTAGGTTAGGTTTGTTTCATAACAATTCTAAATAATTAACAAATAAAGAGAAAAAAGAGTTATGGCAAATGATCATTATGGCAAACAATACATTTATGGCATATGAAATTCGGGCAAACGATAGAGACCCCTTTAAATTTAATGCCTGTTGCTATTTTCAATCAAACCCCGCGCCGCCTAAGGAATTGATGTAAACCTTCTTAAATTAAAGTTAAATGTCCAAGCAAGTAGCGCGCCCACCTAAAGCACCTCATCACCAGACGCCGCCTCACGGATAGGGTTTTACAGTTGAATATATCAATATCCATTTCCTTCGCAAGGTTATTTAAATTTCGACTAGCACGCGTTCGAAAGCTGTTTTTCCTATACCTAGTCGATGTGAATTTGATAAACTTTTTTATCAATTTATCATCATCATCATGTCAGCCGAAAGACGTCCACTGCTGGACACAGGGCTCCCCCAAGGCTCTCCACTCGGACCGGTCCTGTGCCTTCCGCATCCACCGCGATCCCGCGATCCTGATCAGGTCGTCGCTCCATGTTGTTAAAGGCCTACCGACAGCTCGTCTCCCGGTCCGCGGACGCCACTCGAGAACCTTCTGACCCCATCGGCCGTCGGTTCTGAGAGCTGTTTTTATCAATTCATATTATTTATTTGATGTGTTTTTTTAGTAACAAAAAGATAAGTATACAATGCTGGGCCTAGGAACCGTTAACAGTTAGATTTCCAAACAAATCAGCGTTCGAAAAAAAAATGGCGTTGCATTCAACAGTCGCACTAACGACATTGTTCCGGGTCGGACGTCCGGCTCCATTTCACGGATCACTACCCGTACAAGTTTTCTATTCGATGCCGAATAGGGGATTTTATTAGATTAAAAACACGTGTGTTTTGTAACGTTCGGAAAGATGGAAGTGACGTAGGAGTAAAAAATAATCGTTGAAGTCACAAAGAAAAAAACACTGGGTAGCACTCCGGGAGTGCCGGCAGAAGTGAAAACTACACACACGCACACTCGCGCAAAAAGAAAAAAAGAAAAAGAAAAATATACACGAGATTTGAACTGCGGTCATCTGAGAGAACACACTGTTATCCACACCTTATACCACTAGGCCAAACGCACATACGTTAAAGCGATGAAATCAACGTACACTTCGAAAATCGAACGCGACTTTAGCTTCATTCATATTTCAAAATAAGCTCTGAAAGGATCCTGATATCTTGGTACTTAAAATCTCTCTCCGACTTACGCCTGACGCGAGTTTAACATTTTTTACCCATTCCAAAAAGCGCTAAACGCCGCTAAAGAAGTTCTCACTTCAAAAAAGTTCATTTGTATGACAACATTATAATGTTTATTTTCTCTATTATTATTATTTAAAATAATGCACTAGCAGCTCTTTGAGCTGATGCGTGTATATCGACGCTTGAAAGGAGAAATGTCATAAGCGACACGATGGTAACTTTACAGGAGAGCCAAAAAACCGCGCAATTTTTTGAAAAAAAATCGTTATAATTCTATTTGTTAACTTATTTTAGAAAATCAACTTTGTACATGATCATAGTGGTGTTCTCTATATAATGTGTTTAATACATTACCCAAAAAAGTATTATATCAGGATTTAGTGTCGCTTACGCAAATTGGTCCCAAAAACAGCAGGAGGTAAAATGATCTAACCAAATTATGTAACGAAAAATGAATCGAGTAAAAGAGTATAACCGGAAAAATGTTTTGAAAGATAATTAAGAGAAACTATCCAATCGCAAACATTTCAAATTTAATATCACGGTTATATTATACAAAAGTCACTATGGCCCAGAAATGTAATCAAGATAAATAATCTAACTGCAATGAGCGGCAATTTTAAATTTCAAAATATTTGATCTAACCTTAAATTTGCCTCTCATTTTATTTCTTTTCTATTTTAATCACCACCAGAATTTTATTTTAGTCATTAATAAAAGAATTAAACGTAACGCCTGTTACGAAATTAAATTTTTAATAAAAGAAAACAAAATTAGATGTAGGTAAGTACTTCACCTATCCATGAAAATACAAACAAATAAAATTACTACACAATCATCAGAGATCAAAATATAGTGATAATAATAATAAATAATATAATACTTAATTATTAAACAACTTGTCGACCACTGTCGGGAAAAGAATGCTTGAACTGTGTTTGGAGTGGAATCTTTGTGTGACAAGCACAATGCTTGCACATAAAAAGATCCATATGTACAACAGGGAAGAAGGAAGTGCGAAAAGTATGATTGATTTTGTGATCGTGGATGAAAGATTGAGGGTTAATGTCAGGGACACTCGTGCATATCGCGGAGTCGGCATCCATACAGACCACAACCTGGTGATATGCCAAATTAGTTGTCTGTTTAAGCGATGGCGGCACCGGGTCAAAGAACCCACTAGTGTCCTAGAGCGAATAAAAGTAGAGAATCTGCAAGACGAGAATGTAAGAGAAAAGTACAAGGATGAATTAAAAAGTCGATTTTGTGATGTAGATGAGGTATGTGAGATAAAAAAGGGTGTGGACGGCATTTAAGGAAGGAGTTATGAATGTTGCTACTGAGGTGTGTGGGGTGTGCAAAAGGGGAAAAGGAAGAAAGAAGAGGAACGTATGGATGGATTCTGAAATACAACAGGCGGTGCGAGAAAAGAAGAAGGCATGGTTGGATTGGTTAGCGAAAAAGGGCTAGTCGAAGAACACAAAAGGTGACGGATGAAGAAGTATGTAAAGCGAAAGACGTATACAAAAGAGTGAAAGGACAAGGAGACACAAGACAACAAGGAGAGGGACAAGAAGAGGGTAGGAGGAGGAGGAGGATTAGTAAAGACGACTTGTGACAGAAAGAGGGGAGAATATAAGGATAGTTTTGATAGGAGGCTTTCTGATGACTTCCTGACAAATATTAAGATGTTCTGGAAGTCTATAAAGACAGCCCGTGGCAAAAACACAGCCTCGGAGCTGAGTGAAATCAGAAGCCAGGATGGGAGTGTTATAAAAGAAGAAGAGTGTATGCTAAAAATATGGAAGGAATATTTTGAAAGTTTGTTTGAAAGATCAGAAGAAGCAGTGCAAGTACCGGCTTATGCCAGAGAGAAGAGTGAAAGCAGTCAGGAAAATGAGATAGGTATGAAATGATGAAAAGAATGAAGTAAGGAAAGTCTGCGGGGTATGATAGGGTGTCGGTCGAAATGCTGAGAGCCGGTGAAGGCGTGGTAGTTAGTCAGTTGTGCCACCTTTTCTACTTGTGTTGGACGAACGGTTGGGTACCGGAGGATTGGTGCACGGCCATGATTGTGCCGCTATACAAGGGAAAGGGATCACAGCTAGACTGCAAAAATTACCGCGGAATAAGCCTTCTCAGCGTCGTCGGCAAACTGTATGCAAAGGTATTGATTGAAAGAGTTATAAGAGACCGATGAGAAAATATGGGATATACAAGTGGGTTTTAGAAAGGGATTGGGATGCACGGATCAAGTATCGGCGTATAACCGAAACGTATATGGTCAAAGGCCAGAAAATATACTGCTTATTCGTCGACTTGGAGAAGGCTTATGACAGGGTGATGAGGAATGAGTTGTGGTCAGCGTTAGCCATGCATGGGGTGAACAGTAATCTGATACAAGCACTAAAATCTCTCTATGAGGATTCTAGTTCTTGTGTGAGGATAAACGGGGCGTACACTGAATGGTTTAGCATCAAAAAAGGTGTTAGACAAGGATGTGTTGCGTCACCGTGGTGGTTCAACCTATTCATGGATACCTGCCTCAATGATTTGAAAGAGGATGACTGTGGACTAAGGATGAACGAGATAACCATCAAATGCTTGAAGTGTGTTTGGACGCCGATGACCAAGTGTTGTAAGCATCGTCAGAGGAGGAGTTGCGAAGGATGGCTTACATTTTATGTGGGGCATTGGAAAGGAAAGGTATTTAAGTTAATGTGAGCAAGACGAAAGCTATGGTATTCGAAAAAGACGATAGCATGACAGAATGTGAGATTATGATTGCGGGTGAGAAAGTAGAACAGGTAAAAGAGTTTGTATATCTGGGCTCGGCTTTTACGACAGATGGAAAGTGTGAAAGAGATATTGAAAGAAGAGTGAATGCAGGAAACATGGTCAATGGAGCGCTGCGCGCCTTTGTGAGCAATGAGAAGGTGTCAAAGAAGGCGTGTCTGGCTGTTCAGAGGGGTGCTCGTTCTAACACTAATGTACGGTAGCGAAAGTTGGGTATGGCAAAAGAAGCATGAAAGTAGAATAAATGCAGTAGAAATGAGAGCGTTAAGAAGTATGGAAGGTGTATCACTGAAAGATAGAATGCGGAATAGTGTGATAAGGGAACGTGCTGGTGTGAAAGAAGATATAGTGACTAGGATAGAAATAAGTATGCTTAGTTGGTTTGGTCACGTAGAGAGGATGGATGAAAGAAGATTTACTAAACAGATTTATACGGGGAGTGCGAATGGGTGCATTGGGAGAGGAAGGCCTAGACGGACGTTCCGTGATCAAATTGGGGACGTTTTGGAAAAAGGCCAGTTCAAGAGTACCCAAAACCGACGAGCATGTATGAAGAGATTGATGAATGTGGATGAAGCGAAAGAGGTATGTCAGGATCGTAGCAAGTGGAACAAAGTAGTCTCTGCCTACTTCTGTGGGAAAGAGGCGTGACGATATGTATGTATGTATGTGTATGTATGTCGACCACAATCATTTTTTGTCACAAACATAATCACAAATTAAATTGGTCACTCCAGACCTAATCCCACTCATAATATGAGATCTTCACTTTCTTAGTGTTCGCATATGCAGCATCCGTATCCCGGCGCTTTTCAAGGCCACTATCTAAAATTCGCATTTTTCAATGCATTATTCATCTAAAAGTAAAAGAGTTTACAATAATACAAAACGAAATCATTGGTACAAAATATTTATACCGTAAATCATCAGCATTTATGTGTGAAATTACTTAAGATGTACTACAGCTCGATCAATTATGCCTACCTACACGTCCCGAAGCGTACTGAATTTTATTTAAATGGCGTTTGTGTGGTACACACGTTTCGGCAGATGGTGCGTATGCAACACCTAAAATATTTTAGATGGGTAATAACAGACTTTTTAAATGCGCTCTATTGATATAAATACGTTTTGTTTTAGAAACATGTATAGAAAAAGTTATCTAACAACTAGCTCGAATATAAATTATTTGTTTTTTAAAACGATCTACTCAACCTCCTAGTTTATATTTATATCCAGGTAAAAAGGAACAAGCGACAGTAGTGTTTAAAAATTATTGCAAGTAAAGAAGGATAAGCGACATGATTATCGAAACTAATATCAGTTAAAAGGTGATAACCTACAATAGTGCGGATAATAACATTTAGGTTATTTGATCTAAGCAATTTTTTGTTTTTATGTAGATATAGGTAAAATGATATAATGTAAATAAAAATACGGTATACGATGAGGTAAAAAAATATAACCGACAAATGGAAGGAAAGTCGTAAAAAGCCAAACCGTCTAAGGTACATTGTCTAAAAAATCATTTTATCTAATCTCCAATATTCAGAATTTTTTTAAAAAAGACGTCGTTTAGTAAAAGAAATAGGTCGGTGTCTCTATAAATCACCGATGGGATAAGCGACACGAAAGTCGTCATACGCACACGAGACCTAGCCCATTCGACGCGGAAAAATCTGCTGATTTCAACGATATATATAACTCAATATCACAAAAAATGTCGCTTATGACATTTCTCCTTTCAAGCGTCGATATCACTGCACTTGTGTTCTGTGTATTGTAATCAGAAGATTCTTAAAACAAAATATGTTAGACAAACCACGAAGCGTTCATGCAAAAAGTTTAAATTTATGCGTGTTTTGCATTTCCTACGAGCCTATTCTTTTCTTAAAGGGCCGGTAACGCACTCTTAACGTTCTTTGTTATTGGTGTCTATGGGCGGCGGGGAATGCTTTCTATCAGGTGACCCGCATGCAGGAAATAATATGTATTAATTAATTTACACATTTATTTTATCGACATATTTTTTAAATTCATGATTATCCAACTTATTGTCGAATCCAAAACAAAAGTTGAAATCATAAGTCAACATACTACGTTAACTCTGTAAACTCCAATGAAAATGGAAAAAATTGCCTTTAACCAAGCCCAGTATCTCCAGCATTGTTAACCGACCACTAATTACCGCCGCAACTGTCAGTTACCGCTGCTAACGAGCGCTAAGCGATGACTTGACAGCGAAAAATAGTTCGCAGATGACCTGTTGGAGAAAATTATTTTCTAACTTGTAATGGAGGAAATTTGCTGAAGAATAAGTGATGGGTTCATACGAACTACCTACTGGGAAGTTCCACAAGCTGGCATTCGCAACCCTGTTCAAAAACAGTTTTAAAACTTACATACATACATTCCTTCCATTATGGTCTTTCCATGCAAATGTTAAAAGCTGGTAAAAATATCTTAAGGATCATGTGATAGGCGATGCCTCTAACAACCCATCACTATCTTGATTCCCCTTTCCACTTATACGCCCACAATCATGCTAAATGTGGCCTTTAGGTATTGGTAATTTAGGCTCTGTTTACCCCGTAAGGGATATAGATGTGATAACGTGTATGTATAATGTAAACGACGCGGTTGGCCTAGTTGGTAGTGACCCTGCCTACGAAGCAAGCGTCCTGGGTTCGAATCCTGGTAAGGGCATATATTCGTGTGATGAGCACGAACATTTGTTCCTGAGTTATGGATGTTTTCTATCTATATAAGTATGTATATCGTTGTCCTAGTACCCATAACACAAGCCTTACTAGCGCTTACTTTGGGACTAGGTCAATTTGTGTGAATTGTTCCCTAATATTTATTTATTTATAATATACACGAATCACGTTTTCATCCCTAACAGGATCGTATACTGAAGAAGTCAAAGTGGTTCAAAACACCGGAGCCTGTGAAAGTGAATAGCAACTTGTAAAATGAGACAATTTTAAACTCAACTTAAACACACTAGATTATTTTAGAAGCATAAAACTTATTATATAGGTAGTTATGAACTTTATACTAGGCTTGATGTGAGTGAAACATTAATTCTGTATTAACAATTTGAAAGCACCCTGTACGTTATTCTACAATATACGCCATTTTTAGCACGTAGGACTGTCGTAAAATAGTTTTACGCTTCTTACCAGTAATTACGCCGCTACGGGCCCGTGGGAAATTATAACGCGACCCTACGTCTGTTACGTTGTCACATCTCTGGTGCAGATGTGTCGGGAATGCATTAAGAGACGGGACGAGCTATTAGACAAGGACGGAAGAGTGATTATGTGTGGCTTATGTTCTACTAGCTGTTGGCAGCGACTTCGTCTGCAAAGAATTCGTTTATCACTATCCCGCGGGAACTACGCAATTTTCCGGGATAAAAAGTAGCCTATGTGCTATTCCAGATTTTTCTCTATCTATGTGTCGAATTTCATTCAGATCCGTTGGGCCGTTCTGGCGTGATTGAGTAACAAACAAACTTCCATCCATCCATCCATCCATCCATACTTTCGCATTTATAATATTAGTTAGATAAGTAGTTCTCTAGCGTTTCACCGACAAAAGCATCGAATGCATCGTTTAATAAGCACTTCATTTGTAAACGCTGTATACAGGGTGGGCCCTGTAATAGAAGCAAAAAATTTAACCACAGGAAGTATTTATTCTGAGCTAAGTTCGTTCTACAAGATTTGAAAATAACATGTGTTGCGATTTTTATTATAGTTTAAAGTTTAATTTGACAAGCAATGTATTAATCATAAATCATTTATTCGCAATAAACATGGTGTGATAAAAATTGGTCTACAAGAAGAAAGATAGGTACTTGATTGATTAATAAAATTAATACATTCATTACCGACGAGCATGTATGAAGAGATTGATGAACGTGGATGAAGCGAAAGAGGTATGTCCATGATCGTAGCAAGTGGAACAAAGTAGTCTCTGCCTACCCCTGTGGGAAAGAGGCGTGACGGTATGTTATGTATGTATACGTATACGTATGTACATTCATAAGGTAAGTATGTTATTTTAAAAAATTTAAGATGTTAAAATTACATAACAATATGCTAAATCCGTCAATTAATTATGTCATTTAGGCTATTGGATGCCGTACACTGAAAATACCATTTAATTTGTTTGGAATAAACATAATGATAAAATTACTTAATTTTTGAAAGTTGCAGAACTAAAGTAGTTCCATTTGAGCAGCAGAACCTGTTTTAACTTTTGCTCCTATTACAGGGCCCACCCGGTATTCTACTAACATAATTATAAACTTTTTGGAAATCTAATTATTATATTAGCCTGTCGGGGTATACCGCTGCTGGGCAAAGGCTTCTCTTTTTCTCTGCCACTCGTCCCGGTCGAGGGCAAGCTCTTGCGTCCACTCTACTTGACAAGCGTCCAAGTCATCCCGCCATCTTTTTTTCGGTCTGCCTACGAACCGATGGCCATCCCGCGGTACAAAACAACCCAAGGGAAAAGTATCAAGTATGCTAATAAAAAAACACTCTATTCTAATACTAGCTTCTGTTCGCGACTTCGTCGTGCGTAGAATTATATCTGTTTAAAAAAACCGCATCAAAATCCGTAGTTTAAAATATTTTAGCATACATAGGGACAGACAGCGGAAAGCGACTTTCTTTTATGCTATGTAGTGATTAGAAGCGTGCCCCGAAAAACTTAATTAAGTCTATTAATTCCTTTATGGCCACTGAATCATCTACGAAATTTGCTGCGTACTTATACTGCTTTTTCTTAATCTAAACTCAAGATACCGCTTTTCTATTTCCAAAGAACCCTGAAGGAGTTTTTACGACGTCTCGTTTACGTGTCGTTGAACGAATTATGGACTCGTCTGTCTCTTTATGTCGTTTCTCTAAAACATCGGCGGTATGTCGTTTGGAACTTTGGATGTCTTTCGAGCTAGTACTTTGAGATAGGATAGTTATGGAATAGGTACTTTTGGAGTAGTTTTTCATTTTGAATCTAGCTTCTAACGTATCATGTAGGATTGTAGGCGATGCGGCTAGCAACCCATCACTATTTTTGATTCCATTTTTCACCTATAAGCTCATACAATTTTGCTAAACGTGTAGGTCTTGTTACCTTGGGCTCTGTTTGTATATGTATCGTCTTGTATATTACTATATTTATTATATTACTTGAGAAATATTTTTATAGCGTTAAAGAATTTTTAGACTCCTAATGTAGGTAATAAATTTTGTTTCTTTAAATTGTACTTACTATCGTATTATAAATTGTCGTACCTAATGTTGTATATATTTAGTATTGTTGTTGTTTATAATTTAGTGAAATTGACATTTAATTAAAATTAAGATTTGTATATGTCGTTCTCTTACAACTGAATTCTGTACTTGAAATACATCAATATCTTGTACCTGTTATTATTATTGTGTATTCTGGCAAATACATGATTCTTATTCTTGTTCTTAATAGTGTCGAGCGTCCGCTCTGCGAAGTGAATTCAAGACTTGTCGTGCGTCGTAGAAGTTTTGATGACCTGTCAAATATCCGCCCATCGCCAACCTTCGGCCCCATAAAACTACCTTGTAAAAATAACTGCCGCTTTTACGACCGCCGCTAAACTGTTGCGTCGATAAAACTTTATCTTCAATCCATATCGTCTAACGACAAAGGGAAAGGGTTCGCATCAACTTTTTTATGTCGTACGTGAGTGAAAAACTCGCAAGTTTACGTTTTGTTGAGCACTAGTACTTACTGACTTACTGGCGGAGACGTAAACTTTTACGTTTTCTAGAAAGCTGTCAGCGCGCGTGACGTAGGGTCAGACTTTGTTGGTGAAAGTCAGGTTAGGAGTTTGTAATGACTTTGAGATTAATGCGTTTCACGTTAACTTTAGCGCTTAGAAATAGATTGAAAATTTGAGGTTATCTTCCACGAAACTAATTTTATTTGTGTCGCCCGAATGAAGATCCATAGGTACTAAAATAAATGCGAAAGCGTCCGTCTGTTTTTATCCGAGCTGTTTGTTACCTTTTCACGCTTAATCAGCTGAACTAATTTAAGTAGGTACTTAGTTGTAATTTGGTATGGAAATAGTTTCAGCCCCAGCCAGACATAGGTTAGTTTTTATCCCGGAAAATCGCATAATTTTCGCGGGATAGCGATAAGCAAATTCTTTGCAGATGGAGTCGCGCTCAACAGCTAGTAATTTTATATTTTTACACATGCATACGGCACGATGCAGCACGACGAGGCTAGAAATGCATCACTATTTTGATTCCCCTTTCCACATAATTATACCCCACAATCATGCTAAACGTGGTCTTTAGGTCTTGTTACTTTAGGCTCTGTCTATCCCATAGGGGATGGAGACATCATTTATGTATGCATTTAAGTGTGACGGTTTGCAGTGTATGAAATACTATTTGTAACTACCGAATTAGTTTTTAAAAGCGACAAAGAGTGTAGTTGCGATAACAGGTAGGTAGTGAAACCTAATTTACCTTCTACTTTCCCCGGCCACCTGCAAAAACCTCTGAACGGTGAAATTGCTCCGAGCACACTATGTGGTACAGTTGCGCTCACTGTTTGACATTCAACGCTTGTGCCGTGCCGACCGTACTTTGTGTGCATAGAAAATATTCACACATGTGCCCACGACTGTACCTGATGTGGGAAATATTGAGTGGGGCTTGTGGAAAGGTTTGGGCAGAACCAAGAGGAAAAGTAGTTCATTCATTTCATTTGACCACTTTTAAAATTAAATGCAGACTTTTAAAGTTAAAGAACATGTAAAAACAGCAAACAAGTACGTTATGAAAGAGAAAGGACCCTGTGCTTTATTTTTTATTCTTCTTAAACTTAAGCGCTAGGCTTTTGTCGGTGGAGCAATTTCCATGTGGTCCTTTCCAGGGCCTTAATTTGACTTCCTGATACGACACAACTTCTACTCTCGCTTTAACCTGGTCCATAAATGTTCTACTTGGCCTTCCGCTCTTCCGCCCTGCACTGTATTACAAAAAGAAACCTTTCAAAATTGTATTTATGACTTGCAAATTTACAATGCTAACTTTTTTTTTAAAATGGCTCTCTATTTTAGGCTACCAGTCTCAAAAAAGCTGTCTCCTTAAATCTTCGTAGCTCTAAGGCGTTCCTTTGAGCAAAGAGCCGAGACTTTCGTCGCTCCTCAAAACAAAATATTTCCAGATTTAACATGGCAATAACTGCACGCGAAGAAAAGGTTCCCGACGGCTGGCCACGTGAATATTTTATAAAAATCGTTCGGTATTCAAATGAGAATTCTTAAAATGAAAATCAGATGCAACCGGCCAGTATTCCCAACGGTTGGTTTTGTGTTTCAATTTAAATAAAGGGATGAGCTTCGGCTTAGTAAGGAACAAAAATCTGCCATTTTTCGAGTTTTTTTTTTAAATTTGTTTTATAACGTAGGCATGACTTAGATCATTACCATATCAGCCTAATTTGTAAAGAATTCGAGACCACGGATGTGTATTTTATTTATTTGGTAGTATTTATAATACAGCGTGGATTTGGGCTAAGGGCGAATCTTAAAACAGCGTTATGTTTAGGTCTGAAAGAATTAATTAGGGTACCTCTTATAAAAAAATGCCAGTGCCAGTAATTTTACCGGTTGTCTTACTCTGCTCGCCAGAACACAGCAGCGCAAGCATTGCTGTTTGGCGGTAGGAGGTGAGTAAGATGGTGGTAGCGATCGCGGACCTTGTACATGGGCCCTACCACCCGCAAAAAGAAAATATTTGCAGTTCCCTACTAATATTATAAAAGCGAAAATAATACTGACTGTCTGTTACGCTTTCACGCCTAAACCACAGAACCGATTTTAACGAAATTTGGTACACAGATAGTTTTAGTCCTGGGAAAAGAAATAGGATAGTTTTTTTTCTGGAAAATAGCATAGTTCCCGCGGGATATGAGCTAATTCGGCGCAGACCGAGCCGCGAACAACAGAGAGCTAGTAATTACAAAAATTATTATACTTTAATAGTGAACTAAATATAGTTTGATTTTGGAATAAATTTAGTTCTAACAGATAATTAAATGAGTTGGCTGGGATAGTTCATCAACGAAATGATATTTCATTTTAATTACTAGCCTGTGGCGGATTTTAGTACGCGTCATAACCACATATTTCACGATACCCTAGCGGTAAAGGTACCGTACTGATGGCAGTAGCATGGATAAATTAAACAATAGAGTTTAAATATCAATTACGGGCTTGCGACTTCGCGATAATCGCTATACCGTAGCGCAAGTTTTCGGGATAAAAGTAGGTTATGTATTATTTCAGACGATAATACATCTCTGTACCAAATTTCATCCAGATCTGTTTAGCCGTTAGGAGTGCAAGAGTGACAAACGTCCATACATTCATACATACATCCTCCTAAACTTTCACATTTTTAATGTTAAGTAGAATTTGTTTGAAAAACTGTTGTACGACTTCGGAGCCTACTGTTACACTAGGCTCTGTCAAACCCGTAATAGATAAGCACGTGCATTTATGTGTGGCGAGAGGCCACATTAGAGAGATCTATCTCCAGGCAGATGTTATGCTTGGAGACTGAAGTCCAAAGGAAGAGAGCTGGAAGTTGTATTTATCTGCGATGAGAAACTTCGTGGGCGCGATGTAGAAAATTGTGACGTCATCGGCGTTAGCTACTCGTGCTTAGCTGTTTATGTAGTTGCCGACTAGGCGCTAGGGTCGCTATACCTACATATAGGGAGCTAGAAAATTAGGTGCGAATATATTCTGGGTATGTAATTAATAACCTAAGTATCAATAAAAAACATAAAGGCTGTAAATTTGCATGTAGATTAATATATATGTAATGCCGATTAAAATCGAAAAATGCATGCCATCTGTTATATTGGCTATTTGTATGCCTCATGGCGCAACATAGTGGTCATTAATATACGCATTAGCTCTCTGTATATGTATGTATTTGCCTATGTTTTGACAAATAAATTAATTTGAATTTGAATTAAAATATTGTATGGTAATATCATGTGATACTAGCATCTGATTTTTTTGCACCTTGTATATGTATGATGTGTCTCTTGGTTAATTACTCCATTGGGCAGCTGTAACGGTTGAACCGCGATATGAAAGCGGTTAGAACGCGGTACGGACGCGGTGCGGTCGCTCAGTGCACGAACCGTGATTAGCTATATGCGTTTACATTAAACATTTATGACATGAAATATTACACATACACATACATACATACCGTCACGCCTCTTTCCCACAGCGGTAGGCAGAGACTACTTTGTTCCACTTGCTACGATCCTGACATTAAGTACCTCTTTCGCTTCATCCACATTCATCAATCTCTTATAGGTACATATACTCGTCGTGTCGTGTGTGTGTGTCGTCGTCATCGGTATCGTGGGGTTTGGTTTGGTTTCGGGGTTCGGGTTTTGGGTTCGGGGGTGGAATGAAATATTAATACGACCCAATAATGATTCCTAAGATATTTGCCCCCCTCGATGGGCTTTCACCATCTGCGCGGGAAGAGCAACAGCTGAATGCATTCTATGTTTTTTCTTTACTCTCAGACCAGCATGAGAAAGTTTAAGCTTAAGGAAGAAGGTTAACAACCCTAAATTAAGGGTGCGACCAAATCGCCGCGTATACGCAGTGACGTGTCGTATGCGTCACGTTTTCTCACCGTTTCTTCATACATTTTGTTGCGATTCCGTAACGTCACCGTTTTTTAAGCGGCGGTGTGGTCGCACCCTAAACCTGTACGGTCGCCCAAATATGCGGTCTACCACCCTAAGGTGAAAATTCGTTTGCACGTCACATTATAATAATGTCGATAAGACAGGCTGTCAACTTGAAAGTTCGACTTTAGCGACATTTTCATTTGATAGGAAGTTGGATGAAAAGTGGTACACCACTTATTTGGGCGACCGACCGTACACAATTTAAAACAAATTTAATGCAAGTAATCATTTTAACAGCCCACTTTCATAAACGTTCTTGGCAAAGCGAGAGCCTATTTTATTTCGAAACCCGCAACATAAATAACGGTACACAAATCAACGCATTTTCCACTAGCGATGCAGTGTTTTGACCGTAGAATAATTGTTACACGAACACATAAAACTAGCCATGTTGAAATGCAAAATTATGGATGGCCGTAAGGTCCCTTTACTACTGCGCACAATCAACTGCTTTAATAAATCGACTAACCGCGCTGACTCTACACTTCCCATTGCATTGCTTAGTTTATTCGACTCGCTGTCAACGTGTTGCAATGTTGGCGAGCAATGGATGTTGCGCTACAGTATGTTCTCGTAAACAATCATTGTTAATTGTTGGATTTGGTCCAAAATGCATAAAAGTGTACGCCCTCCGGGACCATTAAAAGTTTGCGAGGCCCTCCGCGCTCGTTCTGTGAAATTGTATGAAACGTATTGTTAACATTAGTCAGGAGTGGACACCGAATGCAACTATGAAATAGTTTGGCAAGGCTTGTTTATGAATATGAATAAGTGTTGTTTTTGTTTGTGATTTCAACGCAGCAATAGTGTCACTGATAGACTGATATATGACGTGGCTTTGAATTAAGGCTGTCTCATAATTTTTGTTTGTTACAGAATGCCAAGCAACTGACATTTTTGAAAAATGTTTTTTTTCTCTACAACACATTTCAAAATGCCATGTATCTTTGTATTCTCAAGTGCGTTCAACAAACAGTCATTGTAATGTTGTATTGTATAGCACAAGTCTGTTTTCTGTCCCTCGACAGTTCAGTAATTAGTTAAGAGACAAAACGTACCGCGCATTCCTTCAAGGGCTTAGGGGCCCGAATCATCGCAGGACAATTATATTAACATTGTATTGTCCCGGCACCGTTATAGGGCCGGCACTATCTCACTAAGCCCTTGCCTTAATAAAGGCCCAGTTAAACTAGTTTAGTGCTATGGGCCAAGTTCCGACGTCCACGTTTACGAGTTACGTTGACGATCTTGCAATCTTGATTGTCAGAGGTTAATGTTTCATATCGAGTTAAAGACTGCGTTAAAAGTGACACGTTAGTGGTGTTATAAAACATGTTTGTATTTGTGTTTGTATACCTGTGTAATTGTGTGTTTGTGTATCTGTACTGTCGTATTGTATCGTATTATAGCTCCCAAACGGTTAGTCCGATTTTGATTCGAATTATGTATAAGCGAAAATAAATCTAGTTTTTATGAAAAAGTCAGCCTTTTTTAAAAAGAAAAAACTATTTATTTAATAGATTATTTTCTGTTATCAATTTTTCTGCGCTTATGTATTTACACATACACATACATAAATCACGTCTTTATCCCTTACGGGGTAGACAGAGCGTAAGCTAACAAGACCTATAGGCCACGTTTAGCATGATTTAGCGTGGGCGTATAGGTGGAAAAGAAAATCAAAATAGTGGATGGCTTGCTAGCCGCATCGCTTATTTTTTTTTAGTAGCCTATTTAGTGTCCCACTGCTGGGCAAAGGCCTCCCCTTTCTCTTTCCACCAATCTCTGTCTGTTGCATGGCTTTCCCAGTCCGGCTCAAAAGTCTCCAAATCGTCCCGCCATCTCCTTTTTGCCGCATCGCTTATACACACACTTAATTCCTACGATGTTCGCCGATTCCCTCCATGGGTTTTATGTACTTATCCGATTCAAAATATGCCATATATATCCTCAACGTCTTGGCCGTGTAGCAACTTTCACAAGTAGACGAAGTAGAGGGTATACCATGCATTTGATTTAATTCTAGAGACATTTATCACAGTACGCAGATATCTACTGTAATTTCTATGAAAATAGAATACACCTGAAGAGGTGTATTCTATTTTCATAGGAATTACTATACGAAGGTCGTAAAGATGCTTATTGTTGTTGAACTTGGCTGCACACTGCCGTGCACCTCGATCCCTTTGTCGAGCGGCCGGATTAACGGGGTCGTGACGGTTAAAGGGTGTGTCGAGTCGCAAATGAATGAGTTCCTGAATTGTTGGAAAATGGTCGGTTACGTTTATTTGTTGAGAGCGCCGTGACGTAACAAAACTAGCCTTTTCATTCAAGTGGTGATATTTTCCACTAGTTCAATTATTAAAATGGTAACCAATCTTAAATAAATTGTTTTTTATATCTTTGTTTTATTTCGCTTGGTCACGGCATCACGTGTGAACGGCAGGGCCGATTTCGCTAATTCTTTTTTTGTTGTGTTCGCTATTATAAGAAGGTTTTTATAAAATAAAAATTTGAATCAGAATAACATTTTTTAATGCTGACACGAGATAATTATGGCGGTCGGTAGGGCCTTGTGCAAGGTCCGTCCGGATCGCTACCACCATCTTACTCGCTAATCCTGCCGCAAAGCAGCAGTGCTTGCACTGCTGTGTTCCGGTGTGGAGAGTAAGACAGCCGGGGAAATTACGGCCACAAGAGGCATTTCATCTAAGTCTTCTAGGTTGGCAACGCATCTGCAATCCCTCCGGGGTTGAGGGTGTCTATAGGCAGTGGTGATCGCTTACCATCAGGTGACCCACTTGCTCGTTTGCCTTCCTATTCACATAAAAAAATATATATATATATAATAAATAAATATTCGGGAACAATTTACACAAATTGACCTAGTCCCAAAGTAAGCGCAAGTAAGGCTTGTGTTATGGGTACTAGACAACGATATACATACTTATATAGATAGAAACATCCATAACTCAGGAACAAATATTCGTGCTCATCACACAAATATATGCCCTTACTAGGATTCGAACCCAGGACGCTTGCTTCGCAGGCAGGGTCACTACCAACTAGGCCAACCGCGTCGTCATATATATGCTGGAGGTGAGGTGATGATGACGACACGGGGGCGAAGCCGCAGGTAACCGCTAGTCTAACTAATATTATAAATGCGAAAGTATGGATGGATGGATGGATGTTTGTTTGTTACTCAATCACGCCAGAACGGCCCAATGGATCTGGATGAAATTTGGCATCTAGATAGAGAAAAGTCTGGAATAGCACATAGGCTACATTTTATCCCGGAAAATTGCGTAGTTCCCGCGGGATAGCGTAAACGAATTCTTTGCGGACGAAGTCGCTGGCAACAGCTAGTTATTTTATAAAATCCTACTAAAGTCTGGGAGCAAAAAAAAGCATAGAATGTGCCAGTTGCTTCTCTGACCGCGGTAAGGGATCGAGAACGGGCGAAAATCTTATGTTACACGTTGTAGGCGATGCGGCTAGCAACCCATCACTATTTTGATGACCTTTTCTCATATACGCCCACAATTATGCCAAACGTCGCCTTTAGGTCTTGTTACCTTAGTCTCGGTCTGCCCCGTAAGGGATAAAGACGTGGTTTATATATATGTAACTATGTATGTCATGACAATTTGCAACTAAGTCTCAATATTATTTCAATTCTCCGCTCGGCTACACCAGTAATAAACTGTCAAAAATAGATAACAGGGGCCTTACCATGACGTTTTAATGCGTTTCAGTTTAGGTTCGCTCGCTGTCAGATCCATACTAAAAATGACAGCTATGAATGAATGAATGAATTATTTATTCGCAGTAAATGTTGTACAAAAATGATTTTATAAATATTTTAGTTTCAATCATTTTAACTTATAAATTCGTGCAAATATATAGTTAATTTAGTATTAGATAAAATTATCGTCAAAACTTAAATTATAATGGTAATTATTATTATACAATATGTCAAGAATATTAGAATTACAATTAGAAATTTATATATATTTTCATGTAATGTTATAACCTGATTTGAACTGATTCCGAATTAAGACGTCATGGTAAGGCAAATGTGTCGTCACCCTTATTTTCTTGCTTATTGTCCCTCAAATTTGGGTGAAATTAACATACTTTTCATATAATTGAGGGCGAATAAATTCAGTTTTCAAAGGTTGCGGAAATCATTCGTGGGAGTTCGGGCATCTGCCGCTTATGCGGAAAGGACCTTGGCGTTAAATTAATAAAAACCATAACCCTCGGGTAAACATGGACACAGAAAAGCGAGCGATACATGGGTACCTACTAGAGTTTTGTGAGCTCCTTTTTTGGGTATTTTGCCCATTGGGCTAAATTATTGATGAATGTGGATGAAGCGAAAAAGGTAGGTATGTCAGGATCGTAGCAAGTGGAACAAAGTAGTCTCTGCCTGCCCCTGTGGGAAAGAGGCGTGACGATATGGATGTATGTACCTAACTAACCTAAACCTACCTATTTTCGAATTAAAATTATTATTGAATGATTCAAAATAATGGCAGCATTTTATGACAAATTAGGACCACGGGCAACTGCTTGGAAGAATGAATTATTATAATGTCAATATTTTGTTTCCCGAATAATCAACTTGCCTACCATAAATAACTTTCCCCGTGACTTGGGGCTCGTGTCATTTAACAGTGTTGTTTTCGGGTGAAGCAAAGCTCCCCAGGGGCACCATGTATCATGTTCGACTCTTGTTACCTTCTTTGCGATTATTTTGATGGAATATTTTTATGGTCAAACTGTCGTAGCTGCGATCAGTTACTTCAATGTCATAATGTTTATTAATTTATAATAGAATAGATTAGAAAATATTTATTTTTGAACAACTTAAACTAAAACATGAATTAGATACAATGTAAAAAGTAGATACAGTTGTTACAAAAAAAGGACTCCACTCAGCGTTTGTCACGGCACGGGAGTGCCACGACACTGATTTTCAGTGACCCCATAAATAAGCTAGGACTAAACATAACATAAAAAAAATTAAATCTAAAAGATACGTAACATTACGTAATGTGATGCGAGTAAACATATTTTCAGGAAATAATGCCAAACAGGGCCAATAATAGAAAATAAAATATTAAAAAAAGAAAATTTGTTTTTCTGACTGACAGTTTATCGTTTTCTAATTTGGATGTACACATTGCTGCTCAACTATACTTAAAAAAAAATCTTACACACCATACACAACCATATTATTATACCATACACCATTATGATTTGTACAGTCGGAAACTATGTCTGTGTAAAATATACACCCGCATGAAAATTATACGCTGTATTTAATTTCGCCTCAAGTCGCGGGCATCAGCAGTACCCCATAGTGGATGACTTAACTTGCCTGAGTGTCAGTCTTAAAGTACGCGTACATAGACTGACACACAGGTAAGTAAAGTCTTCGAGCTGCACGAACGCGTACTAGGGATGTGAAAAAATAATCGATTAAAAATCGTTTTTTTTTTAAATGTAAAAATCGATTTTTATACGCGATTTTTTATTACAAATAATCGATTTTTTTATAATCAAAAATCAAGCATAGTCGATTTTTTATCTACCAACCCCGACATTAAGTCTGGTCTTTTATAACCCGGACCGCGAACTATCAAAAAATACTTGGAGATGATATTACGCATTAACGCCATCTGTGCGTCTACGATTGCAGCCCTACTGTGCTTTTGAAACAGTTTTAATTAATAAAATCATGATAAATAAATATTTACAGCGTTTACTTTGAAATTCGTTAAAAAATTAGGAAACAATCGATTTATATAAAAATCGTTTTTTTTAAAGAAAAATCGATTATTTATTAATCGATTTTTAATGCGAAAAAAATTATCGATTAATTAAAAATCGATTTCTTACGTAGAATGTCACATCCCTAACGCGTACTTACTCGCCCGTCTGTCTGGGTCTTATAAATCCAATTGCAAAACGCCGCATTCAGCATATCAACAGCCGCAAATTTATCATCTTAAGAACTAGCATAACGAAGAACCAACACAGGCTATTTGTTATCTGTTGGCATAATTAATAATTGGTATAATTGCGAACAAATAAGGCAATAAATTAAACATCGCGCCGGCTCACAAACATTTGACGCCGCATATTTAGACGATAACCGGAGTGGGAATTGGAAGGGTTGATTTTAGAGTTTCAGCGCTTGTATTCCTGGGAAATTAAACAATTTCATTTAAATACTAGCTTCTACCCGCGACCTACTTGTAAACCTTTGGGTGACTGATTTTACAGTACGGGATGACTTTAAAAAGTAGTTATAACGATGAAAACCATGTATGTAACTCTTTATTGTGCAAAATAAACACAAAACAAATTCAATTGACAAACACTGAGATACATGCACAAAGGAAAGAAAGAAAGAAGACATTTATTCATTTTGCAAGACACACAAATATAAGGCGAACTTATCCTTTTAAGGGATCTCTTCTAGTCAACCTCTGAGTGGATGAGAGATCGTTAATTTTTATTTGCGTTTACTTCTTCCAATCGATGTCTTCATCGGTCACCTTTGCGTCAACATGCCAAGCATTCACCGCATATGGACAATACCTATCGATTTTATAGTCATTTTAAAATGAGCCCCAAAATTATCAGTCATTTTGGTTAACAATACCTATAACTATAAGTCGGATAGTTACAATATCAGTGAAGATTTGATTTTGAACTAAAATCACAACACAATGCAAAACCTTAGCATAAGAATGTGTTCAAAGACTATAGACCGACCGCTTAAATGAGCCCACTGCTCCGGTCGACCTTACCCCGCACCAGTAGGCTTTTTGTCTAACTCGCTCGCAATCGCCATCGTGTCACAGAATATATAATAGTACTAACGTACAGAATGGCCACGCTCCGCCCCGCACCGATTCGAGTTACCCCACCCCTCAAGCGCAGTCTGCCGGAAAGCTGCTGGCAACTAGTAGGGTGCGCAGCGCGATGTATGTCGGCCGCACGGCACTCAGTTCGGGAACCTACCCTACCTACTTCATTTTATAAAACATTAGAAAATTAATGCTTTCTGAAATTATCGCGATTAATACATGAAATAACTACAGAATCATTTGCTTAGTTTGTTGTCGTACATCTATTGTAATTGAAAATAATAATGCTTAAATACACAGACAGACACATTTTAAGTAAGTTTAAATAAATAGATAACGATTAAGTACATTTATTTGCACACATCTAAGCCATATCTTCATATAAGTACCTATATTTATGTCATTGGTAGTACTTATACTTGTGATGTTTTGTTTTGTCATAAATAAACTTTTTTCTTCTTCTTCTTCTTATAGTACTAGGTTTTTGCGATAGACAGCCCTGTGTATCTTACGCACACATTGACGCGTGTACAGACGACGTCGTGCCTGTGTTGATTTCAGAACGCAGATTTTGTACGTCGTGGCCGCCGTGTGATCGTGTTCATTTTGACAGTTCTTGTATGAATGTGACAGCTAGCTGATTCCGATGCCAATTACATGAACTGTCAAAATTAACACGATGGTGATCGCGAGCGAGTTAGACAATAAGGCTACTGCTAAAAATATTCGAGATCAATTTATTTAAAGACACCTTGTACTTGTACATAATACAAGTACTGACTTGTCCCGAGAACTCAGACAACGTACCACATAAAGTTAGAAAGTGAAGATAATAATTATTAATTTGCACGTTTTGCCCAGCTCTCGGGAATCTGAAGTCGGCGAATAATTAGCATTTTAATTGTCCCGGCGTAAACAGGGCGCGGCTTACGCCGTGCCGGCGCTTTGTTCGCTTCTAATAAATAAACACCTTCACTTCATTATATCCCAGCGTTTTATATTTTGTTTAAAGGTATTGTTGGCTTCGTAAGAAGACCGAAGTCTGAGTTAATTTAGAGAACTCCATACATATCACAAATGTCACAAATCTTGACAAAAAACCAGGCCCTTATTGCACAAACCTCGACAGTAGCCTCGGTTTTAAGCGGCTTGCATCCACCTTATCCGCGACTTTAATCAGCTAGCTTATTACGTAACTCGCTCGCAACCGCCATCGTGTTCATTTTGACAGTTCTTGTATGAATGTGGCAGTTAGCTGATTCCGATGCCAACTGTCAGCCCATACATGAACTGTCAAAATGAACACGATGGTGATCGCGAGCGAGATACGTAATAAGCATGCAGGTCATCCGTCCACCTCCATGTAATTATTAACTGTTATCAAGAAAAAGCCATATTCATAAGGTCAGTTCAGTTTCTCCCATGGTCTGGGAGGTACCTAATGAAAAAAAATAGAATGTACCAGTTGCTTCTCTTCCCGCGCAGATGTTCATCCATCGAGGGAATGGGCGGAAATATTAGGAATCAACACTATGTTGATTACCATTCTGCCCTCCTGAAAAAAGGACGTATATGTGTGTCATACGAAACTCATATACGTCCTTTTTAATTAGGACGGCAGCATTTCCTTCCATACGCCGACAATCATGCTAAACATGGCCTGTAGGTCTTATGACCTTAGGCTTTCTCTGGAATTAAGACGTGATTTATGTATGTATGTAGTAAAGTTAAAAGAGAAATGGATGATCCAATGCTACATGTTAGTAACAGTGCCACGCCTTGGGCTCAATAGGAATTAAAAAAACTAAAAAAACGCTAAGGTATTATTATTTTATCCACGAACTACGAAGATTCTTGATTAAAAACGTAATTATAGAAACAATTCCGATTCAAAAGACCTGAAGATTCGTTTAAAAGACCTGCGTCCGAACATTGTTAAATGAAATGCTTTATTTCTCGGCCGGAGGGCGGGAAGGCATTAACAATATCTGTGCATAGCAAGGGCTCCCAAACTTAGCTCCAGAGCTGTGTGATGTTTACAACTCGACCGAGCTAAGTTAGCACCTCGCGTTTCGTAAGGCTCATCTTCCTATTTTTTGGACTGCGAAATCTAATCCTTCCGGCCCAAGCAAATTGCTTGCCGCAACATTGTGCTGAGTGGGGCCCATTTTACAACAAATCGGTACTATTCTTAAGTATATTGTATTTCCTCATATTTTAAATCTACGTGTATCGAATGTGTGTAAATAAATGTTTCTCTCTCTCTCTCTCTCTCTCTATCTCTCAAAATATCGAAACTTATCATTTATCAACTAGTCTGTCTTGTTGTCTTACTTACTCGGCCGATTTAAGTATCAAATCTATAAGAGTGGGAGAGACAGCGACGTTACGAGTTGTAGCGAGTTTACGGACTAAAAATACTAATGTTCTGGGGCCTTACGTTGATTTCCTAGTTCCGACTCAGTTCAAGTTTTAGCTGTCACTTTTAGTATCAATCTGACAGCGAGCGAACCTAAACTGAATCGCACGACTCTACATCATAGTAAGGCCCCAGGAGTGTCATTAGCGCCATGGGTGTCACAGCACACACTTTGGGAGCCCCTGACAGAGCCAATATAATATTCCTATTATACTAGCACCGACCACATTAGGAATTCCTTTTGGCAGTCCGACGCCAAATATTCCGGAACATTACAGCGCCTTTGATGTCCGCCTTTTTGAGAATGTTTAGGGACAAAAAAAGGGAATTATTCTAAAATGGAATGATATTATGGCTTGGTTTGGACAGGATTAGAAGGAATACTTGATGGCGGTATGTGGTTTACATATGCGTCGAAGCCTCAGGAACAGAAATGAAACTAGTTTCCATTTCACTAAGTAAAATAAAAGGGAACTTTACTTTGTTAGTTCCACCGAGATATCATTATTTTACTGACTAGGTCAATTCAATCAAACAGCCGTGCTCGTGTTGAATATTCTTTAATTCTCGTAATTTTAAGGCATTAGGAAGGGAAATAATCAACTAAATTCATACCCGACCGTCGGTCAAAGCAAATAGTATCCGCCATCTTGAATTTTTAAGAATTTTATGTACCTACAGACACGTGTAAAATTTAATGACGTATAATTTTATTCAATTCAGTATTGAGCCGTTTCGAGTAGTTACGAGCGGACATAGGAATGAACATAGTCTATTCGTGATAAAGTTTTTGTGTTATAGTCGTTCGTGAAAAAGTTTTCGTGATATGGTCTTTTCGTGGGAAAGTTTATTCGTGAAAAAGTTTTCATGTTTAAGTAGGCACTGACACGGAAATGTGGACCAGACCATCCCAAAACCCCAGTATTTCTGACATTCACACAATAACGCATGCAAAAAGTACAAACCCCAAACATTATTTACATCTGTTTGCGAGTTTCGACACCTAAAATGTATTCATGGTGTACCAATGTAAATCAGTTTCCCCCTTCAGCGCGTTTACTCTTCCCGAGTTTCCCCTTTTGTGATTTTTACGATGCACGCCCTCTATTTCTGTAACTTGTAAATATTAATAAGGTGACCCTACTTTTGAATAATAACTGAGACCGAGTGCCATGCCTATGTAAAGTCTTGATTATACTTACTGTATAGGTAGAATATTTCATCAGGCCGGCTGGTAAGAGGCTAGGTCTATCTGTCTGTCAGTCACAAGGTTTCCCATACACCGTGATAGCTAGACAGTTGAAATTTTCACAAATGATGGTATTTCCGTTGCAGCTATAACAACAAACACCGAAAACAGAAATTTTTATGGCTGTTTGTCTAGGTCAGTAACCGACATAAAATGACTTCACACTGCCTACATTTTGCTTAAGAGGCAGGGCTCTTCTGACACATGATTATATATTTACTTGCTGTATATTTACGGAACCCTCGGCAACGTCAATAGGACACACATCCACAGTGGGTCCACAATAAAAGTCCTCGAATGTATAGGTGAAAAACTTAAGTAAATGACCAGTAGGCTTATTGTCTAACTCGCTCGCAATCGCCATCGTGTTCATTTTGACAGTTCTTGTATGTATGTGACAGCTAGCTGATTCCGATGCCAATTGTCAGCCCATACATGAACTGTCAAAATGAACACGATGGCGATTGCGAGCGAGTTAGACAATAAGCCTATATAAGCTGTTGTATGTAGTAGTGTACAGAACTGATATGGGACTTAAGTCATTTTTCTAATTTAGAACGTTAAATTCTCACACATTACTCACACATACAATAGTTAATTTACTTAAGCTTTTCACCTATACCATGTATCAAGATTAAAAGTGAATAGCTAGTCAATAAGATTTTAGGTTGTCCCGAACAACGGACGGACGGACAAAAACCGTTTCTCCTTTTTCGGTACGGAACCCTAAAAACTGTCAGTGGTTGTACAGTCACCAGCATAAATATGTGATCATTTTTGTACCTTGTCGCTTTCAGTCGTTACATGATTTCGTATGGCTTTTCAAACATGACTTTAAAGTGACAAGGTATAAAAGTGATCACTTATTTATGCTGGTGACTGTACAGAGCCCGTTGTTCTCTGTAGGGTCAAACTTTTTTAATTTTTCACAAATTGTCTCAATCGGCCTTCATAATGTGCTCTGCGCCTGCGCCTCGTATTGTTGCTGGGCGCCGCATACTGATCCGTAGCACAGAGTATTGAAAGACAGACACTTCAAAATAAATAATAAAAAAAATTAGAAGTGTTTTCAACATGAAACTACCTTGAGACTCAATCATAATTACAAAAACGGATAACTCACGTATAAAAGCCGAGTAATGCTCGACATGTTTCGGACTAATCCGTAGTCCTTCCTCTTAGATTTCGCTGCCGCCGGGGTGAGCGCTCCATGAGGAAGGACTACGGATTAGTCCGAAACATGTCGAGCATTACTCGGCTTTTATACGTGAGTTATCCGTTTTTGTAATTATAATTAGAAGGGTGGCAAAAGAGTAAGTAAATGACCTGATGGTAAGTGACTACCTCCCGTTGACACGCGCAACACTAGAGAATTGCAGATGCATTGCACAGCCTGGAGAGCTTAGATAGATAGACATTAAAAAGTTCTGTTTTTATAGTTATAGCGGCAACAGAAATATACCATCACGGTTAATGAGATACAGGCTGGTGGCAGAGGGACAGACAGACAGAGAGACTGTCAGATAGACAGACAGACTGTCAGACAGACAGACAGACAGACTGACAGACAGACAGACAGACAGAGAGACATACAGACAGAGAGACATACAGACGGACTGACGGACGGACGGACAGCGAAGTCTTAGTAATAGGGTCCCGTTTTTACCCTTTGGGCACGGAACGGAACCGTAAAAAACCCTCTTTCCGCTATTATCAAAAGAAAGCTCTGAAGTTTTCCTACTCTGACATTAAATCGAAAGCTTTCCCAATGTTCTCGCTAAGCCGGCCCGATGCAAGACACGTCCAACTCGAATTTACAGGCAATTCATTCGATATTGGATTATTAGGCACTGATCTTTTTAAAATTTCCCGACTTAGACGCTTTTCCCGTCCGGCCTGTCCCCAACTCCCAATTCCGCGGAATGAGAAAGTAATGTAAATTGATCGGATTATACGTGGCCTGGAAATATAATTCGCGCCGTTTATGATCGACTGAGGGTTTCTGCAGCCCACCTGCGAATCGATAAAACGATTGCGTTCCACTGCTCAAGATCGTCACTTGTTTTTGAGCTAAAAACCCTAGGTATCCGTTGCCACTGGCCATTCATAAGGATAACAAATCTTTATCCTCACTAATATTATATGGACCGACCGCTTAAATGAGTCTTCGCCCACACGGGGTGGGCCGAGAGGGGTGCGGGCGGCAGGCAATGTTACTTCGTCTTTTGTCTCTTTGTCCGTCTGTTTGCAGTCTTTTGTCTCTTTGTCTGTTTGCAGTCTTTTCAAGTTGAAACCTGTATTAAGAAGCTATTTGCTTGCACATAACTGTTTCTTAGTCCTCTAGGCTGGTAACGCATCTGAAATCCTCTGATATTTCAGTGATTTCAGTGATTCTCACTTACCTGCTATCAGGTACTCCATCATAGCCAAGTGAATTAGCTCGTTGAAGTGGCAATGGGCAGGCCATATAGCACGGAGAATAGATAGTCGTTGGGGCCGAAAGGTTCTCGAGTGGAGATCGCGGGTCGAGCTCAGCGTAGGACGTCCAACGTGAACGGATGACCTGGTAGCTTATTACGTAACTCGCTCGCAATCGCTATCGTGTTAATTTTGACAGTTCTTGTATGAATGTGACAGCTAGCTGATTCCGATGCCAATTGTCAGCCCATACATGAACTGTCAAAATGAGCACGATGGTGATCGCGAGCGAGTTACGTAATAAGCTAGCTGGTTTTAAAGTCGCGGGTTCCTGGTGGATGCAAGCCGCTTCCAACCGAGGCAACTGGAGGTCTATGCGCGAGGCCTATATCCCACAGTCCTATGGCTAATAATTATGATGATGATGATCAGGTTCATTGTTACCAAAAAATGTGGTAGCATACAACACTAATCAAGTACTTCGGTCTCACTAGTTGACGCAAGACAACAAACTCAACTACAAACACTATATTCAAAACAGTTTTCCAACGGATGGAGACATTCTACACCCAGTTCCAGTCTTTAACAGCAGAGCATAAAATTATGTAGGTAGAATATGTATAGTGTTTTCACACGGCTCCTGTTTACTTCGCGCGAGTCACGACAAAGCTTCGTTAATACAAGCGAAATATGAATTAATTCTTAAACGCCTTCCGCGCACATGTGGGCTAGTGGTGGGGCGAAGAACATCGATAAATTCATCGTTTTTTAATTTATATGAATAGGAAGGCAAACGAGCAAGTTATTTAGTTTCATCGAAACCAAGAAATGCAAAGGGCTCTTTTACATGACTTTGTTGAAATTATCAGCGCTGTCAGATATAACCCATTGGTAACTGCCAAGAAGAATACTTTGCAAGGTACTTGAAAGTTTATTTCAAGTTACCTATTATACCTATTTTTTTTTAACTTAATCATAATAAAAACTAAGTTACTGTCACTGTTTATTCCTCTTTTACAAGATCTCTATGGGACCTTTTCTCTTACAACTTCGCAAGAATTTCTCTGGCAGGTGTATGGTAAGTCATTATGACATTTACAGTGAAATGGTTTCACAGTGGTACGCGATTCATTTGTTTTCAGTATATCATGGTAGTCACAATGTAGTCACAATCATTTTCTAATAAAACTTCTGCCAAGGCCTCCTAGTTCAACGCTGGCTCTACTTAATAACCTCACTAACTTAGTATGAGGTTTCTTAAGGAGTGTTAAGATTTTCAAAGGGTCGGCAACCGCATAGCTAGTTTCTTGGACTTGCCCTCTTGCTTCTTGTAAAAGATTACCATCAGGAGGACCTTACGCGTTTGCCAACCACGTCGTCATAAAAAAAACACCGCAAACTACACACACTCGCGCAAAAAGAAAAAAATAAAAAATACACGAGATTTGAACTGCGGTCATCTGAAAGAACATACTGTTATTCCACACCTTATACCACTAGGCCAAACGCACATACGTTAAAGCGACGAAATCAACGTACACTACAAAAATCAAACGCGACTCTAGCTTCATTTGTATTTCAAAATAAGCCCAAGAGACGACCCAGGACCGTGCTACTTGGAGACGCATAATACGGAGGGCCGACCCCAAATAAAATAGGAAAGGGCCAGGCAAAGAGAGAGTGGATCCTGATATCCTGGTACATAAACTCTCCGTCCGTCTTACGTCTGACGCGATTTTAACATTTTTTACTTATCCCAAGAAGCGAAAGAAGTTTTCACTTCAAAAAAAGGGGAGCGGATCAGAATATATACAGTTTAAAATGTATAATGGGTTAAAATGTATAATAGTTCAAAATATACCTAATGCCATTTTCTGTGAAACTATTAGGTATATGATTTTTTTTATATCGTGATCTATAGATTGGTTTAGGATAGGTTAAGTTTAGCTTATAGCAATTCTGTTAATTTGCAATTTTCTGAGTAAATCGCATTATATATTTTGAACTATTATGTATTTTAAACCATTATACATTTTAATCTTTATGAATTTTAATACATACCCCAAAAAAAGTTAGGAAACCGTAGCCTTAATTTAGGACTGAAATGAATGAATGAAAAATGTTTAAATTCACCGAAACACGAGGCTTCGACTTTCGCACACCAACGTACTTTAAATTTAATTGTAGTACGTGAGCCTTTAACCTCGATATCCGCGCCCCGTCCCTACTCTAATTGTAAATTTCCTTACGAATAGAATTAGTAGATATTTAATTAAAAGTTGTCTCGCGTTCTCTCGCAATTTGCGGTTGACAGCCGCTCCTACCGTTTACGTACCGTGCACCCGTTCAATTGCTGAAAACACTTTATTCTCCATGCTAATTGCTAAAAACACTTTATTCTCCATGCTAATTTTGAAAACACTTCGTTCTCCACACTCTTCAACCCCCGACGCAAATACGCGTGTGTCTGTCTTTGGCATCGTAGCTCTTAAACGGATGGACCGATTTGAATGCGGCTTTTTTCATTCAAAAGACAGTTTCGTTGCGGTAGTTTTTAGCCATGTTTGGTAAAAATCGGCCCAGTAGTTTGAAAGAAAGAAAGAAATTTTTTTATTACCACTAACAACCATAAAAAACATAAAAACACAAAAAAAATAGATAGATTAGTGGTAAATGGTTCGACGTCAGCAAATGCTGCCGGTGCCAGCTCACACGAGCGACTCTTCAGCGCTGTTTTTCAGCCGGAACACATACTGTATACTGCATAGTTTGAAGAGTTATCAGCGCTTTTCCAAAATGACGTAAGACATTTTTGGCATTTTTCTTTGTCCTACAATTACTATTAACGGAAGGACAAGTCGCAACAACTTTGATCTATCTAAATGCAGATTTTTTTATTGATCAGGCACAACGTTCCAGAGGTCCATTTCAATGAACAAGAACTCTGCTACTTAAAGTAGCGAAGTAGCAAGGTAAATGTTTTTTGTTCATTTAGATGCAGCATACATACTATATTTCGTTGTTATAAAAAGTTAAGCCTGAGTGTCATCTCGTTTAACGATAATATGCTGAGATTGAGACGATATGTCAAAAAAATGCCATAAAAACTCTTAATATTCACCCCTCTGTGCAATGCATATATACCCTTGAACCAAAATCAATAATATCATAGCAGGATGACACCCACCCTAGACCACATGGGAATTGCTCCACCGACAAGAGCCTAGCTCTAAAGTTTAAGAAAAAGGGATACGATTGAGACGCTATGCGGCCTTACTTATGGCTATGCTGTGTATAGATAACGTTAAAAAACTGTTTTGAGTAGGTAAACAAAGCATCAACGATGTTTTTCATAGTTCTAACCAACCTTCGGAAAATAAAACTATCAAAGTTAGCCGTTCAAACAGTTCGTAATGAGATGCGCTCGACGCTCGGCGGAAAAAACAAAATCATTTCACACACAAAGTTTGCCGTTGCGCGAGTTGGCAGAAATGTGAATAGTTTGGCCAACGCATTTAGTTTGCCTTTAGATTAGTACTTCAAAATAACGGAGAGGAGACCGAAAAGACTGAACGAGGCAAAAAAATGGAGATTTGCCGGCCATATTAGTCATGGCACATGTCACACTTCGTTTTTTGTTTATTGAAAATTATTTAATAAATTTATGTATTTTATAGTTGCACATAAGTCGGGTTCTATCTATTTATTACTTCACTTCTTACTTAAAAGTTTATGGTTTATGTAGTATATTAATTTATTTAATCTACACTGTGTATCGTTTCTTGAGTCACAGACGGTTCTGGCTGAAAATCAGTGCTGCAGGTGTCTAACACCTCAGCGTAATGCTGAGCCAGCGACCGTTTCACTTTTGCGAAGACACAACACAACGCTGATGATCAAATTTTCATGTCTGGTTTTTTTATTGTTGTTTTTTTTTTTTTTTTCTATAAAATTGTGTGTACATGCTCTTATATTTGTGTGTCTTGCAAAATGAATAAATGTCTTCTTTCTTTCTTTCTTTCTTTCTTATGGCAGATGGCAACTTAAGGTGTGAAAGCTGAGTGGAGATCCCGGGCAGGAAAACGCAGGGTCGGGTGTCCCATGAGTTGACGACATCACGAAGATAGCGGGAGGAGGCTGGATGTGAATGGCACGGGATCGAATGCTCATGAGGAGTCCTATGCCCAAAAATGGGTGACCACAGGCTGAAGAAGAGAAGAGTTGTTTGTACTAATTTATAATGCAGCTTAGCTTAGAAGCGTCGTCACGGCGCATATTATAGACGTATTGACGATTGATCGAAAAGGGAGGAAAAGTTACGAGATATTGGTGAGATTACGTCATAGGACTTTAACCTAAGTTAAATTCGCCTTTTCATTTCGACTACAAACAATGTAAAAAAAGTTTTTAACGAGTAAAGAAATACTCTCTATCTTAGCTTTTTTTTAATGTTTAAATGGCAAGGTTATCACACCAAAATGTGGAATACGCATTTTAAAATATTTAATTTGATTGATTTTCTTAACTTAACATAAGACGGGTACGTATTACAATCCATAAAGTTTAAAATGTATAATGGGCTAAAATATAATATAATGGTTCAAAATATATAATGCGATTTACTCAGAAAATTGAAAATTAACGGAATTGCTATAAACTAAACCTAACCTAACCTAAACCAATCTATAGAACTCGCTATAAAAAAAATCATTTACACTTAATAGTTTCAAGAAAATGGCATTAGGTATACATTTTGACCCATAATACATTTTAAACTTTATATATTCTGATCCGCTCCTCATAAGACACTATTTCTAAATACTCAAATAAAGCTTAAACGTTGAAATATGTTTTCACGAGTTCCTCAGTCCACAACCAACCTTTGTTACGAACCGACGAAACAAGCATAAACTAGGGTCGCAATAAAACATATCCGTTTGCAGCATATGCATGTATCAACAAACTAACTAACGCGACACAAATATGTCTCCATAGACATAGTATGTGTGTAAGGTTAGGAACAAAACAGGAATGAGCTTTGAGGTATGAAATTGCGAATTGCTGCAAATTCAATTCTCAGGTAGGTAATTTGAAACATTGATTTTGAGTTTGGTCTCGATTTTTGAACACGTTAATCGAAAGTGCCATTCGAAAATATGAAAACCTGTGTGTTGCTACAAAATGTCAGTTGGAATAAAATTTTCTACTAGTTAACAGACTATAGAATCAGTGATTGTAAACCTTTTCTTGTGACCGTCAACATTTATTGAATAATATAAATTTACTACCTGTTTTTTACTCTTTCTTTAGTAATTTTAAATTAAGACTAGGTTTTTGTATTAAAGTGAAAAATAGTTATAACTAGCTGTTGCCCGCGACTTCGTCTGCAAAGAAATCGTTTACTCCAGAGTAGCACATAGGCTACTTTTTATCCCGGAAAATTGCAAAGTTCCCACAGGATAGTGATAAACGATTTCTTTGCAGACGAAGTCGCGGGCAACAGCTAGTTATATCTATTTTTCACTTCTCAAAAGTCTGGACTTTTGTCTATCTATGTGTCGAATTTCATCCAGATTCGTTGGGCCGTTCTGGCGTGATTGAGTAACAAACAAACATCCATCCATCCAAACTTTCGCATTTATAATATTAGTTAGATTATGCCGGAACACAGCAGCGCAAACACTGCTACTTGACGGCCGGATTAGCAAGAAAGAGGGTAGGTAGTAGCGGCCGAATTTACCATACTACATAATTCAACCAAGTAGCCCGTAATGCAGGTGCAAATGGCAGCCAACCGACAAAGGTGCCACGGCTCCAAAACATTTCCTCAAGAAAAAAACCACCGAAAACAATTCGGGGGCTCGCAATGCCTGTTTATGGAACAAAGAGCAAACTTCCCCGTCCTGTTTGGGGCTCGAGTTTCATCAAAGTTTTCTTACATTCATTTCCATTTTCATTTTTAGCACGCGGTTTACTTAGAGTGCTTAGTAATGGAGGGGGCATTCGTTTGGTATAATGCGTATTGATGTACTGTTTATTGTTTCTTCGGTCTGGGAATAAAGAAAAAACATAAAATGTACCAGTTGCTTCTTTCCGCGCAGATGGTAAACGCCCATCGAGAGAGTGGGCGAACAGGGAGCGTATTAAAATGCATAACGTTTAAAATGTATAATGGGTTAAAATACATAATGGTTCAAAATATATAATACAATTTTCTGTGAAACTATTAGGTATATGATTTTTTTTTAAAACGTGATCTATAGATTGCTTTAGGTTAGGTTGGGTTTAGCTTATAGCAATTCTGTTAATTTGCAATTTTCTGAGAAAATCGCATTATATATTTTGAACCATTATGTATTTTAACCCATTATACATTTTAAACTTTATGCATTTTAATACGTACCTGGGCGAACATCGTACGAATCATGCAATCATCATCGTAGGCGATGCGGCTAACAGCCCATCACTATTTTGATTCTGTTTTCCACCTATATACCTAGTACATAATCATGCTAAACGTGGCCTTTAGGTCTTGTTACATTAGGCTCTATGGGATAAAGACGTAATTTATGTATGTAATACTGTCTTTTAATAAACTAGCTGATGCCCGTGACTGCGTAGATAATGAAGGTTTCTAATGGTGAAAGAATAGTTTTGAAGCCTATTCAATGCAATCAATCAAACAGACAAACCAAATCTGCGGCCTCTTAGAGCTGTAAAAAAATTAAACTCTAACAGCCTTATTCATAAAAAGTTAGAGGCTCGCTATAAGCTCGCTATAGGACCGATGCAAAAAAACATGATTCATAAACGTCAATTAGCGCTAATCAGTCCTTCAAGGGTCTGTTAAGTCTTCCGAAAGTTAGTGGACCGTAGACCCTCCTTTATCTCTCTGCTAACTCACAAAATGGCCGCCACAAATATGAACAGCTGATTTTGGCAAGAGTAATACCATACGCAAGACAGTTTTTTTTGTTTTAAGTTTGTATCCCCTTCGAGAAAGGTAAAGGAAACTAGATCCACACTGCCTCGTCTGTCGTGTTAATTTGCTGGTTTCCCGCTAATTCGCTGCCACTCCTGTCAATGTTTTTTTTTAATTCACTAGAAAGCCACTTATGGTCTATGATTTGTCAAGGTGACAACATAACGCGCCTAATCCATTCATCAACAGCTCATTAGTTAACAGACTGCTAGCAAGCGTTTATGAATCATACTTTTTAACAACTGTCAAATAAGCTTAATCAGTCTGTTAACTAATGAACTGATCATACCTCAATTAAGGATTTTTTATGAATAAGGCTGTCAGTCAACTCTATCAAGATACAGTCATTGGAAAAGGTGCTTCTATACAAATTGCCATTACAATTAATATTTATTAAAAAAAACTGGCCGCTTTTAAAAACGTGATACCGTTTTTAAAAAATAAACACTGCCGTCGAAAGCAAGCATCTGCAAATCAAAAATAAAACTGAAGTCAAGAGCGTATCTTCAGAATTAATTCAACAGTAACAAGATTTCGGCTGAAATTACTTAAGCGCTTTACTTTCAGTAAATATTTATAACTCGGCATAAAGCGAGCTTATCAGGTAATCTGGAGAGCCAATGGGAGGGCGCTCATTACCGTATCTTTGAGGAGTTAGGTGCCGCCGGGGACTTAGAACGTTCTGGAACAGTTTACTTTTAACATTTTAACCTCACGCCTTTGCGTTATTCCTTAAGAACTACCTATAATAGAAGTGCTGATAGTAAAAAAAATAAACTAGAATATTGTAGCATGTACTAATAAATATTATAAATGAGAAGGTGTGTCATCTGTCTGTCTATTACCTCACGCTAAAGCCGCTGAACTAATTTAGTTGGAATTTGATATAGAACATAGGATAGCGATAATAAATTCCATATAGACGGAGTCGCGGTTGCAGATAGTATGTTATAATTAGTATGTCCAAATCACAATACTGGGATTCGACGTTGCCGTCTTAAGCACGCTTCTGTTATAAAAATTATGACTTACAAGGTTTAAGGAGGTACTTATCATCCTGAGACCAATCACGTCGAACGATATCACCGGTAGGTTAGTTGAAGTTTTTTAATACGAGGAAGGCAAACGAGTGGTAGACCATCTGAGGGTTGGTGAGTACTACCCACATGGAGTATCACAGGATTGCAATGGTCTAATGACGGAATGCCTGAAGAGCCCGTAATTTCACAGGCTTTTATGCCTTACTAGCTGTTGCCAGCGACTTCGTCTGCAAAGAATTCGTTTATCGCTATTCCCGGGAGAACTACGCAATTTTCCGGGATAAAAAGTAGCCTATGTGCTATTCCAGACTTTTCTTTATCTATGTGCCGAATTTCATCCAGATTCGTTGGGCCGTTCTGGCGTGATTGAGTAACAAACAAACATCCATCCATCCATCCATCCATCCATACTTTTGCATTTATAATACTAGCTGTTGCCAGCGACTTCGTCTGCAAATAATTCGTTTATCGCTAACCCGCGGGAGCTACGCAATTTTCCGGGATAAAAAGTAGCCTATGTGCTATTCCAGACTTTTCTCTATCTATGTGCCGAATTTCATCCAGATCCGTTGGGCCGTTCTGGCGTGATTGAGTAACAAACAAACATCCATCCATCCATCCATTCATCCATCCATCCATCCATCCATCTATCCATCCATCCATCTATCCATCCATCCATACTTTCGCATTTATAATATTAGTTAGATTAGTTAGATGAGTAGACCCCCTTTAGTGACATCCTAAATCCTGGAACTAAGTTTTATTAACATCTAGCTCTGTTCTATGTCTTTGTGCCATTCTTAAAGCCAAGGACATTAACTTTGAGGGGCGCCAACCAGTGTACTAAACTTTAATAACGTTTCCAAATTGAGGCGACCCCCAAATTGCGCAGGTCGGTAGTTGAAATGAGATAAAAAGGGGTGTCGTTTCTCGCAAGTCTCGCAACCAGTTTATTAGTAGTTCGTTGATCGATAGTTTGGCTCATCCGTTAGGTTTATATCTTTACATATTTACGAGGGACCATTGACGAATTAATGCGATTCAATTACAAATCAAAGTTGGATCGATTGCTGTCAGATCCGTACTAAAAGTGTCAAAAATGACAGCTAAAGAATAAAACGTAAAAAGTAAACATTAAAAATCAAGAAGTAAATTTCTTGATTAATTTGATATTTCCTATCATTTGAAAAACAGCGCCTTCTCTCGTCCCTGGTGAGCAGTACATGTTCCACGGGAGTTTGTAATTGTGTCGTACAGACACCTCATTCAAACAGATGACGCTTAGCGACAAATATTTGCATAGTAACAAGGTCACGTGACAGTTGGTAACAGATAGAAAAATTCGGAGGCTTACTCACCTGCTATGGGTGGTGTAGGGATATAGCACGCGTCACGGAATGACGAGGACCCGGGTTCGATTCCCGGCCATGGCTTTACTTTTCGGATTTTTCTATGTGTTCTAATTTTCAGTGTCGTTTAGAAGCTAAAGAATCGGAATTGAATCGCATTAATATTAATCTGAAAATAAATATTATTATTATTATTATTATTAAGATGTCATGGTAAGGTCCCAGACATTAAACAAAGACGGTCTAAGTCGTATTAATGTATGCACGCTTAGATCTTTGAAACTAAGCAAAGGATTTTCATGTGGTTTTCATTAATAGATAGAATAATTAACGAGGAAGATTCATACGTTATGGCTTAATTATCTGAGCAAAGCCAAGCCGGGTTGCTAGTTGCAAAAATAACAAGCGTAATAAATATTTAAAATAACTATGCAGTCAAGTACTGCGCTATTTGAGTATAGCTGTTGATTAGACTTGATTTATGAAATTATTTTATCATAGAATTATTTAGACAATTCACGTTTAGTACGTTATTAACCCATTTATTTGCATGTATAGTTTTGTATAAAATTAGCGTATGCAGTTGATTTTCTTCATACAATAACAACAGTCATGTTGTTTCTGACGATCTGTTTTGGTATATTTGCCTTATTGTACGCACAAGATGAAGGTACGTAGCGTAGTGTAGGACGTCGTCAATATAGATGGATCAATAATCTTCGCGAGGCTGGCAAGAGCTTGATGAGTAGCCGAAGATCGTGCACAAATTCAATGACGTGTTCTTGGAGAGGCCTATGTCCAACAGTGGACTAGTATAGGCTGATGATGATGTAGAGATATGATAGTATTGTCATAAAGCAATATTCAGAGTTGGTCTAGAATATTTCATCGGGTGGTTAGTTTTGTTTGAAACTGTGTGTTTTCAGGATTGTTTATTGCGTTTGCCAATTCGTTCTTCAGTCCACCTGTGATCACGATACACAGTAGAACGGGTAATGTCGGCAAGAATTAAAAAACTAAAAATGTTTATTTTTATTTTTAATAGGAGTTAATTTGTCATCCCGTGTCTACGATGGTGTTAAAGTCAATATAACGGAGTATCCCTGGTCTGCCATTATCTATATAAACGAAGATTTATTGTGTGGAGCTGCGATAATTTCTGACCGATGGTTGGCCACGGCTGGTCATTGTTCCAAATTGTTGTAAGTTATTCGATATTTTACTAATTTCTGACCGATGGTTGGCCACGGCTGGTCATTGTTCCAAATTGTTGTAAGTTATTCGATATTTTACTAATTTCTGACCGATGGTTGGCCACGGCTGGTCATTGTTCCAAATTGTTGTAAGTTATTCGATATTTTACTAATTTTTGACCGATGGTTGGCCACGGCTGGTCATTGTTCCAAATTGTTGTAAGTTATTCGATATTTTACTAATTTCTGACCGATGGTTGGCCACGGCTGGTCATTGTTCCAAATTGTTGTAAGTTATTCGATATTTTACAATTTTTTTTTTAAGGGGCTATTAATATTTTACAACAACTTTTGAAGCTTTCTAGCTCCTTTTAACCTCATCTTTAAAATAATTTTGATAACCTATTAATAATTTTCAGACACGTATCTCGAGACGTATCATACATTAGCATACAAATATAGAAAATATGTTTTCCCTTTGTTTGCTTTTGTATGGATGCCCCCTCGACCTTTATTCATATCCTAATTACAAGAACCGGTTGTCTAGAAAGTCGGTTTACGGACGATATTTTTACGTGATAACGATAAATGTATCACAAGCCGACGCTTGGCCCGATCGTGACTCTATCGCTTGTTCCGCGCTCTCGCTTGCACACACTGACGTCACGCGGAACGTAACGCAGTGAGTCATGCTTTTTCGTGAGTGCAGCCGTCGTTTGTCGATTTATAAGACGATGTCACGTCAAAAAATCATAAAATGCATGTGACAGACCGACAGACAGACGGGATGAAACTATAAGGCAGGGTCACCAATTAGTTTTGCTCGGCGTCCGTTTTAAGAAATGAAATGACTATCGCGGTCCACATAACATTTTATAGAAAAAATTTGATATCAACAAAGGTAATAGGTACGAGGGATACATTATTATTAAATTACGCACTCTGTAGTGCAAGTTGCTATGTTCTCGCGGTCCGCACAAAATTGGTCGGCGGTCCGGATTCGGACCGCGGACCGCCATTTGACGACCCCTGCTATAAGGGTTTCGTTCTTGCAATTCTGGCTACGAAACTATTTAAAAAAAATGTTAATCGCAGGTACATTTTAAAAATAATGACGGTAGAAGTCGGAACAAGTGAAATGGGCAAAGGCGAACGTTACCTTGTTGATTTAGAAGTTCGACATCCAGACTATATACAACGACCGATGCATATGGACATGCCTCTCAACGATATCAGCTTGTTCAGAGTTAACAGGTCACTAACCTTTAGCGATAAAGTGCAACCGATAAAACTGCCTCAACACAATTACGAAGTCAATGTTGTCTACAAAACAGCTGCCATGGGACGAGATGAGGTGAGCATTAGGATTTCTTGACATTAGTATGAATTAAACAATAGTACATTTCATCGAAGTACTAAAGATGCTGGAAAGTGTGGGGTTACCGGCTGAAAAAAGACATCCAATGAAAGAAAGAAAAAAGTTTATTTATGACAATCACAACACATCAAGTAAAAAAAAACACATAAAACAGCAGCTTACCATCAGGCGACCCACTTGCTCGTTTGCCTTCCTATTCACATAAAAAAAAAATTGTCACAAAATGGTCCCAACTCAGCATTAAAATTAAAAACCTCCAAGAAATGAAACTGCAAAATATAACTAACCTCGTTAATTGATTTTTTTTCAATAACGGTAGTGACAGATTGTTATAAAGCCAGAAAGCAAATATTGCTTATAGTTTTTTTTTGATGGCCGAATGCTTTGGCCTAAAATGTTGTAATGAAATCCCAATAATGTCTTGATATTTGGAGTTGTTTTATTTCTAATTTTAACTACAACATTTTATTCGCAACGTTGCTGTTGTGTTCGCAATCGAAGTGAAAAGTAAATTGACTCGTCCATGAAACCTATTTTACGCACTTATTGTTGTCAATCTATTTATTTTCTAGACTGACTGGATGGGAATCTTGAAAGAAAACATTTTACGTTCCTATAACATCAGTGAATACATAGACACATTCAACCAGACCGCGGTAGAGCCTTACCGAGAGATCATGATGAGGGCCTGCATCGACACGAAACGTGACGACGACAAGCCTTCAATGTGCCGTGTAAGTTTAACCTTCTTCTCTTTCCCCCTTCAAGTAGAACAGCATCAGAAGCTTCTCAGAAGCCACTTAGACGTAATCCGTTCCACGAAGTTCGTATTTCACTGTATGTTTCCAAATGTTACATAAAATTTCGTAGGTGGGGATGGCTGCGTAAGTCAGTGCGTGCACTTTGAGATCTGCACAATACGTTCATAAACGAATGTGATGCATGAAACTCTGGTGGAATCCTTTAGGCGTTTCTCCTGTGCGTGAAGCAACATAACTTTCTCCGGTTAATAGTTTTGAGCAGCTCAAGGGGCTTGAATGCCTCATATCTGTAGGTACCCCGACTGGTAATATACTTTCTGATACTTACATAATCCCTGGGCAAGCGCTGGCAAGAGCTTGGAGGTCGCTGCGCGAGAGTGTTCCAAGTGGAAAAATAATGCTGAGAGCCCTACTTCAGGTCAGGGATTAGAGGATGAGATGATGATACTTACATAGTATATTTTACTCTTTTACCTAAAGATTCGCGTTTTGCGTAAATTCAAAACAAACGAGTTTCCAGTGGGAACAACTTGGTCTTCGTTATAGAGCAAATTTTGCAGCGATTATTTTATTTTTTTCTACAGGGTGACTCTGGCAGCGCCCTCGTTCTGGACGACACGGTAGTCGGCTTGGCGTCGTTCGACGACACCGACGCGTGCGCTAAATCTCGACGTGCTGTGTACACCAACGTCTTTCCGTTCGTGGATTGGATCAAGAACGTTACCGGAATTCCATAAAACAACTTTGTCTTTACCCAGCATGCCGTATTGTGAACATATCAATTTGCGACTTAAGAAAAGTATATTCAAGCATGTTTTTCTTTAAAATACACGTTTTTCTATTATTTTTTTGGATTGGTAACCCTGATATTTTCAAAGCCTGTATTTTGTTGTGACTTCGTTACGTTCATTTTTTATGTTAATTAAAGAGTTTGTGACCAAAAAATGTGTGATTTACTTAATTGAGTATTTGAAGTCATGTAGCATGGAAGTTATGTATTTACAAAAAACTGTATAAGATGGGCGACTTTTTTTTGTAAAGTAGGTACTACTACTTGTACTTACGTTATTTTACTTTTTTTTTAATCAATCTACCGTAAAACGGTGAGAGTAGACAGAATTGAATTGCAAAATTTAATAAAAAGATATTTTCACATAAAGTCATGTAGCAAGTTGATTTTTATAGATAAAATAAATATTTGGTAAAAATCGGTGCAGCAGTTTCAAGAGTATCAGCTGTTTTCCAAAATGATGTAAGGCATTTTTTTCTTCAAATACAATTATTTTTATTTATTCTTACGTGTTAAATATTTACGATCTGCTTGAAAGCCATAGGTGAAACCATTAGGCTACTCATTCTTTTATTTATCATACCTAGACATAAATTAAGCTAAACTTGGTTTGTTACTGACTGTTATTTTAGAAGCCTTGCAATATAGAGTTTACATACCCATAGGTGCCTTCCAAATGCAAAGTACACCCCACTTCAACCTTCCAGCATAATTCGGACCTGCAATAACTGTAAAAAAGTTATGTTAATACAGAGCACATATATCACGAAAAAAACATGGCCAACTTCTTTACTATTCCTGAAACTCCGACATAAAAACACCCAAAACAATAATAACATTTGAATAAAGAACGCGTAAATCCACCATGCGAATAACGGTCGTGTCGTTCGAGATTCAAATTCACTGACCGGCCTAGAGTACTCTCTGAGGGGTGTAGCGTGCACTATAAAATACCCGAGGTAGGCGTTAAAAACTTTCACAGTGTGAACATTTGGAAAAGCAAGCGAAACGTTGTACGCTAAGTGTGAGTTTTCGGTCACAAAATACGTCTCGAATGCCTTTGAATGATAATGTCAATTACCTACTTCTATAACCTAACTCTCAGCTGTGTTGGTTTTAGGGCAATAATCCAAACAAAGTTCCATGAGCAACTCCTTGAGCAATTCCTTTAAACGCATTCCATATTATGATCTTTCAACATTCCGGTGGATGTGATGTTTATTGCATACAATGACTGTGTGAAAGAAAAAGAAAGAAAAGAAAGAAAGAAAACATTTTATTCATGACAACATTAAAAAGACAAAAGAAAAAAAGAAGCAAAAACATAAGAACATGCATCATGAAATGGTCCCATCTCAACATAATGCTGGCCTTGCAGCCAGCGCTGGTCTTCCGATGGGACCATCAAGTGCTACTGAAAGCACATATTAAAAAATATACATAAATTCAAAGATAGTGAACCGGCATTACATCCTTTGACATGGCTGAATAGACATTAATTCCTTTACTTCTCTCACAAGGGATGAATTCTATAAAAAGTAAATAATTTTTGGCTCTGGTTAAGAAGAAAAATGACATAATGTAATTAACAAACAAACTTCTGGTCTTCTTTTACATTACTCTAGAAGTATGTGGGCATCTAGATGAAATTGGTTCGTTTACAAAGACGATAAAACGGATCGTAGTTACTATGATTATTATAATATTTAAATTTTATATGAATCTGGGGGTATTTGTATGCTTACAAAAGCGGTAAAATGGATTGGAATTTGAAAAGGAAAATAGTTTGTCTACTCTACTAAGTAATTGTGATTGATGTTACATTGAAAATTGCGAAAGTCCAAAACGTTACCTAACAAGGTAAGAAATCCTAAAAATGGATATAAAATAACAATTATGAATAGGTAACTGTTTGATGACGGCAGCCTGGGTAATTAATAGAAAATATTTTATGAAAATGTTTCAAGAAATGACGTTAAAGTTTACCGGTTAAGTGATTACGGAGATCGTCATCAATGCGCGTTATTCACGGCACCCGGGTCGCGCCGACAGAAAAAGACAACTTCTTCTGTCTAGAATTATACATAAACTTTCCCGTGAATCACTCTATCTATTAAAAATACTGCATCAAAATCCGTTGCGTAGTTTTAAAGATCTAAGCATACATAGGGACAGACAGACGGCGGAAAGCGACTTTGTTTTATAATTATTGTGATGATGATGATATGAAAGTTTGTGAGGATGTATGAATGAATATTCGTTATTCTTTCAAGCTAGAATGGCTGAACAGATACGAATAGAATTTGACAAGGAGATTGATTACAGTCTGGAATAACGCATACACTACTTTTCGTCATGGATAATGGCTTACTTAGTTCCCTCTCTCTCTTCAAGTGACTCCAACTTGTGAAGGTCGTGAAAAGCTCCGCTCTTTATTCCTAGTTTCAGCGGGTTAGAAACGTCTTTTTTGCAGACGAAGCCGCGGGCAACAGTAAGCAAATTTCTCTTGAAACTTTGAAGTAACCTCTATTAAGTTTAAAAAAGAAAATCCTTTTCCAAAGAGTCAATCCTAAGTACTATTAAGTGGGTAAATTAATATTGCAAGGTTTGACTTTTTCAAATACTAACCTACAAAAATGCACGAACAAACGTAGGTATAAATTAAATAGAAGCTTGTATAGAAAAAAATGTAGATGTATGTACTTTATTTTCACAGTAAAGTAAAACGTCGTTCTAATAATACCTAATTGTATTATCATATTACATTTTTATTGGAATGCAATAATTTGTTTTTAAATACATAGTTTATTTTATAACAACCATACTTTACTATTTTAACTGCGTTGATAAGGATGCGTGGTGCGTATAAAAATGTATGTATCAGTATATTTTTCATTGTATTCTCAGTCTCTCATAATACTCGTAACAAAGTGAAAAAGTAAAAATGTTATTTTTGACAATAAGTCTTGCTGTTCTCGCTATTACACACGCGAAATATAAAGGTATGTTATTCCATTGTATTATCATTTTTAGTTGTTTTTGAGAAAGTTTTCAACATAACGTAAATCTATACGGGCGGCACGTGTCCTGCAGACGGTATTATTGTTTATCTGTAACAGAAGCCTTACTATATATGACTTCTTAAAGCGATTCAATTCCAATTCAGTTTAGGTTCGCTCGCTGTCAGATTCATACTAAAAATTACAGCTGGAACTTGAAACGAGTCGGAATGAATCTTTTAAAAAAGCCATGGTAGTTTGACCTGTGGCCTCTCAAGCAGAGGGTCGTGGGTTCGAATCCCGGGCTCGCGCCTCTGAATTTTCCGGTATTGAGCTTTTTGGTGATGGAAAACATCGTGAGGAAATCTGCATACATCTGCGAAGTAATTCAATGGCGTGTGTGAAGTAGCGTGGGAACTATAGCCCATGTACTCTCATTCTAAAGGAAGGCCTTTGGCCAGCAGCAGGACGTAGGCAAACCTTGGTTAATCAGTGATAAATATGAAGTAATTCGGCGATAGTTACTTTAGGGTGCGACCACATCGCCGCTTAAAAAACGGTGACGGTACAGAATCGCAACAAATAGTATGAAGAAACGGTGAGAAAACGTGACGCATACGACACGTCACTGCGTATACGCGGCGGTTTGGTCGCACCCTTATGGTCTAATACCTTTACAACTTGTAACAATTGCCAGTAGGTGGCGGCACTGTCATTCAACATGCTATCGTGCAGCAAGTATCCGAACGCTTACTTACTTACGTTGGCGCTACAACCCTCTGTGGGTCTTGGCCTCCTCCACAATTTTCCTCCAGTTGTCACGTTGCCTGGCAACCTTCTTCCAGCTGGTAAAATCTTCCTGAGATCTTATTCCATGTACCGATTCGTAGGCTAAATCGTTTTTCCATAAGTCTTTGCCGAGGTCGTTGGGTTTTAAGCAATCCGGATTTTTCTGTATTGGACTTCGGAACGTTTAAGGTTTTACCTTGTAGGGTTGTTGGCCCTACGAAGAACTCTCCTCCTTTACCCGGGCTTGGGACCGGCAGTGCGCGGGATGCAACACAGGCGCATTCGACAAAATTAAAAAAAAAAGAATTGTGATATTGGCAAAAAACCTATCACCAGTTAACCAAGGAAAGAAAGAAAGAAAGAAAGAAAACATTTATTCATGATAACATTACAGACAAAAGAAGAAAAGAAGCAAAAAAAACATAAGAACATGCATCATAAAATGGTCCCATCTCAGCATAATGCTGGCCTTGCAGCCAGGGCTGGTCTTCCGATAGCAAGGTTTGTTAGGTACATAGGCTGAAGATGATGATTATTTTGCTTTAACTAATATTTTACAGGAGATGAAATATTACCACGTATTTGGAACGGCACAAGGGCGAATATACGGGACTACCCATTTTATGGCGAACTGTACTACCACGGAAAGTGTGATTGCGGAGCTGCCATACTTTCCCCCCGTTGGCTAGCCACGGCAGGACACTGTTACGATGATGAGTAAGTCATTAAGAAACTTACTACATTTACTTAGTTAATTGGATATGATCGAACGAATGACGTCCGATTAGATGTAGGTATAGGAAGTGGAAACAAAATAGTGATAGGTTGCTAGCCGCATCGCCTATAATGATTCCTATGATTTTCGTCCATTCTCTCGATGGGCTTTTACCATCACCGCAGGAAGAGAAGCAACTGGTACAGTCTTTGTTTTTTCTTTGCTCCTAGACCATGGAATTATTCTATCTCCAGCCTATATACGTCCCACTGCTGGGCACAGGCCTCCTCTCAGAATGAGAGGGCTTGGGCTATAGTTCCCACGCGGGCCCAGGGTGGATTGGGAACTTCATACACACCATTGAATTGCTTCGCAGTTGTGTGCAGGTTTCCTCACGTTGTTTTCCTTCACCAAAAAGCTCATGGTAAATTTCAAATGAGATATCGCACATAAATTCCGAAAAACTCAGAGGTGCGAGCCCGGGATTCGAACCCACAACCCTCTCATTAAGAGGCCACACAGGTCAAACCACTAGGCTACCACGGCTTTTATGGAATGGAAATTATTAAATATTTTTTTTAAAGTAAATAAATACGTATTATATGCAGTTACCTGAAAGAAAAACGCACAGTCTGGGTAGGAGCAGAAGATAAAAAGGACGCAACATTTTATACGGTGGACTACATGATACAACACCCTGACTTTCACGGAATAGATTTACAACACTTGGGTTTTGGTGTAAATGACATTTCATTGATAAGAGTTAAAACACCGTTGGTACTTAGTGACAAAGTCAAGCCAATACAACTGCCCAAACACAATTATGAAGTCAATGTTCTCCATTCGTTTGCTGGAAGAGGAGAAGACGAAGTAAGTATTGGTGTCAGTAGCTATGCCTTGCTTTGGCTCTCTCTCTATCTGTGTGTGTATGTGTGTGTGTGTGTGTGTTTGTTTGTGTGTGCGAAGCTCTAATAAGAATAAAAATAGCAGATCTTTATTTCGCAGAATCCACCCTTATACAGTAATGTTTATGTTAAAAATAATACAAAATAGAAGTGGAAATAAAGTGTAAAGGAAGTCCACTCAGCACTTGGGTCATTAAAAGTGGCTCGACGCTGATATTACGTGGATCCTGGTTGGCTGCGATACGTGACTGCGCGACACGCAGCGTCTCGGAAACCCACGCTAAAACACCACACAGTCACCCAACCTATAACCATAATTCATACCCTTGCACAGCCCGGCAGCATTGAGACAAACCACAGCAAAGTAGTAGTTTGGCTGACGACATCAGATTACACTTAAGTACATAAAATTGTATGCGTGGAAAATATTCAGCCCAAGCCCTCTTTTTGAAAAGAAGTTTATGTCCAACAGTACCACATAATCTTCTCTTCTTGAGGTGCCATCTCCTACCGGAAGTCGGCTATCATCAGCGCTAGCTTTACTTTTGACACAGCAGCTCGGAACAGTGAGCTTGTGCTAAGGTTGAACCATGTCCGGAGATTCTTAAGCCACGAAGTACGCCTTCTTCCGGGTGGTCGCTTACCACATAATGTAGACCGGAAATTATCCTCTCCTTATTCTTGGTACACTCTTGACATTGATCGTGATCGTTAGAGAACCTTCTTCATTATTCGGATCGGATATTATTTCGGTGGTTTCTCCTTGCCTTTTACATCACAATGCTGTTCGGGGATCACAGTTGGCAATATAGCGCTCGCCAATTTTCAAATCAGATGTGAACCACTGAACCAATTTCCCAAGAAAGCCGCCATTGAGTTTCCCTGACCACGACCACTGTGTCCAGAACTTAGCAAGAAAGGGGAGAATAATCATCTCTGGTCCACATTATGTGGTACTGTTGGGCACAAACCTCCTTACAGAAAGAGAGGGCTTGGGCTGAATATTTCCCACGCAGGCCCAGTGCGGATTGGGAACCTGCACACACCATGAAACTCTTTTCTGTGTGATTATTTTTTTCTCACAATATTTTCCTTTGCGGAAAACGTCGTGGCCATTTCAAATCTGTTAAAAAAGCAGTTATTGTTTTGAATTGAATATGACGTATTGTTTTAACTGCCTTCTAGACTGGGAAGGAGCCTAAATATTTGATGCAAATGACTACGCGCACCCACGACATGAATGAATTTTTTCAACTCTTCAATGAAACGGAAGAGTTGGAGAAGGCGAAACCAATTATAACAAAAAGTTTGATCTACGTGCAACGCGATGGGAATTTGCCATCTATATGTTTTGTAAGTTATACCTGACTTAGATTTAATAGGGAATTCATGAGTTTTTTCATGGCTTTCATTAAAAACTCATTTATGCAGTAACCATTAAAAAATAATAATTCAAAAACTGTGATTAAAAATAACTGAGATATAAACCGTCAAAGATTTGTCTCTATCTATTTCTAGAAAAGTATATTTTTAATATAGTTTATACTATGGGCGTTGTGACAAATAACACAACGTCATATCGGATCTCTCTTTCTAATCGCTGATTAATCATTAGTTTGAAACTCTTATTTTTTCCGTATTTCTTGACCGATATTACTTTTAATTTCACTTTTTGTCATCTTTTTTACGATATTTTCATATTTTGTTAGTGTTGTTGGTGATTTATGAAAAATAAAAAGTTATACATACACAGACACACATACATAACAAATGTGATATACTTTTGTAATGTATATGCATTGTGTTTGTTTGGTTGTTTATTTTTTACGTAACTGATGCGACGAGATTTTCCAGGAAAACGCCAGCACCATCTTTTGGAAAATTCACGAAATATTTTTTTTTTTTTTTTTTTTTATCTTGGGACAAGTGACACCAATTGACCTAGTCCCAAACTAAGCAAAGCTTGTGATATGGGTACTAGACAACGGATAAACATACTTAAATACATATTAAACATCCAAGACTCGAGAACAGACATTCGTATTTTTCATACAAATATCTGCCCCGACCGGGGATCGAACCCGGGACCTCGAGCTTCATAGTCAGGTTCTCTAACCACTAGGCTATTCGGTCGCCAAATATACACGTTAGCTTGATAATTATATATTTTACGTGAGTGAAATCGCGTGCTTGAGAGTTAGTAATTTCGTATTACAACATAATATGTCATTAATTTTTACGACCAGTAGGCTTATTGTCTAACTCGCTCGCAATCGCCATCGTGTTCATTTTGACAGTTTTTGTATGAATGTGACAGCTAGCTGACTCCGATGCCAATTGTCAGCCCATACATGAACTGTCAAAATGAACACGATGGCGATTGCGAGCGAGTTAGACAATAAGCCTACAGATTGCCAAGCTAGTGGTTAAGGGTAAGTAATACGAGATATAAAACTTATTATATAATGTTCATAATATATACGCTCACTTTATATAAACTCGTTTAGTATAACGTTTACTGGATATAATGAACGAAAATCATAATCTTAAAATATCTAATTTTGTAAGGTATAACGTTGTTTATATATAATATCAATTGAAATAACGATCAAAACATATAATGTTCATAACAGCTAACATCAAAAAGCATAATGCACAGTTGTTTATTGAATTTGCTATGTGTGGCTTCGCTGCGCTACGCTCCCGCATTAGCCTTTGAACCTAACCTATCCGAGTCGCTTCCGCTCCGTACCGTCTTGCTCGCTCGCTTCGCTCGCTCGCCGAAAATTAAACAATGTTGTGCAGCAACAATATCTTGCAGCTGTTTCAGTTAGGTTAAATGTTTGTTATGTTAAAAGAAATTAGTCCATATAAATCTTATACAAATTGAAGTTATATAAAAATAACGTTATATAATTTAAGCCTTATACGTTAAAAAATTATACTTTTTCGCTGTTATAGCTAACGTTCATTATATCTTGTGAACGTTATTATTATGAAATTAGATACTTTGTAGTTATATCTCGTGGGACGTACCCAGTGGTTAAAGACCTTAGGGTGCGACCAAACCGCCGCGTTTACGCAGTGTCGTGTCGTATGCGTCACGTTTTCTCATCGTTTCTTCATACATTTTGTTGCGATTCCGTAACGTCACCGTTTTTTAAGCGGCGGTGTGGTCGCACCATTACTTGACTACGCAGCTTAGAGAGTTCGATCTCCGATTGGGGCAGTTATTCTGAATGAATCTAACTAATATTATAAATGCGAAAGTATGGATGGATGGATAGATGGATGGATGGATGGATGGATGTTTGTTTGTTTGTTACTCAATCACGCCAGAACGGCCCAACGGATCTGGATGAAATTCGGCACATAGATAGAGAAAAGTCTGGAATAGCTACTTTTTATCCCGGAAAATTGCGTAGTTCCTGCAGGATAGCGATAAACGAATTCTTTGCCGACGAAGTCGCTGGCAACAGCTAGTTAATATATATATATTTGAGTATGTGTCTTTTAAGTACGTATCTTTTAAGTATGTGTCCTCTTATTCTTATACCCACAGGGTGACTCCGGTAGCGGCCTCGTCCGAAACGGCACCCTCGTCGGCCTCGCGTCTGCTCTTGCCAATTTTGAAGGAAGCTGCGCGGATCCCAAAGGTGTTCTTTTTACCAACGTTTTCCCATACGTGGATTGGATTAAATCTGTTACTGGTATACCGTAAAATTAGGTAATATACTATAAAGTGCGGAACTGAACGAGATACTTTTAACCCTTTACCTACGGGGACCTGTAAGCCTAGTCACTCCTCAATATATACGGCCATGTTTTGGCTTACTTACGTACTATACTTCCTATTACATAGACATAATATGTCTATGTAATGGGAAGTATATGGTCTATTTTTGTCAGAAAAAAAACCTGCTATGGGTGGTGGTGTAGGGGTAGGGCACGCGTCACGGAATGACGAGGACCCGGGTTCGATTCCCGGCCATAGCTTTACTTTTCGGATTTTTATATGTGTTCTAATTTTCAGTGTAGAAATAAGGAAAAAAAACTCTCCGGACAACTATAGATGCCACTCGTAATAGAGCGGTACTGCCTTACTACCAAATCTGGTTGACACCCGTAGGTAAAGGGTTAAGCCAATGGTGAATTGTTCAGTTTTGGTGCTTTATGTTTCAATAAATGACCATGTTGATATTTTATACTTACCAGTTTTCAAGACACAGTTGGTAACACTTTCGCGAAAAAATCCGCATTTTTCAACCATAGCAAGCAACAATAATAGCTGTTTAAGACAATGTGTCATCTTAAAACTGTATCTACATAACAACTGTGAACTAAATACTAGGATTATCTTCGTAAGGGCTAGCTTTGTGATCACAAAAGTCGATTGAAGATCACTCACACTATATCAGCTGTTTCTGGAAATCTTCCACCTAGTATATTGTAAATTGATCACCAGCTGTAATCTATTCCTATCTTCTGTCTGTTCTTAAGGTTGTCTGGAAGAGATCGCTTTGAAGCGATAAGGATGCCTATTGCTTACCCTATTATTTTCCCCATTATGTATATCTGTTTTGTTCACTATTTGGTGTTCAATAAAGAGTAATTATATTGTATTGTACTGTGATTTATTTAGAAGTATCCTCTTCTTCGTTTCACTCTTGACATTGGATGCTATCCCGCGGGATCTATTCCATGTTAAAATGGTCTGCTCAGTATAATGTTGTAGGTAGCTCGCCGCACCGCTGCTTTTCGGGACCAATTCTTATCTTGATTGGAAGACGGCCAGAAAGTAACATTCAGGAAGCAGACTGAGTCAGGGTATATCCTGCTTCTTGCAAGATTCAACCTTAGACTGTCTACCCCATAAGGGATAAAGACGTGATTTATGTATGTAAAGTTTGCTTGTTTTTTCCGTTTTAATGCCTTAATGACAGATCGCTGTCAGATCCATACTAAAAATGACAGCTAAAACCTGAACTGAGTCTGAATTGATTTGCTTCAAGACGTCATGGTATGGTCCCTGACAGCGAGTGAACTTAAACTAAGACCTGGGTAAAGCTCGTGTCCAGCAAATGCTCGATTATTTAAAAAACCGCTTGCATTTTAACCAGGAGTTGAAAACCGTACTCATCTCAGCGCGTGCGGGTAAGCGATAAATGATAACACTTGGTGAGGGCATAATAACTTGGGTTTTCATGTTAATGCGTTCTCAGGGCGAAGGTTTTACACGTTTTGCGGTGAAGCTATAATTTTGGTTGTTTACTATGTGTTAAGGGGAGAGTGTAAAACACCCGTATGATAATCAGGCACTGTAACCTGTAAAGTTTTGAAAATAGGCAGTTTTATAGAATTCGATGTGATGTCTCTGAATTTTAACTTTGTCACCTCGTAAAATGAGCGGGAAAGGAAATATAGCCGGCTTAATTTTTGCTGACGCTTCCACTATTTTATATTTCAACCGCGATGACTATCGTCTGATCCGTCGGCCTGTCGGTTTGTGTGTCTGTCTGTTACCTTTTAACGCTAAAACCGCTGAACCGGTACTTAGTTGAAATTTAGTATACAGATCAGTGGCGTGGCGTCCATATTACTCGATTCCCACTGGCTTGCCTATTTTAAAGCAGTTAGGCAATTTATTGTGCAGAATAGGAGGAAAAGGCTACTTAAGTTTCCTTCGGCTTGCCTTCTGATATACTTGACGCCACGCCACTGATACAGATAGTTATAGTCCAGGGTATACATAAGAGAGGAAAATCACATAGTTCTCTAGCGATAAGATGGAGCCGCGGGCAACCACTAGTTTCCTATATAATATAACATGGCTTCGCTTAAGTCCTGTCAACGGATTCTACGCAATAACTCAATCATCTATCTTGCAATAAATCTGACGGTTTATGTGGAGATTGTAAAGTGTGATTGCAGCGAAGGCGTGGCTGTCTGTACTATAAAGATGTTCCAAGCTAAAAGTTAAAGCTTTGTAGTGCTTGTACTTACATATATATTGTTTAGTACTATAATTGACAGACGGTAAAACTGTCTGAGAGCAAAGAAAAACATAAAATGTACCAGTTGCTTCTCTTCCCGCGAAGACGGTAAAAGCCCATCGAGGGCATGGGTTAAAATCTTAGAAAACCACATCGAAATCGGTGAGTCCGTTTGAGAGACATGATGTCACAGACAGACTCACACATACAGACATAATAAATAAAATAAATAAATATCAGGGAACAATTCACACAAATTGACCTAGTCCCAAAGTAAGCACTAGTAAGGCTTGTGTGATACTAGACAACGATATACATATACTTATATAGATAAATGCATACTTAAATAGATAGAAACATCCATACGTGTGTTAGAGCTATACACAGAGAAACTTTCAGCTTTAATAAAATAACGAAGGTCTGGCACTCGTGGACTCTAAGTCTAGGAACAAGTATTCGTGCTCATCATACAAATATTTGCTCTTACCCGGATTCGAACCCGGGACGCTTGCTTCGCAGGCAGGGTCACTACCAACTAGGCCAACCGCGTCGTCAAAACATCTACGTGATCTACGTGATCTACGTCAAACTTATTGTAACGCCCCTCTCTTTGCGCCGGGGTTAGGAAGCCAAGACTTTGTTCAAACCGGCGCCTTGCTTTGCCATTCACTGAAATTCGTCTTTATATGATAACTTTGGGGTAAGTAATACGAGATATAACAACTTATTATCTAATGTTCATAATATATACGCTCACTTTATATAAACTCGTTTAGTATAACGTTTACTGGATATAATGAACAAAAATTATAATCTTAAAATATCTAATTTTGTAAGGTATAACGTTGTTTATATATAATATCTATTGAAATAACGATCAAAGCATATAATGTTCATAACAACTAACATCAAAAAGCATAATGCACAGTTGTTTATTGTATTTGCTATGTGGTTAGGGGGTTTTCTAGGTGGTTATAAAAAAAATAATTAACACCAAAGGCTAATGCGCATTAGCCTTTGAACCTAATCTATCCGAGTCGCTTCCGCTCCGTACCGTCTTGCTCGCTCGCTTCGCTCGCTCGCCTAAAATTAAACAATGTCTTGCAGCTGTTTCAGTTAGGTTAAATGTTTGTTATGTTAAAGAAATTAGGCCATATAAATCTTATATAAATTGAAGTTATATAAAAATAACGTTATATAATTTAAGCCTTATACGTTAAAAATTATACTTTTTGCTGTTATAGCTAACGTTCATTATATCTTGTGAACGTTATTATTATGAAATTAGATATTTTGTAGGTAGTTATATCTCGTGGGACGCACCCATAACTTTGATGTGGCTCTATGACTTTCTGCCAAGTTTCTTGCGTCGCGTTCTTCATGGCAATGATGTTCTTTCCGAATGCGCTGGTAGTTTCAAACAAATTGTAAAAGAGCCGGGGTGGCCTATTCGCAAGGTAAATTTTGATTTTATGGCATGAGATGTCAATGTGATCCGTATTTATAACGCTGTTCACTTGTTTCTTACCATCTTACTCTGAAACGTGATCACAATAATGAAAGAGCAACAGACAGTGGAGTTTGGAGCGACCTCCAAAGTGTTCGTGGTAATTTCTCGCCAGCCACAGAGGGTGTACAATATTGCACCAAGGTTTCGAGGGGGAGCAGGAATAATAACACCGCGACTAATAATACTCAACGAATGTTTATTCCTCCTCACAAATTCTCACTAAAATGAAGGTGGCACTTAAATCTATACAAGTTGTATTGAACAAATGTTTGCTAGTTTATCGCCGGTACAGCGACATCTAGCGGATAATAGGGGAACCAATCTTATGAACTACAAACTTAACTCTAACGTTTGACCAGAGGGGCTTGTACAGTTCACCGACTAATGTAAGTGTAACATTAATAAGCTCCAGGTCATGAGAGCCTGGGCTAAAGCAAAGCACCGGCAAACTGTACTTATATGAAAGAGATGAGGTTATGAAACTATCCTATTGTTCCTACCCCTACATCCCTAACCTACCTCAGGTGTGGAAGACACCTGTGCACAAAGTGAGAGGAAGTCTGTGCCATGAGACCTACGGGCAACAGACGGATGATTGGAAGGACAGCGGGTTCTGCGAGGTAACGGTTTTCTCACTGCCAACCCCCAAACTCATGGGCTGATCAGAGATGGCTAAAGGTATCTTGGCCACAGTGAGAGGTATTAGAATAGGAGGGAGTAGCCCCAGAGAGTAGCCCTGGCAAGTTATGTAAGGTGAGGAATTAGAAGTGAAACATCAACGGTCAGTTGACATCTGATTTATTGTTAAAAATGATCGTTTTTATATTATTTACACTGATACACACATAGAACTAAACATTGTAGTGTACTATGCGTGTAACCAGCCACTGTAGCATATCTTTTTGCAATCTTGCGAGTAGGTCGCCGTTCAGCAGATCGGCGTAAACTACAACTAGGTCGTGCGTTAGCTTGTGTCAGCGCGCTGGTCAATGTTTATCTCTGAACAGAGCTTATATGAGATCACAGAAATGCACCGAGCTAAAATTATACTTACAATACCTTAACATGATTCCTATGACTTTCACCCATTCCCTCGATGGGCTTATACCATCTGTGCGGGAAGAGACGCAACTGGTACCTACTGGGAACGGGATCAACGAGCAAATAACCTTAAACCTAAGTATTATTAGTCGCGGTGTTATTATTCCTGCTCCCCAGGAATAATAACACCGCGACTAATAATACTCAACGAATGTTTATTCCTCCTCACAAATTCTCACTAAAATGAAGGTGGCACTTAAATCTATACAAGTTGTATTGAACAAATGTTTGCTAGTTTATCGCCGGTACAGCGACATCTAGCGGATAATAGGGGAACCAATCTTATGAACTACAAACTTAACTCTAACGTTTGACCAGAGGGGCTTGTACAGTTCACCGACTAATGTAAGTGTAACATTAATAAGCTCCAGGTCATGAGAGCCTGGGCTAAAGCAAAGCACCGGCAAACTGTACTTATATGAAAGAGATGAGGTTATGAAACTATCCTATTGTTCCTACCCCTACATCCCTAACCTACCTCAGGTGTGGAAGACACCTGTGCACAAAGTGAGAGGAAGTCTGTGCCATGAGACCTACGGGCAACAGACGGATGATTGGAAGGACAGCGGGTTCTGCGAGGTAACGGTTTTCTCACTGCCAACCCCCAAACTCATGGGCTGATCAGAGATGGCTAAAGGTATCTTGGCCACAGTGAGAGGTATTAGAATAGGAGGGAGTAGCCCCAGAGAGTAGCCCTGGCAAGTTATGTAAGGTGAGGAGTTAGAAGTGAAACATCAATGGTCAGTTGACATCTGATTTATTGTTAAAAATGATCGTTTTTATATTATTTACACTGATACACACATAGAACTAAACATTGTAGTGTACTATGCGTGTAACCAGCCACTGTAGCATATCTTTTTGCAATCTTGCGAGTAGGTCGCCGTTCAGCAGATCGGCGTAAACTACAACTAGGTCGTGCGTTAGCTTGTGTCAGCGCGCTGGTCAATGTTTATCTCTGAACAGAGCTTATATGAGATCACAGAAATGCACCGAGCTAAAATTATACTTACAATACCTTAACATGATTCCTATGACTTTCACCCATTCCCTCGATGGGCTTATACCATCTGTGCGGGAAGAGACGCAACTGGTACCTACTGGGAACGGGATCAACGAGCAAATAACCTTAAACCTAAGAATTTCATTTTAGATACAAGCTTTTTTATTGACTGTACTTTGCGTTGACTTTACTCGTATTGTCATCGGTCTTACATTATGTTTACCAAATTTCAAGTCAATCGGACCAACCGATGAAGAGTTCCCTCCTGCGGAGACAGTCCTGGGTCCTGGCCGGACCATCAGAATTCTGCTACCAGATTATTGTATTGTCATCTGACTTACACAAGTATAAAAAAATAATGATAAAAATGACATGTAATAACAATAATTATTACGAATAATGAGTATGAGTATGAGTATGACTATGGAAAATTTCAGCTCAATCGGATGAAGATATCTGCTTCAAAATTGATTCGCAAGAGTACACCCGGACAAACATATATACATTACTAAGTATAACTACGTTGCAAATTAATCTAATCTAATCTAACTAATATAATAAAAAATGCGAAAGTATGGATGGATGGATGGATGTTTTTTTTGTAACTCAATCACGCCAGAACGGCCTAACGAATCTGGATGAAATTCAGCACATAGATAGAGAAAAGTCTGGGGTGCGAGTCGGATTACCTCCACGTGTGATCAAGAGCTGCTGTCCGTTTTTGGATCCGTCCGGGCTTAGAGCAGTGCCTGGTCCGGTGCACCCTGGGCAACGGCTAATGAATTCCTGGCAGTTTCTGAGGGATATCATTGACCTTTGGCTAAGAGCCCGACAGGGGGGAGTGGGGTCTTTTGACCGTTTTACCGTACAACGTTGCCGACATTTAGTCACAAGATTTTTGAGTATAATATATATTTTTACTTTGACATTGGCGAAGTTGTCGTCACTATAACGACTTGATACGCCACAAATAAGAATAAAAAGAAGAGAAAAGTCTAGAATAGGAATAGCAATAGCAATAGGCTACTTTTTATCCCGGTAAATTCCCGCGGGATAGCGATAAACGAATTTTTTGCAGACGAAGTCGCTGGCAACAGCCAGTACTAATATAAAGCTTGTAATAGTAAAATAGTCTTACGTAAAATCGGCGTCTTCTTAGTTCTTCCGCTGAGGAATTTACTTAGCTCGCGTCGTATTGAGGTGGTAAAACTTGTTTTCAAAACAAACGGTCCAAGTTTTTGAAGCATTAATGAACGTGGAATAGACGCCGCTTAGCCGCGAAGTTTGTCGCTGGCACATGAGAAAGATTAAAAGGCACGGGTACACACTAACCTTCTGAAACTAGCTCTCACCCTGGGAGGCGAGGAAGAGAGGTAAATCCCTTTTTTATACAAGTAGGTATGTTATAAGGCAAATGAGTAGGGTAACCTGGGGCCTTACCATGACATCCTAATTCTGACTCAGTTCAAGTTTTAGCTGTCACTTTTAGTATGAATCTGACAGCGAGCGAACCTAAACTGAATCGCATTAAGACGTCATGGTAAGGCCCCTGATGTTAAGTGAGCACAACCACTAGAGAATTGCAGATGCGTTGCCAGAGAGCTAAGATATAATACCTCATGTGTCAGTAATTTCATTGGCTGTCTCACTCTCCACGCCCTAACATAGCGTGTAAGACGGTGGTAGCGACCCGGACGGACTTAGCACGAGGTCCCGCCTACCGTTCACTTCTTGTCTAGTTGCTCGTTTGCCTTCCTAAGTACCTATATAAAGAAATGAATAAATAACTTTACCGATCTGTAAGCAAAGAAGCATCTGTAGAAAAATTTGATTTCTAGCTGTTTTTTTTATATATTTTTTCAATACATAGTTTTTTTGTTAGTTCAATAAACCCAGAGCGACACAAATCGTAAATACCTATATACCCAAGTTATTTTTTGCATTTGTTTTGTTTAACTGGCGATTACGGTAACGGTGACAAATAAAACAACGAAATTTTCGCGCATTTTGTTAAAAAATATAAAAACGCACACAGGCGTAGGTACTCTACGGTCATAAAGAAAAGTAACTGTAATAATCATATATCACTACATAGTATAAAACAAAGTCGCTTTCTCTGTCCCTATGTCCCTATGTCCCTATATCCCTATGTCCCCATGTATGCTTGAATCTTTAAAACTACGCAACGGATTTTGATGCGGTTTTTTTAATAGATAGAGTGAATCAAGAGGAAGGTTTATATTATGTATAATACATGCATAATAATACCGTGCGAAGCCGGGTCGGGTCGCTAGTTTATAATAAGTTAGAAAAATGCTAAAGGTATTGTTTTCATCTCAGTAGGTAAAATCTACATTAATTAATTTCAACTACCTATTTTATTTTATTTTTAACATTCTAATTCTAATAGTAGTAAAGTTGTTACACAATGTAATCCAACAGAAACAGTTGAATATCGAAATATTCTTGGCCCGAAGCTTACCTATTCACTTTACCTAGCCTCGGGAGTCAGTGGTTGGTGCGACCCCTTATTACCGCACGTACGCTCATAATGCGAGCAAATTGAATCTCACGAAAGCGCGAAGTGATTTTATGCCGCCATAATGAAGGCATAAAACCGTAAAGCCTGGGTTAGTGCTCCCTGGCCCAAGTATGTGACACAGTGCCTAATAAATATAAAAATCAAGTTCCCAACGACCAAGCCATAAAACTAGAGCTTTGCGCGATAAAGCGAAGCCGGTTTGAACTACGCCTTGTGTGCACCCAGTCACACACATGCATCCAAACTCTGCCTAGCTAACTGGTTGAGCGACACACACTCACACGACGCCATCTTGTCTCCATAACTACATAGTATAAAACAAAATCGCTTTCCGCTGCCTGTCTGTCCCTATATGTATGATTTGGTGCGGTTTTTTTTATAGATAGAGTGATTCAAGAGGAAGGTTTGTATGTATAATTCTACGCAGACGAAGTCGCGGGCAGTAGCTAGTTCTAGATAAAGGTGATATAAATTATGATGATATTCTTATTTTACAACTGTTCTATTTATCGATTCAAACTTTCGCGATTTTCACACATTATTATAAGAACGGGACTTAATCACGCAAACAAAAAGCATTTTTGTAAATACCTCGACGTTTCGGACGCGACTTCAGTCCTCTCGAGACCATGGATGCAAAGTCGCGTCCGAAACGTCGAGGTATTTACAAAAATACTTTTTGTTTACGTGATTAAGTCCCGTTCTTATAATAACTGTTCTATTTTTAATCAAACTGCCAATCTAGGCAGTAGGTATCGGCACGAGTAAGAGTATAAAATAGTCTACTTTTAACAAAGAAACGTTCTGTTTACGCGAGTAAATATTGTCGGTTGTAAAAGTTGGCGCTCGTAAAGCAGATAAGTCGATGAAATCAATGGCGCTCGTGGAGTGCGTGAAGTAGGGCTGCTACACAAAGAAAAGACAATAATAATATACTTGACATCATCTTAGGGCTCTTCCAGAAATCATGTTATCGTGGGGGTTGGGGTCAGAAAAATATCACGAATAATCACGATGGGGGAGGAAGGTGTCCGAGAACACATCACGTGTAATTTATTTACACAGCAGGAAAGTGAAAAAATAACGAAATGACGAGCGTGAAATGGCTTAAATTAAAAAGAAATCAAGCTATTGTTGTTTTTTTAATTACCTAACTAACTTAATTCATACTACGTCCGAAAAACACACGTGATCTTGAATGGATGCGGGGTAGTGTTATAATATCACCAAGGGGGATGTCAAAAGTAGGCCAAATAATGATATGATTTCTGGATAAGCCCTTGCCTTAACAAATAAGTTTCTGCCTGTTTTAATTCCCCTTTTAACTTATACGCCCATAATCATGCTAAGCGTGGCCTTTAGCTCTTTTTACCTCATGTTCTACCCCGCAAGGGATATAGAGGTGACTTGTGTACAGTATTTATATTAATGTATTATGTTTTGTCAAAAATGACATTTTTTTACAAGCTATTTTGGTAGCTCTACCTAGTTTTTGTTGTTGACCGTACTTGCGTTGTCATCCATTATACATTACATACCAAATTCAAAATTTAAAACTTTCTTTTGCAAATAGGCCGCCAAGGGCATTTATGTCATTTTTAAGTAGTTCGGCGCATTCGGAAAGACCATCATTGCCAAGAATGTGCCGCAAGGGCAAGAAACAAAATACCGCGATGACATATAAAATTACAGCCTTATTCATAAAAATTGGTTGCCTGTAAAGTCGGTATACGGGCGAAAGTTTTACGTGACAACGACTTTGAGTGGTAAAATAATTTTAATGTGAATATTCATTCGTATAGTAGGAAGAAGGATGAAATAATAGTAACAATTTAAAACATTTATTTATACAAAGAATCTAAATCGAAATAGAAGCGCAAGACATGAACCGGTGTGTATGCCTATCTCTCTCACTCTCTCTCTCTCGCTCTGTCTCTCTCGCTCTTAGGCGGGCTAACTGTGCTCGAGTGGAAGGGACGCGTGCCTTTCACTTTTTATGTCTGTCTCTCTCGCTCTTAGGCGGGCTAACCATGCCCGCGTGCCTCTCACTCGCTCTCATTGTGAGCGCATAACGTGAGCGGAGCGTAACGCAGTTTCTTGAAGTGTCACCCGGCAAACCAATTTATAAGACGTTGTCACGTCAAAAGTTAGGGGCTCGCTGTAAGCTCGCTATAGGACCGATGCAAAAAACATGATTCATAAACGTCAATTAGCGCTAATCAGTCCTTCAAGGGTCTGTTAAGTCATCCGAAAGTTAGCGGACCGTAGACCGTACTTTATCTCTCTGCTAACTCACAAAATGGCCGCCACACATATGAACAGCTGATTTTGGCAAGAGCAAAACCAAACGCAAGACAGTTTTTTTTTGTTTTAAGTTTGTATCCCCTCGAGAAAGGTAAAGGAAACTAGATCCACACTGCCTCGTCTGTCGTGTTAATTCGCTGGTTTCCCGCTAATTCGCTGCCACTGCTGTCAATTTTTTTTTTTAATTCACTAAAAAGCCATTTATGGTCTATGATTTGTCAAGGTGACAACATAACGCGTCTAATCCATTCATCAACAGCTCATTAGTTAACAGACTGCTAGCAAGCGTTTATGAATCATACTTTTTAACAACTGTCAAATAAGCTTAATCAGTCTGTTAACTAATCGACTGATCAAACCTCAATTAAGGATTTTTTATGAATAAGGCTGTTACAGTTTTAGGTGAACACTTTAATATCAAAACAAAGGCACACAACCCTAGCCGAGTTAGTTAAAGTGTTATAACATTGAAGCTACGTCAGAACGCATAAAATTCTGAGACACGACAGTGGCACTTAACCATTACAAATCGATACAACACGACAATGTTGTTGTGTAGGTGAGTTGTAAGCAGTGTTATACGTCTACACTACATACATGCATACATGTAGCGTCCTCTTCAATAAAACGATTTCTTCCAACAAAATTTTGCGGGTGGTAGGGCCTTGTGCAAGGTCCGTCCGGATCGCTACCACCATCTTACTCGCTAATCCTGCCGCAAAGCAGCAGTGCTTGCACTGCTGTGTTCCGGTGTGGAGAGTAAGACAGCCGGGGAAATCACGGGCACAAGAGGCATTTCATCTAAGTCCTCCAGGTTGGCAACGCATCTGCAATCCCTCCGGGGTTGCGGGTGTCTATGGGCAGTGGTGATCGCTTACCATCAGGTGACCCACTTGCTCGTTTGCCTTCCTATTCACATAAAAAAAAAATGATTTTATTTTATCCTCCAACCAAGTATAACAGATTTTTTAGAAAATAATTTAAAGTAAGCGATCTCTCAGGTTCAGTTACGTCTTAGCATTCCTTCTCATTCATTCAGTCTTCCCTCTCATTCCTTCGTTCGTTCAATTCTTGTACAAAGTCATCATTCCTTCCGTCGGTCTATCATTCTGTAAACATATTCATTCTTACATACATACCGTCACGCCTCTTTCCCACAGGGGTAGGCAGAGACTACTTTGTTCCACTTGCTACGATCCTGATATAGCTCTAGCATAGTATATACACTGACGGGCAAAAATAACGGACTTTCAATATATACATACATACATATCGTCACGCCTCTTTCCCACAGGGGTAGGCAGAGACTACTTTGTTCCACTTGCTACGCTACGATCCTGACATACCTCTTTCGCTTCATCCACATTCATCAATCTCTTCAAAATATAATCGTAAGAAAAGACACCCGCTATTTCATCGGTATAATTCATCATCTTCACTGCTGGGCACAGGCTTCCTCTCAGAATGAGAGGGCTTGGGCTATCGTTCCCACGCGGGCCCAGTGCGGATTGGGAACTTCACGCACACCATTGAATTGGAGCTAGTGTTGTAAAATAACTCTCGAGTTATTCGCAGCTCGCTGCGGAGTCCTAATTTTGTAGACTCTACTCACTTAATAGAGGACTCGGTGAACTCGAAGAATCCGAGTCCCGAGCCGTGTCGAGCGTGAGTAAATATGGAGCCATAGATAGAAGATAATTATAGGAGCCTTACCATGATGTCTTAAAGCGATTCAATACCGATTCGATTCCACAACTCGAGTCTTTTACAACACTAATTGAAACTGGAACTTAAAGGTAAGACCGCACTAGGCGTAACTGCGCGGCAGCGGAACTGCGCGGCGCGGCGCGGCAAAATATTCTTTATATGGAATTGTATGAGATAACACGTACTACGCGGCAGCGGAACTGCGCGGCAAAGTTGACCAACTCACCAAAATTGCCGCGCAGTTCCGCTGCCGCGTAGTGCGGTATAGCAAGCGGCGCAGCACTGAAAGTTATTTATGTGATAACATTTATAAAAATGTATTTATATATACCTATCCGACTATCCTTGCTGATCCATATTCCTTTTGGCTACCTACTTGTTTTGTTAGTTTAGGTTATTATTTTTTCGTGTAAATAAAATCATCCATGTCAGGTTCCTCCATCTTCCTCGAACGCTACTGAACTACTGACAGGCAAAATTTGCCGTGCCGCGCAGTTCCACTGCCGCGCAGTTCCGCTGCCGCGCAGTTCCGCCTAGTGCGGTCTAACCTTAACAGAGAGTGGTGACGCGTTTCGAACATGCTACGGGATAATTCTGAAAGTGAGCGCAAGTGGTAACCATGCAAACCATTATTTTCCAGTGTAAGTCTGGAAAGGCTAAATGGCAGACTAATTAAGAGCTAGAGTTCGAGACTAATTGCGTTAAAAGTCGCCTCGGCAGTTGCACTGCATAAGCAAGTTCGTAACAATGGCTCATAGAGGAAGAAACCAATTAGAGAAGTAGTAAGAGGTATCGAATTGTGGCAACACATCAGTCTTTTTCGACATAAACTACATTAACACATTTATCCCGATTTCACCCTTATCTTTTTACCTTAATTATTATAGTTTTATTTGACATGTATAATTAATGAAATTGATAATTTGATAGGAATTTAATTAATTTTTTACCTAACTGATTACTAATACTAGAATAAGTTTTTTGAATTGTTATAACTCAATGATCTATGTTGGTCGGAAATAAAAGCTATTATTATTATTATTATAGTTACACAAATGGATAACTCACGCTTCAAGAGAAAGGACCACGAACTAGTCCGAAACATGTCAAGGATCACTTGACTAAACTTTTATACGTGAGTTATCCGTTTGTGTAACTGTGATTGAGTCTCACGGTAGTTTCATCTTGAAAGTAATTAGGTTTTGATTACACCACCTGCTTTAGTCTATTCTGTACTGCTTTCTATTATTAAGGTTGCCTGGAAGAGATCGCTCTGTAGCGATGAGTTCGCCTATTAGTTACCTAGTAATTTTCTCTATGTCCTTGTTTTCTTTGTTGTTTATTATTGTGATGTTCAATAAAGAGTCATTGTATTGTGATGTTACTTTTTAGTTTTTATTAAAATTAATCGAGTTTCATTCACTATGCTGCACAACGACTGAATATTAACTATCAATTAAAACCATAATAGCAGCTTGATCAGCTTTATTTACGCTTTTAACCTCCGGCAGGCCAATCAGAGTGCAGTAATCACCAATTTTGGCATGGCGTAATTGACAACATTTCAAAAAAAAAGCATTTAAGTTTTTTTCGCGTTTATAATAGCTGGTTAAAAATTAGACTACCCGTGTTTCTCGGTTTTCCTTTGGTTTACTTAAATTCGTCGTTAATAATTAATTAAAGAAATGGTCATTAAAAAGATCGTATATACAAAGATAGGGATACTGATGTCGTGAACTTAGCATGATATAAAATTAAAAAAGTAACTTTCAAACAGAACTGTCATGTCATGTCACTTGCTTTGTTTATCAACCATTCATTGTCGTTCGTTCACGAATTTGTTATTTTGCGTTTGCTGCTTTGCAATACTGTGCATGCTTTGAGTTTATTTCTATATAATGACGACCGGAAGAAGTATCACCAAGATCCTTTAATAACTTGTATCGTCCCAAGTTGCGGAAACACGGCGTTTATGGAAAAAATAAGCACTATAAGCACATGAACACAAGATACACAACACAAGATAAATTCGTCGACTTTGGGCAGATTGCGGCTATCCGCTATCACTAATCAGTCAACCACTTTCATGTTATTAAAGCGTCTATCAAACCAATAATTAAATATTACGACATTTACGAGAATTTAAAACGAGTCGTTAGAATCAAGTACCTAATCCGTCGGACTGATAAAAAATGAACATGACATTGACACCATGACAGTTCTATATTTTTTTAAATTCCTACGGTAATAAATGGACTAACGGCACTATGAGTATATCCCTAACATTCACAATCCAACTTTTTTTACTGTTTTTCCTGAATATAAAAAAAACTACTGCATAAAAAAATCCAAAAATATTTTTATTGTAATGAGCAGTGTAAAATCTACAAACGGTATTTTCATTTTACTACCTTAGCAAATTTGAATTGTTGTCAATTACTAGCTTGTGCTCGCGACTTCGTCCGCGTAGAATTAGGTTGAAGAACTGATGTTTGTAGTTATATTCTGCAAAAAATATTTACGTTCCAACTCAACGCAGCTACGACCATTGACATGTTTAGTTAGATTTAGATAATGACGTTTCGACTCTATTAGGTGGTTTGCTCTATGCAATGGCTAGACGTAGTAATCTATTACTATTACCTACAATAATTATCTTGTTAATCAAACTGACTATTTGTCTGGAAGCAAAGGAAAGACATAGAATGTACCACCTGCTTCTCTTCCCGCGCAAGTCGTAAAAGACCATCGAGGTAATGGGCGGAAATGTTGCTCATTTACTTACCTCATTTATTAAGGTCTTGTTACGCTAGGCTCTGTCTACCACTTAAGGAATAAAGATGTGATTAATATGTAGATATAGATAAAACATGCATTTTGGTACTTCTAAAACACAATCAAGGCTATAAAATAATAATAAAAAAAATGAGTTTATTTCAGACGTAGTCCATAATTTTGTTAGCTATACAAGATACAAAAAAAGCGACGGGTAGCACTCCGGGAGTGCCGGCAGAAGTGAAAACAGCAGCTTACGCGCATAATGACGCTTAAGACGCGTACCGTACTGGCCGCTTATAAAAAAAAACGTACGTATTATCTATATTGACAGACCTCTAACAATGTGCTGATGCCCTAGTACTTTTGCTCCACGACTCAACAAAAAAAACCAATCATTCGTTTATCAAAATAAGCTCTTAGAGGATCTGATATCCTGGTGCTTAAACTCTCCCCACGTCTTACGCCTGACGCTAGTTCAACATTTTTTACCCATCCCAAAACGTTGAACGCCGCTAAAGAACTTTTCACTTCAAAAACAAAACATTTTCATTGTTTTTTTTTTGTTTGCGCATTTATCTGTACAGTACCCAGCCATAAAGGCTGCACATCAGTCTTCTCGGCTAATTAGGCTTCGTAGAGCGTTGTCTCACTCAGGGACCGGAACCGTTATTGATATACCTGTTAATATTGTTCCAATATCGTTATTTTATTTCGTGCGATAATATACCGGTTAATTTTATTGATGGAACGAACAAAAAAATCTAAATGGTCTTGCTTACCTTTATACAGAGAACGAAATTTTAACGTTCGCGCTAGCTAAATTATACCGGTTAAACCCAGCCGCCGCCGACATACGCCAGCTGCTCCAGTAGTGGTGTAAATGAGACAGCAATACAAGTTCTTTCTTGCTCTTGTTTCGTAATTTTCAATTTAACCGGTTAATTTCGTTCCCCAAAACGAATGACGAACGGAAAGCGCACAAACCGGTATCTCAATTGAGCATTTCTTTAACCGTTAACCGCGAATGGAAACGAAATCATTTTCGTTCTCGGGCGAGTGCACAATACCGGTTTCAAAAATTAACCGGTTTCCGGTCCCTTCTCGCTCTAACATTACATGACGCCAACTGTCTCTTTCCAAAGACCGAAGGGCAAGCGGTACTGTAGTTGGTTATTTAAGTAAACCTTCAAACAACCAAAGAAAACAGTTTTTAACTCTTCATTTATTTCTGAAGCATGTGCCAAGTTCTAAAAGTCCAGCGCAGTCTTCGGATATTCGTATGACTGAGTTTGATTTTTTATTGAATGAAACAGTAAAGTTCCCAAAGTTTGATAACTTCGTGCTAGGCGATAAATTTATAAAGTTTTTCGGACGTGTGAAGTCCAACAGAGAGGACTAGAGGGATGTCTTATTTCTTGTGTGTTTAGAAACACTTATATGTCTTGTGACAAATAACGACGACCGAACAGCCTAGTGGTTAGTGACCCTGACTATGAAGCTAGAGGTCCTGGGTTCGAATCCCGGTAGGAGCAGGCATTTGTATGATGAATACGAATGTGTTGTACCCGAGACATGGATGTTGTATTTATTTAAGTATGTATTTATCTACATTAAGTATATAAGTATGTTTATTCGTTGCCTGGCTTACGCCAAACCTTGGCTTAGTTTGGGTCTGGGTCAATTGGTGTAATTTGTGTAATAATATTTATTATTTATTGTTATAACTTCAGGGTTTTGAGATTGATGAATGTGGATGAAGCGAAAGAGGTATGTCAGGATCGTAGCAAGTGGAACGAAGTAGTCTCCGCCTACCCCTGTGGGAAAGAGGCGTGACGGTATTTATGTATGTATGTATAACTTCAACGCCAAGATTACTCTGACATAATTATACAGACGAGAAAAAATAACGGGTTATTGTGAAAAATAAAGTCCGAACAATTTCAACGTTTGTATGTATGCAGGTATGTAAACTCTTATAAACACTGTGATACATGCACAAAGGCGGACTTATTCCTTTAGGGGATTTCTTGTGTTTTCTCTTTTTTTTGTTTTAAAATTATCTGCGCTGGCTGTAAGGCCAGCTAATGCTGAGTTGGGACCATTTTGTTTATTTATTTTTTGTTCACTTCACTTTTACGGTAAACCAGTAACGGATTTAATCCAATCCACGAACGGGAACACGTTGGTGAACAGAATGCATTGCCGTACCCCGCAGTCTTCATTGACGCCTAGAGTAGACGCGAGGCCGACCACGGTGCCGTTCCGGACAAGTCCACTGCCGGAGTCACCCTGTGTGAGATATGAGATACGTAATATCTATACATACACCCCTGTTTACACCCCATACACTGTTTTTTTGCAAGGGGGTATATAATAAAACTGTAACAGGTGGATGTCTGTATATGAGAGAAATTAAAGAAAAAATAAATTAAGGGGCCTCAAGAAGCACCATAAAAACAAAAAAAAACATTTTTTCATTATTGTCTGTTTGTGTGTTTGTAATGGCTAGACTGTTATGGTCCTGGGGAAGGGAATATAATAGTTTTTGATCGCAGAAATTTCTGTTAATTTCCAGTTAATGAACACAAAATATTTACCTTGCTACTCCGCTACTTACGTGCAAGATAACCAAGCTTGTGCGAAATATATACGTTTTGCATGCAAGCCCTCCCACCACTACTGCCACACAAAACGCACACAAATTCCACAAACTTAATTAATCCAAAATTAGTACGACGTTGGTTCGCATGTGCAACGGTTGTGCTCTGACTTTGAGAATGATCCCGTAGAGGGATCGAAACGCGCGTCAGTGTTTGTGTGGTGATAGGATTAATTAAGTTTGTCGGATTTGTGTGCGTTTTGTGTGGCAGTAGTGGTGGGAGGGCTTGCATACAAAACGTATATATTTCGCACAAGCTTGGTTATCTTGCACGTAAGTAGCGGAGTAGCAAGGTAAATATTTTGTGTTCATTGAAATGGACCTCCGCAAAGTAACGCCTGATTCAATAAAAAATTCCAGTTATCATAACTGTCAGTTATCTATGATGACGTCTCTGTCTGTTTCGTAGTAATAAATAGAGACGGAATCATAGATAACTGACAGTTAGGGAGTGATGAAACAGTCCCTTAGTGAATTTGTGACGCGACTCGGATACTTTAGCTTCGCTGAAAAGGACTAAGAAACAGCACAATCGCATTTACAACTAAAATATACTCACGGGCAAAAACAACGGGTCACTTTTTATAGAACTTTGTATGAGAATTGACCCGTAATTATTGCTCGTCAGTATATAGTCAGATTTGTATAACTTACGTAACACATAGAAGGCATATCCCCATCGCGTCACGTGCATATCGTGACACTTGATATAAGTGAACTCAACTGCTGAAATTCTTCTGTTTCATTGAAGACTTTCAAGAATTCATTAATGTCGTGGGTGCGCGTAGTCAGTTCCATCAGGTAATCAGGAGATTTTCCAGTCTAGAAGACAGTTAAAACAATACATGTCTAAATCGAAACAAGATTTGCTTTTCGAACACGTTTGAAATTGCCACATGCTGTCCAGAGAAGGAAAAAAACACCGGGCGAGAGTGCCGGTAGAAGGGAAAACTACACACACGTGTGGGTGAAGCGAAAGAGGTATGTCAGGATCGTAGCAAGTAGAACAAATTAGTCTCTGCCTACCCCTGTGGGAAAGAGGCGTGACGGTATGTATGTATGTTTACTTACTTCGTCTGTTCCCAATCCAGCGAACGAGTGGAGAGCATTGACTTCGTAATCGTGTTCGGGCAGTTGTATTGGCTTGACTTTGTCACTAAATATCAACTGCTTTTTAACTCTTACCTAATAGCGCAATGTCGTTTAGAAGTAATTCTATTCCTTGTACAGTTTCAACGGTATAGTCCGGGTGTAGTATTTCGAGGTCCACTTCGTATTGTGACGCACTGTTTTCATATTCAGCTCCAACCCAAACAAGGGCATCGAGTTCCTGGTACCTACGTAAAAAATATCTAACTAATATTATAAATGCGAAAGTATGGATGGATGGATGGATGGATGGATGTTTGTTTGTTATTCAATCACGCCAGAACGGCCCAACGGATCTGGATGAAATTCGGCACATAGATAGAGAAAAGTCTGGAATAACACATAGGCTACTTTTTATCCCGGAATATTGAGTAGTTCCCTCTGCAGACGAAGTCGCTAGCAACAGCTAGTAAAAAAATAAATCAGTTTTATTCCAAAAATGCGTTACTTACATCATTCTGGAATAGAGCTGATACTTTCCAAACTGCTGAACCGATTTTACCAAATATGGCTAAGAACCACCGCAAAGAAAGTGGCGTTAGAATGAAAAAGACCGCATCAAAATCAGTCCATCCGCTTCAGAGCTACGATGTGTCAATACTTTTGAGCACTTCAAGGTGTTCGATCGCACTTAACAAAGTACTATGTCATACTTAACAAAGTGCTAGATCATACTAAACAAATTGACTAGGTCATACTTAACAAAGTGACGACTAGGTAATGCGAACTTACGAAGAATAATAACAGTGTCCTGCCGTGACTAGCCAATGGTGGGAAAGTATGGCGGCGCCACAAAAATGACGGTTCGTATAGTTGACTCTGGCATAATATGGATAGTCCCGTATATCCGCCCTTTTGCCGTACCAAACACGGGACGATAAATCTCCTGGAAAATAACATTAAATAAAATAAAAAAAACATAGCACCCCCTACGCATTAATCAGGCGTAAATTAAAAAAAAAAATTATGCCAAAAATGCCTTAAATCATTTTGAAGAGCCCATACTGTTCAAACTTCCGGTCCGATTTCTATCAATAGTAGAACAGAACTGCTGCAAGGAAACTGGCTTTCGAATAAACTGCATCGATTTTGGCCAATCCGTACAGAGCAACAATGCCACAGACAGATCTACTAACTTAACATAATTGTCTGTCCTTATCTGTCACATTGACATTTACCTTTCACAGATAATGACAAACGATTGCTATTTAAGTTAGCAGAAGCCTAATAGAGCGTTTATGAATAAGGGGGTAACACTAACACTATTGTGAAAGTTTTAATCACAATTTTGGATTCCATTTTGGATGGATAGGCCTTTTGAGACCGTTCATATCGTCACCTCTATGGCAAAGTCATGAATTCAATTTCAAATTCAGACACCTTTCCATTACTAAATTAACAAACAGCGTTTCTGTGGCAAGGGTTTGGAAATATACGAGTTTTAAAAACTATTATGTACCTACAGTACCAATTTATAGAGAACTGTTTCTTGTAAAAAAAATTAAAATGAAATTATTGAACTTTCAAAATGCTCCCCTGAAATGTTCAATTTTTGCAGATTCGTGACTTTGCCATAAAGATGACGACATTTTCTAAATGCGTGTAAACCTTCGTCAAAAGTAAACTATAAGTTATAATACAATGGAAAAGGTATACCTTCATATTTCGCGTGTGTAATAGCGAGAATAGTAAGACTTATTGTCAAAAATATCATTTTTACTTTTTCACTTGTCGCGAGTATTTAGAGAACACAATGAACTTGACAATACTAACACATACCTTTTTATACGCACCACGCATCCTTACCAATGCAGTTAATGTACCAAATTACGGTTGGCATAAAAAAACTGGTAGCACTCCGGGAGTGCCGGCAGAAGTAAAAACTACAGACATGCACACACGCACACTCGCGCAAAATGAAAAAAAAGATAAAGAAAAAAGAAATCTTTTCTACACGAGATTCGAACTGCGGTCACTTGAGAGAACGCAATGTTATTGCACACCTTATACCACTAGGACATAACGATACCTTTAGGTTCAATTGGCGTAAAGGACAAAATGCCGAAAATGAGTTAAATATACAGTTTTGTTCAGAATTTTAAGCTCTATCGAACTGTATACTTAAAATTTTGATATCTCGTAAAATTTGACCTTTACGCCCCATATTTTTGGATCACTTATCACCTAAATGTGCTTTTTTTGTGGGTGTAAGTAACAAACCTGAAATCACATGGAACGTAAAGGAAATCATGAAGTTATAAACAACGACGTATAAACCTAAATTTACTATATTGTCCTTTAAGACCTACTTTTATAGGACTGAATTTACTTATTTGTCCTTTACGACCTTTACTTCTATACATTATATACTTTAATACCAAATCAAAACTACGGCGTAAAGGACGTATATACAAATAGGATATTTATTTCTTGGATTATACGACCTGATTAAGACACAAACATAAATCCTTAGGTCTAATTTTGATGAGAAAGTAAGTGTATCTCTATAAATTCGACACTTTAAACTTTAAGGTTCAATAAAATTGGTGTAAAGGACAAAAATGCTACTTTTCAGGAGAAGTAAAATATTTTTTTTTTAGCTAAATTTTTTTTTTATTTGGAGACCTATATCTTCGATGTATATGACAAAAGTGCTTAGAATTCTGCACCCTACGCAGTAAAATGGTAACCAAAACAATAAATAGCATATTTTAGAAGTTAAGTATCCTTTACACCCCGGAAAAAAGCGTCGGTAGTCCCTTACGCCCCGACCTTTCCAAAGAACTCAAAATTTATGAGGTTGTAAAGGTCAGTTTTATATAAAATTATACAATTTTGGGGTGTACAGTTCACTGTAACTTACTAAATAGTTCTTAAATAACTGTAATTGCTGATTCCCCTTTCCACCTATACCCACAATTATGCTGAACATCGCCTTTAGGTCTTGTTACCTTAGGCTCTGTCTACGCTGTAAGGGATAAAACGTGATTTATGTATGTTATATATGTTCTTTATAATTATAAGTATTTATACTTGTCGTATAGATTAGCTAAAGTTAAACGTTAGCATTCGTTATATTAATAATATGTATGTTATTAGTTATGTAGCATTGAAATTTCATTTAACATACATATTTTAAACAGTTTAGTTATATTTATAAACGATTATTTATGTAATAAAACATGTAGATTTACCCAGGGTAGGACTATGTGTAGTAAATGAAAGCTCAATAGTCACAATTGTAACAAAATGTCCAAATATTATAAATCTTAAATCAAGTATCAAAGAGCTCACAAATATTAAGCACGTCACTTATTAATTACTAGCTGTCACCAGCGACTTCGTCTGCAAAGAATTTGTTTATCGCTATCCCGCGGGAACTACGCAATTTTCCGGGATAAAAAGTAGGCTATGTGCTATTCCTATGTGCCAAATTTCATCCAGATCCGTTTGACCGTTCTGGCGTGATTGAGTAACAAACAAACATCCATCCATCTATCCATCCATCCATCCATCCATCCACACTTTCGCATTTATAATATTAGTTAGATTAGATTCAATCCATGTCATTGGAAGATTTCATGTACAATTTGTCATTAGTTATTGCTCACATAAACTGAAATCATTAATTGCCAACAAGTATAAACATAGATATACCTTATCAGATAGATTTTGAAAGCAATGTTCGTTTGTTAGCAATATTTAACAAAAAACACCAAAATACATAATCTATAGGTACCTAAATGATACAAAATTTAACTTATAACGATCTCTCAACATGAAACTACCGTGAGACTCACACATAATTACAACACAACGGATAACTCGCGTATAAAAGCCGAAGAATTGCTCCTTATAATTGTCGGAGCAATTCTTCGGCTTTTATACGTGAGTTATCCGTTGTGTTATAACGATCTCGTGTTGTGTATGGTTGCGTTAAATGATAAATATAAGTGACGTACTTATTAATGTCTATGATACCTGATTTAATACTTATAATGATCAAACATTTTGTTACAATTATTATAATTCGTGCTTTCATTTACAATATTCTTTTCTTTCTTCTTTTCTTCTTCTTTCGCAATGACTTTGAGCAGTGCCACTGTTCACACATATGGTTCGAGTGCCTGTTAGTGATAGAGAAGAAACTATTTTGGCAGCGTAGCGTGCGTCTAAAGTCTTTGCAAATAAGATACAAATGATTGTCAGCCTCTTAATGACATTTGAATGCTACATTACCAATAAAATAAAAATATGATAATTCCCAAAGGTACATTTTAGCAAATAGTAAAATATTTTGCGTCATTGATAATTTTAATTACGGTTATGTAAGGAAAATAACATAAAACGTCTAAATTATAGTGAGCTATACACCCGAAAATTGTATAATTTTATAAAAAACTGACCTTTACAACCTCAAAACTTTTGAATTCTTTAAAAAGGTCGGGGCGTAAGGGACTATCGACGCTTTTTTCCGGGGTGTAAAGGACACTTAACTCCTAAAGTATGCTATTTATCGTTGTGGTTACCATTCTACTGCGTAGAGAGAAGAATTTTAAGCACTTTTGTCATATGCATCGAAGAAATAGGTCCACAAATAAAAAAAATACAAAGGTTTTAAAAATAAAAAAAACGTTTTTTGCTTCTCCTGAAAAGTAGCATTTTGTCCTTTACGCCAATTGAACCTAAAGGTATCGATAAGTATATAAGTATTTCAAAATAAGCTCTTAAAGGATCCTGATATCCTGGTACGTAAAATCTCCCTCCGTCTTACACCTGACGCGAATTTAACATTTTTTCCCATGCCAAAAAGTGCCTAACGCCGCTAAAGAAGTTTTAACATTTTGTTTTAGATTTCGGAACGACATATTTTCTGAGACGAAAAGTAACCTAATGTGCTATTTCAAACTGTAATCTATCTCCATGCCAAATTCCATTCAGATTTTTCAACCGTACCTACCAGTGAAAGAGTAACGAATATCCATACAAACATTATAAAAACTTTCGTATTTATATCAGTAGAATTTGCACGTATGTCTTTTTCTACGGGCCGTACTGGGTACCATGAATAGCGTGCGTTGATGACGATTTACGTCACCCAGTTAACTTATCTAAACGTCATTTCTTGAAGCATTTTTATAAAATATTTTCTTTTATTTAATTACCCAAGCTGCCGTCATCAAAGAGTTATTGGTAAGTGCTATTTTATTTTGCTGAATACCTAACCGACCTACGTTGAAAATGTTGTATGAGTTGATAATTCATAATACATTTTTTTCAATTTTTTTGGCTCAACCGTTTAAGAGGAGTAGGCTTTAGAAAGTACCTAATTTTCAGCATTTCACACTATAGTCTATTTATTTTAGCTAAATACTATTGTGAAACAATGATACACCAGCTTTTTTATTGTATTTAGTTGTGTACTCGAAACCATCGACAATGTTTGTGGTCTGAATACAACAGGTTTGATCATGTTATGTTTTAAGAAAAAAATACGATTGTATCATAATCAAGCAAATTTAAAGGTTTATAAGTTTATTACAGCAGCTTATACATACAAAAATCTATTCAAAATTTAATTTATCGTTAACTTTCGATAGTGGTGGCATATCACTATTTTTGAATTGCAAAAAACAGGAAACACAGGTAATGTCATTTTAGTATCTAGCTAAAATAAATAGAGTATAGTCGCCTTAATCGAGATTAAGTTGTCACTTCAAGCCCATACATATCTTTCGGTGCTAGTGAAATGTTAAACTCCCACGGATGTAAAATACGCAGTAAACTAACTGCGGAAGTTGCGAGCTTGTTATAGTCGCCCTTAATGCGGAAGACCCGCTCAGCTTGAACGGGTGCAAATGCATATTTTCCGCATTCTGTGTTGTGTGCGCGGCGAGTGTTAGCGTGTCTTAGGCCATTTTGCAGGAGAAATTGAATAAGAATAGTCGACCCTTTATTGAAGTGAAAACTTCTTTAGGGCTGAGCATTTTTTGGGATGGGTAATATGTTAAACTCGCGTCAGGCGTAAGACGGAGGGAGAGTTTAAGTACCAGGTTATCAGGATCCTCTAAGAGCTTATTTTGAAATATGAATGAATCGCGTTCGATTTTTGAAGTGTTTTTTGTTGAGTCGTAGAGCAAAAGTACTAGGGCATCAGCATATTGTTAGAGGTCTGTCAATATAGATAATATGTACCTTTTTTTTATAAGCGGCCAGTACGGCACGCGTCTTGAGCGTCCCAACATAAAAATCTAATCTAAGCTGCAGTTTTCACTTCTGCCGGCACTCCCGGAGGAGTGCTACCCATTGCTTTTTTTTTAATTTGCGTATGATTACTCGATCAATGCGTAGGGGTTATTATATATTTTTAATCTAATGTTATTAGTGGCGAAAAGGGAATCTTTATGAATGTCTTAGGCACAGGGATACTTAAGGGTACGTAGGACCCCCTGAAAACTATAGGTACCCAAACTAAATCCATGTTAAAAGCGATGCGGTTAGCAAAAGCAACGCCCAAAATCGCGCTAAACGTGCCCTTTAGGTCTTGTTACCCTGGGCGCTGTCGACTTGTTAGGGATAACTATATTTAAGTATGGTTCCGTGGTAGCCTAGTGGTTTGACCTGTGGCCTCTCAAGCAGAGCGTCGTGGGTTCAAATCCCGGGCTCGCACCTCTGAGTTTTTCGGAATTTATGTGCGAAAAATGCATTTGTAATTTGCCATGAGCTTTTCGGTGAAGGAAAACATCGTGAGGAAACCTGCACACATCTGCGAAGAAATTCAATGGTGTGTGTTAAGTTCCCAATCCGCACTGGGCGCGCGTGGGAACTATAGCCCAAACCCTCCAATACACGGAGGAGGCCTATGCCACGAGGCACGCCGAATTACGCGACAATTTAATAAAAAAAAAAAAGACAATAACAACAACAACAACATGTACTTGCTGAAATTGTAGCGAATTCGGAATAAAAAGGCTTATAATAAATGGTTCCACCTACTTTATAAATCGCTGTCACTGCCGCCTCTCCCTGCGGAGGTCGGCATACTGCGTTCTTCGCTAGCGCGAGATACGATTACTCACCACTCCACTACGCCCGGGCAGGACTTGTCGCGGCATGTCTTTACATTGCTGTTGTTGTTCTTCAACCTTATTTATTTACACACATCACGTCTTTATTACGGGGTAGACAGAGCCTAAAGTAAGACCCAAGGGCCACGTTTAGTATGATGTATGTATAATGTAGGTATGTATGTATCTCTCTCCAGCCTATATACGTCCCACTGCTGGGCACAATGAGAATGAGAGGGCTTGGGCTATACCTAGTTTCCCACGCGGGCCCAGTGCGGATTGGGAACTTCACACACACCATTGAATTGCTTCGCAGTTGTGTGCAGGTTTCCTCACGATGTTTTCCTTCACCGAAAAGCTCATGGTAAATTTCAAATGAGATATCGCACATAAATTCCGAAAAACTCAGAGGTGCGAGCCCAGGATTCGAACCCACGACCCTCTGCTTGAGAGGCCACAGGTGAAACCACTAGGCTACCATGGCTTTCATGGATGTATGTATGTAAACTCTTTATTGCACATAAAAATTTAAAAATACAGAAGTACACAGAAAATAGTACAAAGGCATGATTATGGGCGTATAGGTAGAAATTGGAATCAAAATAGTTATGAATTGCTAGCCGCATTACGTATAACTGCTGCAACTGCTGGGCACAGGCCTCCTCTCACAATAAGAGGGTATCTAGGATATTTTATTACTATCGAACAAATTGAATCCAGCTCCGCCGTAGTACGTTCTCACAGCAAACGTGGCAATGATTTTCCTTGTCTCAATGTAGCGTGAATACGTCATTTATAGTGAAAAGATTCTACAGTGGCCTTACCATGACGTCTTAACGCGATTCAATTCAGACTCAGTTCAGGTTTGAGCTGCCATTTTTAATATGGATCTGACAACAAGCGAACTTAAACTGAATCGGAATCGAAGGTTTAAGACATCATGTTAAAAAGAACTCAGCCCAGCTAGCACGACAGCGCGCAGGAGTCGCGTCGCGCGAGATAGTTTGTCCGTCTCTTTCTAGAACGTACAGTGAGAAACAGACAGGCAACCTATCTCGCGTGCGACGTTACTTTTCTGCGCTCTCGTGCTAGACGTGCAGGAATTACTTTGTTCGATAGTACCACGACCATCATACCACCACCACGACCACCACGACCAGATGGCCCAGTGGTTAGAGAACCTGAATATGAAGCTCGAGGTCCCGGTTTCGATCCCCGGTCGGGGCAGATGTTTGTATGAAAAATACGAATGTTTGTTCTCGAGTCTTGGATGTTTAACATGTATTTAAGTATGTATTTATCTACATAAGTATGTTTATCCGTTGTCCTAACTTCTAGCCTATATTACAAGCTTTGCTTAGTTTGGGACTAGGTCAATTGGTGTCAATTGTCCCAAGATATTTATTTATTTTATTTTATACAGGCTAACGCAAAGGGATTGATCTGATCTCTCCAAAATCAGACGAGTGAAACCACGGGACACGGCTATATCTTTGCTTATCTCCCTTTTGCACGATACAATGATACTCATAACGCGATAGAATTTCAACTCGATCAAGATAAAACTATAGAAATTTGAGGATAAACAGCCAAGTTCTCAAGAATCTCTCATAAACGGATCCGAGTTCAATGTACCCCATTTGATCTCGCATTTCTATTCACAAGTTTCACATTCCCGCTTTCGGCGGAATCCGTGGTTTCATTGTTTTTGGTACAGAGACCTTTGAATGCAACCCCAAAGGCTATCAATGCTTTTATTGCTAAAAAACTTTACACTTAAATCATCATCATTATCATTATCATCTTCCTAGCGTTTTTCCCGGCATTTGTCACGGCTCAGTGAGCCTGGGGTCCGCTTTGACAACCTAATCCCGAGATTTGGCGTAGGCACTAGTTTTACAGAAGCGACTGCCATCTGACCTTCCAACCCAGGGTAACTAAGCCTTATTGCGATTGGGCGGTTTCCTCACGATGTTTTCCTTAACCGAAAAGCTCATGGTAAATTTCAAATGTAATTTCGCAAATATATTCCGAAAAACTCAGAGGTGCGATCCGGGCTCGAAGCCACGACCCTATGCTTAAAAGTTTATCGCTATCCCGCGGAAACTACGCAATTTTCCGGGATAAAAAGTAGCTTATGATGTATTCCAGACTTTTCTCTATCTATGTGCCGAATTTCATCCAGATCCGTCGGGCCGTTCTGCCGTGATTAAGTAACAAACAAACAACCATCCATACATCTATCCATCCATCCACCCATACTTTCGCATTTATAATATTAGTTAGATTAGATTTACGTCAGAAAATCTCTGCCTATTATGGCTAATTAAGTAATAGCTAACTAAGTAATAGTTGAAAGTTATTATTTATGACGAAGCATGTTGCTGATGATGGTTTGTATCTAGACAACTCAAGGTTTTTGGCGAGGCCTGTTGCCGACATTATATTTGTGTGGATGGTGTTTTGAAGCCTGTTGTGAATAATTATTTGATTTGACATTTAATCACTGAATGGTTTTAAACAACAAAAATCATTTTAAACTCTTTTCACAAGTTCTTCGGATAAGAAATTATTTTATACTAACAATCATGCTAAACGCGGCCTTTAGGTTTTGTTAGCTTAGGCTCTGTCTACCTCGTAAGGGATAAAGACGTGATTTATGTATGTATATATGTTTATACCAACTGATCAGCTAATTTGCTGTAGGAACATATTTCTTCAGGATCATTAAAGTTGGTTTGGTCACGTAGAGAGGATGGATGAAAGAAGAGCAACCAAACAGATTTATATGGGGAGTGTGAATGGGTGCGTTGGGAGGGGAAGACCTAGACGGACGTTCCGTGATCAAATTGGGGACGTTTTGGAAAAAGGTCAGGTCAAGAGTACCCGAAACCGACGAGGATGTATGAAGAGATTGATGAATGTGGAGGAAGCGAAAGAGGTATGTCAGGATCGTAGCAAGTGGAACAAAATAGTCTCTGCCTACCCTTGTGGGAAAGAGGCGTGACGGTATGTATGTATGTACCATTAAAGTACTTAATACTAAGAAAGCATTTTTGGGTATTCTAACGGGATTTCTATAATTTGAAGAGAGCAAAGTCGAAGTAAAGCCAGTTATCAATCATAAACTAATAAAGTTCTTTGGCTGGTTAAGCATATACTTGTTAACCTTTCAAACAGTCTCATTTCGTTCCCAACCTCTTAAGCACATCAGTAAACAAACTCCTGAAAAACTCAATAAGCGAAGACTAAATAACTTAATAAGAAATTGAATCTCTTTCTGTCTAGACTTTTAATGATTCAAACGTGACCTGGAAGACATCTGTCGTCGGCCTGCATACAACTTAAGAATCCACCTGACTCTCACAAAAGCTCAAGAACCATTGCTTCTTAAGACCGTTGCTTTGGTTGGAACATGAGAATAAAATCAGCAATGTAGATAGGATGAAGACAAACTCGTTTTGTTCTTTAGGGTTTAAGGTATCGTGGTAGAGGTTACTAATGGAAGAAGGTAGCAGTAGTCGCAGGATTGCAATTAGATCAAAGCGAGCTGTGGAACCCTTTTCTGATAATTTCATGTAGTTAGCACGTAGACAAAAAGGACCTTGCGATTCTAAGTTAAGCAAGTTTAACGATATTTTTAGTTTTATTGGAACTCTAAATGGCTGCTAGATAAGTTTTGCAATTGGCTAGTTAAGATAATTTAATAAATACGATAAGAAGTAACCGACCAAGCCGACCGACCGAGGGAACCGACGAGTTTGTATGAAGAGATTGATGAATGTGGTTGAGGCGAAAGAGGTATGTCAGGGTACTACCCCTGTGGGAAAGAGGCGTGACGGTATGTATGTGTAGATAAGAAAGTTGAGGTGCACAGTCGATTCATAATTAAGTACTAGCTTTTACCCGCGACTTCGCGCAGAATTCTAATTTGCGCTGAAATTTCTTCTCCCATAGAAAATGTACAAAAATCGGTCAAGCGAAAGTCGTACTTTATAAAATACTAGCTTTTGCCAGCGGCTTCGCTCGCCTACTGTACGTGTACCAAAAGTATTTCAAAGAACCAAGATATCAAGCAAGCAAGATGCGTGCAAGCAAACCGGACTTAAAGTTCAGGTAGATACGGTCCTTTGCAGTATTTCTTTATAGATACCTACACAATGTTTTTCACTAATTCGGAAGCGGGCACTATAACAACAGTCAACAGACTTCGACTGTTCAATACAATTTTCTAGGATAAAAGCTATTCTATGTCCTTCCGAGGGTTTCAAATCTCTATCCCGTGAGAAAGCGTAAAAACAAAGTCACATTCGTATTTTATAATCTATTATAAAATGCGAATGTGACTTTGTTTTTATTGGTGCTAGTCCGACTCGCACTTGGCCGGTTTTTAATAACACAACAAACGAAGCCGGCTCAATCCGCGTTTCGGCTGACACTCGAAATCGGGACAGAAAACGGCGTTAATTTACATTCAAAATGCAAATTAGCGCAATCAGAAAAGTTTCCTTACAATTTAGAATTTGGAACAAAAAAACAGCCATCTTCCTTATAACGAGTCTTATTCAAACAAAATTTAATTGGCGCCGTTTCACGCAAACAACTGGCGAATCGAAACCAATTATCGTTTTCGCGTTCGAATATCGAAAGTTCGTAGCAGGTGCATGTAACGTTTTCCGCGCAAGGGGTAAGCGGGAGCGGGCACCCGCTGTCTTAGTTACGTAACGTACCAATGCGATAGTATTTATTTAATGATATTAAGGGCCTGTTTCACAACTCTAAGTTACAACAACCGGCACGAAAGTCTAGCGCTGACCTTGTGTGCGAATACGGTATCCGTGGGTGCGCGATCCCCTCAACGTGAAACGTCAGCGCTAGACTTACGTGCCGGCACGTGTAAGACCCTGATATATTAAGTGTCGGTTATCTATGATGTCATCTCTGTCTGTTTCGTATTAAGAAATAGACAGCGACTTAAGCCTTTACAGAGAGTGGTGAAACAGGCCCCTAATAAACGAAATACAAAACCCCCAAGCATTAATTGAGTAATCATAGGTACGTAAATTAAAAAAGTGACTCAATTTTATGCCAAAAATATCCTACATTATTTTAGAAAACAACTGAATACCTACTGCTGTTGGACCGACTTTTGGCAAATAATGTAAGATCCCTGTCGCTAGTAGTCCCGATCGTTTTGCGGTACTACATTAATATTGGTTTCATGCCAGTATGAGTGCAAACAAAAACATAGAATGTATCAGTTGCTTCCCATTATCACTATTATTAATCCCATTAAGGGAATAGGCGAAAATATTAGGAATCGCGCTATAGGCGATGCGGCTAGCAACTCATCCTTTCCACTTACTCGCCCACAACCATGTTAAACGTTGCCTTTAGGTCTTGTCACCTTAGGCTCTGTCGATCCGTCCCGCAGACGCCAGGAACATGGGCGTCTTTTTCAAGACGGGGGCCACGAGGAGACAACCTCTATAAAAATTCCAAGCGGCACCAGCGGGGGAGGGCGGGAATTCCTAAACCTGCATTGCACAGGTGCCGTGAAGAGGGAACCCGGGGGGTGGTCGTGGGAGTCGCGGTGACACCGAGTGCTCCCGTAACGCCTCACATACCACCGAATAGGGAATCCGTGTGGTTTTTAGTGGGTATGTCTGCCGTCGCGAGAGTGCCCCACATATCCCCGGTAACCTCTTACTGGGCGGATGCATAAGGCGCATTTTCCACATCATAAAAAAGCCTCTGTCAACCCGTAAAGGATAACATACTAGATTTATGTATGTATGTATTAATATTTGGATTATAACCGCTTCTTCTCGTGACTAAAGCCTCTAAGCACAGGCGTAGCTGGTGGCGAATAAATCACGATTGGCCCCGTTGGCTCAGTCATTAGTGGGCGACCGCGAGTCCAGTTCGGATTGAATTGTGACCGTGTTACGTGGGATTTGCGACTATTTCTCTTGGTCGGCCGTCCCGGTATCTGCGTTCATTTAGCAAGGTGTCTGTTTCATTAGTCCATTCTGGCTCCATGTTTAGTGTGCGTTTGATGGTGATACGACGCGACATTTAGAGTAGCTGACAACGTACATATTCACCATTCCAATAGAATTCTGATAACAAATATATGGCGACTGTGACGACGGAATTTAAAAACGTTTCCGCTATGGTTCAAATCTAACTAATATTATAAATGCGAAAGTATGGATGGATGGATAGATGGATGGATGCTTGTTTGTTACTCAATCACGCCAGAACCACCCAACGGATCTGGATGAAATTCGGTACATAGATAGAGAAAAGTCTGGAATGGCACATAGGCTACTTTTTATCCCGGAAAATTGCGTACTTCCCGCGGGATAGCGATAAACGAATTCTTTGCAGACGAAGTCGCTGGCAACAGCTAGTGGTTCAATAAAATGAACACAAACAAAGTAACTAGGAGCCTAATAAAAATCATCTGTTTACGTTAACAACCTGGCAGAGCAACTGTCTCAAGAGTTGATGTCATCACAGAGAAAAGGTGTTTTAAAAATGGAACTTAAGAAATATACCTAGTTTACTAGCTTCTGCCCGCGACTTCGTCCGCGTAGAATTAGCAGTTGACATGTTTATCGCTATCCCGCGGGCACTATACAATTTTCCGGGATAAAAAGTAGCCTATGTTTTAATCTAGGGTACCAGCTATCTCTGTTCCAAATTTTATCCAAATCCGTCCAGTCGTTTTAGCGTGAAGAAGGAACAAACATACACACTCTCATCGTCACTCGCAAACTTTCGCATTTAAAATATTAGTAGGATGTACAGAAAGGAGGCTCCAACCCAGCCAGTCGCCAACATCGACAAAGGTGAATTGAATTGTGTAGTTCTTTCATACTGTTATAAGTTTTGTATTGTATACGGCACCGTTTAGTTAGTTATAATGATAAAATCGATATTATCTCGTTTTAGATCACTATAATAATATCCTTCGTTACTGGCGCATGTAGACGTCAAAAATTGAACAGCAATACAAGGGATATAGAGTAATCACACGCGTGTGCTTTGGTTATTAGGTCGACATGACATTACTTCACTATGACAGCGTTCTATGTATGCTCAACAATTAAAGTCCTCCAGCCTTATTCATAAAAAATCCTTAATTGAGATTTGATCAGTCTATTACTTAACAGACTGATTAAGCTTATTTGACAGTTGTTAAAAATTATGATTCATAAACGCTTGCTAGTAGTCTGTCAGCTAATGAGCTGCTGATGGATGGATTACACGCGTTATGTTGTCACCTTGACAAATCATAGACCAAAAATGGCCTTTTAGTGAATTAAAAAAAAAAACAGCAGTGGCAGCGAATTAGCGGGACACCGAAAACATGGCTTCAGCCTAACACGACAGACGAGGCAGTGTGAGTCTCCTTTACCTTTCCCGGAGGGAATAAACTTAAAACAAAAAACTTCCTTGCGTATGGTTTTGCTCTTGCCAAAATCAGCTGTTTACATTTGTGGCGGCCATTTTGTGAGTTACAGAGAGATAAAGTAGGGTCTACGGTCCGCTACTGATTGGCGCTAATTGACGTTTATGAATCATGTTTTTTTGCATCGGTCCTATAGCGAGCCTCTAAATTTTTATGAATAAGGCTGCTCGAGTGTGCGTGTGCGTGTCAAGTGTCTTTGTAGTATGAGGTCACATGGTTAGCTACGCTGCTCCGTTAGTGGAAATTGGGTATCAAATCCGATACCAATCACAATCAGTCATGTCTCAAGTTAGCCTGTTAACCGTACACCATTAGTGTGCTCCTCAAACCAGACACAAAATCATTACCTATTACATACCTACATACACGTCTTTATGACATGTAATAACTATAATTATTATGAATAAATGAGTATGATTTCACACTCATACTCATTTATTCATAATAGGTAATTATAGGATCGCGGTGGATGCGGAAGGCACAGGACCGGTCCGAGTGGAGAGCCTTGGGGGAGGCCTATGTCCAGCAGTGGACCTCTTTCGGTTGATATGATGATGATGATGATGATGAACTATAGGATACTCATGTATCCCTTACGGGGTAGACAGAGCCTAAGGTAACAAGACTCTGTAGGCGTATAAATGGAAAATGAAATCAAAATTGTGATGTGTTGCTAGCCGCATCGCCTATACAAGATTCCTATGATTTTCGCCCATTTCCTCGATGGGCTTTTACCCATAAACACGTCAAAGATGCCGAGAGTCGCAACGTAAATAATTATTGCAGAATATACATACTATCAACATCTAACTAATATTATAAATGCGAAAGTATGGATGGATGGATGGATGTTTGTTTGTTACGCAGCGAAGCCTTTCGTTTGCCCGAATTTCATATGCCATAATGTAATGTTTGCCATAATTATCATTTGCCATAACTCTATTTTTCTCTGAAACCGTAAATTTTCAGGAGCATTGAAATGGCAATCCTGTAGAACTCTATAGGTTAAGTTAGGTTTGTTTCATAACAATCCTGAACAATTAACAGTTAAAGAGAAAAAAGAGTTATGGCAAATGATCATTATGGCAAACAATACATTTATGGCATATGAAATTCGGTCAAACGATAGAGAACCGTTACGTAGTTCAATCACGCCAGAACGGCCCAACACGGAAAATTCCCGCGGGATAGCGATAAACGATTTTTTTGCAGACGAAGTCAGAGGCAACAGCTAGTCAGTTCATAAATCTAATTCTACGCGGGTGAAGTTGCAGTACCTAGGTAAATAATAAATGCACAAAGAAATATAATAAATACGATTCCCATAATGACATTGCTCTCCTTAACTCTTTGTCCGCAGCTCCTTGCAACTGTGATTTATTGCAAGCTAGGCAGTGGCAATGTTATAATGGAAGAGGGGAAGGGCGCATTTAAAAGAAAGTCATTACCGTCGGCACCAGTAAACCGAACGACACTTTAGACTGTTATAGACTTCATCTTTAATTCATAAAAGTACCAAAACTGTTCATAAAATGGCGTTGTGTTGTGTTTAAAGAAGTTTAAAAACCGATTGTCTATAAAGTCGGTTTACGGACGATAGTTTTACGTGAAAACGTCATGAAGATACATATTCGAACTGCTAGTTCTGTCACGCGAGAAGGTCGTGCCTCTCTATCGCTTGTTCTGCGCTCTCGCTTGCACACTGACGTCACGCGGAACGTGACAATGAGTCATGCTTTTTCGTGAGTGCAGCCGGCGTTCATCTAACTAATATTATAAATGCGAAAGTATGGATGGATGGATGTTTGTTTGTTACTCAATCACGCCAGAACGGCCCAACGGATCTGTATGAAATTCGGCACATAGATAGAGAAAAGTCTGAAATAGCACATAGGCCATTGCGTAGTTCCCGCGGGATAGCGATAAATGAATTCTTTGCAGACGAAGTCGCTGGCATCAGCTAGTAGATTTTTAAGACGTTATCACGTCAAAAAAATGACACTACTTTTGTCCGCGGTTTCACTCACGTGAATAATGAGTAGGTATTTCAAAAAGCAAGCAAGCAAGCATGCAAACATGGAAGCATGCATATAAGTAAGCACGTTCTACTGGAAAGCGACCTTAATACTGTCATTTACTGAAATCCCGAAGTTTTTAACCAAAGCAATCAATCCCGCGGGATTTTTGCATGGGAATTTCCAAAATACATATTGCAATATTTATCATGTAAATTGGCTTTAACCTGTTCAGTCATCTTAGCGTGATTACACAAACTAATTTAGTCCCGTAGTAAGCGCTAGTAAGGCTTGTGTTATGGGTACTAGACAACGCTATACATTCTTATATAGAGAAATACCTACTTAAATAGATAGAAACATCCATCCATCTCATCACACAAATATTATGCCCTTACCAGGATTCGAACCCGGGACGCTTGCTTTGCAGGCAGAGTTACCAACTAGGCCAAACGCGTTGCCAATAGGACAGGAGGTAGAATCAAAGTAAAACATTTGGCTCAAGCTTACTTTAATTGTACGGTCAGTTTGGATTAGGTAGGTACTTAAACGGCAGTGGTCTCAGACTGATGCCAAAATGAGTTTATGCCCACAATACGGTTGGCAAAGCACCAATACGACGGTAATGAATGTTAGCTTCTTTCTCTAAGAAAGATTGCCCCATTTATTTTAAAGGTTTTTTTTGAATAGTGCAATTAAAAGACTTCATTATTAGCGCAATTTATGTATGCTTGTGAGTGTATCTGTCTGTGTTTCAGGCTAGAACGGATGGATGGATTTGGGTGTATAATCTAACTAGTCTCACTAATATTATAAATGCGCAAGTATGGATGGATGGATGGATGATTGTTTGTTACTCAATCACGCCAGAACGGCCCAACGGATCTGGATGAAATTTGGCACATAGATAGAGAAAAGTCTAGGCAACTTTTTATCCCGGAAAATTGCGTAGTTCCCGTGGGATAGCGATAAACGAATTCTTTGCAGACGAAGTCGCTGGCAACAGCTAATAGGTATTATAAATGCGAAAGTATGAATGGATGAATGGATGTTTGTTTGTTACTCAATCACGCCAGAACGGCCCAACGGATCTGGATGAAATTCGGCACAATAGAGAAAAGTCTGGAATAGCACATAGGCTACTTTTTATCCCGGAAAATTCCCGCGGGATAGCGATTAACGAATTCTTTGGAGACCAAGTCGCTGGCAACAGCAGAGCTAGTAATTATATTAAAGCAACAAACAAATAACACCTAGTTTAAAAGACCGATCGCTTAAGTGAGTCCTAGCCTGCGCGGGACGACAAAGGAGGCCGAGAGAGGTGCGGGCGGCAGGCGTACTACCCGCCCGCACCTTTCTCGGCCCCCTTTATCGTCCCACCCCGCGCCCCTGTGCCGCGCGGGCGTGGACTCCTTTAAGAGGTCGGTCTGTAGGCTAGCACGGCTTTTCTGTAATGCATGTATCCAGTATATTCGGAAATTACGCAAGCAAGCACTGTCCGGGACAGATGCTCCTGTCGGTGTCTGGAAAATCCAGGTTGGAAAATTCAGCTCGATTTGAACCGTTGCAACGGAGTAACAAAATACACAATATCCTTGTGAAATATTGCTGCGTAGATATCGAACATTCACGAACGTTCTGAGTTTGAAATATTGTACTGGAAAATTAACTGATGTCATCGTAGAAATTATATCAGGTGTCCGCTTTTTGATAGCACATTAGGTATGTGATAATAGTAGATTGTACACCGAGGGGATAAAGCACTGTATTATGTCACGGGCGCGACATTGAATCCTGAGCGCAGCGAAGGACTCCAGATTTAACTCCCGAGCGCAGCGAGGGTGTTATGAGTTAATTCCTGAGCGTAGCGAGGGAATTAAGATTGAGTCCTGAGAGGAGCGAAGAATTTAAGTGCTCCCAAGACATAAACAGTTTTATCCCCGAGGAGTATACTCTACTTTTCTCACCTTCTGCGAGACAATAAAAACCAAGGCAACTAGAAAAAGAATTTCATTCAAACAACACTAACAACAATAAGTACTTAAAACAAAATATAAAGTAAAAAAAAAAATTGAGACATTGGTCCGGTTGTAATGTTTTTATTTGGAATCTTAGCCGTTCTAATGCGCAACAATATTACAGCGTCAGCAAACACTCGCGGCTTTTGTTTTATTTGAAAGTTTCATTCGTCTGAAAATCGAACGCGGCCGCTTGCCGTGGCATGGCCATCTCGATTTTCGGTGCCGTGCGATTTTTACGAAATTAGACTTAAAGAGTATAACAATAAGAACTATGAGAAGTGAGATTCACATTACTAACCGGCGGGTTATAATGAAATTCAGTACAATATTACTACCCGGCTAAAGCCAAGGGCTATAATGAGTTACTTTGAGTAAGGTTTACATGATATATAATTAGCCATTGTCGAGCAGGTGGTGTGAAAAGATACTAATTATGTACTCGAAAGAGGTGAAAAATTTTGGAATCAGAAAAAAAAACCACGTCGATTAGTCCGGATCACGCGTCGCTGCGACAAATAAAGAAATACTCACGCCGCGCCGTTGAAAATATTAAAAGACGGATATATCCGTCTTTTAATCTTACTAATAATTATAAATGCGAAAGTTTGTGAAAATGGATGGATGTGACGTTGTGAGTGTGTATGTTTGTTCGTTCTTCACGCCAAAATGACTGGACGGATTTGGATAAAATTTGGAACGGATATAGCTTCTCCCTAGATTAACACATAAGCTACTTTTTATCCCGGAAAACTGCATAGTTCTTAAGTTTAATTCTACCGGACTCTTTTTTTTCACGATAACGACCTTAAAAATATTTGGACGTATATTTGGTAGGTTTTTGTTATTTTGGACTGTAGACGAAGACGATATTGCATTTTAGAGACTTTAGAGCCAGTGTCTCTTAGCCGTTATCAAGCGGTCATTTCTCTTCCTGTCCAGTGAAATCCCGCCTTTATTAAATTTAGTGTTTGTAAAATACCATTAAAGAAGTTAGCTACTTATCTTTAAGATAAATAGCACTTAAGATTTTTTTATACCACATCGCTGGCCGGTTAGCAACCCATCACTATTTTGATTCCCCTTTCCACCTATGCGCCCATGATCATTCTACTCGTGGCCTCTAGGAATTGTTACCTTAGGCTCTGATTACCCCTAAGGGATAGAGACGTGATGTATGTAAACACAATAAGTACGCCGTGGGAATCAAGCACAAGTTTATTATGTGGTTCAGTACCTACGTATCATAGATAGAAAACTTTTTGAATTTACAATTTTGAATTTTGTTTGTCAAATATCCATTCTTTGTTAATAAAATATGGAGTGTAACTAACACGACTTTGCTTTTTTTGTATAGATTAACTTCTGCCCTCGACTTCGTCTGCGTATTATACATATAAACCTTCCTCTCGGATCACTCTATCTATTTAAAAAAAACCGGCCAAGTGCGAGTCGGACTCGCGCACCGAGGGTTCCGTATCATTATCTATAAATATCTATAAACCAGTGTAAGCAGAGCCTTCCTCCAAAGCAAAATATATGCAATGTGGGGTCACTTTATATTGGTCACTGATATAATATACAGACATACATTCATATTTTTGGTTTTCGCAAATTATTCCTTAATCTGTGCTAATATGACCTGCCTTCATACCAAATTTCAAGATTCCGAGTTCACGGGAAGTACCCTGTAGGTTTTGATTCCCTTGCGAGTTTCGAAAATTTGCGGCACAAACGACTTTTTCTTTTCATTGCGTTGGCTTAGAAGTTTGATTTTTTCACAGCTCTAAGAGGCCTGAGAATTTGATATAAATTTCAGCTTGATACCTCTACGCGTTCTTGAGAAAAAGGGTCTTGACAGACGGACGGCCGGACGGACGGACAACAAAGTGATCTTATAAGACACGATTAGGTATTTAATTTGTTTTTATTTTTTATTTACTCTTGACGATTTCAATCTAAATTCTTCTAACTTGACAATGTACAATTTATGATATAATTTTTATTGAATGAATAAATAATCAAATCTAATCTAATCTAAGGATTCCGTTTTTTCCTTTTGAGGTACGGAACCCTAAAAACCGCATCAAAAGTCGTTGCGTAGTTTTAAAGATCTACGCATACATAGGGACATACAGCGGAAAGCGCCTGTTTTATACTATGTAGTGTTTAGGACTAATGAAAACTAATTACTTAAAGATAGATCTTGTTTTTCTCAACTACCTCCAAGCTCTTACAAAGGCACAACTCATTTACAGCTTCCGCGTAAAACTTAGGCACTCGACAGTTGGAACTTACAAAGCTCTGTAGCGGAATCGAACTTTTTTGATTTAGAACTTGGTCTCACTAGCACGTGTCATATTAAAACGTTAAACTTTTTAACAGACTTCAAAAAGGAGGTTCTCAATTCGGTTGTATTTTTTTAAAAAGTTCAATTGCACCTTCTTAGTAGGTCTATATTTTGTCCCATAAAATCGAAAATTCCAAATGTATGGCTTGTTATAATTATCGTAGTCATAACTTTTTATTTCTGTAACTGTAATTGATAGTAAACTAACATAATCTACTTAAGGTGGAAACACATTATTAACACGCGACGCGACCCGACGCACCGAATGTATGCGCATGGCATCGCGTCGGATGTTCATAGTGTGGTTCTGGTCATAGAAAATAATACAATTTGATTCGACTCAACACGCGTCGCGTTGCATCGGGTCACATACATTATTATAAGACAACGGGACTTAATCACATAAACAAAAATATTTTTGTAAATACCTCGACGTTTCGGACGCGACTTTGCATCCATGGTCTCGAGAGGACTGAAACCCCGCCCGATGTTGTGAGTATTGTGTGTCGGTCTAGTGTCAACCCTAGTGAAGAAACTAATAATAAAGACCAAGTGCAGGTAGTTAGGAAAAACCCGTGCAGCTTGAAGATGTTGATACTCGCTACTACAGTCCTCTCGATCGGATGGTATATGGTCCTAAGAAGAAACCTGTGAGTTCGTTCCTTAATAACTAACTGTCTTACTCTTACTGTGTATTTTCTAGCACTGATACAGAATTGCACTAATGCACTGTCTTTTGTAAGCGCCGTTGTTAGCGCGTAGTGAATACTACAATACTTGCCTCCACGGAGGTTCGTATTAGCAAAGGTGGCGTGAGGAGAGGTCGTGGGGAAGGATACGGTGGACCTCCCGAGGTCCATTGGACCCCGGCTTTCTTATGTGCAACCTGTACAGTTGTGTAGCCAAAACTAGGTTAAGGAGAATCTATGTGATTACCCGATAATGCCCTACTTGCACTGTGTTAGACGGACTATTGCGAAGCAGATCTATAATGCGTTTCCACTATAGCAATAAAACGAGTTGCGTCCTCATAATGTAGTGGTTGACTGTTCTGGCCCTTACCTAGGCGCCAGGCATATACACGCTCACCTACAGCTACCTCGTAACTCCGACATACATTGCAAGTTAAAAGCCAAGTCATTGCCAAGCTTTCGCAAATACTTGAGTAAGTCGACACTAAGGAACCCAGTAATGTACCAAGTACTTGGCTATGTAAGAAATTAGCCAAGCACTCATTAATGAAAGTAGTGAGTCAAGTACGGCTCCAACGTAAGGGGCACTGCTCTAGTTGCGGTTTTAAACCGTAACGCATACGCCAATTACTTTCGCTACTCCAACGTGTATGCATTCACACCGACATGTAACTTCGAAACTTTTGAAACTTCATGGGAATTGCTTTTCAAAGTGTAGCTTTTCTTCCAGAATTTATTATTTTTATTTATCACTACATAGTATAAAACAAAGTCGCTTTCTCTGTCCCTATGTCCCTATGTAGGCTTAAATCTTTAAAACTACGCAATGGATTTTCCGTTTTTTTTTTTAATAGATAGAGTGAATCAAGAGGAAGGTTTGTATGTATAATACATGCATAATATACCGTGCGAAGCCGGGGCGGGTCGCTAGTACAGTATAATACAAAATTTGTACTCTTTACGAACACCACAAATTAGTACACTGAAATTACAAAACTAAAAAAGACAAAGTTAATAACTATGCATTTACTTACAATTACAGTCCATCAATCGTGCTGTGGTTGTCCATGGGCGGCGGTGATCACTTACCATCAGGTGCACCGCAAGCCCGTGTGTCGGTTTTAATATTAAAAAAAAAGTGGTGTTCTTATAATTTTACTTTACCTAGTATTAATTTTATAACACGTTCACCTCGGTGTGACACGGGACTGTATGGAAGGTAAACATCTTTGTAATCACAATTTTAAATTGCACATGCATGCTTCGTTAAGCCTCAATGCCGAAGGAAACGCGAAAAGAGTTTAATTTTGCCTCGATGCCTGGGGAAATTATTAAAAGGGATTTTCAACGGATTCACTACCAGCGTATGCGCGTTTTCGTGACTTTCGCCCAGTGCCTCTATCATAATTTTACAGGCATTTGAACGCATGTGCGTCTAAGGCCCCTGAAGAAGTATCGGGTTTGGCAGTCATGGCTAGCACGAGGGCGCGCGAGAACTGTGTCGCACGCGAGGTAGAATACCCGTCTTTTTCTTACTGTTCGTTCTAGAAAGAGACGAGTAGTCTATTTGACGCGCGACACAGCTCTCGCGCGCTCTCGTGCTAGCTGTGCTGGTAGAGAATGCGTTAATAATATTAGGCTGTTTCATCAGTTTTTTATACGACAAGTAAGTCAAACCAGCATGTGGGTTACCTGAAAATCCACCTACCACTCGCACTAGTTAGAGGATTACGAATGAGTTGCCATTACAGGGTTAAGATGGAATGATGATGATGATGATCCTCCGACCGATTTCGGCTTTGGCGACCACCACGACTCCTAGTCAGTATGACGCTCATGCGCCCGAAGATGGCTTACGAGATACAGCCGATCTTAGAGGTGAAACCTCGCGCACAATGAGTGCATGTGACGCCGCCGGAACTCGGCAGCGCAAGCAATGCTGCTTGGCGGCAGGATTAGCGAGTAAGACGGTAATACAGACCTTGCACAAGGTCCTTTCTTACTTTTATCAAACACTAGCATCTGCTCGAGAATTAGACTTACATTAGGCAGACCTTTGACATGTTTATGGATATCCTACGGGAACTATGCAATTTTTCAGGATAAAAAGTAGCCTATGTGTTTATCTAGGGTATTAGCTATTTCCGTTCTAAATTTTATCAAATCCGTCCAGTCGTTTCAGCATGAAGAAGGAACAAACATACACATTCACATCAATATTAGTATTTAGTAGGATTAGTAGGACTTATCACACACTATCTGCCAACATTATAACGTCAAGTTATTGAACTAATCCGACAAGCAAGACAGCCACCTGGCGGGTTGTTTTGTCTCTATTTGCAGTATGAAAACAAATAGGGATGGCTAGAATAGACTGGGGGTTGATTTGATTGCGGGGATTATCTAGCATTTAGATTTAAGTGGCGAAACGGAATTTGATAGTAGGGATCTGTGGTGAAGCCCATCGTGTTTCTGTTATGAGATAGTACTCACTATATTGTATAAAATAAACAGTGAGCGTACCTGCTAAGTTTCGTATTCTAATAAATCATCAGCATCTGCAGCTTCTAATGAGCCCCACTGCTGGGTACAATCCTTCTCCTCTCATAATAAGAAGGTTCAGACTAAATTATCTAACTAATATTATAAATGCGAAAGTATGGATGGATGGATGTTTGTTTGTTACTCAATCGCGCCAGAACGGCCCAACGGATCTGGATGAAATTCGGCACATAGATAGAGAAAAGTCTGTAATAGCACATAGGCTACTTTTTATCCCGGAAAATTGCGTAGTTCCCGCGGGATAGCGATAACGAATTATTTGCAGACGAAGTCGCTGGCAACAGCTAGTATTGTATAAAATAAACAGTGAGCGTACCTGCCAAGTTTCGTATTCTAATAAATCATCATCATCTGCAGCTTATAATGAGCCCCACTGCTGGGTAAAATCCTCCTCCTCTCATAATGAGAAGGTTCAGACTAAATTATTGAAGATAAAACTAAAATAAATATTATTTCATAGTCTCAATAAAAATTTCGCCCTTTCCCTCGTTGGGCTTTTACCATCTGCACGCCCACAATCATGCTAAGCGTGGCCTTTGGGTTCTGTTACCTTAGGCCCTGTTTACCCCGTAAGGGATAGACACGATTTATTGTGTATGTATGCAGGACGCATACAAAGTGTAAACAGAAAACTCCTCAACGTTAAACATCAAAAGTAATTATTACTCGAAGTTAATTACTTCAAGTCGTTACATGCCCCAATGATTAATTACTTTCAGGATACCTCGTGGAAGACGTCCATGTCACGCCAGACAAAATGGCACCGAAAACGAATAGAAAAAAAAATTACATACATTATTTACGGAGTCATCAATAAGAAATCACATCGAGTTCGTGAGATTTTCATAGAATATTCTGGAAATTTTTCTATGGGGCCAAAGCATAAGCGGGAGAGGGGTCTTAGCGCGATTAAATTTTTTCTCAGTTCAGGTTTTAGCTGTCATTTTTAGTATGGATTTGACAGCGAGCGAACCTAAACTGAATCAGAATTGAATCGCATTAAGACCTCATGGTAAGTCCCTTGTGCTTTTAGCATTAACAGAAATAAAACAAAGGGTCAGCTGATGGGAACTGAGCACGATTTTGACTGTATACATACATACATACAACATATAAATCACGTCTTTATCCCCTACGGGGTAGACAGAGCCCAATATTTTCATTTTGGTTTTTATTTAAGTTAGTAGAGTTTTATTCACTACACTAGCTTTTGCCTGCGACTTCGTCCGCGTAGACTTCATTTAAATCCGTCTTTAGTGCACGTCTTTACTAGTGAAGCAATATTTATATAATACGTTGCGACTCTAGGCAGCTGCGATTTTTGACATGTTCATCGCTATCCCGCGGGAACTATGCAATTTTCCGGGATAAAAAGTAGCCTATAACCTGGCCGGTGATTTTCTCAACAGATTAGTAAAGTTTTCAACAAAATCCGTTCAGCCATTTTCACGTGATGCGCGCACAAATATACAGACAAACAGATAAACAGACAAAAAGTCTAAAAACTATTGGAACGTGTTCTGTTATCGAATCTAAGTATCCCCAGCCTATTTTTTTTTAAATATCTTCCATGTACAGACTTTCGACCCTCTTCAGCTTTATTATTATGTAGGTATAGAAGGTACGCCGCACAACGTCTAAACATTAGCTATCCATATTAATCAGAATAAAAAAATCCGTGGTATTCTAGTAGTTTGACCTGTGGCCTCTCAAGCAGAGGGTAGTTGGTTTGAGTCTTAAACTCGCACCTGTCTTTTCGTGTGCGAAATTTACACTTGCAATTTACCATGAGCTTTTCGGTGAAGGCAAACATTGTGAGGAAACCTGCACACATCTGAGAAGTAATTCAGTGATGTGTGTGAAGTTCCCAATCCCCCAATCCGCACTGGGCCCGCGTGGGAACTATAGCCCAAGCTCTCTCATTCTGAGAGGAGGCCTGGTCCAAGCAGTGGGACGTATTAAGACTGAAGATGATTGATCATAATAGCTGACGACGACGATAGATGACGACGTGGTTGGCTTAGTTGGTAGTGACCCTGCCTGCGAAGCAAGCGTTCTGGGTTCGAATCCTAGTAAGAGCATATATTTGTGTGATGAGCACAAATATATGTTCCTGAGTCATGGATGTTTCTATCTATTTAAGTATGTATTTCTCTATATAAGTATGTATATCGTTGTCTAGTACCCATTACACAAGCCTTACTAGCGCTTACTTTGGGACTAGGTCAATTTGTGTGAATTGTTCCCTAATTATAATTATTATAATTATAATTATAGCTACTTGGTCAATTTTGTTAACCCTTTTGAGCTTCGGCTGGCCAATCAGAATGCAGTAATTGTCAATTTCGGGTTGGCGTAATTTTGTCTCATATGAATTATGTATATGAGGTCTCTATTGGGTTATTTGCAGATAGAACAGGTACAGTCAACAAAAAGAACAGTCAGCAGAAAAACAAACTAGCTTTGTCAGTGACATTTTCGCCAAAAACAAAACGCTGTCACCTGTCACCCGCCCCAAAACCCCATACAACCCCCGAGCGGGTATTAATAAAAAGTTTTTTCATGTAAATAAATAATTCAGGAATATCACGACCGCAGCCGGAATTTTTTCAACTTTAATAATGTTAAGGCTCAAAATGAATCGTAAATTGTAACTTTTATCGTTAAATCTTTGATGTGGGAATACGTTTGTTTTTTGTTTGGGCGAGTTCGAGTGCTTAGGCCGAGTGGCAAGAAATATGTAGATTTTATCATTAAACCGGTTTAAACTGGATAGTTCCGAACATTTCGACACTACTAAACTTAATTTAACACTAAATGGAAAGAGGTATTCTATCTTAGTTGTCTAAACTGGCTAAGCATTTGCGATCCACTAGTGTTTTGACCCACTTGGTCGATTGCCTTCCTTAACCGGTTTTTAAAAATAACTGGTTTGAGGTCAATCACTACGGCCATGCGGCGGATTACGGTCATGTGCCATATTATTATTATTTTTACCATCTTGTACCCGTTATCAAGCAATAAATGGATTATTATTATTATTATTCGGTATATTTATCTTTTATCTTAAGTTAGGTTTTTACAATATTGAAATAATAGTAATAATAATAATAATTTATTATTATTATTATTACTGAAACCGAAAAGCGGTTTAGGTACGGTTTGGTTATCGGCTTTTTGACCATTTTAAAGAAACCGGTTTTCGGCATCAATTCAGATTTTTGGCGAAATAAACCGGTTAACTTAAAACGCCATTTCTCGTCGTCTCTGTTCAAACATTCTTTGTAGCTGCACGCAGGAAAGAGATGGAAAGAGCATCGTGCGGTGCGGTGGGGGCGGCGTTGCTTTGAGTAAAACCGGTTTAGTGTCGGTGAGCGTTGGGTACGTATTAAAATACATAAAGTTCAAAATGTATTTATAATGGGTTAAAATACATAATGGTTCAAAATATATACTGCGATTTTCTCCGAAAGTGACAAATTAACAGGATTGTTATAAAACAAACCTAACCTAAACCAATCTATAGATTACGATATCAAAAAAATTTATTTAGCTAATAGTTTCACAGAAAATTGCATTATATATTTTGAACTATTATACATTTTAACCCATTATACATTTGGAACTTTATAAATTCTGATCCGCTCCCGTGAGCGCGAGCTCCAAAATTACGTTCTTCGTATTAACCGGTCACAGAAATTTTACGGCTAAATGTGGACGCATCTGAACGTTTTAATGTTTTTTTTTTCGAGCCTACTCTATCATTAGGCATAGAATTTGAAAATCAAACATCGAATCCACTTGATTCAATTTTTTTTAAGACTTGATACCTTTATTAATCAGTAATATTAACATGACTAAAAAATAATTATTATAAACTAAAACTAAAAACTAGACTTAGAAATAAAAATAAAAACTATATAAATAGAAAATTTGCCCCAGATTGCTGCCTATGAGTAGCGTGCCCAGAAGGCTGGCAGAATTATAAATAATACATACTGTTAATTTATCCCTCCGCTAACCGGTTTTGTTTCAAAACCGGTTCCGATCCCTGGTAGTAAGTATTGTATAAAAAAATGTCTAATTTCAAATTAAGATGAAAACTAAAACGCAGCCAACAGTCAAGACGAATATCTTGCGCTTGTGACGCCCGACATTTCCCGAATGCAAGCCACAAATCAGAGGGCGACGGTGCAATTTGTTCATTGCTCTGTCAACGGTCCCTTGGGAAATACAATTATGAATTTTCATCTGGTTGTGGAAGGATGTTGTCGCCTTAGGGTGACGACCTTCGTGAGACGCTGACGGATTAAATATAATAAAGCAACCGCTTTACACCTAAAAAGGCGTTTTATCGTTTGAAAAAGGCCAATTTAAAAGCATGGTCAAGATCAATAAGAAATTATCAAAAAAATGTCCAAGATTTAAAAAAAATCAGTACCATATCCTATGTCATTACTGTCAACTTGTTTTGTACATTTCCAGCGTCGTTTTTTGTCGTAGTTGGCTTTTAATTTTTTTCTTTTTTTTGGTAGAGTACCTATTTAAGTTTACAATTATGTTTTACTGAGAGCACGAAGCACCAAATTGTATGCAATGAACATCATTTTCTCCATTGCCGCATAATGGCTGGCAACTTGCTGGCAATAAGGAAAGGCTTTTTTTCTATCTAGAAGAAATGTTAACTTTGAACAGTTTTACGTGTTAATAAAACACTGGCCGCTAAGACTGATTAAAAATAAGTGATATAACGTTGCTTTGGCTTCACCGGACAAATTCCTTTTTCGAATTCGCTTCAAAACTGGCTAGTTGTTGACAAATACTTTCCCCATTTACGCCAGACGCCAATGATTCCTCTGTGTATTTTACAGCGTGGACACTTGACTATGAGGAGTAATCGAGTTGACTGCAGGAGTTATGAAGAGAGGGCGCCTCGGCGGCGCCGCGCCGGATATCAGCTCCCCCTGCGGATACGGGCGTAGAGTTAGCAGAGATACTACAAAAATAGAGGCAATAATAAACACGGCAAAAGATGGACGTCGCGAGACCAGGGGCCTTACCATAACGTCCTAATTCCGACGCAGTTCAAGTTTTAGCTGTCACTTTTAGTATGAATCTGACAGCGAGCAGACCTAAACTGAAACGCATTAAGACGACATGGTACGGCCCCAGTAAACGTCATGAGTACTGAGTAAATTTTGTAGGCAGTGCGCTCTTAAGGCTTTCGGGTTTGTTTTGTGGTTTCACTTTCAAGGGTTTGATGCTTGAATCGGCTGATGATACCCGAAACCCGAATGTTTTTTTTTATGTTGGAGAGGCCAGACACGAATTAGTGGGTCACCTGATGTTAAATGATCACCACTGTCCATAGACAGCCGCAGCGCTTTACGCGATGCCAGTGCGTTGTCGTTCTAAGAGCGTATGGACTGTAAAATGCGAACTTTAAATTAAACCTAACCAAAAATCGAATCAAAAAGTTATACGATAGGTACCTACGCGAATAGTTATAGTTTTCTTAGGTATGTGTCTTTTGAAATATATCTTCTGTTAGTTAGGTACGTAAAAATGTAAATATCACGTCTTAATACCGACTCAGTTCAGGTTACAGCTGTCATTTTTAGTATTGATCTGACAGCGAGCAAACCTAAACTGAATCGCACTAAGACGTCATGGTAAGGCCCCAGTTTTAATAGTAACTTTGCTAGAAACACAGACTTCAACTCCAAAAAGTATGTAAGTAACACAAAGATCGACACCAAAATGATAAAATAAAAACCTCAAAAGCTTTGATGTTCCAATATTATTCTGCCGACGCTACCAAAAGAGGACTCATTCTAAAGATCTTCCGATGAACTCACAAAAACTTATTTGAAGGAAGCTAGGGAGTAGTTTATTTTTATGCGGCACTATTGTTTAGTCATTTCTCATTTGGCTCAGCATTGCTGGCTTTATGTGATCTATTTATTGCCTCGTCTTTATCTATTTTGTTTTCGGCTGTATCACTTTGTGGAAGCGATTGGCTTTTTATACATGTTTCTTTGATGATATTTGTGTTTTTCACATTAGAAAGACGGTAACTGGACCAAATAAAACCATGAAAAAGTAGGTACTTGAAGGGTTTTCTATTGTAATTTGCTGTTTTTTTATTTTTAAAAAGTCATCTTCAATAATAAATAATACAATGTCAAGATTGTTTACTTTCTAAAGTGAACAAAAAAACAAAGTATAACGAGGCAGGCAAAAAAATATCATGGGACAATATTACAAATCGAACTAGTCCCAAACAAATCAATATACATTACATAATTACTAGTTCGGTACATAATTATCAAGATCAACTAGTAGTGCTAAGTAGTACGATAAGAATCTGTAATATTTGGTATGGTATCGTAACGCTTCATTGCACATAACCGAATTAAATAAATGCAATATTATAGAGAGTAGCACAAAGGCACTAATTAAATGTGACGAAGAATTAGACAGCTCTCTAGATGGATCTATTGGTTAATTGTTCGGGGCACAGACACCAAATTAGCTAACTAAATAAAAATACTGAAATAGAAGTATAATTGAAGGTAATGCTGGAAATATTCGCGGCTGGGTCGCTAATGAAACGCGATTTATCATTCCCGCTGCCAAATAAAACCTTGGGACAGACGCGTGGTACAAGTGATAGGAGAATCAACAAGAACTTTTTCACACCTCTCATCCAGAAAAGTAAGCTTTGCTCCCTGTCGAGAGGGATCAAAGTACAACTTTTCTGTTCAAGGCTTTTCTAAGTATTTTTTTGCAAATGCAATTTTTTAAAGTTGATAATTGTAAAACAACGCTTTTTTCTATGCTGGTAGTTATTTAATTTAGAATGAAAAAAAGAATTCTTTTTTAAGATTTTTAATGTTCGGCGTGAAAAGTTGTATGAGCCACTCGGGAGCAAAATTATTTTCATCTTGGGCTTTAGCACTTGAATCCCTCATTACGCTGTAGATTCTACTTTAGAATCCCTCGCCACGCTCAGGATTTTATTGTAGAATCCTTCTCCACATTCTGGATTCAATGTAACGCCCTCGCCGTAAATACATGATTTTGCTCCCTTGTGACACAAATAACTATTAAGCCGGGTACTCATGCGAGCTCTAACCGTAACTGTTACACGTTACAGTAACCGAATGTGTACATGGCACGTTGGCTCGTGTAGTTTTTTTACGTGATTATCGGGCAAACGTGTATGCGGGTCACCTGATAGAAACCAATCTAACTAATATTATAAATGCGAAAGTATGGATGGATGGATGGATGCATGGATGGATGTTTGTTTGTTACTCAATCACGCCAGAACAGCCCAACGGATCTGGATGAAATTCGGCACATAGATAGAGAAAAGTCTGGAATAGCACATAGGCTACTTTTTATCCTGGAAAATTGCGTAGTTCCCGCGGGATAGCGATAAACGAATTTTTTGCAGACGAAGTCGCTGGCAACAGCTGGTAAATAATATCTCTCACAAATCTGGTGCTTGTTTTTGCGAGTTTAATGTTTTAATCGCCAGTTTTTTCGTAAAAAAAAACTATAGGACGTTATGTACTGTCACGCTGAATGGTTATGAAAATATTTTTTTATTTCTTATATGTTGTACAACAGCTCGTACAAAATGATATTTAATTTAAGTCGTCTTTGAACATTTTTTCGAGGTTTCATTTAACGGTCAATTAAAAACTTAACATTAAAATTAGCAAAAATTTAAGTATTTTAAATTTGATTGCCGCTTTTAGCCCATAACTTGGCTGCGCCGGCGAAGACGTGAACTCAGAGAGCTCGCTATAACTTTAATTAGATTGCAGAAAACAAAACGGCGTCGGACTTTAGAAAAATACCCGACACGAAACAGGGGGGCTACTCCGAAACTCAAAGTTCGTATACCGTCCCCCTCACTCTCATGTAAATGACTATTAGTGTGAGCGAAACAGCGCGTAACGAACATCTAATTCTTCATTTTGGTGGATAGTTGGAGTGCACTCTTGATTATCGCGAACGCTAACGTTAGAGCAGTGTTGGCAATTTTGTTGTATTATTTTAACCCTCTGTGTGGACGGACGGTATAAATTTTAAGAAAACAAAACGGTGTCGGACTTTAGTACAATATCTACCCTACCCGAGCTATGTTAGTGTTATCCTACTTTCCTACTAATATTATAAATGCGAAAGTTTGTGAGGATGGATGGATGGATGTGACGATGTGAGTATGTATGTTTGTTCCTTCTTCACGCTGAAACGACTGGACGGATTTGGATAAAATTTGGAACGGAGATAGCTGGTATCCTATATTAATACTTAGGCTACTTTTATTCTGGAAATTTTCAAAATTCCCGCGGGATAGTATTAGAGGCTGTATAGCGCCTAGTGTACTGGCTTGATGTAATCCATACATGTTCAAACGGTTGTCTAAGCAACATAGAACGGTTTGTTTAGACATAACTATTATGATTGTACCTAGAGGCTGACGTGTGTACGTCGTGTGTGTTTTCTAAATATTTACACTTTAATATACCATTTACTGTTACTCTGGCTGCTCATTTCCACATAATCTCATTTGATAGCGATTAACGGGTCTCTATCGTTTGCCCGAATTTCATATGCCATAAATGTATTGTTTGCCATAATGATTGCCATAACTCTTTTTTCTCTTTATTTGTTAATTATTCCGGATTGTTTTGAAACAAACCTAACCTAACCTATAGAGTTCTACAGGATTGCCATTACATTGCTCCTGAAAAAATTACGGTTTCAGAGAAAACAAGGGTTATGGCAAATGATCATTATGGCAAACATTACATTATGGCATATGAAATTCGGGCGAAAGAGGGGCTCCGGCGATTAACATGTCAATTAGTAATTCTACGCGGACGAAGTCGCGGGCAGAAGCTAGTTAGTATATAATGTGGGTCAATTCTTGCAAACTTTTCAGCTACTTAGTTCTACTGGTTTGTGGTCTTATCGATTTGAAATTTGGTACATATATCTGAAAGTCTACTTAAAGAAGTTGTTGCAGCTAATTTCACAGATCAGGCTTTCTTTGCATCATCTCACGTGATCTTACCCCAGCTGATATTTAATAAGCTCAATCACGGCCAGCACGTAGAGGTATACTCCCCATTTGTCCTCCCGCTCGCCCCGCCACGGATCCTATTTCAACAAGCGATTATTGGCAGGCAATATCGACGGGGCACGTGTGGAGCACCCGGTGCACTCCGCGTGACCCGGTCCAACGGTTTTTAGGGGCCAGTTTTTGTGGAAATCGGGTGTGAAATGTTGGGAGTGTTTTAAATGGTTCGATGAATTTGGAACGGAGCCGTGGTAGGCTAGTGATGACTGTGGCCTCTCAAGCAGAGGGTCGTGGGTTCGAGCCCGGGCTCGCACCTCTGAGTTTTTAGGAATTTATGTGCGAAATTACATTTGAAATTTACCATGAGCTTATCGGTGAGGAAACCTGACCAATCGCAATAAGGCTTAGTTACCCTGGTTGGAAGGTCAGATGGCAGTCGCTTCTGTAAAACTAGTGCCTACGCCAAATCTTGGGATTAAGTTGTCAAAGCGGACCCCAGGCTCACTCAGCCGTGGCAAAACCAGGAAAAATGCTTAGGAAGATAATATTCATGATGGTGAATTTGGAAAAGCTTTGGTTTCGTGAAGAAGGGACCACAATAGAGAAAGCATCAGTTGCTTCTCTTCCCGCACTGATGGTATTGCGGGAATCTATGGGTGGTGGTTTTTACTTACCATTAGGTGACCCACTTGCCAGTTGGCCTTCTTTGTCCTATATAAAAAAGACATGAAACGTTTCCACTAAAACTATTCCAGCGCCTATAAACTTCTTAAGTTAAAAAGCTTGCCAAGTCTCAAAACCGAAGCGAACACATGTACGGGAAGCTATAAAAAATATACAAGTTCGAAACTGTAACTACAAACTCGCAAACCGCTGATCTGCGCTCATAAATAAAGAGAAGTTGTCGCCAAGTCCCGGTTACATCGGCATATGATTCGCGGCCGACTAAGCAATCAAAAGTTGTACGCAGCGAAGAATACATCGCGCTTTGCATTTGCGTTGCGAAACGCTAAAATAATACCAAAATAAAAACGGGCCAAGTGCTATAATTTTTATAGCTAAATATTTACCCTACCTAATTTCGACATGGTCCGTATAATTTACATACTGTTACCTTGCTACTCAAAAAACTACACGTGTAAAGAAACTACGTACATAATAATGTTTACATGCACAACCTAGGATATGCTTCTGTTCACATTGATCAAACGATCACAAAAACACGAGTGATTGCGGAGTAAAGAAACCTTAAAAAGGTTTCCACAAGGTGACGCCTGATTTAGTCAACTATTTTTATTATAGTTTATTACAGACATAATAAACATAGTTTACCCCCTTTTCGGGTAATTACTCGTACCCTCCAAAACCATTGTCATAGGTCATTGTATTGAGGTCAAGTGCCAATATAAGACGGCCCGTAGCCGATACAAAACGTATTGGGTCTGCAAGCTCTCAACTCAATGGCTACGAGATGTGCTATGAGCTACGACGTGCTACGCCGTAGCATTGTGTTTGGAGAGGCTGTATTGATTACGTCTCGTAGGTGATAACATTGGTTGTACAGTTAAACGTTTGTCTATTTATTAAGAGTTTGATCAGTTACTTTGACAATAACTTAAACCATTATGCCCGGTTCACATTATTCCAGTAAAATTGTTCCAGTAGCATTACATTGCGGCGTGTGGTGGACCACACGGTGGACCAGTAAAGTTTGACACGTTAGCCGTGACGTTAGCCCCGCATTGTAATGCTACTGGAACAATTTTACTGGAATAATGTGAACCGGGCATTACCGACGATTTCGACATAGATTATATAAGAAAGAACGAAAGAAAGGAAAGGTTTATTCAAAAAGGTGAGGTAAGGAGGGGGGATAGGGAAGGAAGGGAGGTTAGCTTTATTATTTAGGTTTAAAGGTTTATCATTTATTTATTTTCTGTCAAATTTGACCCACTTCTATGGACCGACCTCTTAAAATGAGTCAAGAATTAAAGCGGTTGGTCTATAATGCATTTCGAAACGCGGCGACGACGCGGTTGGCCTAGTTGGTAGTGACCCTGCCTGCGAAGCAAGCGTCCCGGGTTCGAATCCTGGTAAGGGCATATATTTGTGTGATGAGCACTAATATTTGTTCCAGAGTTATGGATGTTTTCTATCTATATAAAGTATGTATTTCTCTATATAAGTATTGTATATCGTTGTCTAGTACCCATAACACAAGCCTTACTAGCGCTTACTTTGGGACTAGGTCAATTTGTGCAAATAGTTCACTAATATTTATTTATATTTATTTATTTATTTATAAACAACACTGAAAATTAGAACCCATAGAAAAATCTCAAAGTAAAGCTATGAAGGTTAACTGGTAGAGATCCCTTATAGGGTTAAGTTCGCATTTGTGCATATATTATTGTTATTTGTATTATTTTGTGAATTGTATCTGTCCACGACACGGCAATTTATTTTCGTTTAAATAAGTGAACACGTATTTCTTGACAAAAGTTCAATAGTGTAATCATGACAAGACCATGTCAAAAGTCAACATTAAAAATATAAGAAAATGAAGGAGAGCGGCGCAAGGAGTCTGTAATAGTATCTGTTTCTTTATATTTTTACAATAAATCATTACTTACTTACTGAATCGAACCGCTACTACACCACTATACCGCTACACCACCCATAGCAGTAATAGTAAGCCTTCGAATTTTTCCTATCTGTATCCTCCTATACGTCCACAATAATGCTCAACGTGGCCGTTACCTTAAGCTCTGTCTACCCCGTAAGGGATAAAGACGTGATTTGTGTATGTATGTACCAGCTGTCACGTGACCTTGTTACTATGCGAATTTTTGCCGCCAACCGTCATCTGTTTGAATGATGTTTGTACGGCTTCTAGTGGTCAGATTGACTTGATTTTTAGGGTTCCGTACCCAAAGGGAAAAAACGGGACCCTATTACTAAGACTTCGCTGTCCGTTCGTCCGTCTGTCACCGGGCTGTATCTCAAGAACCGTAATAGCTAGACAGTTGAAATTTTCACAGATTGTGTATTTTTATTGTCGCTACAACAACAAATACTAAAATCAAAATAATAAAAATAATTAAGGGGGGCTCCCATACAACAGAGTAGTTGATGTCGGCGTTTTTTGCTGTAAATAAAAATAATATTTAAGGGGGGGCTTCCATACAGCAAAAGTATGTATTTTTATTTACCGTTTTTTGCTAGATATTAATAATGGCTACACGTAGACGCTAGAAATATTTACAAATTATTAAGGTTATATATTCTGGTACGGAACCCTTCGTGCGCGAGTCCGAGTCGCACTTGGTCGGTTTTTTTATTTTACATGCTACGTAGAACGATGAGCTGTTATTTTCGCCAGTGTAAAAGTTCTACGAAACGGCTTCTCTAGTGAAAAAAAGTGGTACAGTAAAGTTGTCATGCAAAAAGTCATTTATTGTGTTCCAGAAGCCCAACTTGTTTAGTTGCGGAGTTGTGATTCCGTAGTTTTTCTAGTGTTTGTTTTCCGCAGAACTAAGCAAAAAGAGGGTAGTTTGTTAGTTTATGTATGCACTCACATTGAAATTTATTGGCACAAACGGAACAAAAAAATCGTATTTCTGGATCTGAAAAAAGCTTTGCAGTCACATAATTCTAGATTCTAATATTATCCTGAGTGAATAAATAAATCCTTATCAGGCAGTCTTATCCGACCGACCGACCGGATAGCCTAGTGGTAAGTGACCCTGACTATGAAGCTAGAAGTCCCGGGTTCGAATCCCGGTAGGGGCTGACATTTGTATGATGCATACGAATGTTTGTGCCCGAGTCATGGATGTTGTATGTATTTAAGTATGTATTTATCTAAATTATATAAGTATGTTTATCCGTTGCCTGGTACCCATAGTACAAGCCTTGTGCTTAGTTTGGGACTGGGTCAATTGGTGTAATTTGTCCCATGATATTTATTTTTATTTATTTATTTATTTTATCGCTTAAAAGCGATACTAACAACCATTTAGATTCAGCCATTGACCTTTAGGTCTTGTTACCTTAGGCTCTGTCTATATAGTCTAAAGACGTGATTTATATATGTACTAGCTGTTGCCAGCGACTTCGTCTGCAAAGAATTCGTTTATCGCCATCCCGCAGGAACTAAGCAATTTTCCGGGATAAAAAGTAGCCTTTGTGCCTTTCCAGACTTTTCTCTATCTATGTGCCAAGTTTCATCCAGATCCGTTAGGCCGTTCTGGCGTGATTGAGTAACAAACAAACATCCATCCATCCATCCATCCATACTTTCGCATTTATAATATTAGTTAGATATTGCTGTATATGTACTTATATATGCTAATACTATTAACATTCGGTCAACAGTACAACTGCCAGAATATCAAACAACTGTAATAATGTGCAACGAACAATCCGTTTTAATGCTATGTTCAATTTTACTAATAATGGAAGCGATTTGAAACGACCATTTTGTGGTGTAAATGGTTCTGGAATAACAGCTTGGAATGCGCGTCCCAATAACAATTGTACTGATTATTCGTGTGCCAGTTAAATAGCAGACGTTTGCGGGTGGTAGGGCCTTGTGCAAGGTCCGTCCGGATCGCTACCACCATCTTACTCGCTAATCCTACCGCTAAGCTGTTCCGGTGTGGAGAGTAAGACAGCCGGGGAAATTACGGGCATAAGAGGCATTTCATCTAAGTCCTCTAGGTTGACAACGCATTTGCAATCCCTCTGAGGTTGCGGGTGTCTATGAGCAGTGGTGATCGCTTACTATCAGATGACCCACTTGCTCGTTTGCCTTCCTATTCAATAAAAAAAAATGTATAAGAAAACGGGACGACACTACTGTATTGCCACTTTTGAATTTCTACTCTTTTTTTCCAGACTATATCGCTGATAGCAATTAGAAGTAAAATCCAATAATCACTTAAATCTTGCTGGAACGGAATAAAGGGCCAGGCAAGGCGTTAGTTCTCGCCTCCCTTGAATTTAATTTGACCTTTCAGCCTAAATCTCCGAAATTAACGGCCGCTGGCATATCGTCCTCGATTACTTTTACCTTCCACCTTTACTCCTAAATTCCAAATTTCATTTCACTTCGATTTTATTGGAAAAGTTAAGCTATATAGCTTTGCGAGCGGCACCGTTGTTAAGGTTGCTGAGCAAACATTTCCTTCGTCAAATGTTTGTTGTTAAGGTGATATCAGACGGTTCACATTTTTGTTCATTTACTTATTTCGTTTTGCATTTTTCACTCGTGACGCTGAACGTCAAGTGAAAGAAAAGTGCCGAATTAATTCATTAGTGAATTGATCAAACGGTGTTTAATGTTTTTATTTCATTCACTCGAGTGAACCGTCTGATATCACCTTTAGGGTTCCGTACCAAAAGGGTAAAAACGGGACCCTATTACTGAGACTCCTGCGTCTGTCTGGGCGCACTTGGGGTCATGGGGTCCTGGCGCATATTTCATCAGAGAGCTGTCAACACAACTGACGACCAAAGGGCTGGCAACGAGAAAATGCTGCTAGTCTTTCGGGCATCATGCTACTTTTTAATATATTAATTTAGTTTTAGGAAACTATTTTTTTTTATTAGTCTTTAAATTTGTCTATTTCCTTGTTATTTATTTATAAGCCTTTTTATTCCGAATTCGCTATAATTTCAGTAAGTACATGTTGTTGTTATTGTCGTTTATTTATTAAATTGTCGCGTAATTCGGCGTGCCTCATGGCATAGGCCTCCTCCGTGTATTGGAGGGTTTGGGCTATAGTTCCCACGCGCGCCCAGTGCGGATTGGGAACTTAACACACACCATTGAATTTCTTCGCAGATGTGTGCAGGTTTCCTCACGATGTTTTCCTTCACCGAAAAGCTCATGGCAAATACAAATGTAATTTTCGCACATAAATTCCGAAAAACTCAGAGGTGCGAGCCCGGGATTTGAACCCACGACGCTCTGCTTGAGAGGCCACAGGTCAAACCACTAGGCTACCACGGCTTTTTTATTTTTTCCTTGTTATTATTACGTAAATACCGTCACGCCTCTTTCCCATAGGGGTAGGCAGAGACATCCTTTTTCCACCTGCTACGATCCTAATGTACCTCTTTCGCTTCATCGGCTTCATCCACATAATACAATACAATACAATACAAGTACTCTTTATTGAACACCACAAAGCAGTACAAAACAACACAAACAAAGTATACAATCGGCGGTCTTATCGCCACACACACACACACACTCACACATAATTATCAATCTTTTTATACATGCTCGTCGGTTTCGGGTACTCCTGACCTTCTTCAAAACGTCTCCTATTAGGCCCCGGAACATAATTATTGTTATTATATACTTAAAAAAAAAAAGAAAAAGGCCAGGTCAAGAGTACCCGAAACCCACGAGCATGTATGAAGAGATTGATGAATGTGGATGAAGCGAAAGAGGTATGTCAGGATCGTAGCAAGTGGAACAAAGTAGTCTCTGCCTACCCCTGTGGGAAAGAGGCGTGACGATATGTATGTATGTGTATTATATATACTTAGCGGCCCGATCGGTTGCCGGTTGCGAGAGTGCCATAGATACAGAGCGAGCGAGATGGTCGGCGGGTTGCGTTCAGAAACGTAGGCCCGCTCTACATTTGTGGTTTGAATAATGGACTCTAATTGCCCGAAATAAAATAAAGTTAAAATCCTTCCAATCAGTGAGTATCAGGGTTTAAAACAGAGCTCAAACTCTACTCGTCTGTCGCGTTTCTTTTATTGATTCCCTGAAGTTTATTAGTGAAATTTCACCTGGAGCATTGGGCATTAAGTACTAGAGCAAAACAAAGGACAAGCGGCGGCGGAGGGCAATAGGGAATATGCATATCACATTTCTCAATAAAATATTTATTTATTTATTTATTATGAAATGACTTAAATAATAATAATCTTCTTAAATATATAAAAGAAGAAACTGACTGACTGTTTGACTGACTGACTGACTGACTGACTGACATATCAGCGCACAGCCCAAACCGCTGGTTCTAGAGATTCCAAATTTGGCACGTAGGTTCATTATAAGGTCTAGGGGTGCACTAAGAAAGGATTTTTCAAAATTCGACCCCTAAAGGGGTTAAATGGGGGGTCCAAAGTTTGTATGGGGAAACAAAATATAAATATAATTATCGTAAAAGAGATGACAAAAAGTGAAATTAAAAGTAATATCGTTCAAGAAATACGGAAAATATAAGAGTACTAGCGGTTCCAGCGACTTCATCTGCAAATAATTCGTTCGAGCGTTTATCGCTATCCCGCGGGAACTACGCAATTTTCCAGGATAAAAAGCAGCCTATGTGCTATTCCAGACTTTTCTCCATCTATGTGCCGAATTCCATCCAGATCCTTTAGGCCGTTCTGGCGTGATTGAGTAACAAACAAACGTCCATCCATCCATACTTTCGCATTTATAATATTAGTTAGATCAAACTACCTACTAATTAGTCAGCGATTATTTATTTATTTATTTTCGGAGAACCAACAGCTATAATTTACAATACAGATTAGGTAGGTACTTCTATTGTACCTAGCAATGAAGACAATGGTGGTACTTGCTTACCATCAGGTGACCCACTTGCTCGTTTGCCTTCCTTGTCGTATAAAATATGTATATTGTTCTTTTCCAAAATAATGTAAGGCACTTTAGTCATAAAATTGAATTATTTTTTGCTTACGTATGATTACTCGATTAAGCCGTGGGAGGTTTAAAATTTTTTTTTTGTTATATTCATTGCAAAACGGTTCTACAAAACGGACAGTGCAGAATTGACAACATTTCATATTTCTGAGCCTATAATATTAATGGTTCTCTGTATTTTGTTTGAAAAGATGAACATGCTGACAGTTTAATTTTTTCGCCAGGGCTTGTATTTAATTTATAATTAATTTATTAATTTGTGCTTATTCTAAAAGGGCGCAAGTCCGATACTATCACAGAATAAACACTTATCCCTTTGTCTTTTCTCTATAGAAAAAAAAAACTGACGTCAATTTCCAATTGTCAATGTCAGGCCCTATTCTCCAATATTCGATTTTCGAGGGTCGCTTCGTGCTGTTCTGCTCATACAAATAGTCATTATCTTGAGAGTGAGAGTGAAGGTATGCAACACACTTCGAAAATAGAATTTCAGAGTTGCCCCCATTGTACTTTGAAGTTGTCAAAAATACAAAATTATGAGCCATTATTTTTTCTCGTGAAAAAAGCAAAGGCGTTTCACCTATCCTGTGGTAGTTTCGGTAAAATTAGGACATATTTTTAATTAATTTTCATTTTTTATAATAAGCGATATTAAAATTATATAAACATATTGCAGTGATCAGGAGGCAAAATGCTTTCGAACCATATATACATTTTCAGGTGTTATAAAAATGAAATGTTGTCAATCGCCGCCGTTCCTGCACCGGACCGGCGCCGCCGTAATTGTATCCGACGCACAAGTTGCGCCGTAACGCCGGATCGGCCCCGCCCACTCCAATAATCCTGGTCGCGTAAAAACTTGATTGGTTTCATCATTGACCGTTTTTAGGGATCTGTACCTTCAACGGAAAAAGCTGAACCCTTATAAGATCTCTTTGTACTGTCCGTCTGTCAGTACCCTCTTTTAAGAAGGCAGAAGTCATCATCTTTTTTTTTTATATATATATATAAGAGGGGGCAAACGAGCAGACGGGTCACCTGATGGAAAGTCACCATCGCCCATGGACACCTGCAAGACTTGGGGAATCACAGGTGCGTTGCCGACCCTTTCAAGAACAGGTAGGCTCGCTTTTTAAAGATCCCTAAATTGTACCGCTCAGGGAATGTTGCAGCAGGAAGTTGGTTCCAGATCTTCGTCGTACGAGGAAGGAAATTGCGTTTAAAACGCACGGTATCTGCGGGAACACGGTCACAGTTGAACATTGCCTTTCCCTTAGAACGATAAAGTTCTGTTTCTTTATATTTGTACAATAAAGCATTACTTACTTACTTTACTCACTTAAAATTTTCCATCCGCATCCACCTTCACCTAGAAGGCAAGTATCAAGCACAAATTAAATGTCAAATACTAAGTCTGCAATATATAGCTGTGAAAAAATCAAACTGCTAAGTTAACGCAATCAAAAACACAGTCTTATTTATAAAGGTGTTCCACACAAATGCCATGGAATAAGTAGAAACCTACAGGGGTACTTTGAGTTGTCCTAGAAGGTTTTGAAGCTAGTTTTTATAGTAGGTACCAATGAGAAAAGGCCTTTTTTTTGTGAAGCCTTTTGGGTAAGACACAAATGGAGTAAACACTTTTTGAATCATATTTTAAACGCAGATTTTCCGAACGAAACCTTCAAGAAACTTTCTTAGTTTGTTCCCGGAAACACTCCCAAGTAAGCTATTTAATACACGGTTCACAGTGACTTATAACCCGCATGCTAATCTTCCCATCTTCCCTTCTAATATATTATAAAAGTTAGCATACCTCACGCTATTTATTCTGAGGTCGGATCCCATTTACAATCCATCAAGGCCACCGACTTTTATAAGTCTACCTCCGCGACCTGTTTCTACCCGCGACTTCATAGGACTTCCCTGATTGTTCCTCCAACAAATAAACCAAGAACAAACTCATTTAACTCCCATATTGTGTACGGCATCCATTGAGAATGAGATGAAGTCGTAATGTTGTTTGAAGTTAGCCGAGTATCGAGCCAAGTCGAGTGGAATACGTAAAAAGTTTCACCAACTCGGCAAAGGTATAAATTACATTACGCGTAGGTGTTTTTAATTGCGTAAGGGGTCAAGTGGGGTGTTGAGCTCAAAAGTGGGATGTGTCAAAATTTGGACTAGTATTGTTTCCACATGGTGCATTCACCTTATGCATCCCCGCGCTCAGGGCAACAACGGGGGTATGACGGGCTCTCCAGCTCACCGCTGCCTTCCCTAGTGAAAGGAGTGGAGAGACCTACCGTCTAAAAACCGACGCATTCCCTCCTGGCCGTGAACTGTGGGCGTTACGGGAGCACTAGGTGTCACCGCGACGCCTATTGGAAGTGACAAAACCTCACCCAACATGCCTCAGATCCCACACGTCACTTTTTGACGCTTTGTAACTGTGGTAGGGCAGCACACAAATAAATCACGCTTTATCCCATAAGTGGTAGACAGAGCCTAAGGTTAGTCCTAAAAGCCACGCTTAGCATGATTTTGGGCGGAAGATAAGGAAGAAGAAACTGCCAACTGCATTTGCCTATAACATGAAACCTACGATTTTTCGCCAATTCCCTCGATGGTCTTTTTATCATTTATTTGCGCGGGAAAAGAAGCAGCAAAATTAAATAAAAAAAACATAGAATATACCTACCTACCAATATTCTGTTTTTTTTTAAAGTGAAAACTTCTTCATCGGCGCTGAGCACTTTTTGGGAAGTGTAAAAAAATGTAATTTCGCGACAGACGTAAGACGGAGGGAGAGTTTAAGTACCAGGATATCAGAATCGCTTTAACGTTTGGCCTAGTGGTATAAGGTGTGGAATGACAGTGCGTTTTCTCAGGTGACCAGGGGCCGTACCATGACGTCTTAATGCGTTTCAGTTTAGGTCCGCTCGCTGTCAGATTCATACTAAAAGTGACAGCTAAAACTTGAACTGCGTCGGAATTAGGACGTCATGGTAAGGCCCCTGTTCAAATATCGTGTAGAAAAAGTTTTTTTATCTTTTTGCGCGTGTGTGCGTGTGTGTAGTTTGCACTTCTGCCGGCATTCAAGGAGTGCTACCCGGTGTTTTTTTTTTTAATTTAATGTTATTATCTATTTTATAATCTATGCGGAACTGGACGGCTCGTTAGTTGCTAATAAGATAGGCAACAAAACATCACTTCCCCTTGCTTTTAAAGCCTCGTTATCTCAAAACTATCGCGAACTTATTAATAACGAGTTTCTGAAGCGTCAATAAGGAGCTTGTTTTTTGTGTTTACAAAAGCTCGGCGTAAGAACGGCGAACTTTTAGTTTTTCCTCGAAAGCTGTCCGCTGTGCAACGTGATTTATTCTCAAACTTCGACTCCGCCAACTTAGAGCTATCTATAGGTTCTTGCTGAGTTATAGGACACAGCAGTAAACAGTCAAGTCACTGTGAAATAACGCTTGTGGTAGTCATTGACGACCAGAGCCTCTAGTGTAAGTTTTCACACGAACGTCTCGAACGTAAACGTCTCAATTACTATGGAAAAATTTGGCAGCGCCACTTGCGGATCGAAACGGCAACAGACTGTTCTCATAGTATTAAATTTGATATTTTAACGCAAACGCTTTCGAGACGGTGTTCTGTCACCGAAAACTTACACTAAGCATACAGTATGCTTAGTGTAAGTTTTCGGTAGCAAAATACGTCTCGATCGCGTGTTCGTTAAAATGTCAAATACTATGTGAACAATTTGTTGCCGTCTCGATCCGCAAGTGGCGCTGCCAATTTTTCCTTAGTAATTGAGACGTTTACGTGAACGCGTTCGAGACGTTTTTATATGCGAAAACTTACACTAGAGGCTCTGAACCTCTAGTATAAGTTTTAAGCACGACAAACGTCTCGAACACGTTCGCGTAAACGTTTCAATTACTATGGGAAAATGAACAGCGCCACAAGCGGAACGAAACGACAGCTAAAATTTCTCATAGTATTTGACATTTTAACGCAAACGCGGTCGAGACGTATTTTGTGACCGAAACTTACACTAAGCATACAGATAGCCTAGTGGTTAGTGACCCTGACTATGAAGCTAGAGGTCCCGGGTTCGAATCCCGGTTGGGGCAGACATTTGTATGATGAATACGAATGTTTGTACCCGAGTCTTGGGTGTTGTATGTATTGAAGTAAGTATTTATCTACATTATGTATGTATGTTTATCCATTGCCTGGTACCCATAGTTTAGCTTTGCTTAGTTTGGGACTGGGTCAATTGGTGTAATTTGTCCCATGATATTTATTATTATTATTTTTATTCACTAAAGTATACTCTCGCGAAGCTCTTCGTTTGCTTGCAATCATAACTGATACGTTATCTCATAGGTTAATTATATTCCCGTGAAGGTACGTTCTCCTAAGCAAAATGTAGCCAGTTTGAGATCATTTTATACTGGTCACTTACGTAGACAGACATCAAAACCTTCTGTTTTTAGTATTTCGTTGTCAAAGCGGCAACAGAAATACATCATCTGTGAAAACTTCAATTATCTATCTAGTTATCACGGTTCTTGAGATATAGCCTGGTGACAGACGGACATACAACAGCCCGACGGACAGCGAAGTCTTAGTAGGGTCCCGTTTTTACCCTTTGGGTACGAAACCCTAAAAACTAGCTCAAATTTTGCCAACAATTTACCTAACAAGAAGTTAGCAAAATATTATTCACACTTCGCCTTTGTGCATATAATATTATTTTGGGGGAGTGCCCCAATAGAGATCTCTCCCCAGACAGATGTTATGCCTGGGGACCGAAGTCCGAAGGAAGAGAGTTGGAAGTTGTATATGCATCCGTGTTGAGAAACTTCGTTAGCGCGATGTAGAACAATGTGACAGCTGTCACTAGAGTTGGCGCTAGCTATTCGTGCGTCGTAGCTGTCAACTAGGTGGCGCTAGTGTCGCTACAATATTAATGTCATTTTTTTTTTGTTAATTGTATCTGTTACTTTATACAACGTGTTAAAAAATACCCCGTAAAATATCAAAGCCAAAAATATTGACAACCCTAGTAAACTTACCATTAGGTGACCCACTTGCTCGTTGCCTTCCTATTCGCATAAAAAAAAAAAAAAAAAAAAAAACTGTCATCTGAGGAAACCATACTGGGGTTCTGAAATATTGTAAATGGACTTATTATCAGGTCACATTTAACCTCCTTTCGGCTTTACGGGTAGTTTTGTAACACCCTGTATTTGTACAATAAAGCGCTTACTTACTTTCACAACATGTCGTTTCTCAACGCGACCGCTCTCGCCGCTCTAAGTTGCCGGCAGCTTGTAAACTATCATTATTCAGCCAGCACAAGCCCGGTGCGAACAGCTTGCCGCACGCGAGCTAGCATGCGTTGCAAGGAAAACATGCAAATTAATTACAGGAAAACTGGAAATAGTACTTAATTTAGTTAAACTAGTTTACCGCTGTTCAACTTTGCTGTGCAAACATCCTCTGTCATATTTATGAATGCGCTATGAAGTTTTTGCTTAGTATTTTTAGTACTTGTCTTGTGTTAAGCGTCTTGTTTTTTCGGGGGTAGACATATAATAAATAAGTCTTATTTTTGATGTTAGTGCTTTATTACTTTAGGTTTAAATTAGGGTCATTGCTCTTCTAGCTTTCTAGTATGTCTACTCTCTATACTCTGATTTCTGTTGTCCTGTCAATCGTTCGAAGGTTAACTGGAAGAGATTCCTTTAATGGATAAGTTCGCCTTTGTACATCTATTTGTCTCATTATCTGTAAAATTAATGTGTTTTATGTACAATAAAGAGTTATACACATTAAGCCGAATTGACATTATGCAACTAATTTCAAGCAACAAGCATTACACTGCGGCGTTTGATTAATCACTTTTGAAGCGTTAGGTTATCGGCCGAGCAATGTACTTGCACGAAATTAGTTGCATAATGTAAATTCGGCTTTAGGAACGAATGATTTTGCTCTGTTTGGTCCAAACCGTCTAATTCCCTGAATGTCTAGTCGCCATAGTACGTCCATGTCTATATCTTCGAATGTCTGTAGCCGCCACACGTCCATTCCCAGAACGTCTAGTCAAGGTATAAAAATGATGACACTCCACCATAAAGTCTACGGAGCGGGGTTCCTGTTTCTGTTCGGATTGCGCTTCGGGCATTTGAAGATCCTAACGTACGAGTACCTAACCTAAATTCGCGGAATCAGATATTCGGGGAGGAAGACATTCGCGGAAATAGACGTTCAGGGAATTACGATGTCATGGATCAATTGGACATTCGGGGAATTAGACATATTGGTTTTATATGACCAATTATGGAAAGCAAAACACTACCACAAAAAAAGCATGTTTGGCGAATTTTAATCCTATAAACCTACGGTTTAAAGAGTGAACTAGAGTTGAACGACCCATTTTCATAATTACAATAAACAAAATATTACTACATAGCATAGATAGCAATGGCTGTTGGGATGTCTACACGGCTAGCACAAGAGCGCGCGAGAGCTGTGCCATGCGCGAAATAGACTTCCCGTCTCTTTCTAGAACGAACAGTCAGAAAAAGACCGACAGTTTATCTAGCGCGCGATATGGGTCTCACGCGTACCTTATGCTAGCAATGCTGGTTGACATTTCTGTCACATTTGGGACTAGCTTAGAACATAAACCGCCGCTCCAATCCCTAATTTGACAGGTCGTATCTAACTGTACTCTCGACATTACGAGTAACTCTATCTAACGTAATTTGTGTCAGAAAAACGTTAATTGTGATGCGTTCTTTATAAAATTATAGAACGACAGAATAGTTATGCTAAGTGGCCTACTTTCAACTTCTTAAAATAATAGACAATTCTGCACCCTTCGTCTATTTTCCCGTTCGCTCATTTCCCCGTTTGGCATTATAATCTGATACAAATTCGGTTCTGGCGCTTCGCCGGCCGCTGCCGCGGCACGCGCGTTTTGCTCGCTCGGCTCGCGCGTTGTGTGGTCGCGGTTCAACCGAACACTCCTCCCTTCGCTCGTCGTCGTACCTAACGGTACCCAATGGCCAGCGGACAAATGGGGAAACAGACGAACGAGGAATCTACTCATCAGACGAACAGAGAACCAGACGAAACGGACCTATTACACAATAGAGCTCGCCGAAAGAATAAAATAAAACCGCAAATCGAAAATGGAACGTGCCGTTTCACTTTGAAAATTGCAACTACGCAATCTAAAATCAGTTAACTAATATTCGATTTAAAAAATGGCACTGTTTTAAGATAATGCCAGCGTTTACATTGGACCAGCACGTATTGGACGCCAATCTAATCAACCAGTGTCGCCACAAGGCATAAGCGGGAGCTATGGCTTAAAATATATTTTTATATCTTCCATCCATACTTCGTAATTTGGGCATCAACTTTTTCTTGTCACTCGTTGCTGTGGTACCGGTATCCCTGGTCTCTCCTTTTAAGGAGTACTATAACCCCGTTACTCATAAACGTTCTATAGGCGTCTGTTAACTTAGTAATCGTTTATCCTTATCTGTCACTTTGACATTTACCTTTCACAGATAAGGACAAACGATTGCTAAGTTAGCAAGTAAGTAAGTAAGTAAGTGTGTGGTTGTAAGTTAGTGTTAGTTAGTTAGGTGCGTTTATGAATAAGGGGGTTATAGTTTAAGGAGTGACCGAGAAGACCGGTAAGTTTATAGGTTACTAGCTGTTGCCAGTGACTTCATCTGCAAAGAATTCGTTTATCGCTATCCCGCGGGAACTACGCAATTTTCCGGGATAAAAAGTAGCCTATGTGCTATTCCAGACTTTTTTCTATCTATGTGCCGAATTTCATCCAGATCCGTTGGGCCGTTCTGGCGTGATTGAGTAACAAACAAACATCCATCCATCCTTCCATCCATACTTTCGCATTTATAATATTAGTTAGATTAGATAATTTTCCAAACATGCATTGTTCCGGTAGGTTTAAGCCTCTTCCATAATTGGCTCTTGTAAAGGATTTCCATCGTATTTTTGAATTCGAAATTAAGTCACCTCTATGACACCGAACGCTTTGAATATCGACCAATGTATGGTATTATTTGTCAACCAAAATTCAAAAATCCTAAAACACTTACAGGTGTTCAGTCAGCGTAACCCAATCACTTTCTGAAGTATTCCGTAGTAATTTTACGACACAGCGTATAGCCCTCTCTCTCTTATGGTGCCTCTTCAACTAGTGAAGGTTGGCAGTCAGCTCCGCTTATTTCATTCCGACTCTAGCCAGGTTGAAAAGCTCTGCTGCACTTGGTGATTCTAGTCCTTTCTTAGATATTTTGCAGCCAGGATTTTTCCTACGCCCAACAGATCTTTTTCCAGCCACTACAGACGTAAGGTCTTTTCAGTCTTAACTGTCTTTTTTGGTAAACAAAATTCTAACCTCAATGTGCAAATTTTTGTAAAGAATAAGGTGTATTGTTATCAAATAAACCTGAGGCAATATTTTGTACAGAATTTTGCTGATATTTTATCTCCATTTCCTTTATTTACTATGAAATAGTTAAAAAGTAACAAAAATGAGACGTTTTGAAGTTAGAATTTTGTTTACCAAATAGGACAGGTAAGAATGAAAAGACCTTATAAAAAAAGTAATCCGCTTTTCGCTTCTGTATCGATACCGGCTACAATTTCGCTGGACTACCTCCAAGTGCTTACTATATGCTGCCTCGGAGGTTAAATGTATATAAAATAGTTGTATACACGTCTGATTGCAACCGGTACCGCTAACATAGTTATATGTTCCAGGTCCGAGGTCAACTTAGACTCTGTTTCCGTTAAAGCAGAATCCACAAATCAGTCATTTCCTACCTAACATAAATGCGAAGATTTGTGAGTGTGGATGTATATGTATGGATGTTTGTTACTCTTTCACGCCAGAACGGCTGTACAGCATCTGGATCATTTGGTACACAGTGATAGATTAGTCTGGAATAATCGTGATAGCTAGAAAATTGAAACTTTCACGGATGCTGTGATATTGATGCTAAAACAAATATTAAAAACAGAATATTTTTATGTCGGTCTGTTTTTTTTTTATTTATATGTGTAGGAATCGTTTTCACGAGCAAGTGGGTCACCTGATGGTAAGTGATCACCACTGCCCATAGACACCCGCAACCCCGGAGGGATCGCAGATGCGTTGCCCACCTAGGGGGCTAATATAAAATGCCTCTTGTGCTCCCCCGTTGTGTTTCCCCGATTGTCTTATTCTCCACACCGGAACACAGAAGTGCAAGCACTGCTGCTTAGCGACAGGATTAGCGAGTAAGATGGTGGTAGCGATCCGGACGGACCTTGCACAAGGCCCTACCACCCGCATCCGCTGTCTACGTAAATAACCTATATAAAATGACCTCGCACTACATACATTTTGCTTATAATTGTATACGATTAAGGCTCTGCTAACACTAGATTTTATATTAACTTCGCGAATTTGTACGGAACCGTCGGTGCGTGACGCTTGGCCGGTTTTAAGAAGATCCCTAAGTTGAACCTCTCCAAAAAATAGGTGTCGCTAGCTGATTTTAGACTTTCACCATACGTAGTAAGAAGTTCGTGCTAAAAAGAGACAGTTAGTCTATCTCGCTTGCTCTCGTGCAAGTCAGGTTGAATAATACTATAGACCGACGGCTTAAGCGCACTACCCGCCCGCACCTCTCCCGGCCCCCTTTGTCGTCCCACCCCGCGCCCCCGCCCCGCGCTGGCGAGGACTCAGTTAGGCGTTACTTACTACTCAAGTACGCACACACGGCGAATCAGCCGTTTTGAGCCTTAATGTAGTTTTCTTTGTCGCAGCATCACAAAAGGTGCTTCTGGCAGTAGTTAAGCTCTTACGACATAATCTCGTCGTAGAAGTCTGCGACAAACGTGGCTTCAAAGTCCTTTGTCGCTGTCGCAAAGAAGTCTGGTTACAGTTGCGATCACGAAAAAGTGTATCTTGTAAACAAATTTACTTCCGATTGCATTTGAAAGTAAATGTTTGTGTGTGTGTGTGTGTGTGTGTGTGTGTGTGTGTGTGTGTGTGTGTGTGTGTGTGTGCGTATGTGTGTGTTTAGGGGTCAATCGCCGATCAGTTGCACATTAAAAGGCGTTTTATAGTTTTGTCGTCAAAGAGCAACAAACACCTCATTTACTAGAGATAGTTAAAATCACATTATACGAGTAAGGGTGCGACCACACCGCTGTTTAAAAAACGGTGACGTTACGGAATCTCAACAAAATGTATGAAGAAACGGTGAGAAAACGTGACGCATACGGCACGTCACTGCGTATACGCGGCGGTTTGGTCGCACCCTAATAGCTCTTTATTATCTTCTTTAGTATCTTGCAAAGCATGATGGCGAGGTGAGCTTTATATACTGTCAACATCATAATTCTACGCGGACGAAGTCGCGGGCAGAAGCTAGTTTAAAAATAAAAGCGATAACAGCTTGCAAATTGCAGCTTGTAGCGATAAGGCCGCCTATTGTTACCTTATTTACTTCTGTGTACCTTTTTTCTGTTTTGATTGTTATATGTATGTATGTATGTATGTATGTATAAGCCTTTTTATTCCGAATTCGCTACAATTTCAGTAAGTACATATTGTTGTTGTTGTTATTCGTTTATTTATTAAATTGTCGCGTAATTCGGCGTGCCTCATGGCATAGGCCTCCTCCGTGTATTGGAGGGTTTGGGCTATAGTTCCCACGCGCGCCCAGTGCGGATTGGGAACTTAACACACACCATTCAATTTCTTCGCAGATGTGTGCAGGTTTCCTCACGATGTTTTCCTTCACCGAAAAGCTCATGGCAAATTACAAATGTAATTTTCGCACATAAATTCCGAAAAACTCAGAGGTGCGAGCCCGGGATTTGAACCCACGACGCTCTGCTTGAGAGGCCACAGGTCAAACCACTAGGCTACCACGGCTTTTTGATTGTTTTTGATTGCTTTTTGATTGTTTGATTGTTATATGGTGTTCAATAAAGATTTATTGTATTGTATTGTATTGTAAAAATATAATCCGAGTGGTTTTTCTATGTAATGTATTTCCGGGTGTCCCGATGTGTATCGACACACTTTGATGTGCGCTATAGCAGCCACAAAAAGCGTTTCCAGCGAGAAGCGAGTTCCATGAAAATTGGTTTGGAAATGAAAGAGTAGGAAAACTATATAAATGTCATGCAACGACCTACGTTCTGTAAACCGCCAATTTTCTGAGAATACAATACATTAAGAAAGGTTTTATTCAGAATTTTTGTTAGTAATCGTATGTGTACAATACGCCTTTCCACCTATATATACTATACGCCCATTATCATGCTAAACGCTGCCTTTAGGTCTCGTTATCTTTAGGCTTTATCTACCCAGTAAAGGATAAGGACGTGATTTATGCTTGTATGTATGTATGTACATTTGAAATTTGCCATGAGCTTTTCGGTGAAGGAAAACATCGTGAGGAAACCTGCACACATCTGCGAAGAAATTCAATGGTGTGTGTTGAGTTCCCAATCCGCACTGGGCGCGCGTGGGAACTATAGCCCAAACTCTCCAATACACGGAGGAGGCCTATGCCATGAGGCACGCCGAATTACGCGAAAATTAAAAAAAAACAACAAATAACAACAATGTACCTACTTACTGAAATTGTTGCGAATTCGGAATAAAAAGGCTATAATATTATTATTATTATTATGTACAATACTAGATGACCACAGCTTTTTTCACGTGGGTATTACGTCATAATTCCATTCAGCCACTCACCTTTACTTTGCAATCTTGTAGTACGTATCGAAATATTGGTCACTGTCGATTGCACAAAATTATCGATATGATGGTTATATCGATAGTAGGAAGAGTAATTAAGCAAAATCTTCTTCTTTATTAAAATTTAGCAAGCCCCGGCAGCTCCTAAAAAACGGGTCTCTATCGTTTGCCCGAATTTCATATGCCATAAATATATAGCAATAGCTTGCCATAATGATCATTTGCCATAACTCTTTTTTCTCTTTATTTGTTAATTATTCCAGATTGTTTTGAAACAAACCTAACCTAACCTATAGAGTTCTACAGGATTGCTATTGCAATTCTCCTGAAAAAATTACGGTTTCAGAGAAAAAAAGGGTTATGGCAAATGATCATTATGGCAAACATTACATTATGGCATATGAAATTCGGGCAAAAGAGGGGCTCCGCCTAAAAAACACCTTTATAATAGCACATTAATGGCTAAGTGAGCTTTAATCCGCATCACCTTTTCCCAAGTTGTTGTTACCTTAATTCACCATAAAGAACCCTAACAATGGAATTTAAACAGCTCGCCGTTTCAGTAAATAAGGCAGGTGGATGAGCGTAAGTGCGTACCCTGCTTAACCCTTCCCTGGAACCAGGTTAAGGAGATTTATTTTTGTTTACAACGTCATAGTTGCGTAGTGGTGATCGTTGACTCCAGGTTGACCCGACGAACTAGTTGAATAAACGGTACATGGTTCATCAACGAACGAAACGTTTTGAATAGTAGATTCAACTAGTTGACTATATCGTCACTGGAAAGGTGAAATTGCTGAACCGCCAATTTGACGAAATTGAGTTTTATATACCATTCGACAGCATTTTTTTTTCTGCGTCGATCTGTCTACGTTTCGAGTTAATCGGAGCACTTTTTTGTCGGTTCAGCAAGCCAATTTTTACAAGTTTTCCAAATAAATTGGTAGTCAAAAAATACTGAAGCGACCAGTTTTTGGGTGTTTTTTAAATATTTACACTACAGCAATTTTTGTTGATACCAAAATACGTTATGAAAAGTGATCAGCAACAATAGTTTTACATGTTTTGGTTCCATTGTCTCTATTAGCAATTTTACAGGTCTGTGTTTGAAATCTTTTTGGCGCTACAGCAAAAAGTGCTTACCATGATTTATTGTGAATACGGTGGTTGAGTAGTTTTAGTAGGACCTGAACTGCTAATCAGCAAGCCATAAGTGAATTGAATTGTCATTAATTCTTATAGCAATGTCGTATCAGCGTGTAGAAAAGAGTATTATTTTGAATATTCGTGCGGTATTAGTAAAATTAAGTAGCAGAATGTTAATTGTGATGATATTTTTTTGTTATTTAAAGTCGTTAATTAATTGGTGAATCTTCAATTATCTATGTAATAAGTTGATTCATAAGGGTGAACACTAGTTATCGAAGTTATTCAGTAGTGTTGCTCACTTAGGAGGTAATATGCTATGTCACTTACAGTGAAGACAAAGCCACGATACTCTCATGTTTTTATTAAATTAATAATTCAGAATAGATCTCTCACACCAGTGTTTTCTATCAAAACCGTCAAATTTTAATTTTAATTTTTAATTAATACCCTATTTACATTTTATGAACAGAATTAAAAAATAACATTCTCATTTATGGTGTAATATTTTCAGTGTGACGTTATTTTCTGTGTAAGATCTTGTCACTTTTTTTATAAGCAACTCTAGAACACTTTAGCCTTGCGTCTTTGGCGTGACAATACGCACCCATGACAGAATTAAAGTCAATAGACTTTAAAGTTGGTCTCCTGTTAGTTTTGAGAAAGTCTAAGGCGTCTAAGGCGATATGTGTAGCAAAACACTAAAAATGGTCTTATAATCTACCAAATAGGATTTTTTATTTACTTCTTTTGGTTTTATCGTTGTCACTAATTCTTAACTGAACTATGAAAATAAATAAACCTTTCTTATGATCAAATACACATACACTCATACAATATGACGCAGATTTATCCAGCGCTGGAAAAGGAGCCTTATAGTAATAAAGTAGTAGTTTTGTCACCACTTGATGCTGTTGTTTTCAGCTATTCTCTACCTACTCGTTACCTACTCCAATGCTCAATAGTAGATTTCTTCTGTATTCATCGCTGGGTTTTATTGAATTATGTGCCTTTCGAATCTCGTTCCACCCAGGCACTTTAACAAGGTTGCTCTTCCATCATATCCATCTATATCCTAACTGAAATTTTATTTAAAATTAACCGTTAACTGCCCATTTTCCACTTACTGCTTATAATCACTTAGACTATATCGATTAGTTTTGTAATGATAACCCTCAAGATTGCTGTGTTCTTGATTTGGTCTTAAAAAAAGATTTCTAAAATTGCGTATTACATATAATTGCTCTTGATTTTTCAGCTGTTGGAAAATCCTTTTTACGAATATATTTTACAGATTAGCTATAGATGTAACGTTGTGTTTGATTGGCTAACTCTCTACTTAAATATGCTCGTATGCAAAAGCAAAGCTATGCTCATATCAGGTTTTTATGACGACGTGTAAAGACTGGAGAAAAAATATATTTTTTATAACATAATTATTTTGGTCGTTGTGATGCTGCAAAAATGTGTCTTAATTTTTGACAAATACTGTTTCCACTCATCATCTCATCATCTTAAACTTAAGAGCTAGGCTCTTGTCGGTGGAGCAATTTCCATGTGGTCTTTTCCAGGGCCTTTTCTTTGACTTCCTGATACGACACGACTTCTACCCTCTCTTTCAAATGGTCCATAAACGTCCTTTTAGGCCTTCCTTTCTTCCGCTTCCCTTCAATTATGATCTTAATGTAAAATCGTGTCGTATCAGGTGTCCCAGCATTTTTCCTCTTCTGTTCTCGATGGTTTTCAACAGGCACCTCTTCTCATTCACTCGATCAAGCAATTACTCATTCGTCACTTTCTGGGTCCAGCTAATCCTCTCCATCCGCCGCCAATACCACATTTAAAACGCCAGGCTGTTTCCACTAGAGAATTTTTAATTCCTAGCAAACTATTAAGAACTTTGGGTTTTCTTTAATGCCTCCTTAACGTTCGTTCACGATCAAAATAGTTTGCTCTTTCGACTTATTTTTCTTTGCAGAACTCCCTATCCCGTGAAATGCCAAATCGGTACAGATTTATTATGTTTATCAGTTATCATCGTTATCAAACATTTTTTTCGCATTAATTCAACTTTTCGAGCCCAATTATTTTTTCTTAGCGTTAAATAGTCAATCAGTCAGTATAAATTTTTGAATTTTTTGCTTGTGGTAATTTAATTTGCTATCATAACCCAGATTTTATTTGACATGTCGATAATATTATTATTTCAACAGCCATAGTCACGGTACGAGTACACTGAATTGTAGGGTATCATTGTTATTTAGCTGAGTGATTTTTCAAATCTTGCGCGATTAATCGTAATGGGTTCTTTTCCCAGAATTCAAATTAGTAAGTAATGTACACATTAGCGAGAACTTTAGTTATCATTGCATGCCATTTTGTCATCAATTTGAGAATAATGATCTACAGTTCTTTAAGTTTTCTATGGCAGCGCAGCAGGTCTCGGTAAACTTAAACCATTCTAGTTTCATCATAGTTTTCTTCCACTAACCTTTTGCTTAGTTTGCCTGTTACTTACAAGAATAGAATAGAATAGAATATTTATTTGCATTAATTGTTGGTTCAAGTGCATCATTCTGTTATTTTCATAGTTATGAAACACGAATCCTTGTCATGTATGTCTTTTGGGTACTTTCAGAATCCCTAAAAAGATCTGTTTTGGATTTATACGGCAAATTGTTAATTGTTGGTCAGTATTTTTTATTCAAGTAACACAAAATAAATAATTGATAAGCAAGTTTCCAAGTTTTTGTTTTTCATGATAGTGGTGATGAAGTAAGATTTTGTATTAAAATCATCGTACATTAAGGTTCATAAGCATTATTACATTCATTAACATTTTATTAAAAGCGTTGTACAGCAAGAAACGCTGTTCCGTTTTTTAAATAAAAACATTGATAAACCACATTTTGTGTTGCATTTTGTCTAAAACATTGTCTTTCAGCAAAAAATCCTATTTGAGTATTTTATCATGCATGACAATCAGCAATTTTTGCTTACCAACAATTTTGAAAAACCAAAACGTCTTTTTGCTGAAGCGACACTATCTCTGAAAATATAAGATCTAGCTGCGTGATTCATATTATAACAGAAAGTAGATTTAATTTTATACGTATGGTATAAATTTCATAAGAATGAGTTGTTTAGGGAACGAGAGATGATTTAAAAAAAAAAATTAAAACTTTAAACTCAATTTCTGGAAAATGACGATTTGGCGGTTCAGCAATTTCACCTTTCCAGTGACGATATTAAGAGCGTTTAAGCTTTTAGTGATAAGTAAACTTTAAACTTTTTTGAATTGAAAACTTCTTTAGCGGCGTTGAGCGCTTTTTGGGATGGGTAAAAAAATGTTAAACTCGCGTCAGGCGTAAGACGGAGGGAGAGTTTAAGTACCAGGATATCAGGATCCTCTATGAGCTTATTTTGAAATACGAATGAAGCTTTCGCGCGTTCGATTTTTGAAGTGTACGTTCATTTCGTCGCTTTAAAGTATTTGAGCGTTTTTTTTTTACCGTTTTTTTTAGAAATACCTGTAAATTTAATTCATTCAATGGTGTGAAGTTCCCAATCGGCACTGGGCCTCCGCGTGAGCCCAAGCCCTCTCATGAGAGGTCTGTGCCCAGCAGTGGGACTCACAGGCCGGAGATAAGAATAATCCCAAGCCAAATACCAAAGGGTTCCCAAACACCGTCCCCGATCTCGTTTCTTTGAATTACGGTCGTAATTAAAATGAATCAAGCGATAACGCCGGTCCATCGCTCCGTCTTGTAATTTCGTAATCTTTTGATGTCTCGCGATCCGCAGTATTAATTAGACATGCTAATGAGTTAGTTAAGGCAATTTTTCAATAAACGCAATAATATAAAGTTTGAAATTTACTAGCGTTTCATTGTTGTTATAATTTAAAGACAGAAAAAATTGATCATCAACTAATTTTCTGAATTTATGTTTGAATACAAATCCAATTCTCAAACAGTTTTTTTCTTTCAAAGTTAATTAATTTTTTTTATAAGTACTAGAGAAAGATAGTTACTTCCACAGGCAAGTAACATACTTCGCTGAATTTATAATACTATTCATAATCTTGTTTGGCTTAATAATGTTTAAAATAGAGCAATTTATTTTTTTAACGACTACAAAAATCGAAGTCGAAGTCGATTTTCGTAATTAAATAATTAAACTGTTTACCTATGCATATTGGTACTGTTTAGCCTTAATGTTCTTGAATCTAAGTGTGTACATAAGGTATGCTTTGGAGCAACACCGTTGCCAACACATTATACAAGTTAAATGTACGTTGAATTCATAGCACATTTACGCGATCAGTAGTACCACATCTTCAAAGTCGCTACACTCGCTTCTTGACAGAGTTGACTTTGAGAATATGAGACCCGATTTTTGCGATACGCTGTTGTTTTGAAAAGATACGTAAAAGAGCCATTATTGGCAGCGTAGTTGCAAAATAAACGGTTTAGTTTTTAGTTTTTTAGCAGCAGTTTAGCAGCAAAACGATTTTTACCACTTCCTAAAATCATCTTTCTGTGTGAAGCACTGTTTCCCCCAGCGCTGTAGCATCCTTAACCGGTATCTCTCGTTTGGATAACCCTGGCCTGGCTCCAAATAATTACGCGGCCCGGCTTTGCGGTTGCAACAGCTTCTGTTATTGTCTTCTCTATGAGGACGTTATTGTTGCTATTTAAATTAAATGCGGGGTGTGATTGGACGAACAATTTTTTTTTACCTTTTCGCCGCCATATTAAATACATGAGACGTAACCCATACACCAGTTTTCACTAGCCGTTGCTCGTAGCTCCATCTGCAAAAAGTATTAATTAATTAATTTATTTATAAGCCTTTTTATTCCGAATTCGCTACAATTTCAGTAAATACATGTTGTTGTTGTTGTTATTGTCGTTTATTTATTAAATTGTCGCGTAATTCGGCGTGCCTCATGGCATAGGCCTCCTCCGTGTATTGGAGGGTTTGGGCTATAGTTCCCATGCGCGCCCAGTGCGGATTGGGAACTTAACACACACCATTGAATTTCTTCGCAGATGTGTGCAGGTTTCCTCACGATGTTTTCCTTCAGCGAAAAAAGTATAAAAATAAATAGCCTGTTTCATTCCTTAAGATAACAATATCTTCTTGCTAAATTTCATTGCATTCGGTAAAGGTGCGACCACACCGCCGCTTAAAATACGGTGACGTTAAGGAATCGCAACAAAATGTATAAAGAAACGGCGAGATAACGTGACGCATACGACACGTCACTGCGTATACTCGGCGGTTTGGTCGCACCCTAAAGCGGTTTTACCGTGACGGTACCAAACAGACGGATAGCGAGACAGAGTCATTTTCACATTTATAATATTAGTAACTTAAGTAATTGATTACCGGTTGATTATAAAATCATCAATAAACCTTCACCACTAAACAAAGCGTGCGTGACCATCAATCATTATCTACAAAATACTTCAACAAACGGGGGTAGTTGCAAAGATACTTGGCGGTGAGCCAAAGGGGTCATCAAAATATTTACTCTGCAAAAATTAGGCAGGCCGGTTACGATGTCAAAACTACTAAAGTGGGACGAATGACAAGTCGAATTAAAAATTCACAAGTCACTGTCTTCACTAGTAAAGCCGAATTTACATTATGCAACTAATTTCGTGCAAGTAGCATTACACTGCTCGGCCGATAACCTAACGCTTCAAAAGTGAATAATCAAACGCCGCAGTGTAATGCTAGTTGCACGAAATTTGTTGCATAATGTAAATTCGGCTTAATAGATTGATTTTTGATTTGATACATTTTTGTTACGGATGTAGAATTAATTATCGCTTAGGGAGGACATGGAATGGTTTTTATTGTGGAAATCACCCATTAAAGAGCTGAAACGACGGGTGAAATTAAATTTACTAAGAAGATGCGCTACGATATAGCTACTTATATAGGTACTACTAACTTTTGTAGGCGTTTTTTAACTTTGAGGGCAAAAGCATTTAAGAAAAATTCTGTGTGGCGCGCAGACTGCAAAATAGGTAAAAACAGGTTGATTTATAGCTAGCTATTACCACTAATATTATAAATGCGATAGTAACTCTATCTATCTGTTGCCTGTTCGCTTAAACCGCTGAACCAAATTATTTAAAATTTGGTCTACAGACAGTTTCGTCCCGGGGATATCAGGTTTATCCTGGGAAATAGCATACCTAGTTCCCGCGGGATATCGATGAGCGCATTCTGCAGGGACGCAATGAGGATAGACCGGTCACATTTACGATGCCAAACAAATAAGTGGTGCAAACTGGTCACACTATGGTACCCTAGGGATGGCACCAGAAAAAGAGGACGTCCAACAAGGAGATAGGTGGACGACATTCGCTTGACCTTGGGACCAAAGCTGACAAGTGTAGCGGAAGACCGATTTGAGTGGAGAAGATTGGAGGAGGCTATGCAGATTTGCCCGACGTACTGACGCGGTTAAGATCACTTTATTTGAAGCGTTCTGGGGCCGTACCATGACGTCTTAATGCGTTTCAGTTTAGGTCCGCTCGCTGTCAGATCCATACTAAAAGCGACAGCTAAAACTTGAACTGCGTCGGAATTAGGACGTCATGGTAAGACCCCTGTACATCATTGTACTCGGCGAGTCTGTGGCTTAATTTTACCCAAAAGGCGTACAATGCTCTGCGCATCCAATTCAATAATGCGTTCAGGATGCTGCTGAGGCTGCCGCGATTCTGCAGCGCGTCATCAATGTTCGCTGAGGCGCGCGTGGACGGGTTCGACGCTGTCTGGCGCAAGAAGGCGGCCTCGCTGCTCACCAGAGTGCGCGGTAGCAGCAACACCATCTTGCACGCAATAGCCAATAAGCTTGACTGTCCTTTGATGCACAAACTTGCGCAAAGAACAAAATCATTGTTTAGTATTAAGTATTAATGTAGTCTAGGTTGCTTAATTAACATCAAAATGGACCTTATTGTTGTCTGATTAAAGAATTATAATATTACTAGCTACTGCCCGCGACTTCGTCCGCGTAGAATTAGCAATGATTTAACATGTTTATCATTATCCCGCGGGAACTATGCAATTTTCCGGGATAAAAAGTAGCCTATGTTTTAATCTAGGGTATCAGCTATCTTCGTCCCAAATTCTATCCAAATCTGTCCAGTCGTTTTAGCGTGAAGAAGGAACAAACATATACACTCACTCACATCGTCACATCCTCACATCGTCACATCGTCACAAACTTTCGCATTTATAATATTAGTAGGATTATTATGATATTATTATTATTATTATGCCCAAAGGCACACCGACATCAGAGACATTGTATATCGACGCTTGAAAGGAGAAATGTCGTAAGCGACACAATGGTAACTTTACAGGAGAGCCAAAAAACCGCGCAATTTTTTGAAAAAAAATCATTATAATTCTATTTGTTAACTTATTTTAGGAAATCAACTTTGTACATGATCATAGTGGTGTTCTCTATATTATGTGTTTAATACATCACCCAAAAAAGTATTATATCAGGATTTAGTGTCGCTTACGCAAATTGGTCCCAAAAACAGTAGGAGGTAAAATGATCTAACCAAGTTATGTGACGAAAAATGAATCGAGTAAAAGAGTCTAACCGGAAAAATGATTTGAAAGATAATTAAGAGAAACTATCTAATCGCAAACATTTTAAATTTAATATCACGGTTATATTATACAAAAGTCATTATGGCCCAGAAATTGAATCAAGATAAATAATCTAACTGCAATAAGCGACAATTTTAAATTTCAAAATATTTGATCTAACCTTAAATTTGCTTCTCATTTTATTTCTTTTCTACATTAATCACCACCAGAATTTTAGTTTAGTCATTAATAAAAGAAATAAATGTAACACCTTTTACGAAATTAATTTTTTAATAAAAGAAAACAAAATTAGATGTAGGTACCTACTTCACTTATCCAAAAAAATACAAACAAATAAAATTACTACACAATCATCAGAGATCAAAATATAGTTATAATAATATAAATAATATAATATTTAATTATTAAACAATTTGTCGACCACAAACATTTTTTGTCACAAACATAATCACAAATTAAATTGGTCACTCCAGACCTAATCACACACATAATAATGAGATCTTCACTTTCTTCGTGTTCGCATATGCAGCATCCGTATCCCGACGGTTTTCAAGGCCCTACCTATCTAAAATTCGCATTTTTCTATACATTATTCACCTAAAAGTAAAAGTGTTTACAATAATACGCAACGAAAACATTGGTACAAAATATTTATACCGTAAATCATTAGCATTTATGTGTAAAATTACTTAAGATGTTGTAGTACAGCTCGATCAATTATGCCTGCCTACACGTCTAGAAGCGTACTGAATTTATTTAGATGGCGTTTGTGTGGTACACACGTTTCGGCGGACGGTGCGTATGCAACACTTAAAATATTTTAGATGGGTGATAACAGACTTTTTAAATGCGCTCTATTGATATAAATACGTTCTATTTTAGAAACATGTAGAGAAAAACTTATCTAACAACTAGCTCGAATACAAATTATGTGTTTTTTAAAACGATCTACTCAACCTCCTAGTTTATATTTATATCCAGGAAAAAAGGAATAAGTGACAGTAGTGTTTAAAAATTATTGCAAGTAAAAAAGGATAAGCGACATGATTATCGAAACTAATATCAGTTAAAAGGTGATAATCTACAATAGTGCGGATCATAACATTTAGGTTATTTGATCTAAGCCATTTTTTGTTTTTATGTAGATATAGGTAAAATGCTATAATGTAAATAAAAATACGTTATACGATGAGGTAAAAAAATATAACCGACAAATGGAAGGAAAGTCGTAAAAGGCCAAACCGTCTAAGGTACATTGTCTAAAAATACATTTTATCTAATCTCCAATATTCAGAAATTTTTAAAAAAAGACGTCGTTTAGTAAAAAAAATAGGTCGGTGTCTCTAAAAATCACCGATGGGATAAACGACACGAAAGTCGTCATACGCACATGAGACCTAGCCCATTCGACGCGGAAAAATCTGCTGATTTCAATGATATAGATAACTCAATATCACAAAAAATGTCGCTTATGACATTTCTCCTTTCAAGCGTCGATATAATAACTATAGCACTCAATTAATGTCGGAAATAAAACGCTATTTATTACAAACATTCAGCGCTATTCGCTCATTCATCAAAACCCCTACATCATTGTCATCAACAGATCCAGGGTACCGTCAGAAACCCACAATAAGTGTCATGCCCTGCATATTAACCGTCAAGGTGAAACGGGTCCGCGGGAATTATCTGCGAAACTATGTGTTGAATACGAATTAAGTAATGATTCAGCCACTTTGAACCCTGTTTTATTGGGGGCTAGGGCTAGAGATGATTGTTGCTTTTGATAATGCGTGTGACAGGACGATATGACGTGAAGGATTATCATTTGAATTTTGATATTTGGGTGACTGGAAGACAGTTTTATCTGAACACGTAGTGTCTTTAGTTTAAAGGTCCGACCACACCGCCGCGTATACGAGTGACGCGTCGTAGGCGTCACGTTTTCTCACAGATTCTACATACATTTTGTTGCGATTACGTAACGTCACCGTTTTTTAAGCGGCACACCGCCTTTTGCGGGTGGTAGGGCCTTGTGCAAGGTCCGTCCGGATCGCTACCACCATCTTACTCGCTAATCCTACCGCTAAGCAGCAGTGCAGTTGCTGTGTTCCGGTGTGGAGAGTAAGACAGCCGGGAAAATTACGGGCACAAGAGGCATTTTATCTAAGTCCTCTACTAGGTTGGCGACGCATCTGCAATCCCTCTAGGGTTGCGGGTGCCTATGGGCAGTGGTGATCGCTTACCATCAGGTGCCCCACTTGCTCGTTTGCCTTCCTATTCACATAAAAAAAAAACCTTAAAGCTGTTATTTACGTTCGTCGTTCTACAGGGTTCCAGTTGTTCCAAATTCATCTGGGAGTAAAGTAAAAACGTAGAATGTACCAATTCAATATTCGGAAAAACTCGTGCGAGCCCGATCGAACCCACGACCCAGGTCAAGCCACGCCACCACGGCAAGGAAGGATATAAGAATAAGAATGAGAATAAATTTATTTCATAAAAAATACATCAGCAGTATACAAAAACGATTGTCTGGCAGACCCCAAACTAGGCAGAGACTGTATCTTGGGACCTTGGAGTGCACTATACAAGACAAATTAACTTATAGTGTTTAGTAGACGTCAGTTCCTTAACGTCTAACTGTTAGAAGTTAAGGTGATTTAAAAAGTTTAGTGAGGTGAGGGGGATATTTAAAAAGTTTATCTTTGACTATCAATTCATTATTTTACTACCAAGTAACGTCCCTTTCCGTAACAATTATAAAGACACAAGCTTTCGCAGTTCCCGGTACTTCAGAAATATCCTGCTGAGAAAAGCCTATCAAAAAACTACAAAACTTGTACCAAATTCCATATAATCTCACAATATTTCATCACAACCCAACCAGGTAATTCCCTACCCGATTTAATGAGAATTCTTACAAAAAGTATGACATAAATAAACCCCTACTGTGTTATGAAGGAAAAATACATAAAATGTAACGCATTGGAGCGGTACAGATAATTTCGGTACAGAAAAGACTGGTCCTTAGGGAGCGGGGCACTTAAAATGGTGCTTTAGTAAATAGTACTTCAGTACGTCGACGGTCGGCTATCTAAACGACGTTTTGCTCGACGTCTTTTTGCGGTTTTATGCAGTTGTTGACGGGAGATTGGGAATGTTTTTAAATTAGTGGAGTTTGTAATTAGTTTCGGTGAGCGCTTGGTTGGAGCTGATTGTTATAGTTGTTTTTATAGATGAACGCTTATTGCGAAGAATAGTTTGTTGTTTTCAGTTTAGGTATTGGTGTTAGAAGAGTGAATAGGATTAGGATTGTTGCAAACTAAATGAAAAATGCAAATATTTAAGTTATTTTTATCTTGACTCATATAATTAATAATGATTGTGGATTAATTGTGTTTACGAGTTGTTTTATAAATATAAACAACATTAACTGTTAAATCTAGTCAATGAAAGTGATGACAACTTCAGGTATGAAATTTAAATTTATCTCATTTTTTTCTATTTATTGACAAATAAGACCTTTGAAAAGAAGATTTGACGTTAACTGTCTAAGAAAAAACTTTAAAAAGAATTCAAACTTACATCATTTCTGCATTTGGAAAAGTAAAGGGTACACTTTAAACTGAAAATTCTCACAAGTAAAATGTTTATAATAATATTAGTGTCTCACTCTTATGGGGTTGTTACTTGAATAGGCCGGTTAACGTCGATGTGTGTGTGTGTCTGACTGTACTGAGTGTAAAATCGTAGCTCTCCAGCGAATAAACCGTTTTCGATGAGGTTTTATCCATTATCCGTAGCTTTTAGCCATTTTTGGTTAAAATCGATTCAGCAGTTTGAGGAGCTCTTTTCCAAAGAAATGAAAGTCATTTTTGGCATAAACTTGAATCAATAACTCGATAAATGCGTGGGAGGTTTTTAAGTTTTTTAATTTAATATTGCCTCTACTCATTTTCACGTCTCATTAGAATCCCGAACGTTGTAGGAGCTCACGGCCCGGCCTTACCATGACGTCCTAATTCCGACATTTCCGACTCAGTTCAAGTTTCAGCTGTCACTTTTAGTATGGATCTGACAGCGAGCGAACCTAAACTGAATCGCATTAAGACGTCATGGTGCAAACATAGGTCGTGCGCCATTTTACAGGCCTCACGCGAATTACATGTGACGTAGTTAGCGTGTACCGTAATTGAGGGAAGCGACGCGGCATACTAATATAACTGGAACTGGTACATTCGTTAATTAATCACGGTACGCGGTTGGAAATATAGCCGGATGCACTGGATCTTTATCTGCTACAATTATTATCTACTAGCTTCAGTTCTGCCCGCGACTTCGTCCGCGTAGAATAAAATTAGACTTAATAACTGATGTTGATACCTAATTATATTCTATAATAATTATTAACGTCGCGACTCTAGGCAGCTACGACCTTTGTCATGTTTATCGCTATCCCGCGGAAGCTTTGCAATTTTCTGGAATACAAAGTAGCCTATGTTTTAATCTAGGATACCAGCTATCTTCATTCCAAATTTTATCAAAATCCGTCCAGTCGTTTTAGCGTGAAGAAGGAACAAACATACACACTCACTCACATCGTCTTATAATATTAGTAGGATTTTTGACAGAAAAACCGGACAACTGTAGATGTCACCCGTACTAGAGCGGTACTGCCTGACTGGCAACTCTGGTTGACACCCGTAGGTAAAGGGTTAAGGGCATTCAGCTTCCACTGGGAGCAAAGAAATATATGTAGAATGTATCAGTTGCTTCCCGCTTAGGTAAAAACCCATCGAGGGAGTTGGCGAGAATCTTAGGAATCATGTTATAGGCGATGCGGCTAGAGTCTGGCAAACGAAAGCGTGGCCTGGATTTTTTTTAAAGTTTTAATATGGCAACATTATTACTCTGTCAAAGGCAAGTCAGTCTTTGGTCACAGAATATATAATAGTACTAACGTACAGAATGGCAACGCTCCGCCCCGCACCTATTCCATAATTCAGTAAAAATAGCTCAAAACGTGGCAAAATATATTGAGAACATTTATCTATTGGGATGGATACCTTATGGGGTGAAGTCAAAATTTATCAACTCTCCCCCCTCCTCCGGGGGGCGCGTCCCCCCCCCCCCCCCCCAAGCCCCCCGAAATGTCCCGAAACGCGGTTTTTTGAACTTTTTGAGAAAACTGTTCGCGATACAGAAAAAGTGTGTAGCAATGAAATAATGTACAATAAATTGACTATAAATCTACTATACACATGAAAGCGGTATCTCTTATGATTTTGACGCAAGAAGACGCTGAATATCATATTTTTTTGTTTTTTTACAATAAATTTTATTAAAACTTCAGTTTTCTCAGAAAATACTCATTTTACAACTAAAAATGTATGACTTAAATAAACAATGGAATATTCCCTTTAAAAAGAGGTATAATTTATTTATTATATTAGTTAAATTGACCATTTTATGATAGTTTAAATATTTAATTTGTCATGAACAATTTTTTTTACTTGAAGATTAGGTATGTTTAAAATGATTTTTATATAGTTTAGAGTTAATTATAAACCACGCTAGTGTAATTTTGTTTAATTTTTTCTCAGTTATCCGCAAATAATTAGTGTGAACTTCAAAAAACCGTGTTTCGGGACACTTTGGGGGTCGTGGTGGGGGGACGCGCCCCCCGGAGGAGGGGGGAGAGTTGATAAATTTTGACTTCACCCCATAAGGTATCCATCCCAATAGATAAATGTTCTCCATATATTTTGCCAGATTTCCCATACAATGGATTCTTATTTGCTTGAGCTACGAGTAACCCCACCCCTCAAGCGCAGTCTGCCGGAAAGCTGCTGGCAACTAGTAGGGCTCGCGACGCGATGTATGTCGGCCGCACGTCACAAGTTTGGGAACCTATCCTACCTACTTCATTTTATAAAACATTAGAAAATTAATGCTTTCTGAAATTATCGCGATTAATACATGAAATAACTACAGAATCATTCGCTTAAGTTTGTTGTCGTACATCTATTGTAATTGAAAATAATAATGCTTAAATACACAGACAGACACATTTTAAGTAAGTTTAAATAAATAGATAACGATTACGGCGAGTTTGCGGGTGGTAGGGCCTTGTGCAAGGTCCGTCCGGATCGCTACCACCATCTTACTCGCTAATCCTGTCACTAAGCAGCAGTGCTTGCACTGCTATGTTCCGGTGTGGAGAGTAAGACAGCCGGGGAAATTACGGGCACAAGAGGCATTTTATCTAAGTCGTCTAGGTTGGCAACGCATTTGCAATCCCTCCGGGGTTGCGGGTGTCTATGGGCAGTGGTGATCGCTTACCATCAGGTGACCCACTTGCTCGTTTGCCTTCCTATTCACATAAAAAAAAAAAAAAGTACATTTATTTGCACACATCTAAGCCATATCTTTAGTATATTTATGTCATTGGTAGTACTTATAGTACTAGGTTTTTGCTATAGACAGCCCTGTGTATCTTACACACACATTGACGCGTCTACAGACGACGTCGTGCCTGTGTTCATTTCAGAACGCGGATTTTGTACGTCGTGGCCGCCGTGTGCTTTGGTTAGAGTTGTTTTGATTTTGTGAACTACCGTAGGTAAAGGGTAAGGTTGTGTGAAACGGCTACAAAATTTACGGTACTGTCCCACTATCATAAATCGGAGCCATTTATTTCGCCGATATCACGCTGCATTAAAATTTGCATTTCACGAATATCAGTTTCATAGAAAACTCGCTCCGCATAATAACACCCACCCGAGGGGATTGGTGTTCAATTTACGTATTCGTATCTGGTAGTATCTACAGATTTCGACGGACAAGAACTGCATAAAACTCCGTATTTTACGTTTGAAGTTTATGATTTATTGAATAGAAAGTTAGTAAAGTAAGTAGCCAGTGGTTTGACCTGTGGCCGCTCAAGCAGAGAGTCGTGGGTTCGATCGGGCTCGCACCTCTGAGTTTTTCGGAATTTATGTGCGATTTTTTTTAAATCTTTATTAGAGAAAAAAAAAGGGTTTTGTCACGCAGTGATCACGTCACCCTGTGCGAAATTACATTTGCAATTTTGCCATGAGCTTTTCGGTGAAGGAAAAACATCGTCAATTCAATGGTGTGTGTGTGAAGTTCTCAATCCGCACTTGGCCCGCGTGGAAACTATAGCCAAAGCCCTCTCGTTCTGAGAGGAGGCCTGTGCCCAGCAGTGGCACGTATATAGGCTGAATATGATGATGAATAGACAGTTTACTGGGAAAGAAATAACCAATAGAGTGGTAATAGAGATCGCTACTAAGCGATAAGACCGCCTATTGTACACTTTGTTCTTTGTTTCTGTATTGTTTTGTACTAATTTGTGGTGTTCAATAAAGAGTATTTGTATTGTATTGTATTGTATTGTAATAAGGGGTTGTGACAACACATGTCTTTTTCGACTTACACCGATGTATTTTTTTGCGATTGTTTTTCTTTATCTTTCCGGCGCTCGCCCGGCAGCGAAACAATTGTTCGCTCCAGGAGGAAGGACTACGAATAAGTCCGAAACATGTCGAGCGTTACTCGATTTTTATACATAAGTTATGCGTTTGTGTAACTATGATTGAGTCACGTGGTACTTTCATGTTGAATGCTAAAACATCAGGCAAAAAACCCATTCAAGCCCACCCATACTATCCCCATACCCATACCCACCCATATCCATACCCATACCATACCCGTAACAAGCTTTGCTTAGTTAGGGACTGGGTCAATCGATGTAATATTCATTTATTTGTTTAATTTTATTATGCGGGTGGTAGGGCCTTGTGCAAGGTCCTCCATGTGGGTAGTACTCACCAACCCTCAGATGGTCTACTCGTTTGCCTAACTCGTTGTATTAAAAAACTTCAACTAATCTACCGGTGATATCGTTCGACGTGATTGGTCTCAGGATGATAAGTACCTCCTTAAACCTTGTAAGTCATGATTTTTTGATAGTGCTTAAGGTGGCAAGGTCGAGTCCCAGTGTTGTTATTTGGACATAATTATAACATACTATCTGCAACCGCGACTCCGTTTGTATGGAATTCGCCTATCGCTATCTCACGCCACGCGAACTATAAAACTATCCTATGTTCTTTACTGGGAGTGAGATTATAATACAAAATTCCAACTAAATCGTGTGCGTGTGTGGGCGGGTGATAGGGCCTTGTGCAAGGTCCATCCGGATAGCTACCACCATCCTACTTGCTAATCCTGCCGCTAAGCAGCAGTGCTTGCACTGCTGTGTTCCGGTGTGGAGAGTAAGACAGCCGAGGAAATTACGGGCACAAGAGGCATTTCATCTAAGTCCTCTAGGTTGGCAACGCATCTGCAATCCCTCCGGGGTCGCGGGTGTCTATGGCCAGTGGTGATCGCTTACCATCAGGTGACCCACTTGCTCGTTTGCCTTCCTATTCACATAAAAAAAAATATATTGATTACCACTACACTTTTAAACCAGGGTAGCACACGCTATATTTTTGGCTACAAAAAGTATGTAATTCCCGCGCACAGCTCCTGTTAATAACAGTGCTAAGCCATGTAATGGCGGATAATCTGGCCATTGTGGATCTCGAGAGCCACCAACCAGGATTAAGTGCCACGTGAAACAATAGCAATCATAGTGATCCTACTAATATAAATGCGATAGTTTGTGACGATGTGACGATGTGAGTATGTTTGTTCCTTCTTCACGCTAAAACTATTGGACGGATTTGGATAAAATTTGGAACAGAGATGGCTGATACCCTAGATTGAAACATAGGCTGGTGTTTATCCCGGAAAATTGCATAGTTTCTGCGGGATAGTGATAAACATGTCAAGGTCGTAGCTGTCTAGAGTCGTAATGTAAATTACTATCAACATCAGTTTTTCAATCTACTAATTCTACGCGGACGAAGTTGCGGGCAGAAGCTATAAATCACCTATTCATCCCTTACGAGGTAGACAGAGGCCACGTATAGCATGATTGTGAATGTATATGTCAAAAGGGGAATCAAAATAATGGGTTGCCTCTCTTGCCGCGCAAAAGGTAAAAGCCCATCGATAGAGTGGATGAAAACCATAATAATCATATCAGCCAAAAGACGTCCACTGCTGGACATAGGCCTCCCCCAAGGCTCTCCACTCGGACCGGTCCTGTGCCTTCCGCATCCACTGCGATCCCGCGATCCTGATCAGGGCCCCGTTTCTCGAAGCTTATTAGACTAATGATATTAGTGTTTTGTTTAATTCTTTCGTTTAATTTACGAGACAAAACACTAATATTATTAGTCCAATAAGTTTCCAGAAACAGGGCCCAGGTCGTCGCTCCATGTTGTTGGAGGCCTACCGACAGCTTGTCTCAAGGTCCGCGGACGCCATTTGAGAACCTTCTGACCCCATCGGCCATCGGCCCTGCAAGCAATACAAGAAAACCATAATAAAGAACATGTTATAGGCGATGCAGCTACCAACCCATCACTATTCTATTCTTCTTTCTTTTCCGTATATGCCCATAATGGTGCTAAACTTACGTGGCTTTGCCTACCCCATAAAGGATATACCTAGACGTGAGTTTTATGTTTGTATGTATAAAATAAACGTAATCCGTTTGCCTTCCTATTCACATAAAAAAAACACGGCCCGGCAATGTAATGAAACTAGCAGAATGTTCTCTAATCCTAAACCAGGGACCGGATACCGGTTAATGTTTGAAACCGGTATTGTGCACTCGCCCGAGAACGAAAAGGATTTCGTTTCCGTTCGCGGTTACCGGTTAAAGAACTGCTCAATTTAGATAGCGGTTTGTGCGCTATTCGTTCGTCATTCGTTTTTGGAGAACGAAATTAACCGGTTTAATTGTAAATTACGAAAAAAGAGCAAGATACAACTTGTTTTGCTGCCTCTTTTACACCACTACTGGAGCGTCTGTCGTATGTCGGCGGCGGCTGGGTTTAACCGGTATAATTTCGTTAACGCGTACGTTAAAATTTCGTTCTTTGAGCTTAACGGTAAGCAAAACCATTTCGTTTTTGTTTGTTCGTTCTATCAATTAACCGGTTTATTATCGAACGAAATAAAAAAACGACATTGGAACGATATTAACAGGTATATCAATAACGGTTCCGAGGGCCTAAACTATGCTTAAGGTTGTTTTGAAAACTGTAGACAATTCTTTTCTCAACGCTGTAAACCTTTACACGCATGGCTGGACGCCACTGACTATTAAATAAATCACCAACAAAATACATCGTAGTTTAATTTTTCTCTAGGCCAAGCCATTAATTACTTTCCTTTGTGCTGAGGAAAACAATAAGAATTGTTAATGAGCACTGGCCATTCCCGTTTCTTTTTATTATTCTTTATCGTTTCAGGGTACTCGGTATAAGGATGTTTTTGAGATTTCGGGGATTAAAATAATATTAATTAGGTGCTTCTTTTATCGTTTTGTATATGGATTTTATTTTACGATCACGGGTCTTTACCATGACGTCTTAACGCGATTCAATTCCGATTCAGTTTAGGTTCGCACGCTGTCAGATTCATACTAAAAGTGACAGCTAAAACTGGAACTGAGTCGGAATTAGGACGTCATGGTAAGGCCCCTAAGGCACAGCTAACAGCCCCACTCCAATTTATTTCTTCCTTTTTCAAAATTATGTTTCATAAGAACTTTCTCCTGAAAAAAAAACACAAGATTTTTTTTTAGCGAAAGCGACCCAGCCGTTCACGCGTGATGCCGTGACCAAGGAAAATAGGGAGTCATTTTTATATTATATATACCCCCTTATTCATAAACGCTCGGCTCTCTCTATAAGGCTTCTACTAACTCAGCAATCGTTTCTCCTTATCTGTCACATTGACATTTACCTTTCACAGATAAGGACAAACGATTGCTAAGTTAGTAGAAGCCTATAGAGCGTGTATAAAGGGGTAGAGTGTCATCTGAGACTGGATGCTTCGCTATTACTGTGCAGACAAAGCAGAGGATAAATAATATAAAAAAAAAAAAACAAAAAGCACTATATAAGCAATTATATTTTCTGAGCTTTAAGCCCTATCATTGAGCGTGCAAAGCTGCTTTACATTTAAACTTTAACGCATAAAACCTACGCTGTTAATTAAACGAAAGGTAATACTTTCTAAATTTTCTGCTTTGAAAATGTTTTTATTAAATGAACTTTAAATAAAGCCGGATTTTCATCTGCAAGTAGTAACGTGACTTTCACGTTACAACAGTTACGGTTACAGCTTGCAGATGAGAACTCGGCTTTATTTATGAGCTTACTAGCTGTTGCCCGCGACTCCGTCTGCGATGAATTCGCTTATCGCTATCCCGCGGGAACTATGCGATATTCCGGGATAAAAACTATCCCGTCCTTTCCCGGGCATCAGCACATTGTTAGAGGTCTGTCAATATAAATAATACCTACTAGCTGTTGCCAGCGACTTCGTCTGCAAAGAATACGTTTATCGCTATCCCGCGGGAACTACGCAATTTTCCGGGATAAATATAGCCTATGTGCTATTCCATACTTTTCTCTATCTACGTGCCAAATTTCATTCAGATCCGTTGGGCCGTTCTGGCGTGATTGAGTAACAAACAAACATCCATCCATCCATCCATCCATCCATCCATACTTTCGCATTTATAATATTAGTTAGATGTACCTACGTTTTTTTTGTAAGCGATCAGGGAACCGATTTTTGAAAGCACATCACTCGAAAGTAGGTACCACTCCAAAGTGGTATAAATCTGTTTATATCTTCAAAATTAAGGCTTTAATCAAATTTTTGACTAGTCCATATATATGATTAATGAGAGCCGTAAGTATCTTCTAAGCTACTCGTATTTCAAATTCAGCACAATTTTTCACCACTTTCGCGTGGTATTTTCACACATGTGCTTTAAAAAATCGGACCCCAGTACGGTACGCGTCTTGAGCGTCATGGAGGTTACAACATTAAAATCTAATCTAAGCTGTTGTTTTCACTTCTGCCGGCACTCCCGGCTTTTTTTACTACATGGTCCTATCCCACACCATCGAGTTTTGAACATCTGCTATTAATAATGTAAAATATCGTGTTCATGGAATTGAAAATTACGCTTCAGCTTTGTTCCTTCTGTGTAAATCCTCCGGAACCCAGAAAAGTTAACAGTGAAAGCATTTTTTTATTGCGTGTTCATTTCCGAAGTATCTTGGCAAGGGGAGATATCCAATGAATTGCGTATTGTTAGCCTTTAAAATAAAATAATTCTGGTTTTCTATAAGAAGTTCAGTGGGACGGGGCTATGGCTACAGTGAGTTTTGTTTGTTTGCAAGCATTCGTCTATTTAAACCAACAAAAAGAAACATGTTCATCAATATTAATTGATAGAGCTATTTACGCGTATTTTCTTTATTATTTGAAATTAAATTTTATGACAAAAATTACTTAAATCATTTTGAAAAGACCTAACTCTTCAAATTGCAGAACCAAGTTTTACCTAATAGCTAAGAACTACCGCAAGAAAACTGGCTTTCGAATGAAAAAAACCGCATCGTAATCGGTCTATCCGTTTGAGAGCTACGATGCAACAGACATACACACACATACACAAAAAGAGAGACATGGACGTCAAACTTCTAGCTCCCCACTTTTTCGTCGAGTGTTTAAAACAGGTTGTCGTTTATTTCACTGTCAACTCCTTAGAGGATACATCACAGTAGAGCGCGCGCATCGCTCAAATCGCCTAGTGCGCATCGTAGGCAGGTGAGCTATAGATAGTATATTGATGCGTGTATGACAAATAGAGATGAGGCAACGCGCTATCGATAAGTAATGTAAATAAATATGTTTGTTAAGTACATTTCATGTTCAATACTTTATTTCCTAAACTATAAAAGGAGAAATGTATGTATGAATATAAAATTATGTTTGCGGAAACTATGCAATTTTCCGGGATAAAAAATAGCCTATGTTTCATTCTAGGGTACCAGCTATCTTCTTCTGCGTGCCCGCCTCCCATGCCCCGCTCACCCCCGCGATGCCGGACTTATTCTCATAATAATAAGTATAATAATCGACTTACCGATGAAATGTCATACTGGATTTAAATTTCGTGTTTTTCCGTGTATCGTTTTTGCAAGATCGAACTGCACATTTCACCATTTTTACACCGTAAAGTTAAATAAGTTCTCAGAGCAACGCACTTCACTAGCACTCAACACGACTACAAGCGCTCACGGCGGGAACGTCGTTTTGTTCTCACCCGTGCCTACTGTTCCCACTTCGATGCGCGCGCTCTATACCACTGTAATGTATCCTCTAAAGTCAACTCCTTTTTTACCAGGACTGCAGGGGCCTTACCATGACGTCTTAATGCGATTCAGTTTAGGTTCGCTCGCTGTCAGATTCGAACTAAAAGGGAGAGCTAAAACTTGAACTTTGAAAATCGGAATTAGGACGTCATGGTAAGGCCTCAGGTTTTTTGTAACAAACTTACACTAAACATTTAGCTCTGATATACCTAGATTAGATTATAGATTAGATTAGATTATTAGATTGGATCAAACTGTCCACCAAGCTAGCTAAAATTTAAAAGCTAGAATTTAAAACATTATTTTTCCTCCTCGTAATTATTTAGTTTAAAGTGGCCTATTCTTTGCCGAGCCTTTCATTACTCACTCTGAGACATTGAGTTAACTTACAATCGCAGTAATACGTTGAAGGGTTGGCTTCAATCACAGTATCGTTTCATTAACGTGCCCGAACAAAGCGAAAGTTCCATTCCAATTGGAATCTTTTCCCATTCTTTACTCGGAAATTTCCATTTAATAGGTTTTATGATGGAAAAAGTTTTTGTTGCCAACCTTCGAGGCTGATTAATAAAAATCCGGGGGAAGTTCTAAAGAGATTATTGTGGCATTATTACTTTTGGGTTTGTAATTGATTGAAATGGATTCGAGAAGTTGGCGTTGTCCGCTATCTTGAGATACCATTGGTTTATCAGATTTATTTGCAACACTTAATCCTCTGTAAATCAGTTTTGTCTTAGCACATATCATTAGTGCTCTAAACTGCGTTCAAAAACCGTAGGAAATGACCAGGGGCCTTACCATTCGCTCGCTGTCAGATTCATACTAAAAGTGACAAGTAAAACTTGCACTGCGTCGGAATTAGGAAGTCATGGTAAGGCCCCAGGGGCCTTACCATCACGTCTTAATGCGATTCAGTTTAGGTTCGCTCGCTATCAGATTCATACTAAAAGTGACAGCTAAAACTTGAACTATGTCGGTATTAGGACGTCGTGGTAAGGCCCCAGAATCGTTACACCCTTAAAAAATCTATACTGTAGTAACATTACATTACAAAAATCTGTATAAGTATTTTAATGTTATTACAGTACAGATTTTATCATAACTGTTGAGGATTCGATAGCAAAAGAGTAGAAATTGGGAGCGAAAGTTGTAAGGGTGGCGACCCTTAGATTATACTCGTAACGCGCGACGAACCGATACGCTACGAGCGCCCTTCTTAGTTAGTAGAAATGTAGGAAGAAAAATGTTATTTAGTAGTTTAAAATGTTTATTGGAAATGTATAATTAATGTTATAATAAATGTTATGTTAAACTGTTGTTAGGTTGAATCACTAAAAGTAACTGAGCTAAATTATCTATAAATGTTTCTCAATAGAGAGTAAAGTCGTTGTGCGCTGACAGCAATATTTACTAATTTGGGTTACACGCGCAGAGCGCCTAGAATTAATGTACGCTGACCGTACAAAAGTGAAAACCAAGCAGTTGACAAGAGAGTTATATTGGGACAGCAAGTATGTTTGACAGAATATTTAAAAAAGCATGTAAAAAAGCAACTTTAAATAAAGAATAATAGACAAATATAAAAGACCTATTTACAGCGCCAACAATAACCTTACAAAAATCTAAACACATCTTAATCAAGCCCTTCTTCAGGCGCCACGGAGGCAGACTGCCTGATGGAGGTCGGTAATCCACAGCCTAGCAGAGTGAACTGTGAAGGATTTGGAGTAAGATTGGGTGTAAGTTTGTATGTATGTATAACTCTTTATTGTACCTACATAAAACACATACAAGCACACACAACACAACACAGTTTGTCGTACCATTTGCAGAGCACTGTGAATACGAGATTGTAAAAAATGTGTTACTGTGACAAAATTACAAAGAAATCCGTTACTTTAATTTGATGCTGACCGCGCAACTAAAACCAATTTAAATAAATATTAAATAAATAAATATTAGGGAACAATTCACACAAATTGACCTAGTCCCAAAGTAAGCGCTAGTAAGGCTTGTGTTATGGGTACTAGACAACGATATACATACTTATATAGAGAACTACTCGTACCTTATATAAATAAGGAAACATCCACATAACTCAGGAACAAATATTCGTGCTCATCACACAAATATATGCCCTTACCAGGATTCGAACCCAGGACGCTTGCTTCGCAGGCAGGGTCACTACCAACTAGGCCAACCGCGTCGTCGTAATAAATTTTATTTATACAAACCTCTTGACAAGTTATGAATAGTTTATGTTGGTAGTAAACCAATCGCGTAACGTTGCGAACAGGAGGTTAGCAAGTTAGTGGTTCACAAGTTAACTGAACCACCTTAATGAGTGCGCATGACTGCTGCGACCGGTGGTACAGGATACGTCAAGGTTTAACTGTTGGTTAAGTTTTAGGCATTATCAGCCAAAAGTCGTCCACTGCTGAACGTAGAAATCCCCCAAAAACGCTATAAAGACCGGCCGTGCCCAGCCCTCATTCAGCAGACTCCTGCTACCATTGCCAGGTCATGAAGTCCATCTTGTGGGGGGAGGGTCACCTATGAAAGAAAGAAGAAAGAGAGAAAGCTGTTGGATGCACAACACAAAGATCGATTATTTACAATAATCGTAGTACCTAATTAATTATATATAACAGTAACACCAAACTGTCAACAATATTGCATTAGGGCAACACTGTACCTATCGCGCTCTCTTCCTGTGTGCGTATACCAAGCAATTACACGGCTGCTATCACCTCGGAACTATTTTAATTATTTTTCACACGTTTTCACCGCCCCTTCAGTCAGATAATAAGTAGACAGTGCATTGTTCAAAAGCAGACATTTATTCATTTTGCAAGACACACAAAATATAAGAGCACAATTTAATAGAATCTAGAAAATCCATCTTTCTATTTCTATGCTGCGTATGTAAAAAATGTAAAATGAAAGAAAAGTAAAAATTATATTTCGAAAATCTGACCAGCCTGTATCGTGGCAGCCAAAAAAGACCAAAAAACACATGCATAAATATACATAAATCACGTCTTTATCCCTTACGGGGTAAACGGAACCTAAAGTAACAAGATCTAAAGGCCACGTTTAGCATGATTGTGGACGTGTAGATGGAAAGGGGAATCACAATAGTGATGGGTTGCTAGCCACATCGCCTATGATAAATAAATCACAAATAAAAAACCAAATACTATCGTAATATAAGTAGTAATAAAGTATAAATATAATAAAAATAGTATAAATATTTCGAAACACTTGAAATTAACTTGTCTCTATAAATCTTTTAGCCCAAGTAATACACTAATAATCTCGGCCAACTGAGGGACGCAGTTATTTTGTAAAAGTGAGATGAAAATATGTTACGTTAAAAGTAAATGCTAAAAACCTGTTCACGAAAATATTGATCAGAATAAAAGAAAGTCGCCTTTAGGAAGTTTATTATTGATAAATTAAGGTCACTTTTTCAATGTTACTGCTCCGTGCTTTAACAGTTGGTAATATTATTATATTAAACACTCGATTAGAATAAGTACTTCACTTTAATTGTGATGATGTTTATTACAGTGCTACCGCTTTTCGAGCCGTGGCAAAAAACATCTCACAAAGGCTAAGATGTCACCACATCGTGCTACAGATTAGCAATCAATGACTAACCCACAGTTAATAGATTAACAGCACTGGCCATCAACTCTTATTAAGTTAGTGAGTTAGAGCGATGCGCGGACGTAGTTAGTGAGTTTAGAGTCGACGCTTCAGATTCTAGTTCAACTAAATAATCTATTGCGTGTAAATCACGAGCAGCCTAAAATATGACCAAGATAGGAATTCTAGGGATGATATGGATGATAGGGATGATTATTTGTATATGTATTTGTATTTGGCGTCCCACGTCGTTCCTATCCATAGAAAAAACAACTAATAATAATGGAAACCTTGTTCTATGTAGGAGCTAGAAAAAACAATCGCGAAAAATTAGTTAGTACAATAAGTGTTAAACTGCAGTGTTGCTTAATTAGCCCTTATTATCTCTACATCCTTGCGTCGACTGAGAGGTTTAAGTTTGGGTTATTACCCCTTCGCGTGGGAGTCCCACATACCCCTATCGAATCCAATACGTAGGGCATCGATGAAGATATCCTCGTCTATGTATAAATAGGCATGGAAGGCGCATTTCACAATCCTGTCGTGTCTTAAACCAAAATGGCTACTTCCAACATCAAGTATTAAAACAGCTACTTTCTTAGTATTTTCATGTAAAAGAGAACGCATACATTTTTCATTATTTCGTTTCTCTCCGGAATATAATTATAATATTCCGTTTGAGCCGAAGTTGTGGAAGATCCCTATATTAAATATCATCTTTTATGTTTCGTTCATTTGGAAAGCAGGCTTTGAATACAGACGATCGTGGAAAGCTTTGTTCTGATGAACAAATATTGTATGTTCTTCATTTTTTCGATTCCTATGTGAAATCGCGTAATCTTAGCACATTTTCGCTTTTTCCTCGAATTTTTTCCTATTGCACACTCGTGAATCGCTCTAATTAAATGGAAATCACTTTGAGAAATTAAAAGGTTTTTATTGTTTTTGTACGAACGAAGCTTCTACGTTTTAACTTGAGCAAAAATTTTATGCTTTCGTTTGCTCGGCTGTCCGGCTGTCAATTTTCCCTTACTGGGGCCTTACCATGACGCCTTAATGCGATTCAGTTTAGGTTCAGACTAGGCGAAAATCTTAGGAATCATGTTATAGGCTATGCTGGCAACCCCATCACTATTTTGACTTCCCTTTCCATGTATACGCCCACAATCATGATAAATGTGGCCTTTACAAGTAGGTCTTGTTAGCTTAGGCTCTGTCTATAATCCTGGAAAGGATAAAGAGGTTATTTTTATATGTATATTAAGATTTACATTTACTTTTCCATCGAATTTGCAATTGCCAGCCCGAGTTATCAAGGAGCGGCGCGAGTCGACATTTAAACTTTTCTCATTACAACGCTTTTTAAGAGAAATAATTTAAAGAAAAGTGGCAAGGTGAGAAGGCGCATGTAGAAAGGAAAGAGACAGGCGCGAATGGCGTTTGTGTATTTGAGGGTTCCGTGTTTCTATTGCGTCATGCGGAAAACGGAGATTTAAAGCCACATTGATTGCCATTTGTAAATAAAAGCTGAATAGGGTCGAAAGTCTGTACATGGAAGATATAAAAAACATTTGGCTGATGATACTTAAAACCGATAACAGAACACCTTCCAACAGTAATTAGAATTTTTGTCTGTATATTTGCGAGCGCATCACGTGAAAATGGCTGAACGGTTATTGATGCAAACTTTACTAAACTGTTGAGAAAATCACCGGCCAAGTTATAAGCTACTTTTTATCCCGGAAAATAACTTGTTCGGGATAGCGATAAGCATGTCAAATACTTCGCGGATGAAGTCGCGGGTAGAAGCTAGTTTGTAATAAGTACTTCTTGTTTAACTTGTTACAGGTGGCGGCAAATAAGTAAAACGTGGAGCGGATGTATTATTCAGGTTTATAAAATAAAAATGCGCTTCCCATGTTCTACAATCCACAAGAGAACATGACACACACACGGTGCCTTATATTTTTAAAAGACATTAGTTATAACAAAAGGATAAAGGCCATACAGCCTAGTCACATATATGACACAGCGGATATGCGCAGTATGAAATACAACATCATTTTCATACTGCGCATATCCCCTCCACGTTTTACTTAAGTATTTGCCGCCACCTGTACACTTAAATACGAAGACGTAAAGTTTGTTTGTCTGTTTATGTGTTTGAAAATGAATAATAAGCATGTTACGATCATTGATTTGTTGAATCTGTCTCCAACTGAAATAGCAGAATGACTAAAAAGTAAACTATGTACAAAATTGTACAAAAAAAGAAATATTTTGTGCGCAACGCCATCTCTGGTGACACGACAGAAATTAATTCTAAGGCGAAACAAACTTTGCGTGATCATCTAGTTGAACTCAAAATAATAATGGTTTTTTGTTTATACAAACGGAACCCTGCAAAAAGTGGAAATAAAATGGAAAACAAGTCGACAGGGGATCTAATTAAAAAGCAGTTGAGATGTATCTTCGTTATATTTTTTCGTTTAAGGTTTTTTTGCTGACTCAAGGTGTTACGGCGTTAGCGTTAAATAATCGGTACGATAAGACATTTACGCCAATTATTGAGGTTATTCCACTGGTCTGGGGCCAAGAAAGAACATAGAATGTACCAATTGCTTCTCTTCCCGCGGAGATCGTAAAAGCCCATCGAGGGAATGGTCAAAAATATAAGGATTCACCCATAAGGACACTTGTAAATAATTTTTCAGGACTTTTTAATCATAGTCCTAATAAAAATAGTCCTCCAGCACTTTGTACACTGATATGCCAGCTTGTTGTCTTTGAACAATATTAGTCTTCCTTCCTTTTTGTTTTTTGTTTATTGTAAACTATTTAATAAATTTATGTATTTTCTAGTCACACACAAGTCGGGTTCTGTCTATTTATTATATCTATTTATTACTTTACTTACGTAAAAGTTAATGGTTTATGTAGTATATTTTGCCTGTGTATCGTTTCTTGAGTCACAAACGGTTCTGGCTGAAAATCAGTGCTGCAGGTGTCTAACACCTCAGCGTAATGCTGAGCCAGCGACCGTTTCACTTTTGCGAAGACACACAACGCTGATGATCTAATTTTCATATCTGTGTTTTTTGTTTTTGTTGTTTCTTTTCTATAAAATTGTGTGTACTTATGCTCTTATATTTGTGTGTCTTGCAAAATGAATAAATGTCTTCTTTCTTTCTATTGATAACATTACCATGACGTATTAGTATTAACGCGATTCAATTCCAACTCAGTTCAGGTTTTAGCTGCCATTTTTAGTATGGGTCTGACTGCGAGGGAACCTAAACTGAATCGAAACTGAATCGTATTAAGACGTCATGGTAAGGCCCCTGACAGCGAGCTCATATTAAGAAGTAACGGAAAAGGAATGAAATAATTACACTTTTAGCCTTACACTAACATAAATCAAAGCTAATCCTGCCGCTAAGCAGCAATGCTTGCATGCTGTGTTCCGGTGTGGAGAGTAAGACAGCCGGGGAAATTATAGGCACAAGAGGCATTTCATCTTAGCCCTCTAGGTAGGCAACGCATCTGCAATCTCACCGGGGTTGCGGGTGTCTATGGGCAGTGGTGATCGCTTACCATCAGGTGACCCACTTGCTCGTTTGTCTTCCTATTCATATAAAAAAAAACAACAGTGCTCGTGATTCTAAGCAGAACTGGAAAAACGCGCGAATGGATTTATTTTCAGAAAAAAAAACCCGATTGATTTACCTAACCTTAAAAACAAAAACCATCAAAAACCTTCCTCCTAAAACACTTCTGTTTAATCAAACTACCCAAAACCACTGGCCTATAGATTCCAAAAAAAATCTAATTTACCCTGAACAAAACGTGTTTTATATCTATTCTGGAGAAACATTTATTTTTCGTTTTGTTCCCGTGAAATAGGAACTGTTGAGAATCTTATTACGTTTCATTATTTGTTATACCAAGCCAATTTTCCGTATAATTGATAAGATAGGTAATTGGATATTAAAATGCGATATCCTGTTATTTGTCGAGTAATTGGAAACCGTGTTTTTCCTTATGGTAAAAATATTGTTTTCAAATCCAGCTATCACGAAGAAAAGTTCGCTCTGAGTGACTAATTAATGCCTAGTCCTACAGAAAGCTGCAAGAATGTATGGTTCTTTTTCACATGACTTTATTTCTGTTAATCTCTGCTATAGACCAACCGCTTTAATGAGTCTTACCCCGCACCCCTGTGCCGCGCGGGCGAGGACGTTGCCAGCTTAAAATACAAAAAATACCTCCTCTCCATAATCAGCCGTAGGACGTCCACTGTTGGACTTAGGCCTCCTAGACCTCCCGTTGCCTTGGAATATTAGTATGGATTGTTTTGACTATACAACAACGATTTTCGTAGATTAGGTAATAATTTTGCATTTTATTCGCCCCAAAAACACAGAAACATTAAAAACTGGATCATTTGATGAAAAGGTAATATTTTTACACTTTTATAATTTATGTTCGCGTTGAAAAACCACGTATCTCAGCTAAAAAGGCCCGACACACGTTTTTGCATACAAATAACTAAACCGCCGCCAAATGGCCAATTTGTCGTTACCAATTTAGAGAATCCATCAAAATTATGAATATGCATGCGATACAACGAAACGCGTATATCAAAAAGCGGATATCTCACGTTTTCGTGTTTTCCTTTTTTTTATATTTTCCCCGTGTAAGCCTCTGGTAACCAATTCATTAATATTCCGCCTGCGGCCGCGCACATATCCGTCGCTTGTTGCAAAAGCAGACAAATCAAAAAGTTTCCAGTTTTTTGTGTTATGCAGTTTCGTTTTTGGCGGTACGTGTTTTGTTTTTATGTCGCGTTTTGCTTAGGTTTTTGTGTTTGGATAGAGTGGGTTGGTGTTGGCTGACATTTTGGTATGATAACGCCTATAATTGTCACCTTGTTGTCAGATGTAATACCACAGAATAAATAATGGTAATACTGGGTGTACACGCGCTCGCTTCGTCCGCTTAGAATTAAATATAGAAATGTTACTAAGGGATAACGTGGCATTCTGATGGTAAAAATTCTATAGTTGTAAAAAATAATTGAACAAAAAACCGGCCAAGTGCGAGTCGGACTCACGCACGAAGGGTTCCGTACCAGAAAAAAGGCTAACAACTACTCTGTTAACGTTACTCTGTTAAAACGCCAACAACTACTCTGTTGTATGGGAGCCCCCCTTAATTATTATTATTATTTTTATTTTAGTATTTTGTTGTTGAAGCTACAATAAAATACATAATCTGTGCAAATTTCAACTGTCTAGCTATTACGGTTCTTGAGATCTAGCTCGGCGAGTGGTAGCCATGAAAAAGGGCTAAAATATCACGTTTTTTGTATGGGAGCCCCCCCCTAATTGTTATTATTATATTGTTTTTAGTATTTGTTGTTATAGCGGCAACAAAAATACACAATCTGTGAAAATGTCAACTGTCTAGCTATTACGGTTCTTGAGATACAGCCTGGTGACCGACGGATGGACGGACGGACGGACGGACAGCGAAGTTTTAGTAATAGGGTCCCGTTTTTACCCTTTGGGTACGGAACCCTAAAAATATACCTTCTTACTTCGTTAGGTAATTCAAGTGCAAGATGAAACGTGAAAAAAGCTGTGGTTTAGCTCATACATACATAGACATAAGTACAAGTACATACAATTATCGTAGTTACAAGCAGTAATTTCATAAACATAAAGGCCGAAATAGTTTAATAGCGACATTGATTGCAGCCAGTTTTCTGGTTCACAACCAAACCAACACGACATAAAAGCTATCCAGGCATTAAGACAATACGTCTAAAGGCTTCACTCTGCCCCGAACGCCGGCGACGCTTAAACCCCTCGGCTTTTAACCTGTGCCATAAAATCCACATTTTTTCTACATTTAACCATTGGATTTCCCTGCCGTTTCGATCTGAGATTGCAAGAAATTGTGCTACATTGAAAATAAAGCCGGTTTCTCGACCAACCCAAAAGGATCCCTACCGCGCAATGTTAAAGCAAGAATTCCTGTGCGGCATTTTTTTCTCTTTAAACCTTGAGATCTAAATCAGAGTTGAAAATGGTGGGTCTTCTTTCGAAATTTTTTCATGACGATGTTTAAGGAAATACTTACATTTTTATTACAATTGAGGTTGTTCCCGTGATGGTATCTTGCTAACGAATATTATTGTGAAATATTTCTGCCAACTTTTCCTTAATGTCTGCCCCAATCTTGTTGATTTTTCGTATAATTTCCTTTTGTGAAGGCAATGGACTAGAACAAACTGGTACAGTTGATGAGGCAGGCGGATTCGTTGGAAATGTTACAAGCTTTTATTCAATTCGCAATGGGTTAATGTTCCTATACAAAGTCGCTCTATACTTAAACCATTCAATTTTATGGAACTTTAAGATGTATACGTATGTACAGCGGGCTGCAAAAGTGCATGGACAGTCCAGTAAAACAGGTAATGCTATGAGGTGCGTCTATATTAAGGTAGCCATGCAATTTTACTACCTTAAGTTGTCTACCCCGTAAGGGATAGAGACGTGATATATGTATGTGTGTATGAAAAACATTAAACCCAACTTGCTGAAATAATCCGGATTAATTCCGAGACTTTGCATATGGATTGTTTGTCTACAGTAGCTGACCATGTCAACATGGCATCCCGGTCCGATACTCTTACTCTCTCTCTCGCACTGCTATAAGTATTGGCACTCTACTATACACTAAATATCGCCGTCTGTCTTACTCTCCCCGCCCTTACTTCTCGAAGCACTGCTATAACTATTGGCACTCCACTATACACTAAATTATCACCGTCTGTCTTACTCTCCCCGCCCTTACTTCTCGAAGCACTGCTATAACTATTGGCACTCTACTATACACTAATATCACCGTCTGTCTAACTCTCCCCGCCCTTACTTCTCGAAGCACTGCTATAACTATTGGCACTCTACTATACACTAAATATCACCGTCTGTCTTACTCTCCCCGCCCTTACTTCTCGAAGCACTGCTACAACTATTGGCACTCTACTATACACTAAATATCACCGTCTGTCTTACTCTCCCCGCCCTTACTTCTCGAAGCACTGCTACAACTATTGGCACTCTACTATACACTAAATATCACCGACTGTCTTACTCTCCCCGCCCTTACTTCTCGAAGCACTGCTACAACTATTGGCACTCTACTATACACTAATATCACCGTCTGTCTAACTCTCCCCGCCCTTACTTCTCGAAGCACTGCTATAACTATTGGCACTCTACTATACACTAAATATCACCGTCTGTCTTACTCTCCCCGCCCTTACTTCTCGAAGCACTGCTACAACTATTGGCACTCTACTATACACTAAATATCACCGTCTGTCTTACTCTCCCCGCCCTTACTTCTCGAAGCACTGCTACAACTATTGGCACTCTACTATACACTAAATATCACCGTCTGTCTTACTCTCCCCGCCCTTACTTCTCGAAGTTCCGTTAGGGAAGGCAGCGGTGAGCTGGAGAGCCCGTCAAACTGTGTTGCTGCCCTGAGCGCGGGAATGCATAAGGTGCATTTTCCACGCGTTAAAAAAAGGGCGGTAGAATGGTCGACTTTACGCTCAGTTAACACAAAGCTGGAAAACAATTCATCGCATCGAACATTTCAATAGCTTCCAAAGATCACAAGACACCTGTAATATTCAGTGACATCCAAAGCTTTGGACATCAAAGCTGTACTTTAAAAGCCCAACAATTAAATATAGAAACGCCTTTGTACTGAAATATGTAATTAGCAGACGGATGTTCAGTTTTATTGGCCTGAGATGTGCAAAGTGTTCCGTGAAAGTCGTTGTAATTTATCAGGAACCAGCTTCTGCCCGCGGGTTCGCTCAAAAGGATGAGTATTTAAAAAAAAAACCAGCAAGCAAGCATTAAAGTTAAAGTTGCAAGCTTCCATTGTAACTTATGTATGTATTAAGTACCCTATGTATGTGTATAATAATTAAGTATGTTTGTCCGGGTGGAATCTTGTGAAACAATTTTAAAGCAGATTATCTTCATCCGATTGTAAAAGACTTTTTGAATTTAGTAGTGTACAGAACTGATATTGACATTAAGTCATTTTTCTAATTTGGAACGTCAATTAATTTGTCTATTTACACACTTTACTCACACATACAACAGGTTTTACTTAAGTTTTTCACTTTTACGGTTACGTAACCCAGTGAATTAGCAGGGGGTGTTTCTTACACCCTGTATTGCAGAAGCAGCAACCTCCCTTACTGTAAATATTTTCTAAAATGTCATTGTTGCCCGAAATAGGGAAGTTAATTCGTAACTGACAGCTCTTTCATCCTCAATTGGGAGGGAGCGTGCAGAGAGAATACAAATCAGCCTGTCCTAAACATGTACTCATTTATTGTTTAGAGATCAATGGCCGTTCGAGACGTTTCCATTGCTTATTTTGAAACGTACTGACCTGATAATTCGTGTTCCGTGTACAAGTTAAATAGGGGACTCGAATTATGGGGCCTCAAAACTTCCTCTGTCTGTACCCTTTTCCAATTTCAATTTTTATGTTGTTTTTTCACTGTCCGTGCTGCGGCAACTGGGGTGACTTTGGTAATTTTGGGGCTACTTTGAACGTCTTAAAATTGCTATAAAATCGATATTATTCATATCCGGTGAATGTTTGGCATGTAGACGCAAAGGCGATCGACGAAGACATTGATTGGAAGCAGTAAACGCAAATAAAAAATAATGGTTTTGTCATTAAAACTACTCTTTAAAGTCACCCCGTAAATCAAAGTCACCCCAGTTGACTGTACACGATTGTGAAACTCCTTGGGTACCTACCTTGTTTTAAGTTCTTCCCTATTAAAATCATGCTAAGAGAACATCATCGGTACTATACTCATTTATAATTGCACCAGCTGCTTTGATATTTTTATTCTTCGTTCGTTAGGTACGTACCGTTTTTAAACCACGACGCAAAACAATGTGTGTAACGCAAACAATTTTTTTCATTCGAAAGCCATGGTTGGTAAAAATAGGTCCAATAGTTTGAAGAGAATCAGCTCTTTTCCAAAATGATCTAAGGCATTTCGGGCATAAGGCATAAAATTGAATTATTATTTTATTTTTATTTTTGAAGGTTATTTCTTAAACTATGTCTTTATTGCGTGCGTTGCTCACAAAACTAGGGACCAACAACAGAGTTTTAACATACCTAATTAAAAAAAAATACAGTTCATAGTTCTAGATAATATAGTCAGACTATGTTCACTGTAGGTATGCACATTGTCAAAATAATTGTATTAAAAAAATAGTAGAAGCCACAATACAGCCCCGGCCATAAAGATTGCACTTCAGTCTTTGGAAAGAGACAATTCACGTACCTAAGTTAGGGCTAGACAAAGCTCTACGAAGCCGAAATTAGGCGAGAACCTTAACCTTACCTAACTAAACTGACAAGATAAGATAAAATAAGATAATGTTTATTTGCAGAAAAAGGATTAGTTACACGTCTTAGTGTTAAGTTAGATATCGATGACGACTAACGACGTCGAGAAATATTTGTAAATTTATGCTTTTTGTGACAGGCATATCAGTCAGGCATATCTGTGGGTCAGATATACGCGACGCGCATACAACGTCCTGCGCGTGCAATATAATAATGTCTTCAGGATGCTGTTGGGGCTACCCCGTTTCTGCAGCGCTTCCACCATGTTCGCGGAGGCAGCGGTGGATGGCTTTCATGCCATAATGCGAAAGAAGGCTGCTTCACTTCTTCACAGAATTAGGGGTGGCACCAATAGCATTATGATGGCTATATCAGAAAAACCAGATTGCCCTATATGGATCTATGGTCTGAAATAAATGTTTTTTTTTTTTTTTTTTTTTTATATCAGAACAAAATGTCGATCGTTAGTCATCACCATCACTTTAACATCACCCCTCCCGCACGCGCTGCATTAGACCATCCCACTTAAAGCAAATTTTCTATTCGAATATCTTATCCATTACCCGATTCTATTTATTCGGGGGATCATCCCGCTCAGGGGGTCCTCTTTATTATTTCATAGAGCCCAATTCGTCTTGAGGGTTGACGGAGACGATGTAGGTCGATGGGGTTCTTAAGAGGCTGATGAGGATATTGAAATATATGGTTGGAGTCATCACCTGCCTTCGGAAGACAATCATAAAGTAACGTGTTTGCTATCAGACATTACAAGGGAAGGTGTCATGTTTTCACAATGAAATACCTATTACATAAATACATACATTATTAATTATAACCGTCAATATCCTCATGGTGTCATGGTAGACAAAGACTAGGGTAGCAAGATCTAAAGGCCAAGTTTAGCGTGATTGTGGGCGTGGCGTGGTGGAAAGGGGGACCAATACAGTCATGGGTTGGTATCGCCTGTACTTGATTGTTAAGATTTTCACCAATTCCGTCGATGGGTTTTTATGATCTTTGCGGAGAGAGAAGGTGCCAGCTGGTACATTCCAGGTACAGATGGCGGCAAATAAGTAAAACGTGGAGGGGATATTCGCGGTAAGAAAATGATGTTGTTTTTCATACTGCGCATATCACCTCCACGTTTTACATATTTGCCGCCACCTGTAAGTATGTTTTGCCAAAATAAAAATTACGGAACAAAAATATAGATGAAGAAAGCTGCAATAATTCCTTAAAGAGATCTTTTCGAACAACTCTCGAAAATTTGAATGTACATAAGAGAGTAGACACACAAAGAAAAGTTGAAAGAAACCTACCGAAACGTAATAAAAAAAATTGCCGAAGGTGAAATGTTTTTGTGAAACATGGATAAACCAGTTGTCAAACACCATTTTATGAGGTTAAAGGTTCTCTGATTTATTAAGTGACAGATTTATTTAATTGAAATGTCATGGCCACACCAGATACCAGCATCAAGACCGTGGAAAAACCTGTTCAGGCTAGCTCTGGAAAAGGAGAGAATTAAGACACTTACTTACTGCCGCAGCCGACTTTCAGTAATGGAGAGGCACTTAAAGAATAACCTCCTTATTCATAAACGCTCTATAGGCTCCTGCTAACTTAGCAATAGTTTGTCCTTATCTGTGAAAAGTAAATGTCAAAGTGACAGATAGGATTAACGATTTTTAAGTTAGCAGAAGCCTAATAGAGCGTTAATCAATAAGGGGAAAGAGTTTTGTGTCTTTCCAGCCTTGTTTCTGCCGCTGTCTGGAAGAGATCTCTTTGAATTTAACTGTATTACTTTGAGGCGATTAATAAAGAATATCTGTTATAGTATTTTGTGATATATTTTCGAGGCTGTTAAGGATACCGTATCTCAAATGTGACAACATAGCTTACTCGTGTTATTTCTTATCTGAGCCTTCCTTGTCCAGGCCTAAATTTATTTTCTCCCTAATTCCCTCGTCTCATAGTACGGTCACAATATATCAAATAAATAACAGGTATTTCCCAGTCAATATATCAAAACCTCAATCATATAAACCATGATTACAATGTTATTTCATATTGAATTATGTTGCGATTGAAATAAGGTTCGTTATCGTGATGTTTGCCCTTCTACCCCGAGGGGATTTCGCTGAACAAATACGTAAATTCCTTCCAATAAGGAAAGTAAATCGCCTCGAATCATTATTTAGATTTTTACCCGACTGCGCCAGAAGGGGGGTTATGTTTTTCGAGTGTACGTATGCATGTATGTACTTATTGTATGTATATTTCTTTGGTACGCTCTAGAGCCTAAACGGCTTGTCGCATTTGAGCTTGAGAGGTATTTTGATTCGTCTTAGTCGAAAGTGACACTTTAAGTTATGAGAGTGATTTTACCAACTTTTAAGAGATAATTATTGTTTTTAGTACATTTAATTCTCAGGGTGGTGAAATAAAAAATGTCTTAGATCGCAGGTACTTGTCGCACAAGCCAGAGGCGAGGGCAATAAACATGCGAGCTGAGGCTTTCTATGTCACCGCCCGAGGTGTGTACACAATTTTACTTCTTCCACTAAACGGCCGTAAAATGCTAGTTACGGTCCAGGGTGACTTACAAATATGTTATGGTTATATTTATTTAGTTTGACAATGTTACTGCCATAAAATGCTAACGAAGCGACCAAACAGCTAAATTCTTTTACCATTATATATTTTATCCGTTACGTTTCGTCTTTGTATCCCATGAATAATTTACTTAGAATTTATATGTTGTTTTACGTAACATGATATAAAACATTTTCCTTTTGCAGATTCGGGTTTTCCGACGATTTCAGAATACTTGACGCGAATTTGGTTTATTGTCATTCTGCCGCATGAACGAATGTATTGAATGATACTCAATTTAGTCACTATTATATTATTTAAAATCTTTCTTCAGTAGATCCAGAGATTTACTCCCTATACATTCACAAACTCACACAAACTTTACCTTTTTGTAGTACCTATTAGTATTGTCAAAAGGAACTTCGATAGTTAACAGTAAATTCGAAAGAATTTTATTAATACGAGTATGCAATTATAGACATAAAATTTTAACAAAAACCACAATCAGTCTATGCCAGCGATGATGACATTATTTCGGCTAACCCTCAGGCATTGTCGATATCAAATTATAAGCCGTCAGTTAAGGGTATGTCATTTTGTGTACCAGCATAATCGACTACAGATCCATTAATAAATCCATAATACAAGCACGAATAAAGCTAGTATAAATAAATTAGTTACACATGTGAAAATGGAGGTAAAACAGAAAATTTCCCCATCTATTTTAATAAAAATATGAGCAGTGATGACCGTTTCTGTTAGCTTATTTTTGTGCAAAATTTTTACCGAAACTACTTGCAGGACAGTGCACTAATTTCAATATAGTGTCACAATCCGACAAAGTTATTAGAAAACGAAACTACCACATAAGCGAAATGCTAAGCACGCACACTGTAGCGGCCAGGACCCAGGCTGCTGATGGTAGCGGGTTTCCTAGCGATGCCTTTTAATAAAACTTCGATATTTTTCGACTGCGATATATTTTTAGGGTAAGTACTGGTACAAACAAAAGTGCCTATTCGCTCTAGTGGATTTAAAGCAAGTGTGTCAAAATTACCGTTCAAGACGATTTATAATATTTTTGCGTATGTAAGAGGCTGTTATTGGTTACAATAAAAACTAAGTCACGCCCTCTGTCGTACGTTCCGTTTCTACGTTTGAAGTTATATAAATTAAAATATTAAAATGAAAACAGTTGCGTTCGCAACACACACATACAAACTTCATCTACAGCACTTGAATGTGGTTGCACTGAAATGCGAAACACGTGGGTACACAACTAAACATTACCCACTCATTGGTTGTCGTATTATTGGTGGAAGGAATAGGTACATGCGTTTCCATCTTCTGTCATAAGAAGGTACTGCCTGTTTCATACAAATTAGAAATCTAATCTAACTAATATTATAAATGCGAAAGTATGGATGGATGGATGGATGGATGTTTGTTTGTTACACAATCACGCCAGAACGGCCCAACGGATCTGGATGAAATTTGGCGCATAGATAAATAAAAGTCTGGAATAGCACATAGGCTACTTTTTATCCCGGAAAATTGCGTAGTTCCCGCGGGATAGCGATAAACGAATTCTTCGCAGACGAAGTCGCTGGCAACAGCTAGTTATACAATAAACTCGCCAGTGATTGACCCTCTCAGTAGGGATGGGTTATACTTGCTATATCGCGTACCAGGGCTTAAAAGTACGTCCACCTTCTCATACCAGGTGCAGAAACCAGGTATCAAAATACTTTCAAGGTATTTTCTTCCCAACGTAACGACGACTCGAATACTTGTAAGTATTCGACTTGCAAGTTTAAACCTTGTTGTTATACAGATAAGATTCAAAATATTCCAATCAAGACGTAAAATACTTTGAAAGTATTTTATTTCACGTATAAGCATAATCTGAACCTTATGTGTATGAATACAAGATATAATTTTGCATTTTGAAATTTTGATTTAAGTACTTGCTTTACAGTTCGCATAGGCCTCTGTTCCTTACCGCCAAATTAACGGCCACCCGCCCGGGCTACCAAATTAACGGCGAGATGTTTTCGCTGTATATGTTTTGTCAGATTGGACACTCCCGATTTTAAATGTCAATTTTGCCTTACACATTTTGCACTCCCCAATATTATTCCCTTTATCTATAAAATGGCAAACTCAAAATACCTACGGTATAAAAATAATGATTTTGTTACTTAAAGTGTAGCAAAATCGAATATCTGACCCTTAACTCCGACGATTAATCCACATCAGGGCGGCGGCGTGAAATTGTTCGCGGACGCGACACCATCGTCATAATATTTCAGCTTTAAGCTCATGTGCATGATAAGAGCTGCAATGAATCGATTCGATAGGTCCAAAGCTTCCACACTTTTAACAATCATTTGTCCACACTTGTATAATTATTTGATTTGTTGCCCTTGTAATAGTGACAAGCAGCAATATAGATGATTTTGTTTTGAAAAAAACCGGCCAAGTGCGAGTCGGACTCGCGCACTGAGGGTTCCGTACAAATTCGCCATTCGCCAAGTTATTATTAAATCCAGTCTTAGCAGTGTCTCTCGCGCAAAATATTCAGTTTAGAAAAAAATGATATTAGAAATCTCAACATCATTTTTAAAGACCTATCCATAGATACTATACACGTATGGGTTTGATGAAAAAAAAAATTTTGAGTTTCAGTTATAAGTATGGGGAACCCCAAAATTATATGTTTTTTTTTTCTATTTTTGTATAAAAATCTTAATGCGGTTCACAGAATACATCTACCTACCAAATTTCAACAGTATAGCTCTTATAGTTTCGGAAAAAAGTGGCTGTGACATACGGACGGACAGACAGACAGAGATGACGAATCTATAAGGGTTCCGTTTTTGGCATTTGGCTACGGAACCCTAAAAATGATAATGTGCTAAGTTTCTTGCAGTGCATTGTTGTTGGCAACGATCGTCTTTTCAAAGCGCGCCGACAATTGACAAAAAATTCAAAATTGAAATTCATTTAAAATTCTGTTTACATTACAAACTCGACAAGACTCTACGCCGGTAGCCTTCGTATTGACTACGCATTGCATTTCGAATTGTCTCTTGTCTCCGACAATTGTCCAGTTGGTGAAATAAGGACAGGTACTACAGGTAGGTCGTTATGGTTACCTGGCAGAGATCGCTCTGTAGCGATAAGGCCGCCTATTGTTACCTTATTACTTCTGTCTGTATACCTTTTTCCGTTTTGATTGTTATATGTCATGTTCAATAAAGAGTTATTGTATTGTATTGTACAGTCGCAATCAGATATATCGTAGCGGGCGACATCCTCAAATATTTTGGAACAGCCTTCAAGTTCAATAAATCCGTTACACTAGGTAAGGTTAATAACATCAGAATACGCAATTTGTCATAAATACATATTAACATAAGAATAACATTAGGGCGCAAAAATTATCAATTTAAAATTACTTTCAAATCATTCTGGCGCACCAAACAAACTTCGTCTAAATTTTTGTTTTAAATTGATTAACTATCTTCATTAACCTTCACTTGACCCCTTCGACTGAAGTCAGAAAGTAAACTAAAGTTTGTTCTATTTTTTTTTTATGAATAGGAAGGCAAACGAGCAAGTGGGTCATCTGATGGTAAGTGATCACCACTGCCCATAGACACCCGCAACCCCGGGGGGATTGCAGATGTGTTGCCAACCTAGAGGATTCCTCTTGTGCCCATAATTTCTTCGGCTGTCTTACTCTCCACACCGGAACTCAGCAATGCAAGCACTGCTGCTTAGCGGCAGGATTAGCAAGTAAGATGGTAGTAGCAATCCGGACGGACCTTGCACAAGGCCCTACCACTCGCAAATTCTAATAAACCACTCACGACTTAAAATACTTAACATAAATCACACCGACTAAGCTAACACCTTAACAGCCTTATTCGTAAAAAGTTAGAGGCTCGCTATAAGCTCGCTATAGGACCGATGCAAAAAAACATGATTCCTAATCGTCAATTAGCGCGAATCAGTCCTTCAAGGGTCTGTTAAGTCTTCCGAAAGTTAGCGGACCGTAGACCGTACTTTATCTCTCTGCTAACACACAAAATGGCCGCCACACATATGAACAGCTGATTTTGGCAAGAGCAAAACCATACGCAAGACAGTTTTTTTGTTTTAAGTTTGTATCCCCTCGAGAAAGGTAAAGGAAACTAGATCCACACTGCCTCGTCTGTCGTGTTAATTCGCTGGTTTCCCACTAATTCGCTGCCACTGCTGTCAATTATTTTTTTTAATTCACAAAAAAGCCATTTATGGTCTATGATTTGTCAAGGTGACAACATAACGCGTCTAATCCATTCATCAACAGCTCATTAGTTAACAGACTGCTAGCAAGCGTTTATGAATCATACTTTTTAACAACTGTCAAATAAGCTTAATCAGTCTGTTAACTAATCGACTGATCAAACCTCAATTAAGGATTTTTTATGAATAAGGCTGTAACACGCTCTAGTTTCGCGTTCAAACGCAAGGCATCATCAACTGTTTATTTATTTGCGCCTAACTTCCGAAAGTATTTTCCAGAATTGCATCGCTTATCTACCTTCCCGAAACTTTGGGAAAAACCTCGCATTCCGCTAAGACCATAATCCTTATCTAAGGCCTTTTGGGCAGCGGTTAGCACCCTATCAATTGGGCGAACCACCCCCTATAAATTGTTGAGATAAAATACCACTTTCAATCACCCACCCTTAACTTTTTGCTGGAACTTTGTTTGAGATTTTTTCGGGGTATCGATTTGTTGCTGGCTATTTGGGGGCTTGTGAGGGATTCCGATGTGTGAAACGTTTCAGGTGTGAAATAGGTTGTTAGATAACGTTTTTTTCGTTGAATAATCCTATTAATATTAAATGCGAAAGTAATAATTGTGACGTTTACTATAAGAACGTTCTGAGGTGAGTCAGGAATCAAATTTTTCGGTAGTAAGCAGATACCTACGTCATCCCGTTCAATTAATAATTATAGAGCCAGTTCAGTATGCCCCAATTTTTTAAAATTCACTCCATTTTATGGTAGTATCCGCGTCTATTGCCGGGCGTTGCAAGTAAGTAATGCTTTATTGTACAAATATAAAGAAACACATACCGAACGCTTCCCTTTGACCACGAAGAATCAAAATTTGTAGCGAAACATCCATCAAGATAACCATCTTAATCTGGTTCTGTCGCCAAGTTCTTTTAGCAGATACAGGACCTACGTCATCATTACATAGTATAAAACAAAGTCGCTTTCTCTGTCCCTATGTCCCTTTAAATCTTTAAAACTACGCAACGGATTTTGATGCAGTTTTTTTTAATAGATAGAGTGATTCAAGAGGAAGGTTTATATGTAAAATACATGCATAATATACCGTGCGAAGACGGGGCGGGTCGCTGGTAACATAATAAATGCCAAATTAACTAATCGCGAGCCAAATTTCAGTGGCTTGAGCTATGCGTTGATCCACCAGTCTCGGTTAGTTCCCTTTTATATACAGACTAGCTGTTGCCCGCGATTCCGTCTGCGCAGAACTCGCTTATCGCTATCCTGCGGGAATAGTTCTTCAGCTATTATCCTATGTCCTTCCACGGGACTTCTATTTCAGTACTCAATTTTTATTAAATCGGTTGTGGTTTATACGTGAAAGCGTAACAGACTTAATTTCTCATTTATAATATCGCTAGCGACCCGCCCCGGCTTCGCACGGTATATTATGCATGTATTATAATATAAACCTTCCTCTTGGTTCACTCTATCTATTAAAAAAAATCGCATCAAAATCCGTTGCGTAGTTTTAAAGATTTAAGCATACAAAGGGACAGAGAAAGCGACTTTGTTTTATACTATGTTATGATGTACCTAGTGAAGTGTAGGAATACGCAGATTCCTCAAAACATCCACATTTTGATTTTTTTTAAGAATATGAATAAGAATCTAACTAATATTATAAATGCGAAAGTATGGATGGATGGATGGATGGATGGATGGATGTTTGTTTGTTTGTTACTCAATCACTCTAGAACGGCCCAACGGATCTGGATGAAATTCGGCACATAGATAGAGAAAAGTCTGGAATAGCACAAAGGCCACTTTTTATCCCGGAAAATTGCGTACCTAGTTCCCGCCGGATAGCGATAAACGAACTCTTTTACAGAACAGCTAGTATTTAATATATATACATATTTATTTGTATATTTATTTTATTTTTATATTTTTTATTTTATTTTATATATATATATTTTTTGCGAATCGTTACTGTTTCTTTATATTTGTACAATAAAGCATTACTCACTCACCTACTTACATCCAGCCTCACGATGGCTATTTGCCGTGTCATGTGCGATCACAACTTATTTGTCCCGTGTCCCAGCGATTTATTTACCAACGTAGCAACCCATAAATCGTTTTATCCACCTTTCTAAAAATGATAAATACAAGATGAATCGCTCGGGAGCGCGTTCCCCATTTGTCCCAGGGCTAACCCATTTTGATTGATGGCTGGCACAGTCGATCATGTAACCGCTTCAAATCGGACACACGTTCAAATATATCTTATTTATAATATGGAATGTAGGTCGCTTCATAATTTTATAAAAAGTAGAGATGGGACAGAGTCGAGGAAACAGACTATTCGGCGGTCTTTGTAGCCGCGACTATTCGACAAAAATGACTACTGTGCTGTTATTTTGAAACAAAAAAGGCGTAAAAAATAAAATAAAAAAAACCACAGTGACTAAATTAAAATCTTACTTGCTTATATAACTATAGCAATTATTGTAATAAGGAATAGTGTGATAAAGGAACGTGCTGGTGTGAAAGAGGATATAGTAACTAGGATAGAAAAAGGTATGCTTAGTTGGTTTGGTCACATAGAGAGGATGGATGAAAGAAGATTAACTAAACAGATTTATATGGGAAGTGTGAATGGATGCGTTGGGAGAGGAAAGCCTAGACGGACGTTCCGTGATCAAATTGGGGACGTTTTGGAAAAAGGTCAGGTCAAGAGTACCTACCCGAAACCGACGAGCATGTATAAAGAGATTGATGAATGTGGATGAAGCGAAAGAGGTATGTCAGGATCGTAGCAAGTGGAACAAAGTGGTCTGCCTACCCTTGTGGGAAAGAGGCGTGACGGTATGTATGTATGTAATTATTGTAAACAGGGTAAAAAATTACTTAGGAAATGTTGCTAAAACACGGTCAAATATATACCTGCCCACAAATATACGCGTGTGCTGTCAATTTGCCGAAGACGGACGATTATATCCGAAGTTGCGAAGTGTGTTGGCATGAGCGCAGAATGATCGGTAAGCAATGCCGACAACTCGGCATAATTTAGAACCGATAAGTCAGGTCCAAAAAAACCGTAGTCGGCTCATCACTATTAAAAACCGTCCGAATTAATGTTACAAAATAAATGTTCTGTCCTTTGTTACAACGAGATGGGACGTGGCATGTGTAACTTCAGTCGATCAAAGTCGGACATGCAAATTACGGAATGGCTCTCAGTCAGTCCACTTGACTCCGAGTCTTGATTGAGTCTGACTTCGGTACTTGGTACCTAGTACCCTAGTTTAGATGTAAGCATTGTTAATTTTATTTATTTACTAGCAGCCCGTCCCGGCTTCGCACGGGGTAGACAATTATTTATTTTTGGAAATTTGGATATAAAACACTTTTTTTCACAAATATTTTTATTTGTATTAAAAAAAATCCCACAGTTATAATTGTATAAAATGAAAAAAGTTGTTGTAGTGACATAACTACAATAGTTGGACATATGCTACCGCGGAGTTTTTTGTAGACATTATGATGTTCTTCAATATTGTTGTACATTATTTTGTTCTATCGCTAATAGTTTCGGCAGCGCATTCGACGAAAGACATTTTAAGACTCATTTTTCTACACCTTCAGTTACATTGTTCAAATTTTACCAAGGATCCCTAATTTTAAATGAAATGTAGCCTATGTCAAATTGGAAGAATGTAGCATTCTATTGGTGAAAGAATTTTTTAAATCGGCCCAGTACTTTTTGAGCCTATTCATTACAAACATACAAACATACAAAAATAGGTACAAATCTTTCCTCTTTATAATATTAGTGTAGATTTATTTATTTATAAGCCTTTTCATTCCAAATTCGCTGTAATTTCAGTAAGTAGGTACATGTTGCATTGTTAATAAAAAAATGTAATTTTGCTTACAGGGTTTGATCTTGGTGTCTTGTATCTTGCATCAATGCAAATAAATGAGACTCAAGTGTCTTCAACAGGGCCTTGAAATATGGCACCGAATGAAAGTAGCCCCATTTTTGACAACCACTTACGTCCCTGATAACACACACGCACTCAGAGAGTGAGAGAGAGAAAGAGGAGAAGAGAGAGGGAGAGAAAGAGAGACACACACACTTCCCTACTAATAAAAATTACAAGTCAACCCACAGACGCGTTCTTCTAATGCGCGAAACGAGACGGTTTTATAACATTTTTACGATTCCTCCTTATCTCCAGTTATGAGGGGAATCTCTGATTTGCATAGAAAATATTTTATGTCATCGTAACAATTTGCCACCGTAATGTTCGCGCGTGTTGAAAAAAGTCGGGAACTTCATGTTTTTACCCGAAAAAGGTTTTGCGTGTAGCCGGGTTCGTGCATACTTAAGAGGTGTTTGTTAACTTTTCGGGGTCCGTTGATACTGTGCCGTTTAATAATTTACTTCGAATTATTTAGAAAATACAAAGCACTTGCGATAAAATATAGTAACGCGGGTTTTCCCCACCGTGTTGCCAATTTAGCATAAGTAATTTTATGATTTTAATCGATCCACTTTCTTGCAGACTGTGGGTTCATTTTGTGCGAGTCTGATTCGATTCTGGAAGAGATACCTCGTGTGACAAAGAATGAGATACCTATTATGTACAAGGTGTTAGTAACATAAAAACCTTTTTGTTGTATGAGTGTAAATTGCTACTGGCCACTAAATTACCATATACTTTTTTATGAATAAAATATTCTTCTGCTGTCATAAGTGAAAGCGTGTAATAGTACATTACTGCAGAGGCCGGGAAAGAAAGGCTTGCAGGCTGAGTAATGTATATAGACGGCCGAGCTTTGCGAGGCCGGATAGGAGTACGAAGCCTGCAAGTTCTTTCACGCCGAGGCTTTTATAGTGCTTTTCTCAAACATGCAATGAAATAAATAAAAAAACAAAAAAAAACCTTTAGAATGTTGCCGCTAGCGCGTGCATTAGGCAGCTGCCGAGCAGCAGCAGGTGCATATCCTCCACGTGCATGTCCTCCAGCAGCGCGCCCCGCGCCCGCGCAACGAACGACGACGACGACCACAAAACAAAAGACGATCGCTTTGCAGGCCTAGGCCTGCAATTTTGTATGAAAATCCATTACATACCACTTGTCTAACCGCGTCCGCAACGTGATACGTCCCGGCCTATTATTTGGAACGTAAGGTTAACATTTCATTGCATCTTTGAGAAAAAATATTTTTTATAACATTAAAATGATTAGGTAATGTTATAAATAGGTTATAAACACAAGGCACAACTAGATCAACCGGACCAAGAGAGATTTTCTCAGTCAAGGACGAGAGGACGACCTCTTTCATATGGCAAAATACCAAACTTATGATATCAGCAAAACTGTTGAGACCACTCTCGAAAAGGTTAAAATACCCTATAAAATACCAGACGATATGAACAACGAATTACACGAAGTTATTTATAAGAAAAATTGAAAAATTACAACAAGAGGCCGGTGACAACAGGAAAAGAGCCCTGTTCAATCTCGAGAAGGCAAGGCAAGAAGACCGCAAATTCAAAATTTTATATGGACTATTGTTCCCAGTTGTACTTTTATTTCTTGTCATCTTAACAAGATGATCTCTTATTATTTTCAAGAAAATCAAGAAGGATCGAAAAGAGAAGAGAGAAATGGCAATTAAGGCACATAGTTCAACAGATGAGTAAAGATCATGAAGATCATTAAATTTAGAGGACTTTTACTCCTTTTATTCCTTTCAACTACAACGATATACATACTTACTTATATTATTAGAGAAATACATAGGTATGTGTATGCTATTACCGGAATTCGAACCCGGGACGCTTGCTTCGCAGGCAGGGTCACTGCCAACTAGGCCAATCGCGTCTTTAAAATAAATAAATGAATTTGAATTTTAATGTGAACTCTACATAATAATGATGATCTAACTAATAATATAAATGCGAAAGTATGGATGGGTGGATGGATGCGTGGATGAATGGATGTTTGTTTGTTACTCAATCACGCCAGAACGGCCCAACGGGTCTGGATGAAATTTGGCACATAGATAGAGAAAAGTCTGGAATAGCACATATGCCACTTTTTATCCCGGAAAATTGCGTAGTTCCCGCGGGATAGCGATAAACGAATTCTTTGCAGACGAAGTCGCTGGCAACAGCTAGTAACTCGTAAAGATTTTCATGGGACTACTGTAATGAATAATGATGTTTGTGAATACTTCGCTCGCTTTTACGGATCGGATGAAAGTGTTTTTGCCTGTGAAAGTTTTAAATCGCTTTTAGCTATCCTATTAATCAATACAAAGCCAAACAAACTAACTTGATAACGTTAAAGCTCGCCCCACCGTAAAAATCGAACCCAGTAAATCACTTGGATGTTTTTTAAATCGATTACAACTTGTGTAATCTAGCAGAAACCCGCGCAAACGTATTTACGCTTAAATCGGTTCTGCGTGCAATCTCCATATTTATTCACGAGCGTGAATTTATCTGTAATCATCTGTGCCGACGTTTACATGAAAATTTCTGTACATTCATTACACAATGACATGTCAAGGTGGCAAGAAATAGGGCAATGCAAGCTGAGGTCCCGGATTCGATCCCCGGTCGGGGCAGATATTTGTATGAAAAATATGAATGTTTGTTCTCGAGTCTTGGCTCTTGGATGTTTAATATGTATTTAAGTATGTATTTATCTATATAAGTATGTTTATCCGTTGTCTAGTTCCAATACACAAGCTTTGCTTAGTTTGGGACTAGATCAATTGGTGTCAATTGTCCCAAGATATTTATTTATTTATTTAAAACCGTAGAGGGAATGGGTGAAAATCGTAGAAATCGTGTTATAGGTGATGCGGCTAGTAACTCACTATTTTGATTCCCCTTTCCACCAATACGCCCCCAATCATATATATGCTAATAAACGTGGCCATTAGGTCTTGTTGCTTTAGGCTCTGTCTACTCCGTAAGGGATATAGTAGTGATTTTTGCAACACATTAGCGACTTATCTCTTGTTTACGCTGTTTTTTGTTATTATCTTTCCCCTTTTTTATACCACAAGGAAGGCAATCTGGTAGGTTGATCGCCTGATAAGAAGTCAGCACTACCATCCATGCACAAGTGCAATATGTACTAGAGTATTGCATGCAGTTGTGTTAACTTAATCCAAGCCAAGCTAGTTTCATAATAAACAGGGTACCTAGGTAACATCTCTATTCAGCCTATCAGTCATTTTGTGACAATTTATGTGTTTATTTATTTATTGTTTGTGATTGTCTTAAATAAACTTTTTTTTTCTTTTCTTTTATATTCGCTATTTCCACTTATACACAAATCATTTCCACTTATATTCCTCACGGTAGACAGAACCTAAGGCAAAAAGATCTAAAGGCCATGTTTAGCATGATTGTATTGGACCACCGGATAGCCTAGTGGTTAGTGACCCTGACTATGAAGCAAGAGATCCCGGGTTCGAATCCCGGTAGGGTCAGACATTTGTATGATGAATACGAATGTTTGTGCCAGGCCCGACCCGAGTCATGGATGTTGTATTTATTTATCTACACTATATAAGTATGTTAATCCGTTGCCTAGTACCCATAGCACAAGCTCTGCTTAGTTTGGGACTGAGTCAATTGGTGTAATTTGTTGTAATATTTATTATTATTTATTTAATTATTGTGGTATAGGTGGTAAGGGAATCAAAATAGTGATACACCACCACCACCAGCCGCACCAGCAGCTTATTCGGACGCCGACACCTTTTGTCACAAACCTTTTCCTTATTTTTATATCGTTTTGTTAATTTTTGTTTTTGTGGCAATAAATTGTTTTTTTTTTTCTTTTTTTCTTTGTGATGGGTTGCTAGTCGCATCGCCTATAAGATGATTCCTAAGATTTTCGCACATTTCCTCGTAATTTCCCCTATGAATGAAAAGCATTTCCCCATTATTATCCTTACAAATCTCGCATTTCCAGTCTCACGCATCCGAAATCGCCATTAAGAAACACGTTCATCATTCCGGTCTCTTGTTCAACAGATTACTGTTCGTATATTCAACTTCTAAAATCGTGTCCATCCCGTATAAATCATTTGAAAAGCATCCTCTATGTATTTGTCAACGTTTCCTCGAGTTGCTGACTGATCGGCGCTCATTAGCAGGGATCTTGGGCCATTGAGGGCAGGCTTATTTGTATGGGCCCTGATAAATGGGAATGTCTGGGCCACTCCATCATAATGTAGTACAAGCTAATGTAAGTGGACCGTTGTGGGGGTGCAGTGTTGCCAACTGCACCGATTTTGCCGGGAAAGCTCAAAAAGTGCCATTAGAAGTAGAAAAAATCGTGTATTGCTCCAAAATTAGAGCTTAAATTAAAAAAGACTATATAATTAAATACCTATATTAGTTAGTGCCGTAATTTCTTTTGATTTATATTCCACTAGTTTCTGCCCGCGACATCGTCCGCGTAGAATTAGCAATCGACATGTTTATCGCTATCCCTCGGGAACTGTGCCATTTTTCGGGGATAAAAAGTAGCCTATGTTTCAATCTAGGGTACCAGCTATCTTCGTTCCAAATTTTATCCAAATCCGTCCAGTCGTTTTAGCGTGAAGAAGGAATAAACATACACACTCACTGACTCACATTGTTCACATCATCACATCGTCACATCGTCACAAACTTTCGCATTTATAATAATTAGTAGGATAGGATACATACATGCCTAACGTCTTTATTTCTTATTAGAATCACTATATTGCGTTACTATTCCTTTCTCACGAGGATGCGGATAGAAAGAGATGGTGAATGTAAGGCCTCAGTTTGTCCCAATTTTTGATGCAATAGCAATTTTGGAACATAATTTTAATCCTAATCCTAAAAGAATATTTGACAATAAGTCGAATTACAACATGACTGACAACAACATGAAACAACATGATTCATCGAAATTTTGCCGACAGTTTGTCCCGATTTTCCATCCCAAAAGGTGGCAACACTGTGGGGGAGGGTAGGTTCGGTGTTTCTTGCTAAAATATCGAGGCGGAAGGTTTCTAGTTTCTGGTAAGGACGCATTACACGCTAGACAAGATCATAGAACAATTACCCTTAGGTGTGGTATTTTACTTACCTATTGGAGAAATTGCGTCAGCGTTGAGTTATCGGGGAAGAACAAATACAAAAACAACTTAAAAAACCATCAGCTAGCACTTTATTTGGTCCAGTACCAACTAATAATTACACTATCCGTATAAAAGAATTACCAACAAAAACAATAAAATACATACTTACCTACTTACTTGCATTATGTGAAATCTACATTAGGAAACATTTTTACATAGTAACTCAATAATATCACAAAACGGGCGATTTTTAACAATTATATAAAAACAGAGTGGTAAACAGGGAAATAGGTGATCTGCCTATTTCATTAAACGTGACAGGCAACAGCAACAATGACTATGACAATTTTATTCGAATCACTATTTCTTTCTTGAGAAGTTCCTGATTGAACCGGGTACGGATACGAATTTACCGAAATATCAGTGTCACATGTCGCCTTTCACGCTTATGTAATAGGGGACTGTTTATCGAAGCTACAATAGTAGATTGATAAACAAGGGTTGAAATATACCCATGTCACCTGAGATATTTCTGGTGCCCGAACGAAGTGAGGGCACCAATGGTTCGAGGGTGAAATGGGTAGTTTCATCCGAGTTGAACACTCTACTTTTCATTTCGAATATGAGGAAATTAAAGAACAAATATGACATTTAACTAACGTCGCATGGTCGCACTTAATATTTGTTACGTTTGTCATTCTCTTCCCGCTCTTTTTTCTATTATGCGATTTACGCGCATTGCGCATTTCATCTGCGCACCAATGGCTGCCGGCTAGTTTTTTTTTAAACTTGCAGACACGGAGGTCTCTATAAATTAATTTGTCGACTTAAATATTTCAAGCTAAAAAAATTACCGAACGTAATAATTTCTACTAATTCTTGTTGTATAGGTACGCTTGCATAAGCTTATATATATAGCGGGAATGTTATTTTAAGATTATTTTTCCTTTTACAATTAAAACGGAACTATTAGTATAGATGATTATATAAAACATAGATTACATGACTGTATACGTATTTCCATTGCTATGTACCTCATTTGGATTAGCTATAAAAAAAAAATACTTTGAACCCAAGGGTCGCGATGAGTCACTTTCAACCCGTTATCCAGATAATCAATGACCTACTTTCAGAGTATGAGAGATGAGAATTTCTATTTCACAATTGTAAACTAGCAACACTGGTCTAATCGGCCAATCAGTGGTTAGCATTCACCAGTGTTACCAGTTTAGACTTGCAAAAGTAAGTTGTAAGCTTCAAGTAACGGCCCATTGGTGATATGTGACCACTACCCATTGACACACGTAAAGCCAGAGAATGCGAGGTTATCATTTTAATCGCCCGGATCTAACAAAACTTAACAAAGTTTGTCGTTTCAAATCGCTGTTCACTGGTAATATTGGCACGGACTTAACGCATTCACTGCCTTAAACGCAAATAAGCATTTAGCAAACTTTCGCCCGATGTCTTCAACGCTAATGTGAGTTCAGACGATCAGTGGTGATTTCATACATTGCCGTTACATTTTAATTTATAAAACTTTACATCATTATTATACGTTTACGTTTTTACGTTTTTATGCATTAAAGGTACTACTGAGCCAAGTCGGCACCTGATGTAGATAAGTAAAGAAAGATATACCAGCAGTGTTAACACGTGTATTAAGATTATATCTAACAAAAGCGGATATGTACTTCATATTCAGTTAATTATTAATTTTTATCATCGTATCTAAAAACCGGTTGCGAGATCCGAAGAAAAGTAACAAAATAAATAAGCAGTGATATCGCTAGTGAAGGTTCAAAATGTGCAAGATATAAGCATGGTCACGGACTGGGCGAGTGCGGGGTATGAAGCGGCGTGCGGGCGCGGAGCACTCCCCGCCTTCCCCAACCCCTGACTTCGCTGATACGACTAGCTCGCGTGCGGACTGTAGGGTATTGAAAAATAGTAAATTACTGCAGAGGCCGGGAAAGAAAGGCTTGCAGGCTGAGTAATGTATATAGACGGCCGAGCCTTGTGAGGCCGAATAGGAGTACGAAGCCTGCAAGTTCTTTCACGCCGAGGCTTGTATAGTGCTTTTCTCAAACATGCAATGAAATAAATAAAAAAAATCCAAAAAAACCCTTAGAATGTTGCCGCTAGCGCGTGCATTAGGCGGCGGACGAGCAGCAGCAGCTGCATATCCTCCACGTGCGTGTCCTCCAGCAGCGCGCCCCGCGCACGACGACGACCATCAAAACAAAACACGATCGCTTTGCAGGCCAAGGCCTGCCATTTTGTATGAAAATCCATTACATACCACTTCTCCAACCGCGCCCGCAACGTGATACGTCCCGGCCTATTATTTGGAACGTAAGGTTGACATTTCATTGCATCTTTGAGAAAAAGTAATAACTAGTTACCTGGGAAATTTCAAAAACAACCTATCACCCTAAACACATATACCTTCTCCGTTCCATCGTGAATAATTAAGTGACTAAATATTTTTTAAGGATTCTCAGATTTTAGAAATTTTAGGTTATTATTGCTCAGGATCAAGAATGCTATCGTTTCTCATAAAAGAAAATAGTGTCTCCAACTTGACATAGTTATTTTTGCTTGTCGGTTTTGTTACCTCCATACATGGATACATGGAGGTACCAAAACTGACCTCGGATCTCAATTTTCTAGTAGGTATAGGACTCAGTAGTATTGTTGAGTAAAAATAACCTAAAATTTAAAAAAACAAAGAAAAAACTACTTAGCCAGATGTTAGCCAGTTTTTTTATTTCCCACCTATTTCAGATGTCATAAACGCATGTCATTGTCATTGTGTGCGTTGGAATGATTTCAATATTATATCTGCACCGTGCACTTTATCGAAACGTGACAAAATGCACGCATAACTAATTCAGTGTTGGTTACTGTACCAAATATGCGAATATACTTTAAAATAAATCTTTTAAAAATACCACACAAGAAAAACTTAAATAAGTGCATTTATTTAGCATTTTGTACAAATAGACACAATTGAGACGCATACAAAGTATTCAATTATAAAAAAACCTTACTTTCAATCATTTTATACTACTCTAGATAGATATAGCCTATAATTTTATAATTTTTTAATATTTTGAAACAACGTTTCGCATCGGTGATCTACGCGCGAATGCACAAAAACAATTCTCAAAGAGACTATGACAATTATTGTTTTGCCAGTACACTGTCGAGCGGCCGGCTTTTTACGTAACTCGCTGGCGATCACCATCGTGTTCATTTTGACAGTTCATGTATGGGCTGACAATTGGCATCGGAATCAGCTAGCTGTCACAATCATACAAGAACTGTCAAAATGTATACGATGGCGATTGCGATCGAGTTACGTAATAAGCTAGCGGCTCTAATAAAATATCTTGAGTACCTATATAAAATGATCGATGCTTTGACACCTTGTAATCCAGAACCCAGCCCAAGTAAAATGCTTAAGAATATAATTTTCGCTGGAATGACAGATGTCAAAGTTTAGAGGCCATGCACAAATTACGTCACATATTAAACTTAGGAGTATTATGAAGATGATAATGATTTGGGAGTAATGAAATTGTGAAGAGATAAAAAGTAACCCCCTTATTCATAAACGCTCTACAGGCCTCTGCTAACTTAGTAATCGTTTGTCCTTATCTGTGCAAGGTAAATCTCGAAGTGACAGATAAGGACAAACGATTACTAAGTTAGCAGAGGCCTATAAAGCGTTTATGAATAAGGGGGTAAATTCCTAAATAGTGCACTGAATGTTAGGGTGCGAGCTAATGATTTTTTCTATGTGCTGTCAATGTGGACTATCTATAATTTTTTCACATTAGAAAAAAGGCAAACAATCTTAACTTTGCCTTTTATCCAAGTTTCTTGCGACGCATTCTTCTTGGCAATGATGGTATTTCCGAATGCGCTGGTAGTTTAAAAAAAAGACGTGTAAAAGAGCCCTTGGCGGCCTGTTTGCAAAATAAACTTTTGATATATTTTTTAATGCTTTTACAAAATAAATAACAGCATGTTACAATCGAAAACTCCAGAAATATAGCGATTGGTTTTGCCACACGGTTTTGTATGTTCTAGTTACCTACCATTTTTTTAAAGTGTTTTTCAACAAAAAGGCAGATCAAGATTTTTAACTTTTTTCTGAAATGGAAAACTCAACTAGGAAATAATCTTAGGTACAAATTCGCACCCAAACATTGAGACGACTATTGGGAATTTATTTTATCATCTCATCACAATTCCATAGTAAAGAGTGGGACAATAAATTAAAAAAAATCCTTTTCTCAAGCATGCTCGGAAATGTACGCGTTAATGTCGCGAAATGAAGCCAAGAAGTTTCACATTTACGGCCTTGGCCAAGAAGTAATGTGGTGCGGTCGAAATGAAGCCAAGAAGTTTTACATTTACGGCCTCGGCCAAGAAGTAATGTGGCGCGGTCGGCGGGTGCGGTCGGCGCGGTGCGGCGGCGCGGGGCGGGGCGCGGGGAACATGGCGCGAGCAATAGTTTGTTCAAATGGAATGTTTCAAAAATTAAAAATGCGGCTAATTAAACAATTTTTACTTGATTTCCTCGCATTGCTTGAGAAAAGCACTATACAATCCTCGGCCTGTTGTGATCAGAGCTCGTAGTGTAAGTTTTTGTTGTAACAAACGTCTCGAAAGTCTTCGCGTTAATGACAGTAACTGAGCGACCAAGCAAAGCTTGGCGTTTATAAAACTCTAACAACGTGTTCCCAGAGATGACACTTAGCTAGATTCAGTTTATGCCCCCAAAAACCCCTACAAAGCAAATTCAACGAAATCATTAAAGCCCTTTTCGAGAATTTCTCGTTTAAAGATACCAATCCTTTCATTTACCCTAATTGTGTATGCCATAATGATTATTTGTCGTTCCATGATCAAATTAGGGACGTTTTGGAAAAAGGCCAGGTCAAGAGTACCCGAAACCGACGAGCATGTATGAAGAGATTGATGAATGTGGATGAAGCGAAAGAGGTATGTCAGGATCGTAGCAAGTGGAACAAAGTAGTCTCTGCCTACCCCTGTGGGAAAGAGGCGTGACGATATGTATGTATGTATGTATGTATTATTTGTCATAAGTATTTTTTTCTAAAACAGTTTTTTATTCAGCTTTGATTTGGCCATCCTGTAGAACTCTATATGTTAGGTTAGTTTTATAACAATCCTGATCGATCAATCAACAATTTAAGAAACAAAAAATATTTACTATGCTACTCCGCTAGTCGCTACTCTCGTGCAAGTTTACCAAGCAAGTAAGAAATATAAATTAAATGTTTTTCATATAAACAGTTTAAGAGAACAAAAATAATTATGGCAAATGTACATTATGGCATATAAAATTTTGCCAAACGATAGTGAACCTTAAAGATTTACATTGCCGTTACGTGCCACTAAAAGCACTGCCAATTGGCCCACAGAAATCGAGACGTTAACGTGACGTTCGAGACTTATGTCAAATAAGACACTAGACACTCAGATGGTACACGTATAGTCATAGCATGACGACTGTTCTTCCCGTCGTTCGTCGTTGCCTATGCGTATGTTGGACGATGAAGGATTGGACTCCCATAGCCCTGGTGTCTCGATTATCTATGACAAATAATATTATACATTTTATACAAAAAATAAAATTTAATCTATGACCAATACTGTTCTATTATCGGATGATAGTATTCTGTGAAACTAGGTTATAGTTTGTTTATTGGTATTGGTATTCCAAAGGAATTATGCAATTTTTTTTAACTGGAAGTCAATCTCCATACCGATTTAACATTTATAAATCGGTATTCAGTGTTATAGACTGACCGCTTAGCTGAGTCCTTGCTCGCACCACCCGCCCGCACCGCTCTCGGTCCCCTTTGTCGTCCTACCCTGTGCCCCTGTACCCGCGCGGGCGAGGACTCAGTCAAGCGGTCGGTCACAAACAGAGTCACTTTCGCATTTTTTAATATTAGCAGGGACAATTTTGATTTATTTTTATTATGTACCTGGTCCAGGTAGCTAGAATTTTTGATTAAAGTATACAAGTGTCGAGTATACACAGTAGTCTAGCTAATCATGTAATCTCTAGGTAGCTAGGTAAGTAATCGGTTTTAGAACATAGACATAGAACTTCGATAAGAAAAATAAATCTCATTGGCACAAAGTACATAACATAACAGAATCCAACCTAAAATGTCTTACATTATTATATAAGGAAACGGGACTTAATTAAATTAAACTTAACGTAAATAACAAGTATTTTTGTAAATACCTTGACGTTTCGGACGCGACTTTGCATCCATGGTCTCGAGATTACTGAATGTTTGATATTTTATTGTTATTTAGATAAAAACTGTTGTTAAAATATTAAATTGGATTTTTTATTCTTCAACACGGTACAATTTTTTATAAGGTTTTTACGAATGTGTCAAATGTTGCCATTGCCAGTGCAAGGCGGCAACTGACAGCTGTCATATCTACAGCAGTTTTAAATAGGACTCAAACAATTTAAATATTACACACTGAACACTATTGTTGTTGCTGTTGTTGTATTGTTATTTACGTGATTAAGGGCCTGTCTCACCACTTCTTAACTGTCAGTTATCTATGATTCCGTCTCTATTTATTACTACGAAACAGACAGAGACGTCGTCATACATAACTGACAGTTAAAGAGTGGTGAGACAGGCCCTAAGTCCCGTTTTCTTATAACAATGTGTGGAAATCGCGAAAATCTAGTCTTGTGTACGAGTTACTAACTACACTGCTCACCTTTTGCACCAGTTCTTCGAATGCCAGGCTGATCCCCTCATGTGTCTTAGCGCTGCTCTCAATGAAGAGCATCCTGTGTTTTTGTGCAAACTCCTGCCCCGCCTCTCTCGTTACTTGGCGAGGCTACAAAAGAAGCCAACAACTAAATAATGTACAAACAGTAATTTTATTTTCAACATGAATTATTGAATTAATTCGTAGTCCTTCCTCATGGAGTGCTCGCCCCGGCTGCAGCGAACCGAACACTGCGCGCCAGCGCTCTGCTCGCGCGGCTACTCGACGCTTTTCATCGTCATTTTTATTATTGACCAAACGGTGAGTGTGAGCGAACCTTCACCAAGTGACGTGATCAGTGTTTACAGAGCCTTAAGTAAACGCCTGAAGGAGGCCACGGACGACCCTCGCGCCGGCAGCTTTCTCGCACAAAGACTCAAAATTTGCGATACAACGCGGGAATGCTGCTTGCGTGATGGGGACCCTACCTAAGGGTCCAAATTTATTATGATTTTTATTTTTAAGGTAGCTTCAGTCAGATTATATTTAAATCACTACTTTTGTAATCATTTAAAAAATAAACATTATTTTAATAGACTAAAAAACTAACCTTGTCAATTTTATTTCCAACAACTAGACAGACGATGTTCTTCTTTGTGGAATATACTTGTAATTCCTCAACCCATTCTTTTAGTTTCGCTAGACTCTTTGGTTCCGATACATCATATACCAATATAGCCCCATGAGCTTCCCTGTAACAACAGTAAGTTTCAATATATGTAATTATTTTTACGTCGCCCCGGGCCGTAAGTAGAAATTTACCTCCCTATGCGAGCGGAAATTTCCACTTCCTGGCCAGAGGAAGATGTAAAATTAATTGTGTACACACTTCGGGTGGTGATCGGTCTCACATTTGGCTCATGCAACAAGTTTTTACAACCTGAGAAATTCTTTATAGTCGGCGGCAGATAAGTAAAACGGGGAGGGGATACGCGCAGTATGAAAAACAACATCATTTTCATACTGCGCATATCCCCTCCACGTTTTACTTATTTAAGGTGAAGGAGAGAGTAGGTGCCGCTTCGTATCTGGAGATCAAGAGGCTGACTGAGGACCGAGCGGAATGGCGATTACTCCACTGACAAGAGCCTGGCTCTTAAATACAAGAAAAAGAGCTATGAACCTCCTAACCTGTAGAAGCTTGATGTCAATGTCCTGTACCGTTCCTGGCCCGCAGTGTCCCATATCCCGAGCTTCACCTTCACTCCGTTCACTTCCATAATTTTACATTTGTAATCAACTCCTATAGTGGCTGGGAATGATGCGTTATAGTCACCAGTTGTGAACGCTAGGATTATACTGTGGGCAAGACGGTTTAAATTTACAAATAGTAGAAACAAATCACAAAATGTCAGAATTTAACATAAAATATCTGGTGGTTACTTCTGTTTAGAGCTTAACACAACATTGATGTTCAATGAACAAAAAATATTTACCTGACTCAATAAAACTTTGATCTTATTCCTAAAAAGATTGAACCTTAATACTTAACATTGCTTCCTATTTTATGATATGGCCAATAATTAACACCAACGGCTGAAGGATTCATTGTAATTTAATAACAAGAACATGATGAAATCAAATTCAATGCATGTATTAACTTCGAATCAATCATGACTCACGATTTCCTTGCCCTAGTTGAAAAATGTTCTTTGTGTAGAAAAGCCAAGAAAAACTGTATTTTACTTACCTAGATTTACCCACACCACTTTCCCCGATAACTAGAATCTTTAAAGCAGTCACGTAATCCATTATTATGAGTCTACAATAGCTACAAAGATAGAAATCCTATTCCAAAAAAGACCAATTAGTATTGCTACTTCCGCGTTGCGAAATGCGATAAATCCTTACAAAGAGTACTTGTTATACGTTAAATTCTACAGTGTACTAACTAAAAGCACATATAATCACAGAATATTGTACAAAACTTTGATATTTTAATTTTAAATTCACACTAATACGCACATCGCAATAAAAATATTGCAAACATCTGACACTATGACACTTTGGCATTGACGTATGAATGACGTTTCGTTTGGTTGCGTTTCGTTACTCTGCCTTCGAAAAACTTAGATTTTTGAAACTTATTAAAGTCTTTTGTATGTAATAGAGTTAAGTGAAGATTAAATCAAGAGTAATAAAAATACAAATATTATCTTTAGCACACCTGTAAAAGTAATTTGTTTGGTTTTTGTGCAGGTAATACTTGTACCTACTTGTAGAGAATTAATTTAACGAGCAGAGGTGACGTTTGCCGTAAGAAATAACGTAAAGTCATGAGTTCGCGAGCGGAACAGTTTTGAAGACAAAATAAACATAACAGAGACTCAGACATTGCCACGGCAACATTAGGTTGATAGGTAGATACTTAAATTTCCATTAAAATGGTATCAACGGCATTTGGTCCAATACCAGGGGTCTGGCTAAAGGTTATGGGCCTTCAAGTTTCTTAAGCCTACAAAGTTTGAAAGCTAAAAATTAAAGTGTTTAGGTAGGTACTTAAGTATGTTAAGGCAGGTGTTTAGAACGCCTATTGCATACTTCGTTCTTTGTTTCTGTATTGTTTTGTAAGTACTCATTTGTGGTGTTCAGTAAAGAGTATTAAATTTTTTATTGTAAAGTTAAAATCAAATAAACCCGCTAGTATCCTTTCTTCAGTTAGGTGATAGATTTTTAACAAACAGAGACTTCGTCACAAAAGTCTAATTGATAAGATTATGAACGAGTACTCACAATCTGCCTGTACTGTTCTTTTAAGTTCCATAATTATAAGATAACATTGTTTATAATTTTATTATTGAATGCATTGTGTTACAGTCGGATAAGGTGGTATTATCAGCTCTGTAGGAGATAATGCTTGCGTCCACTACATCATTTTGAGGCACGGTAGTGCTCCTACAGTTTGTCTATAAAGTCGTGACATTAAAAAGTGGCAATACTATAGTGTCATCCGGTTTTCTTATACTTATAGATTAGAAAGGGACGACACTACAGTATTCCCACTTTTTAATGTCACGACTTTATAGTAGACAAACTGTAAGTGGAGTAATAGGTAGTATAGATTAATATGTGCTTATGTTTGATGCGATCTGAGAAACTGTTCACAAAATTTGTTTTTGTAAGGATGGAATGACAATGTAGGCAAATTTGAACTCATATCACATATCATAATAAAAATAAATAAATAAATGTAGTCAAAAAATGTAGTTAGTTACTTAGTTATTATAGCTCCAGATATTTCTTTTTTTTATTTTAATTTTAACTTACATATAATATGGTTTTTAACGGTGATTTTAGATTTTGACTTTACATGTGAATGTTGATTTTGATCTTGTTGACATTGTTATTATTATTATTATTGTTGGTACGGGTTTCCGATCACGGGCCCATGGGGACCCGGTCATTTGAAAGGCATTCATGGGGCCGAGGCCAACATGAAGAGGCCTTTGGTACCATATAATATAAACATGAGATGGGCGCAACTATGGAGGTCTATCCCCTAATACACCATGGAGATGTGCTAGCGGACAGTCCTCCACAGTTGCCAAACTATTGCCTGGTAGGGAACGACATGGAATGGGCTATGGGGTTGGGATGCTGTGGCAGGATTAATGGGCTATGGAATGAGATAAACGGACACCTACCATTTCAATATCTCAACAAATTGAAGTTTGGTAGGCGGTGACTCGCCGCCCACTAAATGGGCCCCTCAAACTGCCGCCCGCCCTTATTATTATTATTATTATCATTTTATTGTAATCCATACCCTAATTTCTAATTTTAATTTACATTTTGACATAATAATATACAGTATTAATTTGATTTTATATTGACTTAAATTTAAATTTAAATTATTAATTCTTAGTTTTCTCATTTTTTAAATTTTACAATTTTCTTAATTTTTAATTTGCTGTGCCCTTCCAGGGCCCATGTGAAACAATTATGTCTGTTTAACAACTGTATTTACCATGGTTGCCATAATAAATAAATAAATAAATGTATAATGTATGTAATAAATGTAATAATATTTGTACCCTAGGTACATAATTTCATGATTGAGATAGTCAAATTTAATTTTGATTTGTCTTTCAATTTGGTTGATGATTAATCTCTTTGTCATCATCAGCATCATCACCATCATCATCATCATCATCATCATCATCATCATCATCATCATAATGTCCTGGTGACACCCGGGGCGTGCCGCCCCTGCCTCCCCTCCCTAGCTACGTCACTGGGTATTATTTATTTATCAAGCCTGCCGTGTATACTACTACGTATAGAATTTTAAGCGTTAAATTTTATTGTTGTAAGACTTGGCCAAATTTCAGCACGACATGTGCGATTAATATCTTTAACCCTAAGTTCCAAAAATAGGTTGCAATCTTTCTGATAGACGATTAATAACTAGTACAGTCAGCTTCAGATTAAAAAAACGTGAAAATACTTGCAATGTATTTACTGAAATGCAAGTAGGTAAACAATTGTGAGCTAGAACGTCAAGTGGAATTAAAATAGTCATTAGTTGCTAGCCGCGTCGCCTATAATATGAGTCCTATAATTTTCGCCCATTCCCTAGCAGCTAGTAAATTGTATGTTTTTTCCTTATTCCAAGTATTTAAAATTATGACACGCCAATTCTGTGTAGGTACTGTGACAGTACTTCAAGTTTATTTCTAACAGTTATTGTTAGGTACTCTAATTCTGGCCACCTTGCAGTAAAAATAAAATTACTTCCCAGTTTACTGCAGCCACAGATAAAGATCTACATCGGTTTACTCATAACTCGCGTTGTTAGCGATGGACTACGGTTCGCCCCAACGAATATCTCTCATAGCTAGTCACACATCCGATTACGAAAGATTCTTAATCAAAATAACAACTTAGCTAATAAATATTAAGGTATAATTTGGAGTGGCGCGTGAGCATCCACTTGTAACATTACGTTCCGATAAACCTTGATAAAGAATATTTTTCAAATGAAATCAACGTGATGAAGAACTGTGTATTACTTTTGAAAACAGTATATAACGGCCATGATGTTCTGTGGTTGTTACTCTACTCACACTTGCAGTACAAGCTACTAAAAGCTAAACTGAGTTACGCTATAAAAGAACCAGTGAACAAAATTATCACCATGTCCATTGCTGGTAAATACGAGAACTATAAGGCTGAAGATGTGGACGATCATCTAGCTGCAGCCGGTAAGAGATTTTTTTAATAGCCTATTATAGTGTCCCACTGCTGGGCAAAGGCCTCCCCTTCTTTCTGCCACTCATCCCTGTCAACAGCATGCTTCTGCCACCCTTTTCGATATGCATCCAAGTCGTCCCGCCATCTCCTTTTTGGTATTTGGTCTTTTGGCCGGCAAGAGATATTAAAATTTATTACTTGCATTAGTCTTTTAGCGTCCAATCCAAAGTCGAGGTTGTCTATTGAGGAGCAATCTTTCGACGCTAAGTTAAAATCCCCTTGCAGCTGCTGTCCATCTGGCGGCTGCTGGTTTTCTCTTCGGTTAGCTCTAAAAGTCATCTGAGGCTAACAACCACAGTCCGTTTGAAACAAAAAACGTACGAAATACGTTTAACTTCATTGTGACTTGTTACCAGGGGCAAAAAAAAACTCTTAACACATCATTATGGAAAGCCTGTTTATTGCCTGCCTAAACGATAGGTTACATAGGTTAACTTGGTCCCTATTTCCAAGGGTTCCTGCTGGTATTTGAAGGGTCAGTTAGGCCTTAACAAACTAGGTATAGAAGAATGGCGTATTACTTTGAGTTGAGATTCTTTATCTAAGTACCTACTTAAAGGATTTTTTTCTGTGTCAGCAACAGAGGTTTTTATTATCTTATACTTTATTTACAGGCGTATCATTCTTGGGCCGTAAAATGTTTTCCATGTCATCTCCTATCTTGGAAATCATCATCAACGGTGACCAAATGACCATCAAGATCGCGACACTGCTCAAAACAAAGGAACTGACCTTCAAATTGGGCCAAGAGTATGAGGAGACGTTGGCTGATGGAACTAAATTGATGGTAAGTAAAAATAGCTTTTCGTCATGTTTGACCGCTGAAATAGTGATGCAGATTATGAGAGTGAAGTTGTAGGTAAAGTCTAAGTTTTATCTAAAGTCCAATTCCCAATCCCTTGCACGCATTAAAATAGAACAAGGTCTTACATACTTACATACATACATTAATCACGTCTCCGTCCCTTACCGGGTAGAGAAGCCCAAGGCGCCACGTTCAGCATAGGTAGGGCGTACCTATATAGTGGGAAAGGGGAATCAAAATAGTGATGGGTTGCTAGCCGTCTCGCCTATAAAATGAGTCCTAAGATTTTCGTCCATTCCCTCGCTGGGCTTCTACCTCCTGCGCGGGATGAGAAGCAATTGGCACACATATTATTTATAACTTGACTAGTATAAGCTTTATTAAGCTCGGATAAATCGTCATCGTCATCAGTGTATAGCATTTTTGAATAAAAGATTCTCCTAAAACACGCCATTTTTATCCTGTTTTTGGCGTGTCACATTTAAACTTTGCCAGACAACTTCTGCAAATAGTCCTACTATTTAAGCTTGTCGAGCCTCGGTCTCTCAACTGGAAAACTAAACAGTAGGCTTATTGTCTAACTCGCTCGCAATCGCCATTGTGTCCATTTTGACAGTTCTTGTATGAATGTGACAGCTAGCTGATTCCGATGCCAATTGTCAGCCCATACATAAACTGTCAAAATGAACACGATAGTGATCGCGAGTGAGTTACGTAATAAGCCTGCTGCTAGTCAAGGGTTCCTGTTAAAACTTCTCAGTAAACTCCGCAAAACAATAACGTGACATAAACTAATTTCCAGAGCGTTACTACAATCGTCAACGATCACGAAATGGTGAGCGCATCGACGGTAAAGGAATCAGGAGTGAAATTTTCGCGTCACCACCACTTTACCGATGACGAATGCATAGTCGTAAGTTCATTTTGCTCTTCATCTTTGCCAGATATCTTTTTTTTTTTATTTGAATAGGAAGGCAAACGAGCAAGTGGGTCACCTGATGGTAAGCGATCACCACTGCCCATAGACACCCACAACCCCGGAGGGATTGCAGATGCGTTGCCAACCTAGAGGACTTAGATGAAATGCCTCTTGTGCCCGTAATTTCCCCGGCTGTCTTACTCTCCACACCGGAACACAGCAGTGCAAGCACTGCTGCTTAGCGGCAGGATTAGCGAGTAAGGTGGTGGTAGTGATCCGGACGGACCTTGCACAAGGCCCTACCACCCGCAAAGCAATATCTATATTCAACTGGAAAAATATATCTAACCTAAAGCTTTTAAGACTCGCTAACTCTTTATTGAACATCAGAACATCACATATAACAATCAATACAGAAAGAAAGGTACAGAAGTAATAAGGTAACAATAATTATAGGCGAATAGGTAAATAATTTTTTACGAAAAAGTCAAGTCAGTCTGTCAGTCAAAGTGTGGTAGAACAGCTCCATCATCGAAACCAAACAGCTTGGCTGCTGGCTTCTATTAAGGGACATACTGGTTGCTCTAATTATGGACGTTGATATGCAAGCTCTTAGCCAGCCCAAAACGCGAGACAAAGCTTCTATAAAAAAAAAAAACAGACCGAGATCCATAATGAAAATGTTAGTTACATACATTGCCTTAACCTATTGTTAGTTGTTTTCTTTGTAATGAAATAACTAATTTAGTTTTTAAAACAATGAAATCAGAATTCATAGTAACATTAAAATAAGTTTAAATACCTAGGTAATCAATATAATAATAATAAATTAGTAAAATTAAAAAGAAAATAAAATGTCACAATTAGCTATTTCCATTCATATAAATAACTAGCTGTTGCCAGCGACTTCGTCTGCAAATAATTCGTTTATCGCTATTCCGCGGGAACTACGCAAATTTCCGGGTTAAAAAGTAGCCTATGTGCTATTCCAGACTTCTCTATCCATGTGCCGAATTTCATCCAGATCCGTTGGGCCGTTCCATCCATCCATCCATCCATCCATACTTTCGCATTTATAATATTAGTTAGAAGTTAGATGATTTTATGTCAATGTGTTTTTATGTTCCACTTCTACACGGTTCTTTACTCGGAGTAGTTCTCACAGAGAACCAGTGAGGATTGGGAACTTCGCGATGTTTTCCTTCTTTCTGCCCATGGGAAATTTACATACCTACAAACATACATAAATCACGTCTTTATTCCTTACGGGGTAAACAGAGCCTGAGGTAACAAGACTTAAAGGCTATGTCTAGCATAATTTTTAACACAAAATTCCACGTGAATTCCTGAAAATTCGGACCCACATGCCCTTCTGATGGGGAAGGCTATATTATAAATTATATGCCAAACCACTGCGCTACCACGGCCTTTCACTCACTATTTTCTTTTCAGACTATTACTACCGATGGTGTTGCAAAGCATGGCAAGAGGCATTACAAGAGGATCAACTAAGATTCAAAATCGTGATTAAGCTTAAGATAGAAGTGGAACACAGTATCAGTTGGAATTATGACCATGTGTATTTAATGAACTTTTAAAATAAACGGACAAAGAACTAAAAAAAAACTTTTCATTTCAAGAGTTAGAGACACGGAACTACGGTACTAATAATGTTGAAGTAAATTTTTGAAAAAAGAAACTCCTAGTTCGTTTGTAATAGCAAACAATAGTACATACAACAAACATTGCTCTTTTAATAGTTTAAGCCAGGAATAAAAAATAAATAAGAGTTTTCAATGATTCACGGTTATATCGGGAGCTCAATAAAGGTAATCGCGGTTCATATCCCGTTTATAACATTTCGCAGGAATAAGATGTTGTTTAAGTAAGTAGGTATTATTGAAGTGAGTATGTATGTGGTTCTTTATAAATCATTTTAAACGTTGCCGAATTAAGGATCCTGTTTTTGCTACACTTTTCTATGACACCAACAAATAACGCTGAGGTACGAGTACCTAGCCAAGTTGTCTCGTTCGAGATTTTCTCGCGAAGCCAAGAAAATATCGAAGTAAAAATTCATTTCTTAGATATTTTACAAAGTTCTGCGAGCGGGTCGTTGCGGTGGAAGAAAATAAAGTTTCTATTGCTTTTGAATAAATAAAACGTTTCAAGCACAGATACAGTATACGGTCGGTTATAAATTTATCAATGAACATAGTTTATTGTAAACTCTGAATGAAAGTTGCAGTCTTGCTCTCCGAGGATTCTCAAAGTTACTTTTGTTTTCGATCTTTTGTTTCTAGGTGACAACTTTTGTGCTTATAAATAGCTTTGTCTCATTACAAACATACCAAGGGCCTTATCATGACGTCTTAATGCGATCCAATTACGACTCAGTTCAGGTTGTAGCCGTCATTTCTAATAAGGATATGACAGCGAGCAAACCGGAAGCGCGTTGTGGTGGGGATGTCAAGGTGACTCTATTTAGGGCATTTTGTCAGACCTTCTACACGAGCAGCTTGTGGGCAAAATGCACTAAAAAGACGCTAAAGGCCTTGCGGGTCCAATATAACAATGGATTCAGGATGCTGATGGGACTGCCGCGCTGGTGCAGCGCATCGGGGATGTTTGCGGAGGCGAGGATTGATTGCTTTAGCGCAATTATACGCAAGAGAACTACCTCCTTGATGTGTCGGGTGCGCGACAGTCCCAATAGCATCCTGCAGCTAATTTGGGCTGACCCTGCCTGTGCGATGAGTAGGCACTGGAACTCTGTTCATATGGAGTCTAGGGGCAGCATCTATAGGATAATTTAATATAATACACTACTAACATAGTCTATAAGTTCATGTAAAATATGGACTTTGTCTGAAATAAAAGAATATTATTATTATTATTATTAAAAAAATATATATAATGCCCCTGTTGTCAGCCTGTGGTTGTCCTTTATCCTTTGCTCCCACCCAGACTACCGGCATAGAGAAACAAGTTTTATGAAACATCTGAAATCAGTTTTCAGTTCAAACCGACGAGCAGCATGAAGAGATTGATGAATGTGGATGAAGCGAAAGAGGTATGTCAGTATGGTAGCAAGTGGAACAAAGTAGTCTCTGCTTACCCCTGTGGGAAAGAGGCGTGACGGTATGTATGTATGCATGTATGTGAAATCAGTTTTGTTGACTGTCGGTAACAATCTGATTTTATTACTCGGTAAAAAACAAACATACAAAAGCCAACATAATGCATAATCAAAACATAACTATGACTTGTATTATGGGTTTAATCGGTGAATAAAACGTAGATAGATTTTTATCGATAACTTGGCAAGTGAATCATTATTATGTCAATAATTTTCTGATATAACTCGTAATGAATCCGGTTGAAACGATAACGGTTCATTCAGAGGATTTAATAGCTTACCCATGATCACATGCAAAAGGCATTGATAATCTAGTGACCTACGGCCATTAAAGTTAATTATGAACCCTAGCTCACAACTTAAAGAAACAGTGCAATACTCAAATCTGTTGAAGTTCACAACAACATACGCAGTACAAAACTATGCATAGTATTAACTATACAAGTGATACAATACGAGTATACATCCATACTATTATTATAAACGCGAAAGTAACTCTGTCTGTCTTTCTGTCTGTTACCTTTTCACGCTTACACCGCTGAACTGAATTTGTTGAAATTTGGTATACAGATAGTTTCCGTCCTGGGGAAGTACATATAGTTTTTATCCCGGAAAACACCATAGTTCCCGTGGGATAGCGATAAGCTAATTCTTAGATGGAGCGACGACCTGATTACGATCGCGGTGGATGCGGAAAGCACAAGACCGGGCCGAGTGGAGAGCCTTAGGGAGGCCTGTAGTAACTATTATGTCCAGCAGTGGACGAGCAAAATAAAAAAAAACTTTCACAGTGTAAGTAAAATATGTATGTGATTTGAAATTTATAAATAATGAGAAAACATCATCTCATGACGTCACCCAATATGGAATGATCAGCGCGATAACAGGCGTCATGATTTGCATATGTATAATGTTAACATGGCGTCGCCTACGCTCATGCAGAGCACGAGGCCCTAGTACTATCAGCAAGAGAGCGAAGAGTAGGGCTCCGCGCCCCACGCGCCCTGCACCAGCTCTCTTGCTGATAGTACTAGGGCCTCGTGCTCTGCATGAGCGTAGGCGACGCCATGTTAACATTATACATATGCAAATCATGACGCCTGTTATCGCGCTGATCATTCCATATTGGGTGACGTCATGAGATGATGTTTTCTCGCTCAATTACACTTCAGCGCTATTCTTTTTCATCTGTTGAATTTGTTTCCCAATCTCGTTTAACTGCTGATGCAAATACGTATGGTTATCGTATTTAATCTGTTCTGCTATATTCGTCTCGTTGATGATTGAAAGGGGTAAATCTATGATGTGATTAATCGGAGGTATATTTATTTTTTATTCCAATTTCATGTTCTTCATTTTCGTCTGCTTTTGTTTTACGTATTTTATTCTTCGTCTTTCAGTATTTTTTAACCTCAGTTTCTTCCTTTTGTATAATCTTTTTGTATTGTTATAATGTAGTATTCTTATTATTTAATCTTATAACTTATAAGTGTTATTGTATTAATATTATTATAGTTCAATTTTATTATTTCTATATAGTGTCTATTTCACATTTCACTTCAGTTCACAATTTATTGTCTTTTTAAATATTTTTTTTAAATTAAATCAATTTATTATTTAAATATTGTCTTTTTATTTAATTCACTGGTGGCGCGGCGCGCCGCCAGTGCAGCGCCAAGGCCGCACTGGCAGGGTCGCCATGTGAGGATGGGCGTTGAGAGGTGACTGATAATGCCGAGTTCAGAGTTAATACTGTCTTTAATATACTAGACTTAGGCTTATATAGTTACATACTGGGAGAGTGTGAGTGTGGCACACTACACCTCCCCCCTTGAAAAAGAAAAAAAAATAGATACACAATTAAAAAAAATCTTAAGTATAAACTTACTAAGTACTAACACTTATTTGCTTATGTCTAAATTTGCACGCTTTGCTGACGAGATAGGTACAAAAAGTAATACAAGACGCAGTTGTTGGTTTCGTTATTTAGTTTGTATACATGTGTCACTCTTAAAAAATGTATATATGTTTTAGTTATTGAAACAATATTTATTTAGAAATTTGCTTAATACGTTACTGTATTTCCCATCTTCTTCTTAACTTCAGTCTTTCATTTAATATATCTTCTCAGTATCTAGTGGCCTTTCTTTCAATATATTCTTTTGGACACTTCTACTTTATAATTTCTTTATCTTTCTTTAATATACTTCTCCTTAGTGAGCAACTTTGGCTTCACTTTTTGACATGGTGCACACTACACATATTATTTATATGGTCGGCCGACCTTATTTCACATATTTATTTATTTAATCAGGATACAGGTATTTTTTTTTTACTTTCGTGCGCGCACATACATTAAACCATTTATAACATAATACACAGGCAGTTCATTTAACACTTCCATACTTAATTTGCATTCCTTGTGTCCAAGAGTCCCCACGAGTGATAGCTCGACCGCCTCATGGTCGAAGTTCAAGGATTTCCTACCTGCCCTGTATCCTGGGTGCACCTTGCTACCAGCTCGCTCAACAGCGCATCTCGTGCTTATACTGTTGATAACGACTGATATTTTCCTACTATTATTCTGACACAGTCCATTACATCAATTCTCATTCATAAACTATCAATTACTCTTACAAAAAATGAAAGCATATCAGCTCATAAGAATTCCGATAACTCTTAGGTGGCCTGCCTAATCGTTCTTTGGCAAACTTATTTGCTTCCGCTTTCCCAAAACACATTGCTTACAAAGCATCCTTCCAAAACTAATACCTTGCCATACTTAAACTTCTCCTGTCTAACTCTACGCATAATACACTCTTCATAATCCAATCCACAATCCTAATATTTCCATTTAACTCATAATCGTATCATTAATCTGCAATCATAAAAATCCAAATCCTCAAAAATACTACCCTTAACTGTAATCTTTACATAAAAAATCCTTAAAAATTTGACTAACTACATTTTAGAATTGACCTATTTTTACTCTCTGTCTCTGACCCAAAAATTTTATTTGGACTAATAATTTGAAATGGCAGCTGGATGATCAGTCCAACGGCAATGACAAATTATTTTCGAATCATCCTTCTTATTCATCTGCAGTTAAATAAAAGGGACAATTTGTGCTTTATCAAAATTTCTGCAAAATAAAGGAAATCATTAAAAAAACAATCTCAATAAAATACTCATCTTCAAACTTTCTATAAAAAAAACATCACAAAACTCCATAATAATTAATATCTACTTCCGATCATTCATAATAATTGTAAACCGTTTCATTACGCAATAATATTAATGTCGTTTAAAGAGCGCACAGTAACTGTCTTACCTAAAGAAATTTGATCTGTAATAACAGACGCGGCATACCAATCCTTTTCTGATGACCTGTATGAGATCATCCTACTTATGACTGTTACTATGAACAATGATTGTCTATTTTTAGAGAGCAAGTATATTTAAAATGTATTTATAGTAATAGTTTATTCGTTATAAAAAAAAACAAGAAGGCATTTAAATTCGCGTCGTGAATCAAAATTACTTATTATTCTCAAAATAAAAATTGCGTTCTTGCATCATTAAAATTTCATCAAATCTCAATTTATCATAACTTTTAATTTACTTCTAAAAAATATAATTAAAACTATTACCTCGTCAACAAGCGGCACTTACCTACACATAACTTTAAATACAAAACATTTTAACTAATTAATTCATAACAATTATTTAATAAAAAAATGATTAATTCCTGGTCCATCTTCTATCACCCTGCTGCATACTCATCCAAACCAAAACGACACCATCAACTCCCTGCTGCTCTCACTACTCCATCACCTCTCGACACCATCTACTACCCTGCAGCCTCCTGATCTTTTCCTCTGCTCATCCTCTAGACTGCTACATCTCCCGGCAGCATCCTTTCAACTCCAACTCTTTTTCTTTTAATTAATTTTTTATTCCAATTTCATGTTCTTCATTTTCGTCTGCTTTTGTTTTACGTATTTTATTCTTCGTCTTTCAGTATTTTTTAACCTCAGTTTCTTCCTTTTGTATAATCTTTTTGTATTGTTATAATGTAGTATTCTTATTATTTAATCTTATAACTTATAAGTGTTATTGTATTAATATTATTATAGTTCAATTTTATTATTTCTATATAGTGTCTATTTCACATTTCACTTCAGTTCACAATTTATTGTCTTTTTAAATATTTTTTTTAAATTAAATCAATTTATTATTTAAATATTGTCTTTTCATTTAATTCACTGGTGGCGCGGCGCGCCGCCAGTGCAGCGCCAAGGCCGCACTGGCAGGGTCGCCATGTGAGGATGGGCGTTGAGAGGTGACTGATAATGCCGAGTTCAGAGTTAATACTGTCTTTAATATACTAGACTTAGGCTTATATAGTTACATACTGGGAGAGTGTGAGTGTGGCACACTACAGTAGCCGTCATTTCTAATAAGGATATGACAGCGAGCAAACCGGAAGCGCGTTGTGGTGGGGATGTCAAGGTGACTCTATTTAGGGCATTTTGTCAGACCTTCTACACGAGCAGCTTGTGGGCAAAATGCACTAAAAAGACGCTAAAGGCCTTGCGGGTCCAATATAACAATGGATTCAGGATGCTGATGGGACTGCCGCGCTGGTGCAGCGCATCGGGGATGTTTGCGGAGGCGAGGATTGATTGCTTTAGCGCAATTATACGCAAGAGAACTACCTCCTTGATGTGTCGGGTGCGCGACAGTCCCAATAGCATCCTGCAGCTAATTTGGGCTGACCCTGCCTGTGCGATGAGTAGGCACTGGAACTCTGTTCATATGGAGTCTAGGGGCAGCATCTATAGGATAATTTAATATAATACACTACTAACATAGTCTATAAGTTCATGTAAAATATGGACTTTGTCTGAAATAAAAGAATATTATTATTATTATTATTAAAAAAATATATATAATGCCCCTGTTGTCAGCCTGTGGTTGTCCTTTATCCTTTGCTCCCACCCAGACTACCGGCATAGAGAAACAAGTTTTATGAAACATCTGAAATCAGTTTTCAGTTCAAACCGACGAGCAGTATGAAGAGATTGATGAATGTGGATGAAGCGAAAGAGGTATGTCAGTATGGTAGCAAGTGGAACAAAGTAGTCTCTGCTTACCCCTGTGGGAAAGAGGCGTGACGGTATGTATGTATGCATGTATGTGAAATCAGTTTTGTTGACTGTCGGTAACAATCTGATTTTATTACTCGGTAAAAAACAAACATACAAAAGCCAACATAATGCATAATCAAAACATAACTATGACTTGTATTATGGGTTTAATCGGTGAATAAAACGTAGATAGATTTTTATCGATAACTTGGCAAGTGAATCATTATTATGTCAATAATTTTCTGATATAACTCGTAATGAATCCGGTTGAAACGATAACGGTTCATTCAGAGGATTTAATAGCTTACCCATGATCACATGCAAAAGGCATTGATAATCTAGTGACCTACGGCCATTAAAGTTAATTATGAACCCTAGCTCACAACTTAAAGAAACAGTGCAATACTCAAATCTGTTGAAGTTCACAACAACATACGCAGTACAAAACTATGCATAGTATTAACTATACAAGTGATACAATACGAGTATACATCCATACTATTATTATAAACGAGAAAGTAACTCTGTCTGTCTTTCTGTCTGTTACCTTTTCACGCTTACACCGCTGAACTGAATTTGTTGAAATTTGGTATACAGATAGTTTCCGTCCTGGGGAAGTACATATAGTTTTTATCCCGGAAAACACCATAGTTCCCGTGGGATAGCGATAAGCTAATTCTTAGATGGAGCGACGACCTGATTACGATCGCGGTGGATGCGGAAAGCACAAGACCGGGCCGAGTGGAGAGCCTTAGGGAGGCCTGTAGTAACTATTATGTCCAGCAGTGGACGAGCAAAATAAAAAAAAACTTTCACAGTGTAAGTAAAATATGTATGTGATTTGAAATCAATACTTGGAAAAAACATTCAAACAATACTGTTGCGAACTCCTTTTCGGCGGCTTTACTTTTTTATGGTTTTTTTTTATTGATTGATATGTCATTGACTAGAACCTGAAGTAAAAAATGAGCCTATCGAAGGGGATTTTTATTAAATAGATTAAGTTCAATAAAATTGGCCCATTCTACACCGGATATTGGATAAAAAAAGGATTAAATGCGACTTCGTAGCGGATTAATTGCCGGAGTCGAGAAAAATCAGGTACGAGAAATACGAGAAAAAACAAAAACCGAAATTGACATGCAATCTGCCCAGTCGTCGGTCACGGGCACGGCGCGGAGTACGACCTCCCAGAAGAGACTCCTGGAGGCGCGCGCGGCCCGGGAGAAGGCGGAGCTGGAAAAGAAAAAAATAGATACCGAGATTACCGAGCGCAAATTAGAACAACAACGACTGGATGTAGAGCGCGAGTTGATTGAGGCACGGTTATCGGAAGAACTAGCGCTCCTCGACGAGGGCGACAAGTCATCGCGTGCTTCGGCGAAGTCGAGGGTGCAAAAATGGGTAGACGAGCATCAAGGTCAGTGCGTTCACCATGAATGTGAAGTTGGGCAGAATAAGCCGCAGGATCAGTCGGATAAAAACATCGCTTCATTGGCTGTTGCGATAACCGAGGCAGTCAAGCGAGTAGGCCGACCCGCGCCCTCTGGCGACAAGCTCATCGGAAGACTTTCTGCAAGAGATTTGCCAACATTCTCGGGGGACCCGATTGACTGGCTTCGCTTTAAGAGCGCCTTTGAAACCACGACGGTAATCGGCCAATATTCAGAGGAAGAGAACGTGGCTCGCCTTCAACGTTGCTTGACAGGGGAGGCATGGGAGGCGGTGGCTGCCAGATTAGTCACCACGCGCTCTTCCGCCGCTGATATTATGAAGACGCTGGAAATGCGATTCGGCCGCCCCGACTTGGTGCTACATAAGTTGATAGACGGTATGAAGAGGCTGCCCAAGCTCACTGGTACGCGCTCCGATTTACTCGTCCTGGCGACCAAGGTATCTAACTGTGTAGCAGCAATAGAGGCGACAGAGCGGTTGGAGTACCTACACAGCCCCGACCTGGTGACTGAAGTGATCGGCAAGCTGACAGAGTCGTTAGTATACCGTTGGCTGGACTATTGGGCAGCATCGGATAAGCGTGAAGCCAGATTATCTTTACTTGCCAAGTACCTTATGTCAGAAGCCGAGAAGGTATGTAATGCAGGTGCAGTCGAACTACCCCAAAGGCCCACAGCGAGATGCATCCCATCGACATCCAGGCGACCCGTACTTACTATCACGGAGGAAGTGGACGACGAGCCATCAGTCAACGCCGTCGCTGAAGCAAAAAAGACTATGACTTGTATTTATTGCGGTAAGGCAGAACACTCGATTGATAATTGCTCTGATTACAGAAAGCTTGATGTCAATAAGCGCTGGGATTGGGCCTGTGAGAAGAAGCTCTGCTTTGCCTGTCTGAAGTCGAGGCACCGTCGCGACCGCTGCCGCACGAAGAAGAGATGTGCGACGTGCAAGCGTGGTCATCATTCGCTGCTGCATAGAGATGACTGGCGGAATGGCGAAGACAATAAGGAAGGTAAACGCGAATATTCACATACAACGGCAAACGTTTGGGATCAGACAGGCAAGAAGGTTTATCTGAAAGTCTTACCAGTCACCGTAGTGGGGCCAGCAGGAAGCACGAAAACCTTTGTTCTGCTAGATGAAGGCTCTACGGTAACTTTAGTCGAACGCCATGTTGCTGAAGTCATCGGAGTCCATGGCCCAGAAGCAGAACTCAATCTTCATGGTGCTGTAGGTGACTGTTTGCGCACGCCAAGTCACCGTGTGTCATTGACACTCCGCACGTCAGAAGGCACGCACAAACTAGACAACGTCCGCACAGTAGATAACCTGACACTCCCGACGCAAAGTTTAAATAGCTCCGACTTGACATCGCTGCCACACCTTAAAGACATTCCCCTGCAGACATTTACAGGTAAACCGAGCATGATTATTGGCCAAGACTATTGGTACTTGATTGTAAGCAGGCAGGTAAGAGAAGGTCGAAAGAACGAGCCCGTTGCCTCGCTTACTCGATTAGGATGGGTTCTGCACGGATTTGCCGCTGGAAGATCTAACGGCGCTGACTATGGCTGTCACTTGCATGAACAGCACGATGACGGGCTGCACGAGTTGGTAAAGTCTTACTTTAAATTTGACAGCATTGGGATCAAACGCGATGACAGCCAAAGAAACTCGTCTGAAGAACGGCGCGCGCTCGACATACTAGATAAGAAGAGCAAGAAACTTGACAACAGATGGGAGGCAGGACTTTTATGGAGATCTGATGACGTGAAACTTCCAGACAACAGACGAAGTGCAGAATGCCGACTCAAGATTATTGAGAAGAGCATGGACAACGATGCTAGCTTTGCCGCAGATTATGAAAAGCAAGTTGTTAATATGCTCGAGAAGGGTTACGCAGAGGAAGTTACGGGTCCTATGAGTGGGATCAGATTATGGTTTCTGCCTCATTTTGGTGTTCGTAACCCCAACAAGCCTGGCAAACTTCGACTCGTATTTGACGCCAAAGCTCAGACCAATGGGATTTCCTTGAATACGGAACTTTTGAGTGGACCGGACCTTCTAAATTCGTTGATTGGCGTTCTTCTGCGCTTTAGAGAAAGAGCTGTAGCGGTCACTGGCGACATACGTGAGATGTTCCTGCAGGTGAAGATTATAAGCGAAGATCAAGAAGCGCAGTGTTTTCTTTGGCGTGGAATGGATCGACGTGGCCCGCCAAGAATATTCAAAATGACGTCTATGACATTCGGTGCCACATCATCACCCTGCACAGCTACCTACATCTTGCGTCGAAACGCTGATGAATTCACAAGAACTCATCCTCGTGCCGTGGAAGGCATAAAGAGAAGGCACTATGTTGACGATTACCTGGATAGCGTTGATACTGAGGAGGAGATGAGGCAACTCATATCAGACGTCTCGATGGTGCACAGCGCAGGAGGATTTGAGATCAGAGGCTGGGCATCCAACAGACCATGTGTATTACCCCAACACTCTGACTCTGAAGCTGTTAATTTGCTGCAGCAAACAGAAAGTGAGGAAAGGACTTTGGGGTTGATATGGAAACCGGCGACTGACGTACTGGGTTTCGACGTCACCCTCAAGAAGGTAGACAAAGATGTAGCGCAAGGTTTACGACGGCCGACAAAACGAGAGATGCTGAAAATTATTATGTCCGTCTTCGACCCCCTGGGTTTTCTTTGCCCTATTCTAATTCGAGGAAAGATAATGCTACAGGATGTTTGGCGAAGTGGCACTCAGTGGGATCAACACATCGGAGAAAGAACGGCAGATACCTGGTACCGTTGGCTACGCGACTTGAAAAAATGTCAGAACTTCACAGTACCCCGTTGTTATAACTTCAGCAAGTTTGTGGGTCTGCAACTGCATGTTTTTGTTGACGCTTCAGAACAGGCATATGCTTGCGTTGCCTTTCTACGACAAGATAGCAAAGTAACATTTGTAGCTGCGAAAAGTCGTGTTGCTCCTTTAAAGGCGTCGACTGTACCTCGCCTAGAGTTGCAAGCTGCGTTGATGGGGTGTCGACTAGGGGCGACAATTGAAAAAGAGCAAGACATAGCCATCCAACAAAGATTTTTTTGGACTGATTCGCAGACTGTCTGGTGGTGGATCAATAACAACCCGAGGAAAAAGATGCCATTCGTCTCCAACAGACTCTCGGAGATTGATGACCTGACTAAGCCAGAGCAATGGCGATGGCATCCAGGTCAATTCAATGTAGCTGATGGTGCTACCAGATTAGATGGCAATTTAGAAGCAGCTCAAAATAAGTGGGTTCAAGGCCCTGAGTTTTTACGCCTTTCAGAAGAGAACTGGCCCTCAGAAGTGCCAAAGTCCTACATAGAGGAAGAAACGACGCAAACCCAGCACCTTGCTGTCATTGTTGATAGAATAAAGCTGGTAGATTTCTCAAGATTTTCGAACTGGCGCCGCTTATTGAGATGTGTTGCTCGTGTTGTTTTGTTCTCAGAAAAATGCAGAAGACAGCAGACGCACTTGACACCAGATCATGAGAGACGAGCAGAATCGTACATCCTTCGACAAGTACAGCAAGACAGTTTTCTGGAAGATATTACAGCTCTGCAGAATAACGGAAGACTAGAGCCCGCCAGTCGCTTGCATCAGTTCAATCCAAAATTTGATAACTTGGGCGTGCTGCGATTTCAAAGCCGACTTCAAGCTGGAAGGGACTTACCTCTTGAGCTGAGGGAACCGATTATTTTAGACGCACGTCATTATGTCACGAAATTAATAATTGATCATGGACACAGACAGCTGGGACACAATAATATGGAAACTTTGATTAATGAGTTGCGCCAGAGATACCATATTTTGCATTTACGGAGTACAGTCAGATCGATGATTTCTCGTTGTGTTACTTGTAAGGCGAGACGAGCCCGCTGTGAACAACCCATGATGGCAGGCCTGCCGCCAGCGCGACTTTATCATCACTGCAGACCGTTCACCTACTGTGGTGTCGACTTGTTTGGTCCAATGCAAGTGACAATTGGCCGTCGACACGAGAAGCGATGGGGAGTCCTCTTTACCTGCTTTAATACACGGGCAGTGGCGATTGAGCTAGCTGCATCGCTTTCAACCGACTCTACTATACTAGCGATTCGACGCATGGCTGCACGGCGTGGATATCCTAAGCAGATGTATTCCGACTGCGGCACAAATTTTCGAGGAGCTGACCGTGAACTTCGCATAGCAGCCGAGGAGTTGCTAGGAGATCACCGCCTGGCGGAGGAGACAACGTCACTTGGTATCGAGTGGAGGTTCAACCCGCCTGATGCTGCACACATGGGCGGGGCGTGGGAGCGGCTTATACGTTCGATTAAGACGGCTCTGTATGCCACCCTGAATTCCCGAGCTCCAAGAGAGGAGATTTTAGCTACTTTGATCGCTGAGGCTGAAAATATTGTGAACAGCCGCCCACTGACGCATGTCTCACTGGACCCTAACGAGGAGGAGGCGTTAACGCCTAATCATTTTTTGCTAGGTGTATCTAATACACTACCAAGACCTGGAGAGTTTACCGATCAAGATTTGTGTCTGCGAAAGCAGTGGCGCATCGCTCAGCGACTGACAGATCATTTCTGGTCGCGATGGATCAAGGAGTATCTACCTGGTCTTCGCGAGCGAAGAAGATGGAACAGGGACGATGGGCGGGGTAACGTCAGCATAGGTGATCTTGTTTTGATTGCAGATCCTACCGCACCACGTAACACTTGGCCGCGAGGCCGTGTCGTTGCTACTACGGCCGGCCGCGACGGGCGCGTTCGTATCGTGGACGTCGCCACGCCGGGCGGCACGCTGCGCCGGCCCGTGACGAGGGTCGTTACACTCCTGCGCGCCGCTGCCGACGGGCCCACTACTGCCGCCGCTCCTGACGTTGCCAGCTACCACTGATGCTGCTCTCGCAGCGAGGAGGAGAATGTTGCGAACTCCTTTTCGGCGGTTTTACTTTTTTATGGTTTTTTTTTATTGATTGATATGTCATTGACTAGAACCTGAAGTAAAAAATGAGCCTATCGAAGGGGATTTTTATTAAATAGATTAAGTTCAATAAAAATACCATATCGAAAAAATGCACTTGATAAAATTATCAATAAGTAACGATGATTCACAAAAAAATTGTAAGACCAACTCTGCTGGAATGAACAACCGGATTATTCGATAGGAATCTATGCTTGTGTGAATGAATCATTACTTATTTTTCTCTTTTTAAGTACCTACTTGATAACGCGTAATCGTGGCTAATTTGAATTGTTGGGTAACGGTAATTTTGATCATTAGGTACGGGAGTTTTCTATCGTTTACCCGAATTTCCTATTCTTATTTTTTTTTTCAAGTTCTTATATTTTATGTTTATTCTTACTCTCCATGCTGCAAACAACTTCTTCTCTTATAATATAAAAATTAAATGCTGTTCGTTTTTCTCGCTAGTCAAGAATCAAATGGCTAGACTAGGTAACTTGGCTAATTTTGGTTTTTAAATATTTGAGGAAGTCCATGGAAGGCTTAAACGGTGAGAAAACATAAAAAAACAGGAACAGCGACGAAGCCGCGAGCAAAAGCTATGTAAAACAAAAACACATCAGAAGTAGGTACTGATTTAACTTTTTCGCTGCCACGGCAAATACAAGAGACGTCACCAATACGCCGAACTTCTTTGTTGAGATGCCTTAAGTTGAACCTAAACCCAATTGAGCGAAGGTTGCTTTTGCATTGAAGCAATGGACGATTATATAGGTCGTTGGTAGCCAAAAGGTTAATCTCTTAATAAATAAGAAAATTGCGAAGTTTATTCTTCTTAGAATAATTATTTCTTCTGAGCAATTATTTTTTCTACATTGCAACACGCAATCACTACATAGTATAAAACAAAGTCGCTTTCTCTGTCCCTATGTTCCTATATCCCTATGTCCCTATGTCCCTATGTATGCTTAAATCTTTAAAACTACGAAACGAATTTTGATGCGGTTTTTTTAATAGATAGAGTGAATCAAGAGGAAGGTTTATATGTAGGTATAATACATGCGTAATATACCGTGCGGTGCGAAGCCGGGGTGGGTCACTAGTTTATTATAAACTAAGAATTTTAAACACATTCATGCGTTACGGTGTAGATTAGTATCTTGCGTAGACGCAGAGTAAAAATAGGATTTGATTACGTATCGATAATAATTGATAGTGATTTCTTTGATTTATCTGCTGCGTAGAAATTGGTATATATATATGTGGCGTTGTGCGTTGGACCGCGTTATTCTTTCGAAGCAAGTTTAAATCACAAGAAAAAAAAACTAAAATGCCTTCAATCACCGGCAAATACGAACTGTACAAGTCTGAAGACATGGAGCCTCATTTGGTTGCATTAGGTTAGTATTTTATTTTACTGTTTTTAATTACTGACAGAGCTCAGAAAATTGCATACGTCAAGTGGCCGCGGGGGTCATGTTGCTTGTAGTACTTGTGACCTTTGGGGGCCATAAAATTCTGGAGTATCGACCCATACCTACCAAAAGATAAAATGGGTACGTATTAAAATACATAAAGTTTAAAATGTATAACGGGTTAAAATACATAATGGTTCAAAATATACAACGCGATTTTCTCAGAAAATTCCAATTTAACAGAATTATTATAAACTAAACCTAACCTAAATCATTCTATTATGTATATTATTATAGGTACTATCAAAAAAGTTCTTCTAGCTAATAGTTACACAGATTATACCATTATTATATTTTGAACCAATTATACATTTTAAACTTTATGTATTTTAATTATGTACCCCCCCCCCCCAGAAATTAGCGGAAGATCTGGTGAGAACAGCATGAAGCTATTGGCAACGCGTAGCACAAAACAGAGCACACAACGAGATCTGGGGCCTCACCATGACGTCCTAATTCCGACGCAGTTCAAGTTTTAGCTGTCACTTTTAGTATGAATCTGACAGCGAGCGGACCTAAACTGAAACGCATTAAGACGTCATGGTAAGGCCCCAGATTCCTTTATGAGTTTACTAGCTGTTGCCAGCGACTTCGCCTGCAAATAATTCGTTTATCACTATCCCGCGGGAACTACGAAATTTTCCGGATTCTCTTGTGCTAATAGCCTAAGTCCAGATCCGTTGGGCTGTTCTGGCTAGATTGAGTAACAAACAAACAAACATCCATCCATCCATCCATCCATCCATCCATCCATACTTTCGCATTTATAATATTAGTTTGCCGGTGGTAGGGCCTTGTGCAAGCTCCGTCCGGATCGCTACCACCATCTTACTCGCTAATCCTGCCGCTAAGCAGCAGTGCTTGCGCTGCTGTGTTCCGGTGTGGAGAGTAAGACAGCCGGGGAAATTACGGGCACAAGAGACATTTCATCTAAGTCCCCTAGGTTGGCAACGCATCTGCAATCCCTCCGGGGTTGCGGGTGTCTATGGGCAGTGGTGATCGCTTACTATCAGGTGACCCACTTGCTCGTTTGCCTTCCTATTCACATAAAAAAAAAAAAAAAAATTAGTTAGATAGTTAGACTAACTCTTGCCCGCGACTTCGCTTGCGTAGAATTTGGCCTACCGCAAATTTACCCCTCAGCTAGGGTGTAGGGCTCGTATCATTTCTCTTCACCGACTCCGTTTTGCCCCATTAGGGTTTGAATTCCTAAAAATCCCTTGTTCCATAAACATAATTATATTAACTCATTTTTTTTCTCGTTGACATTGGATATATCTCCAATTAATTAATTTGACGGCGGTGGAGGCGGTTTACACCTCCACTTAAATTATTTTTATTAGTTCTGTTTTCTTTCTTTACCCTGGATTAAGACATAGGCTACTTTTTATCCCGGAAAATTGCATAGTTCCCACGGGATAGCGAAAAACATGTCAAAGGTCGTAGCTACCTTTAGTCGCAACGTAAATACTTATTGCAGAATATACTGTCAACGTAAGTTCTTAAGTCTTAATTCTACGCGGACAGAAGCTAGTGTGAAATATGACCTTGGTTTCTTTTTACAGGTTTTTCATATCTAATTCGTAAATTAGTATCAGCGGCGTCACCATCAATGGAAATTACCGTCGAGGGTAACAAAGTGACAATTAAAATGGTAACTCCAATCAAGTCAAAGGAAACGGTTATTGTGTTGGGCGAGGAATATAAAGAGACTATGCCCGATGACTCCAAATTGACGGTAAGTTGGGGTTTATATCGGATAGTCGAACAATTGTTTGGTAGGATGACGTTTAGTTTAAATTGAATCTATGAGGAAACCTTCGACTTTTCAGCAAAATCCTACTAATATTATAAATGCAAAAGTTTGTGACGATATGAGTAAGTGAGTGTGTATGTTTGTTCCTTCTTCACGCTAAAACTACAGGACAGATTTGGATAAAATTTGGAACGAAGAGAGCTGGTACCCTAGATTAAAACATAGGCTACTTTTTATCCCGAAAAATTGCATAGTTCCCGCGGAATAGCGATAAACATGTTAAAGGTCGTAGCTGTCTAGAGTCGCAATGTAAATAATTTATTGCAGAATATTCAGCATCAGTTGGCCAAGCTTAGCATGATTTTGGGTAAATAGGTGGAAAAGGGAATCAAAATAGTGATGGGTTGCTAGCCGCATCGTCTAATAACACGCATCCTGTAATTTTCGGCCATTCCCTCGATGTGCTTTTACCATCTGAGAGGGAAGAGCAGCAACTGGTACATCCTATGTTCTTTCTTACTCCCAGACCAGCTTGGAAAAGAAAATTATAATATGAAATAGCAATAGGTAATAATTTTAATTTGTGACTCGCTAAATATTATCAAACAGTATTATTATTATTGAGTGATAAAGTTAAACCAAACTAAACTAAGATAAACTTGGGTATCTTTCATTATCTTAATATTTAGACAGCCAAGGTGTGTAGTTATTCTACCAGTTGTTTTTTTACATACATACCGTCACGCCTCTTTCCCACAGGAGTAGGCAGAGACTACTTTGTTCCACTTGCTACGATCCTGACATACCTCTTTTGCTTCATCCACATTCATCAATCTCTTCGTACATGCTCGTCCGTATCGGGTACTCTTGGCCTGACCTTTTTCCAAAACGTCCCCAATTTCCCAAACGTCTATCCCCTCCCAACGCACCGATTCACACTCTCCATATAAATCTGTTTAGTTAATCTTCTTTCATCCATTCTCTCTCTTTTTTTCAGAGTGTTACTAAAATAATCAACGACCATGAAATGGTAACGGAATCTGTGGTTCATAAAACTGGAGTTAAGGCAATACGCCATCACTTATTCACCGATACGGAATGTGTGGTCGTAAGTTTCGAATTTTACATACCTATATACATATACATACATGAATTTTCAACATGAAACTACCATGAGACTCAAACATAATTACAACAAACTAAATAATAACTCACGTATAAAAGCCGAAGGAATGCTCCGACTACTTTGGACTATAATAAAAATGACGATAAAAATGAGGGTAGTTGTGCGCCGATGTCAGCTGCGCCGAGTACCGCGCGAGCTGAGCGTTGGGCGCGCAGTGTTCGTTTCGCTGCCGCTATTTTAAAATAATTACCTACAAAAATGTTACCAAAAACCGAGGTGACCTCAATTAGTAGTTATATAGTTGCGTTTACTGCTTCCAATCGATGTCTTCATCGATCGCCTTTGCGTCTACATGCCAAACATTCACCGCATAATAGACAATCGATTTTATAGCAATTTTAAAATGATTAAAGTAGCCCTAAAATATATTTTAATTATTTTTATTAGGCACATAATATATTTCGTGTCTAAAACGTATGTCAAATCAAAAGTCATCATTTTAGAAATTCAATGTATAAATATTACTCGCAGTATAGGTAAGAAACGTAATTAAAATCGAAATGTTTATTTTTCAGACTACCACCACAGACGGGGTTGAGAAACCTGGCTTCAGACATTACAAGAGAAAATAAAATTCTGACTACAGGGGGTTACCACAATCGCTTAATGCGTTCCAAGTTCTTCGTGATGTATGAGTGTATGTTTGTATTGTATTGTAATTTTATTAAGGTGACCTGGGGCCCGATTTTTGAAAGCACATGTTTGTGTGAAAATACCTCTCGAAAGTGGTGAAAAATTGTGCTGAATTTGAAATACGAGTAGCTTAGAAAATACTTACGGCTCTCGTTAATCTTGTGAACTAGTGAAAAATTTGATTAGAGTAGTATTGAAGATATAAACAGATTTATACCACTTTCGAGTGGTACTTTCGAGTGATGTGCGAGCAAAATCGGGGCCCTGTCTGTTGCAGCTGTAACAAAGCACAATGACCCAACTTCCTCAGAAATTCTCACTTAAACTTCCAACATTGTCAAAAAGCATAACGTTTCTAGAGAACGCAATAAAACAGGGCGAGGTACAACTTTTATTGTCATTCTTGGTTCACACAATGAATACCGAATAAAATAGAAGACAAGTTCTGACGTTTTATTTCATAATAACAAAATAGTTACTCTCCTGTTACGTGGAAGGAATGGCTGTGGTGTACCTCTTTCGTAACAGCGAAAAGCCAAAGGTGACAATATCTTCTCACAGAATACTCATATCAAGTAGAATATAAAAAAAGATACAAGCAGAAATTGAGTATTTGACACTTTACCTCTGGTCAATCTAACTAAAATGCTTGATGATTTTATTTTAATCAAAAAAATTCTGTGGATTTATTATTGTTGAAAAAAGTAGTTTTACTTCCAAAATAAAAACAACCGTAGGCTTATTGTCTAACTCGCTTGCGATCGCCATCGTGTTCATTTTGACAGTTCTTGTATGAATGTGACAGCTAGCTGATTCCGATGCCAATTGTCAGCCCATACATGAACTGTCAAAATGAACACGATGGCGATTGCGAGCGAGTTAGACAATAAGCCTACTAATAGTGCCACAGAGTTGCAAAACTTCTGCATACGAATTATTAAGAGAGTTTGTAATTGTGTCGTACAGACACATCATTCAAATAGATGACGCTTCGCGACAAATAATCGCATAATAACAAGGTCACGTGACAGTTAGTCCGTTAGTAACAGATAGAAAAATTCGAACGCTTACTCACCTGCTATGGGTTGTAGGGGTATAGCACGCGTCACGGAATGACGAAGACCCGGGTTCGATTCCCGGCCATAGCTTTACTTTTCGGATTTTTCTATGTGTTCTAATTTTCAGTGTCGTTTAGAAATTGAATTATTAGTGTCAAAATAAATGACGCAAGTGAAAACAGGAATAGAAATGAAATAAGAAACGGGAATCATGAGACGATGCGGTTAGCAACCTATCACTATTTTGATTCCCCTTTCCACCTATACGCCTACAATCACGCTAAACGTGGCCTTTAGGTCTTGTTACTCTAGGCTCTGTCTAACCCGCAAGGGATATAGACTTGATTTATGTATGTATTAGAAGCAATTGAGGAGTTATTTTGCCGAGGCGACTTTTGAGAACCAACCGATCTAATTGAAACATTGAATCTTTTGAATCATTAAATATATGCCGTCAAAATTGCTTGAATAAAATAACTCCCTAGAGCGATAAGAGTTGAATAAAAAGTTTACCTTTTAAAAATGTGGGTTAGATACCAGACGATACTACACTTTGACAATAGACTCCCAGTGAATGCATTCTAATGAAATAAAGAAACGTTTTGTCCCGTTTCTCCATTCAGCCGAGAGTCGAGACCTATATACGAGCACAGTAAACTTACTAAAGCAGTATTATAAGTGTTAAAAGTCATCCACACTGAAGCCACCGACTCGCCAAGACCTTTTCTTCGTAATGCTTAGATAGATAGATGGATAGATAGATTAACACTTTATTTTCTTCCATAACACACATTATGATACATACACAGAGAACTTAAAAATAAACATAACAGATTCAATGTACCTAACTTAACTAAGTGGACAGTAGATACCATGTGCCATGGAAAAAGAAAGGCGCTGACTCAGCATAAAGCTGCGAAGACCGCAGCGCTGGTATTCTGTCAGAACCACTTAGGAAGGTCTGTGGAAATGGTATATGCATAGTAAAATTAAAGAAAAGTTGGAAATCAGATAAATGATTAAAACTTGATGGATTGCTGTGTAATTTCTAAGTATTTCTTTCGTCTGAAAAGTGACAGCTGCACACGAAAGACATGTTAAAGAACTAAGGGCAGAGTAGGAACGCATCTGAAATCTTCTATAATTCTACGGATAGTGGGTGGCATAGTTACGCCAATCTGGTGACCCAGCTATTGCCTTCATTGTCGTAAAAGAAACCTCAGTTGCGTACAAAACTTAAATTAAGGACTTTTTTACTATTATATTGAATCAGTGGTTACTTTGCAAAGGTCCATTTCAATGATTTTGCACAGGTTTTCTCTTGCATGTGAGTTGGCAATGGCAAGGACTATTTTCACAAATTGCCTTAGGTACTAGTTTTAATCCACTTACTGTGCCTCAGGTTTGAATAGACACGAAGTCTATTGCACACTTTTATCGCAATCTGTCGCTTCCTTTTAGAAAATTCATGCATTTAGTATATCGGTCATGATCTGTGAAATACTAATGTGTTAAACCACTTTTTACATAAATAAGCTAAACAGCCGTAACTTCATGAGCCGAAATATAAAGATAACGAGTGGTATGGCACCTTTTTAACGAATGCGGCAGTTGTCGGTGACAAATGTCAATTTTGTTTACATTACAAACTCGACAAGAAACTATGCCGGTTGGCTAACTGACTACGAATTGTCATTTATCACCGACAATTTATATCGACGGTTGGAGTTCAGAGTTCCATGCAATAAAAATGCACTTTAAAAAGATTTTTAACGGTTTTTTGTGGATGTGAAAAAATATAACGATATTCGTCATCGCATTTTATACTTCGTAGTTTTATTTAATAAATAAATATCTTCTTGGGACAATTGACACCAATTGATCTAGTCCCAAACTGAGCAAAGCTTGTGATATGGGCACTAGACAACGGATAAACATACTTATATAGATAAATACATACTTAAATACATATTAAACATCCAAGACTCGAGAACAAACATTCGTATTTTTCATACAAATATCTGCCCCGACCGGGGATCGAACCCGGGTCCTCGAGCTTCATAGTCAGGTTCTCTAACCACTAGGCCATTCGGTCGTCATTTATTTGTAGTCTTCCAATTTAACAGTGAATCACCAAACATATTCATCTACTCAAAGGTTAACTGGTAGAGATCCCTTTTAAAGATAAGTTCGCCTTTATGCATTTATTATATTGTTGTTTTTATTTTTTGTGAATTGTATCTGATTCTGATTATTTATATTTGTACAATAAAGCATTACTTACCTACTTACATTATAGACACTGAAGCATAATCACAAACTTTCGCATTAACAAAATTATTTAAAAGTGTTCTCTACTTCACGTTCGTTTTTTCAACCTGTATATTACGGGGTAGGATTTATAATGCTTTCTCTACAAGTGTTTTGTTTCAAAAATCTCAGTTTAATGAAAATTTTCATACACATATAACCGAAATCATAGAATTTTACGAGCTTTTTGTATCTTCGCTGACGAAGCGCTCTGAAATATATTCAACGCATAATCGTTACATTAAAAATAATGCGGAGAAATGATTTTATATCACTTTAGCTGATGGCTCAAATGGAGACGATATTACGTATGTACGTAAAGAATATCTATGCTGGCCTGGGAGTAAAGAAAAAAACCGGCCAAGTGCGAGTTCGCGCACGAAGGGTTCTGTATCAGAAAAAAACGGTAAAAAAATACTTTTGTTGTATGGGAGAACCCTTAATTATTATTATTATTTTGTTTTTAGTATTTGTTGTTATAGCGGCAACAGAAATACACAATCTGTGAAAATTTCAACTGTCTAGCTATTACAGTTCTTGAGATACAGCCTGGTGACAGACGGACGGACGGACAGCGAAGTCTTAGTAATAGGGTCCCGTTTTTACGCTTTGGGTACGGAACCCTAAAAATATAGAAGAAGAACATAGAATATAGAACATATTAGAATTATAAAATTGACATAATTTTTTTTACACAACTTATTATTTTTTTGACATTCTATTTTATTTTATTGTTTCATTGTTTATAATTTATTATGCTATTATCATTATTAGTTTTTGACGATCTCAACAGAAATGCTTATATTTGTGACATGCGTGTTTTTATATAATGTAATTTTTGTTGATAAATAAATAAATCTAAATCTAAAATCTAGAAGAAGTTTTTGTGGAATTTGGGTGTGAAATATCGGGAGCAATCAGCTGCTTCTCTTCCCACGCAGAACCTGCAAGCAAAGAAAAAACATAGAATGTACCAGTTGCTTCTCATCCCGCGCAAGAGGTAAAAGCCCATCGAGGGAATGCGCTAAAATCTTAGGAATCATGTTATAGTAGGCGATGCGGCTAGCAACCCATCACTATTTTGATTCCCCTTTCCTAAACGTGGCCTTTAGGTCTTGTCACCTTAGGCTCTGTCTACCCTGTAAGGGTTAAAGACGTGATTTATGTATGTACGTGACTACGTTTGTATGTATTTATTTTAATGTAGCTAGTTAGTGTTTTTTTTTTAATTATTACGAAATACATACATACATAGCTGTCAGATCGACCCAACTTTGGTCCGGAAATGAATCGCGTTTAAGACGTCATGATAAGCCCTGACCTTTTATATATAGTCGCCTATGTAGTCGCCATCTTGCATGGGAACAGTGTTGGACCTTCAATGTTAACAAGTAACTGTAACGAATGGACCTCACGAGACAGGCTCAGCCTAGTGTGAAGGTCATAGGTAACATGTTTAATTTTGTGAAACTTTTTAGTAAATAAACTTATATTTTATTTTATATTTATTTATTTAGTCATTAATCAAAATTACAATTACATTAAACGAACAAGATTAAGTTAAATTAAATTAAATTAAACAAATAATTTAATTTATTAAAACGTTCCCAATTAGATCATTAAATGTCTGTCTAGGCCTTCCCGTCGTTAATTTGAGTTTATTTTGAACTAAACTTTATTGTCCATTGATGACTCTGAGAACAACAGTTAATTTGAAGTATTATCTAATATATCTTTTGAACGCCTCAAAAACCAGAACAGCGTCCATTACCAAACTTGCCCATTGAAAGAAGACATGAAAGTAAAAGCGTTCTATCATCTTAGACTTATCGTAAACCAAAAATTACGCCCCGAATTGGACCTTATATAGAGCGTCAGAAGGAACTTTTTTTTATTGGACGTAAACGTAATAGTCATAAAAGATATTGCGTTGTATCGTAACGTGGATTTTTACGTAATTCTAAGTGAAGTTTTTACGAGTATACTCGCGCCGCCCAATTTAAGTTTTTCGATCGTTGATCCATTTTAAAATGAGTTTTGTTGAGTTTTTGGATGAAGTGAGTTGTGTTGTTTTATGGTACACTCCATTACAAATATTCCAATCCAATTTGACGAGTTTGTAAACAAAACAATTTAATTTCTAAACAACACTGAAAATTAGAACACATAGAAAAATCCGAAAAGTAAAGCTATGGCCGGGAATCGAACTCGGGTCCTCGTCATTTCGTGAAGCGTGCCCCTACACCCACCTATAGCAGGTGAGTAAGCCTCCGAATTTTTCTATCTGTTACCAACTGTCACGTGACCTTGTTACTATGCGAATATTTGTCGCTAAGCGTCATCTGTTTGAATGATGTGTCTGTACGACACAATTACAAACTCCCGTGGAACATGTACTGCTCACCAGGGACGAGAGAAGGCGCTGTTTTTCAAATGATAGGAAATATCAAATAAACAACAAACAAACAAACAATTTAACAATTTAAGTACATCTAAGTTCCCGTGCAGTCATTTGTTGTATGTAACGGCGCGCGATATTTAATAGTAGCTTTTTGATTAAGAGTTGTCAAATTGACGTTTCATTAATTTGTAAAATGATGGTAGTTTGCTATTGATTATTGGAGTTGTAGGTAGGTGTCATGGCGGCGACGGTGGACAGATCATTCGTTGACAGATCGCCGCACGCGGTGCATGCTTACAAACCCATTGGCTCTAAATCGATTGATATTAGTGTGATCGCGAATTAATTTGGTTGTTTGTGTATCTGAATAATTAAAATAGTGCAACTGTGATATCACGGTGTTATTATTTCCGCGCCGAAGTAACTTTGGACATAGCCACCCGTCATGGATCGGTCTCAGGAGCGTGACCCACCTCCTGAGGGTGCTCCTCGACCACCTGACGCTGCGACATATGCAATTCGCATCACGTCCATCAGAATGTTTGAGGATCATTAATTGTAGACCCCGTTATCTGGTCGCACAGAAATAATTTTTCAATAGTGCGTAAATGTTTTTTTTTAAGTACGCGTACTTTTAGACTGACACAGTTGAGTAAAATCGTCGAGCCGTACCTAAGTACGCGAACTTACTCGCCCATCTGACACCCTTAGTCTCTCGTGAGGTTATTCATCTAATCTAACTAATATTATAAATGCAAAAGTATGGATGGATGGATGTATGGATGGATGTTTGTTTGTTACTCAATCACGCCAGAACGGGCCAACGGATCTGGATGAAATTTGGCACATAGATAGAGAAAAGTCTGGAATAGCACATATCGACGGTCCCTACGTTAATCATCGAAAGTCGATTTCGGCACTTTTCAGTACAGCGTTTTGAAGTTGGTTTAGAGTATAATTCTGAAAATATAAATATTATTTTGACTTTATATTTCCATAACAACTTAAAATGTAAGCACTTATCTTGCGGCATTTTTATTTTAAGGAAAACTATATTAGTTTTCTGGAAATTTGAGTTTCGATAGCATACGTCGTGATAAAGAAAATTACATGTATCGAAATTGCCACTTTCGATTACTTACTTCGATACTAGTACTTGGGTAGCTAACGAAACTGGTAGTGTCGATGATTTACGCCGCAAAAAATATAGTTGTTTTACCAGTTTCGATATAAACGCACAGTGTTTTAAGACACTTTTTCACTTTTTAGTAAGAGTACTTAAATAAAACGTATTGTTTTGTCAATATAATTGAAACCTTTACCTTTTTTATTACTAGAAATCAGATTTTTAAATCACTTTTACATCACAGCTTTAATTGTTAAGTCTTATTATTACTAGCGACCCGCCCCGGCTTTGCACGGTATAATATGCATGTATTATACATATAAACCTTCCTCTTGATTCACTCTATTTATTAAAAATCTCAAAAAGCATCAAAATCCGTTGCGTAGTTTTAAAGATTTAAGCATACATAGGGACATAGGGATATAGGGACAGAGAAAGCGACTTTGTTTTATACTATGTAGTGATATTGATAATTATACTGCTTAGTTTTGTCTAGTGTAGTTCAAAACAGTTCTCAAGAAAATAAAGATGTAGTAAATAAATAAACATTATTATAAGAAAACTCGTACCTAACATACAACATAAATGTTTCCCAACGCTCTGTTACTAAACTAAACAACTTATTAAAAACTTCATTGCAACGTATCATTACATACCTATATCAACAAAGTATAAATCTTAGGTATATACTTATAAAAAAAATACAATACTGATAAATTATAAATCGTTTATTTTCGCTTATAATACAGCAGTCCAACATCTCCAAGTGGACAATTCAAAATTATTTGAAAGTCAAATGTAGCACACAAACAACTTCGGGTGAATTTTGAGCTACTATTTTTGTCATCTGCTTTAAATTCTCTTGCATTTTTTTTATTTTCTATATGCTGAGACTGGACACTTATTTTGAACTTCACTCGGGTTTGCTTCATTTGAAAATGCATGACATTTGTCGCAAATGTCTTTTTTTGGGACATGGAATCCAACGTTTATGTGCTCATTAACTACGTCAGTTTACATACTGACGTAGTGTGAGAGCTTGACTGTCATAGTTTTTCAGCTAATTCCATTCTTCGTACAAGGAAAACATTTTTTTGAAAGATAAGTTATTATCCTGATAAGAGTTTACTACTGCTTTCTCGCGTATAGTGCGAAGGGAACGGTTGAAATGAAGATACGTGGTCACATACACTTTTTACCACTTCAGCGGTTATTACGACAGGATGGTTAGGGTGCTTACCTCTTTCATCAGGTAAAGTAATTCTTGGCTCAAGTTTGCATGGGTAGTGCGTACCATTTAATCCACTATACTCAAAGTATTCAAAAAAGTTCTGAGGTAGACTTGTGCAGGATCATAAGGCAAGCATTGTTGATCAGAAACGTTATTGGGTAGTGATACGGGTAACAAACTTTGAAGTATGTTGTCGCCTAGAAGGGCCCTCGGAAATAACGCTTTTTTTTTGGTTGTCTTTCGGTAAATTTGTTTACATTCCCACTGCTGAGTATGGTCCCCTAATTTCCAAAAATAATTGGTTAATATTCTTTACCGGGTGTCGGTATCAAATTTATCGTAACGTTTTAATTTGCACGTAGAAGGACAGACCGGCCGCAATTTTTTTTCTTCTTTAACTTTTCCTTTTTTTGTCATATACTCTTGAGCAAAATTAAGATGTAGTTTTTTTTTGGTATCCCTCCATTTATCTTCACATTTTTTTCTTTTTTTTCCTGGGTTTGCTTTGAATGTAGACCTTCTCTTTTGGTTTAATGAAATGGTCGAGCTAGGTGAATTACACTCTGATACTGTTATAAAAGAGCTAACGCTAGCTTTGCGCCCTGGACTACCAGTAGTAGGTGTAGGTAATTTCTCGGGTTCAGTCGGCAGCGGTGTCAATGGAGATAACGAACTTCTCATGTCGCGATTGTTCTCAGTTTGGCTTTGTATTGAGATGTCAAAGTCTTGCAATGGGGATGGCACAGGAGTATTTTCTGGGCTACTTAAAATAAATGACTCTGTATCACTATTTATTGCAATTGTTGATTTTTCTACCGCCGCTTCCAGGAGAGAAAAATTTGGCGTAGCCAAGGTCCTAACTATTCCCTCGAGGGCGGCCCATTCTGCCTCTCCAAAGCTACAAGTTCCGGGTAGCGGAGAATCTGAAATAATATTTTATTGACATTAAAAATAGTACCTGTAATGATAGTTTGATAGACTGATAAACACTACTATAATAGTTCCTATGTTAAGGCAACTAATATAAACATTTTAAGAAAAATAAAAAAGGAATTTTCCTGGAAAATTGTCGACTCAGAATAAAATTACGATAATATCAGCGTAAAACATAGAAAGTGGTAGGTTCGATATAAAATCAATCTTAAATTCCGAGGTACAATATCGAATGTGCCAGTTTCGACACCAAGTCGGTAGAAAATTACAACGTACAATATTGAAACTGGCAGTTTCGATACCAAGTCAATTGCAAACTGTGACGTACAGTATTGAAAGTGACAGTTTCAATTACTTAAGTCGGTAATACTATTAAATGTTCATAGTTAATAATTATTTGTCAATAAAAACCTTAACTGCACAGTATTTCTATAAACAACTTAAAATACATATATTTTAAAAATATAATCATTCAAAATGTTCAAACTTACCAGTTTTACTGTCTCGGCTGCACTGTCTTTTGTTACCAAATCAAGTATTCTTTTAGATCTCGACGCATTAAATCTGTTGTAGCTCATTATTACGTGTTTAAAAAACAAAAATCATAATAAAATTGTAAGAGTTGTTAGCTCATTGGTCGCTTGTTGCCAACTGACCGCATCGTGGGCTTGTGCAACGTATACTATTGAAACTGTTAGTTTCGTCTCGCTTGCTTGACAATTATTGCCACGTAAACAATCGAATGTAGACTTTCGATGATCTGCTACGGAAATGTTATTATGTTTTCGATGTTTTACGACTCAAATATCTACTTAAAAATAATTATTTTCCTTAAATTTTTCGTGAGTGTAAAATATGGCTTAAACGAAGTAGATTACACGAATAAAAAAAAAACGGAAATTTTAAGTTTCGATAATTTACGTAGGGACCGTCGATATGCTACTTTTTATCCTGGAAAATTTCGTAGTTCCCGCGGCGTAACGATAAACGAATTCTTTGCAGACCAAGTCGCTGGCAACAGCTAGTTTTATTATAATTTAAAAACTAGTTATTTGAAAGTAAAGGAGGAAGATTTTTAAATCACTACCAAACACATGGCTACACGTTAGCTGCGATACCACTTCAATGGTTCACAGTATTTTACTGTAATATACTCGTAGCTTTCTGAAGTGGTCGATTTCCGCAACATGTTTCGGTGCCTACGAGTAACTATGGAGTAAAGCGCCGTCCAAGGGAAGAACGAAAGCGTGAAATCACCTTGTTGAAGTGAAAACTTCTTTTTTTTTTTATGTGAATAGGAAGGCAAGCGAGCAAGTGGGTCACCTGATGGTAAGCGATCACCACTGTCCATAGACACCCGCAACCCCGGAGGGTTGCAGATGCGTTGCCAACCTAGAGGACTTAGATGAAATGCCTCTTGTGCCCGTAATTTCCCCGGCTGTCTTACTCTCCACACCGGAACACAGCAGTGCAAGCACTGCTGCTTAGCGGCAGGATTAGCGAGTAAGATGGTAGTAGCGTTACAGACGGACCTTGCACAAGGCCCTACCACCCGCTGATGATGAAGTTGTTACAGGCTTAGAAGAAGCGACAAGAATCTCAGTCAGTTTGTGGTCTGATGGGAGATACTTACTTACTCTATAGGCTTCTACTAACTTAGCAATCTTTTGTCCTTATCTGTGAAAGGTAAATGTCAAAGTGACAGATAAGGACAAACGATTACTAAGTTAGCAGAAGCCTATAGAGCATTTATGAATAAGGGGGTTAGAACCCACTGTCGCCTTCACCTTGAACCGCCTCATGCTCTGCAGCGTTACCATAAAGAGACCGCTTTATAGTCCTCCTGCAACGATACCGGTATAAACCAGTATCGTCGAATGCAGTGTTGACTCCGGCGCGTGCAGCCGGTGCTTAGCAAGATGGAGTATATGGTGGTGCGAACTACACTTTAGTTAATGACCGTTTGTTGTTTGAACTTGATTTGTTGTCCCATTTGTAGTGTTAAAGTATTTTGCTGCCGGCTATCAAACCCGATTCATACATACATACAAAGATCACGTCTTTATCCCTTACAAGATAGACAGAGCTTAAGGTAACAAGACTTAAAGACCATTGTTGGCGACTGTCTGGGTTACAGCCTCCTTCTAGTATATATTTATTATTCTTTTTGTTCTATTCTTAAAAACACCTTCACTCACAATGACATGGACTTTTTTACCAGTTGCGCTGTCAGTTCGTAGCGGTACACTGCTGTTAGGCTCCTAGTTGTATGTTAGTGTGTCTAGTTTATGTGATTAAACCCCTGTTATCCACCGAGCGCGACTTTAAATTCAATCGTCAACAGCCATGATCAATATGATTGTAGGTGTAAAGGTGGGAATGGGTAAGAAAATAGTGATGGGTTAGAAACGCTTAAGAAAAAATAAATGAAAGAATGATGAAGATTGCAGATATATCTAGATCGTTGTGAATCTCGAATGTTCACAGATGACTGTGTTATGTTTGTTGAAAATTTTCGAAAAGGAATAAGACTTAGAGCAAGCAGTCGGATTAGCTCTTGTTCCATTTCCTTTCTAGTATAGTTTATAAAATAAACGCTAGCTCGTTCTTTGTTGAGGGAAATAATGAAATTGTTCACGCCACAAACCTACTTATGTCAAGAGTTGTCTTTAGATTGTACAAACCTGGTACCTTTAAAATTTACTATGAGCTTGTTTACGCATTTCCCCTATCACTGGCTTTCTTAAGCTTAAAGAGAGTTCCAGCCAATAAAATAGTTGTGTAATAATTTTATGAAATAATTCGAAATAATTATGAACCCCGTTTACCTTTATTGAGCACCCGAAATTTTTACGCAGTTGCATGGATCATGATATTCATGATCACGGGTAGACTGAAGAAATTGCGGGTGGATGGAGCTCAGTCTACCCTCATTCTTGGCACGTGAAGTGTATCATTGAAAACTCTTATTTTTTTTTTAATTTTTCATAAGCATGTGAAACAATTCTATGGTGTGTGAAGTTCTCATTTCAGCGTGGGGAACTACAGCCCAAGCCTTCACATTCTGAAAGGAGACTTGTGGCTAGCCGTGGGAAGTATATAGGCTGGAGATGATAACCTTGTACTGATGACTGTTTATAAACTGATAAAATTTTTCAAAAATCCTGTATTAATTTTGTAAAATGAAATCAGCTTATGCCGATAAAGGTTCAGAAGTCTAACACGGAACTAGTGTTGCATATATGCAGAATTAAGTGCATTAAAGTTGCGATTAATGAGCTGGAAACATTGGGTAACCTAGCTTTAAGGTCCAGAAACCAGGCCATAAAATTCCAAAAAAAAAAAACTGCTGCAAATAATTATAAATTTCCGTGTGAAAATAAAAGACAAAAATGAGTTCAGTAGTTTATTTTAAGTTAACATAAGTATAGAAATTTGTCGAAGTAGAAAATCCAAAACTAGCTTTTTTTGTCAATTTAGATTGTTATTCGTCCAATTTCAAGTTAGTACTGGAAGTTGCCGAAAATGGTTTAAATGTTTCACTGCGGGCAACTTACGTACACACTGAGCTAGTTAAATAAAAGCTTGCAAAACTAAATTGTTGCTCCAAGGAGCGTGTACAAATAGTACGTACGGTCGAAGAACCTCTGTAGAACTTTTTCTTGTATAATTTGGCAATTAATTCTTTGGCAAGTGTATTATGGCAAGCGTATGGTAAGTCATTATGAAATTTGCAGTGAAAATGTTCCACAGACGCGATTCAGTTTCTTTCAACGTATATCCCACATTTACGCATTGCGTATTTTGATGACAAAATCGGTTACATTCCTGCAAACGTACCTATACCAAACGGGAAGCATCATACTGATAAGAAATGACGTTCATGTCATGACCAAAATGATAATGTAACCAAACTACTGCGCTCTGATTGGCCGGTCAAATGTCTAGCAGGGCACTAATCAAGCAACTATTATGATTGACATCAATAGTACATGTTTGCTCAGTATCATTACGCGGCGTAGTATCTGAAACTCGCTTGTTGAAGTGAAATCTTCTTTAGAGGCGCTGAGCACTTTTTGGGATGGGTAAAAAATGAATCTTTAAAATTCGAATGAATGCGTTCGATTTTTGATGTGTATGTTAATTTCGTCGTTTTAACGTTTGTGCGTTTAGCCTAGTGGTATAAGGTGTGGAATAACAGTGTGTTCTCTCAAGTGACCGCAGTTCGAATCTCGTGTAGAAAAAGTTTTTTTTCTTATTGCGCGACGGTGCGTGTGTAGTTTTCAATTTTTAATGTGTGTTGCCTCCTCCAGTTAAAAGTGCTTCGAGTTCACGGGGAAATTGAAACGATTTTTATTTAGGTATCGTACTTTACTTTTTATCTGCCGTCGACAGGGGGTGGCTTGAAATAATTCAAACAGTTTTTAGAGAAATACAATACAAAGTATGAAGCCGGATAATATATATAACTTAGGACTATTCAAATCCAGAGTAAATAGGGCTGTTACTAAACCAAGTGAGCTACAGCTTGCTCATCTGCACTTACCATCAGGCGAGATAGAGATCAATCGCTGGTCAGTTTATATTAATAAAAAAAGCGACTGGCAGCACTCCAGGAGTGCTGGCAGAAGTGAAAACAGCAGCTTAGATTATTATGTTAATGTTGTAACCTCCATGACAGTCAAGACGCGTACCGTACTGGACGCTTACAAAAAAAACGTACGTATTATCTATATTGAAAGACTTCTAACAACGTGCTGATGCCCTAGTACTTATGCTCCACGAGTCAACAAAAAAACACTTCAAAAATCGAACGCGATTCATTCGTATTTCAAAATAAGCTCTTAGAGGATCAGGGGCCGTACCATGACGTCTTAATGCGTTTCAGTTTAGGTTCGCTCGCTGTCAGATTCATACTAAAAGTGACAGCTAAAACTTGAACTGCGTCGGAATTAGGACGGGCACGTATTTGAATATCGAAAATTAAAATATCGAAAGTTAAAAAGTCGACGGTCAAAATATCGAAAAACAGAATGTCGAACGATCATAAGGTCGAAATTCAAAATGTCGAAAGTTTATATACTCGAATGGTACAATTATCGAATGCTTAAATTTCGAAAATCTGAATATCGATAGCTAAATTATCGAAAATCAGAATATCGAACGATCATAAAGTCGAAATTCATAATCTCGAAAGTGTATATTATCGAATGGTACAATTATCGAATGCTTAAATATCGAAAATCAGAGTGTCGAACGATCATAAGGTCGAAATTCAAAATATCGAAATTATACTATCGAATATATCTGATGCACAGGCAACATAGGTTAGGTTAGGTTAGTATTGCGTCAAGGCGCGAAGCGCCTCAACTAGGCGGAATAGGAGCTCCGCGAAGCGGAGCTCCGTCGACTTTTCTCGTAGCTATTCAAAGTTATTTTTGTTAATCACACATTTTACTTTGTCATACGAAACATTTAGTCGTATGAGAATTGAATAGCTACGAGGAAAAGTCGACGGAGCTCCGCTTCGCGGAGCTCCTATTCCGCCTAGTTCAGGCGCTTCGCGCCTTGACGCAATACTAACCTAACCTAACCTACGATTGCCTGCGCTTTCTTGCAGATTTTGAAGATAGATATCTCAAGCTTTGGTTTATCGGTGCTAAACTATTTTAACCATTCGGCATTTGAGCTGTAGGAATGTGAGACGTCAATATAATAGCAGTAGATGTTAAGATCGTTCGCTATTTCAATTTTCGATATTTTATACGTTGGGTTTTTGATGGTAGATCTTTTGTGTTTCGATTTTAACATATATCGAGCATTCGATTGTAGATATTTTGAACTTTCGATATTTTAGCCGTTCGGTATTTGAATTTTAGGTATTTCAGACGTCGATATTATGATAGTAGATATTTAGATCGTTCGATATTTTAATTTTCGATATTTTGACCGTCGACTTTTTAACCTTAGATATTTTAAATTTCGATATTCAAATACGTGCCCATTAGGACGTCATGGTAAGGCCCCTGATATCCTGGTATTTAAATTCTCCCTCCGTTTTATGTCTGATGCGAGTTTAACATTTTTTACCCATCCCAAAAAGTGCCCAGCGCCGCTAAAAAGTTTTCACTTCGAAAATAGTCGGCGCTCTTTTCCAAATAGTCGCCGACAGACGATACAGTCGGCTTTCTAACACTACTCCTTTTTTTTTTTTTTTTTTTTTTTTAACGTAGTGAAAACTCCTTACGAGTACCCCAGGGCCCGGGGGGCCCGGGGGTTATGTGGGACTCTCTCCCCCGTCCTCTTTCCCTGCGGAAAGGGGAGGGGGGAGTCTACTCCTACGGCGACTAGTCGGTACATCTTTATTAAAAAGTCCTTTGCATTCTAAAACCAACTAATTATTTACCCGAGTTATGCTGTGGCTTGAGCTAAGTATTTCCTACATAAGGAACAAGCACGATTCGATTGAATAAGAAACAAATAGCGACTCAGCTAGAACGGTCAATGGAGCGGTTGAACGAAAGACCGGGTGAATGGATGACCGGTTGAACGAACTGGCCGAATGAGACGGCCATTTTGATTCGGGACCGGATTTTGGGCGTGTATTAATCGATTTGAGACGTGATACGTTTTTTTAAGAAAGCATCAAAATGTGAATTGGTGCGTTTTTAAACAAGGAAGGCAAATGAGCAAATGATCCCTGATAATAAAAGAATACCACACACATAACCACGTTTTTATCCCTTACGGGGCAGACAGAACCTAAGGTAACAAGACCCATAGCTTAGCTTGATTTTGGGCGATTAAGGAAAAATAGTGGGTTGCTAGCCGCATAGCCTATAGCATGATTCCTAAGATTTTCTCCCATTCCCTCGATGGGGTTTTACCGTCTGCGCGGGAAGAGAAGCAACTGGTACATTCTATTATTATTATTTTAACCTAATTGAGTGTCCCACTGCTGGGCAAAGGCTTCCCCTTTTTTCCGCCACTCGTCCCGGTCGAGGGCATGCTCCTGCCACTCTACTTGATATGCGTCCAAGTCATCCCGCCATCTTTTTCTGGGTCTGCCAACGCTTCGATGGCCATGGTACATTCTAAGTTAATAAAAAGCTTGTAATAATGATAAAAAAAATGTTTTTAGTAGGTATCAAAATTAATTATTCTTAACAATATTAAACAAAGCTGGGGCGTCAACCCTAACAAAAGAGTAAATGCAGGTCATATCAGACCTTTATTCAAATTCAGCCATCGAATCCAGCTTTCGCGTCTGAAAGCGTTTCATTATTCATTTTAAAACAAAACTCACTTTTCAGATGGAAATTTTGAAACGTTAATCAATAAACAGGTTTAGACACGGGACAATGAGATGTATAAATAATGTTTTTACAAACTTTCATTTTAGTTGTCGGTGTTCTTTTGTTTGTTTGTGTGTGAGAGAGTGAGAAATATAGAGAGACGTTTATTTATTTACTAGCTTCCGCCCGCGGCTTTGCGTAGAATTAGACTTCAGAACTGATGTTGATAGACTTGATAGTATATTCTAATAATGTTGTGACTCTAGGCAGCTATATTTCACATGTTTATCGCTTTCTCGCGGGAACTATGCAAGTTCCCGGGGTAAAAAGCAGCCCATGTTTTTATCTAGGGTACCTACCAGCTATCTCCATTCCAAATTTTCAGACGTTTCAGCGTAAAGAAGGACCAAACATATCCATCACATCCTCACAAACTAGCATTTATAATATTAATAGGAATTTTGTTTAGCGGTGCTTGGGGTTTCTCTACGGGATCGAATCAGAAATAAGGAGATACATGGAAGAACAAGAGTCACCGACATAGCCAAGTGAATTAGCTCGTTGAAGTGGCAATGGGCAGGCCATATAGCGCGGAGAACAGATGGTCATTGAGGTAAAGGTCTCCGAGTGGTATAAATGACAGCTAAAATTGGTAAGGCCCTTAATGCACACTAATAGTGCCAAGAATGGCAGCTAATGAATCTGAATTGAATCGCATTAAGTCATGGCAAAGCCCTTGGTCCTTTTGAACGTTAAAGCTTGGAACGCTTGAAGAATAGTAGATTGTTCAACAAGGGAGGAAAAGAACCAATATCACACGAGGTAATTGGCACCCGAGCATGCGTGGGTGCCAATATTTCGATTGTGATATTGGTGTTTTTCCCGAGTTAAACACTCTACTTTTCATTTCGACTACAAGGAAAGTAAAAAAATATACATAAGTAACATGAGAAAAAATGTATTAAATAAAAAATTTACTAAAATTAATTCAGACATTTTGTACAGTTCATAAAGGAAAACATCACGATTTTTCAGGAATATTTAATCATTTTTTATTTATATTTTTATGTAAAGTTTTACCAAATGAAGAATGCTTTCGCGCCAAATTCGAGCTCGGTTTTTCTAAACTAGTTGCATTGGCAGCAAATCAAGTTTTTTTTAAAACAGGTCAATGTGGTTATTGTCAATTATTTCAATATTTACCCATAAACAACATTTAAAATGTTTTATATAATGATTACAGAGAAACTGTAGATAAAGTAGGTATTTTAGTCAGTTGAACCACGAGTTAAGCGGAATAAAGATGTGTGGACATAATTATATACCATTGTCATTTACAATGTAAGTATTTTTTTCTTTTTTTTTTTCTAGAAGAACATTAAATCTACATAATGCCTGTATAAAAATAAAGTAATGTAAATAAATTAATAAAAATAATATTTGACTAAATAGCGTTATAAAATTTATAATCATTATTACCTACTTAATTTAGAAAAAAAACATGGATATGCCGTAATGCTTGGCTGATTGCGTATGTGTTTCATTGACTGCCAATGCCTTTATTTTTTTTAATTCATATCTACCCTTGGGAAGAAAATAATAGTTATCCTCCCGTATGTCAGATATGATTTGCCTCACTTTCCGAGTATGAGAGATGAAAATATAAATCTAACATAATTAGACAACCGGATAACTCACCTTTAATAGTCGAGTAATGATCGACATGTTTCGGACTAATTCGTAGTCCTTACTCTTGGAGCGATTGTTGGAGCGTCCGTTTCGCTGCCGCCGGGGCGAGCGCTCCAAGAGGAAGGACTACGAGCTAGCCCGAAACATGTCGAGCATTACTTGACTTTTATACGTGAGTTATCCGTTTGTGTAATTATGTTTGAGTCTAATAGTTTCATGTTTAAATATAAATCTGCTGAATGTGATTCTAAGTAACAGATAATTCAAGATAAGTATAAAATTGTTGCAATACCGTTATCAGTTTGTCACAGCCAATCGAATGGCAATAAACTTTATCAGTCTACTATGTGTCGCGCGTCGGCGCATAACTCATCAAAATTCGCGTTTTTACAAGCTTTCGTTTAATTTCAATTGTCCCAGTGATCTTGCAAGTGAATTCTGACCCACTGCCAGTGGTAATTTGGCGTAACTGTAAGTCCGGTGACAATATTATAATCTTGATGTGATCTGCACGCACAAATAGTATAACTAGTTCATAAGATCTAACATTATTAGTGTTACTAAAGTCTTTTTTTTCTTTTATTTTCTTTCATTCGAACGCATAACTGTTAGCAGTAAGCTGGAAGGGCGAGGTTTCCTGACACAGGTAAAATATACCTAATAGGAAGTCTCGACCATTATTGTATCTACCACCTAAGTTTCGATGAAATAAATCATTATTATAATTATTATTGATTTGAAATTCTGGTGACTCAGATTGGACCGTCTTCGCAGAAGGGTAACTATTCAACGGTTTGTCCGATTGACTTGTTTAGTATACATATTCATAACAGATGAGAAAGCAAGTGCAATCAATAAAAAGTGCAGCCAGCAAAACAACCTTGAATAAACGAAATTTTTAGCTTAAGTTGGGTTATTTTACGTAAACAGTGTTTATCATTTTATTTGTTCTTATTTTATAATTGTTTTTGGCAAAAACTTCCACATTCCTTATTCAAAGAAGGCCATAATTTATTGTTTAACGCACTCCCATAATGCAATCGAAATTCGCGAATCGGCTATCTTTTTTAAGTGTCATATCTTTCATTGTTTTTTGTTTCCCTAACATAAGCTATTTTTTTCTTTTTATTACACGTTCGTTTGTCTTATTCGTTTAAATCGTTAAAAAAGACCTGACTAGTTGCGACGTATCTATCTTGGCTCATATGGTCTTTCAGAAAACGGTAGAAGTAAAAAAAAAGATGAATGAAAGAACCATCTTGTGACCTTTTTAAGGAATAATTTTTGATTATGTTGATTTGGATTGTTAACTAAGCTAACGTAGCTTTTTAGTTGTAATGTTTTATTAGGTGGTCAAGTGTTAATAAGGCTTGTTTGAATTAAGAACGAGAACAATGGGAGACAAGGACAACGAATCGAAAAAGGAGGCGAAAAGGGACTCGCGTAGCGGCGAAAAAGCAGATAGCAGCTTGAAAGATTTGTTTAATATGAAATGGAGGAAATCCAACAAGTAGGTACCTACAGCTCTCATGCAAAATAACATTGTACTGACGTCAACGTTGTAATTAGCAATTCGTGTAACACGTCCAGCACTTTTTGCGAGAAGGAGCAACAAACAGACACAGATACACATATTATATCTAGACACAGTTATATAGGTATTGTGTCTAAAATGAAGCCAGGGTACTTTTGTACTATTATTTTATGTCCCAAATAGATAAAATTGACTAAACACCTTTAAACACTTTTGGGGATTCATGAGTTGCGGTTAACAATTGATGTATCCATAAAATATTTTATTGAATCAGGCGTTACTTTGCAGAGGTCCATTTCTATGAACACAAAATATTTACCTTGCTACTCCGCTACTTATTATTATTAAGTAGTTATTTTATTATTATTAAGTAGCGGAGTAGCAAGATAAATATTTTGTGTTTATCCATAAAATAGTCGGTGTAGGTAACACGTCGGTAAAAATGTGTGCCAAGTTTGGATAAAATTACGATAAAAAACCTCTAAAAGCGTGTTCAATCGAAACCTGACCTGCTCAAATATTACAGACAATTTGGAAAACACCTATAATTTTGTCCTTCGTGATTTTCCAGAAAGAAGAAGGCCACATCAGACTCATCAGGCTCAAAGTCTAATTCTTTCAATTACGATGACCCAAAGCTGCCACCGCTGAAAACACTGCAGCCACTTCCTTTCGACTCACTAAAGAGGATATATGAGATGACTGGCCACAAGCATATGCTTGTTTTTAACCATATGGAGTATGAGAACACTGATGCCTACCGGTACCTCTTGTTCTTCGATAGTATTTTCTAGGATCTTAAATGCCGCTTTCTGCCAAGTTTCTTGCGGCGCATTCTTAGGGATTAAAAAAAATACATGTAAAAAGCCCTTGGCGGCCTATTTGCAAAATAAACTTTTGACTTTTGACTTTTATACTTAAAGTCACAAATGTGATAATAGATCAAAATCTAAAATTACCGGTTTGATTACACCTTTTCTACTTAATGACTAAAGTTTTCTGTAACTGCCAGGGGCGTAGCGTGCCTTGGTGGGGCCCCGTATAAAAAAATATTTGGGGGCCCTTATGAAGGGTAAACATTTCTCACATTTATTTTTGCTTACGCACGTCGGGGGCCCCCGTGGCCCGGGGGCCCCGTATAATTGATACGGCAGATACGGCGGTAGCTACGCTCCTGGTAACTGCTCCAATTGATAGTAGATCTGAATATTTAATAACAATTTCAAAAAGGACCTTGACAGACATATAATAAACAGACAACAAGGTGATCTAATGACGGTTCTGTTATTGCCGACTAAGGTACAGAATCCAAAAAATACTAAAATAAAATAATTATCTAAACAAAATTATGTTGCAGCAAATATAAGGGTGGTCGGCCATCGCCTCGCAAATACACAGACCAAGACGTAAGAAGACTGCAAGAAGTTTTTTTCAAGAAATTGGGCTTTCAAATTGATATCCACACCGATAGTAAATATGATGACATTTACGAATCCGTAAAGGGACGTAAGTATCCGTATAAGCGTATCATCAATATAAAAGGTTTTTCAGAAATTTTCCGAAATATTGCAGCAGGTGATTCGGTAAGTGTGACTAAACACCCCTAGAATACATTTAAACTAATTGTTGGTGAACCTCTCGCGAGATAGACGAACAATCTGATGAAAATCGTGAGAAACCATTAGCTGCGGGTGGCATAAAATCGGTCGTCGTTGAGATCATTGAGGAAGGCCTTTGTCCAGCATTGGACTTCTTTAGTTGACAGAATGATGATGATAGCGATGAATGAATTAAATGAAAACGATTATAAATATCTGAGCGATAAGTAGCTCACAATTAAATAAACTATAATTTTCTAAATAAGTTTTAAAAACTGTTAAAGCCGAATTTCTTTTTGCTCATCGCAGATGAGGTGATAACTTAGCAGTAATTGCTGTAGTTTGACTATGTCTTATTATGTTGTTTACAGTAAGCTTACAAGATCATCGCAACACATCGTGTGTTTGTGTGGTGATAATGACACATGGGGACACAGATGATGAGCTCATGGCGAAGGACAAGTCTTACGACTTGGAGGTGGGGTTCGGGAGTAATTTTAAACATTTCCTTGTTAAGAGGTTTCGTTCCCTTATGGATCTAAATCCGCATGATTTGTTAACTATCTCATTTGTCAGTAAGATTCAATGCCGGAGAAAAAAAAGTCGGAAAAATCCGTGATCTTTCTTACGCATCACCAGATTATACCAAAAATCACCAATAACGTAAGTGTCAGCTGGGACGTTTGTCGATCCTAATTGAACAAAGAGCACAAATTTACCAAAACAGATTCAGAAGAGGCTTGCATTCAGCAATATAAGCCTCGAAATGATAACGATGATGATGACTATAAGTTCAACGTTTAAACTTACATCCCAACTTTAAAAACAGAGGATGCCCTTAATTTGGTTACACATTTTTTTAATTTGATGACCAGGGAAGCCATTGTTTATACACGTTGGCAGAATTCACAGTGCAATCAAATCGCAAATGAGAATTTCGGCGATGAATTTGTTTCTACAGATTATGGTGAGGTTGCTGCAGAAGGGAAATAAGTGGCTGCGGGGCAAGCCCAAGCTGTTCATTGTGCAGGCGTGTCGTGGAGGAGAGGTCGATAAGGCTCGACTTATGCTTGACGGTTCCGAGAGCAAGGTCTTCATTTCGACGCACGCTGACACTCTGGTGCTCAGATCTTCTGTAGAAGGTAAAATGATTTGAAGACACTTCTCTCTTTAAACTTAAGAGTTAGGCTCTTGTCGGCGATGACATTCTGATGCGACACGAGTTCTACTTTTTCTTTCACTGGATTCTTCTTGGCCTTCTTTTCCGTTCAAACTTTCCCTCTTTAATGGTTTTGATATTATTCGTAGCGTCTTATCTTCCTTCTTCTATTTGCGATGGTTGTCAAGTGTTGCACATAGTTGATCATAAAAATTAAAATTATAATAATTATTAAAACGCAAAAATTTGTGCAATTTCAATACTTTTTTATCGACAGATCCTCATCTTTCAGGCTACGTGTCATGGAAAGACAAGTACGGTTCTTGGCTCATTCAAGAGCTGTGTCGTGTTGTGCACGATACACACTCGTATCTCGATTTCCTGCGCATGACCTCAATGGTGACCGCACTGGTCGTTTACGAGTAAGTTCCACGTACCTATCTAATGATGGGTTTTAATAGGAACAGACATTGATAGGAACAGACAATAGACAGAAAAAAACTGGAACTAAGATAAAGGTTCGCGGGTGGTTGGGCCTTGTGCAAGGTCCGTCCGGATCTCTACCAAAATCTTACTCGCTAATCCTGCCGCTAAGCAGCAGTGCTTGCACTGCTGTGTTCCGGTGTGGAGAGTAAGACAGCCGGGGAAATTACGGGCACAAGGGGCATTTCGGGTCTCTATCGTTTGCCCGAATTTCATATGCCATAAATGTATTGTTTGCCATAATGATCATTTGCCATAACCCTTTTTTCTCTTTATTTGTTAATTATTCAGGATTGTTATGAAACAAACCTAACCTAACCTATAGAGTTCTACAGGATTGCCATTACAATGCTCCTGAAAAGATTACAGTTTCAGAGAAAAAAAAGGTTATGGCAAATGATCATTATGGCAAACATTACATTATGGCATTTGAAATTCGGGCAAAAGAGGGGCTCCGGGTGATCGCTTACCATCAGGTGACCCACTTGCTCATTTGCCTTCCTATTCACATAAAAAAAAGTTCTTTTTTAGAGTTGAAAAATTCTGAAAAGTAAAAAAAATACTAACCCCCTTATTCATAAACGCTCTATTATAGGCTTAGCAATCGTTTTTCCTTATAGCAGTGAAAGGTAAATGTCAATGTGACAGATAGGGACAAACGATTACTAAGTTAGCAGAAGCTTATAGAGCGTTTATGAATACGGAGGTTAGTCTATTATAATTACAGCTAGTATTGCATTTGTAAAGTTGTGTCCATAAAAATCTATAAATGACCCGTTCTTTCTACTTGGTTAGAAGGTTGCTTACAGGCAACGCCGCACTGCAGCACTCAGTTACGTTACGCACGTGGGTATTATATTCGCTCCGTATCGAAATTTTGGCGGTCGTTTCCAAAGCAGTGCACGCACACGCTACACACGAAATGACCAATGGACCCACGTGGGTGACGTGTATAGCGTGTCCGTGCCTAGCGCGCAGCAGTAAGGAATCTCTTAAATTTTTATTTTTTATTTTCTTTCACAGCCACAAATCTCACACCAATAATCCGGCGGATAACAATACAAAACAGACTCCGGAGGTGCGATCCACGCTGACAAAACTGCTGTATTTCACAGCATCCGATCCTAACGCAGGCGCGGAGACACAGTGATTAATTCACGAACTTAATCCCGCACCTTGTTTACGTAACTCGCCCGCAATCGCCATCGTATTCATTTGGACAGTTCTTGTATGAATGTGACAGCTAGCTGATTCCGATGCCAATTTTATTGTCAGCCCATACATGAACTGTCAAAATGAAGACGATGGTGATCGCTAGCGATTACGTAAGCTTATTAGAGCTTGCCGGACGCTAATACGGCTTTTTATTTCTTTTTACGTATGTTTTCTATCATTGTATATTAAATAATAATTAAAAGACTTGACTGTTTTACAAGAGAACGCATTTTAATCAGAGTTTTGACCGCACCGCTACAAACTACAACCACACTGACATTGAAAGCTAGGTATATATTATATTGAAGTATAAGAGATAGCTAGTGTTGATCTGTTCCCATAATGCGGGCAAAGACGTCTCAAACGGCCATTCGTAACGTTCCATATATGATGAAACGCGGTCAGTGAAGTAAAAGACAAGGCTACTAATACCACTACGCACAACATTATGCCCAACAAAATAGAGTTTCAATTTGTATGCGTCAGCGATTCGTAGAGCTTTGTGAATCGGGTACGTCCAAAATGTCTATGCGTTCAAACAGAGCTTAAATGCGAGGGTTAGAGTTGGGTTTTTCGTGTTTTGGGAGAGTTCAAGTTGTGTTAGCGCTGAAAATGCATTGGATATGTTACAATGTTGCGGCGCAGTGGAAGGACAAACTTGCAGCGTAGATCATCCCATTTTGACCGTCTGTTGTGATCATGCTTTATGTCGTTATTTATGGTACCGGAAAACGTGAAAATCAGCGTTAAATTTTAGTGCGTTCCGTGACGTAGTGTGATCAATCTTTTAAGCTATCGACACTGTTTTAGGATTCCGTACCCGAAGGAAAACGGGACCCTATTATTATGACTTCACTGTCGTCCATCTGGTTAGTGGGTAAAAAGTATTTTATATCAAATTTAGTATGTTAAATGTCATAATTATATCGATTGTGAGTGGGTTGGCAAAAAAAAAATTTGAATTTGTTTAGAATCCAGTGTAAACAGAGCCCTGCTCCTAAGCAAAATTCATTTTATCTTCTCTTAGACTAGATAAATAGTTTTTTTGTGTTTATTTGAAATTAAACGATCACTCGTGAAAACACCACGAAAATATTATTCGTATGATGATTTCTAAGATTATCGAGAACAAACAAAAAAATTAAGAAAGAAAACAAGCATTTCAGTAATTTCTTATTTGAAATTGTGAAGAGAAAGAAGAAGAAAAACGCTTGACCCCAAAATAAACATACACATGAAATATAGAAAAAAGAAACATTCTAGGTTTTCTAGAGAAACACGGGAGGTACTCATTACAAATGGAACCTTAAGGCTTTGTGTTAAGATCATTTTTATACCAGCCCGTGATGTAATCAATGTAGGGAGTCTACACGTCACGGCTGACTTATACATCAGTGCAGACATTGGTCCCGCGAGCCCTATGTAGCAGATAGGGACACCAATAATTTAAGTTTCCTCAGGACATTTTTGCTAAAGGCTTTCGTATTGCTTTTTGATAATATTTGAGGGTTAGGAAAGTTACAAATCCAAAATATGATAAATCGAGGAAAATAATTTGAAATGTGAATATTTGACGCATTATTTATAACTACATTAAATACACACATTAAATTATAAAAACAAATTAGGATAGGATGTAAAATAATGTGCTATACAGACGTAGTGTAGATAATGCGATGGGAACGATTTTTACAAGACATCTGTACTGTAATACTAGCGCCATCTATTATCGATTAAGTGAACTTTTACCGCAACTAACTTTTTGTAACTCAAGCTCTATTTTATGATTTTTCTTCCATGCTGTTCTGGGAGTAAAGAAAAAACATAGAAGGTACCAGTTGCTTCTCTTCCCGCACGTAATTATGGTAAACGCCCATCGAGGGAATCACGATGCGGCTAGCAACACGTCACTATTTGGATTCCCCCTTCCACCTATTCGCCCACAATCAGGCTAAACGTGGCCTTTAGGTCTTCATATCTTAAGCTCTGTTTACCCCGTAAGGGATGAAGACGTGATTTATGTAATGTAGGTATGTTGTAATCTTTGAGGAGTATCCCGTTTCTCTCATTCCTGGTCGCAGTACGCAGTGAATTTATAGCACGGTAGCACACAACGAGTGTATTGGGAGTACTTCGCACGCCGTTAACAAAAACAAGCAATTCGTATGGATTATAGGGCGTCGGATTTAAGACACGACCCGTTGTTTAAGCTGATTTATACAAAACCGATTCGGCTCAGAATTAGGTTGATGCAAAGAATTAATGTACTCCATTTTCCTGTGGATATAGCAAAATTTCAACATGAAACTAACGTGAGACTCACACATAATAATGATGTTGTAATTATGGATATAGCAAAGTTAAAAAAAGCCGTGGTAGCCTAGTTTGACCTCAAGCAGGTTGTTTCAAATCCCGGGCTCGCACCTCCGAGTTTTCGGAATTTGTGTGCGAAAAATTAAAATTTACCATGAGCTTTTCGGTGAAGGAAAACATCTTTAGGAAACATGCACACATCTGCGAAGCAATTCAATGGTGTGAGTGAAGTTCCCAATCTGGACTGGGCCCGCGTGGGAAGCTCCAAGCCCTATCACTCTGAGAGGAGGCCCGTGCCTAGCAGTGGGACGTCCGCTGGAGAAGATGCATCTCGCAGATTTAACCGGGCGGGAGTCAACACGCAACATAATTTCCTCTGAAGAAAATATTCGTAAATCCACTAACATGATCACGTCAACTACTTGTCTCCATAAGCAGCCCAACTCAATAATCGACGTCTGTCATATTGCCGAAAAGAAAATATTATTACCATGTCCCAAACTAACTGACACTTGGCGCTCAGTATTCACGACGAGCCTCATAAGAATTCCGCTCCCGCGCTGTTGTGTCCCTCCAATCTAGAACAGCGTATGTTTATATGAAGTAGAACGACACTTACGCCCTTTTTGTTGGCTATGCCGTATTGTGCGGAGTCCCGTAGATCACATAAAGGCTACGGTTTATGGAGAGGCCGGGATAAAAATACGAAGTAGGTTTTTTGCAAAGGTGCAGAAGTGGTTCGCGTAAAATTTGTTGAGTAAATGCCTTGGATATTTCAGTGATTGTTGGATAACGCTGGGCAGTTAAAATGTAACCTAACTCCCATCCCATTAACCTAGACTTATATACATATAACTACTAAGGCATAGAGACTACCCTCACTCCCGCATCGTCACACTACTGACTGACTTTTATAATCAAAACAATGCATCTTATAGCTAAAAAGCCGTGGTAGCGTAGTGGTTTGACCTGTGGCCTCTCAAGCAGAGGGTCGCGGGTTCGAATCCGGGGCTCGCGCCTCTGAGTTTTTCGGAACTTATGTGCGAAATTACATTTGAAAATTTACCATGAGCGTGAAGGAACCGGACCAATCCCAATAAGGGTTACCCTTCTGGGTTGGAAGGTCAGATGGCAGTCGCTTCTGTAAAAACTAGTGCCCACGCCAAATCTTGGGATTATTGTCAAAGCGGACCCCAGGCTCACTCAGCCGTGGCAAATGCCGGGACAAACGCTAGGAAGATGAATGCATGCTGTGGCTGCTCGCTCTCACATGTATGTATGTATGTAAGTATGTATTATTATTACGCCTATTATTTAAGAAAGAAGGTGCCAAAGGTGAAGAAGGTGTCAAAGAAGGCGCGCCTGGCTGTTCACAGAGGGATGCTCGTCCCAACACTAATGTACGGTTTGGGTATGGCAAAAGAAGCATGAAACTAGGATAAATGCAGTAGAAATGAGAGCGTTAAGAAGAATGGAAGGTGTATCACTGAAAGATAGAATAAGGAATAGTATGATAAGGGAAAGTGCTGGTGTGAAAGAGGATAATAGTGACTAGGATAGAAAAAGGTATGCTTAATTGGTTTGGTCACGTAGAGAGGATGGATGAAAGAAGATTAACTAAACAGATTTATATGGGGAGTGTGAATGGGTGCGTTGGGAGGGGAAAGCCTAGATGGACGTTCAGTGATCAAATTGGGGACGTTTTGGAAAAAGGTCAGGTCAAGAGTGTACCCGAAACCGACGAGCATGTATGAAGGGATTGATGAATGTGGATGAAGCCAAAGAGGTCAAGATCGTAGTAAGTGGAACAAAGTAGTCTGTGCTTACCTCTGTGGGAAAGAGGCGTGACGGTATATATGTATGTATGTTTTTTATTCAGTGCGTTTACCATCGCATAGTTCCAGCACAAGTCCATTATATTTCGCGGAGTGCACGAGTTAGATTAATGTTTGCCTGGCGAGACTTAGACTTGCTGTAGACACCGTGCTTGTGTCACGTGATATAAGCACTCTGTAAGACGGTGGTAAGTAAAGCGGAGAGCTCACTAGTGGCTGATAACCGTTAGTTTGACAATATTAATAAAACACGGATCCTCATCGTAATTTTAGTCCAAAAATTGTGTCAAAAATACATTACAGTGTGCATTGCCAAATTAAGGGTGGTATCTTAAAATTAAACGAATGAATAGGTAAGGTTTACAGGTACATCCCTAATTATAATACTCCTTTCATCCACTCAAAGGTTGACTGGAAGATATCCCTTAAAGGGATAAGTCCGCCTTTGTGCATGTATCTCAGTGTTTGTCAATTATTGTATTTGTCTTGTTTATTTTGCACAATTAAGAGTGTACATACATACGGGGTAGACAGAGTCTAGAGTAACAAGACCCAAAGGCTACGCTTAGCATGATCACACGGCGGCCACGACGTACAAAATCCGCGTTCTGAAATGAACACAGGCACGACGTCGTCTGTACACGCGTCAATGTGTGCGTAATATACACAGGGATGTCTATCGCAAAAACCTAGTACTATAAGTACTACCAATGACATAAATATAGGTACCTACTTATCGTTATCTATTTATTTAAACTTAATTAAAATGTGTCTTTGTGTGTATTTAAGCATTATCATTTCAATTACAATAGATGTACGGCAACAAACTTAAGCGAATGATTCTGTAGTTATTTCATGTATTAATCGCGATAATTTCAGAAAGCATTAATGTTCTAATGTTTTATAAAATGAAGTAGGTAGGTAGTATAGGTTCCCGAACTTGTGACGTGCGGCCGACATACATCGCGTTGCGAGCCCTTCTAGTTGCCAGCAGCTTTCCGGCAGCCTGCGCTTGAGGGGTGGGGTAACTCGAATCGGTGCGAGGCGGAGCGTGGCCATTCTGTACGTTAGTACTATTATAATATTCTGTGGCATGATTGCAGATTTGTTTCATAAAAATCCTGACACTCACATCCTCACTCACGCTGTCTTTACTCCCGCTATTGTGCACCAGCCCTTCTAACGTACACGTCACAGCCACGAAACCGTATCCCACACAATACGGGTGACGAGTTTAATTATTTCGAGCGTGTTCGAGAACAGTCTAGAATGTTCTGGAATGCACTGGAATGTTCCATAACATGTCGGACGTGTGCTGAACTGATTGGTATCGAATAACAGGGAATGCTTGCAAGTGCTTTTGATTTGGTGCCATTTCCATTTACATAATACTAACTGTGAATGTAACACTAATATTATAAAGCCAAATAAAGCAAGTTTGTGAGTGTGTGTGTGTGTGTGTTTGTTACTTCTTCGATTTGGATGAAATTTGGAACGGAGATAGCTGGTCCTAGATTAACACATAGGCTACTTTGTTTCGCTTTGACCAGTAGAGACTTTATACATCTCTACTATAGACCAATGTAATTTAAGGTACGGACTTAACTTAGGGACCTTTTACATACCTTTTATAAAATGTATTAGTGTATTATAGGTAAGTTAAGTAGAATTTAAGTACCTACTATTGTAAATCTATTTTATTTTGAAAAAATGACTTTCTGCCAAGTTTCTTGCGGCGCATTCTTCTTGGCAATGATGATCTTTCCGAATGCGCTGGTAGATTCAAAAAAAGACATGTAAAAGAGCCCTTGGCGGCCTATTTGCAAAATAAACTTTTGACTTTGACTTTTGACTTTTATGCCGGAAAGTTGCATAGTTCCCGCGGGATAGTGACAAACATAAATCAAATGTCGTAGCTGCCTACACTCGCAACGTAAATAATTATTACAGAATATTATAACTGTCAACATTAGTTCTTATAATTTAAGTCTACGCGAAGTCGCGGGCAGAAGGTAGTAGGAAATGAGCGTTTGTTACACCAAAATATGTACCTACAATTATAAAATTGTACTTATGTGACATGAATGACAACATTTCATATTTCTGATCCTATAGTTTTATTGGTTCCCTGTATTTTGTTTGAAAAGAGGAATGATTAATTTTTTTCGCTATGGCTTGGATTTAATTTATAACAATTTTTAATTTATGCTTATTCTAAAAGGGCGTTGCTCCGGTCTTACGGACACTTATCCCTTTGTCTTTTCTCAATGTAAAAAAACTGATGTTATTTTTTAATTGTCGATGTCAGGCCTTGTTCTCCGATATTTTCGAGGTTCGCTGCGGGGATTAAAATACGTGGAAAAGGGTGACCATTAAAAATGTTTTTATAATCAACTTCCGCAAAAGTCAATTACACCGGCACATCAGACAAGGAAATGTAATTTTCTTAGACAGGAAGAAATTATTTTATAGTGACAGAGGAAGAGATGTCTACACTTCCTACTCACAGTAACAAGGCCACTTGCTTCCTTTCTGAGAGTCTCCAACGTTAATTAATTTAATTATTGTACTCACAACTCGACCTCTTGAATAAGTTTTGAACTTGTTCTTTTTTTTACATGTTAACTATTTATTTATTTATTTATAAGCCTTTTTATTCCGAATTCGCTATAATTTCAGTAAGTACATGTTGTTTTTGTTGTTATTGTCGTTTATTTATTAAATTGTCGCGTAATTCGGCGTGCCTCATGGCATAGGCCTCCTCCGTGTATTGGAGGGTTTGGGCTATAGTTCCCACGCGCGCCCAGTGCGGATTGGGAACTTAACACACACCATTGAATTTCTTCGCAGATGTGTGCAGGTTTCCTCACGATGTTTTCCTTCACCGAAAAGCTCATGGCAAATTACAAATGTAATTTTCGCACATAAATTCCGAAAAACTCAGAGGTGCGAGCCCGGGATTTGAACCCACGACGCTCTGCTTGAGAGGCCACAGGTCAAACCACTAGGCTACCATGGCTTTTTTTTTTACATAATTATATAGGTAATTAAAAAATATTTACAAATAAAACAACTAAACTAAAAAAATAAAAACTAACTATAAACTAACTATTATAAGTTTTGAACACAATAAGGGCACAGATCATCACTCTCTGCTAAGTTTCAGTTATCTTTAAAGTAGAACTTTTTTTTTTTTTCCCCTACTTGTGTCCCCTTTCCACCTATACGCCCACAATCATGATAAACATGGCCTTATAGGTCTTTATTACGTCAGGCTGTCTACCCCGTAAGGTATAAAGACGTGATTTGTGTATGTATATGTGTGTATGTTCTCAGAAATTTTAAATTTAAAGTTATTTTATTAAATACTTTGATTTATACTATGTTGTGATTGTAATGGGATTAATGCCTAAATAAATAAATATATTGTTATTATTATTATTATTTTGCAAATAGGCCGCCAAGGGCTCTTTTACAAGTCGTTTTTGAAACTACCAGCGTATACGGAAAGACCATCATTGCCAAGAAGAATGAGTCGCAAGAAACTTGTTTTTTTTTTTTTTAATAGTCTATTATAAAATTTTAATTTAATAATTAATGGGATCACGTTGAGAGCCCACAGCAAACATTATTTTGTTTCAACTGTTTGTTTCTTGAAAACGCAATAAAAAAAACATGGACACCCAGGAACAGGACGCTTTTGGGAAATTCCCGTTGGACACTTTCGCAATGGGAACTTCCTATAAATTTCGTAAAAGTTTCTTGAAACTTCTGAAAACATTTAATTTTTGAGAATGTCCTGAAACTCGCATTGCTATTCTGAACTAGATTTAATACAAAAAGTAAAAAGTTTTGGAAAAAGGCCAGGTCAAGAGTACCCGAAACCGACGAGCATGTATGAAGAGATTGATGAATCTGGATGAAGCGAAAGAGGTATGTCAGGATCGTAGCAAGTGGAACAAAGTAGTCTCTGCCTGCCCCTGTGGGAAAGAGGCGTGACGATATGACTATATGTATGTATAAAGTATTCAATAACCTTTTGTACATTGTGTACAGGTTTATTAGAACTGTACATTATCCACGGAATTAGTGTGTGTGTGTAGGGCCGGCGTTGCTGTCTATTAGAAGAGTCCCCTGGGTTGCGGCGACCACTATTTTTGCTGCCTTTATTATCCCGTCCTAATAAAGAGAATTTGTTTATGGACGCAAAATATGAGGTTGTTTAGGATTTGGAGAGCGAAACCAACTGGAGTAGTCAATTACGCATACACGGTTCACATTAAAAATTATAAGTATAGTTCATAGTTCCTATTTTTAATAATCCTTTCTCTTGAATCACTTTATCTATTAAAAATACCGCATCGTTGCGTAGTTTTAAAGATATAAGCATACATAGGGACCAGTGGCGTGGCGTCAAGTATATCAGAAGGCAAGCCGATGGGAATTTAACTAGCCTTTTCCTCTAATTCTGCACAATAAATTGCCCGACTGCCTTAAAACAGGCAAGCCATTGGGAATCGAGTTCTATGGACGCCACGCCACTGATAGGGACACAGTCAGACGTACAGCGGAAAGCGACTTTGTTTTATACTATGTAGTTATTCTACGCAGACCCAAAGACAACACCAAAAGGCCACGCTTAGCATGATTCTGGGCGCAAAAAAGTGAAAAGGGGAATCAAAATAGTGATGGGTTGCTAGCCGTATTGCCTCGCCTGTAACACGGGTACACTACATAAATACGAAAAACTAAATTTCGATTATCGGAATCACGAATTTCATAATTACGATTATTAAAATTCCGACGGTTTTAAAACTCCGAATTATAAGTATTCCGATTTTCATTATTCCGATTTTTATAAATCCGAAAATTCAAATGCCTAACATTTACAATCACGATTTTCAAAATTCCGAATTTCAATACGCCGAACAATAAGAAGTCCGAATGAAAAATAATCCGAAATATCAAAAATACGAATCCCGATTATTAAAACACCGATTTTCAAAACTCCGAATATTATTGGAATAAAACAAACATGTTCGCGGCTGAACGCAACGCCGCACCTAAACCTAAATTAATCCAATTCCTAATAAACAAAATTCCGATTACTGAAAACACGAATTTCACTATCCCGAATATCAAATTTCCGAATTAGTAATGAAGTAACGGAAAATTAATAATCGGAATTTTGTTTTTCGGGCCAATGACACTTCGGGCTTTTCATTATTCGGAGTTATAAAAATCGGAATAATATACAATCGGAATTTTGAAATTCGGTTAAATAAATTTCGTGTTTTTTAGTAATCGGAATTTTATTTCTTAGGAATTATGAAATTCGGAGTTTTAATAATCGGAATTAGTAAATTCTGAATAAAATATTTCGGAGTATTTGGGTGTTCCCCTGTAACACGATTCCCACCCATTCCCTTGATGGGCTTTACGAAGAAACGCAGCTGGTACATTCTATGTTTTGTTTTTGCTCCCAAACCAGCATGCAACGCAGCAGGAAAGTAAGGATAAAGATTAACCACCTTAATTACAACAAACCGGATAACTCACAACAGCCGAAGGAATATTCCGTAGTCCTTCATCAGAGAGCGCTCGCCCCGGCGGCAGCGAAACGAACACTGCGCGCCAACTGCCAGGCTACTCGGCGCAGCTGACATCGGCGCACAACTACCCTCATTTTTATATAAATTTTTACTATAGTCCAAAGTAGGGCAGCACTTAACACTGATCACGTCACTTTGTAAAGCATTCCTTCGGCTTTTATACGTGATTTATCCGGTTTGTTGTAATTGACAACAATTCAAATTTGCTAAGGTGGTAAAATGAAAATACCGTTTGTAGATTTTACACTGCTCATTACAGTAAAAATATTTTTGGATTTTTTTATGCAGTAGTTTTTTTTATATTCAGGAAAAACAGTAAAAAAAGTTGGATTGTGAATGTTAGGGATATACTCATAGTGCCGTTAGTCCATTTATTACCGTAGGAATTTAAAAAAATATAGAACTGTCATGGTGTCAATGTCATGTTCATTTTTTATCAGTCCAACGGATTAGGTACTTGATTCTAACGACACGTTTTCAATTCTCGTAAATGTCGTAATATTTAATTATTGGTTTGATAGACGCTTTAATAACATGAAAGTGGTTGACTGATTAGTGATAGCGGATAGCCGCAATCTGCCCAAAGTCGACGAATTTATCTTGTGTTGTGTATCTTGTGTTCATGTGCTTATAGTGCATATTTTTTTCCATTAACGCCGTGTTTCCGCAACTTGGGACGATACAAATTATTAAAGGATCTTGGTGATACTTTCTTCCGGTCGTCATTATATAGAAATAAACTCAAAGCATGCACAGTATTGCAAAGCAGCAAACGCAAAATAACAAATTCGTGAACGAACGACAATGAATGGTTGATAAACAAAGCAAGTGACATGACATGACAGTTCTGTTTGAAAGTTACTTTTTTAATTTTATATCATGCTAAGTTCACGACATCAGTATCCCTATCTTTGTATATACGGTCTTTTTAATGACCATTTCTTTAATAAATTATTAACGACGAATTTAAGTAAACCAAAGGAAAACCGAGAAACACGGGTAGTCTAATTTTTAACCAGCTATTATAAACGCGAAAAAAACTTTAATGCTTTTTTTTTGAAATGTTGTCAATTATGTTTGAGTCTCACTGTATTTTCATGTTGAAATCAACCCCCTTATTCATAAACGCTGTATAGGCTTCTGCTAACTTAGCAATCGCTTGTCCTTATCTGTGAAAGGTAAGTCAATGTGACAGAGGATAAACGATTGCTTAGTTAGCAGAAGCCTATAGAGCGTTTATGAATAAGTGAGTATCCGTCCGGGGGGAAGAGCAGTGCTTGGTCCGGTGCACCCTGGGCAACGGCTAATAATTTCCTGGCAGTATCTGAGGGATATCATTGACCGTTGGCTAAGAGCCCGACAGGGGGGGAGGAGGGTCTCTGACCATATTACCGTACAACGTTGCCGACATTTTGTTGATTTTGTCACAAGATTTTATAATAAAATTTTACCCTGACATTGGCGAAGTTGTCGTCGCTATAACGACTTGTAACGCCACAAACAAAAGAAGAAGAAGAAGAATAAGTGAGTAAGAGGATCTCCAGTTCGTTTAATGCTCCAAGCCTTAGGAGCAGCTGAGGCCTCTTTACGGTTGCGTAGTGTTGACAATTGATATATTACGTGTTTGCGTGTGTTACTTTTTATTGGCCAGCAAAACAACCGGGTTGCTTTTTGCCTCGAGAGGCGAGGGATATAAATGAATCTGTCATCGCCAATTACTTCCTAGCAATTTGCTGGTAGCTTTTTGGTTCGTGATTATTTATTATTAAATTAATTAAAAAGCCGTGGTAGCCTTGTGGTTTGACCTGTGGCCTCTCAAAGCAGAGGGTCGTGGGTTCGAATCCCGGGCTCGCATTTGAAATTTACCATGAGCATTTCGGTGAAGGAAAACATCGTGAGGAAACCTGCACACAACTGCGAAGCAATTCTATGGTGTGTGTGAAGTTCCCAATCCGCGCACTGGGCCCGCGTGGGAACTATAGCCCAAGCCCTCTCATTCTGAGAGGAGGCCTGTGCCCAGCAGTGAGACGTGTAAGGCTGGTGATGATAATTAAAAAGTTCATCGAGGAAATGGGAAAAATATTAGGAATCACGTTATAGGCGATGCGGCTAGCAACCCATCACTATTTTGATTCCCCTTCCACCTATACGCCCACGCACATGCTAAACGTGGCGAGAGTCGTTAGACGTCATTAGGTCTAGTTACCTTAGGCTCTGTCTACCCTGTAAGAGATAAAGACTTGATTTAATGTATGTACTAGCTGTTGCCAGCGACTTCGTCTGCAAAGAATTCGTTTATCGCTATCCCGCAGGAACTGCGCAATTTTCCGGAATAAAAATTAGCCTATGTGCTATTCCAGACAAAACTCTATCTATGTGCCGAATTTCATCCAGATCCGTTGGGCCGTTCTGGCGTGATTGAGTAACAAACAAACATCCATCCATCCATCCATACTTTCGTATTTATAATATTAGTTAGATGTAACCTTTTTTAATTATAATAACATAACCTTATTATCATAGTTAAATTGAAATGAAGATTTTTGCAAATTTTCGCCATGATGCTTTACATCACTTTCTGGTAACAAAAACACAAAAATAACGGAGTATTGAAATGGCTTTTTAAAATGATATGCGTAAAGAGAACGTGTGAGCAGCCAATACAATAATTCTGGATGCATTTTGCTGCGAATTAAGTAATGAGAACAAAAAGTTTTTTTAAGATATAATCAAACCACAATCAAACACCATATAAGAATAAAAAATATCAGTAACCAACCAACGTGACGCAACAAAATTTTAGTGTCGTTAAATTCGTTTTTAATACAAGCATTTTAAGCGGCCAGTACGGTACGCGTCTTGAGCCTCTTGGAGGTTACAACATTAAAATCTAATCTAAGCCGTTTTCACTTCTGCCGCCACTCCCGGATTCACTGTCATTTAAAATTTAACCCTACTCGTAGTATTTCATTACACTCAGCTTCCCCAGACCGTAACATCTCGAACCGTGCGTGGATATCAGTAACCGCATCTCGCAAAATAGGCCGACAATTTATACGTCTCGCGACAAAACTCTTCTGACAATTTGTGGGGACGCGCACGGCCGAGATAATCTCGCGCGACACAATTCACGAGATAGAATTGCGGGAGACAAGTCGACGGGTGCAGTCGTAGATTATCGACAGTCAGTTAACACGTACGGTGTCATAATTTGTTTTGTATTGAATTATATAACGGTTATGCCATTTTTCAATTGGCAGACACTGCTTAACTAATCGTAGTGTAATGTTCAGATAAGCATAAGCTATCTGGCTTAATAGCCAAAGTTTTTGTACGCCAACCGGCAAGACATAGTGCAACACTCAGAAATGTAACATCTCTGTATTTATGCAGCCATCACCTATGTTTCACATATAAAACAATTTTGACTTTTGACTTTTGATTTTTGACTTTGACGGGGGCCTTACCATGACGTCTTAATGCGATTCAGTTTAGGTTCGCTCGCTGTCAGATTCATACTAAAAGTGACAGCTAAAACTTGAACTGAGTCGAAATTAGGACGTCATGGTGAGGCCCCAATTGTCTTAAAGCCGGATTTTTGGGAGCGCAAAGCTGGTATAGGTACCATTTTAAATTGGTAAAAGTCCGTGCACTTTTATAGAACTAGGGCTCAAACTACATTTTTGACTTGTTAATAAGATTTGAGCTAGTATTTTAATATTTCAAGTGAAAATTAATACCCTAGCTGTATGTTTCTCTAAACAAAGCTCATTATTTTGGATACAGCGCTGTTCTTGACAAAATAAATACCTAACCTTAACTTATCGTAATTATATATGGAGGCCAGTGTCGCAAACAGAGCAACATCCGTTAGCATTTACATTGACTAAAGATAAGACACCCGTATTAATGCCAACAAACGTAGGATTCAAGTTAAATCAAGCGTCTGCGAATGAAGATTTTTAGACCATCTAGTACCCGTGGCGTAGACAAGATGGCCGCACATTATAAAATTATAAATTGGCTCGAAATTTCGAGTTTTAGCGATAACAACAGTTAATATTGAATACTCTAAATTAGATGTATAACATTATATACGTAAAGTATTCAACTAAGAGCTTTAAGAGCAACTAAGATTAGAGCTCAACTAGCTTTACAGCTAAGTTTTCAGGCCATAGGCTACAGGCTATGTGTTCTAAGAAATTGACGTACAAATTCCGACTTGTCCGCTGTTCTCCTGACATTTTTCTACGTTAATATTGTCATACTGTCGCATACACTATCGACTGTGCCTTGCCGACAAGTCGCGAGTTGGCCGTGACACGTCGCGCGACAATTTAGTATTGCTTACATTCGGTGTCGTAGATTGTGCCATAAGTCTTGTTGTAAGTGTCTGCGGTGGCGATGTCGAGCGGCCAGTTAATGTCAGTGTCACTTGTTGCTGACAAGATGACTATAATCCTAAATGTTTCATTGCTAATTATCAACAGCGTATTCTGCACAGTATGATGCCTTCAAAGTAGGTGGAGCGATGACCTTCGCAAGGCTGGCAAAGGCTGGATTTGAGTAGCCGGGAAACGTGCACAATGGCATAAAGGCTGACGATGATGACGATGATTCAACAACAGTGTAAGGTGCATGAATTTCAGTTTTAGTTACAGGTTGCAAGTTGCAGGTGGAGGAATTAGCCACATATTTACCAGCATAATTACAACAAACCGGATAACTCACGAATAAAAGCCGAAGAAGAGTGTTCGTTTCGCTGCCAGGGCGAGCGCTCTCTGATGAAGGGCTACGGAATAGCCGAAACAATTGTTGGAGCAATCCTTCGGCTTTTATACGTGAGTTATCCGGTTTGTTGTAATTATGTGTGAGTCTCACGGTAGTTTCATGTTGAAATATTTACCAGCTTTGTATTTTGTCGTGTTTGTTTGTATGAATTTATTGTTATCAAACTTGCGCTTTTAAAAATAGGCAAGTTCATGGAAATTTAGTTCTTTAGCCACCCCCGGTACTGTCTACATTCAGTCAACTTAATTTAACATTATATGTACAATTACATAATTATACAATCACAAATACATACTCATACTGGTAGAGATCATTCTGTAGCGATAAGGAAGCCTATCGCCTAGGCAACTGGACGTTAGGTTTGCACTTGTTCTTGTAAGGACGAAGACTTGGAGATCAATTCAAAGGCCTTGGTGATAGCAAACGTGTATAATAACTGACAACGTAATGTAGGAAAGGTACAGGTAGAAAAGGAAGTGAATGAGAGTCATATTTCTCTAAATAATACCAACTTAAAGAGTTAAAATACTGTGTGGTGTTGCCAACAGTTACCTTATAACTTCTGTACTTATACCTTTTTATTCTGTTTTGATTGTTATATGTGGTGTTCAATAAAGAGTTATTGTATTGTATACTCAAGTTGGCGTGCATTATTCCCTACCACCTTTCACCACTTCCGTTCAACCGCGGCCATTTTTATTACCTTACCACTTAGCAGAATAACCGTTCGTCAGATACACTTTTCCTTCAATTTGTCCCCATGCCGGAGTGGGCATTCAACGTAGATTTTAACAAAATTACGCGTATTTTCAACGTGAAACGTAAACGCCGTACGCTATTACGGTCGCATCACGTTGTGATTAAGTGAATGGAGGTCCTAATAGGCTCTTCGTTGGGTCACGGTCGTTACGTATATGCCATTGCGTTTAATGCCCGCATTAAAATATTTTTAGTAAAAAAATTGGTTGCCTGTAAAGTCGGTATACGGGCGAAAGTTTTACGTGACAACGACTTTGAGTGGTAAAATAATTTTAATGTGAATATTCATTCGTATAGTAGGAAGAAGGACGTGTAAACTTGTATGCAGGCGCCTAAGCGAAATAGAAGCGCAAGACATGAACCGGTGTGTATGCCTATCTCTCTCACTCTCTCTCTCTCGCTCTGTCTCTCTCGCTCTTAGGCGGGCTAACTGTGCTCGAGTGGAAGGGACGCGTGCCTTTCACTTTTTATGTCTGTCTCTCTCGCTCTTAGGCGGGCTAACCATGCCCGCGTGCCTCTCACTCGCTCCCATTGTGAGCGCATAACGTGAGCGGAGCGTAACGCAGTTTCTTGAAGTGTCACCCGGCAAACCAATTTATAAGACGTTGTCACGTCAAAAAAATGTTGCGTAAAGGATTAGATAGTAAAGAGTGGAACAGGGGCCGTACCATGACGTCTTAACGCGTTTCAGTTTAGGTCCGCTCGCTGTCAGATTCATACTTAAATTGACAGCTAAAACTTGAACTGCGTCGGAATTAGAACGTCATGGTAAGGCCCCAGTGTCAACAGACACCAACGCCTCTTTCCCATAGACGTAGGCAGATACTATTTTGTTCCAGTTGCTGCGATCCTGACATATTATTTTCTTCACTTCATCCCACTCATCACTTTGGGGTTCGCCTGACCTGACTTTTTCTCAAAACGTCCCTAAATAGATCACGGAACGTCCGTCTAGGTCTTTAATCAGAAGCACTTCACACTCGCCATATAAATCAGTTTAGTTAATCTTCTTTCATCCACACTATCTACGTGACCAAACCAACAAATCGTACTTTTTTCTTTCACACCTACATTTGTAAAAATAAGAAACGTTCTATAATTTTTGGTTAAACGGAACGGGTGCGCTATGTTAAAAAACTAAATTAACATCTCAAAAGTTTGCAGGCAAAATCCCCAGCGTCGTTTTGTGAGTTGTTTTCAGCGCAACTTGCTATATGTATTACTAGCTGTTGCCTGTGACTTCGTCTGCAAAGAATTCGTTTATCGCTATCCCGCGGGAATTTTCCGGAATAAAAAGTAGCCTATGTGCTATTTCAGACTTTTCTCTATCTATATGCCGAATTTCATCCAGATTCGCTGGACCATCCATACTTTCGCATTTATAATATTAGTTAGATGGGGCCTTTAATTAGGCGAGTGTACCACTTTTTTCAAGGCCGGCAACGCACGAGTAGTGCTTACGTTACGGTACTACAGATGTGCATAATAAACGCATTATAGCATTGTTTTTACGTCAAAATGATACCTACCGAAGTCAATTACATCCGCCAGTAGGACCTATAATTGGGATTGTCTAAAAAAAAATACCTGTCCTTTTTATATTTGTTTTGGATAGAGAAGTCAATTATAAGAAACTAATTTCAATATTTTATCATATAACTCACAATTTTTTTTAATATTAATTATTGAAAGTATTTTGGTTGATGACGTCATAGTTTCCTATGCCCCGGCCACACATACGCTTATTTGATAAATTGATCGTAATACGTATGTGTAGCAGCAGCATTAATGTATTTTCTATCTGTGGCGAAGTTGAGAAACTGTCATTAGTGCCAATGTCATGTCACAACGTTTGTACGTTCCCAGTTTTTCAAGTCGCGTCGAGTGTATTAATTATTTCTTATTATGATATTTTTGAACTGCCTTTCCCCTGGATTCCGATTACCCCAACGTACCCGACGACCTGTGCTAGTCGCCTGAACTCAACCTGCTTAGAAATTCGACTTCGCTTGCCTCCCGGATTCCGAAATGACAAAAAAATGTATGGTTGCAAGTTGCAAGTTGGTTGGTTGCAAGTTATACTGATCGCAATAACAAACAAATAGTGTTTGTACATGTTAACAACCGTTTGAAGAGGTCATGGTGTCTTAAATTTACTATTGAAGTTATATGGACCATTATCATTCTAATAGTGTGCGGGTTAAGAAATAATATGTAATAAAAAGCGAATAAAGAATAAAATTTTGTTTTATTTAATAGACTAATGAATTTATAAACTTAGCAAATAAAGTACATTTTGGACCGTCTACGTCATTCGCGGGAATGTCAAATGTAGGTCATTGCTTATTTTTCATGTAATAAATTCATTATTGTAAAATAAAATAAAGTAAATACAGAAAACGATATAAAAACCATTTATCTCGAAATGGTTTTTGATTTACCATGCATTGTAAAAAAATAGACTATCCCAATTGGTTTCCAAACCCATCTTAGAGTATTGATGAACACGTTAGCAAAATTCATAGAAACTCTTGTAGGACAAGTAGCAAAAGAACAACATCGCGAAAGACAACGTAAAGGAAAAAACTTTGCCAGATACGAAACAAGAGACAAATATTTGTCTTTATATTAATACCTCATCTGTATAGGGTGTTTTTGTATGTAAAGTAATATAACTTTCCCCTTGGTTTGCCTTTTGCAGTTCAGATGACTTTACAAGTAAAAGTTTTGTTTGAACAAGGATGAGATCTGTTTTTCTTCCTTCACGTTTTTGTATACCTACTGTATAGATTTAGGCGTAACTTTGCGGAGGTCCATTTTAAATAAGTAAACGGACAATCTTATTTTGTTACTCCGCGAAATAACGCTCCGCACGATCCCATTCCTCTATCTAACTAATATTATAAATGCGAAAGACGCGTACCGTACTGGCCTCTTACAAAAAGAAACGTACGTATTTTCTATTCTGGCAGACCTCTAACAATGTGCTGATGCCCTAGTACTTTTGCTTCACGACAAAAAAAAAAGCATTTTAAAAATCAAACGCGATTCATTCGTATTTCAAAATAAGCTCTTAGAGGATCTGATGTCCTGGTACTTAAACGCTCTCCGTCTTACGCCTGACGCGAGTTTAACTTACCCATCCCAAAAAGTGCCCAACGCTGCTAAAGAAGTAAAGAAGTGAGTATCATTGAAATGGACCTCCGCAAAGTAACGCCTGATTCAATAAAATAGCTAAAGAAGTTTTCACTTCAAAATCGAACAAACTTAGATTAGCAAAACAATTAACGGGCGACACCGCGGCAAAAACAAAGCAAGACCGTCTCCAATCATGAACATAGATTGCTAGTATGTTCCCGCCTAATCCCCCGACTCTTTGTTTACCCGAGAACCTATTTATATGAAATTGAACAGGTTAATTCCCTTTACGGGCCCGATACCCAATAAAGGTTTACTGGGAAGCAATATATTTCGTAGCTGGGTTAGAGACCTAGTAAAAATGTTGGCCGGTATCAGAGGCTCCGTAATGGAATCGATGATGGGGAGTCAATTTGAAATGTTTACGGGCCGGTGACTTACGCTTTTCATTAGGTAAGTGTTTTATGAAATGTGTATGGTTTGGGCGGTTTACGTTCTGTATTAGCAGGTAAATACTTGGGAATACTTGTCGTAAAAGAATATAATTTTGTGATAAGTTGATTATAAATACAATTTTTTATTTTAGAAAAACAATTGACTGAGTGAGTTGCCGTATGAAATGGAACCGGAGTTGACAGTTATTCTATAATGCTTACGTCAAATCGTAAATGAAATAAAAGGTCTTTCAATGCCTGCGGTTTAATAATAACAGAGGCGGCATTAATGTGCTTTTTATACCTAAAGATGAGAACAAAGAAATTTTCTTTCTTAACAATGTCAAACTGAAGACGCAACTTTTCACGTTGGCTTTTAGTTTTATTTAGACACTTAGTTAGTGAACCTAAGAAAAGAAAAACACAATGATCTGGTAAACAAATGTTAAATGTAATACCATAATATGGTAAATAAATACCTAGTGCTTACTTCTTAACAATTTTAATACACTCATGCCGTCATCCAACGCCGATACGTTATGAGAACACTCCAACTTCAAGCCGACGCGAGCTAGTATCAAAAAGTAAACAAAGACACTTATAAATCGATCCGTCTTAGCCCCCAGTTTGCGCTGAACAGCTCATACTGTTTGCATTCAAAACTCACTCACGTAGTTTGGACAGCGGGTGTGACTGGGCAAAAGTTTTCAATCTTAGCACTAAAGGCTTTCTGTATTTGTACCATTCCAAGCAACGCAAGCTTGTAGGATCACAGGGCAATGCAATTTGACACTGTCATTAATTTGAAAAAAATAAGTTGTTCCGATTGCAGATAGTAACTGGTAGTTATCCTACCGAAAACTGGCAGATTTCTAAACAAGTCGTCCACCTACTTACCGTGTCTCATCCAACCTCGACATTGGTAGAATCATCAAAAAGTTGATGGAGCCACTTTTTCTAAATTTGAATTAAATTGAAAGTTGTTCCGAATGTTTCATACCTACTTCAAAAAAGAAAAACCTTTATAAAATTGTAAGATCCGATGATATCCGTCCGTTTGTCTATTAACACCCATTTTTTCAACAACGTGTAGAGGTATAAAGTTGAAATTGATACCAACCAAATACTTAACTCTGCGCCCTCTAAAAGCTCAATGACTACTCAATCAAAGAATACAGTCATTGGAAAAGGTGTTTCCATACAAATTGACGTGCTCCTGAAAAATAGAGAGTACTTCCAGATGACCTAGAAATTTAGAACTTGCAATGAACGCTAGAAAAGTATTATGTACAGTCGCCATCAGATATATCGTAGCGGGCGAGGTCCTCAAATATTTCGGAGCAGCATTAAATTTCAATAAATTCGTTACACAGACATGGTTAATAACATCGGAACACGCAATCCGTCATAAATATAAGAACAGCAACTTTTCAATAAATTCGGGACGTTCAATGAGCTAAAAATATCAGGAAGCACATATCGTCAAATGTATCGACACAGTCAGGCTGATCACAAATATCGGAACATATGTGGAAAATAAACCTTACGTATATAATAATAGATTCGAATTCCAAACAAAATACAAATAAGGCTCAAACGTCATGCCAAAATGAAAGATATGTCACCTATATACTGTACGCGTCTGCATGCATAATTCACTGTGTTAGTAACATAAAACCTTTTTTGTTTAGAAAGTGTAAATTGTAACTGGCCACTAAATTGCCATTATACTTTTTTTACGAATAAATTTTTTCTTCTTCTGCTGTTATAAGTCAAAGCATGTAGTTCTATTTTATAAAACTAATTTTATTATAAAAACACTGTAATTTAAACTGTTTGTCACAAAGTTAAGGTATATTTTCAAAAAATGTTCCGATCTTTATGGTCAGCCTGTCTGCATCGATACCTTTGACGATCTGTGACGTCCCGATTTTATTGAAAAGTCGCTGCTACTTTATTTATGACTAATTGCGTGTTCTGATGTTATTAACCATATCTAGTGTAACGAATTTATTGAAATTTAAGGTTGTTCAGAATTATTTGAGGACCTCGCCCGCTACGATATATCTGATGGCGACTGTACCTACCTACTTTGATATATTTCGGTTTTAGCCTTCAAATCAAAATCAAATCAAAATATTTTATTCGCAATTTCGCAGTAATGTGGTTACAGGGATCTTCCATAATTAAAATTAAAACTGCACATTACACCATTTCTGGTGTGTGAATATTCTGTAAAAAATATATAACTTAACTTAACTTAGACGTTTACATAGGTCTACAGTGAACCCTAAGGACCCTACCGTGCCTATGAAAAGAACTAAGAATGGACTAAGAATGGAATGGAATGGATTAACGAGTTAGAATCAACTATAAAGCCATAAACTCCTGCCAGAAGCGGAACTTAACAAATTGCAGCAGCTCAACTCCGTGACAGGTTTGAGCTATTCCCTTGTCACCGTCTTAAGTTTCTGCTAACATTGCATTGTCTTGATTAAATCTCGGTCACCATCGTCTCGATATCGAACGTTCAAGTTAACAATTAATATTGACGTAGCCAACGAACGTATCGCTTTAACCGTGTTGAAGTTGGAATCTACACGCGGCAGCGTGTCCAGCCAAGCTCAAAAGAACTGGCGACGCAGCCGTGTGTATAGGTACTTACATGAACCAAAGAAAAGAAAGAAAGAAAAAGTTTATTTATGATCACAAAAGTAGTTAAAAGAAAAACATCTAAGATTACATAATTATACTTAATAAATTGCTACAAAATGGTCCCAACTTAGCATTTGCTGGCTTACAGCTAACGCTGGTCTTCCGTTGGAGCTAGCAAGTAGGTAGTACTCATCTGCGAGATGTAATCGTAACAGTAACCTAAAACCCTTCTGTGGGCGTGGCACACGAGCCTGCCTGGCTTAACCCCTTCGCAATTGACAACATTTCATTTTTATAACACCTGAAAATGTATATATGGTTCGAAAGCATTTTGCCTCCTGATCACTGCAATATGTTTATATAATTTTAATATCGCTTATTATAAAAAATAAAAATTAATTAAAAATATGTCCTAATTTTACCAAAACTACCACAGGATGGGTGAAATGCCTTTGCCTTTTTCACGAGAAAAAGTAAGCGACCATAATTTTGTATTTGACAACTTCAAAGTATAAGGGGGGCAACTCTGTACTTCTATTTTTGAAGTTCGTTGCATACCTTCTCTCTCACTCTCAAGTTAATGACTATATTAGTATGAGCGGAACAGCACGAAGCGAATATCGAAAATCGAATATCGGAGAATAGGGCCTGACAATGTCAATTTGAAATTGACGTCGGTTTTTTTTCTATACAGAAAAGACAAAAGGATAAGTGTCTATTCTGTGATAGTTTCGGAGTTACGCCCTTTTAGAATAAGCAAAAATTAATAAATTAATTATAAATTAAATACAAACCCTAGCAAAAAAATTAAACTTCCAGCATGAACATCTTTTCAAACAAAATACAGAGAACCATTAAAACTATAGGCTCAGAAAAATGAAATGTTGTCAATTCTAAATCTATTTGACCTACAGTGTATTTTTTTGGTCCGTGGAATTCTGACATTTCTTGGTGTTACCAGTCAAAAAAACGTTCCTTAAATCTGTGGTGAGAAATGCAAAAAATAAATAAATGTAGAACATGAATGTTGTAGTTGAAATACTTAAATTGACAATCATTTCTACATATTAGTAATTAACACATACTTGGTTTAATTTTAAATCGCATAATTTAGACATAATTAATAATCGTATTTTTTTTTGGGGAGAAAATAAATTGTTTTGGGTATTACTTTGATGATTGTCACATATATCAAACCTTCGGTCTAAGATTATAATAATTTATTTCTTATAATGATTTCCCTGATAATAAATGTGACTTGTAAAGTTTTTAACTTAAAAGTTCCGTACTCTGATTAGCAAATTATCTTCAAAATAAAACTGTATATACTTGCCGGAAAATATACAAATTATTAAGAAATACTATGGCTTCTTCTTCAAAGATTTTAAGTATTGCTGTACAAAAACCTTATTTAGCTTCTGTACGTTTTCTTCCGTGATTTATTAGTTAAAATAACAAAAGCAGTCTGACAATTATTTGTCCAGCAGAAAAAAATGTTGGTGACCCCTGAAACGTCTAATTATGACAGCTGTCAGAATTCCACGGACTAAAAAAATACACTATACGTAGGTACATGAAATTTTGGCATATTTATTGAAACTGATACAAAAATCCATAAATTTTAATGTAGCTCAAACAGGTTATAGGTACTGATAATAATTAACGTTCAAAAACTAGCATTTTTGTGACTGACTCACTGACTTATAGATCAAAAACATTGATCAAGAAACTTGATAGTTGGCATCAAGTCATTTTTGTGACTGACTCACTGACTTATAGATCAAAAATATTGATCAAGAAACTTGATAGTTGGCATTCAGGCTTTGTAGGTAAATAGAAAATTTTGAAAAATGAAATATATTGATGTACACATCAGCTCTTTGGTCGACGAAGTCAATAACGACGCATTTCATAATAATTGAACTTGGCTCTCATTTTCACATTTATGTTTTCGATCTTAATACGATTTCGTTACAAGCCATTGAAGAATACGTATAAGAACTAGTAAAGTTGGAACTACATTTTGTTATTGCTAAGAAGACATTTTTACCTAAATAAAAATAAATAAATAAATATCTTGGGACAATCGACACCAATTGACCTAGTCCCAAACTAAGCAAAGCTTGTGATATAGGCACTAAACAACGTTGCAATATTGGTTGCAATATTAGTTTTAGTCTTGATCACAGGGTCAGATACGTATGCAATGTGACTTTGGTTAACTGTAACTGACAGTCGACAACGCCAATACGTTGGCATATTTATAAATCGAAACGCTTCGGAGTTTATCGAAAATTGTGTAGCCACACTGCACTCAAAAATGCCTAGGTCTAGTAAGCTGTTTTGTATTAAAAAATTGGAGCTCCAATATACTTTCTAATAAAGCAATTCAACCGCTGGAAGGTAGATTGAACACTCAAAACTTACAAATACATTAAATGATAGTACGCTATAACTATACCACAGTATATATATAAGCTAAAGCAGTAGGGAATCTACGAACAAAACGGTCGAAACGAACGCACACATAGACGCGCGCTTCTACACGGCCTCTAAGCGGATCTCGCGGTGCTGTCAGTCGCGCGTGGCGCATTGAGACGAGCGGCCATTTTTTCGTTTTAAATATATTATGCCAAGAGCGTATTGCGCTGTGTACGGCTGCTTGAACTCGGCTTCTTCAAAACCGAAATAAACATAAATTGCAAATTAGCTTTATTAATTTAATAATAACTAGAAAAAACAGTTTTATAGTGCCGTGTCCATGTTTCCCAATAGTTTATTTAAGAAAGCTATTCATTCGGATGAGAATTTTTTATACAATAAAATTAAATAACAGAGCTTTCCGCACGTGTCGTAGCAGGCGAAAGTATACAAATAAAAAAATCTTAAACTGTCGAAGTCTGTTTTAAATACCTACCCTATTTTATTAAAAAAATAGTTAATTAATTCGATTATTATTTAATTAATATAGAATCTATATAAGCGTTTGTTTCTCTTTTACACAAATTATGGGTGCCAACCCTAATACTCTTAATTAAGTGTAGCTAGTTACTCTAAAAACAGGCCTTACCAGCTGAGATTATAGCGCTAACTAGACAAAAACTTTTCAATTTAACAAAAATTAAATCGACAACCTCAATGCTTTATTGGAGCGTAGGTAGGTACTTACTATTTCAAAAAGTAAGCCTATCTTCCCTACTGCTTTAGCTTATGTTTTGTGACTATACGTACGAGTATGTATATTACACAGCTAAATGCTAACTCAAGCATACATTTTAACTGGTTCCAATCGTGGCTGAATCGGTCTTCTTTCTAGAATAAATAGTGGCGTTACATCGACAAATGCACGTCGATTTAGGGTTGCTGCATTGCTCCGGCGCAAGGCACATGCTCACGCGAGAACCTAATTAGTCTATACCTATATATATATATATATATATATATATATATATACTTCTATACTCTATACTAATATTATAAAGAGGAAAGACTTCATTGTTTGTTTGTTTGCATTGAATAGGCTCCGAAACTGGACCGATTTCACCGTTACACTGAAAAAAATATTTAACCAAATCACTTCGGCTATTTCCTTAATAACCATAATTCGGTAAGGCGTTATTAAAGTTAATTTGATTAAACAAACAGGTTTACCTATAAAGAACAAAACATAACCAAAGATTTTGGTGCCTTAGTTGTGTAGTCACTTTTTTTTAAGTTACAGGCTAACAAAAGTTCGGTTTCATTTAGCAAATGAATTAATTTTTTCAGTGTGGAATCCTACATTATCCCTGATGAACATAGGCCATAATTTGATTCTACACAATCGACGTCGCACCATCGACCTAGTATCTTATAAAGATATCTTATAAAGAGACCTTTTTCTTTACATAAATGTGAGTTTGTGATGATAACCAAGAATTTCAATTTCAATTTCAATTTCCTTTATTTGCATCATCAAAAAATACAGTCATTATGAATAGCCCTGGAAGGGCATTGCAAAAAATTAAAAGTTAAACCTAAATTATAACATTATATAACACAACATAGGTACTCATAATCGAACATTGAAGCATGGCGGTTTCCGCTTTTCTCTTATGACTCAACCCAAACGGAACAGAGACATATTCCAAGCTGGCAATGTTGGAACGTTACAGATCGCAAACGTTCTAGGACGGCGATACGTAGTGTCGCGATGGAACCATGCGGACGACCAATCAGCGAGCTTTCATTTCAACCAATCAGTGAACAGAAACTAAAATAACATTGGACAAGAAATTTTTCCTACGATGTAATAATAGACCGGAATTACTTCTAAATTAAACAAATCAAAACTAAAGTAAAAGTGATCCTAAAATAAAAAATAAAAAAAAACCGGCCAAGTGCGAGTCGGACTAGCGGACTGAGGGTTCCGTACAAATTCGCCATTCGCAAAGTTATTATAAAATCCAGTCTTAGCAGAGCCCTGCTCTTAAGCAAAATGTAGGCAGTGTGAGGTCATTTTATATTATAGGCAGGCAATATATATATTTTTTTTTATGTGAATAGGAAGGCAAACGAGCAAGTGGGTCACCTGATGGTAGGCAATCACCACTGCCCATAGACACCCACAACCCCGGAGGGATTGCAGATGCGTTGCCAACCTAGAGGACTTGGATGAAATGCCTCTTGTGCCCGTAATTTCCCCGGCTGTCTTACTCTCCACACCGGAACACAGCAAAAAAAAAAAACTACATACTAGATCTCGTTCAAACCATTTTTGGGTGGAAGTTTGCATGGTAATGTACATTATATATTTTTTTTAGTTTTATCATTCTCTTATTTTAGAAGTTACGGGGGGGGGGGGGGACACATTTTACGACTTTGGAAGTGTCTCTCGCGCAAACTATTCAGTTTAAAAAAAAAAAACTAGGAATCTCAATATCATTTTTGAAGACCTATCCATAAATACCCCACACGTATGGGTTTGATGAAAAAAAGAAAATTCAGTTTCAGTTCCTAAGTATGGAGAATCCCCAAAATTATATGTTTTTTTTTTATTTTTGTGTGAAAATCGGCTGCTCTAAGCTAATTTCAAGTATCTCAATATTTTACCTTTTTACTTTTTTTGTATATTTAGAAACAGCTCAATTAATGACATCGGACCTCATCATTATTTTTCTAATAAACCTCATATTTTTCAAGTTATTAATAACTAGCTGTTGCCAGCGACTTCGTCTGCAAAGAATTCGTTTATCGCTATCCCGCGGGAACTACTAATTTTCCGGGATAAAAAGTAGCCTATGTGCTATTCCAGACTTTTCTCTATCTATATGCCGAATTTCATCAAGATCCGTTGGGCCGTTCTGGCGTGATTGAGTAACAAACAAACAAACATCCATCCATCCATCCATCCATCCATCCATACTTTCGCATTTATAATATTATAGTTAGATAGTTAGATTATACGTTTCAAGTATCTCTTTTTCACCGTCTCAATCTACGCTAAAATCAAGTATGTACCCCATTTCTACCCTAAAAACAAGTATGTAAAAACTAGATACTTGAAATTCAAATAGTTTTGGTACATACTTGGTTTCATTGTAGATATAACGTTTGTAAGCGATGTAAACTTAAATATAAAAACAAGTATATCGTGTTAATTTAAGTAAGTAGGTACCAATATTGAGGATATTTGTATACTACCTTTTTAACCCATTAATTAAAATTGTTTAAAAAATATTATAGTTAATGTGTATCGGCGCGAAGTGCAGTGACATAGAAATATTAATTACTTCTTATAATTTATATTTAGTGACGATAAAGAGGCATAACGACAGAAGTAGTGGAAATTATTCCCAATCTAGGCATAGGGCCAAACGAATGTGTGTGAATATGTGTTTTGGTTTTTCCCGCGACTTCTTACGCGTAGACAATAATCAATGAGCCCCAAAGGTGACTTCACTTATTTCTATCCCGTAGGAATTTGGCCTTTTCCCGAAGAAAACGTAGTCTATTACAATCAGGGATACTGTAGCTTTCTATTGGTAAAATATTTTTTAAAAGCAACCCTGTCCCCGATTGAAACAGGCTTCTTTTATCCCGGGAAAGTAGGTACAAAGTTCCCGCGGAATAGAAATAACTCAAATCAAATATCATTGACAATGGCTATCTACTTTTTCCTCGAGAAAATGCATAATTCCTGGGGTATAGAAAAATAAGTGAATCCTACAGTTAGACCGATTAAAAAAATCTTTCACTGATAGAAAGCCTTTATTTCCTGTGGCACTACTGAGCGGCACTACTGTCCAAAGAGTCTAGTTATTACAGTTACTGAGAAATATATAAATCTTATTATTCCTTATCCCGTGGAAATTTCAAAAAATCCCTTCTTAGTGCTCTTCTGGGATACTCAAGATATACGTCTGCCAAATTTCAAGTTGCTAGGTCCAGTGGTTTAGGCTGTGCGTTGTCTGTCAGTCACTCTGAATCGAACATATAAATCCCAGTTATTCCTTATCCCATGGGAATATAGAAAAATCCTGAAATTTGTTTTTTAGTGTTACAGTCATCTACATGTGTGCCGAATTTGAAGAGTCTGGTTATTACAGTTACCGAGAAATATAGTATAAGCTCATTCATTCATTCATTTATTCCCTATCCCAAGGGAATTTCAAAAAATCCCTTCTTATTGCGCCTTTGGGATACTCAAGATATTAAATACTTCTGTTCGTAGGTAGAATGGTTTATTCCCTATCCCGTAGGAATAAAAAAAAATCCTTCTTAGTGCTCCTCTGGGATACTCAAGATATAATGTCTGCCAAATTTCAAGTTCCTAGGTCCAGTGGTTTAAGCAATGCGTTGTCTGTCAGTCAGTCAGTCAGTCAGTCACGGTACTGTTTTATAGGTATAGACTATCTGTTGCCCGCAACTATGTCAGTAAAGGTTTCGTTTGTTGTGATACCACAGGAGCTATTTAATTTTCAGGGATAAAAAGTTTCCGGATTACGATGATAATTTGTATTATTTGAAGAGAAAAGACAAGACATAGTTTGACCTTATTTACGATGAAAGCTTCTGTTTACTCCTAAAAATGGCACATTTCCCGTGGGATTTACAAAATACAAGCTGTGGGCGAGAACCAATAATATTTTTTGTTTGTTTTATAAGTTTAATTTCGACCACCTAAACGTAGGTGAAAATTGAGTTTTACACTACCTTAAAATGAGCGTTCTGTAATAAAACAGAAATAAAATTAATTATAACCTTATAATATAAAATTCTGTCATTCTAACATTGCAATGCAAAAAACCTATAAACTGAAAGCAAAGATACTTTGTTCTTACGTAGAAAATTACTTCAATTTTTGATGTGCGTTCTAAGCAGAAAACAATTTTCGCCCTTTCTAAATAAACAAGCCAAACAAATAAAAAAAAAAACTGCACATGAAACTAACTACTATAATATTTAATGCCATGGTATTGTTTTTTAATTATTTTTGGATGTACTAAGCAGCGAAAATTATAATTTACGTTTTTTCGCTCTCCTGTAAAATTGATCAAAACTGAGATACTTGAAAATAGTTTAGAGCAGCCGAAATCTTAATTCGGTTCACAGAATACATCTACTTACCAAGTTTCAACAGTATAGCTGGTGATAACAGTAAAGTGGCTGTGACATACGGACGGACAGACAGACAGACAGACAGACAGACAGACAGACAGACAGACAGACAGACAGACAGACAGACAGACAGACAGACAGACAGACAGACAGACAGACAGACAGTCAGACAGTCATGACGAATCTATAAGGGTTCCGTTTTTGCCATTTGGCTACGGAACCCTAATAAAAAAGGAGAGGCCCCGTGGCATATTACCGCAGACGCTGGCAGCATTCCCCCTTTGGACGGCGATACTACGTTGTCTAAGAAAGCGGCCGCTCTGTGGTCAAATACTTGCAATACTTGCATGTATACAATCACGAAAAAATTTTTTGAAATAAAAACTTCTTTAGTGGCGTTGAACACTTTTTGGGATGGGTAAAAAATGTTAAACTCGCGTCAGGCGTAAGACGGAGGGAGAGTTTAAGTACCTACCAGTATATGAGATACTCTAAGAGCTTATTTTGAAATATGAATGAATCGCGTTAGATTTTTGCAGTGTTTTTTTGTCAATATAGATTGTAGGAAGAAGTCGTGGTTGCGCAATATCCGAGAGTGGACTTTCAACTTTTCAACCTCGCGAAGGATCGGAGGAAATATGCGGAGCTGACTGCCAACCTCCACTAGTTGGAGAGTTGGATAAGAGAGAAATAGATAACACGTACGTCTTTTGTAAGCGGCCAGTACGGTACGCGTATTGAGCATCATGGAGCATCTAATCTAAGCTGTTGTTTTCACTCTGCCGGCACTTCCAGAGTACTGCCCGTCGCTTTTCCCCCCGTCTATGCTGGTCTAGGTGCAAAGAAAATGAGATCTTTAAAATGCGAGTGCACTTTTTGCATCGCTGGCAACGCACCTGCAGTACAGTCGCCATCAGATATATCGTAGCGGGCGAAGTCCTCAAATATTTCGGAGTAGCATTAAATTTCAATAAATTCGTTACACTAAATATGGTTAATAACATCGGAACACGCAATCCGTCATAAATATAAGAGCAGCGACTTTTCAATAAATTCGGAACGTTCAATGAGCTAAAAATATCAGGAAGCACATACCGTCAAAGGTATCGACGCAGTCAGGCTGATCATAAATATCGGAACATATGTGGAAAATAAACCTTACGTATATGATGATAGATTCAATTCCAATCTAAATACAAATACTTAAGGCTCAAACGTCATGCCAAAATGAAAGATATGTCACCTATATATAGTGTACGCGTCTGCATGCATTATTCACTGTGTTAGTAACATAAAACCTTTTTTGTTGTAAAAAGTGTAAATTGTTACTGGCCACTAAATTGCCATTATACTTTTTTAAGAATAAATTTTTTCTTCTGCTGTTATAAGTCAAAACATGTAGTTCTATTTTATAAAACTAGTTTTATTATAAACACAACGTAATTTAAACTGTTTGTCACAAAGTTAAGGTATATTTTCCAAAAATGTTCTGATCTTTATGGTCAGCCTGTCTGCATCGATATCTTTGACGATCTGTGACGTCCCGATTTTATTGAAAAGTCGCTGCTATTATGACTAATTGCGTGTTCTGATGTTATTAACCTTACAGTTGTAATGAATTCATTGAAATTTAAGGCTGCTCCGAAGTATTTGAGGACCTCGCCCGCTACGATATATCTGATGGCGACTGTACTAATGGTGTCTACTTAACATCAGGTGAACCGACGTTGCCGACGTTTGTAGACCGCAAAATTATTCTACGAAACGGCTCCTATTGTCTCTTACACTACTAAGCAATTAAAATTCTTTCAGACGCCGCCACCGAAAATCTTTGCGAAAACAGTCACCGAATTCGAGTCACGTCATTCCGCGCAGGCAATTGTTTCGTGCCCAAACAAATTAGGTCTGCACTTTATAATTATAACAAATCGCGTCAAACAGCTTGACTTTCCCAATTTGACGGGCCCTGTTTAAAACAATACGCGTTGTTGAATAGACGTTGATTGCCAGCCGAATCCAATTGGCGAAGTTTGGTGAGGTGTTACCGTAGAGGAAATAACTATTAGAGTGGTATTGGCTGTAAAATTAAGGCAACACATTTGTCGTTTTCGACATACAATACCGAAGCAAATTTTTCGCGATTGTTTTCCTTTTATGTTTTGCGGCACTAAATCATTTGAGTAATTAGAATTTGGATTATATATTAACTTTCTGATTTTTATTCAAAATTCAAAATTCGAAAACATTATTTTTCAACTAGGCCGCCCAGGGTTCTTTCTTTTACATGTATTTTTTTAAGAATAAGAATAAGAATAATTTATTTGTAATTTAAACTACTAATCATTTCCAAGAAGATTGTGCCGCTAGAAACTTGAAAGAAAGTAATTTTTTCAAACTAAAATACATAATTAATATTCAGTACCTACAATACCTAAATTCTACCTAACTTATAATACCACTGTAAAAGGTCTTCAAATCAAGTAGGTATCTTAAATTATATAGTAGAGATGTATAAAGTCTCTACTGGTCACTCAAGTATCAAAATGAACCCAGTTTCCCTCACTACGCCACACGACGACTAAACATTAACTATCTAAATTGATCATAATTTAATAGCTGCTTGCTCAATTCTAGCGACCTGTTTGACCTTCGGCTGGTCAATCAGGAATTTCTTCTCTATTTGGTTGTTTGCTCTATGGGTGTAACAATGTTTGCTAATGAAATAAATGAAGTTTAAATTAGACTCGCGCGTAAGACTGCGAAAACATTTGACGATCGCAGAGCTGAGATCAATGACAAGACAATACGTTAAATCAGTTTGATATGTGTATGTATTGCATTTTTTTTTAATTCAAGGCCCGAGACAAAATCTTTTTTTTTTCATACATAACATAATATATATCAGCTTCGACCGAAGATCAACTAGGTTGGCAACGCATCTGCAATCCCTCCTGGGTTGCGGGTGTCTATGAGCAGTGGTGATCGATTACCATCAGGTGACCCACTTGCTCGTTTGCTTTCCTATTCACATAAAAAAAGATCGAAACTGGGACCCCAAGTTTCATAGTCAGGTTCTCTAACCTCTTAGTCATACAGTCATCCAAATACATACATAGTCGAAGCCTGCCATGGTATGCCTTTTTTTTTGCTCTTATTATTCACGTAAACACGAAACAAAGGCTCAACTTGATTCTTTGAAGAGGCAGATAATTATTTAAACTATTTTTTATCAAAAAACGTCATAAAACACTTACGAAAGGAGTTGAGTTTAAATTTCACTACATTATTTTGTAAAAAAGCAATGCTTAATCAATCACATCTAACACTCTTACTCCCACGATGGGGCGGCATGGGAGTTATGTGGGTCTCTCCTTCCCCACTGCATCCTTTCTTAGCGAAAGGGGGGAGGCATACCCATTAAAAACCCACCGGTATTCCCTCACCGCCATTGGAGGGCGCCACAGGAGCACCGTGAACGCCTGCCAGCCGCCCCATCCCACGCTGGGGATGGATTTGTGGATCCAGATTGAATGCTCCGTCTCCTGTCGTAAGTATTGTACCAAATGCCAACAAACAGTGAATATTTCACGAAAAATTGGCCAAATTCTCAAAGAAATTTCTTAGAACACGAACCAATTTGTCACCTACAAATATAATAGAAAATTGAATTCCACGAAGACCCCGCTGAGCTCCGATGTCGACTCTTTGACATGTTAAACTAATGACTGCCAGCTGCTCGTTACTGTAATAGTGCTCGGGACGTCCTATTGCTGTGGATAGACTAGACGACTTGCCCCTTAGGGTGGGCTGCCATTATTGCTATTCAGAACTGACCAATCACATTTGTTGAAATCCACATCTCGTTCACCCCTTGCGTGATGCTTAAACGCTTTATTGGCGGCCTATCTGCGAAATAAACTTTGAATTTTGAATTTTGAGTTACCCTCCTTTGCGTCGCGCAGCAGGGTTAAAAGCAGCATGTACTACACAAAACGTGTGCACTCAGCTGATTCTTATACCAAGAACCCTAAATAAAGCAGGGTCGAGTTTATAAGTAATCGTGAAATACGATTTTGCCGGACCAGCCTGAAATTCCGAAGTAATATATTACATCCCGGAAAATAAGGCTTCCCTACGGGGAACTTAGGGGACGGTGAACAAAAGTGAAATATTATATTCTCAAGTTTTCATATAACATTATTTTTCGTGATCCCATCAAAGGTTGTAAATTATTACTTTGTGAAGTGTCGACGGACTCCAACAAACACCAAGCTTTAAAACATTAAATTTAAACATTTAAAAAACTCCCACGCATTTAATCGAGTAATCATATTATCATACAAGCGTTTTTTGACTGTACTTGTTTTGTCATCCGTCCTACATAATAATATTTTATGTGTATCACATTTAAAGTCAATCAGACCAACCGTTGAAGAGTTCTCTCCTGCGGAGACGGTCCTGGCTGGACCACCAGAACTCCACTACCAGATTATTGTATTGTCATCCGACTTACATAAGTATACAAAATTTCAGCTCAATCAGTTGAAGATATATAGGTAACTGCTTCAAAATCGAGTCGCAAGATACAATATCATAAAGTACGTTGCAAGTTAATAGTTAAGCTTGTAAAAATTGTCTTGTTTTCTACACCCTGTTCACCAAACGCCTTCGAATTTTCATACTTCCACGTCTACAGTTCCTTGAAATAACCCTAACAATTGTTGAATCGTGAAACGGCGGTGTTTAAATTCCCGCATTACACAAGCGTCGCTGCGACGTCTCCTTGCCGTGGGACCCGTCTGCTGCATCCACAGAGTAGACATTTTAAATGATGGAACATTTCTACGATAAATTCACTTAATTTTCTTTTTTAGGGTTCCGTACCTCAAAGGGAAAAAACGGAACCCTTATTATAGGATCACTTTGTTGTCCGTCCGTCCGTCCGTCTGTCAAGACCCTTTTTCTCAAGAACGCGTGGAATCAAGTTGAAATTTATATCAAATTCTCAGGTCTACTGGCCCTCGGAGCTGTGAAAAAAACAAACTTCTAAGCCAACGCAATCAAGAGAAATAGTCGTGTATGTCGCAAATTTTCGATACATATTTACGTTAAATATGTATGTATGTCTATATGTATGTAATCTGTGCTATAAGACCTACCTTCATACCAAATTTATTATCAATGACCATAATAAAGTGACCCCACATTGCGTACATTTTGCTTTGGAGCAGGGCTCTGCTTACACTGGTGTATAGATATTTATAGATAATGATACGGATCCTTCGGTGCGCGAGTCCGACTCGCATATGGCCGGTTTTTTTTTATTTTGTATATCAGATAGATTGGTTCAAGCAAACATAATTTTAACTAATTAATCTAATAGTTGGCGTTATCATTTTATTATGACAGCCGCTTATAGAATAGCAAAAGGATTTAGCGACGCCCAATTGAAATTAGGAATTTTAGCGGCCGCTGTAGAATCGGTTCCATTGGTGAATTTACCTTAGAATGTCCTGGTGATGTAAAATAGTTGTGTACGGGGAACAACCGGATTTGTCCAAAATGTTTTGATAATGTAACTGACGGACTAAAGGGAATTTACAGCCTTATTCATAAAAAGTTAGAGGCTCGCTATAAGCTCGCTATAGGACCGATGCAAAAAAAACATGATTCATAAACGTCAATTAGCGCTAGTCAGTCCTTCAAGGGTCTGTTAAGTCTTCCGAAAGTTAGTGTACCGTAGACCCTCCTTTATCTCTCTGCTAACTCACAAAATGGCCGCCACAAATATGAACAGCTGATTTTGGCAAGAGCGAAACCATACGCAAGTATTATGGATAAGTAGAATAAATTAAATAAACGGCCACAAATCAACGGTTTTATTTGAAAAACTCGACATAGGCTTAAATAGATATATCACTCGCGATAGAAAGACCTAACTAGAGACCTAGGTACAAACAATAGCAAATGACCTAAGAGTAGCACAGAGCCTGGTAGATGACCTATCCCTAGCAAGCGCGCCGCCGAAGTGAAGTCTGTCCTTGCGCTCCTCCGATGGTCTGGAGCCCGGTGGCAGGGCGAGTGACGTAGGCTCTGACGTAGCGCAGGAAACGGGACAGAAGATCGTGCTGTCTCGCTCTTACTTCACTCTCTCGATAATACGGCCGTTCCTGACTGCGGGACGTCCTCGTCCGCCCGATCTTCAGGGGGATGGTTGTTATCACCAGAGTGCTCGTCAGCTGTCAACAGAAGACGAAACACTTATGAGCAAGTAATAAATAGCAACCAGATTACACCACTCAGTTCACACAAAGTTCTTGCATGATAAAGTCTGTACGTACTAAACCGTATGATGCAAGATAGCCTTTCACAAGCAGATACACACAGAAAGCAAACAAAGTGCATTCACACTTCAAAGTGCACACCCATTAATACAAACTCACAAAGAAAAACTGTTACATAGTATCATGGTCTCCTACGATAACACACGTAACACGTAATCAGAATACCACAGAAACTTTAAATCGCTACGTCGGCCACATCGCACTGTCACCCATAGTGGTGCAGTCTGCCGGCAAAAAGCCGTAGGTGTACTCACACAGTCTGCCAGCTGTACAAGCCAATTTACTACGAACCAACGTAGTCTGCCAGCTATATAAGCCCATCCACTACAAAACAAAGTAGTCTGCCGGCTATATAAGCCCATTCACTACAAAACAAAGTAGTCTGCCGGCTATATAAGCCCATCCACTACAAAACAATGTAGTCTGCCGGCTATATAAGCCCATCCACTACAAAACAATGTAGTCTGCCGGCTATATAAGCCCATCCACTACAAAACAATGTAGTCTGCCGGCTATATAAGCCCATCCACTACAAAACAAAGTAGTCTGCCGGCTACAAGCCGTACTATGAATTAACACAGTCTGCCGGCCATAGGCCGTACTATGAATTAACATAGTCTGCCGGCCATAGGCCGTACTATGAATTAACATAGTCTGCCGGCCATAGGCCGTACTATGAATTAACATAGTCTGCCGGCCATAGGCCGTACTACGTAGTAACGTAGTCTGCCGCAAGTGCTCGATCGGTATCGTCGTCAACAATCTATAAGCAACCGACGATACTCACTCTCAAAAACGCTGCGCACGTCACAGGCGTCCACTCGCCGCGCCACGGCACCAAGTACTCCGCAGCAGCCCTCGTACGCTTCCCGTACGCACCAGACAGCAATTCTAGTTCATAGCGATCGTGCGGAAGAAAAGTGGTTACTTTGTATGGACCTCGCATGCCAAAATCTAATTTTCCCGTAATCTGCGCTTGTTTTATAACAAAAGCGAAATCACCGACCTTATAAGCGCGTGGTTGCTTACGACCCTCGTTAGTCAGTTCGTCTTGCCGTCTTTGCCTAGCGGCTAGCCGCTCACTTGCGCGCTGCCTCCTAAGCACAACCAAAGCCTCGCGATTTCCGCTTGTGTTATTGAGAACAACGTCACGAACTAAAGAGCGCAATACAGGAGTTGTTGAGTCAATCCCAACCAGCAGTTGGAGTGGTGACAGATTGGTGGCGGTATTTTTAGTCATATTAAGGATAAGTTGAACCCGCCATAGAGTATCGGACCATTCAGCATCCCTATTATTCGCCTCTACTCTTATCAGATTATGAACTGTCAGACAGTAACGCTCAACTTGGATACCAGACTCTGAAAACTATTACCCTCGAACATTCTACCACGATCGCAAACAATAAGCGAAAGAGTACCAAACAATGACATTGCATTTGTAAACGCACGTTTTAGCTCGTCCGCGTCTTGTCGATACAAAGAGTATTAAAGACAATACTTTGAAAATGCGTCTACAACTAGGAGGACATATTTAAATCCCTCAGACTCTGGCAAACGGGGTGCATCACTCAACGCTTGGACCTTTCGCGAGCTCGGCCGTACCTGACCATGACTAATGAGACGTCCTAAATACTCCATCTCTGTTGCAAGAAAGGTACATTTCTTTAAATTAATGTCCTTACTAGTAACCGACGCGTTCATACACGATTCAGGCACGACGTACAAATATCTACCTCAACAGATAAATCAGAAAACTCGACTAAGTAATTAAGTAACAGAGGAGGTACATTCAATTTCTTGACTTCCTATGCCTCGTAGTACTCGATACGTAGGAACTTTGTTGCAATTAAAGTGTTTCAAAATAGATTCGTATATAAGCGAAACGCTTGACAAACTATCAATGAGTACATCTAATGAGACGCCTTCTATCACAGCCGTCATTACATCATTATTAGCTACAGGGTCCTATTTACGACATAAGTTAACATTATTAGAACGTTTAGTATTATTTTGTTTCAACACGCTGTTTGGCGAAACAGGACTCTGCACTATGACCAGTTCTATGGCAGTACGAACAAGTAATCGAAGATTTATTATTGGCGGTAGATGAAGACTGAGGAGCTGGCGTACTCGCGCTTGTACTACTCGCACTCGTGGATGCGCTGCGAGTATCACCGTTAGTCCTATTTTCTACACGAGACTTCTTACGGCATTGATTACGTTTGTGACCTAAACCACCACAGTCAAAACACTTCAGTGTATTGTCCGGCGTACTGAATTCTCGTTTACGAAAATTCGATTTTGCGGGTAGATTGGAACGGGTAGAATCATGGGAAGCAACACGCGATTCTAGTTTAGGCTTAGTAAACACAGATAAGAAATCCACTATCTCTTTTGAATTTAGTTTAGCATTAGTAGCAGCCGCTTTAATCTGCGAATCCGTGATGCCTCTGAGAACTATGGCTGTGCGGAGCTCGTCCGATAAACCGGTCACAATATTTAAGCGCAATAACGTGCGACGTGCATACTCAGCGTATGTAGCAAAGCTCTTAAAATCAGAACGCATAACGTCATAAAGCACGGTTGCTACATCTATGTTTCGCGGACACAGGGAACGAAATTCGATTTTAAAATTACTCCAGGTGCGGTCGTTCGACACCCAATCAGTGAGCCAAGAACGGGCGTCACCTTTCAAACAATTTGCAACACGTGAAAGACACTCATTGTCGGCCCAATGATTCACGACACGCGCACGGTCCACCTCTGTACACCAAACATCAAAATCATGGAGCTGGGGGTCAAAAGACGAAATGTAATAATGAGTCGGTCTTACTTGAATCAACGACGAAAGCGCTCCCATGATTCTGTCCGTTACCTCGCCAGCCGAGGCGTCACCGCTTGGGGTTGCACCGGGGGCCCGGGGCTGTGCGGTCACCGCTGGGCTGCCGTTGCCAACCGCGGCATCGCTGCCTGCAGAATTTGACACGCACTCTGGTAAAGGAGGCGTCGTGGTTCGATCTATAACAGGAACAAATACAGCACGAGTATCTGATACCGATGGCGGTGGGTACGGCGGCGGCGTTGCAGACGAGGGCCCTAATCTATCTTCGATCGTCCTCAATTTGCCTAAAATCGTACTTAATACTGCACCACTTTCGGAATTTTCTTTTTTTATTACGACGTCGTTTTTTTCTAGAACTAGAAGAACTACCCTCAGACATTTTAAATAAGCAATTAATAGAATATCCAAGCTTGTATTAACTGTAAGTACCACTTAAGCAAGAAGCGTGAGCAAAAAAATAAGCAGGTAGCAAAACGTAATTTAACGGATTTAGATTCAAATTAAAACGAAGTATTCTCAACACAAAATAACTAGTCTGGATGCCACTGTCGTAAATTCTATCCCACGATTGATATTATGGATAAGTAGAATAAATTAAATAAACGGCCACAAATCAACGGTTTTATTTGAAAAACTCGACATAGGCTTAAATAGATATATCACTCGCGATAGAAAGACCTAACTAGAGACCTAGGTACAAACAATAGCAAATGACCTAAGAGTAGCACAGAGCCTGGTAGATGACCTATCCCTAGCAAGCGCGCCGCCGAAGTGAAGTCTGTCCTTGCGCTCCTCCGATGGTCTGGAGCCCGGTGGCAGGGCGAGTGACGTAGGCTCTGACGTAGCGCAGGAAACGGGACAGAAGATCGTGCTGTCTCGCTCTTACTTCACTCTCTCGATAATACAAGACAGTTTTTTTTGTTTTAAGTTTGTATCCCCTTCGAGAAAGGTAAAGGAAACTAGATCCACACTGCCTCGTCTGTCGTGTTAATTCCCTGGTTTCCCGCTAATTCGCTGCCACTGCTGTCAATTTTTTTTTAATTCACTAAAAAGCCATTTATGGTCTATGATTTGTCAAGGTGACAACATAACGCGTCTAATCCATTCATCAACGGCTCATTAGTTAACAGAATGCTAGCAAGCGCTTATGAATCATACTTTTTAACAACTGTCAAATAAGCTTAATCAGTCTGTTAACTAATGATCAAACCTCAATTAAGGATTTTTTATGAATAAGGCTGTTAGTTTCCAGTCATCATCCCTATCAATGTCTACTCTATTAATATTCTAGTCTACGTTCGGACCTTCATTAAGAGAGTCCTGGCACTAATTGTGGACTCGGAAATATTGAAACTAATTGCTCGATTGTGGGTTTTGTTTTGTATAATTACCTTGCTGCCGCCACCGCCGAATGATTTAATGTTATTTTGATATTGTTGAGGGATAGACAGCTTACAACTGGATGTTTGCGACAATGAACCAAATATCAATTATATTTTTTACCTTTAACGCATAACTTTAAGACCGCCTATTGTATACTTTGTTGTTTGTTTCTGTATTGTTTTGTGGTATTCAATAAAGATTATTTGAATTGTATTATATTTTTACTTTGTACAGAGTAGTCCGATTTTGATATTTTTTACGTATTTACGAGTATTCGGTATGACTGATGGGACTGGCTAAGATAGTGTCAAGTTTTTTTGTAATGAGAAATAGTATGGCATGTATGTAGTGGTGGCAATAACGGCTGTTTTGCAATAATGAATAACGGTGTTGTGTTATTCTTAAATAGCTGTTATTGTAAACTGTTGTCTGTTATCCTGTTATATTGCTGTTTTACAAAACGACAATGAACTTATTATTAAATAATTGTTTTACTTCTTATTTCGTCGCGATCGCAGCGTAATAAAAACGTACGGGAAAAAAAGCAAAACAACGCTCTGTTACCTTGTTTGTTATTGTACTGACGTTGACAACAGACAACGAATAATGATAACAGGATAGTTGATTATTCGATAATGTGTTGTTCGTTGCGTGCAATTAATGCATTACGTTATCTGCTGTTGTAATAACAACCACCACTATATGTATGTATTTTAAAGCACAATAATTTTACAAATGATTACAAAGTAGTGATATAAGACATAAACTAAAGCTACCTTACAAATAAAAATGTATGTATGTATGTATTTAAACTCTTCTTTCTCTTTTTCTTTTTTGTTTGTAACTCTTTTTTTCTTTTTTTATCTTTCTCTTTTTCTTTTTAGTATAATCAGAAGAATCGTTGAAAAACTTTATATCTAACTCATGGGGGTTAATACAGGTAAAACTTAGAAAATCTCAAAGCGAAGAGGACGAAAATCTTAGGAATCATGTTATAGACGATGCGGCTAGCAACCCAGCACTATTTTGATTTCTCTTTCCACCTATACGCCGACGATCACCCTAAGCGTGACTAGGTCTCGTTACCTTCGGGTCTATTTACCCCGTAAAATAAACACGTGATTTTGTACTATTATGAGTAATCTTCTAAAAATGCAAAAAGTTTCCTGATCCTAACTATAATAATTCAATAATTATAAGCCGATTCATTTATCAATTTTATTTCTGCTCTCCTGAAAAGTTAAGAAATCACACATCAGACCTTATGCTTCTCGAGTCGAGATGTATGTTATTTATATGTATGTGATAAATCCAAACTTAAGGCTGAGCTCGCCTCCTAAAACGTTGGAAGTTGTGTCACAATTTTTTCTTATCTAACTTCATTAAAGGTCGATGACTGGTCTCTGGGGACCGAAGACATTCTCTCGACGAAACGGGGTTTTTTCTCGCTCTGGACATCACTTTATGCTCTAGATATCCTTGCAGGCTTATTGTCTAACTCGCTCGCAATCGCCATCGTGTTCATTTTGTCAGTCCATGTATGGGCTGACAATTGGCATCGGAATCAGCTAGCTGTCATATTCATACAAGAACTGTCAAAATTGTGCTGTGCTGTATCGGGCGGTATGGTACAGGATTGGCTCAAAATTTGATTTTAAGTTGTAAGTTTAGATAATTTGTTACTAACCTAGTAACGGGTCTCTATCGTTTGCCCGAATTTCATATGCCATAAATGTATTGCTTGCCATAATGATCATTTGCCATAACTCTTTTTTCTCTTTATTTGTTAATTATTCCAGATTGTTTTGAAACAAACCTAACCTAACCTATAGAGTTCTACAGGATTGCTATTGCAATTCTCCTGAAAAAATTACGGTTTCAGAGAAAAAAAGGGTTATGGCAAATGATCATTATGGCAAACATTACATTATGGCATATGAAATTCGGGCAAAAGAGGCGCTCCGGTCTTCAGTATTTGTAAACCCTATTTGACTCGGTATAATATGTTATTAGTTGAGCTTGCTTTAAATTTGTTTAAGTATAATAACATTAGGAGGTAAGCTTATTCAACAAAAAGTATCACTTTTATTTTATAACAAAATGTTTTGCAAGGTTTTTTGTCTCAACGATAACTTAGTTTTAGCTTGAATAAGAATTTATACTTATTCTTATTCTCTTTATTTTCATTCTTAGTCTTATTCTCATTCTTGTTCTTGTGCACTTTAAAATTATTGTGATACGTTTTGGTCTTATACTCTTAACGGCATAAATGTTGGAGCACAGAATCTTCGTTGCAATATAAACGTCCAGTTAGCTAGTAAATCGAGTTGCCTTCCTCACTGAGAGCTTAATGTAATATTATTGATTCAGTTAATGTGCACGCTCTTCCTTGACCCAAGAAACAAGGGTTTGTTAGTGATAGTGATAATTAAGTTAACAACTAGTTTCCTATAGTTTCTTGTTTAGGAAGTCAGAATCAAGTTTGTTGTGGAAATACACCTTCGCTTTTTTAGTAATTTGAGATGCCGTAAAACTTTGCGTCACTGTTTGTCTGTTTTTTTTTTATAAGACTTTTTGATGTTTACATTTGCAATAGAACGAGCGTATTTATTTTGCGAATATATTCGGTACCTACTGAAGATTAAAAACAAAAAATTGGTTGCCTGTAAAGTCGGTATACGGGCGAAAGTTTTACGTGACAACGACTTTGAGTGGTAAAATAATTTTAATGTGAATATTCATTCGTATAGTAGGAAGAAGGACGTGTAAACTTGTATGCAGGCGCCTAAGCGAAATAGAAGCGCAAGACATGAACCGGTGTGTATGCCTATCTCTCTCACTCTCTCTCTCTCGCTCTGTCTCTCTCGCTCTTAGGCGGGCTAACTGTGCTCGAGTGGAAGGGACGCGTGCCTTTCATTTTTTATGTCTGTCTCTCTCGCTCTTAGGCGGGCTAACCATGCCCGCGTGCCTCTCACTCGCTCTCATTGTGAGCGCATAACGTGAGCGGAGCGTAACGCAGTTTCTTGAAGTGTCACCCGGCAAACCAATTTATAAGACGTTGTCACGTCAAAACATCTTCATATTTTTATTGCTTCACTCTAATAATGAAAAAGAACTGTTTCAAAATTCAAGTTGGCTAAAAATTTTGACAAGTTCGAGACGAAACATCTAGTTTTTAATTGTTAAATTGTCAGTTTGGGTCCTCCTGTGTGTCAAATTATGTTTTTTTTTTCGACATAGTTGGTAAACGGAAATGCTGATATTTTAATTGTAACTTTATTGCGTAGTTAAACAACAAAAAAAAAAATTGTTTAGGTACTTAGGTACTAATCTCCATCTAAAAAAATCCAAGCACACAGGACTTGAATCCGGAACCTCAAGCATCATAGCCAAAGTCAAAAACACTATGCAAATCTGAAGATTGATAGTGTCATAATAATAAGTAAACTGATCAATAAAAGTGTTGACATGCAAACTAATCACGCCGGGTATAGACGCGCTACGCCGTAGCACGAGCTACGAAGTTAAGTGGCTACGTTTGCTACGGGCTACGACGGCAGAACAATTTACTGGTCATTCCTTTGACAAAGGTTGAAGCTGGCTCAAAGGCTTTCACATTATTGGGACCAGAGTCAATCAACTGTGCAGTAAAATTTGATACGGTGCCTTGAGTGAAGAATTGATTTTGAAACGGTGAGTCACAAATAGGAATGGTATAATCTACCTTTTCACACCACTTGCTCGACAATGGCTAATTATATATCATGTAAACCTTACTCAAAGTAACTCATTACAGCCCTTGGCTTTAGCCGGGTAGTAATATTGTACTGGATTTCATTATAACCCACCGGTTAGTAATATGACTCTCACTTCTCATAGTTCTTATTGCTATACTCTTACAGTCTAATTTCGTAAAAATCGCACGGCTCCAAAAATCGAGATGGCCATGCCACGGCAAGCGGCGGCGTTCGATTTTCAAACGAATGAAACCAAATAAAACAAAAGCCGCGAGTGTTTGCTGACGCTGTGATATAGTTACGCATTAGAACTGCTAAGATTCCAAATAAAAATATTAAAACTGGACCAATGTCTCAAAAATAATTTTAGGTAGGTATACTTTTAATTCTGTTTTACTGTTGTTTTAATTAAATTCTTTTTCTAGTTGCCTTGGTTTTTATTGTCTCGCAAAAGGTGAGAAAAGTAGAGTATACTCCTCGGGGATAAAACTGTTTATGTCTTGGGTGCGCTTAAATTCTTCGCTCCTCTCAGGACTCATCTTAATTCCTGAGCGTAGCGAGGGAATTAACTCATAACACCCTCGCTTCGCTCGGGAGTTAAATTTAGAGTCCTTCGCTGCGCTCAGGATTCAATATCGCGCCTGTGACATAATACAGTGCTTTATCCCCTCGGTGTACAATCTACTATTATAACCAGGCCATACATTTTCAATAATAAGAATTATTATTAACGCATTCTATTATGACAGGCAATTACGGAACCCTACACAGTGCGTGACTGTTTTTTTTCAAGTGACGGGCAACTATTAGTAATACATACTAGTAATGTAACGAATATTCGAATTCGCATTCGCATTCGCAAAATTACTGCGATGTTGGCAGCATATATTCGCATTCGCATTCGCGTTCGCAAATGTCCAAAATATCTTTGCCTACCCCTCTTTCCCACAGGGGTAGGCAGAGACCACTTTGTTCCACTTGCTACAATCCTGAAGATCCTGACATACCATCTTTCGCTGCATCTATCATCAATTTCTCCGGGGTTGTGGGTGTCTATGGGCAGTGGTGATCGCTTACCATCGGGTGACCCACTTGCTCGTTTGCCTTCCTATTCACATAAAAAAATAATAATAATAATTCTTCACCATAATAGATCTGTTTAGGTTATCTACCTTTCATCCACCCTCTCTACGCGACCATATCAACTAAGCATAGGTACTTTTTAGGGTTCCGTAGCCAAATGGAAAAAACGGAACCCTTATAGATTCGTCATGTCTGTCTGTCTGTCTGTCTATCTGTCTGTCCGTCCGTCCGTATGTCACAGCCACTTTTTTCCGAAACTATAAAAGCTATACTGTTGAAACTTGGTAACTAGATGTGTGTGTGAACCGCATTAAGATTTTTATAGAAAAATAGAAAACAAACAAAAAAATTTTGGGGTTCCCCATACATAGAACTGAAACTCAATTTTTTTTTTTCATCATACCCATACGTGTGTGGTATTTATGGATAGGTCTTTAAAATTGATATTGAGGTTTTTAATATCATTTTTTTCTAAACTGAATAGTTTGCGAGAGAGACACTTCCAAAGTGGTAAAATGTGTGTCCTCCCCCCGTAACTTCTAAAATAAAAAAATGACAAAACCAAAAAAAATGTATAATGTACATTACCATACAAACTTCCACCCAAAATTGGTTTGAACGAGATCTAGTAAGCAGTTTTTTTTAATTTAATATTTGTCTACGTAAAAACCAATATAAAATGACCTCAGACTACATTTTGCTTAAGAGCAGGGCTCTGCTAAGACTGGATTTTATAATGACTTGGCGAATTTGTACGAAACCCTCAGTGCGCGCACTTGGCCGGTTTTTCTGTCCTAGTCACCATATTATCTTATAAATCCAGTAGGTATGGGAACGTCTACAGTACACTTGCAGTACCAGCCAGTAGTAGTATGTAAATACTTGGTTTATGCAAATGTACATACATTTGGTGTCGAAAGTACAGTCAGCGTAAACGTGAGACTGTCGTTTTATTGTCGATTAATTTAAACAAGATCTTTCAGAACTAATACCTATAATTTATTTATTGTGACACATCGTCACAAACTTTCGCATTTATAATATTAGTAGGATGTGAAAGTTTGTGAGTGACGATGTGACGATGCGACGATGTGAGTGAGTGTGTATGTTTGTTCCTTTCTTCACGCTGAAACAACTAAACGGATTTGGATAAAATTTGGAACAGAGATAGCTGGTACCCTATATTGAAACATAGGCGACTTTTTACCCGGAAAATTGCATAATTCCCGCGGGACAGCGATAAACATGTCAATTGCTAATTTTACGCGGACGAAGTCGCGGGCAGAAGCTAGTAAGAAATAATTCTTAATTTTGCTACCAACTGTATCTACGTAGCAGAATCTTGGGCTTGTCGGATACTACACATGCTAGCGAGATAACGGTAAGCAAACTACACCAGCGACATTATTAATTAATGTATATTTTGTGCCTACAGTTAATTAACATTTGATTAATATTAATACAAATTCTATAGTGTCTATGTATACTGAATTGCTCGTAAGGCTGTCTCACGTAGAATTTGATGAACGTGGGCATCTTGAAGTTGGACTGGATAATGAGAATTTATAGAAACTAAACTAACAAGAAAAAGCCGTGGTAGCCACGTGGTTTGACCTAGTATAGCCTTAAAGCAGAGGGCCGTGAGTTCGAATCCCGGGCTCGCACTTCTGAGTTTCCTTGAGAGGCCACAAGTCAAACCACTATACTTAATTTAATTTAGAATGAGAAACCACAACAACATTATATTGCGGCCCGTGAACTGTAATCTCTTTACAATTTTTACTAGAGTAACAATTGACGACACGCAAATAAAGTGACATTGATACAATTTTATTTTGCGGCTGCCAAACTATTCACTGTATTATTTGCTAGCTAAGAAATAGTTGACCAGACGCAATATTATAATGTTATAATGTGGTTTCTCAATCTAAATTAAATGAAGCTAGGCTACCAAGGCTTTGAAATAATTGAGTTTGAACTGTTTTTATTTTGAAAAACTCAACCCTTTCTAAAATAATTACTCGGCGACTTGTTGCCGTAATACCAACCCTTATTATGTTAAAAAACAGTTTCAACCTCCAAACAAATCGCTCGCATTTGTAACTCCGCGGGTTAACAGCGATGTCAACAAAAAATAACACTATAATAATGTGTAACATAACCTAAACAAACACGTTTAATGGCGGACGGCGGCCATGTTTGTTTTGTGCCCGTGTCTGACATGGACGGCCAAGGATTATCCGGTTCGAAGGACCAGGCGTAAAAATACAGCCCTGTAAAAACCTTTTTGCATGTTGATACGCAAAATTTTTGTTTAAATTTGAGACTTAATGTCATTATTGACACCTTTAAAAAATCATCCGCTCGACTATCTATAATTACGTTCGTCATATTTTTATATGTACAAATGTCGAGGGTAATGATTTTATAGTTTTGGTAGATAGTCCAAGGAACTACATTACCAAGTTTACATACTTACGTGTAAGGAATTTTTACAATAAAAGTTTTTTACTCATAATTAACAAGTCCTAATCTTAGAGAAATACAAAGTTTGCGCGGGACTCAGAGTTGTCTATAACAAATATACCCTGCTTGTTTTATATTTAATTTTATCCTTGGAACGTTTTTACCAAGGCAAGTTATATGTTCAATTCTTCCAGTCATCACCTGCTCTGTCTACTTAAAAACTTGCCTTATAGGGCGCATATACTACTTTGTTTCACTTGCTACGATCCTGAAAAATCACCCAAGAATTTTACTATATTTATAAGCCGCGATACTTAATGTTCAAAGCTCTTTCCCAGCATTCATATCTGTGACCTCAATGAATCGTATTTCCTCAAAAAAACCTTCACAAAATCGCACAAAAGAAATCACTGTAACCTCATAAATAAGACCATCGCCGCTAATCTGCCATCTGCCTCCACGTTCGTGTAATAGCTTAATATATTATTAATGTTGAACAAGATTCCCGGTCTAATTCGGGTAAAGCAATCAACTACTGACCCCACTATGTTACCGTCGTGTCCTATCAAAATGTTAGTGCGGACAAAAACGCGATTTTTATAACACTCTCCCACATACCTCCGAAGGGAGGGCACAAAGTCGGCAGTCGTTCGCCTTGGCGGCAAACAAATATTTGTAAAAGCTGTAGAAGTGGCTATTTCTGATCTTATATGAGAAAACAAAGAAAGTTTGTCTGCAGTTGATAGACATATCCTATTTTGGATCGGATTGGTCCAATCAAGCAGTCTTGTTCGGCTTTTGAATTTAAACTGTGGCTTTACGGTGGATCGCATGCTCAGTTTGACCTAGAAATGGTTTAGGTAAATTGAAATTGGTTTTGTGAACTGGTTTTTAGAGATAGTCTGCGTGGTGGATTTATGAGGCTTAAACATAGATTTCCAACTTTTACTATCCGTACGAGTAGGTATGGCGTAAGCGCGCGACTTGTATATAGATATTTATACGTACTCGATACGAGTATAGGGTAGATAGTTACATAATTTCTGTTTATTCTTATCTCCTGACTGTAATCTTAAAAAATCATGTAAAAGACAAGGTTAATTTTGAAGCAAACATATAAATTCACTGCATTTTAATAACCGCTAAAGAATTTGACAAATCGGTGTTACTCTAGACCCAAACCCACAATAACTCAGACTCATTAAAATTAAGCGAAACATTTCAACATACAAACAACCATTTCCCTTTCATACGCACCAAGGGAATAGCCTCATGTTTTATCATAGTGTAAACACCACGATCAGTGGGTTTAACTTACGTAGGTACTACTGTTTGGGGCAGACAGGATAATGTAAGTCTCTTTCTAAGTTGTTTCACAAAAATTACAAAACAACTAGAGCACCAAACCTCTTTTCATAGTCAATCCATCCATCGATCTCTCTAATTCTGCTGTGACTGTCGGTTCTATGCTCTCATCATCCATCGAATATGCCTACCCTGGCCCTCATCATGAGATTACGATCTACTTAAACGTACCAAATCATTTATACATCTTTGCGATAGTTTGTTTCTGCCGTTTCCCTTATTTCCATCGTCTCAATAGCCATCTTTGTCTCTCACAATCTCCACTGTTCTTAGGTATGATCTAGTTTGTTTTTTGCATAGATACATATACCATTTTCACTCTTACCTGTCCTATTTGGTAAACAAAACTCTAACCTCAATATGCAATTTTTTGTAAAGAATAAGGTGTATTATGTTATCAAATAAACCTGAGGTAATATTTATTTTGTACATAATTTTGCTGATATTTTATCTCCAGTTCCTTTATTTACGATGATATAGTTAAAAAATAACAAAAATGAGACGTTTGGAGGTTAGAATTTTGTTTACCAAATAGGACAGGTAAGAATGAAAATGGTATACAAATACTCACGCCTTTTTCCCACAAAGGTAGGCAAAGACTACTTTGTTCCATTTGCTATGATCCTGGCAAACCTCTTTCGCTTCATACAAATCTCGTCAATCTCGTCATACATGCTCGTCGGCTGCTTCTGCCCGCGACTTCGTCCTAGAATTAGACTTAAGAACTGATGTTAATAGTATACTCTGAAATATCTGTTTACGTTGCAACTCAAGACCTTTGACATGTTTATCGCTATCCTGCGGGAACTATGCAATAATCCGGTACAATAAGTAGCCTATGTTTTAATCTAGGGTAACAGCTATCTTCGTTTCAAATTTGATTCAAATACGTCCACTCCTTTCAGCGTGAAGAAGGAAGAAACATACACACTCACTCACTCACATCGTCACAAACTTTCGCATTTATAATATTAGTAGAATTAAATGAATTATCTGGTATTCAGTGAATACGCTTTACCACAGCCGTTAGCTCATTACATGGGGTATCCCAATCGATTGCGAATACCTTTACTGCCAGAAGTCTTCAAGCCGGGGCCGAATTTATGGGCTCCTCCCAAGTTGTTTCTAATAAATTGGAGAAATAACGGTTAAAGACTATCTTATAGCCATAATAAAGTAGCACACATGTGTCTTAAATTACTATTCTGCAACATGTGCTCAATTTAATAACAGATGATTGAGCTGAGAAATTGCACAATGAATAATTAAGTAAGGTCAATGTGGGGAAGACCGGCATACTTCATTTTTTTTATATTTCGGAGTGATCTAGCTGCGTTAATTATTCACCTACGTTACCGCTTGTAATCGCATACGATGAAGAATTTCATAAATAATAGTTGAGCTATAGTGACAGATCATTTTAATCACAAATTAAGCAGAAACAATAGTATTTTTAAAACTTCGGCGAGTAGACGGACTTCCCGTGTAGTTTAAGGTAAGTCCGTCTAGTAATGTTATCAGCCAAACTATGGGTGCTTTTATGTTCGTATTCGAATCCTAAAAAAAATGAAACAAGACGATGAAAAGTGTACTTTCAACTTGTTAAAATAAGGTTTAGATTCGAAATAAACACAATTTTTCGAATTCAAAGGCAAGTCCGGCATATATTACGTAAATGGGGTGGTAAACCTTTTTTGGCAAATAATTATACTATACGTACTTACTTATTTTTTAGGTTTCCCAAATAAAATATCAATAGTAATTTGTATAATATGTATAATGTCGTCACCTAGCACTGATAGCGCAAGATTTGCTTAGTTTGTGCAATGTTGAAAGGATTTATCTATGAAATTTTACCTTATGAAATCGTAATAATAATTGAAGTCGTAAAAACAGTTGGTAACCTCTGATTTCAGGGAAGTCCGGCGTCCCATATGACGGTCTTGCCTTGTAACATAGTAGACGGACTTTCCAACTTAACGAAATTTTAATGTGATAAATGATAGAACGTATAATTACAAAACTAAGCCGATTTCTGATAATTTAAATACAGAAAAAAGATGGCCGGTTCTTGTATTACATTTGTAGTTACTTTCTGGCGCAAAATCTTGTCACCAACTATTTTTTAAAAAAATATTAGCAGAGACCGTCGCACTATCACTTCGAGTTCCATACACGTGATGACTTGTTTAGGCGGATTTCTCTGAAGTTTATTGTCACAGCGTCATCTAAATTAAAGTGCCGGAACTAGCGCGACAAACTGCTTTATCTACTGGACGCTAAAGCGGGAAACGCTTTCAAATTCAAAAGTTATAACGTGTTGACGGACTTGCCTTGTAGACGGTCTTACCCACATTGACCTTAGTATAATAGTCGATTATTGAAGATAGAAGGTAACAAATGAAACAAGGCATACTGCTGACTGCTTGATTGGACCAATCCGATCCAAAATAGGATATCTCTATCAAACTGCAGACAAACTTTCTTTGTTTTCTCATATAAGATCAGAAATAGCCACTTCTACAGCTTTTGCAAATATTTGTTTGCCTCCAAGGCAAACGACTGCCGACTTTATGCCCTTGCAGTTGCGTTATATTCTTTTCCTACTCCTGTACTATTATCTGTGATTTATGTTATCACGAGCACCACTATAAGAACACTCATAATAAGACTGGCTAAGTCTATATTGTCTATTCCCTCTAAAAGCACTTGTTGGCTTATGGCTCTAAAAGTGCTCCATCGTTAACTCTGCCAGCCATAGACTGCCAGATCTAGGTAAAACTTTTACAGGATCAACATTAAATTTACGATGAAAATGCATGACTACCAACTTAACAAACTATTTCATTCGTATGGTTTTTTATTGAACTAGAACTTTCTGAACGAAATGCGTAGCTGCCAACATAACAAACAAGATTTTTTAATAACGTCACTGGCAAGTTGGTAAACGTTTTGGCTAAATGCGCCAAGAATGCAAGGCTATAAAAAAAAAGTTAACGTTAATTAAAAACAAAGTTTACTATAAACAAACTTTCAATTTTTTGGTTAGTCGTTTTCATGTTTCCCGCTCTTGTCTTGTTTGTTATTTGTTATTTGATTGCAATAGTTTTTTAACAAAGTTTTATAACATTAACATATCATAAAAAAGCATCGATGAAAACAAAATTAACTCAACACAGGAAGAAATATCCGCAGCGGCCCAGGAATAAAACCTAGGTACGAGAATTTCTGCGTGGAGACTGGAACACTGGACTTCTTCATTTTTGGAGAACGTACTACTCTAATTTAGTAAGTACCTACCTACTTAGTCGTAGAAAAAATATTGTATGCAACGTTGTATTAGCAAGTCAAAAAAAGCTCGTGGTTTATTTCTTACGATGTTCGCTACGCTCACATCGTAACCCACACCACTCGCCTTTTTTGACCCCTCTAATACAACTGTTGCATAAAATACTATAATCTTACTCCGAGTCTCGGGTCACCCGCCATTATCAAGTTCAGTTACATCCAGTTTATTTTGAATTACTTAAAAAATAATTGAACTGAACTGTAATCATTTAACATTTGCGTTTGAATTATTTTTATTTACCTACTTAAGTAATTTCATTTGAAAAATAATTTATTAATGTAAAAGGTCTACCTAAATATTTTACACAAATTAGGTTCAAAAGAGTCCAATTCTTAGCGAAGGTTATTAAAATGTTCGACGATTCAGAAAAATAGGTACTTAAATACTTATTACTTTCTGAACATTACAGAAACGTGATACAAATAAATTTGCTGAAATTCATCTTTTGGCTGGTCTGTTTTTTAGTCTCCTGTCACTATAATTCATCACAAATCACTCAGTAGCATTAGATACCGCAATAAATACCATCTAGTGTCTATAATACCTTCTTCCTTGACTTCTATTTCACTATTGATTTGAACGAAACAAGTAACGTAATGTACGTATGTATAGTGTGTGTTTGTTCGAATGGAGTCTTGCAACTCAATTTTAAAGCGGAGGGTTACCACAATCGCTTAATGCGCGTCAAGTTCTTTTCAGTGTAAGGAACAGATCTGTGTCCCTTACGCTGAATAGAACTTGACACGCATTAAGCGATTGTCTTTTCAGCGTAAGGGACAGAGTTGTTTCCCTTACGCTGAATCGATCTTGACACGCATTAAGCGATTGTCTTTTCAGCGTAAGGGACAGAGTTGTTTCCCTTACGCTGAATAGAACTTGACACGCATTAAGCGATTGTCTTTTCAGCGTAAGGGACAGAGTTGTTTCCCTTACGCTGAATCGATCTTGACACGCATTAAGCGATTGTCTTTTCAGCGTAAGGGACAGAGCTGTGTCCCTTACGCTGAATAGAACTTGACACGCACTAAGCGATTGTGGTAACGATTCAGCTGAAATTTGGCATACCTACTTGTGTAAATCGGGTAACAATACATTAATCTGGTAGTGAAATTCTGGTGGCCCGGTCAGGACCGTCTCCACAGGAGGTAACTCTTCACAGGTTGTTCCGATTGGCTTGAAATTTTGTACACTTGTGTAGATCAGATGACAATGCAAGTGCCGTCAGCCAGCAAAAAGCACAGTCAGCAAAAGAAACATCCCATTGAACAACTAAACAGATTAACTAAACAGATTTATATGGGGAGTGTGAATGGGTGCGTTGGGAGGGGAAGGCCTAGGCGGACGTTCCATGATCAAATTGGGGACATTCTGGAAAAAGGCCAGGTCAAGAGTACCCGGAACCGACGAGCATGTATGAAGAGATTGATGAATGTGGATGAAGCGAAAGAGGTATGTCAGGATCGTAGCATGTGGAACAAAGTAGTCTCTGCCTACCCCTGTGGGAAAGAGGCGTGACGATATGTATGTATGTATGTATCCCATTGAAATATCTCAACCAGTCTTACATCTCTGTATCGCCTGTAATCACTTACTACTGAGGTTTTATAGAGATTTTTACGGCTGTTGTAAAATTTTATCAGAAGATACGAGAGCAATTATTCCGTTTCAGATTGTTGATAATGATGTTTCGTGTTTTATACCGTCGTAAAATTAGTTCGGCCTGGTTTATTGTTCGGGAGGTCTTTATTTATTTCATTTTGTAAAGTGTTAATTTTTAGTTGAATATAAGTGAAGAACTATCTACTAGGTCTCTTGTTATTTTATTGTTCTTGTAGTTATTCTTGTGTTGTTGTTGTGTGTTGACCGACTACTGTATACTTTGTTCTTTGTTTCTGTATTGTATTGTATTGTTCCGGATTTTAAGATATTAATTTACATTTTTGATTACTTTATTGGTATAAAATTATTGAGAAAAGGTTGTATGAAAGCACCAATTATGCGACTCAGTCTTCATGTTACGCTAGCCTCCTACAGTCGAACTGCTTTTATTTGCGCATGCATCTGTAGAAAATCATCAAGATGATGGACTTCCACTTCACTGGTCAAGGGAAGGTAAAACTTTGTGCCATCGTCAAAGTCTTCAATGTCGTACAAAGGCTGTTGAGTATATCGGTTGTAATGTTTGTGTTTTGAAGAGAGGTTTTAAGTAAAGCTTGTGATGTTGCAATACAGGTGCTTTTATGTATGCGTCATGTTAGTTAATTGTTGTTTTTCCGTCGTCATCGTCACACAAAAGCATTATAAATATAATATAAATATCTTGGGACAATTGACACCAATATTGACCTAGTCCCAAACTAAGCAAAGCTTGTGATATGGGCACTTGACAACGGATAAACATACTTATATAGATAAATACATACTTAAATACATATTAAACATCGAAGACTCGAGAACAAACATTCGTATTTTTCATACAAATATCTGCCCCGACCGGGGATCGAACCCGGGACCTCGAGCTTCATAGTCAGGTTCTCTAACCACTAGGCCATCCGGTCGGTTATGCTGAGCTGCAACCCTTTTGACGTTAGATAGCGACACAGTACCTAATTGTTATTTAATTTTTTACTTTATTTTTATTTTTATTTTTCGTATTGTTTATTTTTAGTTTGTGCTGTTGTTGTCCTATGCGTCAAATAAACGTATTTTCTTTTTTTCTTTCTTTCAATAACCAACGGATTTATTTTAAGCCATGCAACTACATAATTCCACATACTTTATTATTATTTATGTTCACGTGAGTAAGTCCCGTTTTCGTATAATAATGTGTGAAAATCGCGAAAGTTTGAATCAACAAATTATTGACCACATACAACATACATAATCGTCATGCCTCTTTCCCATCATCATTTCTAGCATTGAATTGCTTCGCAGATGTGTGCAGGTTTCCTCACGATGATTTCGCTTAGTGGTAAATTTGAAATGCACTTAATTTCGCACATAAATTCCGAAAACTCAGAGGTGAGCCCGGGATTCGAACCCACCACCCACCCCTTGAGACGCCACAGGTCAAACCACCAGGCTACCAAAGCTTATTATCATTGGAAAATAAAACAGACTACTTTTTACAAAGTCTCGGATAACACAGCTAGAAGCAAAAAAAAAAAATTACATACACACAACTACGAGTAAATACTCAAATCTCAAATCTTGTTTTTGACGAGTGTATAGCGTAATAGCCACAGAATTTGACTATGCCTTAAGGTTCGATCGCCCGCCGATTAATGCAAGTATTGTTTCAATTGTGCATTTAGCATCTCTTTCTATTTTTATTGTTTGCCGTTTGACAGAAAGGAATGGTTGATGCGAGAAACAATGTTGCCTCGGGCCTAGTGGTGGTCGTTATTACAACAGCAGATAACGTAATGCATTATTTGCACGCAACGAACAACACATTATCGAATCGTCAACTATCCTGTTATCATTATTCGTTGTCTGTTGTCAACGTTGTTCATACGTGCACTGTTGCCGCACTTGGCATAGAAGCGCAAGCGAGTGCGCAACAAATCAAGTAGGTGTGTGCGAGAGATAGCGCTATACGCGCGAGCTCGCACCGCAATCGCAATTCAAATAACTGACTTTTGGTATCATTATTAGCTGTTGCTGTTTGTTGTCAGTCAGTACAATAACAAACAAGGTAACAGAGCGTTGTTTTTCTTTTGTTCCCGTACGTTTTTATTACGCTGCGATCGCGACGAAATAAGTATAACAATTATTTAATAATATATGTTCATTATCGTTATGTAAAACAGCAATATAACAGGATAACAGACAACAGTTTACAATAACAGCTATTTAAGAATAACACAACGCTGTTATTCATTATTGCAAAACAGCCGTTATTGCCACCACTACTCGGGCCTAAGAGTCCATTAAATGTATGCGTTACGTTAGTAAGTTTTCCAACTCATCATGAGTTCATTTCCGCATCTGTTTTGGGATGTTGCCAACTTTTAAAACTTTTCTTTGTACTTGATACAATGAAAATGAAACTTGTTTGAGCAAGTAGCATAATTTATGTACTCTGTTTATTATTGTGCTCTATCTCAGTTCATCAGTTTTCAATACAGAATAAAAGAATTGCGTCAGACAATGATTAACGTATTTTATAATTTGTCTGTAATTTTCTGTAATTTCTCACTGTAGTCTTTTCCAGTGATAAAAAACGCTTTTGTAAGCAAATAAGTCCCCTTAAGTTCATATTAAATTTAAATTTAATTATCATTAAAAATAATCATATTTTAATCGTTATAAAATGAAGTAAAATGAGATATCGCACATAAATTCCGAAAAACTCAGAGGTGCGAGCCCGGGATTCGAACCCACGACCCTCTGCTTGAGAGGCCACAGGTCAAACCACTAGGCTAATTAAAAATAATCATATTTTAATCGTTATAAAATGAAGTAAAATGAGATATCGCACATAAATTCCGAAAAACTCAGAGGTGCGAGCCCGGGATTCGAACCCACGACCCTCTGCTTGAGAGGCCACAGGTCAAACCACTAGGCTACCACGGCTTTTTACCATGAGCTTTTCGGTGAAGGAAAACATCGTGAGGAAACCTGGACACAACTGCGAAGCAATTCAATGGTGTGTGTGAAGTTCCCAATCCGCACTGGGCCCGCGTGGGAACTATAGCCCAAGCCCTCTCATTCTGAGAGGAGGCCTGTGCCCAGCAGTGGGACGTGTATAGGCTGGTGATGATGATGAAAATGAAGTAAAAATTTCGGTGGCTGTGATGGTAATTTTAATGAGTGATTGTGTGGAAGTTGAGATGAAATTATCTTTTTTGGAATAAGCACAAGATTACCAATAGAAAGTAAAAACTACAACTAAATTAAAAACTAAACTAAAACTGATTTTAAAATAAAACAATTAAAAGAGGAGAGACCCTCTCGGGTGGTGGCAATGAAATTTATTTACTAACCCAATTCATAAACGCTCTATAGCTTCTGCTAACTTAGCAATCGTTAGTCCTTATCTGTCGCTTTGACATTTAGGCACCTTTCACAGATAAGGACAAACGATTGCTTAGTTAGCAGAAGCGTACAGAGCGTTTATGAATAAGGGGAAAAGTGTTTAAAATGGGTTGGTATGCAGAATACATTGGCAACTCTGACTCAATAATTTTTCATCATACTTTTCCTGATTGTTACTTTATAAGCGTCAACCAAATAGCATTGAACTCCCGTACTTAAAGTCACCCATATCATCCATGTACCAATTGACATTGGCTTTAAAAAAATGTTCCAACGTAACCTGACCTTTCAATTTAAACTATTTTCATTTAACTCCCGTATCAAGACTAATTGGTCATATCATCGATATCCAGAATAGCTTGAGCTGTGATTTCATTGCCGTTTTTAAGGCAAATGAGTCAGTTTATACTGGTTTTTCACTGAGGAATGTCATCATTTGAGCCTCGCGTAATCACTTAAAAGGCTAGCGGGAGAGACGAGAGCTTCCGAGCAGGTAATGGTGGCGTTATAAAATACGCATATGGGATGTTTTCGTCGTAAATTAAGTTGACAGTCTAAAAAGCTGTTTTAAATTTAATTTTCGTAAGTGTTCCAGTTTATTTTGGTCGTTGGAATATTTAGAGCACAGATACGAGTTGATTTGAGTTAAGTGAAAAGGTCGGCAAGACATAACGTTTTTTTATACGACACTAGCGACCCGCCCTGGCTTCGCACGGGTGCAATCAGTGTTTCTCTACTATAATATTACTAGCTGTTGCTAGCGACTTCGCCTGCAAAGAATCCGTTTATCGCTATCCCGCGGGAACTACGCAATTTTCCAGGATAAAAAGAAGCCTATGTGCTATTCCAGACTTTTCTCTATCTATGTGCCGAATTTCATCCAGATCCGTTGGGCCGTTCTGGCGTGATTGAGTAACAAACAAACATCCATCCATCCATACATCCATTCATCCATACTTTCGCATTTATAATATTAGTTAGATTTTTATATGCATTCACCTCGTTGCACCTTCCTCTTGAATCACTATCTTTAAATAAACACTCATCAAAATCCTTTGCATAGTTTTAAAGATCTAAGCATACATAGGGACAGACAGACACCGCAAAGCGACTTTGTTTTGTACTATGTAGCAAAGGTAGGCAAACGAGCAAGTGGGTCTCCTTGTGGTGAGTGGGCACCACAATCGATGGACACTCAACAGATGCGTTGCCAGCCTGGAAGGCTAATAGCTATGGAACACAGCAGCGCAAGCACTACTGCTTGGCGGCAGGATTAGCGAGTACGGTGATATCCGGCCGGACCTTGGCACATGGCACACCCACCCATAATATTCCACAGATTATTTTTTTTCATTACAAAATATTTATATCATTTGAAATGGAATCTCGTGTATTTCACCAATGTTTCCAATCATGTTTCGAGTCAAAAACATTTCAGTACTTAATTAACCTGCCATGTTTTTAAATAACGTATCGTATAAAATTGGTGAAACACGGAAATTTTATTTTGTGAAGCCTATTTTAATAATACGTCATTATTTCTTTAAGAGGCAAAACATTAGCATCGTGACTTCATTATGAAGGCATAATAACGAGCTAAGACTGAGATGCATCTGTAATAATAAGTTTGTCCCAACTTTAATAAAGCCGGCATATATTTCAACATTAATTTTATTATACACTATATCAATGACTCTTTGCTTGGGGTTTCTTTACGGGATCGAATCAGAAATGAGATACGTAGAAGAACATGGTCACCAACATAGCCAAGCGAATTAGCTCGTAGAATTGGCAAGGGGCAGGCCATATAGCATGGAAAACGGGTCGTTGGGACCGAAAGGTTCTCGAGAGGAAACCGCGGAAAGCGACTTTCTTTTATACTATGTATTTAGTGAAGTATAGGACGTGCTTACGTGGAAACTTCATCCGAAGCTCTTTTATTCTGGGAGGAAGCCTGTGCCCAGCAGTGTGACTGCAGACTGAAGAAGAGATATTTGCTGAGTTCGAGTTGAGTTATATTACAACCGTGACATTTTTTTATCCAATAAGCCTATTATTTCTGGCAAATTAAAACCGCATGAGTAGCAGACTTTACTTTTAACGAGTTCACGGCTTTCATGTCCAACATACAGCCCACATTACTGGAGTTACCTTAAGCTTTACGGGTGTTGCCGACCTGAATGCTTAGTGTAAGTTTTCGATCACAAAATACGTCTCGAACGCGTTTATGTTAAAATGTCAAATACTATGAGAACAGTTTGTTGCCGTTTCGATCCGCAAGTGGCGCTGCCAATTATTCCATAGTAATTGAGACGTTTACGTGAACGCGTTCGAGACGTTTTTATATGCGAAAACTTACACTAGAGGCTCTGATAGTCGTCTCACTAAACAAGTGCTGAAGTGGCAAGCTCCTGGGGCCTGTTTAGGTTCGCTCGCTGTCAGATCCAAACTAAAAATGACAGCTAAAACCTGAACTCAGTCTGAATTTAGACTCATGGTAAGGCCCTTGGTAACGAAGCCAGGACCTCGAACCACACATGAAGACTGACGACAAACAGATCTCAATCGATTTCAACTGGCAGGACCCTGTAATCAGAGCACAGGACCGCGACAGGCGGAGGTCCTAATCACCCGACGACGCGTGGAGATCACAATTTTTTTTGAAGTGAAAACTTCTTTGCGTTGGGCACTTTTTGGAATGCGTAAAAATGTTAAACTCCCGTCAGGCGTAAGACGTAGGGCGAGTTTAAGTACCAGGATATCAGACCCTCTAAGAGCTTATTTTGAAATACGAATGCATCGCGTTCGATTATTGAAGTGTTTTTTGTTGAATCGTGGAGCAAAAGTCCTAGTAGGTACTAGGGCATCAGCACATTGTTAGAAGTCTGTCAATATGGATAATACGTTTGTTTTTTTTTGGTAAGCGGCCAGTACGGTAGGTACGTGTCTCGAGCGTCATGGAGGTTACAAAATTAAAGGTGCGACCACACCGCCGCTTAAAAAACGGTGCCGTTACGGAATCGCAACAAAATTTATGAAGAAACGGTGAGAAAACGTAACGCATACGACACGTCACTGCGTATACGCGGCGGTTTGGTCGCACCCTAAAATCTAATCTAAGCTGCTGTTTTTACTTTTGCTGGCACTCCCGGAGTGCTACCAGTCGCTTTTTTTTGTACGACAAGGAAAAAAAACGAGCATGTATGTCAGCTGATGGTAAGTGAGTAGGTATCATCACTCATAGACACTCGCATTACTAGAAGCTGTCAGAAGCGTTAACAGCCTAGGCTTAATTTCTAAACGATACTGAAAATTAGAACACATAGAAAAATCCGAAAAGTAAAGCTATGGCCGGGAATCGAACCCGGGTCCTCGTCCATTCCGTGACGCGTGCTATACCCCTACACCACCCATAGCAGGTGAGTAAGCCTCCGAATTTTTCTATCTGTTACCAACTGTCACGTGACCTTGTTACTATGCGAATATTTGTCGCTAAGCGCATCTGTTTGAATGATCTGTCTGTACGACACAATTACAAACTCCCGTGGAAAATGTACTGCTCACCAGGGACGAGTCACGTGACAGTTGGTAACAGATAGAAAAAATCGGAGGCTTACTCACCTGCTATGGGTGGTGTAGGGGTATAGCACGCGTCACGGAATGACGAGGACCCGGGTTCGATTCCCGGCCATAGCTTTACTTTTCGGATTTTTCTATGTGTTCTAATTTTCAGTGTCGTTTAGCCTAGGCTTGCTCAGGCTTAGGTAGAATACCTCATTGGGTCAGTAATTGTGCCGGCTGTCATTCTCCACACCGGAATACGGCAGTGCTAGCACCGAGTGTCTTAGTTAGTGATCTGGAAGGGCTTTGCACGAGACCCTATCATCCGGAAACTCCCTCTCTAAGATGGTACCTGTTGAGAGCCTACACTTATCCTTAAATCTGCACAATCATTTTGGTTAAAACGTTACCTACGAAAAATCATCTAACTAATATTATAAATGCGAAAGTATGGATGGATGGATAGATGGATGGATGGATGAATGGATGGATGGATGGATGGATGTTTGTTTGTTACTCAATCACGCCTGAACGGCCCAACGGATCTGGATGAAATTCGGCACATAGATAGAGAAAAGTCTGGAATAGCATTTGGCTACTTTTTATTCCGGAAAATTGCGTAGTTCCCGCGGGATAGCGATAAACGAATTCTTGGCAGACGAAGTCGCTAGCATCAGCTAGTCTATTATATACACATACAATAGATGATTTGACAATACGAGTAGTAAAAGAGTTTTTCTAAACAACACAGTGAGGTCATTCCCTTACATTACATTATATTTTTGACGGAAGGTAATAGCGCGTCATCTCCTGGCGTAAGTGCTACAACGTCGAATGTACGAAACGTGATTAATAATACTAATGACTAGTGCTCTCAAGAGGCTAAGAGGGTTTCGCGTAGTATCGGTTGCTATGTAGTTTCACTTTGTATAATTTATAGATTTGTTCTGACTGCGCGAGGTTTACGGAAGGCTTTGTATGTGTGAAGTACACGTCGCCTAATAAGCCGATTGTATGAAAATTGGTAGGTATAATATTGGTTAGTATAATTTTTAAATGACATAATTATAAAACAACATAATGTATAATGATTAGGTACTAATATTTTAACCGGTTACTGGTCCGGTCAACAGTGTTGATAGTCAGGTGCATAGATATTGAATAAAATAAACTAAAAATTACGATTATAGACAACATTGGTAAACTACGCGGAATAGGAGCTCCGCTAAGTACAGCTTATTCATTATTTCTTATTTGTATACGACCGGATAGCCTAGTGGTTAGTGACCCTGACTACGAAGCTAGAGGTCCCGGGTTCGAATCCCGGTAGGGGCAGACATTTGTATGATGAATACGAATGTTTGTGCTCGAGTCACGGATATTGTATGTATTTAAGTATGTATTTACCTACATTATATAAGTATGTCTATCCGTTGCCTGGTACCCATAGTACAAGCCTTGTGCTTAGTTTAGGACTGAGTCAATTGGTGTAATTTGTCCCATGATATTTATTTATTTTTTATTTATTTATTTGTTTGAATAATATAATATATATTGTTAAGGATTTTTTATTTCTATACCTAAACTGTATCTCAGTGTTTGTTTACTGGTATTTGTTTTGATTTTATTTTGCACAATAACCGTTTACATAATAAATAATATATATGTACAAAATGTCATCGCAGAAAGAAGAAGAACATACGTCCAAAAAAATTAAATTAGCGAACAGAGCCGCGTGTCAACGCTAGTATATAACCAGGCTGATTCTTCGTGATCCTGGATTAACCCTGATTAGAATCACAGGGGTGTGTGCGAAACGCTAATTAGGTCAACGCTCAGCTCAAGCCTTCTAGCTTCTTTCAATGGTTGTTTCACTAAATTTGATGCATTTTTAATACACTAGATGGTTCGATTAGTCTTTCGCCCCTATACCCAGTTCCGACGATCGATTTGCACGTCAGAATCGCTACGGTCTTCCATCAGGGTTTCCCCTGACTTCGACCTGACCAGGCATAGTTCACCATCTTTCGGGTCCCAGCATCTGTGCTCAGAGCGCGCCTGCATTCACTGATTGGAAACGAGACGCCTCGGGAGTGCGAGAATCGAGTGAAACTCGACTCCATCCTCCCTGAGCACGCGACGATCGCACGCCTTCACAGTCGTGTTCGTTTCGCTGCCGCCGGGGCGAGCGCTCTCTGATGAAGAACTACGGAATAGTCCGAAACAATTGTCGGAGCATTCCTTCGGCTTTTATACGTGAGTTATCCGGTTTGTTGTAATTTTGTAGGGTTGTCCTTATTTTTTAACCGACTACAAAAAAGGAGGATAAAGGTGGAAACACATTGTTAACACGCGACGTGACCCGATACAACGCGACGCGTGTTGAGTCAAATCAAATTGTGTTATTTTCTATGACCAGAACCACACTATGAACATCCGACGCGACGCCATGCGCATACATTCGTTGCATCGGGTCGCGTCGCGTGTTAATAATGTGTTTCCACCTTCAAAATCTTTTTTTAGTTGTACCCTCCTGCTCCCAGGGTTCCGTAGTCAACATTTTCATAACAATATTTTCAGTCCTTTTTACAAGTTTCATTTTTCAACAAGGTTGATGACATTTTAAAGACGACACGGTTGGCCTAGTTGGTACTACCCTGCCTGCGAAGCAAGCGTCCTGGGTTCGAATCCTGGTAAGGGCATAATATATTTGTGTGATGAGCACGAATATTTTGTTCCTGAGTTATGGATGTTTCTATCTTTATAAGTATGTATTTCTCTATATAAGTATGTATATCGTTGTCCAGTACCCATAACACAAGCCTTACTTGCGCTTACTTTGGGACTAGGTCAATTTGTGTGAATTGACGATATTTCAAATTTCTTGATATTCATAAATCAAAAACCATTTCGAGAGAAACAATTGTAGAACACAAAAAAAATATTTTTGGATTTTTTCGTACAGTATTTTTTTGGAAAATGAGCAAAATATGTAAAACGGGAAATGACGTCCAGCGGCCGGTCCAATACTGCCATTATTAAAAACCTTGTCTTCCGGGTTTCCCTTTGACATTTACAACTTTCACAACACAACACTACTGACAGCTGACGGTTAATTTATTCGCACACCGCTCGGCTTTGTTGCCATCGGGAACACTAGATAACTGTTTGCCGGGCAATAATGCTAATATTTTTGCAAGTTTTCATTTAAAATCATATTTTTTGCGAAGTATTCTGTTTGAGTTTGTCAGCTCGTTTTGACGTTAATCGACATTGACAACTGCATTCACTGTCAAACTATTTAAGCACGGGTTTTGTCGGTCAATTAATGTACCTAATTATTTCAACGTTTTTTTAAGTGTACGAAACAAAGCAGTGACGTCATTTCGCTAATACTTGACGTTTGTTACTTACGTCCTTTCTGCTTGAGCAACGATTTAAATGGATTTTCCACGAAAATACAAGATGTTCACGAATATAAAAAAATATGGGTGTCTTAAAATTGTGCGCTCTTTCGAGCCAGACAATAAAAAGTAGCACTTGAAAAATTGAAATATTGTCAATTGTTCCCAAATATTTATTTATTTATTTTGTTTATTTATTTTAAAGGCTTTCGGGAGGCAGGAGGTTAAGGGCCTGTTTCACCACTCCTTAACTGTCAGTTATCTATGACTAGCTTCTGCCCTCGACTTCGTCCGCGTATTGCAATTGATATGTTTATCGCTATCCCGCGGGAACTATACAATTTTCCGGGATAAACAGTAGCCTATGTTTTAATCTAAGGTACCAGCTATCTTCGTTCCAAATTTTATCCATACCCATCCAGTCGTTTTAGCGTGAAGAAGGAACAAACATAAACACTCACATCGTCACATCGTCACACACAAACTTTTGCATTTATAATATTAGTAAGATTCTGTCTCTATTTATTACTACGAAACACACAGAGACGTCATCATAGACAACTAACAGTTAAGGAGTGGTGAAACAGGCCCTTGGTCTAATATTATTATATTCACGAGAAAAAATAACTGGTCACTTTTCATACAACTTTCTATGGGAAATGACCCGATACTTTTGCTCGTCAGTATAATTACAAGCTGAAAAATCGGCTATTGGTTCTATTTCAGATAAAGTTTAACATTACTTTAGTGTCTATTCTGTCTTTTTATATGGATTTTGTTACTTATGGCGATCCGATTTTAAAAACATGTTTACACGAAAACGCTCTTCCAGCCACAACCGTTGACTGCTTTGGTTTCCGATCGGCTGGTGATAAAGTATCCCAACTCCTCCTACTCGATAGTCAAAGAGCTTCTGACATGTTTTTGTAACTAATAAGGTAAGTGTAATGCTTATTTGATGGAATGGACTCTACCTATTATTTTAAAGAAACTCTGAATGCACGTAATACCTACTGTAAGACTTTATTTTGGTTAAGTGACAATGTCTTTTTAAAAACAAAACTGTTGCTACGACATAAACCACTTTAACAGTATATTCGTTGTTTCACTGACAAATCGTCTGCATGCGATAAATTTTTTGCGATAAACCTGGCAATTTTTTTTTAAATAATTGTTTTTTTCTGAGTAAATAGCGTTTTGTAGTACTGTGTTGTGTGTTGTTGTTTAAGAGAGAGAGGTAGAGAGAAAAATGGTAAATGCTATTGTGATTGCGAGCGTGCCAGACAACAGAGCTTATGCGCAAGGCAAAAAACGTGGAAAGTCACTACGCATGAGAATTTGATTTTATTGCTGTTGTTTTTTGTGTCGCAATTTTCCAGTTTCATATTATAATTTAAAAGCTGTCACATAAAATTACAAAGTACCATGTTTAATAAGCTATTCAAAAAATCACCGTATACTAAACTAGCGACCCGGCCTGGCTTCGCACGGTATATTATTCATGTATTACACTTATAAACCTCACACAACATAGCTCTCTATTTGAAAAAGAAAACCGCATTGAAATCCGTTGCGTGGTTTTAAAAATCTAAGCACACACAGTCTAAGCACACACACAATCTAGGGACACACAGACAGCGGGAAGCAACTTTGTTTTATACTATGTACCTAGTGACAATTAAGTTAATAGGATGAACTATAACAAACATGAATAGAAGCGGTAGTTTTTCAATACCATAGCTCTCGGCCTATATTCTTACGACTCCAGCAAGAATATAGAGTGGTGCAAAAGAAAATTCGCCCAATAAAAGTGCAACAAGAATAATGGTGCGACCAGAACTCGGACGTTCTGGAATATTCTCAAGTGGCGAAATTTGGCTGGATTTATGCTTTCAACGCGCATTAAGCACGGGAAGAAGGATTACCCTAATGTTCGTAAGTAAGTAGCCGTATTCGTTACTATTATGAGCACTACATTCCTTAAAAAGTAATTTAAATGCTCTCAAGTTAAATAACTCGTTAAAATAGCCTACCGTAATTTAAATTTTCACAATACATGTCGTATAGCCTAAAGAAGAATGTATTATGGAGCCGATCTTGTATCATAATTATGTTTTAAGAATAAACAATCATTCATTCATAATAAATGATAGTGTGTTCTTCAACTTTTGCGGCATCATCGAATTTATTGATGAAGACTATAGCCGTATTTTAAATGTAGGAGAAATCCACTCTCCACTACTCTTCCATCTCTATTTACTACTACAAAACAGATAGAGACGTCATCATAGATAACTGACACTTATATAGCTAGAACTTAACAGGGAGTTGTCAAACAGCCCCTTAGTAAGTATCTATAGACAACATATGTGTCACTTAGTTACATGAAATAAATGTTTTTTTTTTAGTGCAATAAAAGGTTATTCATTTGACAACTTAATAAATGCAAACAGTCAATCCAATTTTCCTTGCTCAGACCTTGACATTGTGTCAAGCTCCTTATCTCATTGGTATTCCATTATACCATCTTACAGATCGAGTAAAGTAAAAAATTGCTTCTCGAGTCGCAAAAGGAATTGTTTAAACAGAAATGTACGGATACTACCGGCTGGACTAACAATCTCATCTGAATATCATTTTAAACGAACATCCTTTGATCTCAACAAGATGTTTCAACACGTACAAGATGACCAGTTCAAAGTCAACCCCACTGCGGAGTCCATAACGTCTTATTCCGTTTAAGGGCAGGGTTCTTTCAGAGCTGGTAGCCAATTTTGCGAACTCCATAGAAGGAGTTAGAGTCGGAATTTCTATGTAGATCAAAAGGATAGTATATCGACACGTTTGGTCAGTAAATTTGAATCAGACAGCTTCTAGGATCGGGTATCAGTATTTCAATAAAAAATACGGCTCTGACACTACCATATTGATAGATATTTGGACCTTTGGAAATGAAATATTACGCTGGCCGGCGAATAAGTTCGGATTGGGTTTGTATATTGGCTTTTTGTGGGAAAAGGTGGATGACCTTGAACTGAGAGCAGCTGTTCGAGAGATGAAACGTTTCCATGCTGATAACTTATCTTTGACAAATTTAGAATTTAAACTGTTGCTTTCTGAAGAAACATGTTTTATTTACTACGTAAGGGGTCTCTCTGGTAACTACTTTAAACTGGTATAAGCAAGCTTTAAAAAAGTTGAAATTAAGAAATGAATCATAGTTGGTATCAACAGCTTTCGAATTTTAAAATGTTTTTGAATTGGATACTGCCACCGTTTAAGGTTTTTTTGGAAGTTTTTATTTATCTTGCTTTGTTGGTTTATATGTTTGCGTAGATCAAATCTTGCAGGGGCAATTCCAGGGGATTCAATTCCGATTCAGTATAGGTTCGCTCGTTGTTTGATCCGTACTAAAAATGACAGCCAAAACCTGAACTGAGTCGGGATTAAATCGCATTAAGACGTCATGATAATCGATGGCCCAGACGAATAAACGTGCAAGTGCCATTACACGAAAAATTTTTTTTAGCTTCTTTAGCTTTTATATACCCTAAGGCACGCTGTATATTTTTTTTAAGCTGGTATAATTTTCCGTTTATGAGAAATGACATTTTTTTCATTTATTCGTTGGTAATTTTCCATAAAAAGTTACACGAATAAGATTCCAAGAGAGTGTTGCTGTTTCAGTAATTGTGTTACTTAACACGAATATACGTGCAATGGCTGCGTCATGATTTTCTATAATTACTTTTTTTTAACTCAATATGGGTAATAATACTTTGCACGTTTATTCGTAGTAATCTTTGTTGTCGAGATTAGTGCGATCTAGCTTTGACCCTTTGTTCACGTTAAAAATTAACAAGAACAACATTGCAAACGCCGAATGCAAAATAAAACGAACTACAAAAATAGACGATAATAATACATTGCACTAAAACAATTACACTTTTTAACACGAATAACGTTGCAATAAGCCATAACACAAAGTGTCTTGATAATTAATGATTCGAATAAAAAAATAAAGGGGTTTTTCTTTATTTACGGGAAAATGGTCAAACATATGCGTCAAATATTTACACAGTTTTGTAAGTAATTTTTATATCAATCTAATGATATAATACACATATTATAACGGCTGCCACAACTAACGTAATATTTGTTAAAACTGATTTTATTTTCCCTGTAAAGTTGCTGTTTTACAATTACACGTTTATTCGTCTGGGCCCCTGTAACCGTTCCGCTCGCAGCCGGCTCGCGAGCCACATCCACACTAGGGTTTTTGGTTACTACGTGCAACAGTTACGGTTGCAACTCACAGGTAAGTACCCGGCTTAAAGATTTACAGATGCGTTTCCAGCTTAAAGGGATAAAAGAATACCTTACGTGTCAAAAATTTCACCTTCATCCGTTTTAGAACTTCACGCTTACCTCATAACCTAATTAACAAAATTACTTCAACGCGAAATTTCCGTTACATCCAAGTTTATAATTAAAGGGGAGATAGCAGCCGTAACTTTTCTCTCAACCTTGCTCTCAAAGAAAAAGAATCGTGCCCCGCAACGTCACAACTCTATTACGGCCCGGTATCTACTATACGCGATAAGCGGCAAGCGAGCGATTTTTTATCAGTACTTTGCGTATTAAGAGCGTTAAGTAAGGAATTACGATCGAGGCTCTAGTAGAAGCCCGAAGTCGAATGAGGGCTTTCTGAGTCGAGGTTCGTAATTCCCGTGCCGCCTGTGCAACATAGTAACAATTTTTTTCGTCATATTTGCGAATAAATAATTAATATTATAGGGTTAAAAAAAAACCGGCACACGCCGGAGACGTGGTGGTGGGTGCCGGAGGAGGGGGCTGTCGTCGCGGTCGCGGGCTGCTGCGTGGGCGGCGGAGGGCTGCAGGCGCTACTTACCGCTCTAGGGTTCGAAGAAAAAGCCCGAGGGTTTTATATAGGCCATAACGGCCAAGTCAACTTGCATGTTTTGGTTCTCTATTGTTTGCCCGAATTTCATATAAACTAATTTCACATGCCCGAATTTCATTTGCCATAATTTTATATTCCATAACGATATATATGCCATAATGATCATTAGCCATATTTTCATTTGCCATAATTTTCAGGTGCCATAACGATACGTTTGCCATAAATTTCGTTTTTCCTATTATCAATTGTCCTAATATCATTTGCCATAAAATTCAAATGCCATAATAATTATTTGCCATAAAAAAACCCAGAATTTTGATTCTTGTAATAATAATAATAACTAATTAAAAATGTTATTTTTTTACTACGGGTTGTGTTAATTATCTACGTTTAACAGATATGATGACATGTGTAGAAAACAAACAAAAATATGAACTGAATGACCCTGAGGCGAAGCCGACGGAGCTCCGCTTGGCGGAGCTCCTATTCCGCCTAGTTTTGGCGCTTCGCGCCTTGACGCCATTCTAACCTAACCTAACCTAATTAATTGACCAGGCATGTGGCTATTGAGGAGGGCTTTGCCCCCCGAGCCCCCCGAGCCCTTAGAGATGCTTCTATTTCAGCTCTGAGGGTCGCAAGAAACCTAACGAACCTACCGTGTTTCGGTAGCAGTAAATTTCAACAGTCTGGATCTGTTTTTTCCTTAATTATGGCAAATGATTGTTATGGCATGACATATTAGTGATTTTGAAAGTTATGGAAAGTAAAAATTATGGAAAGTGATATTATGGTATCTAATATTAGGGATGTTGAACATTATGACGTTTGAGTATTATGGCATTCAAAAATTATGGCATGTGATATTAGGGCAAATGAAGGTTATAGCCAGTGACCATTATGGCAAATGAAATTAGTACAAATGAAATTATGGGAAATGGAGGGATCCCGCATGTTTTGATACTGTTTACGTGCAAGTGTGATGAAATAGTACATTACTGCAGAGGCCGGGAAAGAAGGGCTTGCAGGCTGAGTAATGTATATAGACGGCCGAGCTTTGCGAGGCCGGATAGGAGTACGAAGCCTGCAAGTTCTTTCACGCCGAGGCTTGTATAGTGCTTTTCTCAAACATGCAATGAAATAAATAAAAAAAATCCAAAAAAACCCTTAGAATGTTGCCGCTAGCGCGTGCATTAGGCGGCGGGCGAGCAGCAGCAGCTGCATATCCTCCACGTGCGTGTCCTCCAGCAGCGCGCCCCGCGCACGACGACGACCACCACAAAACAAAACACGATCGCTTTGCAGGCCAAGGCCTGCCATTTTGTATGAAAATCCATTATATACCACTCGTTCATCCTATTCACATAAAAAAAAAATTGTCCAACCGCGCCCACAACGGGATACGTCCCGGCCTATTATTTGGAACGTAAGGTTGACGTTTCATTGCATCTTTGAGAAAAATACATTACGTCACAGGACATGTCTGCCACACACATGCACACACAGAGATGGGTTTACTCAGCTATTTGGTAGGCGCCGGAGAATGGATTCCGATGATAAGGCAGCCCAAGAAAGAGATGGCAGGATGATTTGGATGCGTACATGGAAGATTGGCCGGACAGTGCGCCGGACCGGGAGTTGCCAGTTTACCACTGAGTTATCATTAGCATTATCAGCCGTAGGACGTCCACTGTTAGACATAGGCCTCCCCTATAACTACTCTGCATAGGACAGTAAAATCGCTCGTCGCGCCGCTTTTCGCGCATAGTCGTACCCGCGATGTTACGATGCTGATGGCGGCTAACACGATTACCTTACTGGAACTTTCTGCACTTATTTATTCGAAAACTGAGGAATAAGTTCAACTGAGAAAGTATAGTCTGAGTTAGTTACTGATGCAGAAAGCTGCATTGTGAAAGTACTAAGTACTTTCATATTCCACTATACTTCGTTTTTTTTAGCATTACAAAGAAGGTAAACAATTGGCGTGTCCTTTTGTCGAAAAACACTTGTCTTTTTAAAGATCGTTAACTGGAAAATGTAAAACGGTAACAAAACAGATCAAAATATTCCAGGTTTCTTTAGTTTCTACAATCCTAAAATGATAGCGAATAGACCAAAATCTTAAGAATTATGTTATAGGCGATGCGGCTAGCAACCCATCACTATTTTGATTCCCCTTTTTACCTATATGCCCACAATTGTGCTAAACGTGGCCTTTAGTTTAGAGTTTATCGGGAACAGAAATACAGACAGGCACGGCTGAGGAGTTTGTGTTGCAACGAGAGTTTTCTGACACAAAATATCGCTAGATGGCTCTAGTATAGAGGTCCGGTTGACATTTCTGTCACGTTCGAGACTGGCTTTTAACTTGCGCCGCCAACCCCAACGTGAGAGATATGTCAAGCCGACCTCTACACTAAATGCCTTTTAGCGATATTTTGTCTGTCAGGAAACCTTCATTCCTGAAAACTGAGCATTTCGTGTTGTAAATACTTGTACCATTTGCGAGGGAAGAGAAGCAACTGGTACATATTATGTTTTTTCTTTGCTCCCAGAAAGCGTATTGAGGGAAAGGGCGAAAATCTTAGGAAACATGTTACTTAATAGGCGATGCGGCTAGCAATAGCAACCCATTAAAATTTTGATTCCCCTTTTCACCTATGCTATCACGCCAAACGTGGCAAATAGGCCTGTTAGGTACCTTAGGCTACCCCGTTAGGGATAAAGACGTGATTTTATGTAACATTTTTAGAAAACGTGCTAAACGTGACGTTTAGGTCTTGTTATCTTAGGTTCTGTCTACCCTGTAAGAGATAAAGACGCGAAAAAACTGAGCAATGCTCATCCAGGCACTTATTTATATTTTAATATTAACTTTGGAAGAATTATTTGTTTGCAAAAACGTTAAAATGGATTGGAATGTACTATATATAGACCGATCGCTTAAATGAATCCTCGCCCGCGCGGTGCAGGGGCGCGGGGTAGGACGACAAAGGGGGCCGAGAGAGGTGCGGGCGGCAGGCGCACTACCCACCCGCACCTCTCTCGGCCCTTTGTCATCCTACCTTTGACATCCGAAGATGTCAAAGGGTCGAGAGAGGTGGGGGCGGGTAGTGCGCCTGCCGCCCGCACCTCTCTCGGCCCCCTTTGTCGTCATACCCCGCACCTCTGCGCGCGAAAACTCATTTAAGCGGTCAATTTATAATACTACTAGCTGTTGCCAGCGACTTCGTCTGCAAAGAATTTGTTTATCGCTATCCTGCGGGAACTACGCAATTTTCCGGGATAAAAAGTAGCCTATGTGCTATTCCAGACTCTTCTCTATCTATGTGCCGAATTTCATCCAGATCCGTTGGGCCGTTCTGGCGTGATTGAGTAACAAACGAACATCCATCCATCCATCCATACTTTCGCATTTATAATATTAGATTAGATTAGATTAGATTAGAAGTAACCCGTGACGTCACTTACCATTTAATTTCTGAGCCACCGTTTTGACTCGATCCGTAATCTCACGTGTGCCCAAAGGGTCCCCACGACCTATTAACGTGAGACTCGATCTTTTGTCAACTGACCCGCGCCGTCCCGTCAAAATCATCCGGCCCGCAAACGATAACCCTCCATCAGTCCGAGCTAGGGATGCAAACACCGAGTCGATTTATCGATGCATCAATTCGAAAAAGTCGAATAGATTTTTATGTGTAGGTATTGTACCGTTGGGGTAGACGAGTTATTGAGTGGAGACCACGGATCGGCAAACGTAGCGTAGGACGTTCTCAGACTCTGTGGAGCGAGGATCTTCGCAAGGCGGCTGGCAAGAGCTGGATGAGAGTGGCCGAAGATCGTGCTCAGTGGCGTGCCATGGGAGAGGCCTATGTCCAGCAGAGGTAGCCTGGTTGTTTGACCTATAGCCTCTCAAGCAGAGAGTCGTGCGTAATCCCGGGCTCTCTCTGAGTTTTTCGGAATTTACGTGCGATATCTCACATTTACTATGCGCTTTTCGGTGAAGGAAAACATCGTGAAGAAACTTAGACACAACTGCGAAGCAATTCTATGGTGTGTGTGAAGTTTCCAATCCGCACCGGGCCCGCGTATGTAAAGGATAATCGTAATGCAGCAACAGGCTGAGTGTGGCCCTTTTGGCACTTGCGGCACATGTAATATTTTTTGAATTGTTCTTTTTTGTTTTTTATTTTATTTTTTATGTGTCGTTTAGTGTCAATAAATGTTTTCTTTCTTTCTTTCTTTAATGATAATTCCAACTGATGCAAAACATCATTAACAGATTTCTAGAAATCAATTAACTCGAGAACTTTCATGTTGGTCTGGAAGCAAACCAACGTATTGGTTGGCGTATTGGTTGGTTGGTATTGGTTGCTGTTGCCGCAGTTGCAGTTACTGCCATATTTTTCTTGGGATGGGCGAAAATCTTAGGAATCATGTTATAGGCAATGCTCCTAAAACCCATCACTAAATATTTTTAATATCCTTTTCCATGCTAAACGTGGCAGAGATATAGACGTAATTTGTGTTATGTATGTTGTAATCAAATTCAGCATCGATTCTTTGACATCGTAGTCGAACAAGTAATCGATATTTTTCCGAATCGCCATCCCTATTAGTCCGAACTATGGTCGTTACCGCTAATTCGCGAGCGATGTAGAAACATACGATTCGCTCCGATCGCTACTGATTTGTCCCTGTAATAGCGGCATTAGTCTCATCCCAGGACTGATGGCGCAAATCAATTCTCCCGCCTATTGTCTGAATTGTTTATTGGTTTGGTTTTTTTTTTAGGAAACGATGGAACATTTGTTTTAGTTTTGTTACGTCATTATGTGGACGCTCGATCGTAAAATTTTCTCGATCATGAAAATTCCGAAGCACTTAAGAGCGTTATTCCCTACTGAGCTGGCAACGTCGCATTTTTGGTGTTTTTTAAGATTATTTCACGGAAACTGAATGAAAGTTTCAAATCTGTGCGTATGTAGTGCACTTTGTTTTAGTGTATTAACGTGTCTAATGCAATTATTGCTCGTGATGGACTTTTATTTTCTTATTAAACGAGATTATATTATTATATCCCTTTAATACGAAAATAAAAGTCCATCACGTTCATTCAATTTCTGTGAAAGAATAAAAAAAAACACCGACATTGCGACGTTGCCAGCTCTGTAGGAATACTATTATTATGATGTCATCCATTCAATCACAGTTAAAATAAACATATACAACAAAGAGTACAATAAAGAGTTATACATCATACATACATATTTAGGATTTGATATCTTTAAAGTAGTATTGAGAATAGGACGCAATTATAAAAACTTACACTTCAGACCAGTTCTTATTTTTCTCTAGTTTCAAAAGTGCTCTAGATAGACCTAAATCCTACAAGACTAAGTTTACTTTCCGAAACACTATTGATACAGGTCGATCAGTTTATCATCCTTTGTCGCGATGCCACTAAAACTAAAACTTCCCCTTTGTCACTCATAAAACAGATAAAAAAGAGCGCAGTGCTATAAATAACAAAAACGCATCAACTGTGTAGGATCGCACTTCCTTTGTTTTCGCATGTCAAGCCACTGGAAAAGTTTAGTATACAGTTTCGAACTGTTTGCGTTGCAACTCGTACACTTGCTATAGATAACTTGCAATAAAAAGTGAATGTGGGTTTCATATCATAAAGGGAACCGCTACACAAAATGTCAAAATTTGCACAGGTACGGTCGCCCAAATATGTGGTCTACCACTTTTTATCAAACTTCCTATCAAATGAAAATGTCACTTAACTCGAACTTTCAAGTTGACGGCCTGTCTTATCGACATTATTATATTGTGACGTGCAAAGGCATTTTAACCTTAGGGTGGTTGATCACATATTTGGCTGACGGTACCATGTAGGCACCAAATTAAAGAAAATTATTAGATAAGCAATAAGCTACCAAACGCTGGCTGCTGGTTGGATGCAGGTGGCGAGTAGTCTTTCATTATGGTGTGCTAAGGGGGAGGCCGTCTTCAGGCTGATGATGATGATGATGAATAGGCTGCCATATCGCTTCAGAGCGATCTCTAGCAGGCAGCTTTAAAAACGGAATAAGGAAAACATCCAAACTCATGTTTACAAATTTTCATACTCCACATTCAACAACAATACAACTACTTAAACACTGCAACATTTAGCTGTGAGCCCAAAACGGTTTCGCAAAAGAACAATAAAAATGTTTCACGTAATACAGTAGTATCCCACGGGACGCGGATGAAAGTGTATCCAGCGATGATATTAGGGTCCTGGCACATCGGCGATATGCGTGCGGAATTTCTATTAGGTACCTAAAGGAGCGTTTTGCTTTATGTTCTGCTGGCGTCACACACGGTCGCGGAGAAGCACGAACAGGACAATACAATACAATACAAGTACTCTTTATTGAACACCACAAACGACGAAAAAATAAAAATAAATGCCAAAACGAAAACGAAAACAAAAAACAACAAAATGAAGACGAGAAAAAATGCTGATTATATCGCACTAGCGACCCGCCTCGGCTTCGCACGGTATATTATGCATGTATTTTACATATAAACCTTCCTCTTGATTCACTCTATCTATTAAAAAAAACCACATCAAAATCCGGAAAGATTTAAGCATACATAGAGACATAAGGACAGAGAAAGCGACTTTGTTTTATACTATGTAGTGATGATAATTAGCCCGTAAAAAGCAGTGGTAGCCTAGTGGTTTGACCTGCGGCCTCTCAAGAGGGTCGTGGGTTCAAGCCCAGGCTCGCGCCTCTGAGTGTTCGGAATTTATGTGCGTTATTAGGTACATTTGAAATTTACCATGAGCTTGAAAGAAAACATCGTGAGGAGCCTGCACATCTGCGAAACAATTCAATGATGTGTGTGAAGTTGCCAATCAGCACTGGGAACTATAGGCCAAGACCTCTCATTCTGAGGGGAGACCTGTGCCCAGCGGGACTTATATACGCTGGAGATGATGATGATTAGCCCGTATCAGTCCACTGTTGGATATACTTAGGCCTTGGCACGCCTCTGAACTGGATCTTCAGATCTCCATTCTCTGCCCGCAGTCTCTTCTTCACTTTCCTTGATGTATAATTTTATTATTTTATTTAATTATTCAACAAAAGAAATGTGATGTAGGTAGTAAGCAACTAGGAAATAAGTGGGTAGAAAGCTTCTATTTGTATGTCAGTCAGTCTTGCAATAAACACTATACCGAACGGCTGTGGTTGTACTACACGAGCTCCTGTACGAGTCCTAGCTATCCAGAAATTTCCCAAGAAAGTTATGCTATTTAAATGTTTTAATAAACGGCCCTCAGCCCTCCACAAGTTTTGTTCGATTTCGACAACGGTCCCCGTATTAAAATCTAGCTGTTGCCTGTGACTTCGTCTGCAAATAATTCGTTTATCACTATCCCGCGGGAATTTTTCGGGATAAAAAGTAGCCTATGTGCTATTCCAGACTTTTCTCTATCTATGTGCCGAATTTCATCCAGATTCGTTGAGCCGTTCTGGCGTGATTGAGTAACAAACAAACATCCATCCATCCATACTTTTGCATTTTATAATATTAGTTAGATTAGATCTTAGTCTAAGGATTAGATAGTGCCTCCTCAAGGCAGCTCTACAATACATAGGTTGTTTATGCAAACATGGGTGTCAGATATTAATAAAGCGATGTTGGCTAGTCTGCCCAACTGTGGATCCCAGCAGGCTCTCAGCGAGGATCAGCAAAAGCCACGGACATCCCAATATGAGATGAAAGGGATGTTCGCCCCCGTATCACAAATAAGCTCCCCTTACTCTACGATAACAAGTTTATCGAACTACCCGTTATAAGTTATTAATATTGGTATAATAAACTTTTGCTCTCTTGAAGTAAAACTAAAGATGCGAGATAATGGAACCATTTTTTATGTGAGTAATAGCAATCCGCCTCGGCTTTACACGGATGCAATGTTATATTATACATCCTTAGTAAGTAGCCATCTTTAATAATATTATGAAGAGGTAAAGTTGGTGACTTTGTGAGGGTAAAAATTCTTTTAACAATAGACAACTACATTATTTTTGAGTGTTTTAGACTATATTTTGATTCTGCGCGGAAAAAGTCGCAGGCAAATTAATCTGAAGTCGGTTCAAACACATTTATAAAAGTGTATATCAAATTTAACATGCTACATGATTGAAATGTGGAAAATGGGAAACAAAAGTTTAATTAAGTCAACGTAGTGTGCGGGGCTATTATTTCACAGAATTTATTTCATTTTGTAGGCCTGCACGTGAATGAAAGTCAGCTATTTCCAATTAACCCACGCACAGCTGCGATTTCATAAAACATTATAATTGTGAAAGACAAAAGGTAGAGACTCGTGAAACAAAGTGACACAAAGGTTTTTTTGTACCACTGTTGATCACAGTTTTAAATGATTGACTTGAAATTATTGGTAGGCTTACAACAGATGACACTGCAATTACAGTCAACAAAGCTCTCTACCAGAAAAGAACAAGCTTAAATTATAAATGAAATAGAAGAATTACTCTGTATATGCCAATTGTTTAGGTCGGTAGGTATAAACAACACAAAATGTTGAGGAAGTTAATCTAGCTATATTATTATGATCTTTTGAGGCGTTCGAAAAATCTAACGGGATCATCGTAAAATAAAAAATAAGACTAAAACTTGAAAAGAGAAAGCTCCGATGATAATATATTAACATTATCATTAGTATAAACTTTCACAAGCGAAAAAATACATCAGAAACTAGAAATTCATATTTCATTGGACCCAAAGTGCATCGTGAACTCACAAAGACTGCACTAATGCAATGCTGACCTTCCGAATGGGTGCACTTTTGGCTTTCCCGTCTGGCTTTTATTTCATTTGTCTGGAATGAATTCCAGCAGTACTCTGGAACCAGGCTAGGAATTGAGAAATTTTCTCTTCCGAATACATTATTAACTGCATGCAAAAATTATCAGAATTTGACAACAAATTTCAACGCATTTATTTTAAAGGCTAATTCTTTTATTATTATTAAACATACAACATTGACATTGGTCACAATATTAAAATTGAAATAAATCAAAACTATAAAGAAACAAAAAAACATTTAACTTGCTATTCTGCTACGAACATGCAAGATAGCCAAGACTATGCGACATACCTACCTCTACCATGTTTTTACATGCAAGTCATAAAACATACATAAATTCCACAAGCCCAACTATCCACTACACCACACACAACACTGAAGAACTGGTGATGCGTCATGCGATGAAAGTACGGACAGAACATTTTGTCTTGGACTCAGAATCAAAACTACGACGTAATGCACATTTTACCAGACAAAATCCAAATTCGACTTCACCCAAATCACAACAGAATCCGTTTTTTATCCTGTAATCTGTGGTTAGTTCTCGACCCTCGCAAATACTTACCCGCTAGATATCTATCGTATTGGTTCGACGTTTAGGTGAGTTGATTTCACGGACCACTGGGTAAGTCCATTCTCCAGAAACATTATGGCGATAGTTAATACTACAATGTATAGAGGGTAAGCTTAGGTATTTGAGTAAACCTACGCTATCTAAAGTGGAGAACGTTTTGGAATTATAATAAAGACTTCGAACGTTCCAAATCCATACAAGGCTATCCTTAGGAAACTCAAAAAGATTTTGGTGACAATGAGGCCTATCTTTGAAAAATCTGAAGTAGGTAGTTCTAGTGGCTCTAGATAGGTTTCCAAGGTGTTACATTTTCTCATATTTACCTTTTCACAATAATACCTAACATAATAATATTTTGTCTCTTATTTGACAATCGTGTTTGTTTCTTAATTTTAGGAGAATAAAGCATTTACTTAATTACTTACCTCATAGATATTTTCGCATTTTTGAAGACAAGGTTTTCCAGGTTTATCTATCCCTGTAATATATCGGACTAATTTGAAAATACATCTGTCATCATTTTTCTCTCTCTCTTAAATACATTTCGTATTATGAGTATAACCCCAAACCCCCCAAAGCCAAAACTCTGCACAAAGGTTCGCTAAAACAATTGACGGACTGAACTTCTCATAATTTCAACGCTGGCCACTAAATTAACTGTTTCAAAGCACACAGTAATTGCATTGTTATACAGTTTTTGATCAACAAACATCTAAAGTGAGCAGTGAACAAACAATCGAGGGTAGCCCGCATTGGCTGGGCTACAAAAACATTCCGGAACGCCTATTTGTCGTGTGGAGCAGTTGTTTTCGGGAATATTTTTCTTAACAATGATGAGACGTGGGTTACACGCTCGTTCTGTTTTAGTTGAGTCTATTAATCGAGGTCTATTGGATAAAAATATAAGGGACTCGCGCGATGAAAGATCAGTATGTACAAATTTGTAGTTATAACTAATAGACTCAACTAAAGCACAAAATGTAAATAGTAGGGCAAATGTCGAAATATAATTTACCCTGTGAACGGTCGTATCTATGAAAATCCAGCGTAAGCAGAGCCCTCCTAAGCAAATTGCACGCAGTATGGGATCATTTTATATTGGTTATTGACATAGACCAACGTATTTTTTTTTTTACTTTTTTCCTTGGATGCGCTTCATGCGCTATAAGAGCAACTTTTATATAAATTTTAAGTTTCTAAGGCAACTGGAAGTACTCCAAAAGTTTTGATACTACGAGTTAATGTACGAGTACGACAATTTGGGAAACACGCTAACTCATTCCGATATAATTTAAGTCTATTCTTCTAGAGTATTCTACAGTATGAAGTGACTATATCCAGCCAGATATAATTGTGATTTCTTATCATAAAGCTGTACTAAAACCAAATCAACATAGTATTTTCATGTGACACAACATAATATTTTTTGTTCCATGTTTATATTTACACTAACTCGTACGCAACTTTTCTCAACACGTACCCCACCAAATGAAACTAGAAAGTCGAGACCGCGCATCACTCTCGAGGGGGCCGCAAACTTCTCGACCAAAATTCATAACTTCATTTTGGTCTATTTCGCATTAGAAAGTTGAATTTTAACAGTACCGGCCATCTGCAAAGTTAAGGCCCAACTTTGCGTAAAAGCAGGGGTTATAGTGGCTGGATTTAATTTGAGCTAGAACTCTGTGAAGTAGAACACTAACATTAAATTCTGATGTTGATAAAGTTGTTTTGTTTCTAGTTTGTTTAAATAATCGATTGATTGGTTCGGTTAGTGGAGAAATATTCTCGTCTCAGTTAGAGGATAGCATTGCTGAACATTAAACCTGTTCCAAAGAGCTCCACGATGGACAGTTATGCTAACCAGAGCCAGTGGCTTCAGTGAATTGTCTAGATAATAATATCGTTTATCTTGCAGGAGGCCTAATAATATTTCGTTTTTAGGGTTCCGTACCTCAAAAGGAAAAAACGGAACCCTTATAGGATCACTTTGTTGTCCGTCCGTCCGTTCGTCTGTCAAGACCCTTTTTTTCAGGAACGCGTGGAGGTATCAAGCTGAAATTTATATCAAATACTCAAGTCTATTGCCCCTTAGAGCTGTGAAAAAATCAAACTTCTAAGCCAACGCAATCAAAAGATGCAGCTCAAGGGAATCAAAACCTACGGGGTACTTCCTGTGAACGCAGAATCTTGAAATTTGGTATGAAGGTAGGTCTTATAGCACAAATTAAGGAATAATTGCGAAAACCGTAAATATGTATGTATGTCTGTATGTATCAGTGACCAATATAAAGTGACCCCACACTGCGTACATTTTGCTTTGGAGCAGGGCTCTGCTTACACTTATATTTATAGATATTTTATAGATAATGATACGGAAACCTCGGTGCGCGAGTCCGACTCGCACTTGGCCGGTTTTTCAAATCGCAGGCCGCTCCAAAATTCGGACAGCTCCAGCGGCCATCTCATTATGTTCAATCTTATAATTCTCGTCTAAAGGTTTATTAACCTGGTCTACCAAAAGGTTTACTACTCCTTTATTTAAAAACTTGTTTAGTTTTCTGCTAATGTCAGTACCTTGGATCACCGAAGTTGTTCGTTGTTCGTTAAACCAAAAAAGTGGTTTTACAATAAAATTAAATAGGTAACTACTTGATCATGAAATACGTAAAGTAGGTACAAAAAGTAACTTTTTGACGAAACTTGTAGATTTACTGGATTACTAAACGAAGCATATTAGATGCAAAGTTACTAAGTAAGCATCAAATACATAATGTAGGGTCATATAAAGGAGTAAAGTAAGTTTTGCACCTTTGCTGGATCATCTCATTTTATTCTTCGACACAATATTTGTACAGGGAAATTGGACCTATGTCAATATCCTTCCGGCAGAACATTCTACGGTTACTTCGTGAACGTGCAAGTTTTTTTACATACCTTATTATATAAAACTGTCAAACACTCTTCGAGTTTTTAGTTTTCTGACACGTCATCAATATTGTATCGATATCAAACGTAGCTGTAGGTAAACGTATTCAATAGCGTGTGTAATGTGTGCGTGTGTAGCGTGTGTAGTGTGTGTAATGTAAACACTTTATTGTACAAACATAAAGGAACAACCTTAATCCCTTTAAAAGATTTCTACCAGTCAACCTTTAAGTGGATGATAGGAACATTTAAGTACATTAGGACCGACCAAGATCTTACTATAATTTTTGTTGCAAATTGTAGATTTGTTGGTGCTTTGATTTATTCGACTTATTAGAAAAACTACTAACAGTGACATTACATTCGGTTTACTAACGTTAAAACGTTAACGTTAACGTAAAAATTATTGACAAAATGATCATTTGACAAACTTTAAATTCCTATCTAATAAACCGTAAACTTTTTTAAAAACTTATAAAACAAACCTAACCTAAACTAATGTGAGCCACGCATAAAGGTTTTTTGATTTTTAAAAAAGTTCACGGTTTATCAGATATTTAAATTTTGACAAAATAATGATCATTTTGTAAAATGATACTTTTGTCAATAATTTTTAGGTCAAATGGAAGGACACCATTAAATTCATTTCCGTTGTTAATGTCTTGATGACGTAGCAATAAAAAGAGGAATGACAATTTTACTTTACTCACTGTTACTTCCCATTCCCACATGCCACCAAAATCAAAGCCCACGGGAGGTATTCCAGAAACAAAACAACCAAACCCAGCCTATGTCGTTTAGATTTTGTCAACAACTGCCCTAAACGCCCTAATAAATGTGCAATCTCGCGCTGGAGTCCGTCCGTGTTCTGTGCAGACAATAATCTGTCTTTAAGTGAGAAATCTCCCAATTTCTATTCTGAACATGTCTGGGGCCTTAGAATGTAACCCTCTTGGAGAAACAAAACAGCGCGGCCGCTATTTGAAGCTCATATTAAAGACAAAGCTTCGACACTATATACAATCAGGCGTTACTTTGCTAAGGTCGACAATAAAAGGATAACTTTACATTGCTTTTCCACGCAATAGTGAGGTCAAGTTCTCCTTTACAAAATGCAATAATCAACTAAAGCTTCTATAGACCAACCGCTTAAATGAGTCCTTTTCCGCGCAGCACAGGAACACTGGGTAGGACGACAAAGGGGACCGAGAGAGGTGCGGGCGTGTAGTTCTTTTTTTTCTAAGCGGTTTATGTCCCAAGTAGTCTATCTTAACACATCGAATGCTGCGCACTGTACGCTACGCACGGAAGCAGGGTTGTGTCAACGATGTCCTATGATAATAGAACTGTAAATCTCATACATTTTTATAGCTTAATTTGAAACAATTCCGGCCGTGCCATGTCAAAGTAGTTTTCGATTTACATTAATGTGCCCTTAAAGGTTAGAAAATGTTGGGTAAGGAAACTATTACGACCTTTTAAATAAAATCACCATAATAATCATCATCGTCATCATAATCACCGTAAATCTGTCCCATCTCGTCTGAGCTATAGTTGCCACGCAGATCAGGCCTCTATTTCACCAATACGACAATTGTCGGTGACAAGTGACAATTCTCTTTACATAACAAACTCTACGAGAATCATTGCATTTTGAATTGTCAATGGTTACCGACAGTAAAATTGTCGATTTGATGAAACAGGGGCCTGGTGTGGATTGGAAACAAAAATCATTGAATTTCTTCGTATGTGTGTGCTGGTTACCTCGCAATGCTTGCCTTTACTGAAAAGCCTTTAAAGAATTGTAAATGTAAATATGTATTAATTTTATGTACCTAGCAGTCTCTGCCTACCCCTGTGCTGGGAAAGAGGCGTGACGGTATGTATGTGTGTATGTGTAAATGTAAACATTTGCAGCCGTTTTGCCAGTTTGCAACTTCATGAATATGAGGGTAGGTGTATAAAGAAACGTTTTTATATCATGTCTATTACGAGTACTCGAACGTTCTTTTACAGTTTGAATCGAGCACATACAATATTCCGTTCAAATAAAAAAATTACAATAGGCAAGCAAACTGATGTAAATTATGTTTGTACGGGAGTGCGGAGTGTCAACATCCGACTCGAATTCAGATAAAGGCTTGATCACACTGACGCTCGAGCCTTTAGCGTACGTTGTCACACAATAACCAAACCTAAAATTTTCATTTTTGATACAAGTTTTTTTTGCTGACTGTACATTTTGTTGACTAGAGTCTGGCAAACGAAAGCGTGACCTGAGAAACTTTGACTTGCCTTTGACAGAGTAATAATGTTGCCATATATATATATATATTTTATATGAATAGGAAGGCAAACGAGCAAGTGGGTCACCTGATGGTAAGTGATCACCACTGCCCATAGACACTCGCAACCCCGGAGGGTAAGATGAAATTCCTCTTGTGCCCGTAATTTCCCCGGCTGAGTTACTCTCCACACCGGAACACAGCAGTAAAACTTTTAAAAAAATCCAGGTCACGCTTTCGTTTGCCAGACTCTTACTTGCATTGCCATCCGTTCTACATATGTGTAGAATTTGTACCAAATTTCAAGTCAATCAGAGCAACCAACTTTCTATACAAATTGCCGTGCTCCCAAAAAATGGAAGGTACTTCCAGTTTCCAGTTGCTTCAACTTAGACATTTGAAACTTAGTATAAAGGTAGCTCTTATATGGAATGAAATGTATCTAGTCTATTTTTTATGTAAGTTACTCACATAGACTACTATATATCTAAGTAACCAGTATAGAATGAGCTCACTCTGCCTACATATTGCTAAGGAACAGGCCTCTGCTAACACTGAATTTTATTCACTTGCTGAATTTGTACAAAACCTTCGCTACGCGAGTTCGACTAGCACTTGTTTTTTTTTACTTTGAAACTGGGTTAAGAATTGGTGTCAATATCTCAAGATATATATTAAATTTCTGTTGGTTAAATTGTCATGAATCTAACGAGGATATAACTCTAAAAACCGCTTATTGAATTACATCTATTTTTACTATCCTGGAGTTAGTTCCATTAAGGATCAGAGAAAACTATCCTTCAACATAAACTAGTTACTCCTAGTTATATTAGGGCACTGGCTCGAACTGCTAGTAACTTACCTCGTCTTTCTACTTTCAGAAACAGAACACATCGCGATCACAGAACAGTTGTTGGCAGTACAGCTACTTGCTTTACCTGTGCAAATAACTCTTCTAAGCTTTTTATTACATAAGGCACTGTTATCAAGTACTTAGTAGCTTTTGTCTCATCTAATCTATTCGAACGCGTTTGCGTTAAAATCTCAAATGTTATTAAATCAGTTTGCTGTCGTTAGATGTCGCTAGTTAGCGCTGCGAATTTGCTCACAATAATTGAGACCCTTTCGCTAACGGAACGTTTCTCCATTGCGATTTATTCTTTAGTCTTGTTGATGTATTTAAGCCGTCTATCTATTTTTCTACATAGTACTAGCACTAGAGGCTTAGAACATTTTGTCGGAATGACTCTACTGCGTCTCCCTCGCCCGTATCACCGAACGGAGAAATAAAAGATCCGCCTTACAAGAGTGTAATCCGGGACGTGTGCCGCGAATGGTCAGTGAGATAAGACGGCTAATTTATAGCGTCTCAATACCTCCTCACACGGATATTGAGGCTCTGGAAGACGTAATAAGTCTAAATATATAAAAGAAGAAACTGACTGACTTACTGACTGACATATCAGCGCACAGCCCAAACCGCTGGTTCTAGAGATTCCAAATTTGGCACGTAGGTTCCTTATAAGGTCTAGGGGTGCACTAAGAAAGGGTTTTTCAAAATTCGACCCCTAAAGGGGTTAAATGGGGGTCCAAAGTTTGTATGGGGAAACAAGATTAGTTAGACTATTTTACTCGAAACTTCACAGGAGTATTTCTAACGATAAATGAGTAAACACCTGTTTCAGGTTTTTTGAAAATTCAACCCCTAAAAGGGGGATAGGGGGTGACAAAGTCTGAAAATCAACGTGGATATAATTATTACTATATTATAGTGGGTAGTATTGTTTGTACGGTTTATCGGGTCGCTGATTACGAAAACAACAACACACATAGGCTACCTGACACACACACACACACACACACACACACACACACACACACACAAATTTCCACGGGAACGGAAAAAAACGGGATTTATTATATTTGAATCCGAGTGACCCTATCTCAGTAACTATACTTAATAAATATAGACTTCAAGTTTCGTATACAAGTAGATGATAACAAAACTAAGAAAATAATTTCAGGATTTTTGGAAATTCTCACGGGATAAGGCAAAGACGGGATTTATATATTCAGTTCAACGAAATCCTATGAACTATAATTACTAGACTCTTCAAATTTGGCATAGAAGTAGGTGATTATAATAGTAAACAACGGTTTTAAGAATTTTCGAAAATTTCAACGGGATAAGGAAAAAACGTATTCAGTTCTACGGGATCGATTTTTCGTTTTAATTATCGTAGAAAACTGCAATTTGGCCTTCAGGTTCCTTGGGCAGTATAGGAGAGCACTACAAAAGGATTTCCCAAAATTTTGACGGACATGAACGGGAAAACTGGATTTTTTGTTATACTGCAGGTCGTAGAAAGTTAAAATTTGGCATGTAGGTTGCTTGGGAAGTGTAAGGAAGCATTAAGAGACAATTTTTCGAAATTCCCACGGGAACGGGAAAAACGGGACTTTTCGTTTTACTGGTTGTAGAAAGCTGAAATTCGACATGTACTTAGTAGATTGCTTGGGGAGTGAGCATTTAGAGAGGACTTTCCAAAATTCCCACGGGAACGGGAAATAACGGGATTTTTTGTTTTACTGGTCGTAGAAAGCTGAAATTTGGCATGTAGGTTGTGGAAGCACTCAGAGACAAATATCCTGAAATTCCCACGGGAACGGGAAAAACGGGATTTTTCGTTTTACTGGTTGTAAAAAGCTGAAACATGGCATGTAAGTTGCTTGAAGAGTGTAGAGAAGCTATAAGAGATAATTTTCCAAAATTTGAAAACGGGACTTTTCGTTTTACTGGTTGTAAAACGCTGAAATTCGGCATTTAGGTTGTTTGGAGAGTGTAGAGGAGCATTAAGAGAGGAATTTCCAAAATTCTCACGTGAACGGGAAAAACGAGATTTTTCTTTTTACTGGTCGTAGAAAGCTGAAATTTGGCAAGTGGGTTCCTTGGGGAGTGTAGAGAGCATTAAGAGAACATTTCCTGAAATTCTTACGGGAACGGAAAAAAAGCGGGATTGAAATAGTCCTGGTATATGCAAGCGAAGCCGCGGGCAAAAGCTATTTGTCAATAAATGAGTCTACGCGGACGAAGTCGCGGGAAAAAGCTAGTATTATTATAAGAAAAACAGGACTTAATCACGTAATTAAAAAGTATTTTTGTAAATACCTCAACGTTGCGGACGCGACTTTGCATCCATGGTATCGAGGTGTGTCGCGTCGTGGTGTCGATTTTCTTATAATAATTGTGTTAAAATAGCGAAAGTTTAATTAATAAAAAATAAATAAATATCTTGGGACAATTGACACCAATTGATCTAGTCCCAAACTAAGCAAAGCTTGTGATATGGGCACTAGACAACGGATAAACATACTTATATAAATAAATATATACTTAAATACATATTAAACTATATATTACTAGCTTTTGCCCGCGACTTCGTCCGCGCAGAATTATGATTTGCGCTAGAATTTTTCCTCTCTCCCATCGAAAATGTACAAAAACAGCCAAATGGAAGTCGTACACTTTAACACAAAGGTTTTCCTACTACCTACCTAACTCAACGAAATAAAACAGTTTCTTGCATGGATCCACTTCCATTATTTTTTATCCCATCCTTTTGTTCGAAATGTGGGAAATTCGAAAAATCTAATCTTATGACACCTACGTGACCATCAAAGAGCATGTAAATACAAAGTTTATATTTTCTATACGGTCCTTTTATCCCGTGGGAAAATTGGAAAATCCCTTTGTAGTGCACCTCTTTGATCATCAAGGAATGTCTGCCAAATACCAAGAAACTATATTAGCAAGTCAGTAAAATTACTCTTTTTTCTTATTCCACGGGAAATTCTCAGATTCCTGAAATCAGTTTTCAGATATCATAATTATCTACTTGTATGTCAAATTTCATGGCTAATAATTATAGTTATGGAGATAGGCTCCCTTTTTAGAGGACTTATAAACCCCATGTATTCCCTATCCCGTGGGAGTTTAAAAAAATCCAGTGCACGTCTATGATATTGAAGCAATATTTATTTACGTTGTGACTCTAGCCAGCTGCGATTTTTGACATGTTCATCGCTATCCCGCGGGAACTATGCAATTTTCCCGGGATAAAAAGTAGCCTATAACCGGGCCGGTGATTTTCTCAACAGATTAGTAAAGCTTGCAATCAAAATCCGTTCAGCCGTTTTCACGTGATGCGCTCGCAAATATACGCGTGTTCTGTAATCGATTCTAAGTATCCCCAGAAAATATCTTCCATGTACAGACTTTGGAAGCTCTTCAGCTTCATTATAATGTATGTATAGATACTAAAAAAAAAAAGCCGTGGTAGCCTAGTGGTTTGACCTGTGTCCTCTCAAGCAGAGTGTCGTGGGTTCAAATCCCGGGCTCGCACTTCTGAGTTTTTCGGAATTTATGTGCGAAAACTACATTTGAAATTTGCCATGAGCTATTCGGTGAAGGAAAAACATCGCGAGGAAACCTGCACACATCTGCAAAGAAATTCAATGGTGTGTGTTAAGTTCCCAATCCGCACTGGGCGCGCGTGGGAACTATAGCCCAAACCCTCCAATACACGGAGGAGGCCTATGTCATGAGGCACGCCGAATAACGCGCCAATTTAATACAAAAAAAAAACCAATAACAACAACCTGTACGTTTACTGAAATTCTAGCGAATTGGGAATAAAAAAGGCTATTTATTTATTTATTTATGTATATATAATACTTATAAACCATTATCTTAAAACATTTTATCTACTAAAAAAGTACCGCATCAAATCCGTTGCGTTAGTTTTAAAGATCAAGCATACATAGGGCCAGACAGACAGCGGAAAGCGACTTTGTTTTATACTATGTAGTGATTACAAAAATGTTATTGTCAGTCCTGTTAGAATGATATGGCGCATGTACCTTGCGCCATATCATTCTATCTCGGTCGGCTCGTTTTTCAGCTGCGAGCACCTACTCGGTCCTGTTTAAAAATATTACGTCAATGGTTTGAGTTTTCAAACATGACTGTGTCAAAATAAAATGTATTTTTAATCAAAAGCACTAAGGAGTATTGATATCAACTTTGAACCAAATCGCCCCCAAAATAACTTTCTACCCCTTTTAAACCCCGTTAGTGGATGACTATCAAGAAAATACGAAACACGTGTTCCGTCAATTCTGTTAAAGAATGTGTATGCAAAATTTGAAGTAGATCGGACCAAGGAATCACGTCGCCCCATACAAACTTTGCCCCCCTTTTTCACCCCCTTAGAGGTAAAATTTCGAAAAATCCGTTCTTATCTCGTGTAAACATTATTAAAGGAACCTCTGTCCAAAATTTCAGCTTTCTAGGTTCAAGGGTTTGGGCTGGGCGTTGATGAGTCAATGAGTGAGTCAGGACTTTGCCTTTTATATATATAGAAGAATAGATAGATATCCAAGACTCGAGAACAAACATTCGTATTTTTCATACAAATATCTGCCCCGACCGGGGATCGAACCCGGGACTTCGAGCTTCATAGTCAGGTTCTCTAATCACTAGGCCATTCGGTCGTCGTAGTTTGAATCGATACGTAATAGTAGTCATCTTTAGATTGAACTGAATTCTTATTCAAGACAGAGTAAAACAGACAAAGCGGCCGATCGGGCGAATACCTAAATTGTATTTATAAACATAGTGATCGCTTGCTAGCCGCAATCGCCCATGACACGTGATTCCTACTATTTTCGCCCATTTCCTCGACGGGTCATTACTATCTGCGCGAGAAGAGAAGCCACTGGCAGATTCTGTTTTCTTTGCTCCCAGACCAGCATAGAAAGATTTCTTTCATTCCCTCTTTATTGACGATTTATTATTTTTCTCAAAGATGCAATGAAATGTCAACCTTACGTTCCAAATAATAGGCCGGGACGTATCACGTTGCGGGCGCGGTTGGACAAGTGGTATGTAATGGATTTTCATACAAAATGGCTGGCCTTGGCCTGCAAAGCGATCGTGTTTTGTTTTGTGGTGGTCGTCGTCGTGCTCGGGGCGCGCTGCTGGAGGACACGCACGTGGATGATATGCGCCTGCTGCTGCTCGTCCGCCGCCTAATGCACGCGCTAGCGGCAACATTCCAAGGGTTTTTTTTGGATTTTTTTTTATTTATATTGCATGCATTTTATATATTGCATGTTTGAGAAAAGCACTATACAAGCCTCGGCGTGAAAGAACTTGCAGGCTTCGTACTCCTATCCGGCCTCGCAAAGCTCGGCCGTCTATATACATTACTCAGCCTGCAAGCCTTTCTTTCTCGGCCTCTGCAGTAATGTACTATTGTGTTCTGTCATCCAAATATTATGTTGCAACAAACAAAATGAATTAAACATGTTAACTGCGCACTGCCACTTCCAGCCCGCGCTCGCCGGTAATCCTGGCTTCGTCGGCAGATGTCGGGACTTTAGTTCACCCCGTGTGTTTTTCTTGCCAGTTATTTGTATCCTCGACGTCCTGACCTCTTGTTTCTTTCAACTGGTGATTATGTCGTTGGACATTTTTTGCTGGGCGTTTGTCGTCTCCCTATTAGTAAGCTCTTTTATTTTGTTATTACACTCGCGATGATATTATTATTTTACTTTATTTAGTGATAGCAGAGTAGCCAGGTTAATGTTTTTTGTTCATTGGTTTGGGCCTCCGCAGGGTAACGTCTAATTCATCTATTACCAGTTTTGCTTTCTCTAGCTCTTTCATTCTCACTAATTTATTTTACGATAAATTTCACTCATGTTGTAAGGAAATCATAATTAATCGCTAACTTTCTATGTTCTTGGAATCAATGCTGCGAATTAAGTTGATTTGTAACTACTTAACTAATAAGTACCAATATTATTCTTGTTACTAGATTTCTATCCACTTTCGAAGTTGGATTGATTTTAATTTTTGTAAATAATAACGAGCTTGATGTAAAGTAACTAAGTTACTAATCGAAAAATAGTTTTCGTGATTATGGAAGGTTCCACAGTATAAAAAAGTGCCACGTTGTTGGGGTCAGCGTGAATACTTATTATGTGTTGTACAGTCAGCGTCATATATTATGAAACATCCAAAGTGCTTCAAACTATTTATGACGCTGACTTAAGCCAGCGTTTTAGTTTAGTTTGAAGCATCCAAAGTAAAGAAGTATGGTGTGACGAACATTTGTTTGTACTCCCTTTGGATGTTTCGTACTATTTATAAACGCTCTCTTTGTACAAAGATCTGTAAGCTATCTCGCGTACGGACGGACACAGGGAAACTATTAAGTTCCTATTGTGTATTTTGACTAAGGAATTCTGAAAACCACTAAATCTCCATTAACCTCGATACAATACCCCTCATTTGACCCGCAAATTTGTGCATTAATTAACGTAACAGGTGGTGAGCGGATCGCTAAGGCCGTTATCCAAAAACAGCAGTAATTTCATCCCCATAATATATCATGCCGTGGCCAGCTAAACTTGATCTATAGGTCTAGTTGTCCTGCACCAGGCTTAGCTACAATTTATAGGCCAGCTAGTTTTGTCGAGCAAATAAAACGTGCTAAGCCTGCGGAGAATTAGGACTAAACGGTGACTAAATCAGAATCCTTGGTTAAAAAAGGGATGTGGAATCGGCTTTATTTAAATTTGCTTCCTTGCTAAAATTTGCAAAAAGGTGAAAAAATGAGCCGATAAAGAGAAAATTTAAATAAGAAAAAAAAACACAAATTAAAAAAGCACTTCGATTGGCGTAAATTAAAGCATGCCAGCAGATTTTAAAGCTATCCGTTTAGCAATTCTATATTCCTTTGCAGTTCGCCTTACGAAGGATGAAGCGAACAATTTCATCTAAGCCAATGTACTCATACTTACCAATAACACAACTGTTAAAAGTGTCATGCTGCCCCCGTCTAAACGTCTACTGGTAAAAAGAAAATATAGACCTAGCAATGATATACCAAAGGGTAAAGACGCTCCTATCGCTTGGACGGAATTACTTCCAACAAGGCGAGGAACGTGTGCTAATTCCCGTAATGCTCTAAACAGTGATGTGGCTATAACTAGCAGTGTATTGCGTCATTACCAAATCACAGCCTAAGCCTTTAATGGCGGACCCGACAAGTAATCTCATAAACATGGTTGAATGTGGCTTACAAATCGGAGCCGAACCTTCGCAAATTTTGATGATAACCGTTCTCACCTAGCTCGTGATAGATAGAAGGTACGATTTAATGGCCATTAGGTACTAAAAGCACTATTCTAAAGTGGTTTAAATCTATTTACTACAAAACTGCAGCATAAATTGAATTTTTGACTAGTCGCCCAATTTAATTTGAGATGTTACATTGACGTGAAATTTGGAGTACTTATGTAAGGCTCTGTGACAATAATCGTGAAGTGAATACCGGCGACCCAGACAGGACCATCTCAGCAGAAGAAAACTCTTCAATGGTTTTTGTCCGATTGACTTGAAATTTGATATACATAATGCCAAATGGATGACAATGTAAGTAACTTTACTAAGCGTCAGTTAAAAATGTTTTTTTTTTTATGTTACGTTATTTTTCTCGCAACATTGCCAGTCACTGCGCTTACCAACTTTCAACAACTCTCTCCGCCACCTAACTTCCCGGATATCCCCTTTTGCCAGCCCGTCGATATCTCCAAGCCCATATAATCTCTTCGAAAGTTACCTAAAGCTCGAATACGTTGATCGATAATGCAAATTTTATGCAAAGAGACTGGAGAGGGCAAATTTCGTCAGGGCTCACTGAGCCAATCAGTGCGCGAATCTTAATAATATGTGTGTCGAATGTTTACGTAGTGCCATTGTAGACGACTTTATCGTTATTGGTCGTGTGTAGGTCTATTTGTAGTTACGCACAGTGTTTCGCCTTGACTTTTTTCGTTGACAGATAAAAAATACCTAAACGCTCTGCAACCACACTTGCATGAAAGCAATGACGTGTAGTGCGTTGTAACTTTTGTAAAAAGCAAAAGAACTGGTTCACGCAGTCTTGTTATATATGCTCCCAATATTAATAATATATCACCTGTTGGTTCCAATGGAAGATCATCGCCGGATTTTTTCCGTCTCAAATTTTTTTTTTCTTTTTTTTTCTTTATTATGGACCTCAACAAAGTGACGCGAGATGCGATTGATAATCACGTTTTCGTTGAATTGTATTTGGATAAACATTTGGACATAACAATAACTCGTTCAAACATTTCTAAAGCAGAAGCTCTAATTCATTTCTAGTCAGCTGGTCAAGAACGAAATTCGTTCAAACATTTCTGAATATTACTTTTCGGATGTTAATTATAATGTCCAAAAATGTTCCCTCTATTTACATCGACGACATTCTCCTTGGAAAAGTGAAACAGAATAACTGATACCTTTATAGCTGAAACAAATCGCTATAAATAGGAGCGACATTATTAGATTAGAGAATGTCAAGGAGGCCAAGTTGAACAAACTTGGGCCAAGATTAACTGTGTCCCCTGCCCCCATTGTACAGTCAGCGTTAAAGGTAATGGAGTATAATCCTATCAATATAAGAAATGCAAAAGTTTTTGACGTGACAACGTCTTATAAATTGGTTTGCCGGGTGACACTTCAAGAAACTGCGTTACGCTCCGCTCACGTTATGCGCTCACAATGAGAGCGAGTGAGAGGCACGCGGGCATGGTTAGCCCGCCTAAGAGCGAGAGAGACAGACATAAAAAGTGAAAGGCACGCGTCCCTTCCACTCGAGCACAGTTAGCCCGCCTAAGAGCGAGAGAGACAGAGCGAGAGAGAGAGAGTGAGAGAGATAGGCATACACACCGGTTCATGTCTTGTGCTTCTATTTCGATTTAGATTCTTTGTATAAATTAATGTTTTAAATATAATTCTTTGTATAAGTAAATGTTTTAAATTGTTACTATTATTTCATCCTTCTTCCTACTATACGAATGAATATTCACATTAAAATTATTTTACCACTCAAAGCCGTTGTCACGTAAAACTTTCGCCCGTATACCGACTTTACAGGCAACCAATTTTTTGCTAATCTTTTACGCTGAAACTGCTAGACGATAAACGATTGTGGTATGTATTTTGTTTTATGAAAGAGGCTGGCAAATAATAAAGTGAAAATACCCAAAGAATTGCAGATGCGTTGCCAACCTAGAGGGCTAAGGTGGAATACCTGCCCGTAATTGCACCGGCTGTTCACACCGGATCACAGCAGAGCAAGCACTGCTCATCAAATCATCATCATCATCATCCGCCTGAAGACGTCCACTGTTGAACAAAGGCCCACCTTAGCACACCATAATAAACGACAACTCGCCATAGGCATCCACCGTTTTCTCGCAATTTATTTCACAATGTCGTCGGTCCACTAGTGGGAGGCCTGCCAACACTGCGTCGTCCGGTTCGTGGTCGCCACTCGAAAACTTTTCTCCCCCAACGGTTGTCTGTTCATACTAGTTCATACCTGAATAATAATAACATAACTAATATTCAGTAAAATTCCATACCATAACTTTTTCCGCCCGACCTGGCCTGATGGTCCTGCATATACTATGTCCAGTGAAAAATAATAATTTCAAGATCAGAGACCGTTTACCATCCTATTGGTGAATTTCTTTGTTCTAGGTATACTGTGTTTTTTTTCCATAATGAAGCAGCGGTTTTTCTCGTAAGAGTTTATATGCCATATATCAGTTTACTTTAGAACTTCATAATGACAAAACGCACTCAGTTGAAAGTACTTCTTTATAAAGTATCAAATTTCATAGGACGATCCCATAAATGAACAGATCAAGAGTTTATCATCAAAAAATGCCAGTTACTTCCAACGTCTACATTTCCAAATTACTCGAGCGTAACACTTAGCTTAGTTACAAAATGTTCATAGCCGAGGGTATTCAAATTACACTTCAACTTATCAAAACTCACATAGACGCTTACATTATGTATCACACTCAATGCCAATTCTTAAACTTCTAACTCCGGAATATTCCCAACTGGAGCCGAAACTCCAAGTAATATCCATATTTGTCGATCACAAGAGCGCCTGATTCCGCGACACAGTAACTTCTCGATTTAATTTATAAACTTCTAAGGTTTCACTCTTATCGTGCGGGGAAAAAGTTCTAAGCAACACGAAATTACGGCTGGCATTGTAAGGGGAAGTTTGGAGAAGTCCTGATCGTGTTCGGGCTTAGTTTCATGTATTTAGTTTAATATGAGATATTATACGTTGATCTGCTCGAAGTGTTGTTGTCGAAAAATTTTGAAGGTTTATGCCTCAATTTATCCTAGAAATACCTCAGTCAAATTATTGAAGTGTGTGATTTTTTTAAGACGGCCAATAAGATCAGATTATTGAAGAAGATCAGTTCCACATTAATCAAAAATTATTGTTACCTGCTGAAGGTGGTGTGTAGCGGTACAGCTCGCGTCACGGAATGATGAAGATAGGTTTGCTTCCCGGCCATAGCTTTACTTTTCGGTTTTTTTTGTGTTCTTACTTCCAGTGTCGTTTAGAAATTGAATTATTGTTTGGTTGGAAGCGTCATCGCTTAGTTGAATAAGTAATTTATTGATGAATTTTATTGGCAAGACAAATATTTGAAGTGAAAACTTTTTTGGCGGTATCGTGCACTTTTTTGGGATGGGTAAAATAAAAAGTATTAAACTCGCGTCAGGAACGGTGACCTGATCCAAAATTCGTAAGACAGAGGGAGAGTAAATAGACCGCCGGCGCGGCGTAGGAGAGGAAGTAATATCCCCCTCTCTTTCTACCGCGCGGTTCAAGTTTTTTTTAGCAAAGCCCATTTCGAGTTACAGAGAAGGTGGATAAGATTATATTACATTAATTTCTACATTATTATGATTTGTTTTGCTTCACTTGTTTATGCCGTGACCCACCCTCGTTGTAATCTCAACGAAGGCATTATGCAAATAGGGATAAGCCTAAAACGGGCTAAAATTTAAATAGCACAATCGTAAAGTTAGTGAGCGACCCAAACTTTAATCTGAACAATTAGTTGCCAAAACCTAGTTGGGCAATTGTCGCTCTCAAAATAAAGTTGCAATTCGCTCACAGTTACACAAAACACAAAGCTGCATTTGCCGCTGCGCAGCCTGTATCCAAAAGTCTATAAGGTACAATGTTGTTTGAAGGAGCTAGGATATTCGTGTTGGTAATTTTCTAACTCAGCTTAAGGGATTTTGGATTTCCACTTTGATGCTAAACAGAACATTTTGAGTTTAGCTAGAGGAAAGTTTCGTCTGAAACTATTTAATGAATAATTTCGCTATCCTGTACAACTTACAATAATTGTAAGTGCTTGAGTTGAACTGAGATGTTATTAACGTTGTGTGTAATTTAATTTGACTTTGCGAGTTTGCTTATTACTTAATAGATAAGATGACTTTGATTAAGTTAGGAGTTTTAGCGGAAGATACTTTGGTGAACCTTAATTAGATTTGAAACCGCGCATGATTATGATAGGTTTAAATGGGGTACCTAAGTAATACGAGATATAACAACTTATTATCTAATGTTCATAATATATACGCTCACTTTATATAAACTCGTTTAGAATAACGTTTACTTTTAATTATAATCGTAAAATATCTAATTTTGTAAGGCATAACGTTGTTTATATATAATATCAATTGAAATAACGATCGAAGCATATAATGTTCATAATGGCTAACATCAAAAAGCATAATGCACAGTTGTTTATTGAATTTGCTATGTGGTTAGGGGGTTTTCTAGGTGGTTATAAAAAAAAAAATAACACCAAAGGCTAATGCGGGAGCTTCGCTGCGCTACGCTTCCGCATTAGCCTTTGAACCTAACCTATCCGGATCGCTTCCGCTCCATACCGTCTTGCTCGCTCGCTTCGCTCGCTCGCCGAAAATTAAACAATGTCTTGCAGTTGTTTTAGTTAGGTTAAATGTTTGTTATGTTAAAAGAAATTAGGCCATATAAATCTTATACAAATTGAAGTTATATAAAAATAACGTTATATAATTTAAGCCTTATACGTTAAAAAATTATACTTTTTGCTGTTATAGCTAACGTTCATTATTATCTTGTGAACGTTATTATTATGAAATTAGATATTTTGTAGTTATATATCTCGTGGGACGCGCCCGTTTCAATGTTCAGGTACTTTTTGTGATCAAAGAGTTTTTTATTATTCTGTTTAAATTACTTTGCGGAAGTCCAATAATATGCCATCACAAGCTACCTCGCGGAGGTCCAATAATATGCCAGCGCAAGTTACTTTGCGGAGGTCCAATAATATGCTAACGCAAGTTACTTTGCGCAGATCTAATAACTATGCAGGCACAAGTTACTTTGCGGAGGTCCAATAATATGCTGACGCAAGGTACTTTGCGGAGGTTCAATAATTATGCTAGCGCAAGTTACTTTGCGGAGGATATGCTAACGCAAGTTACTTTGCGAAGGTCCAATAATATGCTAACGCAAGTTACCTGCTATTTTACGATCACAAGTGCAAAGCAACTAAGTCTGTGCGGCATGCATGATATAAGTATAATTTAATGTGAGCATTATATTAGAATTTTTAGACACATTCCTTACCAACAAGTTAATGGTTATCACTCCAAGCAAAGCCACTGTCAGCATTTTCTGAATCCGAACCATTTGCCCATAATCCATTTGTTGCGTTTTTTTTTATATTTTCATGTACTTCGTCTGTTCTTGTTTAGAGATAATTAACGCAATCGCTGCCACCTGCCAAACCCGAGACTTCTTCAGGTGTCACTGACGCCTATGTGCGTTCAATTGCCTGTAAAATTATGACAGTGGCACCGAGCAAAAGTCACGAAAACACATAATATGCGTCGGTGGCAGTGAATGCTTTAAGGCTCCTTACAAGCTCAAAGAGCGAATTTAGCTAAATTCTTAATTTTTCTTCAAAGATTATGGCGTATGTGTTCATAATGTCAGTAATATTATTAATGTACAAGATAGTTCACTTCTTAAACTACGATACTGCTGTAATCGGCGCTGAATGAGGGTGCGGCGTCAGTCCGCCGTGATATATAGGTGATATTTAAAAATTTATACTGAATTTAATTCAAGACCGATACTAATGTTTTTTTTTTTCTGAGTCAAAATAGAGTTGAGCATTGCTAAATAATTATTTTTAGAGCAGAATATCAACACTGTTTTCGAGAATCAAATAAAATGTAACCCTCTTTTTCATCAAAAAACTAGCTAACATTGAGTAGCTATTCTATCTATTAATTAAGATGAATCTTCAAGTTTTTCACGATGACTTTTTAGTTCAAGATATACTGAATTGAATTGAGTTCACTTTAGGCGAGAATGAGATTCCGTTTCACTTCGAAATTGAGAATGAAACTTCACCTTTTAGAGCAAAATTTTATAAGCCCTCCCAAGGAAACACCTTTTTTTAGATTTCACGCCAAAAAATCAATAATTTAGCACAGCAGTATCTTAGTTTAAGAAGTGAACTATCTTATACATTAATAATATTACTGAAATTATGAACACATACGCCATAGTCTTTGAAGAAAAATTAAGAATTTAGCGAAATACGCGCGTTGAGCTTGTAAGGACCCTTAACGATTTTTCTTTCTTCTCTATTATTTCATTCTATATTGCATCGAGTAAAGCGGTTCAAGAGTGAAGTGATGACAGTACAGTTTCTAAACTTTCTGACCCATCCAAAATATGTCAGCAACATTTGAATTTAGAATGATGCAACATAGGAATAGGACATATCCCACGAAATCTCATAAGCACGAGTTTTATTTGCTCTACGTCGGTCGTTGCACGGTCGACGTTACGAGCAGACTGTTAATAAAACATGATGTTTGCTGGATTAAATCCTGTCCTTACTGAGTATTGGTTTGAAGGAAACACGAGGTACCTAACTATAAACCATTGCTATGAAAGATCCAAGGTAAGTTTTCAGTTTTAAAAGTTTTTATTTACTTTCACCTGTCCTGTAGGCTTATTGTCTAACTCGCTCGCAATCGCCATCGCGTTCATTTTGACAGTTCTTGTATGAATGTGAAAGATAGCTGATTCCGATGCCAATTGTCAGCCCATACATGAACTGTCAAAACGAACACGATGGCGATTGCGAGCGACTTAGACAATAAGCCTACTGTATGCTTAGTGTAAGTTTTCGATAGCGAAATACGTCTCGATAACGTTTGCGTTAAACTGTGTAATCTTGCGAGTGAATTTTGACTTCGTTCCAGTCGGATGTGAGCATTTTCCAAAAAAAGTCCACATGATCATTTTTTCCAGCATTTAACTATTTTAGGTTTTTCTTAATTAGAATCATTTACCCTGTCGATCCTCATTCAAGAAAAAAGGTGTCCCAAAATTTCCATTCCAGTGCGTCACTTTTTTTAATCCTTATAAATAATTATAAAATGCAAAAGTAACTCTTTCTGTCGATATGTCTGACTGTCTGTTTGTAAATCTGTTAAGCTTTCACGCCTAAACAACTCAACCAATCTTAATCAAATTTAAATCCTCTCTACGTGACCAAACCAACTAATCATACTTTTTTCTATCCTAGTCACTATTATCTTCTTTCACACCAGCACGTCCTCTTATCACGCTATTCCCAATTCTTCTTTCAGCGCCACCCCTTCCATACTTCTTCCTAACAAACAAATCTTAGAAATGAGATAATACTCTGTTAATTGACTCCAAATGCGGTAACTTAATTATACCTAAACAATTCTGTAATGAGCTATTACCACAGAATGCAGTGCTACCCCCTAATAGCGCGTCTCGTCACTTAATAGCTATTTCAAAGAGTTAGATCACAGTTTAATTAAACTTTTAAACGCTTTATGTCAGCGCCCTAAGGATGACGAAGTTTCATAATAAGCCACTGTAATGCCTTGTAAACCAGTTTATGCCATATTTTATGATACGTTTGTACCTGGCGTACTTACACATGGTTTAAGCTACTTTGAAATTATAGTTACTGGGAACACAGAGCAGTTTCTCAAACACGTATCGCTTATATCTAACTAATATTATAAATGCGAAAGTATAGATGGAGGGATGGATGGATGGATGTTTGTTTGTTACTCAATCACGCCAGAACGGCCCAGCAGATCTGGATGAAATTCGGCACATAGATAGAGAAAAGTCTGGAATAGCACATAGGCTACTTTTTGTCCCGGAAAATTGCGTAGTTCCCGCGGGATAGCGATAAACGATAGCTGGCAGCAGCTAGTTATATTATAAAGTTTGTATTGCCCAAGTAAATAATATAGAATGTGACAGTTGGCTCTGCCCGCGGAGTTGGTGTAAGCCCATCGTGGGAATGGGAGAAAATCTTAGGAATCATGTTACGTATGTTTTTTTTTATTATGGTATAGGGGGAAAACGAGCAGTCGGATCGCCTGATGGTAAACGATTACCGTTGCCCATGGACACTTGCGAAACCAGAAGAGTCACAAGTGCGTTGCTGACGATTTAGGTAGGAGTACGCTCTTTTTTTGAAAGTTTCAAGGTCATATCGGTCCGGGAACACCGCAGCCGGAACCTCAATCCAGCTTTGCTGTACGAGGCAGGAAATTCCTGGAAAAACGCACAGTATCCAGCCAGCCATCCAGATGGTGAGAATGGAAGTGTTGTCGCTTAGGGTGGTGGCGGAAGGATGCGGCAGGGATCAACCCGAATAACTCCTCGGAGCACTCTCCGTTGTACATGCGATAGAAGATGCAGAGTGAAGCTACATCTCTACGCAGCGCGGCGATCTATCACTATTTTGAAGCTCTTTTCACTTATACACCCACAATCATGTTAAACGTGGCCTTTAGGTCTTGTTACCATACGCTCTGTCTTTGTATATGTTGCCCGGGAGTTTGTGCGCGCAGAACTGTAATGGTGAAAGAATATTTCAAATCGTTTCCATTAGTTCAGGAGTATTTCAATGCAAACAAATAAGAATCCCTCCTCTTTGTAATATTAGTGAAGCACTTCTATTTTATAGATACCTATAGAAACATAATTCCTTTTTTATTAACAGTGCTTTTTTTCAAATACTTATTTCTAAAAAATCTAAAAGCTAAAAGCTATAAGCTAAAGCTATATGTTATAGCTAATGGTGTTTAGGTATGGTAAAGGACCGGATGCTATCCCGACTGTAAAGTTAAATGGAACAGAGTTAAAGATTGTAACGAGTTTTAAGTACCTAGGACATATACTTACCGACAGACTTAAAAACGACGAGGATCTCGAGAGACAAAGACGAGCCATCGCTATGAGAAGTAACATGTTAGCGCGCCGATTTGCTCACTGCTCGGACCAAGTTAAAATAACTCTGTTCGGGGCTTATTGTCAGGCGTTCTACACGAGTCATCTGTGGTACCAGTACACTAAAAAATCCTTCAACAGACTCAGAGTACAGTACAATAACGCATTCCGTACTATACTACGATTGCCGTGGCGGTGTAGTGCGTCTGGCATGTTCGCCGTGAACAGAGTAGACAGCTTCTTTGCTGTCATAAGAAAGAGGCACTGGTCTTTTGTTGCAAGGGTGAGCGAATCGGCAAATAGTATAGTGAAGGTGGTAAGCGCGACATGTTACTTTAACAGTGAAATCTCGATCATGCGCGTATAGACTCGATTGTTTTTGATTTAAGTGATAGGTTAAGATTTAATTTTAATTTAATTTAATTTAATTTGTAATTCTTCAATTCAAATTCTAATTGTATGGGTTGATTTAATGCCTAAATAAATACATTATTATTATTATTATTATAGCTTAAAGTACCTATTGTTTGTAAACTCTTTTGTTTTTCATTCCACCTTTTATTTTTAAAAATCTGACCTATGCTGGCAAAAAAGCGCGGGTAGCACTCCGGAAGTGCCGGCAGAAGTGAAAACAGTGGCTTAGATTGCATTTTAATTTTTTAACCTCCATGACGCTCAAGACGCGTACCGTACTGGCCGCTTACAAAAAAGAACGTAAGTATTATCCATATTGACAGACCTCTAACAATGTGCTGATGCCCTAGTACTTTTGCTCCACGACTCAACAAAAAACACTTAAAAAAATTGTCGCGATTCATTCGTATTTCCAAATAAGCTCTTAAAGGAGCTGATATCCTGGTACTTAAACTCTCCCTCCGTTTTACGCCTGACGCGAGTTTAACATTTTTTAATCATCCCTAGTGGTTTCACCTGTGGCCTCTAAAGCAGAGCGTCGTGGGTTCAAATCCCGGGCTTGCACTTCTGAGTTTTTCGGAATTTATGTGCGAAAATTACATTTGTAATTGGCCACGAGCTTTTCGGTGAAGGAAAACATCGTGAGGAAACCTGCACACATCTGCGAAGAAATTCAATGGTGTGTGTTAAGTTCCCAATCCGCACTGCGCGCGCGTTGGCACTATAGTCCAAACCCTTCAATACACGGAGGAGGCCTATGCCATGCGGCACGCCGAATTACGCGACAATTTAATAAATAAACTACCATAACAACAACAACAACATGTAGGTACCTACTGAAATTGTAGCGAATTCGGAAAAAAGGCTTATAAATAAATAAATAAATAAAATCATCCCAAAAAGTGCTCAGCGCCGCTAAAGAAGTCACTTTAAAAATGTATTCCTGTTAAGGTCGGGAACCCCAGAAGCCTGACACTGTATAAATTTTAGTGGAACTAGCCAATGCCTAGTTTATTTACGGCTGTAGTAAAGACGCAATTTAATTTGTTTTAACCCACCCAGAATATTAATGCTGGCGCCATTCCAGTGATATATGTGTTTACCTTGGCCTTAATAAAAATAATAGTTTGCGTATATTGCATGATTGTTAATTCCCATAATGGAACTTTGGGCGTTTGCTGTTCAAATTACTTTTAAAATTGAAATTGTTGATCTGTTTTATGTACCGAAGACAAGATAAGTAAGAAATGCAGGTGCTGTTAGATAAATGGGAAAAGTTGTTTTGTATGAAAATGTTCTTGCATCGTGTGAGATTCTAAAGTTTCTACAGAAGTTATTTCAAATTAAAAACACGAGGTGCCCATAATAAGGTTTTAAACGTAAAACTATAACTTTACTTTACGTTTGACTTTAATATAATTGGGGCCAATTAGATATTATGATAAATAGGTATGCCTTTGTCGACTAGGGACCCGATTTTTGAAGCATGTCTCTAGAAATAAGTGAAAAATGCGCTAGGAAACTACAAATCTTATTGTTCTTTAATTTATTTGTGGTAGTGGAGTGGCAAGATAAAATGTTTTTTGTTCATTACAAGCTTTTATTTTAACTTGCAATGTATGTATGTTATGTTTGTCCGGGTGGATTAGGGTTTCTGGTTTCTCGCCTCAATTTTTTTCTCGAGTTTCGAGAATTCTCGACACCAATTTCTCGAGTTGTCTCGAGTTCGAGAAGTCTCGAGCAGAAACCCTAGGTGGAATCTTGCATCTCAATTTTGAAGCAGATATATTCAACAGATTGAGCTGAAATTTAATATACTTGAGTAAATTGGATGACAATACAATAATCTGGTAGTAGAATTCTGGTGGGCCGGTCAGGACCGTCTCCGCAGGAGTGAACTCTTCAACGGTTGGTTCGATTGACTTGAAATTTCGTACACATACGTAAAATGGATGACAATCATGGAGCTACAGTTATAGCCTAGTGGTTAGTGACTCTGACTATGAAGCTAGAGGTCCCGGGTTCGAATCCCGGTAGGGGCAGACATTTGTAAGAAATTTTTTGTGAATACAAAATATGTTTGTGCCCGAGTCATGGATGTTGTGCGTATTTAAGTACCTGCTAGGTTTAGGTTAATTATGTACATAGTATTTAGTTATTATTATTTTTTTTTAATTATTTATTGTACAGATTTAAGTTTCCTATGTATTTATGCACATTATATAAGTATGTTTATCTATTGCCTGGTACCCATAGTACAAGGTTTGCTAAGTTTGGGACTGGGTCCATTGGTGTAATAATTATGATGAACCCAATAATATAAATGATGTACATGAAAACTTCTACCGAAAATTAGTTTTAGCGAGCTCAAGTACCTAAGTAGTTTTTTAATCTAACTAATATTATAAATGCGAAAGTATGGAGGCACATAGATAGAAAAAAGTCTGGAATAGCACACAGGCTACTTTTTATCCCGGAATATTGTGTAGTTCCCGCGGGATAGCCATAAACGAATTATTTGCAGACGAAGTCGCTGGCAACAGCTAGTAAGTCATAAATCGTAAACCGCATCAAAGTTACAACCAACTACAAGAACTTTTAGTATATTATGTTACTTGCTCCTTTGTGGGCGAGTCCAACTCGCACTTGGCCGCTTTTGTCTTTGTTGCGTGCAAAATCAAATGCTAACCACCATCACCGTCGAGTAAAGCGGACTAGCGTAAGGCACGGCACACGCGGGAGCGTTTAAGGAGCTTACATTAGTCGCGCGAGTTGGTCTCATCCCGTACTCCGCATCAATCGCGATAGCATCACGCCTTCACGGCATGCAGCGCTTCGGTTCGCTAGGGACGTGGCATTTCTATAAACGCTTGTATCGTATCATGTTTTTTTATTTATACACATAATCATTAGTACTTTAAAATGCGTTCGTGGGTAGGAAATGACCAGCGTTATTTTACATCCTTAAACAATCTGTTGTCCTAAAACAACATTATATAGCACAAAAATCTGTACTTTAATACAGTACAGATTTTGCCATAACCTTACAAAATTCTATGTACTTACTTACTCTGGTTCTTTATTTTAGTACAGATTTTACATACTAGGTCCCACAGACAAGAAAGTACTAATATAGATCACGTCTTTATCCCTTACGGATAAATAATAAATAAATATAATGGGACAAATTACACCAATTGACCCAGTCCCAAACTAAGCACAAGGCTTGTACTATGGGTACCAGGCAACGGATAAACATACTTAGTAGGTATTATTATCATTATAAGATAGCGTGAGCGTTTAAAGGTCTCAAATATTATGAAATAACATTAAATTAACCCACCCCCCACCCATTAATCAAGTAATCGTACGTAAATAAAAAAAAACAACTTTATGCCAAAAATTAATGCCTGTCATAATTTTGGAAAAGAGCTGATATTCTTCAAACTGCTGGACCGATTTTTACCAAACACGGCTAAGGACCACCGCAAGAAGAAGACAGATACACACACACACACACACATTAACACAATAAGGAGACCTGGTGACCTGACACACAGGATATACCTAGTTCGGGCACCAGTCTCCCCCACTCAAGTGTTACATTTACTGCTCTTGATTAATTTTAAGTCTAACTATATCTAGTCTAATCTAGTCTAATTTTAAGTTAACTTGGTGGAGGAGAAATAAATAAATTTTATTATTATTATTTCCAATGAATTTTGACCTCGACATTAATGACGGTTTTTTTTTTTGGCCTTGATACGGGCATACGCCAAGTATCATGGTACCATTGTGTAGTTATGTGTTTGTGTGAATGTGTGTGTTTGTGTGTATGTTGTGTTGGGTGGTTGTGTGCGTGTCTATGTCTTCTTGGTTATTATGATGTATAGGTAGGGAAGTTGGGTTTAAGAAGCGGCGTACTAAAGAACAGGTGTCTAAAACTATTGATTTTTGTAGGGGTATGTAGGTGTTGTCGTGAAGATCTAATAACTTGAGTGCTGATTTCAGGGTTTTTGGGACAATACCAGTAGAGGATATAATTATGGGGACGATTTTTACTGTTTCTTGGTGCCACATCTGTTTAATTTCATCTGCTAAAGGTATGTATTTTTGTATTTTCTCCGAGTGTTTCTGTTTCAGGTTGTGTGTGTTGGGGACGGCGATGTCTATAAGGTAAGTGGTGTTGGTAGGTTTATGGATGAGTGTGATGTCGGGTCTATTGCTGAGGATAGTGCGGTCAGTTATTATGTTATTATTATTATTATTATTATTATTATTTATATTTATACATTTTAATGTCTCTCCTATTCTAGGAGGTTAATTTTTGCGCGGGCCTAAGCCAAGCGCTTGTCAATTTTTTTTTTTTTTTTTTTTGTAACTATACCTACTTATATTGAGAGAAATTTGCGTACTATGCGGCATGTATTTAGAATTACAGCTTTTTGTAAAAGAGTGTAAGTGGATTATTATTATTATTATTATTACACGTTGACGTCAAATTTATAACACCCCTTGCGTCAGGGGTTAAAACACGTCGACAAATGGTCGATGAAATGGAAAACACCCCATCCCTAAGAGACGGCAAGCACAAGGTAAGTGGCGCCGGCTATCGCGCGATATATCACTCTAAGCCGGTCCCGGCACAACATAGCGCTCCGTGAAACGATCTGATTACAATAGGGAAAACTTGCTACACTTCGCTGATGGCTGAAGCTCGCGTAATGCTCTAGTATGATTGGTGCAGGATGTATGATGCATCGCAACCTCGGATGTAAGTATCCTACTAATATTATAAATGCGAAAGTTTGTGAGTATGCATGGATGTTTGTTACTCTTTAACGCCATGCACTAGAATACAATACAAATACTCTTAATCATAACGGGGAGATCTAAATTATATTTAGGACAAAGATAGATTATAGGTAGTCTGGAATAATACATAGGCTACTTTTTATCCCGGAAAACTGCTAAAAACAACCCCACGCGTTAATCGAGTACGTAAAAAAAGCGACGTACTCCGGGAGTGCGGCAGAAGTGAAAACGGAGCTTAGATTAGATTTTATTGTTGTAACCTCCATGACGCAAAAGACGCGTACCTACCGTACTGGCCGCTTACAAAAAAAACGTAAGTACCTCCGTATTATATTATCTGTATGGACTGACCTCTAACAATGTGCTGATGCACTAGTACTTTGCTCCACGACTCAACAAAAAACACTTCAACAATCGAAAACGATTCATTCGTATTTGAAAATAAGCTCTTAGAGGATCTGATATCCTGGTATTTAAACTCTGCCTCCGTCTTACGCCTGACGCGAGTTAATACTCCAAACTGCTGCACCAATTTTTACCAAATGTGGCAAAAATTCACCGCAAGGAAACTGGTTTTCGAATGAAAAGCCACATCGTAATCGGTCCATCTAAATATTTGGCAGCTACGAATAAAACGAATAATATCATCTTAAAGCGATTTCTTACGGAAACACGATTAAAACACTAAGGCCAAGAGATGTCACGCGCAGCTTAACAACCCATACGTGACCACTTACTCTATCATTAGAACCCCTTTTACACTCGCGCTCTTCGAAATTCCGAACGGCGAAACGTTTTTCTAATTTATCATAAACCAAGGAATCAGCTTTTTCATTACAGTAACTTTTAGGGCTATATGAATTGGTTCAACGTAGTTATAGAAATAAAGCTAGTTTTCCATTCGTGACAAGTTAAATAAATCCGAGTTGCCGCTCATCTCTGCTGTCATCTTTATTAATATTCTTACTAATATAGTTATATACATACACATACCTACACAAATCACGTCTTTATCCCTTACAGGGTAGACAGCGCCTAAGGTAAAAAGACCTACATATTTAGCAAAATTATGCACTTGTAGGTGGAAAATGGAATCAAAATAGTGATGGGTTGCTAACCGCATCGCATAATACCTAATCTAATTCCTATGATTTTCATCCACTCCCTCGGTGGGCTTGAAGAAGGTTTATCGATGAAGAAAGTCTTTGAAGATGAAGCAGTAAGCTAGTATTCTGATAAAAACCGGCCAAGTGCGAGTCGGACTCGCGCACCGAGGGATCCGTATCATTATCTATAAATAATATATCTAAAACCAGTGTAAGCAGAGCCCTGCTCCAAAGCAAAATGTACGCAGTGTGGGGTCACTTTACATTGGTCACTGATATTATAATACAGACATACATACATATTTACGGTTTTTGCAATTATTCCTTAATTTGTGCTATAAGACTTAAGATTTGTGGTTTGACTTTGACTTTGAAAACCTACCTTTATATCAAATTTCAAGATTCTGCGTTCACGGGAAGTACCCTGTAGGTTTTGATTCCCTTGAGAGTTGCGGAAATTTGCGGCATAATCGGCTGTATATTTTGATTGCGTTAGCTTAGAAGTTTGATATTTTCACAGCTCCAAGGGGCAGTGGACCTGGGTATTTGATATAAATTTCAGCTTGATACCTCCACGTGTTCCTGAGAAAAAGGGCCTTGACAGACGGACGGACAACAAAGTGATCCTATAAGGGTTCCGTTTTTTCCTTTTGAGGTACGGAACCCTAAAAACAAAACCCAATCCCATTTCTGTGGCTCCCTTTATGTTTTTTAACAACAATATCGCCACCAAAACTTTGGTAAACGTTCACAACGTTCCCATATTGCAAACAAAGTGTTATTATTCTAAATATGCATTTTCCCCGGAAAGTTTGGCGCTTCACCGCATACTTATCATTCGAATGGTCCGCGATAACTTCACAGTCAATTTACTGTGTTATTTATGACGCTGAAGTGCATTTTAATTTTGCAACGCTCCCATTTATACAGTCGATAGTGAAATGTTGTCTTCAAGTCAAGTAAATCACGCCAGTTTCGTACTGTGATACGATTATTCTCTGTATAGATAGCGTTACTTTGCGGAGCTCCACGTCAAAAAACAAAAGTATATATTGCTACTCCGCGATTTACGATTCATAAACGCTCTGTAGGCTACTTCTAACTTAGCAATCGTTCGTCCTTATCTGTCACTTTGACATTTACCTTTCACAGATAAGGACAAACGATTGCTAGGTTCGCAGAAGCCGGAGCGTTTATGAATAAGGGGGATAATTTTGACTGCATCAATAGGACTGGACGGGTGCGTGACTGTTTTGCATGATTTGACCCCAAGTCACTAAAGTATATCGCTGAGTAGCAAAGCAAAGTTATCCATTCTTTAATCGACTTCAAAAAATGAGAAGTTATGTTCGACTGTATGTTTTTTTTATGTTTGTTCACCGATTATTTATACGATTATTCTTTTACAACGAGAATATGTTTGTTTACTTCTATATAAAAGACTCCACTAGCCTTTGGCAGCCCTCCCACTAGGTGGACTGATGACATCGTTAAAGTTCCGAGAAACCGGTGGATGCAGGTGGCGAGTTGTCGTTCAGTATGGAGTGCTAAGGAGGAGGCCTTTGTTCAACAGTGGACGTCTTCAGGCTGATGATGATGATGATGAAGATGATGATATAAAAGAATAGCTGTTGCACGCGACTCCGTCTGCGCAGAATTCGCTTATCTTTCTCCTCAGAAACTATGCTGTTTTCTAGGATAAAAACTATCCTATGTCCTTCAACGGGAATCTAGAACGAGCTTCCCGCTGGGGTCTTCCCATCGAGTTACGACCTGGGTGCCTTTAAGAGGCGAGTGTACAATTTTCTGCAGGGCCGACAACGCACTGGCATCGCGTAAAGCGCTACGGGTGTCTACGGACAGTGGTGATCATTTAACATCAGGTGACCACTAGTTCGTTTGTCTGGCCTCTCTAACATAAAAAAGTGTGCCACAGGCACAACCTTTTTATATTTCTTTATGTTTTTATACTTTTTTTACTACTTTTTGAATGTTTTAGTTTTTGAATTCTTGTTTTCTTATTGTTTTGTACGTCAGTCTGAATATAGCCCTTAACGAAGACAGTTGTTTCCTTTCTCAGTATTGAGACTCAAATAAAGCCCTCAGCTTTAAAAAGTTATTGCATTTCAGTTCAAAAACGACAATATTATAACGTCTCCTTAAATAATAATTGAAAGATGGTCTTAACAGACTGAACACATCACATTGTGTTACACTCACATTGTTGTTATATGTGGTGTTCAATAAAGAGTTATTGTATTGTGTGAACAAATGAACGTAGCAGCGGCCAAGCCTACTACTGTTTACTATACGGATTCTATTATCACAACTCAAACAAAATCATCAACGTATATCGTGAAAAAATTTCATTACATACAAACTTTGCTTACCCAATATCGCAACGCATATATATACTCGAAGGAAATCGTCCATATAAAAAGGGGTGATATTTAATTTTGTGCAGTGGTTGTGTCGCCCCTGGGGCTTTATGTAGCATTTCCGTTCGCACGACACCGCGGAATGTGAAACAGCGTGCGAGAGGAATAGAAAGAGGCGACGTACTGAGATGTGAGAAGAAAAACATTTTAATAAGAGACAAAATAGTTTTAATAAGAGAACAAAAATATTCGAGGCAAATGAATATTTGACATACATAATATTTGAAGATGGAACTTGAGATTATGATTATTTTGATGAAATTTAATATGACACAAATTAACGTTTGAATTTAAGTAATGGTGATATGATAAAAGTAGAAAATTGATTAGGTATATAAAATATAAAAAATATTACGATAAAGAAAGAAAGCTTTATAATATAACTAGCTGTTGCCTGCGACTTCGTCTGCAAAGAATTCGTTTATCGCTATCCCGCGGGAATTTTCCGGGATAAAATGTAGCCTATGTGCTATTCCACACTTTTCTCTTTCTATGTGCCGAACTTCATCCAGCCGTTCTGGCGTGATTGAGTAAAACAAACATCCATCCATCCACACTTTCGCATTTATAATATTAGTTAAATTAAATTAACACAATGTCGAAAGAAAAAATGAAATAGGTACATATAATTATGCCACGGAGAAGAAATGAAAAGAAAAGAATAATGCTATTGCAGTGCAACGGAGCGTAATTTTCAAAATTGTTTACCGACGCTACGACTTGATTATCACAACGTTGATTAAAAGTCATTGATATTCAAAATTGAAATATTTCCAAGTAATTTAAATGAATGACATTGATCGGATCAATTGGGTTTTCGCTGCAGCGACCATTTTCAATTTCGTCGGCATTATTATGACAAGCATAATTCTGAATGCAACGGACTAAGGGATTGAAAACGATGCAGTTGATTTGAGTGAGTTTTATATTTTATAGTTGTGTATGTTTTTACAATCCTTTTATTTCATGCTATCTTTTTGTTTTAACAATATTGCGCTTTAAAACGTTTCTTTATTCTCGCGCTCAACCACAGTTTTTTTAATTATACAGGTGGACCTTATTTGGAATCGTTTATTTTGAAGTCTTTATTATTTAATTTCAAGTCGACTATCATTTAACATTTCTTATTGATCTTTTGACATTATTATGTCGTACAAAAAAGTACATCAGATTTTTAATAATAGTCATTCAAACCATCTCTATGAAGTCGCCCAGGACCACAATGAAAACATATTATCGGAAAAATACCTCGTTACACCAACAATAGCTGCTCCACTATTCTTAGGTCTAGAAACCGTTAAATCCCCATTTTCCAATACACTCACTGAATCTCCAAAACCGCGTCTCCACGAATCTTATATGTTCCTTGAACGGCTATTTGGTTGAAATATGTTTCATAAGCGCGGCCTCGTGGTGAGAGAAACAAAACTGATAGTCTGCACAGTTTTTATTAGTGGCCGTGACTCTAATATTAATATTGCGGAAATGCATCTTGCTGGTAGACTAGCCGTCATGCTTTATTAGCTTGGATGCGCCAGTTCAGTGGTTATTTTCTTGCGGTTTTATTACGCGCAATATCTTGTTTTATGGTTACAGTGGATTAAATGTACAAATTGGTTTCGGCTTTGAAAATGAAACGGTGACTATAATATTATAGTGACCTAGTAAGCAATTAACAAACCAAATGCTGCATTGGAGTGTATTCGTGTCACTCGAATTAAGAGTCGCTTTGTACGGGACTCTTCAAAAGAAATTACCCTTTATTTTTGCCCGTCGGTGCATAAGTGTGCTTTCCGTATGCAGTCGCTTGATTATTAGGTTTATCTCTCGTCCCGTTTCTCTCGAAGGAGCAACTGAGTACTGTTGGGCAATAGTGAATTTGAAAATTGATTGTTGATGTGGAAAAGTCAAGTCAAAGCCGAAGGCTAAGAGTAAGCCCTATGCGATGGACCGACCACCAGATTGACATTGGCAGATGGCGACAAAAAATACGTAAAAAAGATACTCCGTTGAAATAACGATCCTCGGCAGTGTGGCCGTCAAGAGGAGGATTTAGGTTAAAAACTAGGTACTTCTGGAAATTTTATTCTGATTTATTTATACAAAATTAAAAAAATACAAAATTAAAAGACCCGCTTTAGACCTATCTTGTCAACGTAATAATTTTGTTTCTTACAGGCTTGACTGGGCCTTTAGGAAAATTGCCCATAATTTTACTTATTATTGGCTTGTATTTTCCTGAATATGGTATTCTGGTTGTAGGAATAGGCACAAACTTTGTGGTTGACAGAACTATCTCATCGATATGTTTTTTCGTCTTATGCTTCTCTTCAACCAGTTTCCTTTGCATCACTTCAAAGCTAGACAACATCATACTTTTTCTCTTCAATGGCACCCTGTACTTTTTCGAATTAATTTTCTTTAGTATCTTTGCATGTAGTTTTCTCGGTTTCATTACTTCTATTTTCACTTTGTATTTAACAGTCATGTTGTCGTTTCGCGTTAAATCGTTGATGTCATGTACGTATTTTTGAAATTGTGTCACTGCATTTTTGCCTCTTAATTCAAATCGCTTGGGTATTTCGTTGAGGTGGCCGATTTCTGTGTGAAGTCTATTTTGGTGTTTTTCTGTAACAAACAAACATTCAATTCACTCAAAATAATCATTTTGTATTTTACAGTCAGTAGAATCCAGTGTAAGTTGAATTTCATACTATTTAGGAAAATTATGAAATGGTAGTAATTTCTGACAGACTATGAATAAACAAATCTTGTCTGCGTAATTAATTAAAATGTTCAAATGTGAACGTTAATAATATGCAAAATTGGTCATTCATAATATAATCATAATGAGATGAATTTGTCAGAATTAAATGATTCCGGTTCGAATAATATTTAGCAACTCTATGTCGTTGTATGAGTTTCAGTTATCAATATCAATAACGATAACAATAACAACAATATCAAGTTGATAATTTGAAAACATCAATCTCAAAATCATCAAACATCAATCGTCATTGTCCCAAAGTAAGCAAACCTTCTAAGTAGACGATTTATTTCTGACGTGAAAAAGTAAGTAAACACTCAAAAACTTTTACATTCACATAAGCCATAAAATCCGTAAAGTGTGGAGTAAATAGACGCCACATACCTTCTATATAGCCTTGACCATCTGCGCTTCCCAAGCCCACAACTATAACACACAATAACCGCCACATATTGTCGAGTACGTGAGGTGTGTCCGTTCAGCCGGTTTTATATCGGAGAGTGGTAAAAAGGGTATAAGATAAGAAACGCGAACAATGCCATTTGTTCCGTGGCGCTTAGATGGTTAACCCACTCGTTCGTCTCATTGCATTAGTGGACTAGAAATAAAATGTAGAATTTCGGTAAAAGGTATTAAGCGCCAATCGTCATCATCATATCACTGACAAGACGTCCACTGTTGGACATAGGCCATAGACCTCCAGTTGCCTCGGTTGGAAGCGGCTTGCATCCACCGTGAACCGCGGATTTAACCAGGTCATCCGTCCTCGTTGGTGGACGTCCTACGCTGCGCTTGCCGATCCGCGGTAACACTGGAGAACCTTGCGGCTCCTACGACCATCCTCCGTGCTATCTATATGGCCTGCCCATTGCCACTTCAATGAGCTGATTCACTTGGCTATGTCGGTGACCCTTATTGTTCTTCTACGTATCTCTTCATTACTGATTTTTGATTCGCCTATTGATTCTACACAATCTTTGCAACTAAAATAATACAATACATTATAGAAAAGTCTGTAGGTAGAACTTGTTAATATTCCTAACTAAAACCGTTAAACGGATTAAATGATCAAATTGGTAGTTATAGATAGCTAGATTTCTGTAAAAACACATGTTATAATTTATTTCTTGTTCCAAATTTCCCACGGGATCGGAATTTATGCACATAAAATTGGGAAGTGTGTTGATGAACAAAAAAGTGTGTCAACATTTAATTTAGGTCTACAGAAAACTCATTACGGGCAGGTAAATTTTATAAGGTTAATTTAAGTGTAGGTATATAATACAAACCTACACTTAAATGTAATGGGCGCGCGTGGGAACTATAGCCCAAACCCTCCAATACACGGAGGAGGCCTATGCCATGAGGCACGCCGAATTTCGCGACAATTTAATAAATAAAAAAAATAAATAAAAAAAAACGACAATAACAACAACAACATGTACTTACTGAAATTGTAGCGAATTCGGAATAAAAAGGCTTATAAATAAATAAATAAAAAATATAATACAAAATATATTTTTTAAGAAAAAAAGAAAATGCCATCATTAATAAATATCAGTTAGTTTAGTAATAAAGACACAAATATGTATTATTTATTTATTTATTTATTTATTAGATTGTAATGCCATGTACATTTATATTAAAAGGTGTTAAGCATAAATTAGTCGGTCCGGTTATCACACTCACTCTTGTTTATCTTTTAAAAGAACACGTTTTCATAACATAAAATGTTTTAAAAATACTACGGTAAAACGTAAAACACGCTTCAGTGGCATTTAAATCCTAAAACAGCGCAACGTACCGCATATTTTGTAGACTTTACGCATTTTAGTGTTGAAACACATCTTCGAACATCTGTGGCGATAATATTGTTACGTTTCACTAAGTATCTTGAGCTTGGCTTTATTGGTACAAAAATGATAAAAAACTTTGTTTTTTAGATGCAATTATCTGCTTTTAGTGAAGGAAAACATAGAGAGAAAACACCGGACAGGACACCTCTCAAGATAGGATCGAATAGAGAAGATGGGATAGGCCTTTGCTGACAATAATAACTGGGTATCTCACTCCATAGCCTGATAATCCTGTCTATAGCATCTAAACCCTATAGCCCATTACATGTCGCTTCCTACTTGGCAATAGTTTGGCAAATGTGGAAGACTCCGCTAGCACAATGGTGTATTTTAGGGGATAGACCTCTATAGTTGCACCCATCTCATATTCAAATTATATGGCACCAAAGGCCTTTTCATGTTGGTCTCGGCCCTAAGAATGACTTTCCAAGACCAAAGGCATCTAGCTGGAAGGAATCAGCTAGCTGATTCCGATGCCGAGTGTCAGCCCATACATGAACTGTCAAAATGAAGACGATGGTGATCGCGAGCGAGTTACGTAATAAGCTACCAGGTCGCCATGAGCCCGTGATCGGAATATCCCATGGGATAGTACATCACGTCTTTATCCCTTACAGGGTAGACAGATCTTAAGGTAAAAAGACCTAAAGGCCACGTTTAGCATGATTCTGGGCGTATAGGTTGAAAGGGAAATCAAAATAGTGATTGAGTAGCTACATCGCCTATAACAATGATTCCTAAGATATTCGCTCCCTCGATGGGATTTTACCATCTGCATCGGAAACCCGTAACAATAATCTAACTAATATTATAAATGCGAAAGTATGGATGGATGGATGGATGCATGGATGGATGGATGGATGGATAGATGGATGGATGGATGGATGTTTGTTTGTTACTCAATCACGCCAGAACGGCGCAACGGATCTGGATGAAATTTGGCACATCGATAGAGAAAAGTCTGGAATAGCACATAGGCTACTTTTTATCCCGGAAAATTGCGTAGTTCCCGCGTGTTAGCAATAAACGAATTCTTTGCAGACGAAGTCGCTGGCAACAGCTAGTATATAATAATTAACCCCCTCATTCATAAACGCTCTATAGGCGTCTGCTAACTTAGCAATCGTTTGTCCTTATCTGTCACTTTGACATTTACCTTTCACAGATAAGGACAAACGATTGCTAAGTTAGCAGAAGCCTATAAAGCGTTTCTGAATAACGGGATAAGAATTTACGCAAAACCTAATCATAATCTCTCTGCCTTTTGATGTACAAACTCTGGCTGCTAAAAATAGTATCGTTCCTATTAATTCGTCCAATTTTAGATCATTGCTCGAAATAGAGCGAAACTCCGAAATACGAGGACCAACCACCACTTTCGCTATAACGGTCCTTGTTGCAAAGTTTCGTCTGCGCATTGAATTTTCGACTTCCCAGCAAAACTTTATTATTAACAGTCTCAAGTGGAACTAGTATCGAGTTTTGGCTAAGTAGTTAAACTCGTAATATCGTGTTGTGAATCAGAGCCTCTAGTGTAAGTTTTATACACCAAATACGTATCGAACGCGTTCGCTTTTACGTCTCAGTCACTATGGAAGAAGCAGCGCCACTAGCAGCACGAAATGGCAACAAAAATGAGAACTATGAGAATGACGACTATGTGAATAGTATTTGGCATTTTAACGCAAACGCGTTTGAGACGTATTTCGTGACCGAAAATTTACACTAGGCATACAACATTAGGCTCCGTGATCCACTGGGGTATGTAATAAATAAAGGTATAATATAACCTACTTAACATATGTTTAAATTTGGTATATAACAGACCGTGCCGCCGTGGTAGCCTAGTGGTTTGACCTGTGGCCTCTCAAGCAGAGCGTTGTGGGTTCAAATCCCGGGCTCTGAGTTTTTCGGAATTTATATACGAAAATTACATTTGTAATTTGCCATGAGCTTTTCGGTGAAGGAAAACATCTTGAGGAAACCTGCACACATCTACGAAGAAATTCAATGGTGTGTGTTAAGTTCCCAATCCGCACTGGGCGCGCGTGGGAACTATAGCCCAACAAACCCTCCAATACACGGAGGAGGCCTATGCCATGAGGCACGCCGAATTACGCGACAATTTAATAAATAAACGACAATAACAACAACAACAACATGTACCTACTTACTGAAATTGTAGCAAATTCGGAATAAAAAGGCTAAAAAAAAAAAAAAAAAAAAAAATAACCTACTTAACCTATGTTGAAATTTGGTATATAACAGAAATAATAATATTAACCGATTTCAAACAAATTTTTTGAAATCGGTTAAAAGAATATCAGCAACATACCTACAAACTACTGAAAATTTGCTCCACTTACTACGTTTAACTCGACCTAAATTGAGTTACCTACCAACTACGGAAAAACAAACGCATAAACTTGTACCAAAAGACTATCGCAGATAAAAAACAAAAAAAGCGGCCATGTGCAAGTCAGAATTTTGTACGAAGGGTCCCGTAGTATTTTGAATCATTATGAACTTTGACCCATTTATTTCATTCCGAGAGGAGGCCTGTGTCCAGCATTGGGAGGTATATAGGCTGGGATCATGGTTATATTATGGTATGATTATGATTGTACTTCAAACTTTTATTTACCTTTTTATTTTATTTTTTTGTTATAGCTGCCATCGTATTAAAACATTGTAGGAAAATTTTATTATGTTTAGGTTTACTCCTCCCCTCTCACCCTTCCAACCGCCTACCACTCCCATCCTTCCATCCAACTATACACCCAGAATCATGGTGGCTTTTAGGTCTTGTTACCTTAGGCTCTGTCTACCTAATAAGGGATAAAGACGTGATTTATATACCTATGTATGTATATGCATGTATGTAGGTTTACTTTTATGGTTTAACCCCCTTATTCATAAACGCACTATAGGCCTCTGCTAACTTAGTAATCGTTTGTCCTTATCTGTCACTTTGACATTTACCTTTCACAGATTTTCGCAGATTTAGCAGAGGCCTATAGAGCGTTTATGAATAAGGGGGTAAAACTGTGCAGTTCTGTGAAAAACGAACGAATGAACATCTTAGCTTTTGTTTGTTAGCATGATGTTGATGATGTTGGGAGGGACGCCTAGCTGGGTCAGGCGGGCTGTCGTTCCTCTTCAGCGATCATTCAATCCAGCACGCTTATTACGTAACTCGCTCGCGATCACGATCGTTCTCATTTTGACAGTTCATGTATGGGCTGACAATTGGCATCGGAATCAGCTAGCTGTCATATTCATACAAGAACTGTCAAAATGAACACGATGGCGATTGCGAGCGAGTTACGTAATAAGCTAGCAGTTCCCCTTGGACAGAGCCGCCGGTTACTGTCCCAGTAGTTCTCCCCCACACCAAACCTCCTCGATTCTTCTTATTCTCCTGCCAAAGCAAAGGACAGTGATAGTGATAGTGATAGTATTTATTCAGTAACAATACATGATTGTGTTTGAAATACAATACAATGTTACAGTATTACATAAATAATTAAAAATAAAGACATTATCATTACAAGATCATTATAACCACTAAGCTAGAAATACAATACTACACATTCAAGTTCAATTAAAATCATTATCATTATTATTATTATTACTATTGTTAGATTATAGCAAATAAGTCAGAAATTAAAATTATTACAATGTCACACTAAAAATTTCCTCAATGCTGTAGAAGCACCCTCGCAACAAAAAACATTTCAATTTTTCCTTAAATTTAAAATGATCAGTAATTATTTTCAAATCGGTGGGCAGCTTATTATAAATCACAACGGCCTGATGTCTGGCGCAATGCTTTGCTACTTTCAGCCTCGGACAAAACATGCACTTCACATTTTTAGTACGCGTGCTCAGACGCAGCTCGCAGACATCTTTCAGTTCGACATCCCCTAGCTCGTCCTCCTTCAATTCGTCACTCCTGAATGCATCACTGTTAACATAATGACGACGCGGTTGGCCTAGTTGGTAGTGACCCTGCCTGCGAAGCAAGCGTCCTGGGTTCGAATCCTGGTAAGGGCATATATTTGTGTGATGAGCACGAATATTTGTTCCTGAGTTATGGATGTTTCTATCTATATAAGTATGTATATCGTTGTCTAGTACCCTTAACACAAGCCTTAATAGCGCTTACTTTGGGACTAGGTCAATTTGTGTGAATTATTATTTATATTTATTATAATATAGGCACGGAACCCTAAACGGGGCCTCGGTAACATTCTAACCAGTTCTCAATCACGGCGTATTGGAAACTCTAGGGCTGTGTGTTCCCGCATTTCCGCGCGGGATACGGGAATATCCCAACGGGACTGGGAAAAGTTTCGATTCGTTGCGGCATCCATGTTCTATTGATTCAAGAGTACATTCGTGGCAGGACTTGCCTTTTTGTATGCTTTATTGTATGATGCAATAGAGTGAGCAATTATTTGACTTTCCTTGGATTGCGTCCGACGTTAGAAATTTGGCGTTGTTTGTTTTGTACGACAAGGAAAGCAAACGAGCAAGTGGATCAACTGGCGGTAAGAGAGCACCATCATCCGGGAACACTCGCGACACAAGAATACCCAAAACAAACAAAACAAACGAAGTTTACAAAAATACGTTTTATTTACGTGATTAAGTCCTGTTTCTGACGATTTAATATTACTATTTTCAGCTCAAATGTGCTGTTTTGGCGGTAGTAGCGATTATTCGGTTCATAAATAAAAATCTAATCATAGTTCGCCAAAATCCTACACGAAACGGCTTAATTGAAGCCTCAAAGCTGAATTTTGCTCCAAATTATGCAATATAAACGAAGCCTTTTAGTTTCCTGCAATGTTGAAAATACAACGAGAGAAAGAGAGAGGACCATCAAGTGAGGTTTTTTTTATGCGAATAGGAAGGCAAACGAGCAAGTGGGTCTCCTGATGGTAAGCGATCACCACTGCCCATAGACACCCGCAACCCCGGAGGGATTGCAGATACGTTGCCAACCTAGAGGACTTAGATGAAATGCCTCTTGTGACCGTAATTTCCCCGGCTGCCTTACTCTACACACCGGAACACAGCAGTGCAAGCACTGCTGCTTAGCGGCAGGATTAGCGAGTAAGATGGTGGTAGCTATCCGGACGGACCTTGCACAAGGCGCTACCACCCGCCAATTATTAAATAGAAGGTATTATTAAATAGGTTCTTTCATGCTGGACTGGGAGTAAATAAAAACATAGAATGTACCAGTTGCTTCTCTTCCCACGCGGAATGTAGATGGTAAAAGCCCACCGAGGGAATGGGCGAAAATCTTAGGAATCATGTGGCTAGAGCAACCCATCACAATTTTGATTCCCCTTCCCACCTATCCCACAATCATACTAAACGTGGCCTTTAAGTCTTGTTACCTTAGGCTCTGTCTACCCCGTAGGGGATAAAGACATGATTTATGTACCTATGTATATAAGAATGAATCTATATAAGTATGTATATCGTTGTTTAGTACCCATAACACAAGCCTTACTAGCGCTTACTTTGGGACTAGGTCAATTTGTGTGAATTGTTCCTTAATATTTATATTTATATTATTTATATTTATTTATTTATGAATACTCTTTCTTAAACAGGTTTTTGTTTTAAATTGACAAATTAAATAAACCAAGTTGTGTTGCTCTGTAAACAAAGTTTTATTTTATTAGTTATTAGGGTATATTATATTAGTACTTACAAAAACAAACTATTAACTAAATACTAATCTCACCTGTAAACAAAGAAACGACATTTAAAGTTTATTTTTAGTATGCCAATTCCTTATTCTTGGTTAACTATCAGTGCACCTTCAAATTAAACACAAAAACGTTTCTTCGTTTACCCTCATCTTAGGTTACTAAAATCATGTAACTACCTTACTTAAAAATTATAAATTATAACAATAATAATAGCTTAAAGAAATACACTTTCTTTACATGTATTTGAAAATCATTAAGTTTCACAAGTAATCTTTTGTTTTGAATGACCGTTTATGATCTATAACGATGTAAAGTTGGTAAGCAAAACTATTGTCGTACTTCAAAGTCAAAGTCAAAGTTCTTTATTATTTACTTGCACACAGGATCCCCCTCTAGCGCCATAACTGGTGACCCAGACACCTCAGAAACTGTCTCCCGGCAGTTTTGAGGTTCAGATGATATGCCTAGTAACATATAAAAATTGGGTGCTGGTATCCGGAAGTGAACTATGTTTTCCGTTATTCCAAGCACTACTCCCCCTACTGGTCCTACCCATGCACTCGACAGGGTGCAAAACTAACATTCTCCGATCGTCCGTCAGTTCGCAAACTAGCCCATAACTGTCTCAAATCGCAAAACAAATCACTAACTTCGCCTCAATTACACCAAAACCCGCACTAATTTATTATGACGTGTACTGATTAAAACTTAACTGGCGTCGTTTGATCTAAATCCGACCTTAATTGCTAACGGTATAGGTCCAATTAACGCTGTTCGCTTCCACTAATTATTATCGGAATGTGTTAGTAAGTTGAAATTAATTAATGGTTATTCGATAATGCAGTTTATAAGGCTGCGCGGTGCGGAATGGAGGTATCGGCGTCGATAACGACATCAGACCCGATAATACGTGGAATATGTGGAAACGTTCTAACCACTGAGGTCCTAAAATATAATAAAAAGCGAGTAGGTACCTGTATTATACAAAGCAGGGGGCTTACCATGACGTCTTAAGGCGCTGTCAACAGCAAATGACCTTGAGCAGCGCCACTCTTCACACATACGGTTCGCGTGCCTGTGAGTGAAAGAGAAGAAACTATTCCGGCAGCTTGGCGCGCGTCTAAAATCTTGCAAATAAGACACAAATATGAAGAAATAAAAAAACTATGGATTATTTGTAAAATATGACTCGTTAGCCGTGTAGGTATGAATATGTCAGGTTAGCTGGAAGAGATCCCTTCTTAGGGATAAGTTCGCCTTTGTACTATTTTCTGTGTACTTCTGTATTTTTAAATTTTTATGTGCAATAAAGAGTTTACATACATATGTTGACTTCATGTTTTTAATTGCAGACCCATACGTCGAAAAAATAAAGACATAGAACCGTTTAATGATGATTTTAAGACCAAGCTTTGCAATTATTTTCTATCGAGCCGATTTTGTTCAATTATGTATCGAGTCCGTCCAGCGTGTTTGAAATATGATGAAAATTAACATTATATTTTTTTTGTGTGTAGTTTTTCTTAAAAAAGTGCTTAAATAACATCAATTTCAACAAAATTAGGTGTTGTCAGCCTCTTAATGCGGTTCAGTTTAGGTTCGCTCGCTGTCAGATTCATACTAAAAGTGACAGGTAAAACTTGAACTCCGTACCTAAAGGGTTGAAACGGGACCCTATTTTACTAAGACTTCGCTGTCCGTCCGTCCGTCCGTCCATCCGTCTGTCACCAGGCTGTATCTCAAGAGCCGTAATAGCTAGACAGTTGAAATTTTCACAGAATGTGTATTTCTGTTGCCGCTATAACAAAAAATACTAAAAACAAAATAATAATAATAATTAAGGGGGCTCCCATACAAAAAACGTGATATTTTAGCCCTTTTTCATGGCTACCACTCGCCGAGCTAGATCTCAAGAACCGTAATAGCTAGACAGTTGAAATTTGCACAGATTATGTATTTTTTATTGTGGCTACAACAACAAATACTAAAATCAAAATAATAATAATAATTAAGGGGGGCTCCCATACAACAGAGTATTTCTGGTACGGAACCCTTCTGAGAACAGCTCTTGTCATGTTCTGCAACTTCCACATTGTTTTAAATCGGACCTTTTCGTTTGCCCGAATTTCATATGCCATAATGTAATATTTGCCATAATTATCATTTGTCATAACTCTATTTTTCTCTGAAACCGTAAATTTTCAGGAGCATTTTAATATTATTTTAATATTATTTTAATTGATCCTGTGTACACTAATATTATTAATAAATAGCTATGCTGCATGCATGTGCAGTCTCTTAATATTTGTATGCCTTATTATGGCAAGCATAGTGATACAAAATTGATGTAACATCTGTAACAATTACCTATGTTAACAAATAAATGATTTATTATTATTATTATTATTATTATTGAAATGGCAATCCTGTAGAACTCTATAGGTTAGGTTAGGTTTGTTTCATAACCATCCTCAACAATTAACAGTTAAAGAGAAAAAAGAGTTATGGCAAATGATCATTATGACAAACAATACATTTATGGCATATGAAATTCGGGCAAACGATAGAGAACCGTTTTAAATACTATATGGTGTAATGGGTAACCTTTAAGCTAAATTCGCCATGAAACGAAATCCAAGCGCTAGAGTGACGCAGAATAACAAACCGCGAAATCACATCTGAATTCACACGATGGCGGTTTCCCCCGTTTTCCTAATGAAACGGAGGCGTTCAATATCGCCTTTGGCCCGGATTTATTCTTGTATAATTTGACGTGACGAGTTGCGCGAGTGATTTGGCGCGAGGCGAGAATTTTGAAAATTCTATTCTGTTGCTTTTTTTCAGTGCCAGTCGCTTGATACTATCAATAACGCTAGATTGTAATGGCATGGATTAGGCGATCCCATGATCCATATCACGAAATGTTGATGCGTATCGCGAATCAGGATGGTTTGAAATGCAGTATCATGATAATATTGCATGCTAATTATATTATCCAGCATTTAGAGGAAATGCGATCACCGGCATTGCGAAGTAGGTATTTGAATAAAGTATTGCCGTCCCTTCGAAACCACTTCGGAACTGCAGACCGGACTGATAATACCTTCAGAAAACTGACGAACATTTGCACGCAATTTGTTATGGATATAGTGGTGTTCCCGGGTAAGGCGTATTACAAACAACTACTATTCTGTCCCGTAAGGGATAAACTCGTGATATATGTATGTATGAACATATAATTTGTATGTATATTCGAGGACGAAAGGCACGAGCATAATCCTGTGACCAGTGCGAGATAGTCTTCCAAAAATAAGTTACCCAAAATAATAATTCCACGCAGACGAAGTGCTAAATAAAGGTAGGTAGTTCTAAAGAGTCTAGAAAAATAAGCGCAACATTCCGTCAAAATATTATTCGTTGGAAGGAAAGCGCTGAAATATCGGAAAAGTGTAAAATCTTTGATGGATCGAATCATTTTAAAGTGCTTACGACGGAACACAGTTAGACACTTTACGAAAATGGATTTTTACTTTTTCTATCCGCCTATGTCTTGAATTGTGAGAGGGAAATTCAATGGCTCTTTGATTTCTGCTTGGTTGAGTATATTGAAGGAAAAACAATGGTTTTGCTACTGAATTGGTTTTAGCGATTTTTAACTTTGTAGACTTTTTTCTGAATTTTCGTCTGTTTGCGGGTCTATCTTTATACTCGTACTATGGAAGTGGAAAGGCTTTTTCACGAATTAGGGTGGTAATATTTCACAAGCTATCTTATTGTTCACCATGCAAGAGCGCAAACACTACTACCGTAGAGCCTAGTGGACAGTATGTATTGTTTATCCGTTGTCTAGCTTTGCTTAGTTTGGGGCTAGTTCAATTGGTGTCAATTTATAATATCCTAAGATATTTATTTATCTATTTAAACGGTGGTATCGACTAAGCGGCCCACTCCCGCGCTAATAATATATAAAATCTAACTAATATTATGCAGATAAGATTATGCATTTAAGGCGAGTGTGATGGGCACCTTTGCGCCGGGAATGACGCGGGGCGGATTGTTTGATTGATTGTGTTTTTTTTGGTTTATTTATTGTTTGTTATTTATTTGATTGTATTTTTTTTGACGTATTCGTAGTAAATGAATCCCGGAAAATGTAATTTAAAGTCAAAATTTAAGGTCAGTCTTTAGAAACTTGTCTGTAAAAACATTTAACAGAAAAGAAAAACAAGCCCTGAAACTATTGCAAAAGTTAAGCCGACTAATATTATAAATGTGAAAGTATGGATGGATGGATGGATGGATGTTTGTTTGTTACTCAATCACGCCAGAACGGCCCAACCAACCTGAATGAAATTCGGCACATAGATAGAGAAAATTCTGGAATACCACATAGGCTACCTACTTTATTTTCCGGAAAATTTCCGCGGGAAAGCAATAAACGAATTCTTTGCAGACGAAGTCGCAGGCAACAGCTAGTAAAAAAATAAAATTAAAAATTAAAATCCCTTATTTCAGACATCATTTTGGTCCAAAATTTGTTAGTTGAAATCGAATTAATCTGATTTAATATCAACTTTTGATGTGCGTACGAACATCGTTGCCACGCACGGTCAAAACGTAGCCCAAACTTTCGCAATAACCAGATATCTCTCAACAATCGATGCAGCTAATATTCGTTTATTTGTTTACCACCGCCTAACGGGAAGACTTTGGGCATTTGTAGGAAAAACAAATATTTGCCCGAAGGGTCGGCGTAATGAGAATTGTAGTCGCGGATTGATGGGATCCTGACTTTTTCATCGTTTGAGCGTGTTACTACTGTTTTACAAGTTTTATTATTGGGTACTAGTGTCTAATGTTACTAAAATCTAGTCAGTTATACACGTGCCAATAGAGCCTTTAAGCACGTGGCAATAAGTCTAGCCTAGTAGGTAATGCATAAAAATGTATCCCTGTTTCCCTTAGTCACGGCATCACGAGTACAAAGTACTGATTTCGCTAAAGTCGTCACAATTTAAAAGGCCCATTTTGACAGTTCACGCCCATGATATCGCAATCCCGCGGGAACTACGCAATTTTCCGGGATAAAAAGTAACCTATGTGCTGTTCCAGACTTTTTTCTATCTATGTGCCGATTTTCATCCAGATCCGTTGGGCCGTTCTGGCGTGATTGAGTAACAAACAAACATCCATCCATCCATCCGTCCATCCATCTATCCATCCATCCATCCATCCATACTTTCGCATTTATAATATTATAATATAATATAATATAATATAACATAGTTAGACTTGGACTAGGATATTATATCTTTTCTTTCACTCGTTCTATAAATGATATTAATACTGTTCATTAAAAACGTATTAAGATTCTCTAGCGCATGCGTCGATGGCTACTTGAGTACCTATCTTTTGAGTGCACTTAGTCTGCATTCAGGAACCTCGCAATTATCTGTGAGGTATGTACACAGAGAGAGCATGTTTGCCGAGAGTTGACTTTAGTTTATTGCATCCTACAGTCTGTCGTGTTTGTCCAGGTATGTAAAATCCATACTAAGGGTGCGACCACACCGCCGCTTAAAAAACGGTGACGTTACGGAATCGCAACAAAATGTATGAAGAAACGGTGAGAAAACGTGACGCATACGACACGTCACTGCGTATACGTGGCGGTTTGGTCGCACCCTAATATTGTAAAATGTAAAAGTACGTCTGTCTTTTGCCTTCTTCGCGCCTAAGCTGCTGATTCGACTTAAACGAAATTTGGAATAAATAGATACTGTTATGGTTATTTTTATTTTTGATTACAGAAATCATCAAAGATGTTAAAAGGCTGCTCTACATGTTTCGGATTAGTTCGCATGTCACACTCACCACATCACTCTACTTTTTTTTTATATAAGAGGAGGCAAACAAGCAGACGGGTCACCTGATGGAAAGTAATCACCACCGCCCAGGACTTGGGGAATCACAGGTGCGTTGCCGGCCCTTTCAAGAACAGGAAGGCTCGCTTTTTGTATTGTACCACTCAGGGAATGTTGCAGCAGGAATGCAGGAAGTGTTGCAGAAGTTTATACGTGAGTTATCCGTTTGTGTAATTATGATTGAGTCTCAGGGTAGTTTCATGTTGATAATGTTCTCTTCTCCTCTCTTCTTCTTAGCCTTTCTCTACCAAGTCTTATTTATTTATTTATTTATTATTGCAAACCATGGTAAATACAGTTGTTAAACAGACATAATTGTTCCACATGGACCCTGGAAGGGCACAGCAAATTAAAAATTAAGAAAATTGAAAAATTTCAATAATAACAAAACTAAGAATTAAAAATTAATATTTAAATTTAAGTCAATATAAAATCAAATTAATACTGTCAAAATGCAAATAAAAATTAGAAATTAGGGTAGGTATGGATTACAATAAAATGATAATAATAATAATAATAACAATAACAATGTCAACAATATCAAAATCAACATTCACATGTAAAGTCAAAATCTAAAATCGCCGTTAAAAACCATATTATATGTAAGTTAAAATTTAAATTTAAAAAAATAAATATCTGGAGCTACTACATTTATTTATTTATTTTCATTTTTATTTTTATTTTTATTGGGAGGTGCCTGTAACTTTGTGTAGCCCTCCTTCAACCGCTTTCATTCCGATATATTTTGGGCAGTGAGAGTCCAGGTTGCTGCCCGCTACTTTTTTTAATGTCGTCTTTCTATCTCATTTGTGGTCTAAAATGTTACCGCGGGTTATTTTCCTCCATGGTTGTTACTAGAAGTATGACACAATTTTGACTATCTGATAATTGTGTAGTTAATTGAAAGGCATCGTTAGGTATCTCCTGTCGTATGTACTTTAAGTTGAAGTAAGAACAGATACTTGTAGTAGGAAGCTCTTAAGGTATTTACCTGGTACTTGTATTTGGACGCGAGTGTTCTGCGTAGAAAATTATACAAATTACATTAAATCTATTAATAATATACAGAGTGTATCAGACACCCCCTAACAATAATCCATTGGGGTATATAACCATAACTATAGAAGCTAAAAAAAATATTTTGAAAAAATTGGAGTAATTTTATTTATTTTTTCCAAAGGAATAATAATAGTTAATACTACCATTCCTATGGAAAATATCAAAAAATATTTTACCCAATTTTTTTCAAAATATTTTTTTTAGCTTCTATATATATGGTTATATACCCCAGTGGATTATTGTTAGGGGGTATCTGATACACCCTGTATAATCATAATGATAATTAGTTAATACTACCATTCCTATGGAAAATATCAAAAAATATTTTCTCCATTTATTTTTAATTTTTTTTAGCTTCTATAGCTATGGTTATATACCCCAGCGGATTATTGTTAGGGGGTATCTGATACATCCTGTATAATCATAATGATAATTAGTTAATACTACTATTCCTATGGAAAATATCAAAAAATATTTACTCCATTTTTTTTCATATTTTTTTTAGCTTCTATAGCTATGGTTATATACTCCAGTGGATTATTGTTAGGGGGTATCTGATACACTCTGTATAATCATGAATCTCTATTCCCCTTGGTCTTAAAATAAGACTCTTGCCTGAAAGGGACTTGATATTAAATAAGTTAGTAAATAAAAATGTCTTGAGTCAATTGACATTAATCGACCTTGCCCCAAACTAAAGAAAGAAAGAAAGAAAGAAAAAACTTTATTTACCTATGACTATCACAAAGAATAAATAAAATAAACACATATTAAAACGACATACACATAAATTAAAATTTAAATAGAAACAACAAATTACAAATTGAAATACTTAATTACAATAGGTATAAATCCATCTTACTCGCTAATCCTGCCGCTAAGCAGCAGTGCTTGCACTGCTGTGTTCCGGTGTGGAGAGTAAGACAGCCGGGGAAATTACGGGCACAAGAGGCATTTCATCTAAGTCCTCTAGGTTGGCAACGCATCTGCAATCCCTCCGGGGTTGTGGGTGTCTATGGGCGGTGGCGATCGCTTACCATCAGGTGACCTACTTGCTCGTTTGCCTTCCTATTCACATAAAAAAAAAAAGAGCAACATTGGGTGAAGATCATTACTTGGTTTGGCCAGTTGTTAAAGCACACCTATCAACCCAATTTGTCAACGTCTAACTGCACAAAATCAGATCACATTCGAATTGAAAATATCAAATTAGAGGGTAACGCCTCACTCTCACGGAACCGGTTCCATTCCGTTCGATTAGAAAAATGGAAATTTATCCAGTTCGCGTCGAGAAAGTAATTTTCGATAAAACAATTTGTCGTTGGGGGTCGTTCCACACATCTGTGCCGTGATCCAGCCTTCGATTTTTCCACTTGACTCAATTGTGTACGCAGTTGTGTTCGGCGGTTTCAATTTCACAAGGTTTTTTATATCGTAATGGCTAGAAGTGGAAGCTGTGATGTGTTGTCTTTAGACACCTTGTACCGATCCGGGCCCTCGCATCGGTCAAAATTCACAAATAATATATTTATACTCTCTTATTGAATAATATTTCATACATTTTATGAAATAAATGTGAAATTAAATAATATAAATACCTATTAATAAAATACGAATTGTTTCCACAAAAATGGGAACGCATTTAAATTGATGAAATAATTACATCAGGTAAAAATACCATTATGTATTCTGAGCAATATTTGTCAATATTTGTCAAGTTATTTGCGAAAGAACCTCAGACTAACAAATAGTCGTCCCACAAACAAGGTAAAGATTAGAGGAATATCTCTAGGTGTTGCCGCCGTGAAAATCAATAAGGCAGGTTCACACACATTGAACTCTTGTAAAGTGTGAAGTTAAACCTTCCGCCACCATAGACAAAATAGTCTCAAATATTAAAATATTTTGGTAAATAAATAGAAGAACATCAATAAAGCAATGTTGTTTACGAACCACCTTGGTCAAAGCTTTGGGGAATGCTTACGGTTAATACGACGCAAATGATTTAATGTATAAATGTAGGAGTACCTTAATGTCTAGATAAAATATAATTCACCTTAATTCTTACTTTATATGGACAAAAGGGCTTCAAGTAACATTAATTCATTGTCAAAAGTATGCATTATCGTTAAGCAAGATACCACACCTATAAAACAGGTTGGCTATAAACAATAGATTCACAAGACGTCACACTAAGTGCGGGTCTCACACATGTACAAAATACTGAAATCATAGTAACTATTTCATTACAACCAAAGTTGAAAATAATCAACAATTCTATTAGCTAATTATGAAGAAAAATTACTCTATTAAGATCAATCATTAACAACTATCAATAAAAAAAGAAAGTATTAAATGGATTACACATGACCATCTAAGAAAAAAGATACCAACATAAAAAACCAAAATGCACTACAAAAATATTTACGAATAATCAGGGCTCTTCCTCTTTGGCTTCGCTGCTCGCCACGGTCGGTTCGGTTCGTAAGCGCGGTTCTTGCAAGCACACTTTGATATAAGTAAAAATACGCGAGATCGGGTCGCAACTGGTTTACGTTGTGCATTAATTGATTGAATTAATGGTATCGATATTATTGTTGTGTGAAATAGTGTTCTGTGGTCGCGAATGCCGGTGATCTTCCCTAACCTTATCCTTGGCGGCTCGGGGCTACTCTCCGGCGCCTATCCTCATCTTTCTCATTCTTTAGAGCCTTGCTGGATTTGCGATTATAGGATACTAATTAGCTTGATTAATTACCTTGTGTGCTTGAAGTAGGGAATATACGAAACACGGTTTTCGGGTTTCAAGTCTGGTTACCTAACGGTGATAACAAGGGCTTGGAATTTCAACACACTGTTTCAGTGTGAGCTGATGCGTGAGGTCGACTCAGCACCCGACTCCCAGCGAAATATCTGGGTAGGGTAAACTCCTCCTAGTGTGTACCCAGGCTTCCGCGTTCTGCTAGTCGGAACGTGGGAACTGGTGGCGTTGGTCTCTTATCTAAATATTTATATATTCACACTACCCTTATATCCTTTGGTTAGGATGTCGCCTGCACCCCTGGCTTCGGCCGTGGGCGATGTCAATACACATGGCGTAGGACCTAGGTACACTCGGAGATGCCACTCCAATCCCTTCTTTAGAGTAGTTTAGGAGTTTCCATTGCACTTCTGGAAACTACATAACACAACACACGTTTAACTGTAAATGTGAGGTTCTTCCTCTAGATTTCAATAAACAGCTGACTAGAATAGGAATATTATTTTAGGCATGAATAGGGAGGGTTTTTATTTATACCTATTAGGTTAGGCTTTTACTTACCTCTGCATCTGATTTACCTCGTAACGTTGACGCTTGTTATTATACTTATTTACTTACCATGTTTAAGATAGAATGTTTAAATAAAGCATTAAGTACTAATTTCTATAGATTTTTGGGAGTTTTATTGTTGCATTTAGATCCAATTAAATCAGAACCAGAAATAGAGTAAATAATTATAATCTTTTATCATTTAATAAACAACAAAGTGAATCAAAGAAACTCCCATTTTAAAGTAGGTACTATTTAAGTGAATTAGTTCCCTCCTGTACCTGAATGACAGGACAGCATAGCATAATAGGATTAGTATCAGGTAGGAATCTGGTTCTAGTCACCTCTTACCCATTGTGGTACAATAACATGACATACAGACTAAAGACAAGTAAAATCACAAGTCTTGTGCCGGAGTTCCTGTAGGGTCGCTGGACGAGGAACATGGTCACTGGCAAAGATCAGTTGAGAAAAATCTCAAGGGCGAATGGCGGGGCCCTGACTTTAGCACAAAAGACAACTACTCACTTTCCTACATAAATGCTCTTGTTATAATTTAGTTTAACCATTTAACAGTACTAGGGCAATACCTACATTACATCCATGTACATTATACTTACCCTAAGATATATATAGACTCCCAGTTATTACCTTTTAATTATAATTACTCATCTCTCATTGATGTTCTTTAGTAGTGATTTGTAGAAGCTGAGCTTTGTGTGAGCGGAAGGGTACAGATAGGAGTAGGGCATTTTAGTGTTAATTCTTAGGGCATAGTTTACTTCTTAGGGTTAGCATCTCTTGCCTCCACTAAACGAGTTTGAGTTACTATCACAACGTAGGAAATAGACGATCACGCTGGCCATATTTCATTCATACCGTCCGTTCAATCCGAATAGCTTCTCATAGTAATCAATTAAGGCTAGGTATTGCATAGTATGAGTAGATAATTAGTTGTAGATAATAGTCTAGATTGGTGCCTGGGTGCTGCTTGTAGTATAGCCTAGTCTAGGTATAAGGTATATTTAAGTCTATATTAAATTAATTATAAGAAAATTAGATATAAGGCCTTAGATGTAAGCTAGTATAAGGGGTCTTAATAATATAATATGGGGGGGTTTTGTACAACCTGATAAACGGCCATGCTTTTTTGCTGACTCTAGGTATCGTGTTTTGTTGACTGTACTTACTTTATTGTTATGCATTCTACATGATATACCTAATTTCAAGTTAATCGGATGTATCGTTTAAAGAGTTCCTTCATCAATTCGCCTGGACGCGCCTCTGGAAATATTGCATTTTCGTCAGACTTATACAAGTATGCAAAATAATTGCTAATTATTGTGTATTATATAGTAGGTATGTGTTAAATGTGTGTTGTTGTAAATATCCGTCAAAAATGACAACCAAACAATCCTAAGCTTCAAACGATACTATTTGGCTCGATATAAACACCAACATTAGATTTCATAGTACAAAATGTCACGACGAAATAAGTAACATAATTATATTTTTGTGTTACGGCGGACGCACAAAAGTGAACTAACTACCAGTCCAGATAAAAATAGAAGGTGCAGACCATAAGAATAATAACTCTCATTCATCAGGTGAACTTATTACTGTACTTGAAATGCGAAAGATAAATTGAAGAAGTTAAATAAAACATTTAATTAGCCAAACTCCGTGGAACCAAGGCATCGATCTTCATAGCAATAAGAAAGAAGATCGGCAAGAACGCTTTGAGCAAAACAGTGGAGTTCTGTAGAGTCTGAAGAGAAACTTTAATAGTGTTATTGTTACCTACGTGATCATGATCAGACGGACTTTCTTTAACTCGTCGGTTTAAGATTCTATAGAAATGTCACTACCATAGATAGAGATAATGCAGATTAATAAAATCTCTTTAGTATTTAGTGTGATTGCCTTAAATTTTATTGTATGCCTTTTCAGGCCACTGTTGATACCAATCTGTTCACCCTTATGCACCTAACCTACACAGTTAAACAATAAATGATTCTGATTCTGATTCTTTCCTTTAGCCTTACCAGGATTCATAGAAACGTAATATATTTAGCTTAGTTCTATGATTTTTAGAAAATTTATTTCGCTAAAGAACACCGTATCAGTGGCGTGGCGTCCATAGAACTCGATTCCCACTGGCTTGCCTATTTTAAGGCAGTTGGGCAATTTATTGCGCAGAATTAGAGGAAAAGGCTAGTTAAGTTCCCTTCGGCTTGCCTTCTGATATACTTGACGCCACGCCACTGCACCGTATAGGTATATTATTTTAGGGTAAAACCACTTTCATATCATAACTATTAACACCTCGGACTTTATAGCACGTAACTTCTAATTTTCAAATTATAAAACTGTTTCGTTTGGAATATACGAAGCGGCGGTTGTGGACACGAGTGGACCGTCGAGGTAAATTTAGAATTTTAGATTAACAAATGATTATGATTTAGTCCTGAGTGGTGTATTTACTAGTGGATTCAAGTGAGCTTAAAACGGCTACGGATCAAAATGCATAATGGTTCAAATATAATGCATATTCGGTAAAACTATAAGCTAGGTTAGGTTTGGGTTTATGTAAACAAGATAAAAATAAACAAACAAAAAATAAATAAAGAAGGAAATACAATTGACAAACAATGAGATACTTACATGCACAAAGGCGCACTTATGTCTTCCAGTAAACCTTTGAGTATAAACGATCCCTTAAAGAAGAAGAAAGAGAAAGAAGAGGTTTGAAGAGGTCTTCGTGGGTGTTTATTTTAGAACAATTCTGTGAAGTTCCAATTTATTGAGAGAATCGCATTTTATTGTGTATTTTGATCCATTATGCATTTTGAACCATTATGCATGCCAACCTTTATGCATTTTAATAAGTATCCGTTAAAAACATCATTTTTAAAGCAGTTTTTACATTTACATACAACATTTTTCGGATAAGCACACGTTTCAAACACTGTGTCAAAAGCGGTACCTTAAAAGTGAAAGGGCTGCTGTAACAAAAAGAGCAAGTTAATCGGTAAAGTTGAACGACTCGTTGTCAACGAGTTGAGTGATTGGGTAAAATGAACTTCGACGCTGAATTCAGTTAGCTACTGTACGACATAGAGCAAGCAACCTACTAAAGATGGTTACACAATTCATCTAATCTAACTTCTAACTAATGTTATAAATGCGAAAGTATGGATGGATGGATGGATGGATGGATGGATGTTTGTTTGTTACTCAATCACTCCAGAACGGCCCAACGGATCTGGATGAAATTCAGCACATAGATAGAGAAAAGTCTGGATTAGCACATAGGCTACTTTTTATCCCAGAAAATTGCGTAGTTCCCGCGGGATAGCGCTAAACGAATTCTTTGCAGACGAAGTCGCTGGCAACAGCTAGTCATAAATATTTAGTCTAGTTTAGTTTAGGATAGTTAACGTTTAGTCGGTGCGTAACATAGCAAACTCGATTAAATTTTATTTAAAACCAAAAAGTTAATTAATCGATATCCTAATTTTTTAATCGGGTTAGTTCCATGTAAAATATAAAGCAACTAATCGGGAAGAATTTGTGTTAGTAGGGTGTAAGTCGATAGAGACTGATGTGTTGCCACAATTGGATAGCCTTATTACCACTCTAATTGGCTATTTCCTCTATGCTGCACGATTAATGTCGCGAAACGAGAGTCATTATGACGCGAAGTTCAATGGATTCGCTGGGGCTTAGGAGGCTTTGTGTGTCTATATGGAGTTTTCGTGAATAAGTTTTTTCTCAAACATTCTCGAAAATTTTCTCTTTCCGTTAGAATGCAGAACACGGGAAGTGCCTCATTTTTGCTTTTAAAAATAAAAATAAAACCTTCTCTACCTAGGAGTAAATGAAATGTACTAAAATCCATTTCCTCGCTTATTTAACTTGTTAAAACTTCAAACATTTGCAAGTAACATTGAGAGGACGATAGAATAATTTCATACAACCAGGCCAACAGCTCGGTTTTCATCGCAGTGCGTAAGTTTATTTTTTTAATTTTCTGTTTATCTTGTCTAGGTAGTCATTTGTGTTTACTGCTTCCAAAAGATGTTTTCATCGGTCGCCTTTGCGTCTACATGATAAACATTCATCGCATATGGACATTATCGATTTTATAGCAATTTTAAAACGATCAATGCAGCCCCAAAACTGTCAGTCACCCCGGTAATTGCTCGTTCATAAATCCTGTGATCATAATTTGGCTTAATTTTGGCCCACCGTCCCTCTTGGTGATATTCAATATCATGTGTATTTTTGGGGCTTAGTATGAATTAAGTTAGTTAATTCAAAAACAGCAACTTGATTTTTTTCGTTATTTTTTGACTTTCCTGCTGTGTAAAAAAATTACCCGTGACGTGTTCTCGTGTCCCCCCTCCCACATCGTGATCATTCGTGATATTTTGCTGAATCCTCCCCCCACAAAAGATCACATTTACATGATTTCTGGACGAGCCCTTAACGGTAATATTCTTAATCTCGCCCTGCTGTTCACTGAACGCAGATGGTTTTATTCCTAAAAAATAATGAGATATGTCCCTAATATGCATGTACAATTATTCATGTTTCAAGACAAAGTTGCCGTCGTGCCAAAACCGAACTCGACTCGAGTGGGTATCGTTTTAAAAATGCAAGCGTTTCATCAAAAATGCAGCGTGATTTCACTCCCAATTAAGCTCGTTATTTATGTATTCGGTAAAATTTAGCAGCACGCCGTTTGAAGTCATATTCTGAACGTGCGACGATGTTGGCAGTTCGGAGTTTTGCGATATTGCATTTCATTCGTATAGAATATTTCCTATTCAGTGATTATAAAATTGTAAAGATGAAAATGTTTGAAACTACATAAATTTAGTTTAATTAGCTTAATTTGTTTTTACTGAGTATTAAATCTAAAAATTGTCCTTTTAGAATTAAGAACAGAATTGGCGGGTGGTAGGGCCTTGTGCAAGGTCCGTCCGGATCGCTACCACCATCTTTTTCGCTACTCCTGCCGCCAAGCAGCAGTGCTTGCACTGCTGTGTTCCGGTGTGGAGAGAAAGACAGTCGGGGAAATTACGAGCACAAGAGGCATTTCATCTTAGCCCTCTAGGTTGGCATTGCATCTGCGACTCCTCCGGGGTTGCGGGTATCTATGGGCAGGTGATCGCTTACCATCAGGTGACACACTTGTTCGTTTGTCTTCCTATTCATATAAAAAAAAGCAATCACCACACTCATGCCAGCCTTTCGGTCTTGTTACCCGCTCTGTCTACACCGTAAGTGCCGTTTTCTGAGAATAATGTTTTATAATTTTGAACCATTATGCGTTTCAACCCATTATGCATTTTAAAATTTATATATTAACGTGACCATTATAATTGTGATCAGAATAGTTACGCGCAGCATCGCAGGAAACATGGGATTTGGCAAACGCTACGAGCACCCTGTGTCATTTTAAATGAGTTGGGTAATCGCTGCACCTTTTTGCATGAGTCGGTTAATCGGGGCGCTTTATAACGCAGTTACAGTGAGAGCTTCATTGTCATTGGCTGCTTTCGTCACATGAACAAGATACACTATACTTGTATTACTTACACATACATACATATTTGAGCCGAATTTACATTAAAGTCAGAAGTTTATTTTGCAAATAGGCCGCCAAGGGCTTTTTTACATGTCTCTTTTATAATCTGCCAGCGCATTCGGAAAGACCATCATTGCCAAGAAGAATGCGCCGCAAGAAACTTGGCAGAAAGTTATATTTTCAAAATAAAATAGATTTACAATAGTACTTAAATTCTACTTAACTTACCTATAATACAATTAATACATTTTATAAAAGGGATGTAAAAGGTCCCTAAGTTAAGTTCGTATGCAACTAATTTTGTGCAAGTAGCATTACATTGCTCGGCCGATAACCTAACGCTTCAAAAGTGATTAATCAAACGCCGCAGTGTAATGCTAGTTGTACGAAACTAGTTGCATAATGTAAATTCGGCTTTACCGTAAACCGAGGTGGGGTGACTTTGATTTACGGGGTGACTTTAAAAAGTTGTTATGATAACGAAATCTTTGTTTTTTAATGGCGTTTACTGCTCCCAATCGACGCCTTCATCGATCGCTTTTACGTCTACATGCCGAACATACACCGCATATGGACAATATCGATTTTATTGCCATTTTAAAACGATACAGTAGCCCCAAAATCATTATAGTCACCCCGTTAGTACTGCATTTTACGTGAACACTGTTTAAAAAATTAATAAGCAAATTTCAGATCATAAAAAATTTACCTTGCTACTCCGATAGTCGCTTCGCTACTTACCCGGTGAGTAGCGGAGTAGCAACATAAATATTTTTTGTTCATTAGACCTCGGTAAAGTATAGAAATATAGAAAAGCAGGAATTGGCGAGGGTCTCAAGAGGCATGTTATAGGCGATGCGGCTAGCAACCCATCACTATATTGATTCCCTTTTCCATATACGGCCACTATTATTGTAAACGTGGCCTTTAGGTCTTGTTATTGTTACCTTAAGCTCTGTCTACCCCAGGGATAGGTAATTTATGTATGTAAGTATGAATACAATTTTACCATTTATTTTGTTTAAGTTTAGTATGACAGGAAGTCCTTTCGAAAAGCAATTCCAAATCCAGACGCCGGTTAATCTTACAGCACTACAATCTGTGTCCTATTTAAAATAATAACTTGAAATTTAAGCAAACCAATTACCATTCTAAGCGCGTCCTTAATTTGAGGCACACACAATTTTATCGTTACCAATTTGGAATGCAAATTCCAGCTTATTTGTATTCAGTGAAAAAATAGCCGCGACTAGATTTCCTAAGGCGTTCCATTTGGACTAATGAAATATTATTCCGAACGAATATTAATAAACCCACTCGAAATTTTATTTATGTTAAGTTATATTTCTGTGTAATTTCGTTTTCGTGTGAACTTGAGTGTTATGATTAGGTATGTAATGTAACGACATTAGTTACACGATATTATTTCAAAAACTTTAAAAATGTAACTACGTAATTTTTAAGTGACTTATTCGACGCTTACAGCGTTGTATTTCCCAGTTCACTTTCCGAACGAAGGCTGTTTTTAAAAACTGCAGTACTCTATTTTTTACGTACCATGTTCGTATAAAACGTCGTGTTCTATAGATACGAGTGCAGTTCTATATAATATCGATGATTTCACTGTTAACGATCCACTTGTCTCCCGGGTGCATTGTCTCCAAACGATAGCTTAAAATGGATAAGATGAATCAGAAAATGGTAGAAGTAAACTTAAACTTTCTGGCTAATGTCACTCACAGTCCGTCGCCTAAAACGATGATCTGAGCCTCTAGTGTAAGTTCTATATAAAAACGTCTCGAACGCGTTCACGTAAACGTCTCAATTACTATGGAATAATTGGCAGCGCCACTTGCGGATCAAAACGGCAACAAACAGTTCTCATAGTATTTGACATTTTAACGCAAACGCGATTGAGATTGAGACGTATTTTGTGACCGAAAACTTACACTAAGCATAGGTACTGGTACAATCAGCCGATTCAAGTATCAAAAATGAAAAAGAGTCAGTGAGATAGCAAGAGACAGGCCCGAAAGTCAGTTATGAATGCTTGAGAGCTCATAGGCTTTTAAAGCTAGGATTCCTTACGGATATGCTTTGACAAGCGAGGATCTTTTGTGTATAACTACTAGGATACCACGGCATAACTAAACAATGAGTTTGAAAAGTTGTATATTGGAAACTACGAGTAGTTTAGAAAACATAATTATTCCAAACCAGTAGGCTTACCTATTAATTGTCTAACTCGCTCGCAATCGCCATCGTGTTCATTTTGACAGTTCTTGTATGAATGTGACAGCTAGCTGATTCCGATGCCAATTGTCAGCCCATACCTACATTAACTGTCGATTGCGAGCGAGTTTATCAAAGAACAAGTCTATTTTCTAAGCTGGTTTCAAACCTTCGGTTTCCAAAGTGGCCGAAGGGGTTTAAAATTGTTTTCAGCTACAGACAACGAAGAAGATAAGTACGTTTCGTATTCATGCAAAATAATTTCCCCAACTCTTGATCCACACTAATCCCCCATCCGAGTCGAGGAGATCGGTATAAAAATCGCTCGATTTCTATTCAAGCGACGGGTTCACGAGTGTTCACTGCTTCAGTTTGGAGCATACTGAGCTCTATGAGCCATGAATATGAGGGATATACGCAAAAATTCAAAAGCTGAATTTAATTTCAGTTTGCCGATTTGTAAGCTGGAATTCACTACTAAAATGGTGGAATGTCATTTGCCACACTTTTCCAGATACAATACAGTACAAAACAATACAGAAACAAAGAACAAGGTAGACAATAGGTGGTCATATTGCTTAATAGCGATCTCTACCAGACAACCAATAAGAGAAAGAAATAAGTTGGAGACACAGAAACCAAGAGATAGAAGCGTAATCGCTTCGCTGTGCAAGCGAAGTTGCAAATGACGTCAAGTAAAAGCATGACAAAAGGACGTTTATATAAACGGATAGACAGACGGATGGTCAGACGGACAGATGGACGGACGAACGGATGGACTGACAGACAGACGGCAAACGAAGTGATAAGGACTCTTTTTTTTTTAAAGAACAAAAACGAAGATTATCGAAAACTATTCATGAAACAAAAAAACAGGACGATGTTAAACGTTCGACGTTTAAAATAAACGGATGACTGTTCACCTTTAGAAACGACCTTAACCCAACGAGAACGAGATGTTTTCGGTAGGTAAACAAAGCGACCCAAGTTGACGCAGCAAGGCACGAACCTTAGAGCAATAAACCAACCATGAGGTGGCATTATGCGCACATGTTCCTATACAACAATCTGATATTATCAAGGAGAAGCAAGGCAGACTCTTCTCGAGTGCTCGAGCATTACGCTTCCCTTCTAGCAGAGAAGACTTTAAGGGGGGAATAAAATTTGTACTGGTGCACCCTGGGCAACAATATAAAAATTAAAGTAAAAGAAACAAACACATTTACCTTGCACCGCTATCAAGTAGTATCAGGTAACGGAGTACCAAGGCACTTAATTGTTTTTATTGGTTAAAATGGACCTCTACGCTAAGCTTCTAGTTGCTAAGCTTGTAACATACCTCTATAATATTGCCATTATTTGAAAAAAATATATATATCTAAAGATAATTTCACTATGTGTGATTAATTAAAGCGACCCCTCTGGGTGGGTAGTGAAATTAAGTTTCCGATCAATCGGCATCGATTTCTACACAAACAACTGTGATTAGTAACGAGTTTAGCTATTTGATAATAGATGGCGTGAAGTTAAACAATTAGCAGGACTTTCAGGGGACATCTGGTGGTATACTTCGTATTTAAGAATAGAGGGCGCTGGCATTGAATAGGAGAATGGACCAATAAATCACGTATATACTTCTGTTGTCAGAGTAAAGGATCCAATTAGATTCGTTTATTCAAATTTCTCCAATCAAATTGCTATTACGCAGGAGTGGAAATTTCAAGGGACATTATGTATAGTTGAGGTGAGGAGAGAGCGTTTCCTTATAAGGTGCGAGTTGACTGCGTAGGCTAGCTCCTTATGTAAAATTACCATATTTAGTGTGAAAGAAAGGGGAAAGCGTCACCTTATAAGGTGCGAGGTCACTGCGTAGGCCGTTTTCTTATGTAAATTACCAAATATGGATAGGAAGTAGAATCTGGCGTTCATGTGAACCCTTTAGTGGGGGTAAGCTTTCGAGTCTATAAAAGGGCTAGCTTTCGAATCCGGGGGAAGTTTTTAACTAAATCTACCGACGCGGAAGTGCTGGCGAATTGCCGTCAGGCTGGTCCAAGATAATTTCAGTCAGAATACACAGCAGCTGAAGAAATTATTCGGTTTTCAGCTGAAATTATTTAGGATTTCATTTCAAACTCGAGCTGAACCGTTAGCAGTTTGAAGACGCGATTAACCAGTGTAGCCAGGCAGGTAACTAAAAGTTTGCATACGTAGTTTCCGGGAATAATAGAAGTAAAATAGTGCGAAACAGGGAGTGCGCGTTTCCAGCTAGGAGTGATAGTGAGTGAAGTGAAAATCATGGGCAATTTGTGATAGTGAAGTGAAGTGAAGTGAAGTGCTGCTTGGCGGACCGAGATGGATATTTATCTACCTGGATAAATAAAAGCTAAGTGAGCATGCTTTCTATGAACAAGGTCTGTTTTGAATGTGGTCTCTGTCTCAACCTTTGTTTAATTACTTAAGTACGGAATGCTGGAACGAAGGATGAAACTAAATCTATGCTTTAATGAGCTTAAATGTGACAGAGGCTGCAATGAAACCTGATCATACAATAATAGGGAAATGTTTATAGTGGATAGGGACTGCTAGGGTGACTAGGAATGATTTAATGTGATAATAATTTATATTTGTTGTGTGTGTGCGTGTGCTATGCGAAATTCTGTGTTTATTGCTCTTTGTGTGTGCTGTGCTTCGATATTATTTATGCATTGGTTGCACTGTGTACACTGCACTGATTTTACAACTATTTATTTACTACTACTATATATTTAATAACCACAACAATGAACAGTAGTTCGGGGTGGATTTAGTTCTGTTTAACCAAGGAGCTAAAGAAGTTCTGAACGAGGTAATCAGACAAGGGGAGGTAATGCAACTTGGGTTGCTGAGCTGTCTATGTTCTACTTGAGCGGTCTATCTGAATGCAAAGTCCAGAAATGATCATAAATCATTGGAGTTTTACTTTAGGAGCCCCTTGGAATGTAAGACTGCTGGCATCGTGGGGTGTTCTATCATGGCTAATTAAGTAGAGGATTGTTTTACTTAGTCATGTTGGTTCATAGCCCATACAGCCGTTCTGGCTCTTGAACGGAAATCCCTGGATAGTCAGTCAAGAGCTCACTATGGGTGTATGTAGTTTGATTAATAGTGATGTGAGCACATGTGTGGTACAGAAGTTACACTCAAGCTGGGATGTAATGTATGTGTCTACATGTAGAGCGAGTCAATATTAATTAAAAGGCAGACCGGCCTATTTCCTACGGGATTAGGTTGGTATCGCTTCATTCCTAATGTTTAAAAGGTCAATTTTGTAACACTTTTGGTTCTAGAAGGATCCACTGGGATTATTGGTGAGACAAGATTGATTTTCAGGTCCTCTTGTGTTTATCAAGGTAATTGTGACCATTTATTGGACTGACGCATTTATGACTTATTGAGGGGAGCGTGGAGGGGCTCATGCAACTGTGTTGTGCGTGGTGTTGGTCGGTAATTTGTTCCATTAACAAATCCTCAAATGTTCCTCCTTGAGAGTACGAATTATTGTGAATTGTAACTAATTATGTGATCGTACCTTTACAGTATGAATCTTATATCCGGTTTTACCTGATGCCTTTTCATGTGCTGTGATCCTGCGCTTAAGGCGCAGATACTCACATTACATTATACAAACTGGCGTGCTTGCACGCTATATCTATCTTCAATTTCTCATGTTGTGAGATTAGTATGCTGTGGGTTCGATATTTCGAAGTAGTTGTGTAATTTGTGAGGCTTACGCTAGTAAGAAGAGATTGCATAATGAAAAGTATATTGAATGTCATAGCTTCTTTTCAAACAGATGAGAACCCCACACTACTGATTCTGCTTGCAGATTAGTAAGACCATTTTCATTTACACTTGTAATTGGTTGGATTTGTTTAGGCATTCCAAACAATTACCAATCATACTCTGAGGCTTGAGCGCAGTAAAGCAGCGTATGGGATGGCATTGGAGAGATTGGATGTATGTCCATTTACTTTATTTTGAAACTGATGTACTCAAAATTCCTTCCACAACTGACCTCTTTGTGAGTTGACTTAGCACCATTGTTAGTGCATAATATAAATTTCATCAAGCCAATATGCTTGGAGAGGCTAGGTCTGGCAACGGAGGGGAGGTGGATGCGTTGCCCCGGGATCATTAAGATCCCGGTATATCCTATCCTTGTCCTATCCATTATCCCTATTTATATATTCACTTAATTTCCCTTCCTTGATCCTTGGTCTTTATCATATTTTATTTATCTATCTACTCACACATCACTAAACAGCTATGTTATTTAAGAAAGAAAAAAAAAACTATTATTATTATTTTTCCTATCATTTTACCATTACTCTTGTATGCCATAGCTTTGCGAATTACCATTTTGCCTGATTTCACTTTGAGACATACCACATTTTACGAATTATGGATTACTAAAACAAAAAAGTACACAACGTAGGATCCAATAAGTTCTAGACAATTACAGTTATTATGGCCTATAAAAATATCACTCTTCATATTGATGGTATTGTTTCAATATTTAATTATTGAAAGGATATTTATCATAGTAGAGTTTGTCATCCTGGATCATCTCAATATTTTATTAAGAGGCCCATGAATGTTACAATTGTTGCCGTGACCAAAGGATGTGGTTTTACAAATGTCAGAAGTGAACTCGGTAAATGGTGGTTATTGTGTTATGATTTAATTACAGACATGTGCATTTGCTTCCTGATGAGAAACAAGTACTAGGGTCCTTGTTTGTCATATTGTTAGTCTGTTTGATGCATGTCTGTTTGATTGCTTACAAAAGTTTTAAAGATTTCATGGTGTAGGGGCGTATTTAACTTGTAATCTAATTTTCACTTCTGCACCATGATCTCTTAAGTTTTAACTTGCACTGCCATAATGTTATTAATTTGCTAAGGATAGAATTATAAAGTTAAAAGCAAATATTAGGGGGGTAAAGAGTTCAATAATTCATGCCTTTGTAATGCTGTTATTTCAACCCCGAATTGTTATTACTTAATCATTTATGCCTTTCATGCTAAGCGAGTGATTTTGATAATTAATTTTATTGTGTTGCACTAAGCCTCTTCTTCTCCTTCTATATTTTGAACATACAGGAAAACTTAAACTGTTGCACTTAGTTTTTCTCCATAAACATACAGGAAAGCTTAAACTCTTATGCCATCTAATTTCCAAGTATCCTTTCTTCTTTATCTTTTGAACATACAGGAAAACTTAAGCTTGTAGGCCATTAAACTTGAAGTGCGTTAGGCGTAACATTCATTGACATGCGTCAGGATAGGCTGAAATGAGAGATTTGCGTTATAAGCGTGCAAAACAAACAGTTCGATTTGTAAAAGTAAATGAGTATAATTGAAGAACAGTGATAGGAAATGTAGTAATGGAGATGTGTGGCATCACAAATTACCTGATTATAGCTTAATATGTGTGGATTATATTGGTTTCGAGTTGTGGTTAAGTTTTGCTTTCAAGCAATCTAGCTTGCGTCCTTGTTGTAATGGCCTAGACGGCATTTTTCGCTACTATTTCTATTTAAAAGCGTTAATATCGCTTATTCCGCATGTGTTCCTTGTATTTCTTTGATTAAATCACTGCTGATTTAATTAAAAGTGCGTGGGAGTTGAAATTTCGCATTGGTTGTCGCGTCATAGCGATTATTCTAACCTAAATCTGTCAGTTGTCAAGCTCTGACAGTTCTTGTAGTGTTGCCAGTAGAAAGGTTCGAAATATGGTAAAAAATAATAGTGTGTCGTCATAATTTTGCAGTACATATTAGGATTTTTCTTAAATAATTTATGTTTTGATATAGTATTTTGATAAAATTGTCCTCATAGTATTTAATTAAAATATATCAAGTTCATTTCCCTTAAATTCGGCAAGTGTAAATGAATACTTTCCTAAAAGTTATCAGCGTTTATATGTTTAGTCTGACAGCCTGGCAACATTACTGGGATTGTTTCGGTTGAGTAAAATCGGGCGTTTATTCCGTTGGTATAATTTGACGTAGGAGGGTTTCTTTTGTAGCTCGAACTATTTTGTTTGTTTTGACAGCGGTTATGGGGTTCGAGTATTGCGTTTCGGTTTACACTGCTGGTGGTTCGTTAAGGTGTGAGAGGGATAGTATTGTGCGGAATTCAGGCTTTAAAGATTAAAATTAGCCACCTAAGTTTATAACCTGAATTTGAATTTTATTCTACTTAAAAATATTTGTTGATGTTTGGTTAGTTCTTTTGCTTATAGGAGTTTTCTTTTAGCAGTTTGCTTATATTCATAGGTACTTGTTATTATTGTCTTTGATTTGAGGGGTAGACAGAGTCTAGAGTGACTGGTTGTGTTCAGATTGTTAATGAGTTGATGTTTGGTTAGATCTTTTGCTTATAGGAGTTTTCTTTTAGCAGTTTGCTTATATTCATAGGTACTTGTTATTATTGTCTTTGACTTGAGGGGTAGACAGAGTCTAGAGTGACAGGTTGTGTTCAGAGTGTTAGCAGGCTGATATTTGGTTAGTTCTTTTGCTTATATGAGTTTTCTTTTAGCAGTTTGCTTATATTCATAGGTACTTGTTATTATTGTCTTTGACTTGAGGGGTAGACAGAGTCTAGAGTGACAGGTTGTGTTCAGAGTGTTAGCAGGTTGATGTTTGGTTAGTTCTTTTGCTTATAGGAGTTTTCTTTTAGCAGTTTGCTTATATTCATAGGTACTTGTTATTATTGTCTTTGACTTGAGGGGTAGACAGAGTCTAGAGTGACAGGTTGTGTTCAGAGTGTTAGCAGGCTGATATTTGGTTAGTTCTTTTGCTTATATGAGTTTTCTTTTAGCAGTTTGCTTATATTCATAGGTACTTGTTTTTGTTGTCTTTGATTTGAGGGGTAGACAGAGTCTAGAGTGACTGGTTGTGTTCAGATTGTTAGTGAGTTGATGTTTGATTAGTTCTTTTGCTTATATGAGTTTTCTTTTAGCAGTTTGCTTATATTCATAGGTACTTGTTTTTGTTGTCTTTGACTTGAGGGGTAGACAGAGTCTAGAGTGACAGGTTGTGTTCAGAGTGTTAGCAGGCTGATATTTGGTTAGATCTTTTGCTTATAGGAGTTTTCTTTTAGCAGTTTGCTTATATTCATAGGTACTTGTTATTATTGTCTTTGACTTGAGGGGTAGACAGAGTCTAGAGTGACTGGTTGTGTTCAGATTGTTAGTGAGTTGATGTTTGGTTAGATCTTTTGCTTATAGGAGTTTTCTTTTAGCAGTTTGCTTATATTCATAGGTACTTGTTATTATTGTCTTTGACTTGAGGGGTAGACAGAGTCTAGAGTGACTGGTTGTGTTCAGATTGTTAGTGAGTTGATGTTTGGTTAGATCTTTTGCTTATAGGAGTTTTCTTTTAGCAGTTTGCTTATATTCATAGGTACTTGTTATTATTGTCTTTGATTTGAGGGGTAGACAGAGTCTAGAGTGACTGGTTGTGTTCAGATTGTTAGTGAGTTGATGTTTGGTTAGATCTTTTGCTTATAGGAGTTTTCTTTTAGCAGTTTGCTTATATTCAAGGAATTTACTATAATATTGTTAACTTCAGAGGGGTGGATAGAGACTAGGGTGATAGGACGAGTTTGCTGTGCTAACGGAGTTGATTCCAAATTTTGATAGGACTATTAAACTTATTGGATTTTCGGGTTTATAATAAATTGAACTTATCTCTACTAATTAATACTTCTTGTTAATTGATATGCGTGGGTGCAATTCTTGTTGTGTTTTGATATTATGGTGTGTCAATTATTACCAGTGTTGAGTGATATGGTGCTATCAGTTTATTAAGTTAAGAGTCACAGTGTTTCAGTACAAATATAACAAATATGGTTTTGTTTTAGGAAAGTGAGATGAATAATTAACAATCAACGTGACAAAGTGACTATCAGCAGATTATAATGTGACTATCAGTGATTAATAATTAAATAAATTAACGGTGATTATAAACTAAAAGGTGATTAAAAGTTGATTATGGTGTTTAATTAAAAGTGACCAAAGTGATTTTTTATTATTAAGTGTGAGTGAAATAAGTGATTAAAATGCCGAAACAAAAGCCGAGGTCTAGAGCTTCTGAAGCTAGACGGTCAAGGGCTGTTACGCCAAGAGCAAGTATTCCAGATGATACAGCAACGCCAGGATCTGCAAAGTTGAATCCAGTAAGGTATATGACAAGAATGATGCAGCGAGCCATGATGACAATTAATGCAAAGATTGCGCAATTGGAAAACAGAATAACAGTAAATACTAGTAGACCGGCTGCAGTAGAACCAGAGGTGCACGAAGTGGAAGTCGCAACCATTCCGTCCGCTGTTACAGTTCCTGCTAAAGAAACTTCTATGTGTTACCCCATATCCATGCCACAAGCTCAAGAACGGCCTAAGTACCCAGCAAAAAATAAACATCCAGTAACATTTATTGAGGACTTGACTGCATATCTGAGGAAGTGCGCACCAGGATCAGGCGATGTTGTAGACAATATCATTGAATGTTTGGAGGGCGATTCCCGAAATTGGGCACGAGTCTATAGGGATAGGTGGACGCAGTTTGAAGATTTCAAGAGAGATTTCCTAGATACCTACTGGGGAGAAGCTGAGCAAAATGATTTGCGCCGGAAAATAGTTCAAAACACATGGAATGGATCGCAATCCACCATGTTAGCACATTTCATATCATTGTGTGGCCAAGCTAAAATGTTAACATACCCCATTCAGGAAAAACAGCTGATAAGTGATATAATGAATCATTTTCCAAAGGATGTCCAATACGCCTGGACAACAAGCAACTATACCACGATTTTACAAGCTACAGAGTTTCTTCGCAAGCTGGACACCGTGAATAAGCAAACTGATATCAAGAATAACAAGGGGACTACATCAAATTGGCATAAAACTACAACAGTGGGTAATAATCAAGATAAGAAGAAGCTCCAGTTCAATGGACAGCGGCAATTCAATAGGGCGGCGCCTAAAGTAGTTACTAACAAGCCATTAGATACTAATGTTGCCTTAAATGATTCTAATGTAAACTCTGTAGAGGCAGTCAATTTAAACTTATAGATGTTGATGCAGTAAGCCCCAGTGCATCAACAAACAGAGGGGCAAATATATTTCCTAAATGTTTAAAACTAATGCTTAGCCTTGGATGGGAGCCTGGACAGACATTAGGAAAGCGTGGGAATGGGTTACGTAGGCCTATTGCTGTAAAGGGCCAGTGTAATAGAGCAGGGGTAGGGTCGAATATAAAGGAACAAAATTTCGAGTCACAAGTAGTTAAAGTTTTAAAAGCTCAATCAGAGGTAGATAACAGTAAAATAATTCAAACTGAATTAGTTTCTTCTTTATTTGAAGAAGAAGATAAAGTCACTGCAGATAGGTTAGAAATATTTAAGTCCCAGGTTGGAATAGAAATATTTAATAAACAAGTTGTTTGTTTAGTGGACACTGGTAGTGACATTACATGTATCTCTGAGTCCTTTTGGGAAACTTTAAAAGCTCAGGCTAATGACCAAATAGCCCTGCTGCCTATCAAGCCTATACAGATTCGTGGAGCTGTAGGACAGAAGAGTGCAAAAATCCAACAAATGGTTTTGTTGCCCGTAAAATTTGGTGTTATTGAAATGGAAATTCGATTTTTGATCGTACCAAAGCTAGTTCACCCTGTAATATTGGGATTTGATTGGCTTACAGAAAATAACACTAACATTCGCTTACAAAAACCTTCTGTAGGATTGATAATCAATTACAAAGGTCACAGAACTTTGATACCATTCATTGAATATGTATTTGATGGTCAGTGTGTTTCTGGAATCACAAATGTAGAACATAATTTTGATTTTGAGAATTATTTACAGGATATTAAGACTGGAGTACCCCTTCAAGGGACTCAACTCAGTAAATTAAAGCAAGTTTTGAGAACACACAGTAATGTCTTTACTAAAAAACTAGGTCGGGCTAACTGCTATGAGCATGATATTAAGATGAAAGATCATAGTCCAGTTATAAGGCGCTCTTATCCTGTCCCTTATGCTTATAGGCCTCGGATGGAGGAAAAATTAGCTGAAATGGTCAATATGGGCATTATATCTAGAGGCTCTACTCCATATTGCAGTCCGCTGACTTTTACTTTGAAGTCAGATGGTTCAATAAGAGTTTTATTAGATGCACGGGAGATAAATAAGAATATGATAGCCGAAGCAGAAGCGCCTCCAATGCAAATAGATGTGTTAAATTCTTTCCATGGAGTTAATTATATCAGTATCATCGATCTTAATAACGCATATTTTCAGATTCCGATTTCTGAAGATAGTAAAAAATATACCGGGTTCACATTTAATGGAAAATCCTACATGTATAATGTCCTACCTCAGGGATTGAAAACATCTGTAGGCAGTTTCAGTAGGGCTATGGATCATATACTAGGACCTGAAGTTAGGCATTTCTGTGTAAATTATCTAGATGACCTGGCCATCTTGACTCAGGGCACCTTGAATGAGCATTTAGAACACATTGATATTATATTGAATAAATTAAAGTCAGCGGGTCTAACTTGCAATATTGAAAAGTGCAAATTTATTTGTAAAGAAGTAAAAATGTTAGGTCACATTATTTCTATTGAAGGAATTAAAACTGATCCGGAAAAAATTGAGTCCATTAAAAATTTCCCAGTCCCCAGGAAAATTAAACACTTAAGAGCTTTTCTAGGGCTTTGTAATTACTACAGACGGTTTATTCCTGACTACAATAGTATTATACAGCCCCTATGTTTGCTACTAAAAAAGAATAAAGGCTGGATCTGGACTTCAGAAGCCCAATTAGCATTTGAACAATTGAAAAATAGATTTTTGAATACTATTATGTTACATCACCCGGATATGTCAAAACCATTTTATTTGCAGACAGATAGCTCTGGAGTAGGTTTAGCCGGGGTGTTATTTCAATATGATGAACAAGGTGAGATGAAAATATTAGGATTTTGTAGTAGGGCTTTAAGGGGCGCTGAGTTGAGATGGACAGTCACCGAACAAGAATTTTGGGCAATAATTTACTGTTTAAGGAAGTTCGAAACATATTTAAGAGGAGTCAAATTAATAATAAAAACAGATCACAAAGCATTAACATTTGTTAAGTCATGGAAGTTGTACAATAGTCGAATTATTAGATGGATACTTTTCCTTGAGCAATTTGACTATACCATTGAACATGTAAAAGGTAGGGATAATGTAGCTGTAGATGTTTTGTCCAGGTTTCCATCCGATGCTGTAATGATACAGGAGGATAGGGTGTTGTGTCCTGAAATTAATTACATGGAATTGAATAAAAATAGGTCACTAATAGCTGATTTGAAAAATATATCTGATTTCCAAGCAAATGATAGTGAGATTAATTTGATAAAAGGGATCATAAATAATAATACTAATATACGTCAAACTGGCGGTAGATTAGTTAGGATTGCTCAACGTTGTGTTATTAAGGGGAATATACTATATTTTAAGGTTGATTCAAATAAAAATGTGATTTATTTACCAATCAGTTTGAGAGAGAAAATAATTCTGCAAGTTCATGAAGAAATGGGACACCAAGGTGCTTATAAGGTGTTAAAATATCTCAAAGATAGGTTCTATTGGCTGGGAATGAATAAAGTAGTTAAATCCTTGTTAAGGACGTGTCATATTTGTCAGGTATCAAAAAGTGATAATATTAAGTATGTAGGAGAGTGTAAGCCGATTGTAACCGAGCAAATAGGTGATATTGTAATGGCAGATTTATATGGGCCCTTGCCTAAAGGTAGATTTGGAGTAGTCTATATACTAGTAATTCAGGACTCTTTTAGTAAATTTGTTAAATTTTATGATTTAGCTAAAGCCTCTTCACGTGCAGTAATATCTAAGCTAAAGCAATTTGCCGAGATTATTAAGCCTAAAGTAGTTATGACTGATAATGGAAGTCAGTTTGCATCAGAGGGATGGAAACGAGCATTAACTGATATGGGGATAAAGCCTATTTACATGACTGTTAGAAACCCTAGACCAAACATTGTTGAACGAACAAATCGTGAGATAGGTCGTTTATTTAGAACATATTGTCATAAAAATCATAAAAGTTGGGCAACTATACTAAACAAAATAGAAGTTTTGTACAATAACACTTTTCATGAAAGCACTGGTTTCACGCCCAACGAAATATTGTTTGGTACTAGTAACAGCATGTCATTTGATAGTTGTTTACCATTATTAGATAATACTAAAGATGTCAATGAGATAAGGGCAGCAGTAAGGATAAATTTAAAAGATAACAGTATCAAACGTCAGAATCAGTTCAATAAGTCTCATCGATTAATTGAATTTCATATAGGGGACTATGTTAAAATCCGTAAAGTTAATAAGTCTGAAGCATCAAAAAATAAAATAAAAAAGTTTCAGCTACTCTATGAAGGGCCATTTGTAGTCAGTGCTGTCCCATTTACTAATGTTTACACATTAATGGACCCTAAGACTAAGGTAATAAGGGGCAATTTTAATACGTATCATTTGAATAGATATTATGTGTAAAAAGAAAAAAAAAAAACAACACATAATAGTGTGATTAGGATAGTAGTTTTCATTCATAAATCAAGAAGTAATTAATAGTAATTTTGATAGTATTATATTGATAAAACTGATTATCAGTTTGTGTAAGTTGGATTGATGTAGATCATTTGAGTAATAGAAAGTAGTTATCCTTAAGGCCAAGTCGATTAAAATATAATGTTATAATTAAGCAAAGAATTTTGTAATATGTTGATCAATAAAGATTCTGGGGAAGTCGGGTCGGGAAATGGCTCAACTACATCTATTGAGGCGGCTATATTGTGACTAATTTAACTTGATTATGCTTCTAACTGCTATTGTTTACTTTACTACAGTAATGATCTATTTAGCACTAACTTAATAGATGTGGTTGGTGGGGTGAAGGGTGGCTGTTTCTGGGGGTAGGTGTAGGGAATAAAAAGCAGTGTATTAGGTATCTTTATGTGCATATATCATTTATTGAAATTAAATCTAACTAAACTTACACTTTCTTCGACATAATCATTTTTTTTTTAGTATTTGATTTATAATTACGGTAAACTACATTATAAATCAAGGGGCGATTGTAACATACCTCTATAATATTGCCATTATTTGAAAAAAATATATATATCTAAAGATAATTTCACTATGTGTGATTAATTAAAGCGACCCCTCTGGGTGGGTAGTGAAATTAAGTTTCCGATCAATCGGCATCGATTTCTACACAAACAACTGTGATTAGTAACGAGTTTAGCTATTTGATAATAGATGGCGTGAAGTTAAACAATTAGCAGGACTTTCAGGGGACATCTGGTGGTATACTTCGTATTTAAGAATAGAGGGCGCTGGCATTGAATAGGAGAATGGACCAATAAATCACGTATATACTTCTGTTGTCAGAGTAAAGGATCCAATTAGATTCGTTTATTCAAATTTCTCCAATCAAATTGCTATTACGCAGGAGTGGAAATTTCAAGGGACATTATGTATAGTTGAGGTGAGGAGAGAGCGTTTCCTTATAAGGTGCGAGTTGACTGCGTAGGCTAGCTCCTTATGTAAAATTACCATATTTAGTGTGAAAGAAAGGGGAAAGCGTCACCTTATAAGGTGCGAGGTCACTGCGTAGGCCGTTTTCTTATGTAAATTACCAAATATGGATAGGAAGTAGAATCTGGCGTTCATGTGAACCCTTTAGTGGGGGTAAGCTTTCGAGTCTATAAAAGGGCTAGCTTTCGAATCCGGGGGAAGTTTTTAACTAAATCTACCGACGCGGAAGTGCTGGCGAATTGCCGTCAGGCTGGTCCAAGATAATTTCAGTCAGAATACACAGCAGCTGAAGAAATTATTCGGTTTTCAGCTGAAATTATTTAGGATTTCATTTCAAACTCGAGCTGAACCGTTAGCAGTTTGAAGACGCGATTAACCAGTGTAGCCAGGCAGGTAACTAAAAGTTTGCATACGTAGTTTCCGGGAATAATAGAAGTAAAATAGTGCGAAACAGGGAGTGCGCGTTTCCAGCTAGGAGTGATAGTGAGTGAAGTGAAAATCATGGGCAATTTGTGATAGTGAAGTGAAGTGAAGTGAAGTGCTGCTTGGCGGACCGAGATGGATATTTATCTACCTGGATAAATAAAAGCTAAGTGAGCATGCTTTCTATGAACAAGGTCTGTTTTGAATGTGGTCTCTGTCTCAACCTTTGTTTAATTACTTAAGTACGGAATGCTGGAACGAAGGATGAAACTAAATCTATGCTTTAATGAGCTTAAATGTGACAGAGGCTGCAATGAAACCTGATCATACAATAATAGGGAAATGTTTATAGTGGATAGGGACTGCTAGGGTGACTAGGAATGATTTAATGTGATAATAATTTATATTTGTTGTGTGTGTGCGTGTGCTATGCGAAATTCTGTGTTTATTGCTCTTTGTGTGTGCTGTGCTTCGATATTATTTATGCATTGGTTGCACTGTGTACACTGCACTGATTTTACAACTATTTATTTACTACTACTATATATTTAATAACCACAACAATGAACAGTAGTTCGGGGTGGATTTAGTTCTGTTTAACCAAGGAGCTAAAGAAGTTCTGAACGAGGTAATCAGACAAGGGGAGGTAATGCAACTTGGGTTGCTGAGCTGTCTATGTTCTACTTGAGCGGTCTATCTGAATGCAAAGTCCAGAAATGATCATAAATCATTGGAGTTTTACTTTAGGAGCCCCTTGGAATGTAAGACTGCTGGCATCGTGGGGTGTTCTATCATGGCTAATTAAGTAGAGGATTGTTTTACTTAGTCATGTTGGTTCATAGCCCATACAGCCGTTCTGGCTCTTGAACGGAAATCCCTGGATAGTCAGTCAAGAGCTCACTATGGGTGTATGTAGTTTGATTAATAGTGATGTGAGCACATGTGTGGTACAGAAGTTACACTCAAGCTGGGATGTAATGTATGTGTCTACATGTAGAGCGAGTCAATATTAATTAAAAGGCAGACCGGCCTATTTCCTACGGGATTAGGTTGGTATCGCTTCATTCCTAATGTTTAAAAGGTCAATTTTGTAACACTTTTGGTTCTAGAAGGATCCACTGGGATTATTGGTGAGACAAGATTGATTTTCAGGTCCTCTTGTGTTTATCAAGGTAATTGTGACCATTTATTGGACTGACGCATTTATGACTTATTGAGGGGAGCGTGGAGGGGCTCATGCAACTGTGTTGTGCGTGGTGTTGGTCGGTAATTTGTTCCATTAACAAATCCTCAAATGTTCCTCCTTGAGAGTACGAATTATTGTGAATTGTAACTAATTATGTGATCGTACCTTTACAGTATGAATCTTATATCCGGTTTTACCTGATGCCTTTTCATGTGCTGTGATCCTGCGCTTAAGGCGCAGATACTCACATTACATTATACAAACTGGCGTGCTTGCACGCTATATCTATCTTCAATTTCTCATGTTGTGAGATTAGTATGCTGTGGGTTCGATATTTCGAAGTAGTTGTGTAATTTGTGAGGCTTACGCTAGTAAGAAGAGATTGCATAATGAAAAGTATATTGAATGTCATAGCTTCTTTTCAAACAGATGAGAACCCCACACTACTGATTCTGCTTGCAGATTAGTAAGACCATTTTCATTTACACTTGTAATTGGTTGGATTTGTTTAGGCATTCCAAACAATTACCAATCATACTCTGAGGCTTGAGCGCAGTAAAGCAGCGTATGGGATGGCATTGGAGAGATTGGATGTATGTCCATTTACTTTATTTTGAAACTGATGTACTCAAAATTCCTTCCACAACTGACCTCTTTGTGAGTTGACTTAGCACCATTGTTAGTGCATAATATAAATTTCATCAAGCCAATATGCTTGGAGAGGCTAGGTCTGGCAACGGAGGGGAGGTGGATGCGTTGCCCCGGGATCATTAAGATCCCGGTATATCCTATCCTTGTCCTATCCATTATCCCTATTTATATATTCACTTAATTTCCCTTCCTTGATCCTTGGTCTTTATCATATTTTATTTATCTATCTACTCACACATCACTAAACAGCTATGTTATTTAAGAAAGAAAAAAAAACTATTATTATTATTTTTCCTATCATTTTACCATTACTCTTGTATGCCATAGCTTTGCGAATTACCATTTTGCCTGATTTCACTTTGAGACATACCACATTTTACGAATTATGGATTACTAAAACAAAAAAGTACACAACGTAGGATCCAATAAGTTCTAGACAATTACAGTTATTATGGCCTATAAAAATATCACTCTTCATATTGATGGTATTGTTTCAATATTTAATTATTGAAAGGATATTTATCATAGTAGAGTTTGTCATCCTGGATCATCTCAATATTTTATTAAGAGGCCCATGAATGTTACAAGCTTACAATAAATTTCTTACCTAGGTACTAACGTACTTAAACGTAAAACGGGTATATTTCACAGTCAGTCTGTCTTTGTCTTTTCCGTTTGTTTTAATCCTCTAAGCGACCCCAGTGTACCGATACCCTTTTCAACTGTTCATACCGTGATTGGACATTTTAATTGACACGAATTGTATGTACGAACTATTTCCAACTAGAAATAAATGCTCTCCGAGCGAATTGAGCCCTCGTGGTCTCGGGTTTTGATTTGTACTGACTCGAGCATTTTGTTTTTGGTTAAAACTTTGTGAGGATAAGTTTGTCTTTGTTATTTAATTTTTTGACAATTAGGTTGAGTGTTTTTTCCATAGGCTCTCTTAGGGATAGATGGCGTGCTCTCGTTTCGGAGGCCAAGACCCTATTTGGGGTCCCTGAGCCAAATTAGTTAGTCAAATAGTTTTTTCCATAGGGGTAGGCAGAGACAACAACTTTGTTCCACTTGCTACGATCCTGACATACCTCTTTCGCTTCATCCACATTCATCAGTCTCTTCATAAATGCTTGCCGGTTTTGGGGTACTCCTGACCTGACTTTTTTCAATTCTTTTCTTTACAGTGCTGAGGTGTCCATATTTTTATTAGTATAATTATCCTAAAAATAATAAAAAGTCATGATAAAAAAATGCGGGGATCCTTGAGGTTGTCTAGAGTATTAGGCGTCTCCCGTCTGGTGATGATGATGGAAAATTATAAATAAATAAATTATAACAAATACAAATGATTTATCTCAGGCCATTTAGCCCGTAAAAACACAACAACAGTTGAAATTGAAACTTAAATTTAAAATTAAAATAGAAATAATGCCTCCAGGCTGCAATTAGTTTAGTTAATATAGTCATACTAGTAACAATCGTGCTCGTACCTTCACGACTGCAAAACTGTCCTCATCATCATCATCATCATCATCATCAACACTAGCCAAGAGCACTGCTCAACAAAATCTTGCAACCTCTCTTATTCCGACATAATCAAACTTCACTTCATCTACTAAGTCGCTTAGCAATCCAAACCAATAATCTATCCATAACAGTCTTGATTCATATTGCCATAGCAATATTATAATTTGTTTACGTGAATTAAAGCATCATTGAGGAAAATTCGCGGTTGAAAGGTCTTCTGAGCACAGAACAGGATTTTATTGCACCAGACGTCCTGATATATTTGCAGTTCTCATTTTATTTACATGTTACGGTTGGGTGGATCTCGATGTTAATATGTTGGTAGAATGTATGAGTTCGTCCATTTTAAACTAGTATTTCATAGTTATTATTCCTTTTCATGTGTGCTTTGCGAGGTGCATTCAACGTGGAAGTTGTTACGGATCTTTCTATGACCGTTAAATAATGCCATTGGAAAGTTGAACTTTTAACCCCAACGCAAAAAGAGGGGTGTTATAAGTTTGATGTCTATCCCCCTTATTCATAAACGCACTATAGGCCTCTGTTAACTTAGTAATCGTTTGTCCTTATCTGTCACTTTGACATTTACCTTTCACAGATAAGGACAAACGATTACTAACTTAGCAGAGGCCTATAGTGCGTTTATGAATAAGGGGGTACGTGTGTAGTCTGTGGTATCGTTGCTCTCCAACGAAGGAACCGATTATGATGTGTTTTTTTTTCATTTGAAAGCCAGTTTCTTTGCGGTGGACCTTAGTCATGTTTGGTAGAAATCGGTCCAGTAGTTTTAAAGTAAGTATCAGTCCTTTTTGAAATTATGTAATACATTTTTGGCTTAAAATTAATTAATCGATTAATGCGTGGGGGTTTTTATTTTTTTATGTAATGTTTTTTATTCACTTATCCTAAGTCTCACAAATGTTAGATCGTCAACATAAACTTTTAGAACTGAACGAACACCCAGGGATATCCAATGGTGTAGTTTCAACATTTTTCATACCCCCTAAGCGAGTTCGAATGGAACTTACACGACCTTTGCGGCATATGGTAGGGTGGTTTTTACATTTTTTCCTATAAATTCGATTTCATGTTTCCAGCTTTCAGGGGTGCGAATATGTTTGCACTACTTTCCTTGGTAGTGGGACTTTTCGACGAGCAATTTGGTAAGCGGGGGTGGGTGAAATGATTTCAGTCGTATATTTTCCTGCCGTATTAATAAGTATGTCGTGGTCATGTCTTTGGCTCTCTACGGTACGCCACAATTTTATGATTTAATTCTTTTTAGGGTTCCGTACCTCAAAAGGAAAAAACGGAACCCTTATAGGATCACTTTGCCGTCCGTCCGTCCGTCTGTCAAGACTCTTTTTCTCAGGAACGCGTGGAGGTATTAAGCTGGAATTTACATCAAATACTCAAGTCTACTGCCCCTTGGAGCTGTGGAAAAATCAAACTTCTAAGCCAACGCAATCAAAAGATAAAGCCATTAATGCCGCAAATTTCCGCAACTCTCAAGGGAATCAAAACCTAGAGGGTACTTCCCGTGAACGCAGAATCTTGAAATTTGGTATGAAGGTGGGTCTTATAGCACAGATTAAGGAATAATTGCGAAAACCGTAAATATGTATGTATGTCTGTATATATCAGTGACCGATATAAAGTGACCCCACACTGCGTACATTTTGCTTTGGAGCTGGGCTCTGCTTACACTGGTTTATAGATATTTATAGATAATGATACAGAACCCTCGGTGAGCGAGTCCGACTCGCACTTGGCCGGTTTTTATACTTAGGTATCTATTTTGTTCTTAAAACCTTTTTTATTTACGCAATTTTTTCTTCCATGCTGTTCTGGGAGCAAAGAAAGATCATAGAATACGAGTATAACAGTTGGTTCTCTTCCCGCGCGTGGGAAAATGGAATCATGTTAGGAGATGTGGCTAGAAACTCATCACTATTTTGATTTTTACTACCTTTACGCCCACAATCGTGGCAAAAATGGCCATTAGGTCTTGTTACCCGTGGCTTTGTCCACCCTGTAAGAGATTAAGACGTGATGTATTGTATAAAATATCATAATCAAAGTGTTCGCTAATGTCATACGAGTAAACTCACGTTTTGTCACCAAAGATGATGTATAGTCACCACGGATGACAAAATTGTTACTAAAGTCACTATTTAATTAAGTGGAACAAAGTAGTCTCTGCCTACCCCTGTGGGAAAGAGGCGTGATGATATGTATGTATGTAATTAAGTTAAGATAAAATTAAGTGTAGAAATATCTCTAATTTTCTCAGTGACGGGCAAAAAAACCGAATCACGTACCTCTAAATCCTCTAATGGAATATTTTTCTCATATTTTTGCAACAATTTCTTTGGCAGGATGCTGCCATAATGACATTTTCAGTGATAAGGTTCCACAGTAGTACGCGTTTCAGTTTCTTTCACTGTACTTTCCTAACTCCCTTTTTAACCCGACAGATTTTCCAGGAGAATCAAGCTGAAATAAAACTCCTCGCGGAAGCAATAATAGCTAATGCCGTAAAACAAAATGGTTCATGATGAAATGGATAATCATAAAAAAGGGAATATAACATTACGAAGTTGGAGGCAATAAATTTTTAATTGGTCAGACAGACAATGCTTCAATTTCTACGGTTGATTGGTACACTTCAATCGTCTAGATTTTATGTAGAGTCGTTCGAGTAAAATGTTTCAATTTCATTAATTGATATTGCTAAGTGCGTAGCAATATTGTTGGAACCTAAATGCGTCAATATTGAGTTTTATCAAGTTTTTACTTTACTATTTTCGTTCCCACAATGGCCACATGGCCAAATTAATACTTATCTAGATAATAAAAATTTTGTACATTTTTGTAAATCAACTGGAAGCAAAAAAAAAATTTTAAACTCCTGTTTTATTTATGGGTAGATTTTTGTCATCGTTCAGGCATAATTTGAGCTGTTTGAAACCTACAATGGACAAAAAAGTTTCTCAATAAATTTGGAAGATACGTTAAAAGAGTGCGAAGAAAGCTTAATTGAGGCGTAAAAGAGCAAGTTAAATAATTGAACACGAAGAAAAGTTCGAGTCACGTTAGTGTGAAGTTTAAACAGCTTTCACAATTTTGTTCCAAACCGGAGTTTCGTTGAAGCCTCTGTTAGTTGCAGTTGCTAGTAAAAGCTTTATAGTTTGGGCTGTTCAAAGTTATTACCGTCAACCAATTTTATTTTTCTTGTTACTAGCGACCAAAAAGCACCCGTTTTGGTCAGCGCCCGAGCGTTGACGCTCTCAATTCATTTTTTATTACAATAAGGAAATTAGTTTAAAGCATTTTTAGCATATACAATGCAAAATACAATACAAATACTCTTTATTGAACACCACAAATCAGTACAAAACAATACAGAAACAAATAACAAAGTATACAATAGGCGGTCTTATCGCTTAGTAGCGATCTCTACCAGACAACCTTTAAGACAGAGAAATAAGTTGGAGACAGTTTAAGTAGGTGGCGGAAACAAATAGACAGGAGAAACGCAGGGATAATAAAACAATACTTACATAAATATAATACATACATAACGTAATTGTATAATAATACTGAAGATAAAATATACATACTGTAGACGCGCCTATTTAAGGTAGGTAAATAAATAAAATTATACATACAAAACATAATTGTATAATAATACTTAAGATAAAATATACATACTGTAGACGCGCCTATTTAAGGTAGGTACATGTAGGACATGATTCCTAAGATTTCTCTTCCATTTCCTCGATAGGCTTTACTATCTGTGCGGGAGGAGAAGCCACTGGTACACCTATACGTTCACAACCATACTAAATGTGGTCTTCAGATATTGTTACCCCAGGATCTTTCTGTCCCATATAGTGTTGTAAAGGACTCGAGTTGTGGAGTCCCAATTTTGTAGACTCGTCTCACTTAATAGAGGACTCGGTCAACTCGAAGAATCTGAGTCCCGAGCCGTGTCGAGCGTGAGTAAATATGGAGCTATAGATAGAAGATAATTACAGGGTCCTTACCATGACGACGCGGTTGGCCTAGTTGGTAGTGACCCTGCCTACGAAGCAAGCGTCCTGGGTTCGAATCCTGGTAAGGGCATATATTTGTGTGATGAGCACGAATATTTGTTCCTGAGTTATGGATGTTTTCTATCTATATAAGTATGTATTTCTCTATTATAAGTATGTGTACCGTTGCTTAGTATCTACCCATTACACAAGCCTTACTAGCGCTTACTTTGGGACTAGGTCAATTTGTGTGAATTTGTTCCCTAATATTTATAATATTTATTTATTTAGGACGTCTTAATGCGATTCAATTCCGATTCAGTTTAGGTTCGCTCGCTGTCAGATCCATACTAAAAACCCGGGACTCGGATTGTTCGAATTCACCTAGTCCTCTATTAAGTGAGTCGGGTCTACAAAATTAGGACTCCACAACTCGAGTCTTTTACAACACTAGTCCCATAAGGCGGGTGGTAGGGCCTTGTGCAAGGTCCGTCCGGATAGCTACCACCATCTTACTCGCTAATCCTGCTGCTAAGCAGCAGTGCTTGCACTGCTGTGTTCCGGTGTGGAGAGTAAGACAGCCGGGGAAATTACGGGCACAAGAGGCATTTCATCTTAGCCCTCTAGGTTGGCAACGCATCTGCAATCCCTCCGGGGTTGCGGGTGTCTATGGGCAGTGGTGATCGCTTACCATCAGGTGACCCACTTGCTCGTTTGCCTTCTTATTCGCACAAAAAAAAGGCATGTAAGGTATGTATAACCCCTATACATCTCTATCCCGCTGAAATCTCGACGCATTTACGTATGCATGTATGTGTGTGAAACCACATATATCTTTATCCCGCTCAAATCTCGACGCACTCAACGCTCATTCTCAGCATATCAATAAACAGTTCTTAATTAACCCCCCAAGATTAAGAAGGGCCCCGTATATTTTGCGGTAAGCGCGCCGTAAAGTTACTTTTACGAGAGTGTGAAAGATTTACTGTTACCCACGATCTTTATTGGGATGCGGTAATGCCCGTTTTAGTACAGAAACCTAATGCGGAAAGAAAATAAAAACGTCTCAGCACCCAATACCTGTTAACTCTTTTTTAAGTAGCTGGGGTTGGATTAAAGTGGCTTTGTGGTATTAAACAGAGTAGATGGCATAATAATTCCCATTTAAAACTAAGTATGTGGAATTATAGTGGGAAATGTCATTAAGATTCCCATTTAAAACGAATGCTTCAAAAGCTACATTATCATTGCCTAGACTTGGATTATGGAGAACACTTGGATTCGACAAGCATAATTTTTAGTTTGAGTAATAATTAAGTTGATTTTTAAAAATAAAAATTCATCTTTCTATTTTGTTTTTACTTTCTTTCTTCCTTACGCCGACAATCATGCTAAACGTGGCCTTTAGGACTTGTAACTCTAGGCTCTGTTTACGTCGTTTGGGATAAAGACGTGATTTAGTAAAGTCTAGTGTAAAAAGACCTTAGTTTTTAATAGTGTCCCACTGCTGGGCAAAGGGCTCCCTTTTCTTTATCAAAAAAAACGGGCGGCGAAATTACTGGCAAGTGAGGTATTCTAGGCTGGCAATGCAACTGCAGTCCTTTGGTAGGTATCGCAAGTGTCCTTGAGTCTTGAGTGCTTATCATTAGGTGACATAAAAATGCTTATTCGCTTTCTTTGTTAGTCTGTAATCCACCCATCCATAGCAGCCCTTAGTTCGTCCGTTTTCCACGCCTGGCGATCGACAGCCATACGCATCCATCTTCCACCCGCCTGTCGGCAGATATCGTCCTTCAATCTCCATTGGTGGTCTCCCTCTACTACGAGTGTTTTTGTAGTCTGTAATAGTGACCCACTAATAGGCAAAGGCTTCTCCCCTTGACTTTCAACGCGCCCACACTTAATCTGGCCAATCGCTCGAGCCGCGCTCGTTGATGGCCGATGGGGTCAGAAGGTTCTCGAATGGCGCCTGCGGCCCGGGAGACGAGCTGTCGGTAGGCCTCCAACAAAATGGAGGGATGGCCTTATTAGGTTTGCGAGATCGCGCTGGATGCGGAGGGCACAAGACTGGTCTGAGTGGAGTGCCTTGGGGGAGGCCTATGCCCAGCAGTGGACGTACTTCGGCTGACATAATGATGATGATGATGAAATCTTCGTCTCAGCCTGCTGGTACCCATCCTGGAATATCTACTGCGTCATCGACCAACCCACTCCCATTTTGTTAGCCTGGCGGTTGCATCTACGATGTAAGTTTTGGAACACGCACTATTTCCTAGAAAAATTGGTTGTTTAATCCTAAGCTCTGACAATGCGATTCGTTTAGATTATTCTAGAAATTTCATATCAATACCCCAATTTCCAATGCGTACTCGCGGCCCTATACTTCGCGTTTGTTGTTTGTTTTATGTTTGTTTCATAATTACAATTTTAAAACGGTTTCAAAGCCTTTGTTAACATACCGAACGTTTCATTGGTTTATGTTTAATTATAATGGAATTGAGTTGCCATTTACAAACAATTGGAAATTTAAAATAAATCGAGGGAATACCTAGCCGGTCAGTCCAGATTACCATTTGGTAGTTTATTTAAATTGGTATTGACAGTTACTAAATTTTGGCCTGATTTTTTGGTGGGACTATTGCTTTCTGCATCATCATCTGGGCCCCTACATCTATGACAGATGATTTTTTCAAACATTTTCAGCGGCACTTCTGTTGATGGCTGTCCACAGACAATGCATTGCCAGGTACGATGTTAAAGAGGCGCGGGATTGCCCAAGACCCGTACCACCCTCTGAGCCTATTTAATATCACTTTTTTCTAAACTGAATAGTTTGCGCGAGAGACACTTCCAAAGTGGTAAAATGTATGTCCCCCCCCCCCCCCGTAACTTTTAAAATAAGAGAATGACAAAACAAAAAAATATATATAATGTACATTACCATCCAAACTTCCACCCAAAATTGGTTTGAACGAGATCTAGTAAGTAGTTATTTTTTTTAAGTTGGCGAATTTGTACCCGTAATTTCAAATTAGCCTATGCTGTCCGCCTTATGTACAAACTTTTTTAGAAACGCTCACGGAACCCTCAGTGCGCGAGTCCGACTCGCACTTGGCTGGTTTTTTTACATCTTAAAATGTTTATTTATCTTCAGTTTATTTTGCTTTTTATGTGTTTAAGAATACCTTTAAGTCTTGTTACTTGTTGGCGTGTACTACGGCATGATTTCAACCGGCCCCATTTCAATTTGGACTCCATTTTGAATTTTTATTTGGTTTGAGATTTTACGCAGCATCCGGACTTAAAAATATCGTCTAATCTTCGATCAATTACAAACAGCTTCAACCGGGGAAGCTTAAGATGTAATGTATCGGCCCGGGGGTATCGAGATCGTGATACATCATACCATGATGGATCACGGGGTTTGTTGGGGAAATACTCTAATACTTACCCCACTTTTTGTAGCGGAAATGTTACCAAATTCCCAACGGGCAGTGGAATTTTTAATAAATATTTGCAGCCTTATTCATAAAAAAACCTTAATTGAGGTTTGATCAGTCGATTAGTTAACAGACTGATTAAGCTTATTTGACAGTTGTTAAAAAAGTATGATTCATAAACGCTTGCTAGCAGTCTGTTAGCTAATGAGCTGCTGATGGATGGATTAGACGCGTTTTGTTGTCACCTTGACAAATCATAGACCAAAAATGGCCTTTTAGTGAATTAAAATAAATAAATTGACAGCAGTGGCAGCGAATTAGCGGGAAACCAGCGAATTAACACGACAAACAAGGCAGTGTGGATCTAGTTTCCTTTACCTTTCTCGAAGGGGATACAAACTTAAAACAAAAAAAACTGTCTTGCGTATGGTTTTGCTCTTGCCAAAATTAGCTGTTCACATGTGTGGCAGCCATTTTGTGAGTTAGCAGAGAGATAAAGGAGGATCTACGGTCCGCTAACTTTCGGAAGACTTAACAGACCCTTGAAGGACTGATTAGCGCTAATTGACGTTTATGAATCATGTTTTTTTGCATCGGTCCTATAGCGAGCTTATAGCAAGCCTCTAACTTTTTATGAATAAGGCTGTTGGTTTCGTATTTGCGGAGTTCAACTGTTTTTTAGGGAGCGGCTGCAGGGGAAATGATTTATGCAAAATCATTACACATATAGATATACATCTATATCATCTTACTCGCTAATCCTGCCGCTAAGCAGCAGTGCTTCCGCTGCTGTGTTCCGGTGTGGAGAGTAAGACAGCCGGGAAAATTACGGGCACAAGAGGCATTTCATCTTAGCCCTCTAGGTTGGCAACGCATCTGCAATCCTTCCGGGATTGCGGGTGTCTATGGGCAGTGGTGATCGCTTACCATCAGGTGACCCACTTGCTCGTTTGCCTTCCTATTCACATAAAAAAAACATAGATCACGTTTTTATTACGGTGTAGACAACACCTAGGGTGACAAGCCTGGTTTAGAATGATTCTGGGCGTATCTATAGGTCGAAAGGGACATTAGAATAGTGATAGGCTACTGGACGCATCGTATAACGTCCATGGCCTTAAGGTCTTGTTACTTTAGGCTCTGTCTACCCCGTTAAAGGTAAAGACGTGATTTATACATGTACCTATGTATTGAAAATGACACACACCCGTTCTTTGCCCGTCACTTTCAGATGTAAAGCCCTTAATCGTTAGTCTAGACATCTATTTAAGGCGTAAAACAATCTTATCTACCAAAGAACTTAGGGTATGCCAAATTAAACGGGGCAAGTCGAAACGAACCCCCATCATGTGGCCAGTCCACGAGTGACAAGGGTGACCGCAATGCCGGCCATTTAATTATAGAACGAAATGCGGGCGCGCAATACAGCCGAAAAGGACTTTTGAGTTTAGAAAATCTATTAGTTGGTGGTAGTGGTGACGGAGATACTAATTAGGTTTAGTATATTAATTTAAACAAACGGATAACTCACGTTTTGTTACGTTGGAAAAGGTCCGACAGTTTCGAATCGATTCGCGATTCTTAGTCATGATGCGACGGGGGCCAAGGCGCGACGGGCGCTGCGCTCGCGCGCTCTGTCCGACCGGCTCCTCGCCACCAACGTGTGCGGCGACAGCGAACAACTACCGTCATTTTGATCACAATTGTCACTGTCAACATTAGGGTTATGTCTGAGCCTCATTGTAGTTTTATATTGAAAACTAGCTGTTGCCAGCGACTTCGTCTGCAAAGAATTCGATTATCGCTATCCCGCGGGAACTACGCAATTTTCCGGGATAAAAAGTAGCATATGTGCTATTCCAGACTTTTCTCTATATATGTGCCGAATTTCATCCAGATCCGTTGGGCCGTTCTGGCGTGATTGAGTAACAAACAAACAAACATCCATCCATCCATCCATCCATCCATACTTTCGCGTTTATAATATTAGTTAGATAGGTTTAGTATTTTGTTAACTTCGCGTTCCTGAGCCTGAGTGTAAGTTGTCTCCAATGTTGGCACGACAAAGGAATGTCTCGAACGCGTTCAAGTGAGCGTGTTGATTTCTATAGAAAAATTGGCAGCGCCACTTACGGATCGAAACGGCAACAAACCGTTCCCATAGCGTTTGACATTTTAACGCAAACGCAATCGAGACGTATTTTGTGACCGAAAACTTACACTAAGTATACTTATCCTTCTAATATTATGTATGCGAAAGTTTGTGACTGAGGAGGTAAGTGAGTAAGTGTGTATGTTTTTTTTTTATATAAGAGGAGGCAAACGTGCAGACGGGTCACCTGATGGAAAGTAATCACCATCGCCCATGGACACCTGCAAGACTTACTTGTATGTTTGTTCCTTCTTCACCACGAGGACCAAAGTCCCAGAGTTTCAAAATCAAGTGCCGCATTTATTACGCTTTTTTAATGTTCTGGGTCATTTATAAGTAGAAAAAAAAAAGTTTAATCTTTGTCTTCAAGAATAAAGTTAAAGTTCTTTTAGGGATTAGGTAGGTACTTACTTAATAATATAGTAGTACGTGGATATACAAAGTTTTTTACAATGTTTGCACCTGGTGACAGAGCAATCCGAGTAAAACCAGACCCCCGCCATTTTTTCAATTTCAGTGACGTTTTGCATATAAATGTCGAGTACCTATAAGAGAGTTTGTAGAGTAGCAAGAGTTCGATGTTTGTTTTTGGAATCGATTTTATACGGCGTACTTTAATTTCACTTCATTAAAGTACCAAATTACCAATGATTTTAAAAATATCGTCTTTATAAAATAAGATAACACACAGGTTCAACTGGTGTAAGTAAGTACCTAACTTGCTTTTATTTTTATCTTTATTTTTTAAATACCGCAATAATTGCTCAAACGTTCTACGTTACGTTGGTTGTAACACTATTCGTAAGTAACAATTTAAATAATTTAAGCTGCATGGCTTAAACTCCTTTAGGTACATTTTTACTGCCCAAAAAAAGTTTGCACAACCTATCACTACATAGTATAAAACAAAGTCGCTTTCTCTGTCCCTATGTCCCTATATCCCTATGTCCCTATGTATACTACGTAACGGATTTTGATGCGGTTTTTTTTAATAGATAGAGTGAATCAAGAGGAAGGTTGATATGTATAATACATACATGCATAATATACCATGCGAAGCCGGGGCGGGTCGCTAGTATTGTTATAAAATCAAGCAGTATGCAGAGGGAGTATTCGCATCGTCATAAATAATTAACACTGAAAGTGCGTTCCTAACGTTTTACTGCTTGTGCCGTACGATACTCGTAACATGTCTGTGTTACAGATACAAATGTAAACAAAGCGGTAGACGCGTTACTTCTGTAACTCATCGAAGTAATTTGAAAGGTGCTAACAGTGGTTTTTTCTTACAAGGCTTATAAGACTTAGGCTTGGACCCACCGAGGTCATGATGCTATATAGATTTAGATTAGGTATGGTTACATTTGACAAATGTGTCGTTTGACAACCAATCTATTCAACAAGCCTTTATTTTCTGCTAACATAATTAAATTTCAGGAAAAGTTGTAAAACAAAACTAACTCAACGCACTATGAGCCACAGCAAAACGGTACCTATTTAGATTTTAAAAAGTTTACGGCTTAGCAGATGTCAAAGGGTTGTTCAATAAATTACTTGTTAAACGATATAATTATTTGGCAAACGCTTTTCGGACTTTATTAAATTTATTAAATCTTTAGTATGTAGTAGTATGATAATTATAAATAAAAATAACAGGTGTGCAGTCATTACACCAGGTGTAAAGATTTAATAAATTTATGACGCATAAAGATATAATCGACATCGAAGTGCCTATAAGCGTAGTTATACTTAGGTACTATTTAAGTACCCATTTGTAACGCAAACTATTTTCAGTATTTTATACAAGTACCAAAGAATGAGTTATTTTCTGGAAACATTGGTAACTCAAACTTTTTCTTAAGCGCCGTATTAAATATTAAATATATGAAGGGAGATGGGAGCGAAAGAAAAATAACGTCAAATAGATGATTTAAGATTGTTTGTAATGCGAAGGGAGTTCTGAACATTGTCTACTTTGCACAGTACCCGGCCATAAAAATTGCACATCGGTCTTCTCGGCTGATTTCGGCTTCGTAGAGCGTTGACTCGCTCTAACTTAAGTGACGACAATTGTCTCTTTCCAAAGACCGAAGTTTGTGCAATCTTTATGGCCGGGTACTGTACTTGTTTAACACACTGAGTATAGTCCTCCTTTTATAATGAGAGAGCTTGGGCTATAATTTCCACGCAAACATTCCGGAAACTTCACACAGACTTTTGAACGGCCTCGCAAGTTAATCCAAGTAAACTTGCATGCTCTTCTTTTTTACTTTATGACCGGGTAAGTTTAGGTACCTATTTCAGCAGCTTGTGAAGTTAAACCCTAACAGTTCTTTAAATGTTTTTCAGGATTTTCTGTGGTCAACAAAATGTTTCCACACGTTAAATCATAAATCATTTATTCGCAATAAACATGGTGTGTTAAAAAAACCAACCAAACCACCTGCCGACATATTCTCGAAGAAATTCGCGACAACCTATATAAGCTGGAGGAAAAACCCATTTTCTTTTCGTTTTCCCCACGAAATTGTTTTACAGTTCTCTTCTAATGAATACGTTAGTTATTCGCTTTGTTTGTTTGTTTCAGCTCTTTCCGTCAGCACGTTCTATTTCAACATTTAGTGCTTTGAGTGCAATGACCTCTTTACTGCGAGTGCTAGAAGAGGTTCACCCACACACTCACAAATTTACGATGGTCTCAGTGTTATGTTACACTGTACTGTACACTTGTATGTGCAAATTACATAAAACAGAACTTAGAGTTGATTAGACGCTCAGTCTGATAGGTGGACTATTACTTTCATCCAACTGCCTATCACAAATCTCGCTAAAGTCAAACTTTAAAATTGGGGTGCGAGTCGGGCTACCTCCACGTGTGAACAAGAGCTGCGGTTCGTTTTCGGATCCGTCCGGGGGGAAGAGCGGTGCTTGGTCCGGTGCACCCTGGGCAACGGCTAATGATTTCCTGGCAGTATCTGAGGGATATCATTGACCGTTGGCTAAGAGCCCGACAGGGGGGAGGGGGTCATTGACCGTGTTACCGTACAACGTTGCCGACATTTTGTCACAAGATTTTATTATTAAAATTTTTAACTCTGACATTGGCGAAGTTGTCGTCGCTATAACGACTTGGAACGCCAGAAATAAAGGAGAAGAAGAAGAAGAAGAACTTTAAAATTGACAGCGAGTCTAATCGACACCCTTTGTTTATGTTCATGTTTATTTGATCATTCAATATACAGGTGGCGGCACGTAAGTAAAACGTGGAGGGGGAGATGCGCAGTATGAATATGATGTTGTTTTTCATAGGGGTGGGCAGATACTACTTTGTTCCACTTGCTACGATCCTGACACACCTATTTCGCTTCATCCACATTCATCAATCTCTTCATACAAACTCGTCGGTTTCGGGTACTCTTGCTTGACCTGGCCTTTTTCCAAAACGTTCCCAATTTGATCATAGAACGTCCGCCTAGGCCTAGGCGGACGTTCCTCATCAAAAGTGTCTAGGAATATAAAATAAACCTAGACATGATCTTTTGACGCGGTAGTAATATCTAAACGACACTGAAAATTAGAACACAGAAAAATCCGAAAAGTAAAGCTATGGCCGGGAATTGAACCTGGATCCTCGTCATTACGTGACGTGTGCTTTACCCCTACACCACCCATAATGATTAGCAGGTATCCTGCATTTCTCATATCTATCATCATATTTATCATAATAATTTTCTTTCTATTTTTATTTCATTTCCTATATTTCCTGTATTTCTATATTGAAGTAATAATGCCTATATTGAAATTTTCAAAATTGACTAGGGATAAAAAATATCATGTCAAAGAATTTATATTGAAATCGTCAGTTCAAAATAAAAATGTCAATAATACAAATTTAAATTGATATAACAATTAAGTACTTAAAGGTGGTTAACGTCAAAATTCAAAGAATTGGCAAGCGACCCGGTTTTGGTCGCGTTGGCGTGTGTATTGCCGACGTCTGCCAGAGGGATGTCCAAGTCACAGCCACCCGAAGGTTGTTTTTTGACGTGCATAGAATTTTCAACCTTTGGTTGGCAGATCACATTTTGGCTGATGTTACCTCGTGAAAGAGATAGCTGTGTAATTTAAACTCGCGCTATTTCAGCACTGTGATAGCGATCTCGCAAGTCAACTAGAGACGTAATGAAAAATCCTTTCCCATCGTGAGCACACAAATCACTTCTGAATGATGCCGTGTCTATCCCCCTTATTCATAAACGCTCTATAGGCTTCTGCTAACTTAGCAATCGTTTGTCCTTATCTGTGAAAGGTAAATGTCAATGTGACAGATAAGGACAAACGATTGCTAAGTTAACAGAGGCCTACAGAGCATATTGCGCGCGAAGTCAAGAATCAACGAGTGAGCCGCGGGAATACAAGGCAGGAATCAATCTGTCAAGTTGCTTGGACGGACGTACCTACCAAAACAGTTGAGTTCAATCTAACTAATATTATAAATGCGAAAGTATGGATGGATAGATGGATGGATGGATGGATGGATGGATGGATGGATGGATGGATGGATGGATGGATGGATGGATGGATGGATGGATGGATGGATGGATGGATGGATGGATGGATGGATGGATGGATGTTTGTTTGTTACTCAATCACTCCAGAACGGCTCAACGGAATTGGATGAAATTCGGCGCATAGATAGAGAAAAGTCTGGAATAGCACATAGGCTACTTTTTATCCCGGAAAATTGCGTAGTTCCTGCGGGATAACGATAAACGAATTCTTTGCAGACGAAGTCGCTGGCAACAGCTAGTAAACCATAAATTACATTTTTTCCACATTCACTTTCATCTTCGCAACCGCCTCCGTTAACCTCCGCATGTGCGGAGGCGAAACTCGACGCTTCCGCATCCGCCTCCGCCACCGCTAAGAAGGCCTCCGTTACAACACTAATCTGTACATAGCTTACAGCATGCTTTTCTGAAATCAACTGAATCTTAACTATACAAATAGTTCCACAGAGTATAACTGCCAAAGTTGCAACCACACGTCTCAACAACATGTCTACAACCCAACTTGACCCCAAATAAGGGGGCTACTTCCGAATTCCAAGTATGTATTGTGCAATCCCTCTCACACTCCAGTTAATAACTACTAGTGCGAGGGGAACGGCACGAAATGAAGTGAGAATTTTGGAGTATAGGTGCACCTGCGTCACATAAATCTGAGGCTGTCGGCTTTGAGGTTGTAGTTACGAGCTTCTGTGTCGTTATTGCATGATAAATTAATTAATACAAATCTTGGTACGGTCGGGCATATAAATCTATCTATCATCCAACTTCCTATTAAATGAATATGTATGAACTTTCAAGTTGACAGCCAGATTTTATCGACACACATACACATCCCGCAACTTTCACGATGCCGTCGGTCCACCTAGTGGGGGGCCTGCCAACACTCCGTCTTCCGGTTTGTGGTCACCACTCGAGAACTTTTCTCCCCCAACCGTTGTCTGTTCTACGAGCGATGTAGCCACTTCAACGTGCATTTTCTTCCCGGTGGATGCAGGTGGCGAGTTGTTGTTCATTATAGTCTGCTAAGGGGGAGGCCTTTGTGCAACAGTGGACGTTTTCAGTCTAACGACACATAAATACGTAATTAATCCACCCTTACCACTTCTTCTTCTTCTTCTTAACATTCCACTTCCACTTCTTCTTCTTAACAGTTGGCAGTCCACGCCCGTTCGTTTTTCGCGGAACTTCTTACCACGCACGGATAAACTCTGGAATCAGCTAGCGGCACCAATTTCCCCGGACCGGTACGACTAAGAGCGGTTTCGCACTACGTCCGATCCGAATCCGATCGATTCATTTTCATTTCATTTCATTTCATTTCAAAGGAAATTCAGTGGTGTGTGTGAAGTTCCCAATCCGCACTGGGCCGCGTGAGAACTATAGCCCAAGTCCTCTTATTCTGAGACGAGGCCTGTTCCCAGCAGTGGGACGTATATAGGCTGGAGACGGTGATGATGATGATACGAGTATTCTGTACAGTATTGACACTGTACCCTATTAAAAACACTTAGATTTTTTTATCAACTGACAAAACAAGTTTTCAATTTCACAAGAAGCTTCAACTTAAGGCGCTGTCAACAGCAAATGACCTGGAGCAGCGCCACTCTTCACACATACGGTTCACGTGCCTGTTAGTGAAAGAGAAGAAACTATTCCGGGAGCTTGGCGCGCGTCTAAAACCTTGCAAATAAGACACAAATCCATTCGAAATATTATAAACGGGATGTGAACCGCGATTACCTTTATTGAGCTCCCGATATTTCGATACAGTTGCATGTATGATGATGATGGTAATCGCGGTTCACATCCCGTTTATAATATTTCGAATGAACTTAACCGTGAATCATTAAAAACTCTTAAGACACAAATCATAAGAAATAAACAAAAGTATGGATAATTTTGTGAAATGTGACTGGTTAGCCGTTTAGGTATGAATATGTTGACTTCATGTTTTTAATTGCAGACCCATACGTCGAAAAAATAAAGACATAGAACCGTTTAATGGTGATTTTAAGACCAATCTTTGCAATTATTTTCTATCGAGCCGATTTTGTTCAATTATGTATCGAGCCCGTCTAGCGTGTTTGAAATATGATGAAAATTGACATTATATTTTTTTTGTGTGCAGTTTTTCTTAAAAAAGTGTTTAAATAACATCAATTTCAACAAAATTAGGTGTTGTCAGCCTCTTAAAACCCTCACCAATCATGTCGTTGAACAAAGTTAATCAGCAAAATTCACAGAAAACGATGTATTTGGGGGAATTTAGTTCTATATTTACCGAACACCTATCGATTTCGGTGTACCTAGTTTGCTCGAGAAAAGTTTGTGAGTCTTAAGCCTTAGTAATGCTTAAGAAACTGGATCGTGCGCCACTGTGAAACTTTCTCGCTACAAACGCCATATCGACGAAACGTACATTTGCAACAGGGAATCACTGTGAAGTTTATTGTGAAAAGGTTCATGGATTTAAACTAGGGATGTGACATTCTACGTAAGAAATAGATTTTTAATTAATCGATTATTTTTTTCGCATTAAAAATCGATTAATAAATAATCGATTTTTATATTAATCGATTTTTTCCTAGTTTTTCCTAGTTAGTCCGGGTTATAAAAGACCAGTCTTAATGTCGGGGGTGGCAGATAAAAAATCGACTATGCTTGATTTTTGATTTAAAAAAAAATCGACTATTAATCGATTATTTGTAATAAAAAATCGCGGGTAAAAATCGATTTTTCCATTTAAAAAATCGATTTTTAATCGATTATTTCCATAATCGATTATTTTTTCACATCCCTAATTTAAACACAGGAAACACAGTACGCTTCAGTCTTAGATCTAAATAAATAAGTGAAGATTGAGTGGTTTTAATGAGATTACAAACACCTCCAGCACTCACTCTTGCACCTTGCGGTCGGTAAGATCTCGTTCAAGATCCGTCCGGATCGCTGTCGCTGTCTTACTCGCTAATCCTGCCGCCAAGCAGCAGTGCTTGAACTGCTAGGCTGCCCTCTAGGCTGGCAACGCATCTGCTAGCCTCTAGTGTTGCGGGTGTCCATTACTTAAAACTACATTAAGTAAAAAAAAAGAACTTGAACAAAAAAGGTTTTGTACCACATAAGTTGGCTAGGACTGGGTTATCGGCACTGAATAATAGTAGTACCTATTTACAACTACGAGTAATTCCAGAGGCGCACAACCTTTCGAAATAATTTTGAATAATTCTGTATAATTCAGTGAATTATTGCCAGGTTTTGTAACGTCCTTTATATTGTCTAAATCTTAAGATGTTAGTCGGGTCGAGAGTACCCGGAACCGACGAGCATGTATGAAAAGATAATTGATGAATGTGGATGAAGCGAAAGCGATATTTCAGGATCGTAGCACGTGGAACAAAGTAGTCTCTGCCTACCCCTGTGGGAAAGAGGTGTGGCGTGACTGTATGTGTGTGTATGTTAAGATGTTATAATTTTTTCACCTCACTAGCTCGAAAAGCCCTTTTTGTTTGTTTGACATCTATTGAGAAAATCGCTTTTTATCCACATATTGTGAAGAAAGAGTTTTGACGTTTGAAGGCGGCTTAATGTTGTTTTTTCAATTCTTTCCTCTAGGGAAAAGGCAAAGGTATAGAACAATACGGCCAAGACTTCGTTATCATTATTTTTAGTATTGGTAGTTTTAAAAAGGCCAATAAAGGCTAAGTGATATTTTACAGCTAACAAAACGTAAAACGTTAAAAGTGCTGAATTTTTAACTTCATAATTAATGAATTGTATCGAGTAAAAACACTACATACAGTCTTACAACTTTATTTTAATTCATAAATATCAGCATTCAATATTAACCTTCATGCTTGTTGTAAAAACGGAAAAAATGTACTGTCAGTCCAAGTAAGTCGATGTGCGAAGAAAATGCTTCCGAAATAATTAAAAAAAACTAAAGTCAAAAGGGGAGTAGTTCCATAAAGACTGGATACGCTTAGGCTGTTTTGCATTATTGTTGATTTTGCCAATATTTCTATACTTCAAAATTATTGTATTGACAAAGAGGTAAATAAATAATAATTAATAGTACAAACCCTTTTTCTTATTTTCCTCGCTGTAGTGAGGTGAAAAGTTTTGTGTTATACACGAGTGAAATGTTATTTTACGCCTCGCGTGTTGAAACACTCGCAGGTAAAATACAACTTTCCCCCCTTGTATAACAACTATTACGATAGGTAGATATTTTTCTCCAAAAGCAATCATGCAATGAAAATTAAACGGAAAATTTTCAAATACTTATACAGAACGGAGTGTTTTGTTTGCGTTTGAACGGAGTTTATGTTCTGCATAGTTCTGACAGAGCTTGCTTAACTCACAACGCTCGAAGTTAGCTTCCTATATTTTATACAACTGTGGACTTTAATAATACTCGAGGTTTAACTTTATAGCTCTCTGCTTCATTATCATATGTAAGACTTTTCATCCGTGGCGTCGACAATGTCAAAAAAACCGGCCAAGTGCGAGTCGAACTCGCGCACCGAGGGTTCCGTACAAAACTGTAGAAAAATTACGGTTTTCGTAATTTTCCCTTTAACTGTGCTATGAGACTGCTTAGTACCGAATTTGAAATATCATAAGTTCACGGGAAGTACCCTGTAGTTTTTGATTCCCTTGCGAGATTCGAAAATTTTCTGAAATTTGCGACATAAACGGCTGTATCTTTTGATTGCGTTGGCTTAGAAGTTTGATTTTTTCACAGCTCCGAGGGACACTAGAAGTGAGCATTTAGTATAAATTTCAGCTTGACACCTCCACGCGTTCCTGAGAAAAAGAATCTTGACTTGACAGACGGACGCACGGAAAACAAAGTGATCCTACAACGGGTCCGCTTTTTCCTTTCGAAGTGCGGAACCCTAAATAACACGTCAGATTGACTTTCAAATCCTACTAATATTTAAGTTGGTTTGGTAAATTTAGGCAAATGATCTTTGATCAAGTGATAGTAAATAGTCTGCAGCTACAATTCTACTACATATATTTAGTGAAGCAGACGTGCTTAACCGAACCGATCCGAGCTCATTTTTAAAACTGACAACACCAGGCTATCGTTAAATTTCTTTAATTATCCGCTCGAGTCGGTGGTGTGGAAGCAATATGGCTCGAATTCCCACTTCATCTCGCACCACTTTGTTCTAGAGGGATAGATAGATGCCGTGAACGGAATATTGAAGGATCTAGAGTTGCCAGCGTTCGGAAATGTTGTTTTTATTTTCGTCTAAAGAGGCTGGTGATTGTAGGTTTGTTCTCAATAAGTTAAGTTCTCAATCCATATTTTTTTGAGTAGTAAGTTTTTCGATATAAATATTTTGTCATCTGGAAACCTTAAAATTATTCTGAAAAAACTTTATAGGGGAGTTCACAGTTGTCAAAATTTGGCTGAATTAAGGAATAGCTAACAAAATTTAACTATTATTATCAACGTATTTATATAGGCACCTACAAGCCATAAAAAAACCGGTTGTCTATAAAGTCGATTTAAGGACGATTGGTGATTACTCTCCATCAGGCGACTCACTTGCTCATTTCTTGCTCCCTTTGACATTGATAATTAACGCAGATTGAAAATGTTTTTACTTTTAAAACACGTATTATGCAAGCAAGCGCAATATTGCCATGACATCTCACAAATAACATTAACTATTTCACGCCAACAAATACGTTTAAATCCGTCTGACACTATATTTGCGTTCCAATTAAAATTTATCTCCTGACTATCGGAGATCCGATATTCATCTTAATTTGATTCATAGCAGACATCGGATCTGGAGTTAAACTAATTGAAAACACTAAAATTATACTCGGAAGTCTGTTATTGCTAAAACGGGGCTAGAGTTGCTACTGTAAGGATCTTGAAACGGCATAACGTTGCATTCTATACTTCATTTTTTTTTATGTGAATAGGAAGGCAAACGAGCAAGTGGGTCACCTGATGGTAAGTGATCACCACTGCCCATAGACACCCACAACCCCGGAGGGATTGGAGATGCGTTGCCAACCTAGAGGACTTAGATGAAATGCCTCTTGTGCCCGTAATTTCCCCGGCTGTCTTACTCTCCACACCGGAACACAGCAGTGCAAGCACTGCTGCTTAGCGGCAGGATTAGCGAGTAAGATGGTGGTAGCGATCCGGACGGACCTTGCACAAGGCCCTACCACCCGCAAAATTTGAATTTCATTTAATTTAGAATGAGAAACCACAATAGCATTATATTGCGGCTGGTCAACTATTTCTTACCTAGCAAACAGTACAGTGCAATAGTTTGGCAGCCGCAAAATAAAATTGTTTTAATGTCACTTTATTTGCGTGTCGTCAATTGTTACTCTAGTACAAATTGTTAAGAGATTACAGTTCACGAACCGCAATATAATGTTGTGGTTTCTCATTTCAAAGTAAATGAAGTATAATAGTGAAAAAACTAACAGCAGCAAAGAAAAAACATAGAATGTACCAGTTGCTGCAATCTCTTCCCGCGCAGATGGTAAAAGCCCAAGGAGGGAATGGGCGAAAATCTTAGGAATCATTATTATACAATAAAACGGGACTTAATCACGTAAACAAAAACAAAAAGTATTTTTGTAAATACCTCGACGTTACTTAGGAATCATGTTATAGGCGATGCGGTTAGCAACTCATCACTATTTTGATACCCCTTTCCACCTGTACGCCCACAATCATGCTAAACGTGGCCATTAGGTCTTTTTACCTTAAACTCTGTCTACCCCGTAAGGATAGGCGTGATTTATGCATTATAATATATTATGTAAGTACATATTATATTGTATTATATTATATTATATTTTATATTATATTATATTATATTATATTATATTATATTATATTATATTATATTACATATTATGTAAGTGCAGATATGTGCCAACGAGTTGTTACTTTTTAGCCGCATTGATTCCGAAAATAGTTGTCTTAAGCCATAATTACAGGAAAAATCCGCGTTTTGTTTATGCTGGTAACACCACAGCTACCATAGATATCGATATTAGAGGACAGTATCAATTGGCGGGAGCACGTGCCGCGCCGTATTGACCACCCCGCGGGATTCACTTCTGCATTATGTTTTCTATCCGCTGAAATAAAATATGACTCGCGATTTGTTGAAATGTTATGATATGCGTATCTTAACGCAGCAGGCTAGACAGAAGTAAGTATACTTTTATTACACAGTAGAAATAATTAGCATTGTATTGTATTCTAGTTTACATTACCAAACGCCGTTGAAATAATGTTGCCACTGGAAGTGGCCAAAAAAGGGCTAAAAAATGTATCGAGCCCAATGTTAAAGTAAATTAAAGTAAAAAAATTGAAAAAATAATTGAATAATTGAATTGTTTGTCAATTGTATTTGTCTTGTTTATTTTGCGCAATAAAGAGTTTACATACATACATACATAAAAATATGATAGGTACCTGACAGAGAGAAGGTAGTAGTATAATTATCCGTAACAGGGATCTCTTTGGAAGTCAAACCACTTTTTCACCTCAGTTGCTATAAAAGGCTCTTTCTCCTTTAACCGATGCCTGACAAAGTGCTTTTTCCTTCCTCGGGTGGTTTTTTTTTTTTAATTCGAGTAATGAGGTAACAATTGGGTGTTTCGTTCGATAGCAAAGCTGTTTAGTGTCTCGTGCCTTGAAAGCCTCGCTACACTCACAATTTTTCTTTTGAATCACTCGCTTCGCTTATGGTGGTATAGGCACTCGCGCCAAACAAAAACTTTGCAGCCTTGCATTACAAATAACAATTTTTACTACTCTAATCGTATGAATAAAGCGGCAAAGCTTGTTTTATACAAATAACAACAAATTAACACGCTTGCATGCCAGAGAAAAAACTTTAAAAACTAATAATAATAATAATATAGCCTTTTGATTCCGAATTCGCTACAATTTCAGTAAGTACATGTTGTTGTTGTTTTTTTTAATTAAATTGTCGCGTAATAATTAGGCGTGCCTCATGGCATCGGCTTCCTCCGTATCTTGGAGGGATTAAAAACTAATTAAAAAACTCAATTAAAAACACTAAGATCCGTCATACCAATTAATAACAAAAGATGTCCCCATAAGGCCTCAGTCTAATCGCCAAATGATCCCCCGTCTCCCCTCTAGTATTAACAGCAATTATCCCAACAAGGCTTTGGATCAAAATTTCAAATTATTCTACCCCGTGAAATCGCATTCATCAAAACTTGAAAATTAGCTTCACTCCCTAATTAAACCTGCTGGTTGTTAACTCCCCTGCCTCCCCTGGGCACTCGAATCTTACGCAAATATTGGGTTTGAATAAAACTTTAATTATTATCAGGTTATTAGCAACTAATTTTGTAATTTATTAAGCTTGTAAGACGGTTTTAATACAAAGTTTGGGTAGCGTAATTATTCTGCGGGAAGGGTACATTAAAAATTTTATGAATAATGGTGTGGGGTATCATTTCTTGGTTTAGAGTTTTGGGATGCTGTAAGGCTGTAAACAGGGTATTGTCTGTGGCTCCTAGCATGGCGACGTTTTTAAAGATTTCTTAGATCATGACAAAAGGTAACACTTTTAAATAAATAATAAACAGAACAGAAAAGAAAAAGAAAACCGGCCAAGTACGAGTCGAAATCGCATAGTGAGGGTTCCATACATTGGCTAAGTTAATTGAAAATCCAGTATTAGTAGAGCCCTGCTCCTAACTAAAATATATGCAGTGTGAGATCATTTTATATTGGTTATAATATAAAGTCATACATATTATAGACAGACTGATATAAAATATTATGTTTTTAGTATTTTGTTGTTATGCAGTCGACAGAAATACATCATCTCTGGAAATTTCATTTGTTAGCTAACACTTTTCATGAGGTACAGTCTGGTGACAGACGGACAGACAGACAAACTGATAGACAGACGGACGGACAGCGCAGTCTTAGTAATAGGGTCCAGTTTATACCTTTTGGGTACGGAAGTCGAGGGCATAAATATGTGTCACGGACCTTATTGTTTGTAACACAAAGGTGTATAGATGTTTGTGACGTCTTGGTAACGTACATTTTATGCCCTTGACTGTACTTCAAAGTTGAAAAGGCAAATTTTTGCAAAACAATTTCTTCTTTATTCAGATTAAAGTGTTTGCTCGATTTTCGAGTTTGTTATTTTTTGGTTACAACTGAACTGAGCAATACCAAGAACGTAGAAATTTAATAAAGCTGCGCAAATTTTAAATAACTGTGTTCCAGCAAGGAGAAATATTATCAGAATTCCTTTTCTAGCAATGTTTTTTATCTTACTTAGTATACCTATCGAAAAAAAGGTAAAACGATGAAGGAGGCGCAATTTTTGAAGTGAAAACCTCTTTAGCACCGCTGAGCGCTTTTTGGGATGGGTAAAAAATGTTAAACTCGCGTCAGACGTAAGACGGAGGGAGAGTTTAAGTACCAGGATATCAGGATCCTCTAATAGCTTAATTATTATGAAATACGAATGAATCGCGTTCGATTTTTGAAGTGTTTTTTTGGTTGAGTCGTGGAGCAAAAGTACTAGGGCATCAGCACATTGTTAGAGGTCTGTCAATATAGATAATAGGAAGCTAACAAGTGCGAGCACAGAACCTGCTTGAGAGGCCTCTGGTCAAACCAAGTTGCTTCAGCTTATAGAGACAATACAATACAAATACAATGCAATAACTCTTTATTGAACACCACATATAACAATCAAAACAGAAAAAAGGTATACAGAAGTAATAAGGTAACAATAGGCGGCCTTATCGCTACAGAGCGATATCTACCAGGCAACCATAACGGACCGAAGAAAAGAACAGTAGGCTTATTGTCTAACTCGCTCGCAATCGCCATCGTGTTCATTTTGACAGTTCATGTATGGGCTGACAATTGGCATCGGAATCAGCTAGCTGTCACATTCATAAAAGAACTGTCAAAATGAACACGATGGCGATTGCGACCGAGTTAGACAATAAGCCTACTGATCTGAGCAGGTGGTGCAATTAAGAGACCTCAGTATTCTTTTACTTGATCTGCAATAAAAGGTAAGCTCTAGAAACTATATTACGCAGACTGTAACTTTAACCGCATAAACGTTTCCGCTTTCAACTAAGAAGTTAAGCGGTCAATGCAACTCGCCCTCAATGGAAGTATTTTAAAATTAAAAGAATCGCTGAATGGAGCCTTCTGACCGAGCTTCTGTTTAAAGCTAGATTTATAGCGACGAGTATTACCTGGTCGGGGAGAAAAGCCTCTTAGTTTTATAATAAAACGCGGTGGTTTCAACTCGCTCTCGTATTTTGTAAAGGTTTTGATACAGAATAGGAAAAAGACATGGTAGCCTAGTGGTTTGACCTGTGGCCTCTCAAGCAAAGGGTCACGGGTTCGAATCCCGAGCTCGTACCTCTGAGTTTTTAGGAATTTATGTGCGAAATTACATTTAAAATTTACCACGAGCTTTTCAGTGAAGGAAAACATCGTTAGGAAACCGGACCAATCCCAATAAGGCTTAGTAGTTACCCTTCTGGGTTGGAAGGTCAGATCGCAGTCGTTTCTGTAAAAACTAGTGCTTACGCCAAATCGTGGGATTAGGTTGTCAAAACGGACCTCGGGCTCACGGAGCCGTGGCAAATGCCAGGAAAAACGCGGAAGACGGTGATGATAACGATATAGAATAGGTATAGAGGTTAGGTAGGTAAGTATAGGTAGAGGTCGAGTAGCGACCATGAACCGGAAGACGCAGTGTTGGCAGGCCTCCCACTAGGTGGACTGACGACATCGTGAAAGTTGCGGGGAACCGGTGGATGCAGTTGCAGGTGGCGAGCCAAACGTGGCCTTTAGGTCTTGTTACCTTAGGCTCTGTTTACCCCGTAAGGGATAAAGACGTGATTAATGTGTGTGTGTGTGTGTGTGTGTATCATAGAAAATCGTTAATCATACCGCAGTGACGCATCACTATAAGCCGAGTGCAGTCCGGGAGCTCGGAGAAAGCCATCTCTCTCTCTCAGAAAGTCATGTCTCTTTTACTCGGCCGCTTTAAATACAAAACCCATCAGAGTGAGTGGGATAGCAAGACAAACTCGAATTGTACAGCCACGCAGACAAACACTTGTCCGGTTTTTAGACGATGATGAAAAAATTACATTTTTACAATTAAATCGGCTCTTCTCTTTTGTTCCTGGTATTATACTTCAGTCGCTCCTCAGAAACGAAGTTTGCTCTATAAAGTAATTTATTTCTTGAACTAATGTTACGTTTGTTAAGTTTTATCTACGATCGCGGAGCTCTTTATCACCTTGTCTAAGTAACTGCTACACACAATCATGCTAAACTTGGCCTTTAGACTTATTACCTTAGGCTCTGTCTACCTTGTAAGGGATAAGGACGTTATTTATGTATGTATGTAGGCAAAGTAACTGGTAAGTTTGTATTTCATTATTTATTTTGAAATTTTGCTGCTTAATTCAAATAAAGAATTCGCTAATGATCTATTTTTTATGTCTGTGTTTTTTTTTCTTATGTTATTATTTATAATTATGCTCTTATATTTGTGTGTCATGCAAAAAGGAATAAACGTCTTCTTTCTTTCATTTTAGGGTTTCGTACCTCAAAAGGAAAAAACGGAACCTTTATAGGATCACTTTGTTGTCCGTCCGTCCGTCCGTCTGTCCGTCCGTCCGTTCGTCCCTTTTTTTCAAGAACGCGTGGAGGTATCAAGCTGAAATTTATATCAAATACTCAGGTCTACTGCCCCTTGGAGCTGTGAAAAAAATCTAACTTCTAAGCCAACGCAATCAAAAGAAACAGTTGTTTATGCCGCAAATTTTCGAAATTCGCAAGGGAATCAAAACCTACAGGGTACTTCCCGTGAACTTAGAATCTTGAAATTTGGTATGAAGGTAGGTCTTATAGGGGTGGATTTTTGACGTTGTAATTTGTGTGCCATGCTTTACGTATTGCACACAAATTACAACGTCAAAAATCCACCCATAGCACAGATTAAGGAATAATTGCGAAAACCGTAAATATGTATGTAGTCTGTATATATCAGTGACCAATATAAAGTGAACCCACATTGCGTACATTTTGCTTTGGAGCATTTATAGATACGGATACGGAACTCTCGGTGCGCGAGTCCAACTCGCACTTGGCCGGTTTTTTTCTTTCTTAAATAGGCTTGCTTGCTTGTGCTTTTGCGCTTTTATTTTTGTTTTAAAGCATATTAAAAACTAATGTAAACAAACGGATAACTCACATTTTATTTCGTCGGAAAAGGTCCGACAGTTTCGAATCGATCCGATCGATCGTTATCCGTTTGTTTACATTAAATATGTCTGAGCCTCACGGTAGTTTTATATTAAAAATATTAAAAATTGGCAAACATCCGCTTTACTTCCGCGGAATAATTTCCTATCCCGTTTTTTTCTCTTCGACACCATAAAGGCAACTTCTATACAAAATTTCAACTTTCTAGCACGAAGCGTACGTGTACTTGAGTTTGGCGTAAAAAGTAGTTCTTTTTTTTCGTAAGCGAAGACGCTGTATAAAAATGGAATTAAAATTTGAATGAAATCCCTCCGGGGTTGCGGGTGTCTATGGGCAGTGGTGATCGCTTACCATTAGGTGACCCACTTGCTCGTTTGCCTTCCTGAATAGGAAGGCAAACGAGCAAGTGTTTGACGAGTTTGTTTTTTTTTTTTTTAAGTGAATACTTAAAAAAAAAAAAAAACAAATGTGACAGCCTCATTTTGTTTATTACCACGGGGCCAAAGCTTCTCTTCTTGCTGGCAACATTTCCTAAACAGAGGGTATGGCCACAAATTGCCAATCAAAGCAAACTACTTTCAGGGGAGTTACCATGACGTCTTAATACGGTTCAATTCTGATTCACTCGCTGTCAGATCCATACTAAAAATTAGTACAGCTAAAACCTGACCTGAGTCGGAATTGAATCTCGTTAAGACGTCATGGCAAGGCCCCAGGTCATTTAACTATTTCCTATTAAGTGGATAAGCCTTTTTTCCTTCGGTAATCATTAGAAATTTATTAAAGCTTGTTAAGAAAAGGGTACCAAATTTAAAACAATACCCTCCGTAAATTCGCTTTACTCTTTTCTGTACAAAAACCTATTGTATGAGCGTCGTAAGAAACGAGTATTTCTCCAACCGCAACACACGATTAGAGAAAATCCACGGCCTGAGAGAGTTCACGAAATAAAATAAACACGCTCAAAAACTCACATTTGATCCAACGTCTGAAATCAAAGCAAATTACCTGAAGTTTCTTCTTTGAAAACACACTAGTTCGGTTAACTATTAAGGCGGAACCACATTATTAACACGCGACGCGACCCGATGCAACGCGACGCGTGTTGAGTCGAATCAAATTGTATTATATTGTATGACCAGAATAACACTGTGAACATCCGACGCGACGCCACGCGCACACACGTCACCCGATCCAGACGTGCCAGATCGACGTGTCGCCGATGGTGGGGGTAAACACCCCACCCGACGCGGCACGCGCAGTGTGGTTCTAGACAACACCCGATGCCAGTTGTTCGAGAACATTCGCAGAATGTATACACGTGTTTGTGAACTACACACTTCCACAGCCTGTCAGCTAAAGAAATTGCAGCGTGTCGTGGCATCGGGTGTTGGTTATGTGCACGGTGCACGTCGGATGTCGACACGTTGCGTCGCGTCGCGTGTCAATAATGTGGTTCCGCCTTTAATCATCATCATCATCGGCCTGAAGACTTCCACTGTTGAATAAAGGCCTCCCCCTGAATACCTCAATGAACGACAACTCGACACCTGCGTCCACCGGATCCCCGCAACTTTCACGATGACAACTATTAATTTCACTGTAAAGTCACTAGTCATCAGAACGAATGCATTGTGCGGGCGGGTAGTGCGCCTGCCGCCCGCACCTCTCTCGGTCCCCTTTGTCGCCTACCCCGCGCCCCTGGACCGCGCGGGCGAGGATTTATTTAAGCGGTTGGTCTATACTTACCTATAGATAGCTGTGCTGTGCCTCCCTATAGTCTGGCAGATAATTCACTGCAGCCAGATGACACTTTCAGTGTTGTCAGTTTTTGGCAAATATTAAATAGTGATGTGACTTAGTGAGTGAATGAAAGAATGAACGATGTAATGAAATTAATTTGCGTCATTTATGTTGAAATAGAGAATTTTCAAAGCGTATTTTAATAAAATGATTTGTTCAATAAGGTTTTTTATATGTTTTCTTGTTAGTAGTAGTGTAAGAGCGCGATTTGGAAATGTGCGGATGCATGTCGAATCTTACCAGTTTTCAACTCATTCACCATTTTGCCATAAATAAAACAACAATTATTAAATAAATATTTTCTACCTTTGTACTATTACTTAAAAACTTAATTATTCCGAATCAGTTTCACTGCTGCTGTCACTATTAACGTGTATTACAAAGTCATCACACATTTTATCTACTATGTCAATATGAACCTTGAACCACTCAAAAGTATCGCGCTTAATTTTGAATAGACTAAACTACGAATGTGACATTCATAAAATATTTCGTTCGTTCAATAATCAAATCATTCATTACGTGACCTTAGTCGAGCACTAGAGAAATAAATGTGGTATCATTATTTCGTAAAATGTCATTTGGAAGTGTCATCTGGCTGCAGTGATTTAGCTGCCAGATTATAGGCTGGGTATGACGGTTTTAGACTTAGTGCTGCAATTTTTCATCTAAGACAATTTTCTCTCTCTCTCTCGGTTCTTCTCTCTCGCACAGGAGGCGTGCGTGTAAGGATCGCGTGACTGCATCTCGTTCCGAGGATTGCCAGTAATTAGGATACCCTTCATTTCATTCGGATTTACCGAACCCTTGCAGATGTGCCCACTCACGGAATAAGCAAATTTGTTATTCTATAATTACCTCTCCGCTACAGACGGTATTTGCTTTCAGATTAATGTCAAATATTCACTTGTTTTCATATTACGGGCAAATAATATATGCCTGATGATTTGAATTCGCGGTTTGCTTAGTCTGTGGAACAAAAACGGCTCAATAATTAATTGTGTTTAATTAAATTCTCCAGTTTACTTCTCTCGTGAGAAATCTCTACATCCGTACTGATATTAAAAATGCGAATGTCTGTCGATCTGTCACCTCTTCTTAAAGTATTCTTCGCAGACGGAGCCGCAGCAACAGCTAATTTTTAAACAAACGCAGATGAAAATAACGAGTTCCGAATGCATTTTTTTCAACAATAAAACAAGCAAACGATACTCCGAAGCTATTATTGTCAGGTGCGTTCATAAATTTAGCGGAGACAGGGTGGTTTTTAAAACACGTACAAACGGTTGGATACCTAATTCGTACTCGGTTTGCCCAATAAATGCCCATTATAAAGATTTATGGAAATACATTCGGAAAGAACGAGCCGCAATCGGATTCTGCGTTTGATAAAAAAACGATAGATTGAAACGCTTACTCGCCATTTAGGGACGGAACAACGCGAGAATACTCCGAATGGATTTCGAAACGCGTCGGTAGGAATCGATCTTGTTTTCATTTTTTCGAGGGCAAATGGGCCAATCTCTACCATGCTTCCATGTTTAAAGTACCTACTTCACTTGGAGACCATAATACATCCCTTTTATGTATTACTAGCTTCTGCCCACGACTTCGTCCGTGTAAAATTAGCAATTGACATGTTAATTTAACGCTATCCCGCGGGAACTATGCAATTTTCCGAGGTAAAAAGTCACCTATGTTTCAATCTAGAGCACCAGCTATCTCCGTTTCAAATTTTATCCAAATCCATTCAGTCGTTTCAGCGTGAAGAAGGAACAAACATACACACTCACTCACATCGTCACATCGTCACATCGTCACTCACAAACTTTCGCATTTATAATATTAGTAGGATAAGAAAGCAGAATTTAAGTAATGTTGTTGCAAATGGGTAATTTTGCGTCTAGAAAAATAATTATTTTTATTATTATACTAGCTTCTACCCGCGACTTCGTCCACGTAGAATTAGACTTACATTAGGCAGCTACGACGTTTGACATGTTAATCGCTATCCCGCAGGAACTATACCATTTTCCGGGATAAAAAGTAGCTATGTGTCTATCTAGGGTAGAAGCTATCTTAGTTCCAAATTTTATCCAAATCCGTCCAGTCGTTTCAGCGTGAAGAAGGAACAAACATACAAACTCACATCGTCACATCCATCCTCACAAACTTTCGCATTTATAATATTAGTTAGGATTAGCCTAATTGAGTGTCCCACTGGCTGGGCAAGGGCCTCCCCTTTTTTCCGCCACTCGTCCCGGGTGAGGCCATGAAAGAAAGAAAGAAAGAAGACATTTATTCATTTTGCAAGACACACAAATATAAGAGCATACACACGATGCCATGCCATGCTCCTGCCACTCTACTTGATATGCGTCCAAGTCATCCCGCCATCTTCTTCTCGGTCTGCCAAGGCTTCGATGCCAAAATCGCGGAACCCAACGGGTAGCGAGCAACGGGGAGCCAATGGGTAGCGAAAATAACCTTTCATGAAATTTACAGATTGTTACAAAATTAATTGGGAACATCATCATCATCATCATATCAGCCGAAAGACGTCCACTGCTTGCCATAGGCCTCCACCAAGGCTCTCCACTAGGAACGGTCCCGTGCCTTCCGCATCCACCGTGATCCCGCTATCCTGATCAGGTCGTCGCTCCATCTTGTTGGAGCTACCGACAGCTCATCTCCCGCCCAATTCCCGTCCAATTGGGAACATGCCTTTAGTAGGTATATTATCATCTTATTAAATTAAATTAATTATTTTTATTTTTATTACCTAAATTTTACTGACCTGCTTGACCATCAACCAATCAGAGTTCAGCACCCGCAATGGTAACGAATTAATTTTTCTAAGTAAATTAAACAAATTTTCCACTCGTGCCCTATATTCTCGATAATCCTGACCTTTTTACCAAGTTATAATTTTATACGAACCCCTTTCGCGACCCAACCTAATTCACCTCTTCATAATAACATATTTACTATGTACATACATAATTACATACACACAAATCAATGCTCAAGAGAGTAGTCAGAAGTTAATTACGGCTCGAACGGATTTGCATTTAAACTATAATATGCAAATTGAACTAAAATAAATGCTCCGCCAAGCAAAAATTTATGGATTAGTGCACGCGAGGCTTTAATAGTAGTTTATGTGACTTATTATAATGAAGGGCATTAAAACATGATCCTCTTCGTTTCATTATAATAGCAAACGAGAGTTTTCATGCCCAATTATGTACAGTCGCATACATAATTTTATCTACATTTATAATCATAATTTTGTAGAATAAACATTTTCACATCAAATCGTAGCGTAGGTATGACATTTAAATATTTTTTTCTTAAATTATAAGACAGAGACAGTTTCTAAGATAGAGAAATTTTGTTATTTATGATGTTCAAAGTTTGAATTTAATTAGAGTATCGATATTGATACTATAATTGTAATCATTATAATTTTAATTTAATTAATTTAATTGAATTGTGACATTATTTTATTTGTAATAAATGCGGACCACTGTTGTTCTTGAATAAAAATATTATTATTATATTCTAATCACAACCACACATTAGAGTGGTATGATATTGACATTCTAAAGTAAACATTATAATACAACCACCACAGCTTTCTGTAGGTCATTTGCTAATCATTCCCGTACATAAATATTATAGGGAAGTTATGATTATGGATGTCAAAATAGGCTTTGCTTCCTTTTTTTTTTCATTTGCAGAGTTAGCTTTGATTGTTAACGGCCATAAACATTGTACTTCGGTCTTTGGAAAGAAACAATTGGCGTCACGTGAGTTAGAGCGAGAAGACGCTCTACGAAACCGAAAGTAGCCGAGAAAATGTGCAATCTTCATGGCGGGGTACCTACTGCAACTACAGTGTCAGTGTTCATGCCTGCAAGTCTAGCACGAGATAGATTACCCGTCTTTTTCTTACTGTTTGTTCTAGAAAGAGACGAGAAACTACTGAATCGGAATTGAAGCACTAAGACGTCACGGTAAGGCGCCTGTGTATTTACAATATTTCCACAGCCGCAAATCTGAGTCCAAATACAATTGTCACATTTCAAATAAAAAGAGCGCTCTGAATAAAATATCGCGTTGGAAAAGCCCACATTTTTATAATGAATCACATATGGGCCCTGTAAAGGAAGGAACCTCGAAAAAGATTTCCATTCTTCCCAGACAATAAAGTAATGTGTTATGAAGGGTTGAGGGTGCCGAGATTCGTCAAAGGATTTTTTAACGGTGTGGAGCTTGAGGTCAATGACTTTGGGCTTCGCATTTTTTTCCTACCTCATACAAATACATACATGTGTTAGAATTAACATTCCACACATGGATAAATACATACCTATTCAATTTGTTACTTTTAAAACAATTTCACTTTAAAATGAATGATAACAGAGACTATGAAGAGGTATGAAATGATCCGATATTAACAGTTTAAAAGGTATATTTGTGAAGTGAATAATGGATAAGAGGTATTCGATCATTTGACCAACAAACGTTTGACAAACATTTCATTTGACTAAAGTATTATTATCGGGACTTAACCGCGTACAAATTGTTTATTTAATTACCTCGACGTTAAAAAATATGAGTGAAAATCGCGGTACTTTAAAACATTATATTTCATTTGACAACCCTAACCATATCCTGATAAACCGTAAACTTTTTAAAAATCGAAAAAGCTTTAGGCGTGACTCACATTTAGGTTAGGTTTGTTTTAGAAGTTTTCCAAATACCTAGTAAATATTTTAGTGGAAAATAAAAATTTGACAAATGATGAGTTTGTAAAATGATGCATTTGTCAATAGTTTTTTGGTCAAACATTAGTGAACCTGGAACCAGGGTTCCATTTGGTTGACCACGGTATCAATTTTTTGACAGTATTGTTTGTTCCGTATCCTGTGACGAACACTATTGAGGCTAACTTAATAAAAGCAAACTTTGTTCGAATGCGAACTGCACATCCAGGATAGACTATTGCCATTTCAGGGTTCCGTCAGTTGGCAAAAATTGAACCCTTATAAAATTACTTTGGTGTCTGCCTGTTCGTCCATCCATCCGTCTGTCAAGAACCTTTTTCTCAGGAACGTTCGGAGGGATCAATCTGAAATTTTATTGATATAATATATTCAAGCCCGCAACCTCTTAAAGCTGTCAACAAATATACCTCCTTATTCATAAACGCTCTGTAGGCCTCTGTTAACTTAGTAATCCTTTGTCACTTTGACATTTACCTTTCACAATTATAAGGACAAAATGATTGCTAAGTTAGTAGAAGTCTATATAGAGCGTTTATGAACAAGGGGGCATGTCAATAAAAAAAGTATTTTCGTACTAATTGCTATGGAATCAAATATGGGTTACTTCCAGTGGTCCCAGAGACTGCATACATTTTTAGTTAGGAACAGATCTCTGTTACCTACCACTTTATTGACAGTAAAATATACTGTCATATAATTACGTCCTACTGAAATCTTATCTTACTAATCTTATCTTACAAGTCGTAGTTCCTGCGGGATAGCGACAAGCGAATTATTTGCAGACGAAGCAACATTTGACACTTGCTGAACTTACATATACAGCGGCCTAATAAGTTGGTGAATGAGGTGGCTGAAAAGATCGAGTTGTTCTTATAATACAATGAACTTATAATATAACGAACATATTATGTTCGTTATGATAAATTCTTTTTGTAATTTTTGACGTGACAACGTCTTATAAATTGGTTTGCCGGGTGACACTTCAAGAAACTGCGTTACGCTCCGCTCACGTTATGCGCTCACAATGAGAGCGAGTGAGAGGCACGCGGGCATGGTTAGCCCGCCTAAGAGCGAGAGAGACAGACATAAAAAGTGAAAGGCACGCGTCCCTTCCACTCGAGCACAGTTAGCCCGCCTAAGAGCGAGAGAGACAGAGCGAGAGAGAGAGAGTGAGAGAGATAGGCATACACACCGGTTCATGTCTTGCGCTTCTATTTCGCTTAGGCGCCTGCATACAAGTTTACACGTCCTTCTTCCTACTATACGAATGAATATTCACATTAAAATTATTTTACCACTCAAAGTCGTTGTCACGTAAAACTTTCGCCCGTATACCGACTTTACAGGCAACCAATTTTTTTAAGTAAGTTATACGCATATAATTTATTTAAGTTGGTACACTATTGCATTCGGTTTCCTGTAATGCCACTTAGTGTAATGTTTTAACATAAATAAATAATATACTATTTACTTTGTACGGAATCCTCGGTGTCCAACTTGCACTTGTCCAGATTTTGCCACCAACGTGGATATTTTTTTAAACAGTTTTTATTCCCGTAGTGCCAGCTAGGTTTACGCTCAGCTTTTAATTCGGCACGTTTAATTGAAACACGCACTCTCCGCGTGCTCCGAATATCCTACATTTTTACGGTCACTCCACCCCATGAATAATAACAAGTGGAGAACAAAAAAATAAAGTCACAGGATTTGGAGCCGGCTATGGAGAAAATTAACATAAATTTTTAACAACAAGGTACCTAATGTATTACGAGAACCACTCAAAAGTTCTCACCAAGTATTTTCGGACGGCCATTTTATTTTCACTGAGAACGTTGAGTAGTAAATGCTTCGAGAGAATACCTTACATTTGGTATCTAGAGTTATTTTAAGAGGTAAAAGAAACGCGGTTCCTTTCTTAGTTATTCGAAATGACATTGTAACGACATTTCAAACAACGACGAAGAAAACAACCAAGTAAATCACCGAAATCTCGAAGGGTATGTGCCAATAGGCAGACCACATCGCTCGTAGATTACAGACAACCGTTGGGGGAGAAATAAAAGTTCTCGAGTGGCGACCATGAATCGGAAGACGTAGTGTTAGCAGGCCTCCCTCTAGGTGGATCGACATCGTGAAGGTTACGGGAAACCGGTGGATGCAGGTGGCGACTTGTCGTTCATTATGGTGTGCTAAGGGAGGCCTTTGTTCAACCAGTGGACGTCTTCAGGCTGATGATGATGATGATGATGAATTAAGTTGAAGGACCATGCGAAAGGTATCACAAACACAATCTTCCTCGCTAATCTCACCGATCTGCAGCAGCGTTTACATTGATATGTATGTAGTAGAGGTATCCTGAAAAAGCCGTGGTAGCCTAGGTAGCCTAGAGTGGTTTGAACTGTGGCCTCTCAAGCAGAGTGTCAGCGGCTCGAATCCTAAGCTCGGCAGCTGCGAGTCTGTTGGAACCTATGTATGTGCGAAATTACATTTGGAATTTGCCATGAGCTTTTCGGTGAAAGAAACCATCGTGAGCATTTCCAGCTTAAAACGGAAAATCAGCTAATAAGATGGTGGATGCGATCTAGACGGACCTCATAAGGTCCTCACGAGCTGGCATACTATAATGATTTACGTTAATTTTAATAACAATCAAAATTACTTGATGTTATTTTTGGGGTTGTACTGATTAATAAAATTTCACCAGGTAGAAATTACTGAGACAGCATTTCGACAGTGAAAAAAACCGGCCAAGTGCAAGTCGGACTCGCGCACTGAGGGTTCCGTACAAATTCGCCAAGTTATTATAAAATCCAGTCTTAGCAGAGCCCTGCTCTTAAGCAAAATGTAGGCAGTCTGAGGTCATGTTTTTATATTGGTTTTTACATAGATAGATAAAATATATTAAATAAAAAAAAACTATTATCTAGATCTCGTTCAAACCAATTTTGGGTGGAAGTTTGCATGGTAATGTACATTATATATTTTTTTTAGTTTTGTCATTCTCTTATTTTAGAAGTTACGGGGGGGGGGGACACACCCATTTTACCACTTTGAAAGTGTCTCTCGGACAAACTCTTCAGTTTAGAAAAAAAATATAATTAGAAATCTCAATATCATTTTTGGAGACCTATCCATAGATAGATACAACACACGTATTGGTTTGAAAAAAAAATGAGTTTCAGTTCTAAGTAATGGGGAACCCTAAAAAAATTTTTTTTTTTTTTTTTCGTATTTTTGTACGAAAATCTTAATGCAGTTCACATCTACTTACCAAGTTTCAACAGTATAGCTCTTATAGTTTCGGAAAAAACACAGACAGACAGACAGACAGACATGACGAATCTATAAGGGTTCAGTTTTTGCCATTTGGCTACGGAACCCTAAAAATGAACCCTTTCAAATATTTACAAAAGACCCAAGACTAATGGCTGATAATTCCATTTTTGTTTTACGGCAACATCTCGAAAAAACGTTATCTATAATATTTCCATTAGCAACTTCGGTGATTGGGTTATCAAGACACGTAGATCTACCCTCGCCTACGTGCCGAGCGGACCCGAAGTTTGCCGAAGACGAATTTAAAAATACCGAAGGCAAGAACGGTTGTCATTAAGCTTCGAGATGAGGAATATTGATGGATACTTCCTCAGGTGGTTGTGTTAGTTTGGCTTAATCCCTCAAAGGGTAGACAGAGCTTAAGGTAACAGTCTAAAGGCCACGTTTTTTTTTTATGTGAATAGGAAGGCAAACGAGCAAGTGGGTCACCTGATGGTAAGCGATCACCACTGCCCACAGACACCCGCAACCCCGGAGGGATTGCAGATGCGTTGATTGTGGGTGTATACGTGGAAAGGGGAATCAAAATAGTGATGGGGTGCTGGCCGCGTCGCCTTATCATGATTACCGCCAATTCTCTCGATAGGTTTTTATTTTTACCAACGGCGCTAGAAAACAACTGGTATAGGTGAAAATTTTAAGTATTACCTGTTGTACTGTGATGTGTGCGAATAGACAAATTGATGCTCCAAATTAGAAAATGATTTAAGTCTCATATCAGTTCTGGGTCCTTACCATGACGTCCTAATTTTGACTCAATTCAAGTTTTAGCTGTCACTATTAGTATGAATCTGACAGCGAGCGAACCTAAACTGGATCGCATTAAGACGTCATGTTAAGGCCCCTGTACAAGTAACAGGTCATTTACTTAAGATGTCACCTATACATTTTATGTTTTTTTTTGCGCCTAGACCAGCATTAAGAGGCTGACAACACCTAATTTTGTTGAAATTGATGTTATATTTAAGCACTTTTTACAGACTACACACGAAAAAAATACAAAAAAAATATAATGATAATTTTCATCATATTTCAAACACGCTAGACGGACTCGATACATAATTGAACAAAATCGGCTCGATAGAAAATAATTGCAAAGATTGGTCTTAAAATCATCATTAAACGTTTCTATGTCTATATTTTTTCGACGTATGGGTCTGCAATTAAAAACATGAAGTCAACATATTCATACCTACACGGCTAACGAGTCATAATTTCACAAATAATCCATACTTTTTTTTATTTCTTCTTATTTGTGTCTTATTTGCAAGATTTTAGACGCGCACCAAGCTCCCGGAATAGTTTCTTCTCTTTCACTCACAGGCACGCGAACCGTATGTGTGAAGAGTGGCGCTGCTTAAGGTCATTTGCTGTTGACAGCGCCTTAAGGAGTTTATTTTCACACCTTTTTTTTTCTCGAAGACTGACGTATCGCCAATTGCGGAACTCAAGCTGGACTTTGAACCGCCGTGCCCGGGGAAAGTGCCTCAAGTTTTTAATTAAAACTTCGCGGCAAGTTATTTTGTTTTAAGGTTGTGAATAATTACCAATAGGTTGAAAAAACAGGGACAAAACACTGGGAAACGAATTAGATCGAGTTCGTGGGTAAAGGCTGTTTTATTGCGCAGTTTTTATTATGCTAATAATTAGGGTACTGTTTTTGCAACCCTGCCTTTTTTACACGACTAGAAAGGCCGAGGATGCCTCGGAGAGAGGTGACACACGAGTATGAAATATTCTGTAGTGGAGGTTTTCGTTGTCAAATTTCAACTAAATTGGTTCAGTGATTGTTGACGATTGAATTTAAAATCACGCTTGGTGGATAACAGGGGTTTAATCACATAAACTAAACACACTAACATACAACTAGGAGCCTAAAAGCAGTGTACCGCTACAAACTGACAGCGCAAGTGCTGTAAAAGAGCATGTCATTGTCAGTGAAGGTATTTTTAAGAATCGAACAAAAAGAATAATAAATATAAGCTAGAAGGAGGCTGTAACCCAGCCAGTCGCCAACAGTGATTATAGCGTGAAAAGGTAACAGACAGACAGACAAAAAGACAGACAGAGTTAATTTCGCATTTACAATATTAGTAGGGATTAGGGGATTAAGGATTAGGGATATTAGGGAATAAGGGACATTAGGGATTGCAGTTATTAGGGGTTAGGGCTATTAGGATTTTGTGGTTAGGGATATTAGAGATTAAGGATTAGGAATTTGAACACTAAATTACTGGTGTTGTAGCGGTATATCACGCATCACGGAATGATGAAGATCTAGGTTCGATTCCCGGTCACAGCTTGACTTTTTGGATTTTTCTGTGTTCTAATTTTCAGTGTCGTTTAGAAATTTCACTAAACTATAGTAATCACAGTGTTGCTATAGTTCTTGACACAAATTGCGAGAAACAACGACAGCTACCAATAGCGCAGTTTAATTTCTCTCAAAAACCGGGTAATGGTTCAAGTGACCGAATCTGTCCCGTAATAAAAGACATTTTACGAGCCATTTTAGGTCGCAAATGGTCGTTACCGGCACGATGTGTTTTTGTAATAGCACCTCTGTTCTGTTAAACAACAGGTAATTTTGAACAGGCTCCCCGATTCTTTGGAATTTGCGGGGGAAATTTTAATTTGGAAGCATCCAAGGCATGTTTAGGTGAAGAATCTTGTTTTTATAAGTTCTTTTGAAAATCCCATTGGAAATTCGCAAAATGACTCTTTATTGAACGACCTCGTCGGCGTCAAAATAACACCCCTCTTTTTCCGCCGGGGTTAAAAAGTTTAGTAATTTTCAAAAATATACTTACCCTTGCACATTAGGTAGTAGAACCTTGAGTAAGATGTTTCTTTCCGGCGTAGAGCGTGAGATGAGGTATCATCAGCCAAATAATGTGGTCTACCACCCTAAGGTTCAAATTCTTTTGCACGTCGCAATATATAACGTCGATAAGACAGGCTGTCAACTTGAAAGTTCGACTTTAGCGACATTTTCATTTGATAGGAAGTTGGATGAAAAGTGGTACACCACTTATTTGGGCGACCGTACCGTGAAAATGGGATTTGAGGTTATTTTTATGCAATTCTTCTAAAATCTTGTAGTGTTAAGTGTGTGTGTGTGTGTGAGAGAGAGAGAGAGAGAAACATTTATTTGCACACACATTCGATATACGTAGATTTAAAATAATTATGAAGAAATACAATATACTTGTTGCGGGTGGTAGGGCCTTGTGCAAGGTCCGTCCGGATCGCTACCACCATCTTACTCGCTAATCCTGCCGCTAAGCAGCAGTGCTTGCACTTTTGTGTTCCGGTGTGGAGAGTAAGACAGCCGGGGAAATTACGAGCACAAGAGGCATTTCATCTTAGCCCTCTAGGTTGGCAACGCATCTGCGATCCCTCCGGGGTTGCGGGTGTCTATGGGCAGTGGTGATCACTTACTATCAGGTGACCCTCTTGCTCGTTTTCCTTCCTTTTCCAATAAAAAAAAAAAAAAAAAAAAACTTAAGAATTATGGTGTAAAAATGGGCCCCACTCAGCATAATGTAATGTTGCGGCAAGCCCACCACCACCACCTCACCTCACTGGTGTTCGCTCACAAGGTGTTGTGTTTGTCTCTATAATTCTATTCAAATAATGTTAGATCCCAATCCATTCCACTCACGTTTGAGGCGGCATCCTAATTTTTTTAGGTCGTTAATAACCGTGCACAAAATATAAAAAAAGGTTGAACCCGTCCGCCACAACATCAGCCGCCGCTATGAAAATACACTTCAAAATAAAGCACGAAATGTAATTAAAAAGTTCATTTACGCCTTGCACCAGTGACGTCGGTATTCCGCACGTTTCGTAGCGCGGGAAACGGACAAATGTGCTCTGTCCCTCGGCGATTGAATACGAGTAAATAAGAGTGACGGTTGAGTGTTTAATCGACTTATGTGGAATACGGACAGCTGTGTGACAGATGACGGATATGATGTTAAGTTAGAAGACCGCAGTGGATGAACGTAGGGATTGAAACAACAGAATCTGTGTGATGATAATTTAACGCCTAATACCTTGGGACAGTTGACACTAAGGCCAACAATAAGGCCTTAAGAGGCTGACAACACCTAATTTTGTTGAAATTGATGTTATTTAAGCACTTTTTTGAGAAAAACTACACACAAAAAATATATTATGTTAATTTTCATCATAATATTTTTTTCAAAGACGCTGGACGAAACCGGCTGGATAGAAAATAATTGCAAAGATTGATCTTAATATCATCATGGTTCTATGTCTTTATTTTTTCGACTTATGGGTCTGCAGTGGGACGTATATAGGCTGGAGAGATGAGATGAGATGATGGGTCTGCAATTAAAAACATGAAGTCAACATATCAACATATTATATACCTACACGGCTAACGAGTCATATTTCACAAATAATCCATAGTTTTTTTTTATTTCTTATTATTTGTGTCTTATTTGTAAGATTTTAGACGCGCGCTAAGCTGCAGGAATAGTTTCTTCTCTAGTTGTTTCTTCATGTTGTTATGTTTTTTTGCTTCTTTTTTTCTTTTGTCTTTGTAATGTTATTATGAATAAATGTTTTTATTCTTTCTTTCTTTCTTTCTTTCACTAACAGGCACGCGAACCGTATGTGTGAAGAGTGGCGGTGCTCAAGATCATTTGCTGTTGACAGCGCCTTAACATCAACTCCCAATCATCAGAGCGTGATCATAATGCAAGAAACAGCTCAACGATGATAATTTTTTTTATCATAGAAAACATCCAACGGTAGCCGATGCTCTTTAAGCTTGATGTTGAACAATGGGTAATAAATTCTTCCACGTCGACTACGTAAGTCTGGACTGTACCAAAACAAAGGCGATGGCTAGAAATACGCTGACGCCTAAAATCCGTGGATACTCTTAACTCTTGTGCTGGCACTTGCGACAGAAACTGCATATAACTTAACTTACCTTTGTTCCACACTTTTTCTGCAACTTTTTGTAGGGGTGGAACATAGATCAAACAACTTGATCGAATGGAAACGTCATACAATTTCATAATTATGAAATAAAATAACGCTGCATATAAAATAACTAGCTGTTGCCAGCGACTTCGTCTGCAAAGAATTCGTTTATCGCTATCCCGCGTTAACTACGAAATTTTCCGGGGTAGCCTATGTGCTATTCCAGACTTTTCTTTATCTATGTGCCAAATTTCATCCAGATTCCTTGGGCCGTTCTGGCGTGATTGAGTAACAAACAAGCATCCATCCATCCATCCATCCATACTTTCGCATTTATAATATTAGTTAGATGTTTGACATTACATGCCTTTTACGTGAAGTGTAGGAAATAAGTAACCTAAGCTAAATGAAGTTTAGTCTATCTGTTGTTTTACTTAAGTGGAGTGATGTGAAAGAGATTATAGTCAAGCCCTCCTAGGCATTATTATAATGGATTTTTCCCTAAAATAACACTATTGTTATTTATTATTTCTAGGAGTTATTTAGTACGTTAGAAAAGCGAGACAAATGGTATTCCTTACAGTCTTAGCGTATACTTACAAAGAAAAAAATAAGCGCGTGTTGGACGATGATTATGAAAAGATTTAATTACGTCGCCCCGGGCCGTAAGTAGCGATTTTCCGCCCGCTACGCGAGCGTAAATTTTCAGTTCCTGGCCAGGAGATGACGTAAAATTGTGTACACACCTCGGACGGTGATAAAATTAGCCTTCGGTCGCATGTTTATCACCCTCGCCTTTGGCTCGTGCGACAAGTTTCTGCGATTTAATGTAAACGATGTAATATCAAAATGTTACAACAAAAATCGCTGAGCTGGTCACTCAAAATATCGAATCTGGGGGCACGGGAGACGGGAGTGGCCCCGCCAAGTCGAGCTCTTTACTTACAGGTGTTACGTTGGCTACGTTTTTTCTGATTATCCAAAATTATTAGTGCTCCATTTGGTTGTTCATAACAATTTTCGTCGAAACCATTTTACTTACCTTAGTTTTTCCTCTGGTCAAAAGTTAGAAGTAAAAATACTAATATACCTACAATTTGTGAAAAGAAAACTCACTCCACTATTTTATTATTTTTTATTACTTGCTGTCTTCAAGACCGTTAAACTATAAAAAAAACACTTAAAATTACAAATGTTTGCACTTACACTTCAAAACAAACAACCTCATTACTGACAGATGAAAAAAAGACACACATCAAGTAAAAAAACTAATCCGTATCATCGTGTAGATACGGTAAAAACAAAAGAAAATCGCAGAGACCGTCTCGAGCCAAGTCGCTAGCAAAATATTAAACTCGGCGCTTAAGCAATTTATTTTTAAGTGTTTATGAAAGGTTCTATTAGTATAACAATTTCTAGACAATTTTCAGCTTTCTCGCCTGAATGTGTTTAAAATAATTAAATGTGGCGCTCGACGCCATGACAGAGAAGCATTGCCCGCACCGAGGATTAACGTTGCGGCTAACAAAGCCTTGTGTATTTACGTATTTTTTCTTTCAGTTTCTCTTGCAGCTGTTTTATATTAACACCTGAGATAGTATGCAGCCCTGTAAATAGCAAGAAACTTCATATTTCCCAGAAGAAATTACGGGAATCGTATTTTTATGTCTCAATAGAAGTTTGCGTGAATTTATGGATTCGGTAACAGTTTTGAACTTGTCTCTTTTTTATTATTTATAAGCTTTTTGGAATCTTACAACTCTATTTATCTTGTGAAAGTCGGATGACAATACAATAGTAGTAGTAGAATTCTCTAGTGGCCCAGTCACAAGGTCAGAACCGTCTCCGCAGGACGGACCTCTTCAACGGTTGGTCCGATTGACTTGAAATTTGGTACACATAATGTAAGGTGGATGGTAACGCAAGTACAGTTACCAAAAAAAGGTTGTATCAAAAATGACTTTTGTAAGGTTAGCTTAGTTGTACTAAATTTAAGTTATGGATTTGCTGTAAGAAAGTAATAATATATTATTAGTACTAGCGACCCGCCCCGGCTTCGCACGGTATATTATGCATGTATTATACATACAAACCTTCCTCTTGATTCACTCTATCTATTAAAAAAGCCGCATCAAAATCCGTTGCGTAGTTTTAATGATTTAGGGTGCGATCACACCGCCGCTTAAAAAACGGTGACGTTACGGAATCGCAACAAAATGTATGAAGTAACGGTGAGAAAACGCGACGCATACGACACGTCACTGCGTATACGCGGCGTTTTGGTCGCACCCTTAAGCATACGTAGGAACATAGGGACAGAGAAAGCGACTTTATTTTATACTATGTACCTAGTGATTAAAGTCTCTATGTTCCCTGAACGCAACAAAATGGCAGTCTTCAAATGAATGGTCAATGGGCACTTACTATACTAGTTAAGCGCGTTCCCAAGATCTCATCTATGTTTAACAATTTATAGACCGATCGCTTAAATAAGTCCTCGCCCGGGCGGCAGAGGGGCGCGGGGTGGGACGACCGAGAGAGGTGCGGACGGCTAGTGCGCCTGCCGCCTGTCTATAGGCATTATTGTGATCAAACGCATGCCTTTTTCACATAAAAAAAATGTTTTTGTTTACTTCGGGACTAATTCAGTTTGTGTAGTGTCCCATTGTTCAACTCCCATCGTCCCATTGTCCGATGCTGAATCCATTTAACAATGATATTCATGATGCAATATACGCTAAATAAAACAACCAAACTCACATATATAATTTGTATTAAATCAACAATATCTCTTAGTCTTTACATTCTTTGGTATAATTGTCAGCTCGCTTAGGTTTTAAACTAAATTCACAATCTTCACCATCAGAATTAATACATCTATGTATAGTTATTTGTATAATTTACATACTTATTTCTAATATCAGCTAAGTATTATTTGCCCAAATAATTGTTTGTATTATAAATAGGAGCTGGCACCCTCGGAGAGTAGTTGCTGAGCCTGGTGACGTCACTGGAACAAAAAGAAATATTTACAGACATACCTACACACATTATTATAAAGCTTAGTTACCCTTACGGGTTGGAAGGTCAGATGGCAGTCGCTTCTGTAAAAACTAGTGCCTACGCCAAATCTTGGGATTAGGTTGTCAAAGCGGACCCCAGGCTCACTGAGCTGTGGCAAATGCCGGGAAAAACGCTAGGAATATGATGATGATACATATAAGTGCCGGCACGTAAGTCTACCGATGACCAATATGCGCAGAAGTATAAAATACGGCACGGTACCATTTGTCGGTATTAATATATAAAAAAAAGTCCGTGGCTGCGCAGATTCCCTCCACGTGACTCATCATCGCTAGACTTACGTGCCGGCACGTATACCTTACTAGCTTCGTTTCTGTGGGCTTATAAGTGGAAAAGGGAATCAGAATAGTGATGTGTTGCTATCCGAATCACCTCTAATACATATATACTTAAATCACGTCTTCATCCCATACGGTGTAGACAGAGCCTAAGATAACAAAACCTTAGCATGATTGTGGGCATATAGGTGGATAGGGGAATCAAAATAGTGATGGGTTGCTAGCCGCAACGCCTATAGCACAATTTCTAAAGTTTTTGCTTATTCCCTCGACGGCCTTTTATCATCTGCGCGGGCATATGCCTATAACATGATTCCTAGGTTTTCTTTCATTTCCTCGATGGGCATTTACTATCTGCGTGGGAAGGGAAGCAGCCGTCACTTGTTTTTCATTAGGTACTCCCTACCCCTACCCCTGCCTACCCCTGTGGGAAAGAGGCGTGACGATATGTGTATGTATGTATGTACTCCCTAATCAGCGGAAGGTTATATTAAGATCCTGTTTCACCACTCCTTAACTGTCAGTTTTCTATGATGACGTCTCTGTCTGTTTCATAGTAAACATATATGATGATATATATGATGTGAATAATATTTCACCACACTAAAAATACCATTGAGTGAGTCTCCAACTTACATTTTCCAAATGTATAAAAAACTGTAGGTATTCAAATATCTGCTTAGAGTAGCCATAAGTCCCCATAAGTAGGTAATATAATTTTCTCAAGTCTCGTTTAAATTTGTCTTGCTCTCTGTGCGTTATACTTAAGTCTAGGGAAATTAAATTATTATTTAAAGGCTCTTCAGAGGCAAAATAGACGCAAAGATGCAAAGCTACAGTAGGTATATAATTATTTCATTAGCTACAGTATTTTTCCATGATTATCATTTTTCTATTAATAGCTCTTAAACATCAACATTAATGCAATTGCAGTTCAGAGCACAAATATAGTATATTTAACTAGCTTTCATTTGATACCCCACATGTATACGTGCGTTGTGTAAGTTGAGTGTAATTTGAATTTTTCAAAACGCGGCGGCGGTCAATTTGATGACGTCATAACTGGTGACCTTGACACCTCAGAAACTGTCTCCCGGCAGTTTTGGGGTCCAGATGATATGCCTAGTAATCTATAAAAATTTGGTGCTGGTATCCGGAAGTGAAATGTTCTCACCCTTTTCGGACGTAAGGCCAGGCGCTAAATTATGTCAGTATAAGTGTAATTGTATTTAAGTGTCAGTTCTCTATGATGACGTCTGTCTGTTCTATTATGTCAATTTTATAATTTTAAAATATTATGAATATAACGTATCTCCAATAGGGATCGTCATAGCATATCAGAGAAAGACTATATAATAAAAAGCATTCACAAAATGTTCAATATTGAATATTATATATTTTTTTTTTAACTTTCATATTTTATTCATAATAACAAATAGGTACGTCAAAAAATACAATCAAATAAATAACAAACAATAAATAAACAAAAAAAAAAAACACAATCAATCAAACAACCCGCCCCGCGTCATTCCCGGCGCAAAGGTGCCCATCACACTCGCAGCATTACCACGCTGTACAGCGATGGACAACCTTTGCACCAGAAAAGACCCGGAGCGAGGGTCAAAACCTCTCCCACGCAGACGGCGCCCCACTTCCTTCAAAAACCGTAACGCTTCGGAACCCCAACAGCCAGACGTCTCCACCGCAAGCGGGACAAAGAAATAATTTGCGAGTGCAGAGTACTTATCCCTTTTTTTAAGGGCTGCCATTTCAGCAGCCGCGCCCCCCACCCTCGTGGTACGACCCAAGTGTGTCGCAGCAAAAGTGCTGACGCACGTGGCGTCCCATAAGAGGCACTTTCCCTTCTGCCAGGGCACCAAAGTCAAACCGTCAGGTCTTTTTCCATCGGACCGGCTAAGACCCGGAGGCTCTAATACGCAAGGGACGTTAGCAGAAACAAGCGCCCTGCGAATGATTTCGTTCAGGGCGTAATGGCGCGGAAACCTCCCCGCACAACGACAACAACTCAAGGCATGATGGCCGTTGCTCTCCACCATTTTGCCGCAGATGCATAAATGAGGTTCACAAACATCGCAGCCCAGGCGGAGCGCCACAGCCACCCGCAAAGAGTCATATATTATATTATTCAATATATAACTTTGATCAATCCGTCTGATTTTTAACGCCGATCTTAGAAACTGCTGAATGTTTTTCATGGCTTTTTCAAACAGCTTAGTCTGAAGCAACACATTTGCATTGTTCTATCGAAATTAGCTCTCGGGAAGAAAGGATAATTTTCATTCAAAGTAAAATTCATGTGAACAAAGCTAGTTTAGCTTAGCTACTTAGTATTAAAGTAACGACCAGATTTGCAACAGACTCCTACTTAACTTTGCTCAAAGAAAGATTTTAGAAGTATTATAGTTCAATAATTTAGAAAAATGACATCGAATCTAATCTCGTCATCTTAACAAAATTGATCTTTAATACACTGTTCATATAAATAAAGCTCAGAATACTTGGTGCTTCGATGGCAACATTTCAGATTAAAAATAATACCATTTATGGCATTAAGAAATACGATCAAGATCATCATAATTATTTTTTTTATATGATAAGGGGAAAATGAGCAAGCCGGTCACCTGGTGGAAAGTAATCACCGCCCCCCATAGACACTCATAACATAAAGTTAAGAGTGTTGCCGGAACTTTAAGAAAAGAATAGGCTCGGTTTTTGAAGATCCCTAAGTATTACCGTGCCGGGAAAATTGGTGCCGCTAGCTGATTTCAGAGTTTAACCGTGCGGGGAACAAGTTCCGCGAAAAACGAATGGTCGTGGACGTTTAATTGTCTTCAGGAAAATCATTATTACTATTCTGTGACTTAACTAACGAATATAGCTCTAAAACTAGACAAAAAATATTTGGTAATACCTCTTATTACCATAATTTTATTTATTTCTATGCTGGTCTGAGAGTAAAGAAATAACATAGAATGTATCAGTTGTTTCTCTCTATTCTCATGGTAAAAGCCCATCGAGGGAATGGCCAAAAATCATAGGAATCATGTTATAGGCGTTGAGGCTAGCAACCCATGACAATTTTGATTCAATTTTCCACATATGGGTACGCCCGCAACCATGCTAAACGTGACCTAATATTACATATAAATTCCCAGAGGGTTCCTCAATAGTGGCATAATTACCCCAAATCTGTATACTTTTTAATTATATGAAATAAAAAATTGGTCTTGTAACCTTAGGTTCTGTCGATGTGATTTGTATTATAGTGTCTGTATGATAGAAATTCAGAAAACAAAAGTATATTGAAACATTTTATCAAACACAAATACCTACCTAACTACCTAATAAAAGGCAAAGTTATATAACGTCTAAAATTACAAAGCTGAATAAGTTTTCACTTGGGCTTTTCGTGATATAAGCTTAGCTCTTCCCAGACTTAAATAAAACTTATTCATCTGTCTACAGAAATGCAGCCGGCAAGCTTGTTTTAACAACATTTAAAAGAACAACATCAGTTCCAGTTTGCTTTTATCATTCAGCTCCGTTGTTTATTTCCAGTTAAGATATCTGGCAGTTGATTTTAGTAAAACATTCTCTGGAAAAGATGGGAAAACTAGACTCACTACTGTAAAACTTATACTTCATTTAATTTAGAATGAGAAACCACAACAACATTATATTGCGGCTCGTGAACTGTAATCTCTTTACAATTTGTACTATAGTAACAATTGACAACACGCAAATAAAGTGACATTAAAACAATTTTATTTTGCGGCTGCCAAATTATTGCCCTGTACAATAGTACAACAACTACTCCAACTACTCTAACAACTACTCTGTCAACTATTTCTTACCTAGCAAATATGCTAGGTAAGAAATAGTTGACCAGACGCAATATAATGTTATTGTGGTTTCTCATTCTAAATTAAATGAAGTATAGGGCCTGTTTCATCACTCTGTGTTAAGTGCCAGTTATATTAAGTGTCAGTTATCTATGATGACGTGATTTGGATTTAAACCAATTCGTTTTGACGAAAAAAAGATTCAATGCAATTTTTCTACCGTTTTATTATATAACTAGCGATCCGCGCTGGCTTCGCACGGCATATTATGCATGTTTTTAACATATAAACCTTCCTCTTGAATTATTCTATCTAATGAAAAAAACCGCATCAAAATCCGTTGCGTAGTTTTAAAGATTTAAGCATACATAGGGATATAGGGACAGAGAAAGCGACTTTGTTTTATATTATGTAGTGATTATATCCAGAATTAGAAGTATTGGAGCTCCTTAAACTACATCAATCCGGCCCTGTAGCCTTCCTTTCCTATCGTGTGCCGACGTCATTATAACTGTCTACATGCCAAATCTCAGTGCAGTCTGTTAACTCAGAAAAGAGTACGAAGTTTCTAGAAACAACGTAATATAAAACAACGCACCTTTAACATGAACGCCTTGAAAAACCGCTCACAAATCATAACCTCAAAGATTTATGGGCCTCGAAATAATTTACCGGGAGTTCACTGTACGGGTTGGCACGCATCGAAGATAAATTTATTATCTCCAACAACGCCCTCTGTGTTGGCCTCAGAGGAAATTGTCTCAGAAATGAGGCGGGAAGCAATAACTCATTGAGGACTCAATGCTCCTTTAAGGAATATTGCTAGGCCTTTTGTTATAAACAGATTTCGCGTTACAAAGGGATAATTAGCTATGGATGGATGTAATGAAGAAAGTTACATCTGAAATTGATACAAACACGTTTTTATCCCTTGCAAAGTAGACAGAGCCTACGGTAATAGAAAGAAAGAAAGAAAGAAAGAAGACATTTATTCTCTTTTGAAAGACACAGAAATAGAGCATACACACAATTGTACAAAAATGAAACATAAAACACAGACATGAAAAAGACCTAAAGGGCACGCTTGGCATGATTATGGGCTTATAGGTGGAAGTAGAAAGGGGAATCTAAATAGTTATATAAGCAACTGGTATTGTATGTTTTTTCTTTGATCCCAGACAGCGTTGAAGTTGAAATTGATGGTGTACAGGAAAATAAAGGAAATGTTATCGGAGCTCAAACCGTAACTCTATCTAAACGTGAGTCAACGCCTAATTGAAAAGCTTCAGACCAAAGAAGTATTTCTTAACAAAAACGTTTTCCTAACTATCCAAGCAATTATCAAAAACTATTAACTAAAGACCGACTATTAACCGACGAGCATGTATGAAGAGATTGATGAATGTGGATGAAGCGAAAGAGGTATGTCAGGATCGTAGCAATCCCTGTGGGAAAGAGGCGTGACGATATGTATGTATGTATGTATTAACTAAAGAGTATAAGAAACATAATTACATGAGATAAAGTAATTAACTCTTAGTCACAATGATGTAGTCACTCTTTTTATCAATAACAAAACTCAGAGTGATCCTTGCTTGTTTTCAATTTTAAAAGCAACACTGTTTCCTGTTTCTTTTTGAACCTAAGTAAGTAAAATCCATGATGAAGAACTTTAAAATGCAAAAAGTAAATATTATGGTAGCATTAAACATGAGATAATTCCAATACCAACCTCGTTCTATCTTGGGATCCCCGTTAGCGGAGTAGAGGGCAATAGTTGAATCATCCCTGTATAGTTCCCCCACTTTTGCTTCACACCTCAAAATGGGCGCCCCCCTCTCGTGGTGGGCGGGCCACAGTTGGATTTGGACGTAGAACTCGGAGCGGAACAGGCCTTCCGCTGCTGGCAATACTTGGTAAATGCCCGGTGTTACCTGTTGAAGAGAAAGTAGTTGAAATTAAAAAAACGTTGCTGTTGACGTACGTGAACGTGCATAAATCGCGTCTATTCCTTACGGGGTAGACAGTGCCTAGGTTAACAAGACCCAATGGCCACGTTTAGCAGGACTGCGGGTGTAAAGATGGAAAGGGGAATCATAGGGAAGGGAACCATGTTGACAGTATTTTTTTTTCTTAATTTATATGATAGTGACAATTTTTTTATTTTTTTTTTCTCTGAATGGCTGTGTTTCTCTTTCCGATATCCGAATTTGATGAAACACTTCACAACTTACCCATTTATATGTTATAATACGTAGAGTATGCAACGCCTTTCATGTTTGCTCTATCTGCTATATCATGACGACCGGATGGCCTAGTGGTTAGAGAACCTGACTATGAAGCTTGAGGTCCCGGGTTCGATCCCCTGTCGGGGCAGATATTTGTATGAAAAATACGAATGTTTGTTCTCGAGTCTTGGATGTTAAATATGTATTTAAGTATGTATTTATCTATATAAGTATGTTTATCCGTTGTCTAGTGCCCATATCACAAGCTTTGCTTAGTTTGGGACTAGGTCAATTGGTGTCAATTGTCCCAAGATATTTATTTATTTATTTTATTTATCTCCGAAAAGCGTTGCATTCTCTTGACACTGCAATTTTAAAAGACTAAAAGGCTCTTGACGATCATGATTATAAATGTGAAAGTATGGATGGATGGATGGATGTTTGTTTGTTACTCAATCACGCCTGAACGGCCCAACGAATCTGGGTGAAATTCGGCACATAGATAGAGAAAAATCTGGAATAGCAGATAAGCCACTTTTTATCCCGGAAAATTCCCGCGGAATAGCGATAAACGAATTCTTTGCAGACAAAGTCGCAGGCAACAGCTAGTAAAACAAAATGCTGCTAGTAACCACGAAGATAAACCAGCTTATGAAGAGATATAAGATCAGTATGATGCAGAAGTAGGTAGTCACGCCAGATCAGCTAGCTTATTCTGTAACTCGCTCGCAATCGCCATCGTGTTCATTTTGACAGTTCTTGTATGAATGTGACAGCTAGCTGATTCCGATGCCAATTGTCAGCCAATACATGAACTGTCAAAACGAACACGATGGTGATCGCGACCGAGTGCTAACACGGCATTGATACGTGCGCTTGACAAAATACGTTCATTTGGGACCGATCGTAATGCCCGAACAGTTTACTTTGCCAGAAAAGCATTATTAATTTATTCCCTTTGGTCGCGTACATTAGAACCGCACACACCTAAATGATTGACTCAAATATTAGCAAATTAGGTCACAGTTTAACCAACAAAATGTGGAAATAATTTCGTGGAGTGTTTATAAAATTTATTTTGAATGTGTCTCGCTTTGAACTGTATAATAAAATGGTTTTTTCTTGTACGAGTGGTTTTCGTTTTGAAATAAATGACTTTGCCAAGTTTCTTGGGCCACAGTCACACTTTGTAACAGTCAAAAACACTGGTCTTGTTACAAAAAATATAGAGCCGAAGCGTCACGTTTACAAAATTCATTTTTAGGGTTCCGTACCCAAAGGGTAAAAACGGGACCTTATTACTAAGACTTCGCTGTTCGTCCGTCCGTCCGTCCGTCTGTCACCAGACTGTATCTCAAGAACCGTAACAGCTAGACAGTTGAAATTTTCACAGATTGTGTATTTCTGTTGCCGCTATAACAACAAATACGAAAAACAAAATAATAATAATAATTAAGGGGGCTCCCATACAAAAAACGTGATATTTTAGCCCTTTTTCATAGCTACCACTCACCGAGCTAGATTGAAATTTGCACAGATTATGTACTTTTATTGTGGCAACAACAACAAATACTAAAATCAAAATAATAATAATAATTAAGGGGGGCTCCCATACAACAGACTATTTCTAGTACGGAACCCTTCGTGCGCGAGTCCGACTCGCAGTTGGCCGGTTTTTTTTCATTTTGATTTTAAAAAATGACAAAAAACTAACGATTCATTTCGATCGACAGACATTTCCTACTTTGTTCAAAGAAAGTCCACTTTTCTATAAAAACCATCTAAAAACCTTGAAGCCTAATTCAAAGTCAAATCAGTAGACGGTAACAATGAACAAGAACATCAGAAAACCATATCTCTTAAACAAAATTCACAAAGCAGCAAAACAATATTCGCAAATCCCGACGAACAATGAACACTACGGCGGAGTTTAAACATTGAAACTAACGTGTTAAAAGTACTCCGGGGGAAAACAAAAAAGGTAAACAGATTTGCAAGGCTTAGCGCTGCATATCAGGAACATTGCAGGAACATTGCAGAAACATTGTGCTAATACCCCTATTGTGGGGGGGTTTAGACACGTTTACATTATTAAGTTTAGCGGGTGACAACATAAGGGTTTGCATTTCGGAACATGCTTTTATTTGTTTCGCTTCTGTGTTTTATGAACCGCTATTTTAGTAGGTACTTCAGTTTTTATGAATATTTCGGCGTCGCGTGATTTTTTTTGTTTAAGTTGGTATTCGAAAACGCTTCGATTTTGATGTTACAATGATTTATAAAGAGTAAAATCATAAAAATGTTAAAGGTTTTACTCGTCATTATAAGTTTAGTTGAGTTAAGATTTGTTTAACCCTGAACTTGATCAAATTCCCATGGGAATTGAGTAAAAACCCAGTAATTCCAACCGCTAATGGAAGCCACGAAAATTGCACGGGTAGTATATACAACTAGGTAGGATTTTAAGGAATTTATACAAAACTTGTGTAACTTTTATGGGTTTCCAATTTTTATTCCACATTTTCAACTGTTAGGTTTTTATGGTGATGGAATACGCATACAGACCTGCGGGTTGAAACTTAGTGACAAAATAAAAGAACGACATTTTATTGCTTTGAACGTTAAATTTCTAAATACATTATAATTTGGTGATAAATGAATACTGGTAGCTATCTTGAAGGAGCTCAGTCGATACGGTAGTAAATAAAAGTTAAATCTGTTATCACAAATAACTAAAATTCCTTTGAATCATTAACAGCAGTTTCGTTTCACAGAAAATAATTTGAAATAGCGACACATGAAAACAAAATAAAAACTAGCGACTATTATCCAACATAAATTTTTACGAGTTCTCATCAATTTGTTAGTATTTCATTTTATATGCATCGCGTGTACTGAATAAAATATAACGTTGCCTTTCATATAACCATTATTTTGTATGGTAGATGTTTGTGAAAATAATAACACTAACAACGGGGTGAATGTAAAATTTAACCTCTTGTGTATGTCACGTCATAAAATGGTTTATGATGGTTATAAGGCAGGTTGTTACCGTCTTCACGGGATGAAATGAAAATTTTTGAATGTGCGAAATAAAAGATTTGGACCGGAAGTAAATACAATCCATACAGACTTACAACAGATGATACTGTTAAAATGAAGGTAGTTAACGATTATACAAAAATATCAATAATATCTATACCCTACTGTAGATAATATTTTTTGTTCTTATAGATACCTACGTAATATGACGATCCTTTTGTTAACTGCTTATATTATCTGATGTTTAGTGTACTTAATGTATATTTTTCAGAAGGAAATAAATAAATCCATGTATCTAATGTATTGTTGCTCAAAATACCGAATATCGAAATTGAGCGACAACTATTGTTACTGTGAAAATTAAATGTGTTTTTCAAACTTTTCATAGATCTCCTCACATTTCTGACCATTCTCATAACAACTTGTAAGTACACTTAATCCCTCGCATTTCAGCACTAGACAGTAGACAAAATAATTCATTTCCTCCATTAGTAGTGTGTTCCGAGCGGGCTAAAACCACCTAATTAATAATGTTGTACCGGCTACTGCGGCGAAGAGCAAATACATAAAACATTCGACGTTTAATATTTCAAGTCGACCGTTCATCGTTTTTCAAAGGACGAAAAACAAAGGAAATTCTCAACTTTACACGAAATTGAACAGGGGCCTTACCATGACGTCTTAATGCGGTTCAGTTTAGGTTCGCTCGCTGTCAGATTCATACTAAAAGTGACAGCTAGAACTTGAACTGAGTCGCAATTAGGACTTCATGGTAAGGCCCGGCTAGCACGACAGCGCACAAGAGTTGCGTCGCGCGCGAGATAGATTGCCCGTCATTTTCTAACTGTTCTTTCTAGAAAGAGACGGGTAATCTATCTCGCCCGCGACGCGACTCTTGTGCGCTGTCGTGCTAGCCCAGCTGGGGCCTTACCATGACGTCATAATTCCGAGTCCGTTCAAGTTTTAGCTGTCACTTTTTCAGTATGAAGCTGACAACGAGCGAACCTAAACTGAATTGCATCAAGACGTCATGGTAAGACCCCTGGATGCCTTACCATGACGTCCTAATGCGATTCAATTCATTTACGTTTTAGCTGTTATTTTTGACACTTCTAGTATGGATTTGACAGCGAGCAATCCGACTTTGGTTCGGATTAGTCGGTGGTTTTCTCACGAAAAACTCATGGTTTAAAAAAACTCGTAAATTCTAAGGAACTTACGAGGAAGAAACTTATCTTTGCTTTTTAACGAAATAGTATCCTGTAACAAAATTAATAACAGGGAGTTAAAATTTGAACTCGGGAATATAGTGATTTGATTTGCTATGATTTTGTATGTCCCAGTTACCGATTAAAAATATTTTAATAAAAGAACAGGTCAAAATTGTTAAACTTTTTAATGTAAAAATGAAGTGCCTATAATAGGTATACTCTAAGAACGGATTTTCAGGAGGTTCAACTACTTGAAGCTAAACTACGTACATACCTACTTAAAATTGTAAGATGGAGGAAAATAAGTAAACTAAATTAATAAAGATTAAGTACATCAAGTTTATAAACCTTGCAAATTATTACAGAAAGCAAGCAATAGTAGATTGATAAACTAGGGTTGAAATATACCCATTTCACCTGAGATATTTCTGGCACCCGAACGAAGTGAGGGTGCCAATAGTTCGAGGGTGAAATGGGTAATTTCATCCGAGTTGAACACTCTACTTTTCATTTCGAATATGAGGAAATTAAAATTTCACTAACGTCGCATGGTCGCATTTAATATTTGTTACGTTTATCATTCTCTTCCCGCTCTTTTTTCTATTGCGTGATTTGCGCGCATTGCGCATTTCTTCTGCGCACCAATGGCGGCCGGCTAGTTTTTTTTTAAACTTGCAGACATGGAGGTCGCTATCAATTAATTGTCGACTTAAATATTTCAAGCTAAAAAAATTACCGAACGTAATAATTTCTACTAATTTTCGTTGTATACGCTTGCATAAGCTTATATAATAGCGGGAATGTTATTTTAAGATTATTTTGCCTTTAACAATTAAAAAGGAACTATTAGTATAGATTATTATTTTAAACATAGATTAGGCTGTATACGTATTTCCATTGCTATGTACCTCATTTGGATTAGCTAGAAAAAAAAATTACTTTCAACCCAAGGGTCGCGATGAGTCACTTTCAACCCTATATCCAGATAATCAATGACCTACTTTCAGAGTATGAGAGATGAAAAATTAAACTTGATCCAGATTAAATATATTTCTGTACTTAATAGCAAGGATAAAGAGTTCGCAAAACAAATTTTTAGGGTGAAATCAAAAATCATACAACACTGTCCCCGTGTGATTCGAGTAAGCCAAAAGTCAAAACTCATGAAATTTATTAAATTAGAAGTGTGTAATGAAATTAATTAATTTTGCGGCTACCTAAAGCGGCCGGAAGAGCTCTGCTCATTCGCGAACCGCTGTTGTACAGAGATAAATATTAAACTAACCGTGTATATACCACGGTAGTTTTGATTACCTTAAACAAGTTTCAGTCTTAAAATTATACCTAATTTTAAAGTTATTTTCAACTGCATGAGCATGTATGAAGAGATTGATGAATGTGGATGAAGCGAAAGAGGAGTGTCATCGTGGCAAGTGGAACAAAGCAGTCTCTGCCTACCCGTATGGGAAAGAGGCGTGACGGTATATAATGTATGTTATGTAAAACAGTATTTATTTTATATGAAACTAGAACAATCCTACTAATATTATAAATGCGAAAGTTTGTGACGATGTGACGATGTGAGTGAGTGTGTATGTTTGTTCCTTTTTCACGGTAAAACGATTGGACGGGTTTGGATAAAATTTGGAACGAAGATATTTTTTTTTATATGAATAGGAAGGCAAACAAGCAAGTGGGTCACGTGATGGTAAGTGATCACCACTGCCAATAGACACCCTCAACCCCGGAGGGAGATAGCTGGTACCCTAGATTAAAACATAGGCTACTTTTTATCCCAGAAAATTGCATAGTTCCTGTGGTTCAGCGATAGACATGTCAATTGCTTCTTCTACGCAGACGAAGACGCGGGCAGAAGCTAGTGGAAAATAAGCCGTTGGTTTGCGGCACTAAAATGTAAACCCTCAAACTATATGAATATTGGCTAAATGCGAGCTTTTGAAGCTTTAAAAGCTTTAAAACTTGCTTTAGTAAAGCAAAGCTTTCTGTAAGTTATAAGAATTGCTACCGTAGATGTGCCATTAATTTAAATCTTCAATGTTACTTTTGAGTTTATTGAATTAAATGTTTGATTTTAAGTTTCTTAGTTTTATGAAGTTAAATTGAAAAGTTTGTTTGTTTAGGTCCCAGTTCAATTTTGTCTGAGTTTGTTGTTTAATTTAATTTGTATAAGAATGCAAGTTTGCTATCTTCTGATTCATTTCTTCAATCTTCGGTCAACACTTTACGCTTAGGTAATACAATTGACAATATTGTTGTCTTTCGACGTTATTCTAAACTATATTACTATCTATCTCTATCTCCAGCCTATATACGTCCCACTGCTGGGCACAGGCCTCCTCTCAGAATATTACTATCTAAGATTATTTAATTGCCTGCGAAGTAATTATGTATTGAGTGTTTTTTATTGTTATACTAACTCAAGTGAAATAAGTTTAGTATTTAACAAAATGACGTCAGAAGCTGAAAATCATCGTAGCAACACGAAGAGAAAAATTCAAGATGAAATCCAACAATAGAAATGGATAATACCGATCCATTGACTGAAGCATACCGGCTTAATGAAATCCTCGACTCAAACATTGACTGCAGGAACATCATTTACGTCCAGATTTTAACAATGTTAATTAAATTTCCTTGTCTACTTTTGCACGATTAATGCCAACAAAGGAGATTGTGGAGGCGTTTTATTCACGAACGCTCAGACGTAAGCTCCGAGAATATTCATGGTGCGATAAAATGTGGGGCGTTTGTATGCAGATTTGTGTTTAGTTGGAAAAATATTTGGCCAGCCGGTCGTTTTTGCTTTTATGACTTCGAAAAGATTTCAATTACAGATGTAGTGTACCTATTTTAAGAAATTGTGAACACTCAAGAAACTTTCCATCAATCTGTTTAAATTATCCATGTTGGTCTGAGAGTAAAGAAAAACCATAATACAGTTGCTTTTCTTCCCTCGCAAATGGTAAAAGCCCATCGAAGGAATGGACGAGACTTAGGAATCTAACTAATATTATAAATGTGAAAGTATGGATGGATGGATGGATGTTTGTTTGTTTGTTACTCAATCACGCCAGAACGGTACAACGGATCTGGATGAAATTCTGGAAAATCTGGAATAGCACATAGGCTACTTTTTATCCCGGAAAATTGCGTAGGTCCTGCGGGATAGCGATAAACGAATTCTTTGCAGACGAAGTCGCTGGCAACAGCTAGTCAAGTTATAAGCGATGCGGCTTGAAACCTATCACTATTTCTATTCCTCTTTCCACCTACGCCCAATCATGCTAAACGTGGCCTTAAGGTATTGATGCTCTAAGCTTTGTCTAGGTATAGGGTAAAGATGTAAGGATATATTGTACTAGCTGTTGCCAGCGACTTCGTCTGCAAAGAATTCGTTTATCGCGAAGCCGCGGGAACTACGCAATTTTCCGGGATAAAAAGTAGCCTATGTGCTATTCTAGACTTTTTTCTATCTATGTGCCAAATTTCATCCAGATCCGTTGGGCCGTTTTGGCGTGATTGAGTAACAAACAAACATCCATCCATCCATCCATCCATCCATCCATCCATCCATCCATCCAGCCATCCATCCAGCCATCCATCCATCTATCTATCCATCCATACTTTCGCATTTATAATATTAGTTAGATTGTATTCATTTTGCTCATTTACTTGTATCAAATAATCATCATCTTTCTAGCGTTTTTCCCGGCATTTGCCACGGCTTAATGAGCCTGGGGTCCGCTTTGATAACCTACTCCTAAGATTTGGCGTAGGCACTAGTTTTTACAGAAGCGACTGCCATTTGACCTTCCAACCCGAAATGGTAACTATGCCTTATTGGGATTGGTCCGGTTTCCTCACGATAATTTCCTTCACCGAAAAGCTCATGGTAAATTTCAAATGTAATTAACTTGTATCTAATAATAATAATAATAATAAACTGGTCATAATTATAATTGCACTAACATTGATTTCACTCACAGGGCTGTCGTTGAGGAAGAAGGCGAGCTCGGACGGCGGTCGGCTCGGTCCCGACGTGCAGTTGGCTCGCAGCACGTCGCCTGGCATGTAGTAGTGCTGGCTGGTGTGGATTGTAGGCGGCGCTGGCGGCAGCACTGCGGATAACACTCCTATTAGGGCTTGATTGATCAATTGATTGAAGAACTGGTTGATTGACTAACTGATTAATTAATATTTTTTTTGCCACAAATTACAAACAAAAGGTACAAAAAAGAGACAACTAATTTGTGAACAATATTATACTAATTTGTGGACACCAGTTATGAAAAAAGAAAGGTGCGGACTCAGCATAAAGTTGTCGTGAAACTTATTAATAGGTATGATAGTTGTTAACTGCTTGGGAAGGAAGTTATAACAAGTATACCTAATATTTAATAGGTAGTAGAGTTGTAATCAAATCTTACAAATGTGACAGACTCCTAGTGATCAGATTGACTTTAAACTAAGTCAAAATGACGTAAGATGGATAACAATGTAAGTGCGGTTAACAAAAAGAACAATAAAAAAAAATAGATATAAAATGTAGTTTTAACAAAAACTATTATTCTATGGCGGACATCTTACCCACAACCTCCATGTTGTTAGAGACGATGGAAGTGGCAAAGCTCGGTGCGTCAGCGGTGACCTCACAGCTGAAGTTGCCAGAGAGGCCGAAGCTCACCCTGGTCAGGACGACTTGGCTCTGGTTGGACCGGGCCAGCTGGGGACAAGGAACAAGACAAAATAAAATAAATGTCCTTTGAGTACGTCTTGTCCAAATTTTTAAATGACCTAAAGCACTACGTACTACTCGACGTAAAAGCAGTTTCCATCAACATCACCTCGATGGATGGTGCTCCAACACCGTACGATTTAAGCGGTCTTTCTTGTACCTCCCAAGTACGTGCAAAATTTGGAATGGGCTGGCGGTTAGGGTTTTTCCAACTGGCTACGACATGGGTATGAGTGTACCACTTTTTGCATGGCCTGCAACGCGCTAGCAGTCCCAATGGTGCTGTGGTTGTCACGTGGCGGTGATCACTTACCATCAGGTGCACCGTGCCCGTTTGTCGGTTTTAATATAAAAAAAACCTCCCGCATGAGCTCCAACTAAATAATTTCAGCACTCTCTTCAAATTACTTAAAGACGCCCATTCTTTTGCTCCGATAGGGTATAAAATAACAATGTGCCGACCATAAAAAAAAGAGCAAAGGGGAAAGGCCCATTGAGTTATTATCACAAAAGCACTGTGAAATAAGAGTACGACGTGATAAAGGGTTGAAATTTATGTACAGATGCGGAGGCTGAGACAGGGAAAGATGGACTTGTTCTAAGGAAAAATGTGCCCTTGTTGCAGCGTGTGAAAATTGCCCGAATATTCTGGAAAATGCGGCAGAGATTTTTTTGCTGGTATTATTAAATGTCTACCTCGATGTTGTTTGACGGAGGATGCCATTTGTTGCGGAGTGATGAGTGTAATCATGCCATGGATTGAGAGTGCTCCTTTATGGTTATAATGAGCGTTTATTTGCTGTTTATGGGTTGCTTTTAGTGTTTTTTATAACAGAAAAAGCCATGGTCGTCTAGTGGTTTGACCTGTGGCCTCTCAAGCGGGTCGTGGCTTCGAACGCTGATTTTTTTTTAAATTTGTGTGTGAAATCACCATGAGCTTTTCGGTGAAAGAAAACATCGTGAGGGAATCTGGACACGTCTACGAAACAATTCAACGGTGTGTGTTTATATTTCTTTTCTTAATATGAATAGGAAGGCAAACGAGCAAGTGGGTCACCTGTTGGTAAGTGATCATCACTGCCCATAGACACCCGCAACCCCGGAAGGATCGCAGATGCGTTACCAACCTAGAGGGCTAAGATGAAATGCCTCTTGTGCTCGTAATTTCCCCGGTTGTGTGAAGTTCCCAATCCGCACTGGGCCCGCGTGGGAACTATACTGCAGCCCAAGCTCTCTCAATCTGAGAAAAGGCCCGTGCCCATTGGCTGGACGTACTCGTTGGTAAATAGGCTGGAGATTATTAAAGAATTTACGGAAACTTTTTTCGCTCTTATTCTCTATACTTAAAAATTAAAAATCAAATATTTGTGTACAAATAGCCCACAAAGGTCTCTTTTACGTACGATAGACACTACCGTCTACCAGTGCTTTCGTTAATACCATTAATGCAAGAAGAAGGCACCGCGACAAACTTGACAGAAAGTATTTTCCAAAGCATTTTTTTACACGACGACACGACGACGACACGTGGAGGATCCGTAAAAACATAGAGATCCAGGAGCTGGTGGCTGAACCCAACATCATCGGCGTAACAAAATTACACAGACTTCGCTGGTTCGGCCACCTACTCCGAATGGGAGAGGATCGTGCTGCCAAGAGGGCGTACGTGAGACGACCGACTGGTCGCCGCCCGGTTGGGCGTCCCAGGTACATCGCTGGGGGGACAGTGTCCAGGCGGATTTGCGACGTCTTCAAGTCGACGACTGGCAAGAAGCTGCGCACGATCGGGACAGATGGCGTGCTCTCGTTTCGGAGGCCAAGACCCTATTTGGGTTCCTGAGCCAAGTTAGTTAGTTATTTTTTTACACAATACACATAGATCACGTATTTATCCCTTACGGGGTAGACAGAGCCTAAAGTAGCAAGAACTAAAGGCCATGTTTAGTATAATTGTGGGCGTATAAGTGGAAAGAGGATAAAAGTATTATGTGACTCTAAATATCCATTTAGTTTCGGGTAATTGCTTTTGGTGACCAGTTTGTCAACTCAATTTTCCGTAATCGCTAAAAGAAAAAATAAATAAAAAAGAAAGTCGTCAATTTATGGGATACTACTACAAAGTCGGTAATAAAACGGAAAATCGGTCAATAAACACCGCCGTAGATAGTCCGAAAAGTCGTCTGTGAAATCACAGATAAGGACTAAAAATTGATAAGTTAGCAGAAGCCTAGAGCGTTTATCAATAAGGGGGTAAATCCTTAACAACACTGTATTTGATCAATATTTAACACCAGTTTAACGTGCTACGTTGATATTTTAATTAAATAACTTCAATCAAATCGGAATAGATGTGTCTATTGAGGAGACAGACACAAAGATAACAATTATAGTGTATCAGAGAATATTGTTTGGAGCCGTCGAAGCGAACAACCATTGTCTAACTAGCTGTGGTAGAAGGGAAAAGATTTTAGAGTATTTCGGTAATAATGGGCGGGTGACAGATGCAAATAAGGACAAAATTATGTCGAATTATATCAATGTATTTATCTAATACATTTAAACGACCAATTCTTGTTTAAAATATACTTATTATATTTGTGATCTAGCTAGGTCTCATTTTTGGAAAACGTACCTATCAAAAAAGAAGGTCGTCCAGGTACTTCCTACGTAAATAAAATACATATATTGTAAGTAAATGAAGGAAATGATCGTATTTTTTCTATATTGTTCAGTCCATTCCTTTTAATCTCAAGAACGAAAGAAGAATTTATAGATCTGTATATTATAATAAAAATAGCATGTATTTTTATAGGTACAGTGAGCTGCAGAGAAAGGTGACCCCTTTCCTATCTCCCGTCGCAGTAACCATACTAAGGGGGTCCCTTTTCTCTGCAATCAGCTACAAAAGTATTTCACTACCTAATACAATTCATATCCATCTTATGCTTCCATTGCCATATTTTATCCATCAGCAGCAGCCCTGGGGCCTTACCATGACGTCTTAATGCGATTCAGTTTAGGTTCTGCTGCTGCTAAAACCTGAACTGAGTCGAAATTTGGGTTCGGTTTTGGGATCGGAAGGCCCCTGTAGTAACAGGTATAAACTTAATCATAAAGTTTATAGAAATTTCAACTTCACCCTCCGCTTGAATTTTGTAACTTGTCACACAGACCCAAGCATTTCAACTAGGAATGTAATTATTCAAAAGGGAAACGTAAATATTGTTTATAATAATCCGAATGATAAATGGATAACGGTACCCGTGCCATGGTCCTATTCCCGTTAAAGATAAAGGCAGTGAAATGGAAATGGTATGGAAATGGACGTAAAAGGTTGAATACATTCAAATTACGGAAGGTATAAAAGGAGATCATTAACTGTAAGGCTTTCAAGGTTCCGCGTATTGGGAAGTGGTTACAAGAAAGTAATTTTTGAAGTATTGAGGCTTTTTTTGAGCCCCTTTCACCACTCTGTTTCTAACTATCCGGCATTGACTTACGGTAAACAACTAGACTCCCAATCACGCTCAAAAACTGTCGGAAGCAAAAGTCTACACGACGCGTCTATTGTGCAGAGTTTTGGTTCAGTCGTGTTTCGACCACGCTTCGATAACAATGTACATGGTCTCTTTCGCACCGTAATCTCAAACGCTTGAGAACAAGAGACAGACAGGTTTCCAGCGCGTGGCGTCGTGTTATTACTTCTCACTATCGTATGCAATTGACATTAAACATTACTGCCACGAAATAAGGTGTTAATTTGAACGAATATGTTAATGTTATCTGTGTAAGTTGATGTGTTGACACACACAATACATAGACAACGCCGCTCGGACGTTTCTTGAGGCACTTTTGTTTGCGATTGGGAGTGTTGTTTATCGTAAGTCAATGCTATCCGGTCATCATATCTGAATTGATTTAGGTTTTCGACGAAATCCAGCCAATAACTTGAAGTTCTGTTATAGACATGTATTAATCCCTTCTCTACATATTTCTGAGACAGCAATTTCATTATTACCGAGTATCTGCGACACGTAATAACTGGAATTGACGCCTTGAAATCTGATTTGTCTGTGCTTTAGATAAAGATAATGCGTAGATTCGAATGTGCAAGCTTATTACGTAACTCGCTCGCGATCGTAATCGTGTTCATTTTGACAGTTCATTTGTTTGGGCTGACAATTGGCATCGGATCAGCTAGCTGTCACATTCGTACAAGAACTGTCAAAATGAACACCTTTTATACATGAACTGTCAAAATAAACACGATTACGATCGCGAGCGAGTTACGTAATAAGCTAGGTCTTACATGAAATTCGATTTTCAAAGTTCGTTTCATTCCGCTCTACTCACACTAACTCAATAGAGGGAGACGGTGATACGAACTTCGATAATCGAATTTCAGAGTCCTCTGAAGTTGATGATAAATGAAAAAATTAGATGCTAACATTCTTCGGTTTTCAGGAACCACAAGAAATTAATTAACACAGACGGTGCCTTCTTGTTTGAAAGTTGAATACATGTCCACAATTATTGGCGTGTAGCTTGTTACCTTCAGCTCTGTATACCCCGTAAGGGATAAAGACGTGTTTCATGGTATGTATGTATCGTATTGTATTGTATCTAACCATTTTTAACATCTAAAGTTCCGCGCAATTTATAATAACTGATGTGAGATCCCTTGTTGCGGAAAATATGAGAACCTCAAAAAGGGACAGAAAAATATCCCGACATCAAATATAACGTATTTCATGCTTTTAAAATTGCTTTTTTACGATCCCAAATATTTCACCTGTTGAGTCTTTGTATAAAATATACATGGAATTGGTGTTATCTTGTGAGATTTACGAATATTCGGTTATTTGGTTTTTGTCCATTTGACATTAACGAACATAAACCAGTTATTTCGTGAGTTATTTTTAAAATTGTTGAGGGCCTCTGCAAAGTGACGCCTGATTCAATTAATTGCTTATTTCAAAATAGGTACTATCTCTACTAATATTTATTATAAATTAATGCAAGTAACTCTCTCTGTTGGGTCAATTTCGCAGGTGCAGAAGGCTTTGATAATGTAGAACTAGCCCCCTATTTGTCTAGGGCAACAGCTAAAATTAAAATACTATAATATATAATGTTATTTAATCATTAAAAAACCATATTTCTCATCGAGGTGGGTTGTCCCGGTTTTAGTTACGCTTTCTAGCCTAAACCACAGGACCGATTTCAATGAAATTTGGTACAAAAATAGTTTCAGTCTCGGGGAAGGATATAGAATAGTTTTTATCCCAGAAAATCGTATAGTTCCCGCGGGGTAGCGATAAGCGAATACTGTGCAGACGGAATCGCTGGCAACAGCTAGTAAATAATTACTTTACTGTTTTTGTTCTCTTTCCACCCATGCGCCCACAATCATGATAAACGTGACCTTTAGGTCTTGTTACCTTAGGTTTTGTTTACCCCGTGGAGACAACCTCTATAAAAATCCAAGCGGCACCAGTGGAGGAGGGCGGAAATTCCCAAACCTGCATTGCATAGGTGCCGTGAAGAGGGAACCCCATCCCGGGGTGGTCACGGCGTCGCGGTGACACCGAGTGCTCCCGTAACGCCTCACATACGACCGAATAGGGAATCCGTGTGGTTTTTAGTGGGTATGCCAGCCGTCGCGGGAGAGCCCCACATACCCCCGGTAACCCCGTACCGGGCGGATGCATAAGGCGCATTTTCCACACCATAAAAAAGGCACTGTGTACCCCGTAAAGAATAAAGACGTGATTTATGTACGTGTTTGTGTTGTAACTCTAATTATAGATCATCTTGTTGATTTTTATTGAAATTTCAGCAGTGTCTGATCTTAAAAGAAATTCGTTAATGGCATACTTCAGTCACCACATTTTACGACCATGTCGTTGTCTTAGTCTACGCTGATGCCATAAAACACAACCAACATTATATCAACCTGTGCCCTCTAACAATGTCATGTTCTCAATTTAGTAATGTAATACTACAAAACTTTGATAGCCTAGTGGTTTGACCTGTGGTCTATAAACATTCCTGGGGTCTTAGCATGACGTCTTAATGCGATAATTCCGACTCAGTTTAGGCTCGCTCGCTGTCAGATCCATACTAAAAATGACAGCTAAAACCTGAACTGAGTCGCAATTGAATCGCATTAAAACGTCATGGTAAGGCCTCAAGCCTAGGGTTCACACACTCTTGAATTTTGGAAAATATGTGGTGTACCAGTAGAGTACGTGCTATTCTTTTTACCATTTGATCATGATCATTATTAGACGGAAAACTTCCACTGCTGCTGCTGGACCAGGCCTTTCCTAATCTCCACGATAATCGCTTTTGCTACCATCCTTGCGAGAGGCCTACCTACATTTCACCTTCCAACGCGATTGGTACTCCAGAACCTTTTGGTCCCAACGGCCATCAGTTCTACAAATCACTGCTACTGGTAAGGTAAGGTATGCAGTTTGCTGAGCTGTCTGGACGTCTGTGCCAGATTATAAGCAAATCTATTAATCTATTTATTTATATGGGGAGTCTGAATGAATGCGTTGGGAGGGGAAGGCCTAGGCGGACGTTCCATGATCAAATTGGGGACGTTTTGGAAAAAGGCCAGGTCATGAGTACCCGAAACCAACGAGCATGTATGAAGAGATTGATGAATGCGGATGAAGCGAAAGAGGTATGTCAGGATCGTAGCAAGTGGAACAAAGTAGTCTGTGCCTACCCCTGTAGGAAAGAGGCGTGACGATATTTATGTATGTATGTATAAGTGACTATAGTGATTGCGCCGGGCTGAAACGGGACTGGGCTGGCTCAGTCTGCCGCATGCACCCAGATTAGAGGGCACGTGTTACCACTCAGTGTTTGCCTTACAATGGCTACCGGCGCCGCGGCAGACCGGGGCGGAGATACCGGGATGACCTAGATGCGTTCTCGAGTAACTGGCCAGTCATAAGTGCGGTCAGAGCCTTGGAAGTCTAAGGGAGATGCCTTTGCTCAGCAGTGTGACATTACGATTCTAGTAAAAAAAAAAACTCACATCAACATTGATCCCAGCGAACGGGAAGATCTTCGTCGCAGGCGTCTCAGTGGGCGAGTACCGGTAGAACTCGTGTCGCCCTCTGTACCATTTGACGGAGTAGAGAGGGGCGTCTGTCAACTCGTACAGACACGCTAGGATCGCGTCCGAGCCCCTCTGAACGACTGGGGGGGATATCCGCAGCTCTGTGGCGCGGAGACCACCTGCACCTGAAATAATAACTTGTTTAAATATAATGTCCCGATGGAAAGCGACTATTTGGTCACTGAAGTACACTGATAGATATGATCAAGTCAAATGCCTGTATTTCTACAGGTAATAATAAATTTTGCATTTTTAAATTTGGGGTTTAAACTCATGACCTTCAAAAGAAGGTTGTAGCTAAAAAGCTACAACTAACACTCCGGACTTAGGGCCTGTCTCACCACTCCTTAGTTGTCAGTTATCTATGCTGACGTCTCTGTCTGTTTCGTAGTCATAAATAGAGACGGAATCATAGATAACTGACAGTTAAGGAGTGGTGAGACATGCCTTTAATCACGTTAAATTATTTATTTATTATTTAATTTTGATTGTTACGGTTATTTGTTTGATTAAGTGATTAAGATGAGCGAGAATTGCAGAAATTTAAAACATTATTATTATAGCCTCTTTGTCTGTTACACAATCAACTTTACTGTTGATTATTTGTTGCGATAGTCAAGGCATCGTCACATCATCTAAAAGATTTTTTAAGTTCCATAATGCCTCCCGTAAATTCAAAATCGCGTCACATTCTCGATTGTATACCTATTGTATACCGCCTATTGTATACTTTGTTCTTTGTTTCTGTATTGTTTTGTACTGATTTGTGGTGTTCAATAAAGAGTCATAATCATAATCATAAATCGTTTATTCGTCAAACATAGGTCACAATAGATGTAAGAGTATTTGTATTGTATTGTATTGTATTGTATTCCAAATCAAATCCATTTGTTCTAGTTCGTATTATTTACTTATGAAACAAATTTATCGGCATGCTGGAAGTACGAGAAATACAACCGAGTTTTAATTTGCAAAGAGTGTCATAAAACACCTCCGTTTGCCGACACAAAAAACCTCGGGAAAAGGAAAATTAAAACAAAATGTCCGATGTAATCAGGCACGATGTAACGCGTTCAAAATTCCAAATCCTGCTGATGGTGCTTCAAGCACTTGAATTTTTCACGAAAAATGTTCATGTTCGTTGCTTGTGAATGCGCGCGTCGAGCAATTCGGACCGCCGCCGCGCGTGCTTATGAATGCATTAAAATTTTAAAATTATTTAAAGAAATGAGTTACATTGTCTTAATTTTTTTGTGGGACCTGACAGTTTGGGTTCGCATCAGAATACATAAAGTTTAAAATGTATAATGGGTTAAAATACATAATGGTTCAAAATTTAATGCTATTTTCTCAGAAACTATTACCAAAATTTACTTTTTTGATATCGGAATCTATAGATTGGTTTAGGTTAGGTTAGGTTTGTTTTATAATAATCCTGTCAATTTATCACTTTCTGTGAAAATCGCATAATAAATTTTGAACCATTATGTATTTTAACCCATTATGCCTTTTAAACTTTATGTATTTTAATACGTACCCGACAGTTTCAATTATGAAAAATTTGTAGTTCATAGTTATAAATAGAATTTAAGCCGTTTTATTGCTTTAATCTTTAGATACTTCCTTCGGAATAGTATGATAAAAACATAAATAAATGTTTGGATTATGTGGATGGCGTCATCCTTTAAACCTGACAAAGCATTGAAAAAATGTAAATGAAAACAAATGTATAATTGAAACCTCCTTCAAACTCTTTCTTCCACAGTCAAATAAAATAGAATATACTTACTCGTACAAACAAGGAAAACCGACAAGAACTAGATACAGTAAACTGTACCAACTTTTTGTTTATTACGATGTTAGCAGTAATAAACGTGATTAATTCCTTTTGCCGAAGCAGTTGAAGTAAAGTTTTGTCGTATATTTATTTAACAGCGTGATACGGAAACTATCGCGATCAATGTAAGGTAGACAGAGGAAAAGAAAAGTTTGCAGAAAGGAGTTATTCAGAGCGAAGCTTTGTTTGAAATTCTTTTATTTTTCCAGATAGGGCTGGCAACTCGGTTTTGATGTCAATACTAATATTATAAACGCGAAAGTGTGTCTGTTTGTCTGTTATCTTTTCAGGTTTGAGCCACTGAGCCAATTTAGTTGTAATTTGGTACAAATATAGTATCAGTCCCGGGGAACACAAGATAGTTTTTATCCTGAAAGATTGCTTAGTTTCCCCAGAATAATAATAAGCGAATTCTGTGCAGCACTTTAAAACTTTCTATACGTTTTGTTATGTACCATTGATGAAAAAAAAGCTGGATTCAGATGTAACTTTCTGTCAAATAATCATTTTTAAAACAAGCTTATTTTGCTGACTTTGCATTGTCATTCGTCTTACATTATAAATAAATCTAACTAATATTATAAATGCGAAAGTATGGATGGATGGATAGATGGATGGATGGATGGATGGATGGATGGATGGATGGATGTTTGTTTGTTACTCAATCACGCCAGAACGGCCCAACGGATCTGGATGAAATTCGGCACATAGATAGAGAAAAGTCTGGAATAGCATATAGGCTACTTTTTATCGCGGAAAATTGCGTAGCTCCCGCGGGATAGCGATAAACGAATTATTTGCAGACGAAGTCGCTGGCAACAGCTAGTAAATAAATAAATATCATGGGACAAATGACACCAATTGACCCAGTCCCAAACTAAGCAAAGCTTGTGGTATGGGTGCCAGGCAACGGATAGACATACTTATATAATGTATATAAATACATACTTAAATACATACAACATCCATGACTCGGGCACAAACATTCGTATTCATCATACAAATGTCTGCCCCTACCGGGATTCGAACCCGGAACCTCTAGTTTCATAGTCAGGGTCACTAACCACTAGGCTATCCGGTCGTCTTATGTGTACGAAATTTCAAGGCAATGATCGGACCAACCTAAGAATTCCACTACCAGATTATTTTATTGTTATCCGACTTACTCAAGACAAAATGTCAGCTCAATCAGTTGAAGAATCTGCTTCAAAATAAAATTGGTCGCAATATTCCACCAGGACAAACATAGTTACATATATACATATACCATTTTCATTCTTACCTGTCCTATTTGGTAAACAAAATTCTAACCTCAAAATGCAAATTTTTGTAAAGAATAAGTTGTATTATGTTATCAAATAAACCTGAGGTAATATTTTGTACATAATTTTTCTGATATTTTATCTCCACTCCCTTTATTTACGATGAAATAGTTAAAAAATAACAAAAATGAGACGTTTGGAGGTTAGAATTTTGTTTACCAAATAGGGCAGGTAAGAATGAAAATGGTATACAATCATACATAAATAATATTCATAGCAAGATAAATAAAATGCTTGTTAAAATAAATCTAAATCCAGGGCACATACTGACTGTTTAGTGATTTATGTTATAGGCGATGTGGCTAGCAATCCGTCACTATTTTGATTCCCCTTTCCACCATGATGAGTATGTATGTACGATAATATTCCGTTAAAATTTCAACGAGCTTCAATTTTTTCACATAGTTTTACAAACATATCTGGCCAACTTACGAACCCTGATATTAAATTTAAAGGTAATTTTACTTTTATAAAATTTCAAAGTGTCACATTAATGTTTTTACTAGATAAAATCCGGTTTAAAAATTTATGGGTCGGTTGAGCCCCTTTAGCCAGGGCTGACTTGTTTTGTATTTTAATTGAATAAAGTATTATTCGGGCATTTCTATCTACCGTTGTTCACTGAGTGTATCTCCTCGATTTCAACAAAATTTGGGAGCTTTAGCAACATTTAGCTGTCGAAATATTTTCTTCAATTAGGCGTTACTTTCCGGAGGTCCATTTCAATGAACAAAAAACAATCTACCTTGCTACCCTGCTCTCAACGCTCCGCGTAGATAAATAGGTAGATGTTTTTTTCCACTGTCGAAATGCTGTCTCAGTCATTTCTACCTGGCAAAATTTTATTAATCAGTAACATCAGGTAATTTGATTGTTATTAAAATTAACGTAAATCATTTTATTATGCCGGGCTCATAATATGAACGTAATACAATATTATTATGGCAGACTTAAAATTTTGTCGAAAAGCACAATACATCATTTTGATAAATATTTTCACAAAGTTATTACGCCATTTATTAACTTCATTCAACAAAGTCATTTGGGTTGGCTTATGAATTAATACAGTGGTATGTTCATTCAAAATAATATGTACAATCAACCAGATATTTTCTAACAGAAACAGAAATATTTTTTGTTTTTAGACCTAGCTACAGCCCTGTCTCACTCTTGAATGAGTCGTGTATAAAACAAAGAGTACCTAGTTATTTCATACAATGCCAAAGGAAAATGGTGCTTTGTGTTTCAGAACGTCTTTAAATAAATAGAGAATGAAAAATAATTTTAGAATTTTGGCTCAAGCCCCTTTCAAAAATAGTGTAATTAAAAAGCATTTTTTTATAAACATTTAGAAATAAAAAAAATTGGTTTGCTTCTTTGTATAGTAAAGTAAATTAATATTTATGGACAATCTTAAGTTTTTATATATTATTTACTTACTTCTATTATATTTAAAAGTATTAAGCATTTATTCTTTTGTTAGGTATGTTACGTTTGTAAAAGTTCAATGGAATAATACATCATTCCAATTGGAATCATCATTTTGTTAAACTTCCTTTATCTGCTTAACTTCAATGCGAGGAATTTATAAATAAAATTAATCCATAATTATGTAATAGACGATAATTTAGGTTATTGCAATGATTACTAGCTTTAAAAATAATGCATTTGTATTAGTAGATGAAATTATTGCATCTAATTCCCAAAATGTTTTCAGAAAGTGGTCATATTTCATATTTTTATTGCACACAACACAATGGAACCGTAAGTATTTTACATTCATTTTCTAATTCTCTCTAATACTGTTCAGCGTTGAAAAATAAAACTCAAATAAAAGCATAAACGTTAAGCCGGGGTGTTAACAGCCGTTGCACTTTTTGTTTTTAACTTTAATTATGTACAACTTTTTATTTTGCCCCGCGCGTGTGGGTATTTACACCTGAAAAGTTTCTTGGGTATGAGTGTTATTATTAGAATTTAGAGTTTTTGGGGTTTCATCGGGGACCCTTTTTTTATACGACAAGGACTTTATTAAGGCTCTGTTGTCTGCGCCGTCTGTCTGGTTGTATTATTTGAAGTTTTGTCCGAGAGTTTTGTGCATTAAAAATTATAAAGAGTCCAACACAAGACACTTCAATCTGGCATTGATTAAACACCTGTGGTTTGTACGGTAGTAAAGAAACATTCATGATCAATTTTAGTGTGACTTGCATTCCGCGAAACGACGCATTGATCCAAATGTTTTTATCAGAAATATAAAAGGACTATTTAGGACTAAAATAATAAGGCACTGGTTTTCCTTGAAAAAAGAAAAAGTATAATCAAAGTCAAAAAACCATAAACAATTAAAAGAGTAAAAAAGATCTAAAAATGTGCAGCCTTGCACAAGGATTCTATGAGTAGGTATCAATAACTATATGAGTAAAGTTTTAATGTTAATATCGACTTCATAGTTTTCTTACATCTTATCCCTTAAACGGGCAAAGTGTGTTTCGCTTGTTGTTTTTTTACAAAATGATGATTATACTTTGTTATTTGGGATGGAAAAGAAATATGATTTTGAAATTTTCAGTTATGTATATATTTTATATGGTTTTCAGTATGTCACTTATAAGTGACATTGCCTATTTATGTGTATACCCAGACCTGTCACACAGAACGGACATTGCCCCCTTAACGTAATAAAATATTCTTAGGACAAAAAACAATCACAACATATATATGAACATAAACTTCCTTATTTTATAAATGATTACAAAAGTATTGTCATCTTTACCCACTATCGGGTTTCCGCCGCGCGCCGGCATACTTGTACGGCATTGGGGGGTACAACGAAGCCATGGTGTCGGCGCAAGTAGCGTCCCACACCAGCGCACGTCCGTAGGTACCTTCGCGGAATCAATGACATCTTATCCGGGTGCATGCCATCGTTCCGTGAGCCAGGGTTCCAGAGCAGCAGGAACGTTGGCACTGACGAGCGCCCTTCTGAGGATGTCATTCAGGGCAGCATGACGGGACAGGAGGCCGGCACCCGAGGAGCAAGCGAGTCCGTGGTGGCCGAGGCGATCTACCGGGGCCCCACAAGAGGCACAATTGTGGTCCACGCAAACCTCAGCATCAAGTCTTAGACCGACGGCTATACGGAGGGTAATTGGGTCTAAGCATGTGGGTGCCTGGGTTCGGTGAGGAATAGGCATGAAGCCAGTGGCCTGATTCTGGTTTGGAAACCGCCAAAAGTCTGGCGCGGTCTCTACCTGTCGCGGTGTCAATGAGGAAATGAATGCTGTTTTCTGATGCTATGGAATCCCAGGCCCGTTGAATTTTAGGTCGAGATAGAAAATTTGGGCAGGCATTTGAGGCTTCAACCAAGCGCGCAGTCTCACAGTTTGTAGCCGGTGAGGCGTTAAGGATTTTGTCAGAGGTGGTCAGAGGTCAGAGGTGAGGATTGATGCCAAAAACGCCGGTATAGAAATAGGTAGGTACTTGAAATTTTGCGTGTTCCCAAACCACCACATCTTATTAGATATACAAGACTCATGTCTTGAGTCCATGCCTGCTCGCTAAAACGGATATTCAAAATCGATTCAATTTGGGATTTTAAGATTTGATCAATAGGTTTTATCAGATGGGGAATTTCCAAACGGGACAGCAGCGGAGCAGATAAATAAATTTAGGAACAAGTAGGCAGAACTTCAAAACAAACAAAGCAGAGTGACTGCTAATTTTAGTGAGGCGGTCCGAATAATTTTTAAATTTAGTAATTGATTTTCTCAAAAGTGGAGGAATGGCCTCATCGAAAATGGGTGACTCGAGGAGATGAAGACTGTCTTTATTTAGGATCTTAATGTTCGGGCGATGTTGCTTGTCTAAGGGTGGTACAAGCGTAAGAATTTTACTAGATCTCCACCCTTTTACGGCCATTATACTAAAACAATAACATTAATACGAAGTAAAATGTTGTTTACTAGCACTGGACTTTGTCCATTATAAGTGACAACTAACTTTTAAGGCATCACAGGTAAGGTCCGTTATGAATGACAAACGTTAAAATTACAACTTTTAGGGAATATGGGCAAAGTCAGTTATAAATGACAAACAGTAAAATCACAACTGTAAGGTATAACGGGAAAAGTCCGTTTTAAGTGACACTCTGATTATTTCAAACATCAACAAGAAAATACAAGTATTTTTTGAAAAATAACTACTTTATACTATTATTTAACTGTTATTACTTCTCATTTACGCAAAAAAGTAACGTAAAACATAGTAATAGTTACGAATACAACTATTTGATTTTGAGCCCGACACCGTTTCAGCCGTTGCATTTTAACGACTGCTCGCTTTTTGACAACCGTCGCATGCGCACTGCTTCTTGATACGCAAGAAGGAAAAAGATAGCCTAACTAACGTCACGTGGTACTTAAACTGCGCGAGAGTTCGCTCAAATTTGAATTGTGTGAGTTTCATTGGTGTGTCTTTTGAAACGGACAAAATCTATTTAAGGGTTAACTGTGTTATGAAAATCCGAGCATTGTACTTTATTGTATAGTACTATACAATATTATCATATTATATTGAACTGTACTGTACTGTGTTGTACTGTATTGTATTGTAAGCACTTACCAACAACGTCTAGCCTCCCCACCGCCGTGTAGTGGGGGTATGAAGGCGCATTCTGTATAACCTCGCAGCTGTAGTTGCCGCTCAGTATGGACCCCACTCGGACGAGCACCACGTGGGTTTCGTTTGATCTTAATCTCTGAAACAATGGAGAAGGGTTAGGACGTTTTTGCCAAAAGTGCATCTAAGATTACTTCGTTGTCTGTATGTCCGTCAAGACTCTTATTCTCAGGAACGCGTAAATTTATAAAGTTGAAATTAACTTTAAAGTTAATTTCAACTTTATTATCTAGAGCTGTGAAATAATTAACCCTCTAAGTCTACGCAGTCTTATTCTTATTCTTAAGGATACAGTAATTAGAAACGGCGTCTCCATAGAAATCGCCATGCTACCAATTATAGGTAATAGGGTACTTGCAGCTGTTCTATAAATTTGGAATTTGGTACGACGGTAGCTTTTTTAACAAAACCAACTAAATAAATCTAAAAATAAATAAAAAATATGTCTCTGTCAATATGAGTGACAAGAAATATAGTTATTACTTATTTGTAAGGGGTATTTAATTCACACTCTATATTAGCTACCAAAGCAAATATGGGGTCTACGGGGGAGGTCTATATCCAACAGTGGACGTCCTACGGCCATTGACTTAAAATAAACAACTAGACTCCCAATCGCAAACAAAAGTTACTCAAGAAACGTCCGAGCGGCGTTGTCTATGTGTTGTGTGTGTCAACACATCAACTTACACAGATAACATTAACATATTCGTTCAAATTAACACCTTATTCCGTGGCAGTAATGTTTAATGTCAATTGCATACGATCGTGAGAAGCAATGACACGACGCCACGCGCTGGAAACCTGTCTCTTTTGTTCTCAAGCATTTGAGATTACGGTGCGAAAGAGAGATGTACATTGTTATTGAAGCGCGGTCGAAACACGACTGAACCAAAACTCTGCACAAATAGACGCGTCGTGCAGACTTTTGCTTCCGACAGTTTTTGAGCGTGATTGGGAGTCTAGTTGTTTATTGTTACGTCAATGCCTACGGCTGATATATTTATGTTGATGATTGGCTGCATGCTCTATACAACTCGTGGTGTAAACATTTTCGTTGTATAGATATGAATTTTATGACAAACATTACAAACACACGCAGGTGCGTTCGAAACTTGAACCCCCGAAACGATTAAACTTAACCCATAAATCACCTTCTTTTCCAGTTTTGATTAATCAAACAGACCTTTAAAAATATCAATCATACTTCAACCAAAGTTATTCAAAATTTCAGCTAATAAATGAAGGTAGGTAATCTTGGTTCCACCAGTTTAGTAGTTAGTCCAATTTTCCAGTTTTTGGGGTTTCGTACCTTAAAGAAAAAAAAGGATTCCATAGTTACCTATAGCACCACTTTGCTGTCCTATAAGGGTTCCGTTTTTGCCAATTGAGGTATTACCCAACCCCAAAAAAATATTTATCAGGGCGCTCATTAAAGAGGATTAAATAGGCTTCTCTGGTCTTGGAGCAAAGAAAAAACATAGAATGTATCAGTTGCTTCTCTTCCCGCGTCGGTAAAAGCCCATCGAGGGAATGGCCGAAAATTATAGGAACCACCTTGCGAAGGCGGATGCAACCAATCACTATTTTGATTCCGCTTTCCACCTAAACGCCCACAATTATGTTAAACGTGGCCTTTAGGTCTTGCTACCTTAGGCTCAGTTTACCCCGTAAGATGAAGACGTGATTTATGTACCTAGACTTTGATAATTTTGGGGCTAACTGCGACTGTTTTAAAATTGCTATTAAATCGATATTGTCCATATAATGTGATTAATTTTTGGCATGTTGCAAAGGCGATCGATGAAGACACCGATTGGAAGCAATAAACGCAAATAAAAATGAATGATTTCGTCATTATAACACCTTTTTAAAGCCGCCCCGTAAATCAAAGCCAGCGAGCTTACTGTAAGTAGGTACGTCATCAAGCGGGTACTGGGCCCCGTGCATTCAGCAAAAGTCGAAGTTTACTCACATCGACTTTAATCCCATTGACAGGTAAGACTCGAGTAGTGGGAGTCTCCAAAGGCGAGTATCTGTAGAACTCGTGGGGGCCTTTGTACCACTTAACCGAGTAGATACTGTAGTCCCGTAGCTCGTATAGGCAGGCCATAGTCACGTTCCTACCGCGCTGGGCAACGCGTGGTGTGATACGGAGTTCCGTGGTACGGAGGCCGCCTGCGCCTGTGGACAAGAAGAAACAGTTTTAAAAAAAAGTTACACCTACAATGGGCTAATACTAAGCTAAGGGTTTTCTGATTCTGACAGACAAAATATCGCTTTGGTCTATTGAGGGCATTAGACAGAAGGAAAAATGTATGATAGAATATATTTCAGTTATCATTTAGGTACCTAATATGTAACATTTCTGATTTTGATCGAACATTAAAATATTTTCACCCATTTTAGCAAACAATCATTGTAGCGACTTTCAAATTATAATTTGTGTACTATACAAAAACCTAGTTGTAGTGTATACTTAATGTCAAAAGAAAGTTTCCGTATCATCATCACCATCAGCCGGAAGACGTCCACTGTTGAATAATGGCCTCCCGCAACTTTCACCTTGTGGGAGGCCGCCAACACTGCGTCTTCCGGTTCGTGGTCGCCACTCAAAAACTCCTCCATCGGTTGTCTGTTCTACGAGTGATGTGGCCTGCCCATTGCCACTTCAACGTAGCATACTCTTCGAGCTATGTCGAATTAGTTTCCGTGTAAAACACCTAAAGAGGTTGTACCTCGGAGCATTTCATTTGTCCGAATTTCATATGCCATAATGCAATGTTTGCCATAATGACCATTCGCCATAACTCATTTTTTCTCCGAAACCGTAATTTTTTCAGGAGCATTGAAATGGCAAACCTGTAAATTTCTATAGGTAAGGTTAGGTATATTTCATAACAATCCTGAACAATTAACAATTAACAGTTAAAGAGAAAAAAGAGTTATGGCAAATGATCATTATGGAATATGAAATTCGGGCAATAAATAGAGAACCGCCGCGAGTAAAAGCTAGTAGCCAATGGCCATAAAGAATTATACCACATACAAAATACTGTAGTACCTATGACTAGAGTAAATCGATAGCGAGTAAGTTGCTTAATCCCATTTTAAAGCTTGTAGGACAATCCCAGTCCAATATCCTACAGTTTATGGCGGTGAATGGTGCTAAAATGATTTTATGTCTGGCAACATCTTTGATAGTTATTATGCGACCCGATCAATAGTCTCGGATACATGGACGTATCAAAGGATACGAAATTATGCTTCACTTTCCACAAAGATATTTTTAAGCGACGCAAGAAGACTCACGCTGATGGACCGATTTAGAAGCGGTTCTTTTCATTCATTAGCCAGTTTCCTTGCGGTGGTTCTTAGCCATTATTTGTTAAAATCGGTCCAGTAGTTTGAGTATTAACTGTTTTGCAAAATGAAGTAAGCCAGTTTTGCGTGGGTATTTTTTTAAATATGTATATACCTATACTACCTGTTTTATGGTATGTATGCTAGCTTGACTACGCTGTCTTTAATCGCGGCCTTCCTTACAAAAATTGCCGTAGAACGCATCGGTTCTGTAAGGTAAATATAAAAACAAGAGACACCCACTTGCACAAGCATCTCAAGTTCTCCATACCTACAATGATTTTATCAACTATATGAACTCTCATTGAATGGGATTCCCGCCGACAGACTTTTATAACAACTAGTCCCAACATCAAACAAAAACAATCGCCACTAACATCACATCCATCTCACATCACTCGTATCATTCACAGGCTCTAGGCCACAAAATCACGGGTCAACAAACAAACCCACTTAGGCCAAGTCATCATTAGCGTTATTGTCACCCTTTCCATAGCCTCCCTAATTCCCACTCTGTTCACAACACATTAGCCCGGTTTATTGCACTGCATTGGACGGGCACGAATAATCGAGAAGAAGAGTAATGGCAACATTACTGGCCTAATATGAGGATGCCATTTGCTTGATGATAGATTAAAAAGAATTGCCCGTTTTTGTTCGGCCCGCAGATTTGTGGTGTCATAAGGGTACCGCGCGTTGGTTCCAAATTCGAGTTCATATCTTTTTAATAGGAATGTTTTTTCGGTCAAGGCTTTCCTCTACAACCCATAGGTTTAATATTTAATAATCATCTGTACTGATTAAAACACCAATGACTATAAAATCAGCATTATTGGTGTAGCACCACTTGATCAACTGCCTGCAAAAAGAACGCTCAAGTAAACAAGTTTCTCAAAAAGAATAAAGCAAACTGTCACCCTTGAATTTGGGTTAGTTCCGTTTTTACGGTTTGGACAATTGTCCTCTTTTATCTGATGAACATGCGGCTTGATGAAGCCGAGTTTATTGTAGACGTGCTATGAATAATATAATAGTGACACTGTAAAAGCAGCCGCGTGAGGACTGAAAGTATTAACAGCGAACGGAGTATCGTTATTCAATTTCGTCAGTACTTTTACCATTATTTAATTAATGTATCATTATTAGGTAGCCATACGACATCCACTGTAATGAGACCAAAAATCTGAGATAGATGATGAATCTGTGTTGGAGATAGGCCTCCCCCATATACCTCCAGTTGCCTCGATTGGAAGCGGCTTGCATCTACCGTGATCTCGCGACTTTAACCAGGTCATCCGTCCTCGTTGGTGGACGTCCTACGCTGCGCTTGCCGATCCGCGGTCTCCACTCGAGAACCATTCGGCCCCAACGACCATAATGTTCTCCGTGCAATATAGTTTGCCCATTGCCATTTCAACGAGATTTCGCTTGTCTATTTATGTCGGTGACCTTTGTTCTTCTACGTATCTCCTCATTTCTGATGATTACTTATGTTTTTCAACTATAACTGTGTTGCAGAATTGTATAACCCGTATTATTAATCTATTTGCTTATTTCCTCAATGTCAAAAACAGAGAAAACATTATCAAATCACAGCTGTTTTCCTGTTACAAGCAGACATAAAATAACAATTTGGAATCTCTCATTATTTATTCGTACGCGTAATGCATTACAATGAGGTATCTTCAGTTGTCCCGGGGGTGCCAGGGAAACTAGAAAAAACAATGAATACAGAAGTGGTGTATTATAAATGTATTTTGTCCAAGTCAAAGGTAGGAAAAAGAGAAAGGTTCGAAGGAATTCTGCGCCGAAAATGCTTTGCTACTTATTCTCAATATTGCCTTACCTGCGCTGTTTTATACAGCGTTTAAGTAATATATTTCGCAAATGAATATTTTTTACTGTTCTTTATCTTGTTAACAAACCACGTTGTATTACTTTGATATTTTTGACGTGATAACGTCTTATAAATCGATGAACGCCGGCTGCACTCACGAAAAAGCATGACTCATTGTCACGTTCCGCGTGACGTCAGTGTGCAAGCGAGGGCGCGGAACAAACGATAGAGAGGCACGATCTTCTCACGTGACGTCAGAGTTAGCAGTTTGAATATGTTTCTTTATTATCACGTAAAACTATCGTCCGTAAACCGACTTTATAGACAATTGTTTTTTTTTATACGTATAGGAAGGCAAGCAAGTGAGCACTCATAAACAACTGTAACACTAGAGGATTGCAAATGCGCTGTTAGTTTGGAGGGCTACGATAGAATACCCCATGTGCCAGTAATTTCACAGGCTGTCTTTCCACGCCGGAACACAGCAGCGCAAGCACTGCTGCTCAGCGGCTATATTAGCGAGTAATATTGTAGTAGCGATCCAGGTGGAATTTTGAACAAGACCCTGCCACTCATGAGGACCACCAAATATCATGAGGAAAGCTGCACCCATCTGTAAAGCAGTTCAATGGTGTGAGTGAAGTTCCCAATCCGCACTGGGCCCACGTGGGAACTATAGCCCAAGCCCTCTCGTTCTGAGAGGAGGCCTGAGCCCAGCAGCGGAACGTAGGTATATAGGCTGGAGATGATGATGATGATGAATAAAAGCTTACCAAAGTTGGTCACCGACAGCAATCGGAAAACTTATATAGCTAGCAATAATACAAAGCCATTTTGAAAACATTGTGAATCAGCAGCATAAAGCTTGCTCAAACAGAACAAAGACATCAAATCCCGTACAGGAATAAACCCAACAAATCTCTCACTAAACGTTTCTAAATCACTAAACCAATACAGCGATTCACATAAGTTTATTTCTATACAGACTCGTTACTTGTTATTGTACAACGCACCTGCCGTCCGAATGGCAATATTTCTCTGTCTCCAGTGTACTCTTGTTTATGGGGGCTGACTTAGTGGATGTAGCGCCGAGGTTGACTCATGGATTAGTCAATAAGGAATCATGTTATGATGTTAGAAGATTAATTTAGTTTTTTAACTGTGTTTTCTTTTAAGGTCAACCCACCTTGAATTGTCCATTAATAAAACTGGAATTATCTCATATTTTTTAATCAAATAATGAATTGTTTTGATGTGCATTTAAATGCGCCTACATTTTAACTATCATAATAATGATCAAGCACAACCACACTGATATAAAAATTTAAGGCATCAATTCGAAAACCATGCCTACTCGTATTTGCTTTAATTTCAAGGCAACATCTGTATTTCTTGTTAACATCAAGTATTTCATTCCCGCCGCTTCCTCTCCCACAATACACAAGCGCGGTACAAAACGTATCTTTATATCTTTTGCGAATCAGAACGAATTCATTGTTTTATTTCATTTCGCTTCACACCAAGGCTTGCGTCTGAAACTGCACGTGTTTAGACGACACGACGACGGTACGACTCGAAAATATTTTCAAAAAGAAATACATTCATGATCATTTATTCTTTATCAATCTGTCCGTCTATCACCGTATCTGCTGAAGTTTATATTGAATACTAGATGTTGCCCGCGACACTGTCTGCGTAGAATTTGTTTAACGCTATCCCGCGGAAACTACGCAATTTTTCGGGATAAAAACTAAATACTTCTCCGCGGCTGGAACTATCTAACTGAAACTTTATTAACTGCCGATGAAATAACTGGCAGATGAGGGTACCATCAGCCAAATATGTGGTCTACTACCCTAAGGTTAAAATTCCTTTGCACGTCACAATATTATAACGTCGATAAGACAGGCTGTCAACTTGAAAGTTCGACTTTAGCGACATTTTGATTTGATAGGAAGTTGGATGAAAAGTAATAGACCACTTATTTGGGCGACCGTACTCCATCTTAGTCCTCTAGGCTGGCAACTGACCTACAATCCTTTAGTATTATTACAGGTGTCCATGGGTCCACTTACCATCCAGGAGACTCATTTGCTCGTCTACCAAAAATTCGTTTATTTTCGGCAAAAACTACGCAATTTTCCAGGATAAAAAGTAGCCTGTGTGTTATTCTGGACTATAATCTACTTCTGTGCCAAATTTTATCGAGATACTAGCTGTTGCCAGCGACTTCGTCTGCAAAGAATTCGTTTATCACTATCCCGCGGGAACTACGCAATTTTAAGGGATAAAAAGTAGCTTATGTGCTATTCCAGACTTTTCTCTATCTATGCGCCGAATTTCATCCAGATCCGTTGGGCCGTTCTGGCGTGATTGAGTAACAAACAAACATCCATCCATCCATCCATCCATCCATACTTTCGCATTTATAATATTAGTTAGACTAGCGACCCCCGGCTTCGCACGGTATATGCATGTATTATACATATAAACCTTCCTCTTGACTCACTCTATCTATTAAAAACCGCATCAAAATCCGTTGCGTAGTTTTAAAGATTTAAACATACAAAGGGACATAGAGATATAGGGACATAGGGACAGAAAAGGCGACTTTGTTTTATACTATGTAGTGAAGTTCAGCCGTTCTGGCGTGAAAGAGTAACAAACGTCTATCCATACTTCCACACAAACTTTCGCCCTTATAATAATTTTAGTAAGATGATATAATTGGGTATACAACTTTCACTAGAGGCTCAAAGAGTGAATGAATTAGTCGTGTCGTCTCATAGTCGTAACCACGTCGTAACCGTGTCGTTGCTGTTACAAAATGGCCGTTATTTGTGCCTGTGCTTGAGTTACAGTGTGCTTCGATTATTCATAGCACACGACTCCATAACAAGAAATAAAAGTGTTCTGCAAGGATTCAAAACGAACCGAAATGGATGAACAATTTTAACGGGAAGCAAAAGCAATACTTTGTTATTACAATTATGATTTGTAGCTCATTGGACGGGAAGCGGTTTATTTTGGTTGATTTATTTTGGTGAAACATTGTTTAATTAATTCAAAATCTGTACAATAAGTAATTTAAAAAAAATAACTAAATTTCTTTGGTAGGTATTTAAAATTTGTAATATCGTGAGAATCGCATATTTTATCCGCGACTTCGTCCACGTAGAATTAGACTCAAGAATGTATGGTATATATTCCTTTGAATCACTCTATCTATTAAAAAAACCGCATCAAAAGCCGTTGCGTAGTTTTAAAGATCTAAGCATACAAGGACAGACAGACAACGGAAAGCGCCTTTGTTTTACACCGGATTGCACGCTTTTGAAGAGATCAAGATTATTATATTTTTTTTGGAAATTTAAACTTCGATGTATTTTGTTGAAATAAATTGGTAAAAGCCCACTCCGCGTGGTCCAAACCGTTGAACTGTTCACTAAATTGAATCATCCGCATGTCCGCGCGTCCTGGCTATCTGTCTCAATTGAACCGGATCATTCTAATGTAATCCTGCTACAAGTGTATATTATTTATGTCTACTACTAAGTATCATGACTGTTATATCCTACTAATATTTTTGCAAAAGTTGTGAGTGGAGATGTGAGTGAGTGTGGTTTGTTCCTTCTTCGCGCTAAACGACTGCATCCATCGCGATTGCATCCACCGTGAAACCACCACTTTAACCAGGTTATCCGACCACCCTCGTCGGACGTCCTACGCTGCGCTTGCCGATCCACCATCCAAAAGAGATTTTACATACTTCGATGAATTTCAAAAATATTAACATGGTTTTGTGTCTTATTTGCCGTTTTCCTAAACAATTTTGTATTACTTTTGTAATCCCAAGGATACATACATATAAAGGTATCCTACAGGGTATAACGAAATCTCACGTTACCCTAACCATCTCAGTTTTAAACCTCTATCAATATAACGCGTTACGATTAATTACAATTATTAAACCAAAACGCTTCCCCGATGAGCCATAATTTATGTAACAGGGACCTAACTCTCAGATTTACTATAATTGGGCACTTATCGTGGTTTCGCGACTTCGTCAAAGGAACCTTTGAGATTATATCAAGCAGAGTTAACAATATAGGTACGCTCGGATGCCCCGATTGTACATGGGTAATGACTCGTTGCTGATAGAATTTGTGCAATACTGTATGTATTGGCTTGATAATTGGATTTCAGTATTGATGTGTTTAGCCGCGGTAGCCTAGCTTGACCTGTGGCCTCTCAAGTAAACCTATGACTTTCTCAGAATAACATTTGAAATTTTCGATGGCGGAAAATAACATCTGCGAAATAGTTCAAGAGTACGATATTACCGATCCGCACTAGGCCCAAGCCCTCTCGTTCTGAGAGGATGCCTGTGCCGAGTGACGGGACGTATAGAGTGGAATTAATGTGTTTAGAAACATAGCTTTACATAAGGCTTAAACGCAGAGATGAATCGTTCATTAACGGACAAGTCAAATTAAGTTTTTAGAATATTAATAACTCCTGGGACCTTACCATGACGTCTTAATATCTAAATATCAGTTTAGGTTTTAGCTGACATTTTTAGAATGGATTTGACAGCGAGCGAACCTACACTGAATCTAAATGGAATCGCATTAAGACGTCTTGGTAAGGCTCCAACTCTTAGAATAATAGACAAGTAACGGATCTTTTCTCAAACGGACTCGCATGATTTAGGTACACCCAAAAACCATCCCATACTCTTAATAAGTTATACAATTCAAACATTTCCAACTAAACCCGACCTTAAACAGAACCATTAAGTATTAGAACAGTCCGTCATAGAACGCAAAATAGTATGCTAGTGAATCTGATCAATTTTCAGTTATCCCAACGATTTCCAATATTTCAATATGGGCATCACGATTATTCAAAGCAGTCCAATAATTTCTCGTTGTTAGCTACGTTTACAGCAATTTCCCAACCAGATTTCCAGCCAGAATCTCATTAGTAGTTCCTAATTAACCGACATTCTTTGCTACCTAATGAATATTCAAAGGATTTGGCCGAAATTAAGATTCGAATGGGCTATTTTCATCAACTCATAACTGGTACGACCGCTCGAAATTTGAATCACATATTAGGAGAGTTAGTGGCGTCAATAAACCAATCATTTATTGCTAAATTTCGTGCTTTGTTGAGTGAATACTCGGAGATGGGTGTTTAAGCTTTGACCCGATGATTATCAGATAGAGTTAGCGTGGAGTTTGATGAAGACTTAAGTGAAATTGCGGCAACTAGTGAACAACGTATTTCATCAATGTATAATAATAATGAAAATTGTTTTCACTACAACAGATATAAACTTTTTAGCGTTACTCAAAAAGGTTATCTAATCGTTTCATCGTCATCATCAGCCTGAAGACGTCCACTGTTGTACAAGTCCCTAAGAACACATGCATCCACCAGTTTCCCGCAACTTTCACGATGTCGTCAACGCAGACAAAGTCGTGGGCAGAAGCTAGTTAGGAATAATGCTTGCATTTTCTCGCACAGCTATATTTTTTGGTCTCGTCCCTATAAATATTGTATATGTGAAAACAACTGTCTGTCTATTAGTTACCACTTGATTAACACAATTTTCCCCAAGGATAGGGATTAAAAAATTTCACGCCGAGACTATTAGCTACTATTCACATAATCTTTTGTCTTTATTTTGGCATGAGCAAATGTCAACGCGTCAAATAACATTTTCTTATAAAAATCCTTTGTATTCTCTAATTATTTCAAGTTACTCCTACTCAGAATCTCGTGTTCCCTCAGTCTTAATAAACATGATATGACAAAAAATGTCCCTGGGTTTTATTTCTATTTTGATACTATTTTCCATTGACTTTGTATGGCGTTACAAAAAGGAAGAACATAAAAAATGTATGACTATTTTGGGTAATTTTTTTCTCTCCTAGAGTAAACGAAAAGCTCGTGATTCTGAATAGCAATAACAAAAGTATTTTTTTTCTGACAAATGCTCAGATAAAAAAGTATATTAAGTCAGCATTAGCATTACAAACAATTCCATCAAACAAATCATTCGTGTTTCAAACAGTTCACGCTCTCTCGACTATTTCGCTTCACCATAGTTCCCCATATCCACTTCAACTCGCCTCGCAACTCCAGTCAAAGTGAATGATCACGGAGGCATAACAATGCCGTGCCATGCGCTTGACAATGTGTCGGGGCCCTTGCCTCAAAGGAATCTGCACGAGGCAACCCTACGTTGCACTGCATTTGATTTAGAGACTTATGACGTCATTATGGTGACCAGGTCTGAACTGAGATCATTAGACCATAATAAAATACACCGAATACAATATTGTTTGTCCATTGATTGATTTGTCAAAAATTTCATTTTTGGTATTAATTAATAGCTTTTTGTTTTAACCCCAATTGCATCTTCTTCTATCACTACATAGTATAAAACAAGGTTGCTGTCGCTGTCTGTCCGTCCCTATGTATGCTTAAATCTTTAAAACTACGCAACGGATTTTGAAGCGGTTTTTTAATAGGTAGAGTGATTCAAGAGGAATGTTTATAATATGTATAATTCTACAAGCTTTTTAGATCTTTTACATCTTACAAATCGATCGAACCAACCGTTGAAGAGTTCCCTCCGGCGGAGATCCCCCTTTTTTTTTATATGGTGTGGAAAATGCGCCTTATGCATCCGCCCAGTACGGGGTTACCGGGGGTATGTGGGGCTCTCCCGCGACGGCAGGCATACCCACTAAAAACCACACGGATTCCCTCCTCGGTCGAATGTGAGGCGCTGCGGGAGAACAAGGTGTCACCGCAAACGCCCTAAGACCACCCCGGGATGGGGTTCCCTCTCCGCGGTACCTGTGCAATGCAGGTTTGGGAATTCCCGCCCTCCCCCGCTGGTGCCGCTTGGATTTGGGCCGGGGTTACGTGTTGACCGATAGTGGCCGGAGCCACGCCGCTCCGCGATCGCGTCCCTTACGGGGCGCACCGCTCCGACGGCAGGCTTATGCCCGCCGACCCTCACGTCAGCTCTCACACCCTCATGTACTACTCTGAAAGCAGAGCGGTACCGAAGGCATGATCGCGTCCGTCACCAAAAGCACCTGCGGGTGCGACCCTCTGGATTTTTTATAGAGGTTTACTCCTCACGGCCCCCTGTCTTGAAAAAGACAAGCGGCCCACGTTCCGACCCCATGGGCCGGGTTGCGTGTTGACCCCTCCCCCAGGCGGAGATCCCCCTGGCTGGACCACCAAAATTCCACTACTACTAGCAGATTATTATCATGCCACCGAATTTACATAATGAATTAAAAACTCGCTAGCCTGTTGTTGCCATTCACTACCACTAGGCCAACGGTGTGTTCAAGTGCATTCATTTTACGTGCGAAATTTCACCGCTTGGATTGGCTACACAAAGAGTTGACGTGGTCGCCAAGGCTGAAATTGGTCGGAAGGATCTTCATCATCATCACGAGTATCCCAGTATTTCTTTAGTTCGACCACTGAAAATTGATCTTTGTGTAGCAAGATTTGAGAAAGTAGTCGATAATTTATCGCTTTCTCGCCGGCCTTGAGACAAATGCCTAGCTAGAGAGGTATTCTGCGCACCAGATTTTAACACACACGCATATAGCTTTAATACAATTTATGTACACGCATACAAATCACGTCTTTATCCCTTACGGGGTAAGGCGACAATACCTAAACGCGACGTTTAGCATGATTATGGGTGTGTAGGTGGAAAAAGGAATCAAAGTAGTGATGGGTTGCTAGCCGCATCGCCCATAACATGATTCCTAAGATGTTAGCCCATCGCTTTTAAATCCTACTGATATTGTAAATGCGAAAATTTGTGACGATGTGTGGATGTGCCGATGTGACGATGTGAGTGAGTGAGTATGTTTGTTCCTTCTTCACGCTAAAGCGACTGGACGGATTTGGATTAAATTTGAAATGAAAATAGCTGATACTCTAGATTAAAACATAGACTACTTTTTATCCCAGAAAATTGTATAGCTCCCTCGGGATAGCGATAAACATGTCAAAAGTCGTTATACTATCAACATTCAGTTCTTAAGTCTAATTCTACGCGGACGAAGTCGCGGGCAGAAACTTGTTCCTTAACAAATGTTATCTACCTAGACCTGTCATTGACTTCGCCTGGAGGGAGGGAGATACAGTTTTCCCGCCCGTTTAAGGAAAAAGTTGGCGCAGTTTTTTTAAGTTTTGATTAAAGCCCGCCTTTTAAGAGTTCGTTAGGTTTTTACAGGATAATTAAGAAAGAGGCCGGTAAAGTAAAATTGGGGAGATTTTATTTGACTACTGATTTACTTGGAAGGACGGAGGGAAATCATGTTTATTTGCGTATTTACTTTACCTGAGTGCTTTGCCTAACTTTTATTTGATTCTGTGTACTTTGAATCTGGCGTTACTTTGACTTCTATTATCAATTGACCAAAACTAGTCCTTGACCACATATTCAAAATTGCTACGTCTTTGTGACACATAGATATCTTCATGTAAAATCTGTTCTCTACCTCCACCTTGTTGTTTTATACATCAAACTATTTTTTTACATAAAATAGGCTTACGTTTGACTTCAATCTCGCTTGATGAAAGGCGAAGATGAGGCCTAAGATGGTACACGTTTGCCTAGAAGGTGTCTGTTCGCTTTGGCCTTAAAGATGTCCAGATTATAGCGTTCCGGAAAAACTGACTTCAGCAGAGAGTTCCACTCCTTAGCCGTCCGCATAATGAAAGAAAACCGCTTCGTGTGTAATGGAGGAATACTTGATACGATCTCAAACCTTTTCCACCCAAATACAATAAAAACTCTACAAAATAATTGCTCCTTCAATATTAATTAGAGCGCCGTCATTTTTTCAGACAAACCACGAAATTTCAATTACATTTTCACTAATTACTCGGGCTATGATATGACGTCACAAAGTTAAATGTAACAGGTTCATGATTGTTAAATTTCCAATTAGTTGTAATGGTTGTAGTCGTGTATTATCATAGAGGAGACAACCTACAGAGCGGTAACATAGGTTATGCAATTTTAGCACGTTAGTGATTTGTCACATACGAGTACAACATAACACACAGCCATTTAGTTTTAAAGTTATTGGAATTTGAATTATTTATTTACGATCATATTTATAAAAATGAGTTTCATTCACTATGCAACGCAACGACTAATCATAAATATGATGATATTAAATACTATGTCAGGGCGCCTTTTTTGCTGAGGATATTAGAGTTGTAGGGAGCCGACATGTGCTGTTTTAGGATGATGCTTAAGATGAAAAGCTGGCGAAGCGCTGCAGGACCGGAACAGTTCTTTGGTAGGGAAAAATAATGGCCGAGAGGTAGAGTTTTAGTAGTAGAGGTAGAGCTTTAAAATAGCTCTTTGAGCTCGTTCAAGAACTATGAGAGTTGTCTTCGCGGCACCACCCCAAGACGTTATTATCATCATCATCATCATCATCATATCAGCCGAAAGACGTCCACTGCTGGACATAGGCCTCCCCCAAGGCTCTCCACTCGGACCGGTCCTGTGCCTTCCGCATCCACCGCGATCCCGCGATCCTGATCAGGTCGTCGCTCCATCTTGTTGGAGGCTTACCAACAGCTCGTTTCCCGGTCCGCGGACGCCACACAAGACGTTATGCAATATGACAATAAGGATTGACACAGAGCTGTGTAAATTTGAATAAGCAATTTCTTGTTAGCAACGTCACGCAATTTCTATTCAATTTCAATTGGATTAAGAGGTCATGGCAAGGCCTTTAACTGGCCAATCAAAGTATAACCGCCATACTGGCTTGGCGATGTTTGTTCATACAAATTGTAAGACATTTACGCTCTATTAAAAATATATTTGCTCTATGTGCATTACTGATATGAAATGTCCGAATAATATACGATTTTGTCCGACAAGCGAACCACAAAATTAATCTATGAATTCAATTGAAATGTAAATCGAGTTCTGTTTTGTTTTTCTGACGTTTAACAGAAGCTTTTCAATTAATAACTAATTGGTTTTGTTATCGACAGACGTAGCCAGAACACGATTATTGTTACACAAATTTTCACACAACATACATACATATACATAAATCACGTCTTAATCCCTTACGGGGTAGACTGAGCCAAGTAACAAGACATAAAGGCCACGTTTTGCGTGTTTGTCGGCTAGGTGGAAAGCGGAATCAAAATAGTAATGGGATGCTAGCCGCATCGCCTATAACCATGATTCCTATGATTTTCGCCCACTCCCTCGCTTGCCTTTTACAGTGCGCGGGAAGGGGTTAGTATCAGATCGTCTTAAACGCAACTAGTCTACGGTATTAACTCGTCCTATAATCATCTCGACGAATTTGCAACTAGACTAAAAAGTAACTCGTCTATGAAGCAACTCGTCAGATATCAGTTTGACAAATTATCAGGTTGCCCATGAAGTAACTGGACTCTATAGTTTTTTTTTTTTTTTATATAAGCCTTTTTATTCCGAATTCGCTACAATTTCAGTAAGTACATGTTGTTGTTATTGTCGTTTATTTATTAACTTGTCGCGTAATTCGGCGTGCCTCGTGGCATAGGCCTCCTCCTCCTCCTCTATAGATAATCGTCTTAAAATCACCAGGACAAATTCGCAATTCGGTAAAAAAGTAATTGGTCTAAAAAGCAACTCGTCAGAAATAATCGGCTGTGCTAGACAAAAACAAAGCAACTGACATATAATAATAACAAAATTCAATTAACAAAGCATGCCTAAACTAAGCGGCGACACACTCGCAAATTGACTAACATGCCCCGTGATAGGCTGAAAAAGTTTTGGTACCGACAAAATGCCTAGGCCCGCCATCAATCTAAATTGAGATCCCCTTAGGGACGACCCACAAGGTTGCTTTAGACATGAAAATGTTAAAGGCTACTTTTCGACTGTTAAATAAAGCCCTTTTTATCAAGGTTATGTGAATTGTTAGGGTTGGTGAGATGCTTTTATAGGTCCAAGAGAAACGCGGCAAAATATCTGACAACAATAGATTAGCGGTTAGAGAATCTGACTGTATATAATTCGAGGCCCCGGGTTCGATCCCCAATCATGGAAAATTTTATGTAAAAAGTATGAATGTTTATTTTTGAGTCTTGGATGGTTATTTAATTAAGTATAAATTTGTATTTAACTTTAAAAGTATGTTCAACCATTGTGTAGTTTGGGAATAAGTCAATTGGTGACAAATTCAAATTAAAAAAAAATCTAAGGCTGGTCATGATAAGTCAATAAAAGTCAGAACTTTTTGAAATGTTTTTAATTCGGTTGTATTTTTTTACAAGCAAGATATTTTTTGAAAATCTCAACTAACTATTCATTAGCAATAATTTATACTTGAAAATTTAGAAATTGTGATATTTTAGGTAATGGCCTCGGCAACTGGAGGTCTATGGAGGAGGCATATGTCCAACAGTGGACGTCCTATGGCTGATATAAATTACGATGATGATGATGATATTTTTAAACTCAGCACATAAAACGACTCGAACACAAAATGTGTGTGCTTAAGAAATACAAAAGCCAACGGCTAAAATAAACTTTTCCTCCAAATTCTTAAATAAACGCTACCGTTGAACACAAACATTGTGTAAAGAATTATGAACAAGGCATTAACTCCAATCATTTTCGGGTCAGCAAACAGCGCAGGCGCTGTCTGTGAATAAAATTCACAGGATTTGACTATTTAAACAAGATGCTATGGTTCATTCTTTTAAAATAATAAAGAATATTACCGACGAGAAAAAGCGAAAAAAGCCGTGGTTGCCTAGCAGAGGGTCGGGGGTTCGAATCTGGGCTCGCACCTCCGTGTTTTTCGGAATTTATGTGCGAATTACATTTTACCATAGCTTTTCGGCGAAGGAAAACATCGTGAGGAAACCTGCACACATCTGCGAAGCCATTCAATGGTGTGTGTGAAGTTCCCAATCCGCACTGGGCCCGCGTGGGAACTATAATATGGGAACTACTCATTCTGAGAGGAGGCCTATATTAAAAAAAACGACGAACTGGAATGGAATTTTTTGGTCACATTTTTTCCTCTTTATAAGGATTGATAGGATAAACGATTCTGAGTAAGAAAAACCCAAAATTGATAAATTCTGGAAAAAATAATCATGTGGACTGTTTACTATTTTTACAGTGAGATAATACACTGACGTGCAAAAATAACTGGTTACTTTTCAACAACACAAGCCCGAATGGCATTCTAAGAACGGAATGTACAATTTCAAAGATGGAAATCGCAGAAATGCGCTCAGATCATTTAATTTTTCGGATGTGCAATGTTGTATTGTTTGTTTTCTTCACCCGTTCAAAGGCAAATGGGAATCATCTCATTGTTTTCATCGTTTTTGCCCGCGGGTGGTCGCTCGTTACTAACGTTAATACACACTCACAGGCCATACACAATCCATAAATAACACTTAAGATTATTAGTACAATCGTTTGTTTGTACATCACGAAAGACCACCTTCGCCATTAGCAGCGCTCTTGCTAATGTGTTTACGTTTAAGGAAATCTTCGATTTTACGAAGCGTTTCCTTTGGCGTGCCTCTCGGAAATTATTCTTTGTGAAACATTGCTATGTCAATAAGCGGCGTTTCAAGGGGAAAATTCTTAAAGAAAACATAATAAAAACAAATATAATACACTTACTTTGACTTCGTCGTTACAGAAGTTGTAGAAAATGATTTTATTACAAAATTCCGCAAAGTTAAACGAAAACAAAGGGTCGCCCAAGGTTGTCTGGCACGGAATTGATAATAATATAAGAACACTAGCTTTTGACTTCGTCTGCGTAGAATTATACATTATATAACCTTTCACTTGAATCACTCTATCCATTCAAAAAAACCGCATCAAAATCCGTAGCGCAGATTTAATGTACTAAGCATACATAGGGACAGACATAGCGGAAAGCGACTTTGTTTTATACTATGTAGTCATTTCAAATTATTTGATTCTATTTCGTACATTGCTTCTATTTAAGACAAACTTTAAAAAAATAATTTCTCTTCAATAATAAAAGTTACTAAAATATCATTCTCACGTGATTTGTATGATCGTTAATTACATTTGGATAAAATATATGCCTGTATGAAATTTGCACACTAGTTTATTATATTTACCGTGTTTTTATTTTTATTGTTTCACCATCAAGACTTGACATAAACAAGCCAATATAAGTGTCAATTTCATTTCTAAAAGTAGGTAAGTACTTTAATCTCCACATTTCGCATATAAAAACACGCCGCGGTCATCATTTTTCAAATGCTTCAAAGTTAAGCCACACACAATGAACTTGTTAAAGAGAAACACAAAAGGCAGTTGAAAAATTCCTGCCGGTCAGGTTTGTACACAGTTTAATTCCGAAATATTCATAATACCGCCGCAAAACCTCCACAAATCATAATGTCTGTTTTTAAAATCATAAAAGCGTTTCAACATAAGTACGTTCACAAAAAAAGTGGACGCTTAACCTGCCGGGCTCTCCGGGACAGGCGGTAGCGACTTTAGCAAAAATAAAACAAGTGAATTAACAACGTAGCTATTCTTCTATTGACATTCCGATTGTAAGTTCGGTGATTCAATGTACAGGGGCTCACCACGACGTCCTAATTCCGACTCAGTTCAAGTTTTAGCTGTCACTTTTAATATGAATCTGACAGCGAGCGAACCTAAACTGAATCGCATTAAGCCGTCATGGTAAGGCCCCAGTAAGGGAAATATTTTCACGGACCATCGTAGAGCCCTATCGCAATTGAGTGACAGCGGCCTGTCCGTATATTTGGCAGCTTGTTTGTGAAGTGCTTGCCACTGGCGTTCGTGTCGCCACAGTGTATGTGTTTTTGTTTTTGTGTTTAGTCTTTAAATTTATCTGGGTCCCACTGAAAAACAGCGTTGCGGTCTGCCGCAACATTATGCTGAGTGGGGTCCATTTTACACCATATCGGTACAATTCTTAAGTATATTGTATTTCTTATATTTTTAAATCTACGTGTATCGAATGTGTGTTAATAAATGTTACTTCTCTCTCTCTCTCTCTCTCTCTCTCTCTCTCTCTCTCTCTCTCTCTCTCTCTCTCTCTCTCTCGTACTTTTACAATCAATAAATTAAATTTTATTAATGCACATAATCATAGACAATATTTTTGCTATACGAACTTTTCAACGCGTGAATCGATAATATTGTGTGGTATTATTGCCACTCACTACTCTATCACATGCAACGAGCAAGTCTAGCATTTTTCTCCTGTGGTTGACAGAGGCTTGACATTAACAATAATCAGGAACTTCATAGTTGTGCAATGTGTCAGGATTGACTTCATAACGGCCGGGCAATAAAGTGTACAGTACAGCCCAAGTAGACCGAGGCCTGTGTTGTGTTTACTACGAGTACTCCACTGTTGGTAATGAATCCTAATGCTAAATCCCGGAATGGAATCGCTCGAAACTTCTCCACTATCCCACGGCAAACGAGACGCGTTTGAAATACGCCGGTGAATCACGGCGGACGGGAATGCGTTAATAAGTCCCCCGGCATTCCGCGAGTTGCGGAGGACTTTGCCGTAGAGTGCGGCGTCTGCGCATACTTCCGCTGCAACGCATGAATGTCAATGACAGCAAGTATTCAGTTGTAAAAAGCCGTGGTAGCCTAGTGGTTTGACCTGTGGCCTCTCAAGCAGAGCGTCGTGGGTTCAAATCCCGGGCTCGCACCTCTGAGTTTTTCGGAATTTATGTGCGAAAATTACATTTGTAATTTGCCATGAGCTTTTCGGTGAAGGAAAACATCGTGAGGAAACCTGCACACATCTGCGAAGAAATTCAATGGTGTGTGTCAAGTTCCCAATCCGCACTGGGCGCGCGTGGGAACTATAGCCCAAACCCTCCAATACACGGAGGAGGCCTATGCCATGAGGCACGCCGAATTACGCGACAATTTAATAAATAAACGACAATAACAACAACAACATGTATACTTACTGAAACTGTTGCGAATTCGGAATAAAAAGGCTTATAAATAAATAAATAAATAAATAAATTCAGTTGTATGTAAATCACTACATAGTATAAAACAAAGTCGCTTGTACTTTATTTACAGGAAAGTGGTCACCATTCGTACACTTTTTAGATTTCATTTTGATTTTTTTATTTAATTAACAAATTTAGCTAGTTTATTAACCTAAACGTAAAGTGTAACAAATATATTGTAGTTTGTTACAAAAAAGTCCGAAACTATTATGTCAAAATGTTAAATGCCTGCGAAGCAAGCGTCCCGAGTTCGAATCCTGGTAAGGGCATATATTTGTGTGATGAGCACTAATATTTGTTCCTGAGTCATGGATGTTTTCTATCTATATAAGTATGTATTTCTCTATATAAGTATTATTTATCGTTGTCTAGTTCCCATAACACAAGCCTTACTAGCGCTTACTTTGGGACTAGGTCAATTTGTGTGAATTGTTCATTAATATTTATTAATATTTAAAGGGTTATAGTCATTTTTCAACGGTAAGGTATGTGTACGAATGGTGAACACTTGACTTTCCCCTATATCAGTACTTTAAAACTACGCAATGGATTTTGATGCGTTTTTTTATAGATAAAGTGATTCAAGAGGAAGGTTTATATTATCATGTATAATACTTACTACGCAGACGAAGTCGCGGGCGGCAACTAGTTAGTAGCATATTACATTTTTTTCTTTGCTCCCACACCAGCATGGAGGAGTACTGTAAGGGTGCGACCACACCGCCGCTTAAAAAACGGTGACGTTACGGAATCGCAACAAAATGTATGGTGAAACGGTGAGAAAACGTGACGCATACGACACGTCACTGCGTATACGCGGCCGTTTGGTCGCACCCTAATACGGTAAGAAAATAGACGCACTTAAATGCCATAACCTCAGCACCTTAGCAATCTGTTCGAGAAAAAAAAATAGATAATTCTATCCTGTTATATCAGCGAAAGGGGAACAAATCTTGGGATTAGAGTTGCCGACAGTTCTGATCCTATCGTGTTCTACGGTGTATTTTATTACGAACTATTTTCGGCATCGTTCCTCGTTTTTCATCCGCGCTGTCCTATTCGCGAGCAAAAAATGACAGGGCAACAAAAACCCGGTTCTTTATAAGGTGCAATTGTTCGGAGTTTGCCACCCGGTACTTTTCGATCTTATACTAAACTTATACGACACAGACGTACAGCCGTATTCATAAAAAATCCTTAATTGAGGTTTGATCAGTCGATTAAAAAAAGTATGATTCATAAACGCTTGCTAGCAGTCTGTTAACTAATGAGCTGCTGATGGATGGATTAGACGCGTTATGTTGTCACCTTGACAAATCATGGACCAAAAATGGCCTTTTAGTGAATTAAAAAAAATAAATTGACAGTAGTGGCAGCGAATTAGCGGGAAACCAGCGAATTAACACGACAGACTAGGCAGTGTGGATCTAGTTTCCTTTACCTTTCCCGGAGGGAATAAAAACTTAAAACAAAAAAAACTGTCTTGCGGCTCTTGCCAAAATCAGCTGTTCACATGCGTGGCAGCCATTTTGTGAGTTAGCAGAGAGATAAAGTAGGGTCTACGGTCCGCTAACTTTCGGAAGACTTAACAGACCCTTGATGGACTGATTAGCGCTAACTGACGTTTATGAATCATGTTTTATTTTTTGCATCGGTCCTATAGCGAGCTTATAGCGAGCCTCTAACTTTTTATGAATAAGGCTGGTAGTTTTTATCAATTGTTTAAAAAAAATATTACTTTGGGCCCGTTTCACCACCCCTTACTGTCAGTTATCTATGATAACGTCACTGTCTGTTTCGTAATAATAAATAGAGACGGAATCATAGATAATTGACAGTCAAGGAGTGGTGAAGGCCCTTGGACTTTTAATGATCGTACTTATGTGAGTTGTCTTCAAAATCATAAATCCATTTATGACCGATAAAATTTGATTTGTTGTTATAATGGAAACATGTACTTAAATTACACATGATACATAAAAATCATCTGTTCATGAAAATGTCTGTTAATCTCATTAGGTACCTGACTATGAAGCCTGTGGTCCCGGGTTCGATCCCCGGTCGGGGCAGATATTTGTATGAAAATACGAATGTTTGTTCTCGAGTCTTGGATGTTTAATATGTATTTAAGTATGTATTTATCTATATAAGTATGTTTATGCGTTGTCTAGTGCCCATATTACAAGCTTTGCTTAGTTTGGGGCTAGGTCAATTGGTGTCAATTGTCCCAAGATATTATTATTATTATTATTATTATTATTACCTGTAAAATTAATGTGTTTCATGTACCGTAAAGAGTTATACATACACACAGCAAAGCTATTCGGTAAGCACCTTTGCATGCACGCGCCGCTTTAAACCTGCTTACCGAATAGCTTTGCTGTGTGTACATACATACAACACTAAAAGATAAACAGTTTAACTTACGACATATTTTGGACTATTACGAAGTGCTTCTTCCAGGAGTGTACGTGTCGCGGCCCTCATGCTTACGTTCCTCGGAAGGGTTTCTCAATAGTCCGAAACATGTCGTGCTGATTTTAATTACGTGAGTTAATTAAAAATTTCCTACTGCCTACTCTTTGTTTTAGCACGCATGAGCTTTATTAAGAACAAACATTATATTAGAATCTAACCGCTAATTTGCGTATTTTACGTTGATCAGGGTTTTTGTTGACTCTGTATTTTCATTTTCAGAAATAACACAGCGTAGGAAGCGTTTACTTTGAGTAAAAGGTAGAATTTTATTAATAATTCCCAAGATTTGTAACCTTAAAATAACTATTAATGACGTGAAAGAAGTGACTTAATTTTGATTAAAAAATTAGGTACGACGAAAAACCTTTTAACGAGTGTTCTACCCAAGTACCCAACGTAACACGACCACCCGATGAAATATTCCTGAATAATTATGAAACACCCAGTATAAAATATGAAGATCAAAAATTTACATACATACATACATACCCTCACGCCTCTTTCCTACAGGGGTAGGCAGAGACTACTCTGCTCCACTTGCTACGATCCTGACATACCTCTTTCGCTTCATCCACATTCATCAATCTCCTCATACATGCTCGTCAGTTCGGTCGGCTTGGTTTTGATCTGACCTTTTTTCAAAACGTCCATAGTTCATAGTAATTTTAATTGATTGCGTCAATGTTGTCAACTTTTTAGTCTTCACCCATTCAGTGATTTTTTCAAAACGCGGAACAATTGCTTTAATTTGGATCAAATATTGCGTCACATGTACGACGGGTATCAAGAGTATAAAAACCTTAGTAAAAATATCATTAGCATTAGCTGTCAAATTAAAATTAGTCGCCTAGCAAAATGTCTTCTCGTCTTCACTTGAAATGTCTATCGCACTCTCCACGATCACTCTCTTTGTTTTCTTTTTTTTATTCCCGAAAAGACATTTTAAGCCACTTTCTACCTGTCAGCGATAGAGCTTATAAACTCCTTTAAACGCTTTGAATTTTTTCTCTTTTTTTAGGTACGTCCTCGACCTCAAAAGTCTAGACAGCGACTACAATCTAGATAGTACATTATAATGAAATGAAAGTCATTTTGTACCTATTTACCTATTAAATGGAAACCGTGCTCAACTAAATTAACCTTATGGCTATTGTTTTTTTTTTAACGGATGAAAACGCACGTCGCCATCTTATAGTATTTTTTAACCGGCCAGGATTAAGTCAAGTTTCTCATTTCGTACGAAAAGGATCGTTCCATATTCTCTTTACACTGGCATTTCTTATTGTAACTCCCTCTATTGGGAATAAGCCAGAGCGCTGAATATGTAACGAAACGATAGCTCTGAAATTGGCTAAGAAATAGAACTCTAGTTGCGGAAATAAATTATGATAACGTTTGACGTACAATCGTAGTGATTGCCTAATGCTATTGCCTATTATTCACAGCCAGCAAAAACGAGTTTTTTGTTACAGATTGTGGATAAAAAAGTGATTTGTCATGAGACCGTATCTCTCATGTCGATGTGGTTTTGTATAGGACTTTTATTTATTTATTTTATTTTCTTTATTGGGAAAGCAAACAGCCTACAATAAAACATTAATTATTCAACAACAAATACAAACACACAAATATTCGCATAGTAACAAGGTCACATGACAGTTGGTAACAGATAGAAAAATTCGGAGGCTTACTCACCTGCTATGGGTGGTGTAGGGGTATAGCACGCGTCACGGAATGACGAGGACCCGGGTTCGATTCCCGGCCATAGCTTTACTTTTCGGATTTTTCTATGTGTTCTTATTTGCAGTGTCGTTTAGAAATTAATTATTAACACATAAGGGTGAAACATAAGCCAGTAAAGTTTTCACTAATAACACATAATCAGAAATTGGTGCACAAAATCTAACAATCTAATGACACTAAGCCAGAATACACTTTTGCATGCATAAATTTACGTTATATTCTAAGGAAGGATTATTTCTGAAGGATTCCTTTGGATAGCTTCTGTTGTCGTATCCATAAACTAGAATAATCGGTTAGTGTGAACGAGGCTTTAGAAGTGATGTTATCAGTATTGTGTGCTACCCTATTTTTCACAATAATAAAATTGGCAATAAAACGAGGGTAGTTGTGAGCCGCTATCAGCTACTCCGACTGACAGTGTGAAAGGAAACCGGTCATGTGCGAGTCGGACTCTCACACCGAGGGTTACGTACACACAGCAAAGCTATTCGGTTAGCAGGTACCCTTTCGTTGGTATTGGCAAAATAGTTGCCAGTCGATGTTCCCAAACACCATTTCTAAATTATTCCTTAATACGCACAAATAAGGCTCATTACTCTTAACTCTATCTATCGTCAATACAATGAAATAAAATAAAGTCTTCTGATTGGGTTTGTCATATTGTGGATCTGTCATTTGAAAAAAACATGGCGTCGGTGTGGTCTTTTTTTGTGGCGCTCCGTGAAAATCCACATAAATCCGAGGATTGTCCGTGTGAAAACTGAGTACAACTATTTATTTTTGCTCCTAAGTATTTTTTCTACTACACTGAGTAAAAATTTCGCTGGTTCTATAAGTTTTTTAAATGTTTTGACGAAAAATATTCGAAGTTGCCAATGCCCGTGAATTGAAAATACCTGTGGCCAAATAGTTGCCAATACCCGCAAACAGGTCTATATGTAGCAAAAATATTGCCAGTGGCTACGTACGTCTCAGATGTCAAAACCAAAGAACAACTTTATTTCCTTAACTTAAACACATAATAACAATTCCCTGATAATTTGATGTTAGATGATGGCCTTGACAACATTGCAGGTAATGATTTCGATGAACTGATGAACGGATGAATGAATGAACGAATGATACTGGCAACATAATGGCCACATACATGTTTTTACCGCTCATAGGCAAACATTTTGCCACGGCTGAAAAACCTATTTTCAGGTGTTTTCATTTTTTTATTTTGCGGAAAATATTCTCATCAGCTTACTACTATTCCCTTTTAATGTCAATTTTGCTCATGTTTGGCGTAGTTCGCGTTGCCCGTGAAAGGGTTAAAGCGGCGCGTGCATGCAAAGGTGCTTACCGAAATAGCTTTGCTGTGTGTACAAATTTGGCAATTGAATATGAAATCCAGTGTTAGCAGAGCCCTGATCCTCAGCAAAATGTAGGCAATGTGAGATCATTTTATATTGGTTAGTTACGTTGACAGATGGATTGAAAAAAAAATGTTTAGACCCATTTCATTAGTTGTTCGACATCTGGAAGTACCTTCTATTTTCCTATGTAGCTTTTGATTGAGTTGACTTAAAATGTTGATTTTTTCAGAGCTCTAAGGGTTTGCAGGTTATTTGGTATTAACTTCAACTTTATACTTTTAAGCGTTCCTGAGAAAAAGGGTCTTGACAGACGGGCGGACAACAAAGTGATCCTAAAAGTATTCCGTTTTTTCTCTGGTAGGGGCCTTACCGTGACGTCATAGTGCGATTCTATTTCGATTCAGTTTAGGTTCGCTCGCTGTCAGATCCATACTAAAAATGACAGCTAAAACCTGAACTGAGTCGGGATTGAATCACATAAGACACGGTAAGAAACCCTAGAAAATAGTAAAATAAATATTTAGAACCCTAAAAAAATATATTTTGAGGTGAAGGAACAACAGTGTTTCATAGAGATTGATAGTGTAGATAGATTGATAGTAAAGATTTTATTGTAGATTTAACCTATATTCCGCCACTAAACTTAGCTGTTAGAGTTTTACTACCAGATTAATACCGAAACAGGGAGGCTTAAGCTCTGTAATAGAATTTTAATCTCTCTAATCCCGAACGCGTCAGCGGAGTGTCATCCCAATATTGGGAATTAAGGCACGAATTCTCTGAAATAATTGAGACATAAATTCCGATTTAGTGTTCTCGGAATTTGCTCTTTTGTTGGCCGTTTGACTAAAACAGTTCACTTCCACTGTGTCCTAGTTGAAAGACTTATAGGTACAATATCACGTAGGTATTTATCGCAACGGGGTAAACAGAGCCAAACATAACAAGACCTCGGGCCTTACCATGACGTCCTAATTCCGACGCAGTTCAAGTTTTAGCTGTCACTTTTAGTATGAATCTGACAGCGAGCGGACCTAAACTGAAACGCATTAAGACGTCATGGTACGGCCCCTGAAGGCCACGTTTAGCATAATTTGTGTTGTGGGCGTATAGGTGTAAAGGGATATCAAAATAGTGATGGGTTGCTAGCCGCATCGCATATATTATTATGATTCCGTAGATTTTCGCTCAATCCCTCGTATTTATTAATGTATATTATTCATTGTCAAACGAGCACAGTTCGTACAAAGCCTACAGCCAACCACTAGCGCAAACTCAACGCATTTACAGTACCGCGGAATTCAATTCGACGATAAATGTTTTTTGCGTGAACCGTCGAGTGGCTTTTCAAATAAAAGAATGAAACGCGGTTATCGGGTTATCGTTCGGGTGGTTTTTTTGGCGAAATTGAATTTTCGCACAATAGACGGGAAAGGTTCGGATCATGTGGACATCGACGGGGAGACAAATCAAATACCTAATTCATTGTGTGATGCCATCGCACCTTTACGGAAGTTTTTGTTACGACTACACTGGCTATTGTGAAAGAAGCAGAAATATCAATGGAGGTAAGGTTGGGAAGTGACGCTCTAAAAGACCGAAAGATGAGCGAGTCGCTCAGAAAAAAAGACAAGTCGCTCAAAGATATCAAGACGCTGCACGTTACTAACCAAAAATCGAAATGGAAACGTGGCCCGGGCGGAAAACCACGTCTGCAGGGTTTTTTTTGGTTAGAATAGGAGTACATTATATTCCGAAGGTGGTGAAACAAATAATGTCGCAGATCACAGAAACTTGTGACCTGAGGATTTCTTTATCACCACCCGAGGTGTACACACAATTTTACGTTTTCCCCTAGCCAGGAAGTGAAAATTTCAAAGATTTTCAGAGAGGAGATTATTACAGTAAAGGTAGTTTAAAACTGGACCTTCGCTGTTTGGAACAGGGAGCAATGGAGAGCTATTTTATTTACTTATTTAGGTTTATTTCTCAAAAACAATTATCTTTTTCACTAAGACACCTTTCCTTACTAAATATCATCGAGAGAATATAAACTAATTAAGACTTATTTCTAAACGTTGTACTGTATTACAAAAAGTATAAAAAAAACACTAAGAAACACCTTGTAAAGATGTCATTCTCGGACAGATTGAAAAAAAAACGAGTCAGGTCTTTTTTCTGTCTCGAGTCTTCTAAAAAACGAACATCACCGCCTGAACCTTTTCTAGACACCTGCTTTGTATTTCCTTGTACTTTTTACTTTTTAAACTCTCCTGGTTTTACAGGTCATTCATCATCATTATCATCTCCATATACTGCCCACTGCTGGGCACAGGCTCCTCTCCATTTCAGGTTATTAAGGTTTGGTTCTTCATTATTTTATCCGTCACACTTAATTTAAATAAGATCAAACTAATCGGATCATCCTTGACATGAAATTATAAACGTAAGTACTACTTAACTAGTCGTAAGTAAATTGCTTTATTTAAAATAAAAGCTTCAAAAAATTCTCTACCATCGTTTAAATTAGGCAACGAAAATAATAAAATAGCAAAATCTCTACCGCTTAGGCGCAAATTAGTATACTGTTAGTTAAGAAATTCAGCCGTACAAAAGGCACTCCCAAGGTTCCATTTTATAATACCTGACACTTTCTGTTTGATGGCCAAAGATCTCACCGGCAGACAATAAAGTTATTTCAGGGGAAACCTATGAATCCCGACCCGGGTTATTTTCGTTCTATTGTAGTACATAATTCGATATCGAATTATACGGCAGAAGAATGCTTGAGCTCGAGGGTTGTTGTCCCAATCGTCTTGAGGTTCCTGTGTCTGATACAAGTTTCAAGGGTGGTCAAGTATTTTTTTTCTATCGAAAGAAATGGTGAGTTTGTTGCTTGAAGCAGCCTTCTTTCTTACAGATGAGACGACTTATTGTTGCGTAAAAAAAAGAAAGAACATTTAGAGCAATCTTATTGGGCATTGAGTAGCAACTATTTGTTGTAGGTTAGAATACTTTATTCTTTTATCGTCACAGAAGTTAATCAATTATTTTCCACTTTCAGAAGAGTATCATCTCCAGCCTAAATACGTGCTTCTGTTCTGTTTCACAGTTTACACGCAGGTCCAGTGCAAATGAGGAACTTAACATTAACACAAACCATTTTAAGAAGAAGAAGAACATTAATATACACAACAACAACACAACCTGAACACACATTGATGTTAAAAAATGAAGAAGAGTATTTTATTTTGTATTGTATTTTTTGTTTGGCTGGTGTAGAGTAGCTTCACATTTTGCTTTACCAAAAAGCTAAAGGTAAACCTCTTCTTGAGATGCCGAAACCAAAGCTACTACGGGGTCTACCAGTATCCTCTTACCCCATAATTTTTCCATCGTAAGTCACGTAAGGTAACAACAATCCAAGTGGCGGTCCAAGAAACACCCCCATGGCATATGTTTACCCTCATGAGGGGCATTCGCCATACATAAATCAAACAGCCATGCGTTACGGAGAATTGGCGAAGTGGAGCCATATTTCACAGTCGCCGATGTGACAGGGAACTAATTACCAACATCAGTTATTAAAACTTGAGGAGTTTGTGCAGTTTGCGCTGGTTTTTGATGACAGTCCCGAAGTTCGCTTTAGTGGGGTTAGTTAAGTTTGGCGTTTACGGCGTAGCCTGTGGAATGCGCTTTGTTTTATTGTTAGATTGTTAGGCTGTAAGATTTGGGTGGAATTCTCGAAATACTTGCGTCTTAGACCATCAATGCTTCTGCTGCAGAAACTTTAATGCAAGATTTTAACATCGGGTTCTTACGAACTGACTCATGCTTAGATTTCAAGACAAGTGTTCTAGACTTGTTTGTTGTAACCATTTTATCTTATAAACTAGCTTCTGCCCGCGACTTCGTCTGCGCAGAATTATACATTATAAACCTTCCTCTTAAATTGCTATTATCTATTACAATTATTTTCAAGCAATTACTAAAAAATCACTGAAGCAATAACCAAAACATAAAAAAGTGGGTAATTCAATTATATGGTAACAAAATAAATTGCACGGATCTCGGGAAAGAAAGAAAGAAGAAAGAAAGAAAGAAGAAAGAAAGAAGACATTTATTCATTTTGCAAGACACACAAATACACACACATAATATAGGCACGGATACACAATAAATGTTGTAAAACAGCTAGCAATTCACAGCTTATTTCGAAACCATCAAGCATTAGAAAGCCTTGATCATCTGCTTCAGGGGCCATACGTCAAGCCACTAAGCTATTCAACTACCACAAGCTTTATAGATAAATGTAGCTCTAGTTATACATAGGCTCTGTCCACCTGGTCAGCTCTGGCTACAAGACAAGCAATCAAGCGCGGTCACTAATGAACGGACCGCTTGGTGGACGCGGCCTTGTGGCTGCCACGGTCGGTTCTGGAACGTAGCCTTAGAATATTCCAACTATTGTTCTAATAATCGGAGTTAGCGACTGTTGCTGTCGATTTCCAGACGGAAATGGAAGGCTACTGCGTTTAGTTATTCTGAGTGTGGTTAATTAAATGCGAAAACTGCATTTATCGGTCTGTTTGTCGGTCCCTCTTTTAATGCTCCTCTCATTAACTCCAAGGTTAACCGGTAGAGATCCCTTATAGGGATGAGTTCGCCTTTGTGCATATAATATTATTGTTGTTTATATTATTTTGTGAATTGTATCTGTTTCTTTATATTCTATTTTATTTATTTTATTTTCTATTTTTTATGTGAATAGGAAGAAAAATGTGCAAGCGGGACACCTGGTGGTAAGCGATCACCACAGCCCATAGACACCCGCAACCTCGGAGAGATTGCAGATGCGTTGCCAACCTAGAGGACATAGATGAAATGCCTCTATAATAAACACAATAAAGCATTACTTACTTACTTACTTACTTTATCTACGCACTATAATTAGTCCTCTAAAATGTATTCAGAAATCTTAGGAAATGACCAGCATTATTACATACTGTATTATAACATTACAGTACAAAAATCTGTACTTTAATGCTATTACAGTACAAATTTTACCTACTACCACAGACAAGAAAATACTTACATAAATCACGTCTTTATCCCTTACGGAGTAGACAGACCCTAGTATAATTGGATGTAATATAATGCTGGTCATTTCCCTACTGCTTCTGAACCCATCTTAGAGTATTTGTGATATGTATGTAGATAAAATAAAGTAATGTACTTACCTATGCAACTGTACATAATTATGACCTTCATTAAGTAATGAGTATAAAATACTATTAGGAATGTAGAAGTATATACAGCATCACAAAGTAAGCATCAGGGGATCAAACTAACAATACCACAATGCTGAAATATTCTAAATTACCTTTAACGTATAATCACAAAGCATTCCATCCCAATCTAAATTCCCATGGGACATTACTCATTCACTTACTTTCCATGATGATCCCATCTTTTGTCCCCCAGAACCGGAAGTGTTAACACTACATTGAATTTGCACAAAAAGTACAAAGCGGTCATTGTGACTCGTCTTAATTTAGCTTGCCAAGTTGTATGAAAAATGTCTTCCGTCGTAAAATGATTTATTTATCGGAAGGAGGAAGCGAAAGTTAATTGATGTCGGATCGAACCCCTGGTAATCAAGTAATGAATACTTTTTGCGTTTTGAAAATTATCCTCGTAACATGAGACGCTCAAAAGTGTGCCGGAGGAGGGACTTTGATTATTGTTTACCGATGCGAAGCGTATCGAAATACAAAAATTTTGCTTTAGGCTTAAAACCACAAAATTTCATAATACCTTATTCACTAATACCCCTAATTTGCAAATTACCATGGGATCATAATACCTAAAAATACCTGAAATATCAAATTTTTACAAGAGACATTTTGACTTTTCAGGTATTTTTAGGTTTTATGAGCCCATGGTAATTTGAAAATTAGGGGTATTAGTGAATGAGGTATTATGAAATTTTGTGGTTTTAAGCTTAAAACAAAATTTTAGGCAACGTATCAAAGGATCACACAAGTGGACAAAGACAACTAACATCCTTTGCGACAACCCTGCCTGAATAATCGCTCATGCAACACAACAATGACAGAAGTGCAAAAAACCTGTTATTGGGTTTTGAAATTTCGGTTTGGAATCTTTAAATCGCTCTCTTCTATAATCGCAAAAATGCAATAGCGTCATTGTTCTTTCGGATGAGCGATATATAGTGACTCAAAAAGAAGGCTTAAATAAATAAAATAAAAAAATATATAGTAGGGAACAATACACACAAATTGATCTAGTCCCAAAGTAAGCCTTGTGTTATGGATACTTTAGACAACGATATACACACTTAAATAGATAAATACATACTTAAATAAACATCCATGACATAGGAACAAAATATTCGTGCTTATCACACAAGTTATGCCCTTACCAGGATTCGAACCCGGGACACTTGTTTCGCAGGCAGGGTCACCAACACTAGGCCAACCGCGTCGTTAGTATGTAATTAAATAATCTGTTCAAAGCTGGGGCTCCGCTGGTCACTAGTAATTAAAACAATAAATCAAAAGCCACACTAATTAGGTTGCATCCTCTTAAAAGCCGTGTCTAAAAAAAGTCGCCAATTCCCAACACGTGTCAACATCTAAAGGCACATAAGTCATCAACGTAAAATAAAGCAATTTTGTTATTTAAAAGCCATTCCTGAACCCATTAATTTGGTTACGTTGTACCATTAAATCGCTTGTTTCGACTTCTCGCCGCGCTCGGCAACGGTTGGGTTCCCGCTTTGATTAGTATGTTATTTTAGATCCCTTTGAGTTTTGGGACATTTTTTTAACCTGAAACTCAGTCGTCGCAAAATATTGGATAAAATTAGATTTTACGTCTGGAAATTTTCGTATTTTATTCTATACTAGCTGTTGCCAGCGACTTCGTCTGCAAAGAATTCGTTTATCGCTATCCCGCGGGAACTACGCAATTTTTCGGGATAAAAAGTAGCCTATGTGCTATTCCAGACTTTTCTCTATCTATGTGCCGAATTTCATCCAGATCCATTGGGCCGTTCTGGCGTGATTGAGTAACAAACAAACATCCATCCATCCATCCATCCATACTTTCGCATTTATAATATTAGTTAGATTTTAATGGTGCTATCAGCCAGAAGACGTCCACTATTGAACAAAGGCGTCCCCCTTAGAACACTGCTCTGTCTTTCTTTGTTCTGCGAGCACTTTTGGAAATACCATCATTGCAAGGAATAATGCGCGGCAGTAACTTGGCAGAAATTGTTTTCCAAAATATAATTATCTCGACTGAATATAATATTTCACTTCAAAAGGTTTATCAAATGATGTAAAATTATAGAGAATAAAAATTGCAAAATAATATTTAGAGTATTATTTAATGCTTTCAGGTAAAATCACTAACTTATTCCACATTTTTTTAGTGATTAAATTCAAGAAAGTGGTGGGTATTTCGTTTTGAGTACTATAATATTAACACAAATTTTTAATCAACTTCTCATACCTATACGATATTAACTAATCCCACAAAACCATAACTTACTCGTTTACCATGCAACCACAATCATGGTTTCAATAATGCATAATCTGGCATCAGATACACAATGAAGCTCGAAATATATTCACAATAAATAAAGACAGAGAGGCAAAACAAAGGAACGGAAATGAAAGAAAGAGTAGAACAAACGGCACAATGAAAACGGAACTAAGACGGAAACTGCGGTGGCGCATTAGATTGAGACAATTAGTCGCACGCTTTCCATTCCATGGTCTCTATGATCCGTTTCGTGGAAGGTCCATTTTGCACAGGAAAATTTAAACGGGAAAAGTGGGTTTTGTTTTGAGGTATGGAGTATTTGGGTAGGTTATAGGCCAATAATTTAGAAATTTATTTATTTACTAGCTGTTGCCAGCGACTTAGTCTGCAAAGAATTCGTTTATCGCTGTCCCGCGGGAACTACGCAATTTTCCGGGATAAACCGTAGCCTATGTGCTATTCCAGACTTTTCTCTATCTATGTACCGAATTTCATCCAGATCCGTTGGGCCGTTCTGGCGTGATTGAGTAACAAACAAACATCCATCCATCCATCCATCCATCCATTCTCATAAATTTATTATTAGTTCTGTTAGATTAAACTAGAGCCTTGATATTCGGCGTGCAATAATAATATATTATATGAGCGTTTCTAAAAAAGTTTGTACATTTGTCGTTTGTAGGTGTCCTGTGCAGATTTATTATTTTCTTTAATCACCAGGCCACTGTGTATTTTATTTGAGTTATTGAGCATAAAATTCGTTTCATTATCTTAAATATAAATTAACTGTCTTAAATGTATATGTATTTGATCATTTAAAAAATATTTTTTTAAAATAATCGTTCAGTAAAGTTTGTATGAAAAGGTAAATGTCCCATTGTAAATTTCGAACCTAAAATATCGATTTTTGAAATCAGTTTTACGTTCTCGATTCCGTGGTGTGTTTTATTAACTTAATATAGGCTCAAGCAATTACTTTCTACATTGTTTTCATATCCTTGTCTAAGAAATAATATTTAAAATTAACGATTAAAGTTTGTCCCAGAAAAAGTTCCAATTTTGATTCCAGTTTTTGTTACCGCATTTTCGTCCCAAAAGGTATTTCTTACAAAAATTTGTAGATTCTTTATAGGATGCTGGTAACACTAGCATCATATAGCCACCTTAATAATAAACAGTCACCTTTCAAAAATCAAAACTGCGAGTTGATAAAGTGCGTCGATGGTCAAACCTGAAATAAAAGTCCTCTTTTGTTACTGGAAAAACCTGGGCAAATTTTGTTTTTTTATTACTGTGAACTAAATTCTATTTATAAACACTTTATCAAGATTCATATTCTTAAATTCTTTGTTCAAATAGTACGTTATATTTGGTTTTACGAATTTTTTAAATGTGCCGGGCACCATATTTTCCACCATTGGTTACTTCCTTTTTTGTTACTTTTTAATGGTAACGTATGGCTAGGAAATGGGAGTAACAAAAAAGAATTCCTAAGGCAGTGCGCAGACTATTTGAAAATTACTTTATTTATATACATGAGAGGTATTTTTATTTTTATTTGACAGTATTTGTGTATTTTATTTAACGTAGATATTTAATATAAACGTAGATATCAAAAATTTATGGTATTTAATCACTCTATCTCTTAAAAAATGTATGTAGTGATTATAATATTGAAACCTGACTAATGAATACTGTGCCTAAGAGTTCCTAATTTGTTACCAATGTTACTCTTATTGTTACTGTCCCGTAAAAAAATACGAAGTTTTGTTCATTTTTGTTTATATTTGTTAAAATATATATGTTTTAAATATTCTAGACGAATATTTAGCAACTTAATTATGATAATTTCCAAAAAATATTAACCTAACTTTATAAATAAGCATTATATTGTAAATTTTCAGGGTACGTTTGACCAAATGGTAACAAAAAGGAGTGAATATCTTTATTATTTTGTGATTACCTTAAAAGAGTAAAGAATTAGCATTAAAAACGTACACAATTTTATTATTGCTACCTTATTTCTTCAATAAAACCAACTAAATAATGTGTGTGGTTTCTATTTACTTAATTGAATCTTAGTAACAAAATAGGAATTATCGACTGCCCCGACTCAGTATATTTAACTTTACAGCTCATTTTGTAGTTCGAATCTCTAAAAAAATACATTATCTAGAATCTTTAAGAACCAGGTAATAATATGCGCTTAAAATAATATCGAAAAGTATTAATTTCAAATTAGCCTATGCTGTCCGCCAAATGTACAAACTTTTTTAGAAACGCTCATATGCAATAAAAAGTGATTTTTAAAAAATCCCGTGGAATAAAAGGATAGGATGACCAATCAAAACCCAGTATTTTGTAGACTACCTATTTTTTGAGGATCACCGCATGACGAAAGGATGGGATAGAAAATAAAGAGTATAATTTAAGACATGAGTGGATGAAGGGGGTATGTCACTCGGTCGTTTGTGACAATGGACATCAATAAATCAAGTTTGAAACTAAGCGAAGCTGAGCATGAGCATTTCGATTAAAAAACATTTAACGTTTACGTGTTTAACGCCTCAGCATAAGGCTGAGCTAGCGACCGTTTCACTTTTGCGAAGACACGCTCATTAATACTTTGATGATATATTTTCTGTAATATGCACTCACAAAAAGCAATAAGAAGCAGTTCAATCGTGTTCGTGAATTTTTCTATCTTCAGCCACGTGACAACCACAATTCCAAACCCTCTCATTGCCAGTCTCTCGTGGCCAGCAGTGGAACGTACGTAGCATAGAGGCTTCAAATACCAACATCTGTGTTCTCATTTTCCAAGAAGCTATACAAAAGCCCGAAAACTCTTGCCCCTCTCACATGATTCACGTAAACAAACACCATATTTTCACAGACCAACTGCATTCTGGAATACTCTTTGTGACAGTCGCCATTGTTAAACCGAATTTAACGCGCGTAATTTCCATTCAACTGTACTCTGTCTCCTTTATGCTCTTTGCCGTTGGCAGGCAATGAGGCCAGTGCATTAACGGGGTCACTATTGTTGAATCGCTTTTTGCCTGTGTAATGGAAGTTCGTGTGTAGGAAAATGGGAAAAGGTCAGATCCGGATAAGTGCGGTGTTGATTTGAATTAGGGTATCGAGCGATACGTTTACCCAGCGTTTTGTTACATCGATCAAAATTGAAATCAAATATTGGTTTCGTTAATAGCGCCTAAAGGACTCTTTAGTACGTCATCATCTCGTCTTCTGCCTATATACGTCCTACTAGGCACAGGTCACAGAATGGGCTTGGGCTATAGTTCCCACGCGGGCTCAGTGTGTATTGGGAACTTCACACACACCATTGAATTGCTTCGCAGATGAGTGCAGGTTTCCTCGTGATGCTTTCTTTCAGCGAAAAGCTCATGGATTAAATAAATTCCGAAAAATCAGAGGTGTGAGAACGGAATTCGAACTCACGATCAGAGGGTCGAGAGGTCTCAAGCAGAGGCTTAGGAGGCTTGGTTAAACCACTAGACTACCACGGCTTATTAGTTTTTTGTTATTCTTGTCAGCGATATTGTTGTCAACATTTTATGCGCTTAAAAAAACTTGACGAATGGTCATTAAAAAGATATGACTAAACTAAACGCAAATCCCTTCTCCGTTCCGTCGTGAGTAATAAAATACATAAAAACACTACTACCTTACTACTTATGTACTAGTAAAAAAGTCGAACCATGGTGAATTGCCTTTGCTACTTTTTATTGGTACCGGAATAACAAGGTAGATGTTTTTCGTTCTTTGCTACCTTTGTTTCTTAAATCTGTTTCGATCTTAACCTTCAAACTTCATGCACCAACAACCTATTCTTCCTCCAAACTCGATCACACCCAAAGCCTACTGGAGCTTTATTACCAAAGCTTTTTGCTAGTTCGGGACCTTTCCCTAAGTAAACGTTACGGCCCAGTGATGCGGGGGCCATGTTTTATATCTACTCTATTCTATTAGGCTGTGTGTTCGCTGACAGGCGTTATTTACGTCCGCTGACTTTGCCGGTCTGATTTTGTTTTTATACTTGTAATTGGATATTGATATCTACTTCCTATACGTACGTCCTTGCTTGGGAATTGACTTAGGAAAAATTGGCTTAGGAGGCAAATTATTTTCGAAAATGCGATTGAAATTTGTGGTGTTTCATTGTCTTTTTTACCTAGACCACGATTATCTTCCTTAATCAAGCCGTCAATATTTTGACGCAGTTACACGCATCATAATCACTGGCTGACTGAAGAAATAGAGAATATTTATGTTATTTTTCATGGCTTTAATTTAACGCTCAATTATCTGTGTAAAAATCAATATTTTGTTTGCGTTGTGACATTAATTAATATTTTAAAACCTAGCGATCGAGTCTAAACTGACTCGGAACACAATCGCATTAAGACGTCATGGTAAGGACCTTGAAATTGTCTTCTATCTATGACTATCTATTTACTCATGCTCGACACGGCTCGGGACTTGAATTCTTCGAGTTCACCGAGTCCTCTATTAAGTGAGTCGAGTCTACAATATTAGGACTCCACAACTCGAGTCTTTTACAACACTAATGTAACCCGCGTGTTCTAATTTACATTTTTTACTTACCTTTTCGGATACTTTTTAGCTTCTACATCTGTGGTTGAAAGCTACTCTTAATCACTAAGTATCTTGCCGTCCTGCCCAGATGGAAGAGAGTCAAATTAAAAATGTAATAAACGTACAGAGTGGTCGGAGTGCGGTAATTTCACCGCAAAACGCCGAGTCATGCTCACAGGCTAGATCTAGTGAGCTTTAGAAATTACTGAGTCATCTCTTATATGAGCGTCATAGAATAGTTTAGGGTGGAACAGATGGGTCACTGGTCTATTAGGTCAGTGTTATTTTGTTTTAGTTTTGAGTTGATAGCTCTCCTAATCATGAAGGGCGACTATGTTAAAAGGAAAGGCATGTTTTGTCTTAAAGCCGTGGTAATGTCATGGTTAAATGTATTGTATGGCCTCTCAGAGGATTGTGGGTTTGAATTTTATGTGAATTTTATTTTAAAATCATGACCTTTTTGGGTGAAGGAAAATCTTAAAACATAACAATTAATTGAATCTGGCATTAGGTACTTTATCAAAAACCCGTTAGTTTATACTATTGCCTCTCAAGCAGAGGGTCATGGTTTCGAATCCCAGGCTCGCACATCTGAATTTTCCAGAATTTATTTGTGAAATTACGCTTCAAATTTACCATAAGCTTCAATAGTGTGTGTGAAGATCCCGAAAAGCACTGGGTCTGCGTGGGATCTGTAGCCCAAGCCCTCACATTGTGAGAGGCCTGTGCCCAATAGTGGGACTTATTATGCTGAAGATGATGATGAGGTATTACTTTGCTGGTCCATATCAATCGTATGAGTTGTTGGAGCTTTTTAGTGTTACCAAAACGTATTTAAATCCTGGGGCCTGACTCTTAATGCGATTCAATCCCGACTCAGTTTAGGATTTAGCTGTCATTTTCATTATAGACTAGCTTCTGCCTGCGACTTCGTCCGCGTAGAATTAGACTTAAGTTGATAGTAATATCCTGCAATAAGTATTTACGTTGCAACTCTAGGCAGCTAAAACCTTTAACATGTTTATCGTTATCCCGCGGGAACTATTCAATTGTCCGGGATAAAAAGTAGCCTATGTTTTAATCTAGGGTACCAACTAACTTCGTTCCAAATTTGATCCAAATCCGTCCAGTCGTTTTAGCGTGAAGAAGGAACAAACATACACACTCACACACTCACATCGTCACATCGTCACAAACGAAGCGCTTCGCTTCATCTTTTATACTGCGGACTGCTAAGGAGTGGAATGCGCTTCCGTCGTCTGTCTTTCCGGATAAGTATAACCTTGGACTATTCAAATCCAGAGTGAACAGGCTGTTACTGAACCAGTGAGCTACATCTTCGGCCTCATCTGCACTTACCATCAGGTGAGATAGAGGCCAATCGCTGGTCAGTTTATAATAATAAAAAAAAAAAAAAACTTTCGCATTTATAATATTAGTATTAGTAGGATCTGACATGACTGACAACCTAAAATGAATCGGAATTGAGTCGTTTAAGACGTTCAACATGAAACTACCGTGAGACTCACACATAATTACAACACACCGGATAACACGGCGTGTTCGTTTCGCTGCCGCCGGGGCGAGCGCTCCCTGATGAAGGGCTACGAAATAGTCCGAAACAATTGTCGGAGCAATCCTTCGGTTTTTATACGTCAGTTATCCGGTGTGTTATAATTACGTTTAAGACGTCTTGGTAAAGCCTGCAAGACCGAAATTGCATCTTATAAAACATACTCAAACGTGAATCTGTGCGTGCTATCATTAAATTGTCGAGTAACACTGTCGGTCGGCAAGAAAATCAATGCGTAAGCGTGCCTAGAACAAGCGAGCCTCAGACCTCGGCAAAATTATTATAATCTGTGATATATCATTATGTTAGCACAAGGTACGTGATGCCCCATATATCGTCCTCGATTTACATGAGAGAGGACTTGATAAAATATTATCATGTTTTATTCAGGGTCCACGTTTCCAAGTGACGTCACTGCACTATCCGCTTGCTGCCAAGTTGTTGTGGAACACGAAGCGCTAATTTTAGGAGGAGGCAGGCCTCCCGCTAGGTGGACCGACATCGTGAAAGTTGCGGGAAACCGGTGGATGCAGGTCGCGAGTTGTCGTTCATTATGGTGTCGAGGAACTGAGCGAAAATCTTAGGAATCATATTATACCTAGGCGATGCGGCTAGCAACCCATCAGTTTTGATTCCCTTTTCCAACTATACGCCCACAATCATGCTAAACGTAGCCTTTAGGTTTTGTCACCCAAGGCCCTGTCTACCCCGTAAGGGATCAAGACGTGATATATGTGTGATTGTAAGACTCAAAACTTTTGTAGTTATTACAATACATACCTAACTTGACAATGTACAAATTTATGATGTAATTTTTACCTATTCAATGAATAAATAATCTAAAATAATCTGAATCTAAATAATATCTGCTCAAATCCCACGGTTATATCTGAAGAGTGAGCAAACGATCAATTTGTTCAATATCAATCTTTGATTAGTCGTATTATGTGATTGAAATGATACTCGTACTAAATATGTTAAACTTTACATAATTTATCGACTATAAGCTATCGCAAAAACTATTAGAACCTCAAAGTCATACCAAAAACGTCATAATACATAATCTGACATAGATCAACTTGAAACGAAATAAATCCTTAGCTTGTGAGGTAACAGGCACAAACAGAAACCAAATATGACTCTAGTCTACATTGTATCGCGTATCCCTAGAGAAGCTTTGTCGCGTTAACTCATGAATTTAATACCTATACATTATATAATACCTAGTATTATATCCCGTGGCTAGACGTATTACATATCAAGAGCTGAGAAACTAAAGTCAAGAGATGTAAGATTAGCGGTGAATTTTGATCCAGCATTTATTTTGTTAATGAGGAACATTTAGTAAAGAACAAGGTAGGTTTGATTAAAAATTGAATCGCTTGAGTTTTGTTTGTATGCTATTGTTACCACACATTTTTTTTCTTTGCTTTTTGAAAGACCTATCCAAACTACAACCCACAATATGGGGTAGACTCTAATTTACAGCACTTCTAACAACACTTTACGCATGTGGATAGCATTAGGAATGCTCTTTTTATAATTTTATTATTTCACTTTCTTGGAGTAAGTTTTGACACAATTGATTCCTAAACAGTTGAAAAGAGTCTCTGAGCTACATCGCAGAATAACAGAGATAGAGACATGGTGAAACTTTAAGGTTTTTCTGTTTTTATTTCACTTCAGAACCCTAAAAGAAAGCTGGCAGAAGTGTTGTGTTGTGTTCAAAACTACATAAACAGGAGGTACATATATTTTATGGTTTCTTTTTCTTTGTGTTTTGTCTATGCCTTTTTGATGTTATGTCATTATTCTTAATAAAAACTAGTGTTCAATAAACACATAATATTTTATTTAATGTTTACCGTACGCTTAATCCCATAGTATTCAAAGCCACGGCCATATACGCGGCTGCGTCGGTAACAGTGTTGTGTGTTTTAAAGGTGCAATAATTCGGGAGACAGGTAACATTTTTATCAAACATCAACAAAAATGTTCTTTTAATTCAAAACGAGTTAAGTATAAGCATCAAAAAATGTAGTACATAATATTTATTATAAATAGGTACGCGTCGAGATTATACTTAATCTCCTCTGTTTGATTTGTCGGTTAAAAAACCGTCAAATCTTCTTCCCATCTCGCCTTGTCATAATAATATTATGCTTTTAAACTTAGCCACGATTTAGTTACGAAGGTTATCTTGCTCGTATCAGTACGGTATTGTATTACTCAATGTGTATGTATTGTATCGTAATATTGTAGCATACCGCCATATTGGTTTCACTATAAGTTACCTATATTCGTGTTTGGTTGGCCTTGATTGAAGTAATTATTGGGAAAAGCGAACATTTCGTAGCTTTGTTGTTATTGTTACTCTATGAATTTAATCCTACGACCGAGTAATTAATTATTTGGTAAAAGCGATTTAAATCCAACTAGTTTCAGACGATATTGACGTAACTAATTATTTTAAGGTTATTTGTACTATGATATTTTAAATAAGTTTAAGTTTTTTTTTTAATTTAACGTAAAACTAGGTACCGTAGGATTCGTACACATTCAGAAAATCGACGGCAACAACGTACAAGGTGCAAAGTGCTAAAACGTTCGAACTACGAACATAGCAGCATAATAATCTAGAAGACGATACCTATCGTTTAGTATAAAAATTATATTAAAATTCCCCTTAGTATAGATTTTACGAATGACGCATAGAGTTCCATCTATGTTAAAAACCACTGTACTAACACGAATACTATTCGAAGTGCCACATTGAACCTTACAGGATGAATGCCATCTCACTCACTCAAATACTCAGAGCGCTATGTACCACATCGCACTCTGTTCGCGGACAGATCGGTAACCCAACGGCCCCAAATGCTTTGATAGTTTTCAAGAAATATTAAAATATTTCTATGTAGCTTTTGTCAGAATTTAGGTATGGTGTTAAGATATTCTTATTTAATTCGTTCGATCCATCAGTTTACTTAAAATATAAATTTCATATCATGTCTTAAAAACGTGCGAAGTGGTTGGAATCACTAAAATCGGGAGCAAAAAGGTCGGACAGTTTGCGTCTGACCAGATTCAAATAAATCGGCTACAATAAATAGAGGTATACGTAAGTATATTCTGCATTTCCGTTATTTTTTTGGTATTTTTAATAAAAAACAGTGTACATTGTTCGATCTGACACATAGAACTACATGCGTAGGAATCGATATTTAAGCGGACTACGCATGCAGAGCTATCTGCTACTTGGAATTTTTTACGTCATTTAACTCATAAAGGCTGACGTTCTATCAGTCACCTAGAACTATTTACATCAAAAAACATTTTTGGATAGATTTGAATAATTCTATCTGCCATTGCAAATGCCGATTGAAATTTAAAAAAAGATCATAAAATTCATCTTAATTTGGGATTTTGTTACTCTATTGCTATGCTTTACGTTAATCACTATCTAAGTTTAAGATTTTTTTATCTCTGCATTCAGTTTTGCGACATCTAATCCTTATTTTTATTACTGTTTATTTTGCACTGCTAACACCTATACTCGTACTTAATTATTAAAACATGTCGATAAATTCACGAGCCATCAGCTTATAGGTAAGTTATAATTTGTATTACGATTTACGAGTGTGTTGTTTTTAATATGCATGATATATGCCTTTCAGAAGAGTCACTTTTAAGGACGGACGATCCATGGTGCGAGGAATAAATGATTCTATTCTATTCTATTCTAATTTTATTATAAGAGCATTGTCATGTGCATTTGAAGTGCCAGAAGATACAATTTATAAAAATATAAAAGTACTCTCTCTCTCTCTTCTCTTCCTCAACCATAATCCACCCAAAGCTGAGTGTAGGTCTCTTTCAATGCACGCCACTCGTTTTGATCTTGCACCCTCTCGGAGTCCAGCTGGTGACAAGTATTTGGCTATAACCCCACATCCCAAATGCCTATATGTGTTTTCTGGGGTATTCCTTAGTAGTCCAAGCTTCGTATCTGTATAAAAGTATGGACTAGATGTAGCATTAGCATAATATATATCTCTCTACTCTCTTCTTCAATCATAATCCACCCAAACTGAGTGTAGATTTCTTCTAATGCACGCCATTCCTTCTGATCTTGTGCTTTTTGCATTCAATTCCACCCGGCCACCTTGATAAGGTCATATCATCAATTACCTTCTGACATTCCTGTGCTTTCCCACATTTTTGTGATGCACTCTGGAATTCCATTTAAGCGCCCGTCTACCCCATTAGTGGTCCTGTCTGCGGCATATAATATCCTGCCTACTTCCACTTTTTATTGATGGTCACAGGTAAGTCAATCAGTGTAGTTATGCTCCATATTTCTGTAGCTATTCTTGATTCCATCCTGGAGAGAAAAACGTTCGTGAGGTATGCAGTTGGCTCGCTGATCACCCTCCCTACCCAGTGTTGACATTTTCACGCAATTTGTGCACTGCCACATGTTCCGGTGGAGTGACTGTGACTGTGACGCAGTACTGCAACTACTCCAATTACTTGCTAAACCTGCCGTTAAATACTGTTTGGCTTGCGCTTCTGTGTTCCGACATGGAGAGTTGGACAACCGGTGAAATTACTGGCACATCTTAGATCTTCCGTGCTGGTCTGAGAGTAAAGATAAAATATACTCGTAAAATGTACCAGCTGCTTTTTTCCTGCGCATATGGTAAAATCCCATCGAAGGGATGGGCGAAAATCTTAGGAATCATGTTATATGCGATGCGGTGAAAGAACAACGTTACAAGGTTCTTCATGTAGAATTACTGGTTATTCTACATTTTTCAAAGATTAAGAGTGACATTTGAATTTCTAAATAACACTGAAAATTAGAACACAGAAAAATCCAAAAAGTAAAGCTATGGCCGGGAATTGAACTCGGATCCTCATCATTCCGTGATGCGTGCTGTACCGCTACACTACCCATAGCATTTAATTTGTAACGGGTAAAACCGTGAAAGTAAACATAAAAATCAAGAAGTAAAATTCTTGATTCATTTGACAGTACTGATATTTGATATTGAAATAATTATTTCGTAAAGTTTACGATTTTAGTTAAATTGTATTGTATATTACTAAATAATTAACTCATCTAATGTACTTTGACTTTTATTTGGAACTATCTACATTGTCCGGTAAGCTCTTAAACTGATTTAGAATAAAGTTATATCTACAAAATGTGTCAAAATTTTGTTTTGCATACATATTTAATAAATTTATAGCATACAAAATAAAAGATAAAGAGTGTAATTAACGGTTACGTTATTCAATTTTGAAAAAAGAAACTAAATTAGTGACCTATAATTCATAACCGGATCCTCACATAGAATCTTTTACTGAAAGATAAACACTTTTATTACATACATTACATACATTTTGAATCCTAGCACAATGTTCTAAGTGCCATATAGAACTGCGTACGTAAATTTTATAGAAAATTACACCAGAGTATATTATCCCAAGTGGTAGATAGAACAGTATACACAGTTGTGAGCAAGCGATTTTACCTAAATTATAGGGACTATCTGCTTTTTCTCAAAAACTTCAAATAAATTGGGTTATTTGATTACAAAAACAGCAATGAAATGAAATTCTTATTCCACATGCCAAATTTTAGATTATTATCTTCCGTAAAAAAAAAGTTATGAAGATTTATACTTTCTTTTTGCTCTCCTGTAAAGTTGTCATTATTCTAGTAGAACCATATACGTTGTTGCCGTCGAAATATCACTCGCTTGTTAAAACACAGGCAATACAGTCATATTATAACCCATACACATACCCATGGTACCCATAGTACAAGCTTTGCTTAGTTTGGGACTGGGTCAATTGGTGTAATTTGTTCCATGATATTTATTTATTTATTTTATTTTGTCAATGGGTTCGACAATGTCTTATCGGTTAAAAGTGATCTCCAACAGGCCACCATTTAAGCTACAGAAAATAAATTAAATTTAGTAGCGGCGGATTATTCGTGTAGTCAGCACCGAGGCAGACGCTCTGGAAGTAAAACTATGTATTAGTCTGAAACGCGTCGAGCAGTATTTGAGATTGATACGTGAGTGATCCATTTTATTTCACAATATCTTATTTAACTCTCTTTAATTCCGCCCTACTCTAATTTTATGCTAATTATTTATTTTATGTACTCATATCAAATTCTAATTAGAAGTAAATTGTTAATTTGAAATTAATGCTTTAATGTCCAGAAAAAGGAATTTCCTTTGACACACGTTTGTATTAAATTAATTAAATTATATTTTACCTTTCCCTTGGAAGGGACCTTTTACGTTTGATGATTTTAAATACGTTTTCAAAGAGCTATACGATGCCGGGTAAATAATATATTACCAATACCAAATCGAGAAACGACCGTTCTGCAAAATTTAGTTTTTATTGTCCAACAGGAAAAGTTAAAATGGTCCTAGTTCCTACTTGGTTTTTAACATTTTTTCTTTTTTTTTTAACAGACACAATTACGTAGAAAGATGGTCACAGATCCTACAATATTACCAGCATTGTCATTATTAATAAGTTTACGTTAAAACAGTTGAAATTATAGTCGGGCCTTACCATGATGTCTTAATGCAATTCAATTCTTACTCAATTCAGGTTTTAGCCGTCATTTTTAGTAGGTATGGATCTGACAGCGAGCAAATACTGAACTGGGATGGTAAGGTCTTAGAAAAACAGACAAGTAACGGATATTTTCTCAAACGGACTTGCATGATTTAGGTACACCCAAAAACCATCCCATACTCTTAAAGTTCAAGGGTAAGTGCAATTCAAACGTTCCCAACTAAACCTGACCTTAAACAGAACAATAAAGCATTAGAGCTGTCCGTCACAGAGCGCACAATATGCTAGTGAATAGAGGAAACGGTCCTATCCTGAAACAATAGTGCTGAAACTTAACCGACCGAGAATTTCATTGTGTAGAAAGGACGCTAATCTGCTTCGTGACACTTTACATATTAAGATGGAATTAAACTCGCAAAGTTGGAGTTTGTCACCGTCGTTACAAGTTCTTAGTAACAAAGTGGAGTTGAGTTTTTGGAGAATAAAAGTGATTTGTGGGGGCATGCTCGGATGTTGTTTTATTTAGTCTGTGAAAGGGCTAAGAGAGCATTTAACGCATTCACTGCCACCGACGCATTATATGCGTTTTCGTGACTTTCGCTCTGTGCCGCTCTCATAATTTTACAGGCAATTGAACGCACATGGGCGTCAGTGGCGCCTGAAGAAGTATCGGGTTTGGCAGGTGGCAGCGTATGCGTTAAAATGCTAAACGAAACTAAATAAAGGGTTATCATCATTACCATTCTATAAACGTTCCACTGTTGGACAGAAGCCTCCTCTCAGAACGTGAAAAGGCTTGGGCTATGATAAATGCTTAGGCATATGGTTTGCCTTCACCGAAAAACTCATGATATGTAGTAAATTTTAAATGTTTACCGTTCGCCAGACTCCATCTCGTTTTTATTTGGTCGTTAATAGAATTTAATTATAAATGTATTAATTTCAAATGACCTTCTAACAAATTCCTTGCGGCGCATTCTTCTTGGCAATAATGGTATTTCCGAATGTGCTCGGCTGGTGTTATAAAAAAAAACATCTAAAAGAGCCCTCGGGTGCCTATTTGCAAAATAAATCTTTTGTTTTTATTTTGAGGCAAGGTGACTAAAAAAAGTCACCACCGTTTATTCAACGTTTCTAGTTCCTCTACTAAATAAGCCGATTTGTACTTAAGACCGAGCATTTTTTCTAGTTCAGTTCAACGTATTTTAGAAATAGGATTTTCTTTAGCGTTCCGTTTTTCACATTCATATTCTCTTTTATTTCTTCTTTATTTGCTCATATTTTTTGGGTAACGAGAGGTCGTACCTATTGTAGCCAGGTAACAGATCTATTTACTAACGAATGCGCGTTCTACATTTACGTATCTGTATTATACACCATAATTAATCTTTAATCATGTCTTTAGCCGTCATGGGCAGACAGAACCTAGAGTAACAAAACCAAAAAGCCACGTTTAGAGTAACTTGTGGGCGTACAGGTGGAAAAGGGAATCAAAATAGTGATGGGTTGCTAGACGCATTGCCTATAACACGATTTACGATCTGCGCAGGCAGAAGCAGTTGTTACATTGTATTTTTTTCTTTGGTCCCCAACTTAGTTGCTGTTAACCCTTTACCAGGCCCCGAAGAACCAGCGTGTCTTAATACGTACTTTATATGCTGTTGCAACCGTATTGAACGCCTTGTAAAAAATGTATTTATGAAAGTCGGAGATCTTCCTTTAAACCAGAAATAAAAATGTGGATTACGGTTATCCCATCGCCTGTCTAAGTAATGAACTGTCATACTAGATTTTGTCTTATTATATTCTTGATCAGGCCAAGGGATATATTCCACCCACATCTTATATCGGTTATAATTTAAAGAACTTATACAAGATGTGGGTGGAATATATCCCTTGGCCTGGTAAAGGGTTAATACATACTCATTCACGCATACTGATATCTAACTAATCTAACTAATATTATAAATGCGAAAGTATGGATGGATGGATAGATAGATGGATGGATGGATGGACGGATGGATGGATGGATGGATGGATGGATGGATGGATGGATGGATGGATGGATGGATGGATGGATGGATGGATGGATGGATGGATGGATGGATGGATGGATGGATGAATGGATGGATGGATGGATGTTTGTTTGTTACTCAATCACGCCAGAACGGCCCAACGGATCTGGATGAAATTCGGCACATAGATAGAAAAAAGTCTGGAATAGCGCATAGGCTACTTTTTATCCCGGGAAATTGCGTAGCTCCCGCGGGATAGCGATAAACGAATTATTTGCAGACGAAGTCGCTGGCAACATCTAGTATCTTATAAGCACGAACTTGACACTGCATAATCAACAATTTGCTAAAGAGTTAAGCGTGAGTGAATCAATTTGTGCCCCAAAAACCTACCTAACAAAGCAGTAAAACACTCTTTAATAACGTCATGCATACCTCAGGGCTTTAAGTATTGTTATTTATGAACCAAAGTCAACAACCTAGCTACTTCGCAACCATTTTCAACTATTAGCTTATCACCAAAACCACACGAGACGCTTTAAGTGTATTATGGTATATTAACCTCCGCGAATAACACCTGATTCAACCAACCATTGTAATTAAATTACGTGTGTAATTAATTTGATACGTAACAGCGTTGGTTATTAGAAGAAAAACATGCTAACTGCCAGAGTATTTATTAATTAATCCACCAAGAAATTTAGGGTACGTACTCGTACGTATTAAAATACTTAATGTTTAATGTGTAAAATACAAAGTGGTTCAAAATTAGTAGATACCTAATGATTTAATAAGAAATAATAATAATAGGAATTTAATAATAATAGATGATTTTGAGCTTAATAAAATTCTCTTATAATATCGATTTTCTTATGATTTATGCTAGATCTGCAATGACGAGTCATGCCTGTTCTTTTTGATATCCGTATGTTGTGCAAAGTGTCAATAATGTAACAGCTATGATAATAAACATTTCTGATTCTGAAATATTATAATGCGATTTTTTCAGAAAATTGCAAATTAACAGAACTGTTATAAAATAAACCTAACCTAACCTAAACCTATCTATAATAATACGCTATCAAAAAAGTTCATCTAGCTAGTAGTTACACAGAAAATACCATTATTATATTATGAACCTTTATGTATTTAAACTCATTATACATTTTAAACTTTATGTATTTTGATCTGCACCCTGAAATTACTACCCTCAAAGTCCAAAGTCAGTTGTACGACAAAAACATTAGATGTTGTCAGACTATTATATAGGTAGGTACACAGATTATATGGGTGTTATTAATGGAAGTCAAATGGGATGGATGTGGGTCGAATCATGCAGTCCCGTTTAACCTACTTCTAGTGGTAAGTTTAAAAATGACAATGCAAATAGATTTTGAAAAAAAAAAACATAATTTTTTTAAGGTTTGCCTTAGAAGCATAACACATAATTAATTTCATTTGACATATTTGCTATGACATTTTCGTAGGTAGCTACGTTGATATTATCGACGCATCGTGTGATACTTGCTAAATTAATTAGTAAGAAAAAATAAAATTCTACTAATTGATTATTATATTGTTTTTAATTTTTAGATCTTGTAAATATTGTTTGTTTAATGTGCAAAATAAAGTTTAACTAATGTTGCTGAATTACACAAATGTCTAGTGTGTATATATTATAATCAGTTGTTAAAATATAATGCCCGTATGAAATTTACACACTGTAGAACTATGACGTAACACTTATTCCACTGACAGTAGTATCCAGGTCACAACATAATACTGATGCGTATAAGATAGCCGCAACTTTACAAAGAGACGCGATAGCATCTTTAGTTTGTTATTGTCTGTGAACTGAAGTTTCAGCTCTTTGTTATATGTATAACTAGCTTCTGCCTGCGACTTCGTCCGCGTAGAAGTAGCAATTCACATGTCTATTGCTATCCCGCGGGAACTATGTAATTTTACAAGATAAAAGTAGCCTATGATTCAATCTAGGGTACCAGCTATCTTCGTTCTAAATTTTATCAAAATCCGTTCAGTCGTTTAAGCGTGAAGAAGGAACAAACATTCACATTCACTCATATCGTCACATCGTCACAAACTTTCGCATTTATAATATTAGTAGGATATACTAGCGACCCGCCCCGGCTACGAACGGGTGCAGTCAACGTTTTTCTTCTATATTATGCATGTGTTATACATAATAAATCTTCCCCTTAAATCAGTCTATCTATTTAAAAAACCGCATTAAAATCCGTTGCGTTACTTTAAAGATCTAAGCATACATAGGAACAGACAGCGGAAAGCGACTTTGCTTTATACTATACTGCGGCTGGTCAACTATTTCTTACCTAGCAAACAGTACAGTGCAATAGTTTGGCAGCCGCAAAATAAAATTGTTTTAATGCCACTTTATTTGCGTGGCGTCAATTGTTACTCTAGTACAAATCGTAAAGAGATTACAGTTTACGAGCCGCAATATAATGTTTTTGTGATTTCTCATCCTAAATTAAATGAAGTATAATGTAGTGATAATGCTTTGAAGCTAACCTTGTCCAAGATTTTCGAAGAGTGTGTTGCCGTTTTTGAAGATCCCTAAGTTGTCTTCGAAGAGGTCGAAAGATAAAGCAATCTATTGAGTTTAAAACGAACTTCAAAACGAGGACTAGATAAAATAAAAGCCAGAGTTAGAGCAAAATTGAATTAAACACGTATTAATTCACTATCCCTCCGAGTTCCGTGATTCCGCGGGAACTTTGCGAATTTTCAACAAAGCGGGGAAAAATAATTGAATTACAGACAACTCTATGGAAGTTTCTGTCTGTTTTAGATGCCGAAATGTTTGGTGGCTCACCCTATTTCTTGTGAATTGAATAATATAGGTATTACATAATTATAATAATATAGATGTACTTTGCGTCCTACCCGTCATGACATACGGTGCCGAAACATGGACACTCACTGTAGGGCTGGTCCACAAATTTAAAGTTGCTCAGCGTGCTATGGAAAGGGCTATGCTCGGAGTTTCTCTAAAAGATCGAATTCGTAACGAAGTGATCCGACAGAGAACCAAAGTTATCGACATAGCCCATCGCATTAGCACGCTGAAGTGGCAATGGGCCGGTCATCTAACCCGAAGAACCGATAACCGTTGGGGTAGACGAGTTCTTGAGTGGAGACCACGGATCGGCAAACGTAGCGTAGGACGTCCTCAAACTCGGTGGAGCGAGGATCTTCGCAAGGCGGCTGGCAAGAGCTGGATGAGAGTGGCCGAGGATCGTGCTCAGTGGCGTGCCATGGGAGAGGCCTATGTCCAGCAGTGGACGAATATAGGCTGATGATGAGATGTACTTAGCGTCTATTAACTTATCTATTTAGTTAAATTACGTCTGGATTGGCATTCAAATGAATGTGGCAGGACCTAAAAAAATAATAATATAGACTCTTCAAATTTCGTACACAAATAGATGATTACAAAACTAAGAAAATAATTTCAGGATTTTTGGAAATTCTCACGGGATAAGGAAAAAACGGGATTTATATATTCAGTTCAACGAAATCCTATGAATTATAATTACTAGACTTCAAATTTGGCATAGAAGTAGGTGAGTGTAATAGTAAAAAACAGTTTTAAGGTTAAGGATTTTCGAAAATTCCAACGGGATAAGGAAAAAACGGGATTTATATTCAGTTCTACGGGATCGATTTTTCGTTTTAATGATCGTAGAAAACTGAAATTTGGCCTTCAGGTTCCTTGGGGAATATGGGGGAGCGCTACAAAAGGATTTCCCAAAATTTTGACTGAAATGAACGGGAAAAAACGGGATTTTTTGTTATATACTGCAGGTCATAGAGAGTTGAAATTTGGCATGTAGGTTGCTTGGCGAGTGTAAGGAAGCATTACTTAAGAGACAATTTTCCGAAATTCCCACGGGAACGGGAAAAACGGGACTTTTCGTTTTACTGGTTGTAGAAAGCTGAAATTTGACATGTAGGTTGCTTGGGGAGTGTAGAGAAACATTTAGAGAGGACTTTCCAAAATTCCCACGGGAACGGGAAATAACGGGATTTGTTTGACTGGTCGTAGAAAGCTGAAATTTGGCATGTAGGTTGCTTGATGAGTGCAAAGAAGCTATAAAAGATAATTTTCCAAAATTCCCACGGGAACGGGAAAACGCGACTTTTCGTTTTACTGGTTGTACAACGCTTAAATTCGGCAGTTAGGTTAGTTGGAGAGTGTAGAGGAGCATTAAGAGAGGAATCTCCAAAATTCCCACGGGAACGGGAAAAACGGGTTTTTTCGTTTTACTGGTCGTAGAAAGCTGAAATTTGTCAAGTGGGTTCCTTGGGGAGTGTAGGGAGCATTCAAAGATCATTTCCCGAAATTCTTAAGGGAACGGGAAAAAACGGGATTTAAATACTCCTGGTACACGCGGGCAAAAGCTATTTGTCAATAAATGAAGTCTACGCGGACGAAGTCGCGGGAAAAAGCTAGTACGAGATATAACAACTTACTATCTAATGTTCATAATATATACGCTCACTTTATATAAACTCGTTTAGTATAATGTTTACTGGATATAATGAACGAAAAGTATAATCTTAAAATAATATCTAATTTTGTAAGGTATAACGTTGTTTATTTATAATATCAATTGAAATAACGATCAAAGCATATAATGTTCGTAAATCTAACATCAAAAAACTTTGCCCAGTTGTGTATTAAATTAGCTATGTAGTTAGGGGGTTTTCTAGGTAGTTATAAAAAAAAAACTAACACCAAAGGCTAATCCTTTGCCTTTGCCCTAAAGCCTTTGAACCTAACCTATCCGAGTCGCTTCCGCTACGTACCGTCTTGCTCGCTCGCTTCGCACGCTCGCTGAAAATTAAACAATGTTGTGCAGCAACAATGTCTTGCAGCAGTTTCAGGAGGTTAAATGTTTGTTATGTTAAAAGAAATCCATATAAATCTTATACAAATTGAAGTTATATAAAAATATCGTTATATAATTTAAGCCTTACACGTTAAAAAATTATACTTTTTGCTGTTATAGCTAACGTTCATTATATCTTGTGAACGTTATTATTATGAAATTAGATATTTTGTAGTTATATCTCGTGGGACGCACCCCTATCGGACCAACCGTTGAAGAGTTCCATCCTGCGGAGGCAGTCCAGGCTAGACCACCCGAATTCTACTACCATATTATTGTATTGTCATCTGATTTCCACAAGTATACGAAATTTCAAGTCAATTGGACCAACTCTCGAAGAGTTTCTGCGGAGATGGTCCATGCCAACGGAATTCTGCTATCAGATTGTTGTAATTGTCATCCAACTTGCACAACTATACAAAATTTCAGCTCAATTGGTTGAAGATTACTGAAGAGTTTCTACGGAGGTGGTCCTGACCACGCCAACGGAATTCTGCTATCAGATTGTTGTATTGTCATCCAAATTGCACAACTATACAAAATTTCAGCTCAATTGGTTGAAGATTACCACTTTAAAATTGACTTGCAAGATTCCAATTCCACCTGGACAAACATACACACAGTACAGTGCAAGTTAAATAAATGTTTGTGAATTTACCAAGTACGGTACAGAAAACCCTCTGGTTTGATAGACAGACAGCAGGATTTTAATTATTGGGTACCTCTGGTTAAGGATACCCTTAAAAATGAATAGAAGGACCCTCTATATCAAAAATGTGTCATCTGCGAAGAAGGCACCTCTATACGTCTCTCCTTTATATTATTTATTTTTCTTCCAAGTCAATTAATTGAACGCTTGAATGTGAAACACTCGTTATATTTCTTACAGTTGTTAAACAAATAAATGCTATCTCAAACAGCAGACAATGGCAATCAATTTCAAGTGTGCTTTTATTGTAAAACAATTGAAGTAAGCTTTCTATTCCTATTTTGAACTATTGAGTACTATTTTAATGTTTCGATTAGGACATATTTGTCTTGTTTTTAGAGGCCCATACCGTACCTCTAAAGGAATAAATGAACCATTTTAGTATCACTAAGACTCCGGTCACGTAGGTAGTTAGGAATTAGCAATGCGTTATGGGCCTTTGAGGCAAGTGTAGGCTGACACAATAGGGAATATGTATTGAAAAAAAATATCACATTCAAGATAAGATACATACATACATACATACATATCGTCACGCCTCTTTCCCACAGGGGTAGGCAGAGACTACTTTGTTCCACTTGCTACGATCCTGACATACCTCTTTCGCTTCATCCACATTCATCAATCTCTTCATACATGCTCGTCGGTTTCGGGTACTCTTGACCTGGCTTTTCTCCAAAACGTCCCCAATTTGATCACAGAACGTCCGCCTAGGCCTTCCCCTCCCAACGCACCCATAAGATAATGTTTATTTGCAGAAAAAGGGTTAGTTACATGTCTTTATTATAAGTTAGATATCGCTCCATCTTTCTATACTAAATATGAAAATATAGTGAAAAAGATGACAAAAAGTGAAATCGGTCTATAAATACGGAAAATGAGTTTTATACTACTAATTAGTCAGCGATTAGAAAGAGAGATCCGATATGACATGTGACGTCATTTTGTCACAACGCCCATACAAACAACTCTCCGTTTTTCAAGAAACAGATAGAGACAAATTTTTGATAGCTTGTAACTCGGTTATTTTTACAGTTATTTGTTTTTTTTTATATAGTTTCTTACATAAAATGAGCTTCTATAAAAAACCATGAAAAAAATCATGAATATTCCCTAGTTACTTTCGTTCCGTGAGGTAACAATGCGAGGGTGTAAAAAGTTTTCCGGTTTTGCCTTGTTTTAGAAGCGTCGAAAACAAAACAGTTTCCGATAAAAAAATTGTTTTTGTCGTCTGTAGGTACTTTTGTTGATATTTCATCTCGTCTCGTGTCCATCCTACATACGTCCCACTGCCGGGCACATCAGGCACAGGCCTCCTCTGACAATGAGAGGGCTTGGGCTATAGTTCCAACGCGGGCCCAGTGCGGATTGGAAACTTCATACACACCATTGAATTGCTTCGCAGGTGTGTGCAGATATCTTCACCGAAAAGCTCATGGTAAATTTCAAATTTAATTTCGCACATAAATTCCGGAAAACTCAAAGGTGCGCGCCCGGGATTCGAACCCACTGCCTGCTTGAGAGGCCACAGGTCAAACCACTGGCTTTTATTGCATTCTTATCTCATTTGCCAGGTTGTACCAAGTTTCAACTCTTTAAAGATTTGATCTAAACCAATATTATCTTGCAAAAATGTAAATAAATTTAATAAAATCCAAGTTATAAATAGATTTTTTTCCTGACTATTGACATCCATCCTAAAAGTGTGTCAAATTTGTAGCCAAACCTAAACCAAATGTACATTGCAAGTCAATTGTACAGAAGTTTAAAAAAAAATGGGTACCTATCATAAAGTGATACTGTATTTCTGTTTTTAACATTCTCGACTCCTTGCCTTTAACAACGATGAATCCAAAAACGAAAACTTCAACAATTCCTGTTAATTCCTCTAAGTCAACACCAAAATGATAATTTACCTCCCTTCCTTTTGAATACAAGTCTGAGATCCACTTGGCTTTTATTCTTTGGAAGATATCATTAATCCCAAGGGAGTTTTGAAACGTAATCCTGTAAAGCTTACTCTGTTTATCAAATGTTTTTTTTACCTGTTTTCCTTTTCATTTTTACTTAAATACCCACTTACCATATATCATAGACACGAACAGCATCAAGGCATTCAGGATGTATGAATGCCTCTTTATCCTTTTCAGAGTTCCGGCCATTTTGAATTTATACATCACTTTACTAATTAAATTTTAATTTTACACTTGTCATTGTCACTTAGTTAACACTCAAACTTTACTGCTAAATTTTACTACTCAGTTTTATTCGGCTACTTTTAATTAATTGCTTAAGCGAGCTCGGCGTCACAACTCATAGTCGGCTACATCCTACCTGCTTCCAATAAATCTGTCAACATTGGAACTAGTACGTAATTAACTCGTTGACTAATAACAGAATGACACTTATCAGCCTTTAAAACGAATGTCACGTCATATATCTCGCGCTACTAAGTTACTATTTTTATTTTATCTTAAAATAGGGTATCGCTGTACATAAATCGTTCCTTAGAGCCAACTTCGACTGGAGCGTGGCGTGGATTATTTTGTAAAGCATAATGCCGGCGCTAAAATGTACCCGAAATCTCCGCCGTGCTCGAAGATAAATCTCTCTCTAATCCTAGCTCGTAACTTTAAAAGAAAATTCGCTTCGTCACGCTATCTCGTTTGGAATTTACGGGCACGTATAAATGAAGGAATCACTGTTTTATATCGGCTCATATAAGTTCCGAGGCACCTCGTTCGTCACTGGTCGCGAAGGATCGACGTCGGGCGTCGAAGATCGTCATTTCAAAGTCGGGACCGCGCGTCCGCACGCGCCGACCAAACGCAAAGCACTGACTTACATAAGGGATTTGGCTCGTGCCAGCTGAGGATCTGCGAGATAGGGATGCAAGATGATTTTCCTAGGGGTTGCAGGCTGAACGTAGGCCAACCGAGCGGGACGGAAAAGATTCCGCTTCATACGGCTACAGCGTACCGTTAAAATCTTGCGTGAAGAAGCAATTAAAGTGTACAATTATCTGAAAGTGATACGTTTTCTACGTAACACGTTGAAGTTAATCTTTTAATGAGTGTTTAATCTAGTGGTTAATGGGACTGGTGTGCGTGCGATCGGAACGGGGTTACTTTTTCGTTCTTTTGGGAACGTTGTGCAGATTTTCCACTCCCGCGATTTTATTAATTTCAAAGTTTAATTCTGCCCACGAACTCTGATGTGTTTTGTTGCTGTGTTGAACTTAAACGAGCTCGCCTACACTAAGGAGTTTGTTTTAACATTTTGATGATCTTAAAATCTTGTTTAAAAATATCCTGGGTTTGCCTACTAGCTAGCTGTTGCGCGCGTATTCGTCTGCATTCTGCGGGAATTGCGTTTTTCCAGCTAAAATAAGCCTATAATAATTAGCAATAAAGAAATTGAATAACTATTAAAATATTTACAAATTATTCGTGAGATACATGGTTAAACCTTAATAGATATAATAATTTAAATCCTCGCTTATATTACAGAAAGTAGATTTCCTTCTCCTGTCTATCTGTCCTTCTGTTTGCTACCTGTAGGCTTATTGTCTAACTCGCTCGCATTCGCCATCGTGTTCATTTTGACAGTTCTTGTATGAATGTGACAGTTAGCTGATTCCGATGCCAATTGTCAGCCCATACATGAACTGTCAAAATGAACACGATGGCGATTTGCATTTGCCACGGCACGACGTAAAAAAATTCTTCGCAAGCAAAGTCGCGGACAACGGCTAGTCTCATACAAATTATCTAAGTTTTAACTCGGAACTTTTGATTTTTTTTTTTGAAAATTTTCTTAATACGATTTAATTGCGTATACTTTTTAAATTAGTTCTTAATTAAAAACAATACCAACATACTTTTTACGGAGCTGTCATTCCAATCAAGAATTACCACCTATGTTATGGCAATGCGGACGGACGGACAACAAAGTCAAAGATAGGATGACCCCTAAAAAAGCACAATCCTTTTTCCAAAAAACATATTACGTAAGAAACCATACAAAAAAGCTAAATTAATACAAACAAAGCTACAGGAAAATCTACTGAACCATAACTTCATTTATTATTAAAGCAAAAACATTCAGTATTAATAAAATTTACGTTCGTTCAAATGTACAGTATCAAGTAAATGAAAAGAATTGAAATTGTTTCACATGCGATGACGATGTCTATGTACACACGGCAAAATAATTCGGTAAGCATAGGCACGCACACAAACGTCGTCTATGTGTTGAGTACCGACATGAACATTACGTAGAATCCACATGTGAATGTGTGAGTGAGTTCGATCGTTTATCTACCCACTCAGTACAGATTTTTTTAGTAATGAGACAAATGACTAATGTCGCTGTAAATTACCTATTTATTAAATAAACAACAACAATAACTATAAAATAACAATGAAGAAAGTTGCAACTATTTTAGTTAGTTTATAATAAACTAAACTAAAAATAATTACGAATTAAACTAAAAAATCCCCTTGGTATCGTGTCTGGCTCAAAGGTATAAAAATTTAATATCTCCGGTTTAAGTTAATTCTACAGAAATATTGTAAAAGTATTGTTTTATTTTTGCATTTTCTTAAAAACATTTTAAATTATTATCTTACATTGGATATTGTCATCGCAAGTGTAAGGCGACAGAAGACACCCCGGATCGATTCATCTTCCTTTGACCTTGAATCTTCAAATTTATGCAATCATGCAATCTGACGCATTGAACTATTTATTATTACCAGTGTTAGCTAACATCTCACTGATTCAACGTGTTATATTTTTATTTCTCATCAAGTCTGGTCTGAGATTCAATTCCAACATTTCCAACCAATATTCCTTACAACCAGCATCGCCATTTAAATAACATCCAAAAATGTCATTCTTCCAGGATTCGAACTCGGTTCACTAGAGAGCGAGTGCACAAATCAAGTATTCGACTTGCCTTTGTGACCGCTGAGCCACCGAGACATTTAATATAGTTGGTGAATTTATGAATTACTACGCCCTTACTGTGACTTCTGCATTTGCAATGTGCAAATAGTTGTTTAACGAGCTTTGAAATAAGGTTGAAATTAGAAGGTTGAAATGAAATTTGCTAGACGATGCACATTTTATTCATTGTCGTCTAACAATATAAAGTATATTCTACCCTCAAATTATTAGTAATATGAATTTGTCAACGCTAGCCGCCATTCGTTACGCCTTGTTTTTAAGTGGTTTTACAACAACGAACTGTTTAATTTTGCCTTTCAAATACCTTGTGATTTGCAAAATATGGATAGTCATCATCTTTTTTGAAAAGAGCAGAAATTATTGTTCTTTACGAACAAAATATTTCTATAAGGAATCGCAAGGCGTTTATTGATATCGGTAAGTGTCTGATAAAATAATTACTTCTTATTTTACATCAAGTTTCTTCATGGTGTTAAAAACAATGATTTATTATTGTATCCGTAATGTATCCAAATAACTTTCTTTGACGAAAAATGTTTTTTATTAAACTTCATTTATTTTGCAGCGGAAGACTACAATTATGGATTCACCGTTATGCAAACTTCGGGCACGATAAGAATATTCCTTCTGTGCCAAAACAAGAAGTCTCATCTTCACGCCATTTGGACATAAGTAGTTGCCGCACACGTTAAAGGGACCTATTTCACATCAACGAGAGACAATGTTACCTACGTTGTAAACTGTGCGACTCCATCTGCATGTTGCAGGATAGCATTTGATTGTCGCAGCTCGTAGACCAGCAAAAAAAATGCTTCAACGGATCAGCCAGCATAGAAGAAACAGAATGAACTTTGATCGTGAATATTTATAATTTTGATTCGAATAGGTAATAACGTTGTGATTTTTAGTGATGAAAAACCATTTACGTCTGAAAAAGATGGACGAAAAATTTTGTGGCGAAAAGTGGTTGGATGTCATCCATAGGATTTGGGATTTAGTGGGTTGGGGGTCGTAATAACAGTGCTAAAAAAAAGTGATGCTCTCTACTGTGTGGTCCGAATACCCAGACTCGCACATTATACCTATTTCGTGCATAACAATATTATTGTGTTATAGTCAAAGACTGGCTGAGCACCCAACAAGATTCCTTAACTGTTATTAACTGGCCTGCTAAAAGCCCCAACTTAAACACCATGGAAAATCTAAGGGATCAATGACTGGGATCCATCTGATATAAAATCCAAAGCAAATTTAGGTAGCTTAGTCACTTCAAAGTGGAGATTTAATCCAGTGTGCAATGATGTTATTGTTAATGGCTGTCATTTAACATGTCGATTCATTTCACCACTGACTTTATTTCTCAACAAATAAAACGTTTCGTTCATCTTTCTCAGACTTAAGTAAACTTAACAAATCGGAAATTCTTAGAAATGATACTCTTTTCAAAACCCTTGTTAATTCGAATAAATTACATCTTAAAAATAGCCCTTTTTTGGTGTGCATTCAATTTACCATTTGTATTGTAATTTTAAATTATGTTTGTAACAGAAATTTTTTATTAACCTAAAATCATACTGGTCACTATAGTGTGTGTTGTTTTACGAATAAATGTTGTTCTTCTCCTGTTATATTATAAGGAAAAGCATGCAGTTTTATTTTGCTAATTTAATTAGTTATAGTCTTATGGTAATAATAATTACTTAAATGGTGTAATAAACAATTTGAAACAATTTTATTTTCTTATTTTGTTCTTTTACTTTCTTTTTTTCTTGTTTGAAGTAGTCATGATTTGGTTTTGAGATTGTTATAAATTGAAAAAAAAATACAAAATAGACACACTTGTGCAAGATTCGAACCGAGGTCTTTAACATTCACAGTCCCAATCAGTACGACTGAGCCACCGCGCTCATATTATTCATGACGAAATTATTCTTCCATTGAGCAAAATTGTTTGAATAACAATAACCTATACAACAAGAGATATGTGAAGGTAGTCAGAGAACACAATTAGCACACATAGGCCATGTTAGTGTGAATACTCGTGTGGATACAAAACCATTTTGTTGTGTGTGTAATTAAGGCAGCGGATAAGTGCGGATGTGTGTATAGAATGACACACATGGACAACTAGGGTGCATACCGAATAGTTTTGCTGTGTGTACAATGAACACAAAATATTTACCTTGCTACTCCGCTACTTACGTGCAAGACAACCAAGCCTGTGCGAAATATATACGTTTTGCATGCAAGCCCTCCCACCACTACTGCCACACAAAACGCACACAAATCCCACAAACTTAATTAATCCTATCACCACACAAACACTGACGCGCTACGGGATCGAAACGCGCGTCAGCACTGTATGGTGTATCGTGTATGGATCTGCCATACTAAAAATGACAGGTAAAATCAGAACTGAGTCTGAATTGAATCGCATTAAGGCCATGGTAACCCCCCAGGGTAGCGAATCAACATAGGTACTAAAATATAGGTAGGTACATTAGAATTGATAACCCCACGGCCCTCATTTATTTGAAATAGGTTAAAAAAACAAGATGGACATCCCATTCGGGCCCAGCGGTGTGATAAAATGTATGTATAGGCTATTACCATCAAACAGTAAACGGTGAATCTTTAGTGTATGTTGATGTATTCGGTCCAACGTACAGCCTGAATCAATATTATTAAGATGACCCTCGCGCCCTTTCCCTATAAATATTTACGTTTAATTTAAGAGCCTCTTAAGCTAATTCCTAATTAATTTTATGCTAAGTCTGGGATTAGTTGAACCTTTATGAAAATTAGAAACGTGTTTCTTCAAACAGGTCTGAACTGCTATATGGGTTTGAGTTTTTACTAAACTATTCTTAGCTCGGGCGCTTTGGCATTGGTTTAAGGACTTTCGTGATTTTGTTTACGTAAGTCGTTAATAGGGTCTAATTGGTGTAACTAAGAGGTTTTCTTTGAGGATTGAAGAGAGTTTACCGTATTAGGACTATTACAGAATATATATCATGGGCCAATAATAATAATAATCATCATACTCTCCACGACAGGCGTCATACCAAAATCACTCCATGCAAGCCTCCGCACACTCAACATACATTCATCCACTTACACTCTTTTACAAAAAGCTGTAATTCTGAATACATGCCGCATAGTACGCAAATTTCTCTCAATATAAGTAGGTAGTTACATAAAAAAAAAATAAAAAAAAAATTGACAAGCGCTTGGCTTAGGCCCGCGCAAAAATTAACCTCCTAGCATAGGAGAGACATTAAAATGTATAAATATAAATAATAATAATAATAATTTATTTCGGATAACTAAAGATCCATACATAAATAAATTACACAATGAATTTACCAGCTATACTTTCAACGTCAGCATATTTTCGTGTTACAAAAAAGTATTGCAGTAGCGTTCCTTGAACCTTTAGGTAACCCGGTACAAAAAACATCCGAGTACTTACTTTCTTTCTTGGAAAAATAATGTTACTTCATTTAGTTTACTTTAATTACCTCTACGCTATTAACACGTCTTGTGTTAGCAAAATCATCAAATAAGTCAATATTGTCCAACGTTCGTCGTAATCACAATCGCTTATTATACACTAGTGACCCGTCCCGGCTTTGCACGGTATAGTAGCATATATTATACAGTAAACCTTCCTCTTGGATCACTCTATCTATTAAAAAAACCGCATCAAAATCCGTTGCTTAGTTTTAAAGATCTAAGAATACTATTTAGGGATAACAGCGCAAAGCGACTTATAATTTGTAATGATTTCGGTCAGATGATGGCAGACAGATGAGGAATGCTAGCAGCCGCGCATTAAACAATTATATACCCTCAGATAAATATGAAACTGAATGTAACGCAAATTACGCGAACAAAACTCAAGACTGAAAAATTTACGCTCGTTTGACTAAGCCATTGAAGCAACAAAATTACCGTCCGCTGATTAGGTAATTCTAATAGAACGGAATTCAAAGAACAAGAAAGTCCGATATTAGGCAGCATTAATTATTAATAGAGTTTGTAGGTTAAAATCAAATTGGGAACCAATCGGTCCCAATTTGAACAACTTCAAACGGTTCTTAAAGACAGATTTCTCGTCTCATCGCAGTCAGACCGGACAAAAGGAAAGTTTTTTATTGGCGGAAGTAATACGCTTAAAAGGGACTCTAAACACTGATTTCGATTTGATTTAGGATCGTACAGATTAAACAACCGAATCCTAAATAGACGGCGAACGATAATATGCTGTAAGACATTTGGGAAAAGTTGGGATTGGATTAACGCGCGCCGCCGTATAAATAGCAGGCACAAAAGAAGGGAGACGGTTTTATAATTAACTGCAATCAACACTGACGTATTGAATTTCAAGCATTCTGTACAGTGATGGACGCAAATGTTAACTCGATTAATTAACAAGGGTTAAGGTGCTGATAACAGTAAAAACATTAAACAGTTTCACACGGAATCAGGTTGACGTGGTACACAAATATTTCCTGCATTTTTATTTTGGATCGGAATTAGTTTGTTTTGTTTACCAACTTGCTTTGGACTATTCTGGAAAAAATATAAAGAATACTTAAAACGATTTGATGAAATATTGCTTGTCAGTTTACGGAATTGTTTACTAAAAAAAAAACGTTATTTGCTACAACGCCAACGCAACAGCTATTTCTATGTTTAGAACGTACTACGAACGTACTACTTTGACAAATGGCGAGCCATATAGTTTCATTGGTAAAATAACAATCGACAGTACACTCGCTACGAAAACAATTTGCCAAACTGTTTACAGACATAACAGTGCCGGTAAATAAAACGCCCGTAAGACTCTCGAGCGCGACTGTACCGAGTTCCGCGACAGATGTTAACATACGTTGTTTGTTTTCTTACTTTAAGAGATATATTTGTTATTTTTTCCTGCGAGGGAAGGCCCCTTCCATTTTTATTTACGTCACGAGAAATTAACTGTCGCCTTCAAATTCTTCGGCGTAGATAAAATTTCTTAATAGCCCGTGCTTGCTTTTTTAAATTAGGTTAGCATTAACTTGTCGAATTTATTCGATTAGTTGTTCTAAATTATTCACTTGCATATTTATGACTCATTTTTGTGATAAATCACGCGTTCTCATCTTGTTTTTGATCTTGACGTTTGAGCTTGTTTAAAGCTAATTTATTGTCCCGAACGTTGCTTTGCTTCTGCTTGTTTCAAATTCAACATTGTATTTTGCTACTGAAGCTAAATTATTAAAGCCCGATTCCCTTCTCTTTGTATCTTCGAGGGATCGAGAGATCTGTATTTAGCTCGATTCTTAGAATGATGTCAGTAATGCGGATTGCTTAAGTTTGTTACAATTTTCATAGACTTCCTTTGAAACTAAACAAAACATAGACTAATACCTTAAGAGCCTAGTCATGATTTAAGTAATGATTCTACTAGCTTCTGCCCGCGACTTCGTCCGCAAAGAATTAGATTGAAGAACTGATCAAATGTTGATAGTTACATTCTGCAATAGGTAATTATTGACGATGTTAGTCTAGGCAGCTACGACCTTTGACATGTTTATCAATATCCCGCGGGAACTATGCAATTCTCCGGGATAAAAGTAGCCTATGGCCCAGGCAACCACATCCAATTATGTTTTATTTTATTTAATGTTTATTTTTTACTGTTTATTTTAACTGTTGTATCATTCTTTTCTTTTCAATGTATGTATTGTATATGTATCACCCTGTGGTCCCAACGGAAGACCAGCGCTAGCTGCAAAGCCAGCAAAAGCTGAGTTCACCATTTTCTGACAATTTATTTATTTATCTGTTGTTTTATGTGTTTTTTTTGATGTGTTGATTGAATTGTCATGAATAAACTTTTTTCTTCTTCTTCTTCTTCTATGTGTAAATCTAGGGTACCAGCTATCTCCATTGCAATTATTATCTAAAACCGTCCAGCCGTTGCGCGTGAAGAAGTAACAAACACATACACTCACACGCACACACGCACACGCACACAAACTTTCGCCTTTTCTATACATACTCGTATTAGTGTGATTTGATAGTCTAATCACGACTTTAGGTAATTACTAGGTGCAATAAAAACCGGCCAAGTGCAAGTCGGATTCGCGCACCGAGGATCCGTACAAATTCGGCCTGCTCTTAAGCAAAATGTACGCAGTGTAAGGTGGTTGACTGGAAGAGATCCCTTAAAGGGATAAGTCCGCCTTTGTGCATGTATCTCATTGTTTGTCAATTGTATTTGTCTTGTTTATTTTGCACAATAAAGAGTTTACATACATACATACATACATTTTATGTTGGTTACTGATATAGACAGAAAATAACTGATTTTAGTATTTTATTGTTATAGCAGCAACAGAAAATACATCATCTAAAAAAAATAAAAAATCTGTGAATATTATAGGCGATGCGGCTAGCAACCCATAACTAATTTCATCCCCCTTTCCACCTATAAGCCCACAATCATGCTAAACGTGGACTTTAGGTTTCCGCTAGCTCTGTCTACTCCGTAAGGGATGAAGACGTGATTTGTGCGTGCGTGTGTGTGTATGTGTGTTAAAACGATTGCCACTCAAAACAATCCCGCTCCAAACAGGAGTTACAACAATAAATCAAGGCGCATTCAGACCATTTAACGTGAGGGGAAGTCTAAAAGTGTCTGCATTTTGACGCGACACGTCGGATTCGTGATGTTTATTTTAGTAAGATCGGGATTTCGTGTAATTTGTCGTTGTAATCCGAGGGGTGGAAAGGTCGGCCTATTCCTGTACGAACACAAGTCACGTCAAATTACAACGGGACTCGTAGCGGTTGAGATGTTGAAAAACTCGCATGATGACTCGTTTCAAATAGGGAATATTAAATAGCTCTATTATGATTTTGAATTATATGGCACTAGCTGTTGCCAGCGACTTCGTCTGCAAAGAATTCGTTTATCGCTATCCCGCGGGAACTACGCAATGTTCCGGGATAAAAAGTAGCCTATGTGCTATTTCAGACTTTTCTCTATCTGTGTGCCAAATTTCATCCAGATCCGTTGGGCCGTTCTGGCGTGATTGAGTAACAAACAAACATCCATCCATCCATACTTTCGCATTTATAATATTAGTTAGATTAATTAATTGTATTAATTGTATGACATCCTATCCTATAACTTCACTTTGTCTACCCGTGATCATGATGCATGCAACTGCGTCGAAATATCGGCAGCTCAAATGGAGGTAATCGCGGTTCATATCCCGTCTTTAATTATTTTGAATGATCCTATAACTACTTGTACACAGTTTTGATTGAATATGAAAAAACTAGCAACAATAATAATAACCGAGTTTTATAAGTTATCAAAGATTTGTAGGTATATTTTTTTTAGACAAACCTTCCTCACGATCACTCTATCTATGGTGCAAACCGCATAAAAATATATGTTCTGTAGTTTTTAAGTTTATTCTAAACAGATAGACAGACAAACAGGCACTACGGGGGATTTGGTTTTGTAATTTACTAGCTTCTGCCCGCGACTTCGTCTGCGTAGAATTATAAATAGAACCTTCCTCTTGAATCACTCTATCTATTTCAAAAATCGCAACAAAATCCGTTGCGTAGTTTTAAAGATATAAGCATACATAGGGACAGACAGACAGCGGAAAGCGACTTTGTTTTATACTATGTAGTGATACATAATATAAGTGATGAAACACATAAAATTATCGTGTAAAGTAGGTTATTTCTGAACGCTTAAGCTCTTTCGTGCTATATAAGGACACATCCTGACGAGGCAGACGAAACCGCGGGCACACGCTATGCTATAAACGATTCCAACATAGCAACAAGCTCTGAATGTAACAACCAGATTACACAGAAACGTCCTGGAGTACAAAACAATTGTAAACAAAACTTAAAATGCATTGTTGGACACCGGCTTCCATACAAACAATGAGATAAGGTTCAATCACTTGTCAGCCCTAAGTAAAAGACCGGCCAAGTGCGAGTCAGACTCGCGCCCCAAGGGGTACGTACAAATTTGGCAAGTGATTACAAAAGCCAATGTTAGCAGGCCTGTTTTTAAGCAAAATATATAGAGTGAGATCATTTTTATATTAAGAGTTTTTAATGATTCACGGTTAAGTTCATACAGACAACAGAGCTCGGTCTACCCAACAATGTCAGAATAATGTATCGAAATATCGGGAGCTCAATAAAGGTAATCGCGGTTCACATCCCGTTTATAATATTTCATTTTTATATTGTTTATTACCTACATAGAAAGACAGAACTTTGAAAAAATCAGATTTTGAAATTTACTTCATTATTTTGTGCTATTAGAGCATCACACTAAATTTAAAATTTCTAGGTCAACGGGAAGTAGGTACCCATAGGTTTTGGTTGCCTTTTCGAATGTATGTGAAATGCGACATACAGACCATTATCTTTCGACTTAGAAGTTTGATTTTTTTACAGCTTCAAGGGACCGCAGAACTCTGTATTTTGGTATCAATTTCAATTTTATATCTCTACGCGTTCCTGAGAAAAAGGGGTCTAGGCGGACAGACGGACAACGTAGTATTGATCTTGTAAGGGCTCCTTTTTTCCTTTTGAGGTACGGAACCCTAAAAAAAACATTTTTTCTGCATTTTTTTCTTTTCTAATTTATTTCTTACTTCTTTGTAAGTTCGCCTTTGTGTAAGTATTTGTGTTTTCCTGTAAGTATTCATTTTTTTCATGTGTTTTATGTACAATAGAGAGTCATACATACATACATTTCCTAAAGACTTCTACGTGACATCGGTGTCCTGAACCATTCTTAATGAGCACAGAGCATTTATTGCACGAAATAAATCCCAAAGAGAAGGTGTAAAATACACTTTTATCGCCTTTTGATTTGTATGCCATGTAAACAGAAACTCTTTTAACGCGAACCAAATCAATATTAACCTTGCGCTATAAAACGTAAAGTTGATTTTTCTACGCGCTCGGAAACACAGATGTTTAATTTTTAATTACCGGCCGTCACTTGTTTTACTGAAATGGTTTTTTTAAGTTTATTGTTCAGAACAAAAAGGACAGAAATTGGAAATGTGATAAAGGGCAATATGTAAAAAAAAATCTATTCTAATCTAGCTTTTATATTTTTTTAAATACTTTTAATATTCCATTTTGTTTGGAGGATCATCAGTCATCACCATCTTATTCGCTAATTCTGCCGCCAAGCAGCAGTGCTTGCGTTGCAGTGTTCCAGCGTGGAGAGTAGACAGCTGAAATCACTTGACATGCCTTACTGCCGTGTAAACCTGCCTTAGCATTAAGGTGAAATCGTTAACGACTACCGACCTTCTTTTGTCCCATTCATTTGCATGCAAAAGTGCAACAGAGAGTACGCTATACATAATTATTAACTCGTTATAACGGACATGGTATAGGTATGTGTGGTATGTCAATATTACATTGGTATAACAAGGTCAAACAGTGACTTTGTACATAAAATAAAGAACTTTGTAAGTAATAGAATATTCAGAATTGTTTTATCGAAATATTGTATAATTTGCGAAAAGCGAAAACTTTCTTCCAATAATTGCTAACTTCGAAGCATAATACTTGTCATTTGCCCAGCAATTTCTAAAATAGATAAGTTTTTAAGGTTAAAGAAACTTGACATTCAGAAATGCTTAACTGAAAATTCACTTGATACCAAACGTTAGAGCGTGGAGCAATTAACCAATAGCGTTACGGATCAACCTATTATGAAATTACTAGCTTAGAATTAGCATATTTTTCACATGTTTATCGCTACCCCTCGGGAATTATACAATTTTCCGAAATAAAAAGTAGCCATGTTTTAATTTAGCAGGCTACTTTTTATCGCGGAAAATTCCATAGTTCGATAGGGTTAGCGATAGACATGTCAATTGCTACTTCTATGCGGACGAAGTCGCGGGCAGAAGCTAGTATGTAATAACTGTAATTACTTACTTATTATGTATAAATGAGTATGAGTATGTAAGTGTCAAAGTTTGGATGTTTTATACTTAAGCGTGCAAAAAGAGGCCAAAGATTTTGATGAAATTGCATAATTGCTTACTTCCGCTTGATTGTTGAATTATTTTTGAATACTCGTGGTTCACGTGAACAACAGGTACAGGAAATGGTACGCTCTAATATCTGCTTCGTTTCGTACAAATTAATTTATATCGCACTTTCACTCTATTAGTTAATTGCTCTATGCCAATCAGAGAACAACTAAAATCACAAAGAGAGATATATATATATATATATATACTAGCTGTTGCCAGCGACTTCGTCTGCAAAGAATTCGTTTATCGCTATCCCGCGGGAACTACGCAATTTTCCGGGATAAAAAGTAGCCTATGTGCTAATCCAGACTTTTCTCTATCAATGTGCCGAATTTCATCCAGATCCGTTGGGCCGTTCTGGCGTGATTGAGTAACAAACAAACAAACATCCATCCATCCATCCATCCATCCATCCATCCATACTTTCGCATTTATAATATTAGTTAGATTTAAATAAATTGTTGACACGAGTATAAATTGAAACAAAACAAATTCAATTAACTCATTTTTAAGCTACAAAAAAAGAGGGTTTTCAATTCGGTTGTATTTATTTTTAACTTTGTTTGTCTTTATTCTTTAATTAGTGTATTTATGTAATAACTTTTTTTTTTTGACTACGGACGGAACTCTGAAATGAGACAAAAAACTAACCCTTTCAAACCCTAGAGTTACAATGTAATGGAGAAGTATTATGATCGTATCACAAGTAGGCTAGTTGGTTATGATATGTTATGATAACTAAGAGCATGGTGTGAGTATAAGAGAGGGCGTTCTAAATAAAATTTATTTAGAACACCATGAAGAGAAGAAGGTTGAAATAAACATTCTTCTCTTGTGCTTTTTGCATGAAAATTATGCTCTCTGTACTAAAAATTTATACTTCAACAAGCATGACGACACCGGGAGACGAGCTGTTGGTAGGCCTCCAACAAGATGGAGCGACGACCTGATCAGGATCGCGGGATCGCGGTGGATGCGGAAGGCACAGGACCGGTCCGAGTGGAGAGCCTTGGGGGAGGCCTATGTCCAGCAGTGGACGTCTTTCGGCTGATATGATGAAGCATGATTACAGTAATCGAATCGCATTCTCTGAATAACTAAAGCCGAATTCACATTATGCAACTAATTTCGTGCAACTAGCATTACACTGCGGCGTTTGATTAATCACTTTTGAAGCGTTAGGTTATCGGCCGAGCAATGTATTTAATGCTACTTGCACGAAATTAGTTGCATAACTTCGGCTTTATAATTGAACTAGCTGTTGCCAGCGCCTTCGTCTGCAAATAATTCGTTTATCGCTCTCCCGCGGGAACTACGCAATTTTCCGGGATAAAAACTAGCCTATGTGCAATTCCAGACTTTTCTCTATCTATGTGCCGAATTTCATCAAGATCCGTTGGGCCGTTCTGGCGTGATTGAGTAACAAACAAACATCCATGCATCCATACTTTCGCATTTATAATATTAGTTAGATTAGTTAGATAGTTCCTTCCGGTGACCATGACATGAGTGGTCTTCATCATCAGTTCCAATTAAACAAAATAGTGTTTTCCGAAAGCAAATGCATAAGTTACCGTGCCGTCACCAAGTCGAGCAAAAAAGAGGTACAGTCGTCCCATCCTTCCACCTCCTGTCCAGTCTATCTATGTGTGTGTCTTGTTCCTTCCTTCGTCCTGTTTATTACAAATAAATTACTTACTTACTTACTTTTTTCGAAATTGTTCAGGACATTTCAAAAAAACCGGCCAAGTGCGAGTCAAATTCGCGCACCGAGGGTTCCGTATCATTATCTATAAATATCTATAAACAAGTTGTACCGATCCGGGCCCTCGCATCGGTCAAAATTCACAAATAAAATATTAATACTCTCTTATGGAATAATATTCCATATACATTTTATGAAATAAATGTGAAATTAAATAATATAAATACCTACTAATAAAATACTAATTGTTTCCACAAAAATGGGAACGTATTTAAATTGATGAAATAATTACATCAGGTAAAAATACCATTACATATTCTGTGCAATATTTGTCAATATTTGTCAAGTTATTTGCGAAAGAATCTCAGACTAACAAATAGTCGTCCCACAAACAAGGTAAAGATTAGAGGAATATCTCTAGGTGTTGCCACAGTGAAAATCAGTAAGGCAGGTTCACACGCATTTGAACTCTTGTAAACTGCGAAGTTAAACCTTCCGCCACCATAGACAAAATAGTCTCAAGTATTAAAATATTTTGGTAAATAAATATAAGAACATCAATAAAAGCAATGTTATTTACGAACCATCTTGGTCAAGCTTTGGGGAATGCTTACGGTTTTCGTTAATGCGACGCAAATGATTTAATGTATAAATGTAGGAGCACCTTAATGTCTAGATAAAATATAATTCACCTTAATTCTTACTTTTTATGGACAACAGGGCTTCAAGTAACATTAATTCATTGGCAAAAGTATGCATTATCGTTAAGCAAAATACCACACCTATAAAACAGGTTGTCTACAAACAATAGATTCACAAGACGTCACACTAAGTGCGGGTCTCACACATGTACAAAATACTGAAATATAGTATTCCATTACAACCAAAGTTGAAAATAATCAACAATTCCATTAGCTAAATTATGAAGACAAATTATTCTATTAAGATCAATCTTTAACAACTATCAATAAAAAAGAAAGTATTAAATGGATTACACATGACCATCTAAGAAAAAAGATACCAACAAAAAAAACCAAAATGCACTACAAAAAATATTTACGAATAATCAGGGCGCTTCCTCTTTGGCTTCGCGGCTCGCCACGGTCGGTTCGGTTAGTAAGCGCGGTTCTTGCAAGCACACTTGGATATAAGTAAAAATACGCGAGATCGGGTCGCAACTGGTTTACGTTTTACATTAATTGATTGAATTAATTGTATCGATATTATTGTTGTGTGAAATAGTGTTCTGTGGTCGCGAATGCCGGTGATCTTCCCTAACCTTATCCTTGGCGGCTCGGGGCTACTCTCCGGCGCCTAACCTCATCTTTCTCATTCTTTAGAGCCTAACTGGATTTGCGATTATAGGATACTAATTAGCTTGATTAATTACTTTGCGTGCTTGAAGTAGGGAATATACGAAACACGGTTTTCGGGTTTCAAGTCTGGCTACCTAACGGTGATAACAAGGGCTTGAAATTTCAACACACTGTTTCAGTGTGAGCTGATGCGTGAGGTCGACTCAGCACCCGACTCCCAGCGAAATATCTGGGTAGGGTAAATTCCTCCTAGCGTGTCCCCAGGCTTCCGCGTTCTGCTAGTCGGAACGTGGGAACTGGTGGCGTTGGTCTCTTATCTAAATATTTATATATTCACACTACCCTTATATCCTTTGGTTAGGATGTCGCCTGCACCCCTGGCTTCGGCCGTGGGCGATGTCAATACACATGGCGTAGGACCTAGGTACACTCGGAGATGCCACTCCAATCCCTTTTTTAGAGTAGTTTAGGAGTTTCCATTGCACTTCTGGAAACTACATAACACAACGCACGTTTAACTGTAAATGTGAGGTTCTTCCTCTAGATTTCACTACACAGCTGACTTAGAATAGGAATATTATTTTAGGCATGAATAGGGAGGTTTTTATTTATACCTATTAGATTAGGCTTTTAATTACTTCAATATCTGATTTAACTCGTAACGTTGACGCTTGTTATTATACCTATTTACTTACCATGTTTAAGATAGAATGTTTAAATAAAGCATTACTAATTTCTATAGCTTTTTGGGAGAGTTTTATTGTTGCATTTAGATCCAATTAAATCAGAACCAGAAATAGAGTAAATGATTATAATATTTTATCATTTAATAAACAACAAAGTGAATCAAAGAAACTCCCATTTTAAAATACTATTTAAGTGAATTAGTTTCCCTCCTGTACCTGAATGATAGGACAGCATAGCATAATAGGATTAGTATCAAGTAGGAATCTGGTTCTAGTCTCCTCTTACCCATTGTGGTACAATAACATGACATACAGACTAAAGACAAGTAAAATCACAAGTCTTGTGCCGGAGTTCCTGTAGGGTCGCTGGACGAGGAACATGGTCACTGGCAAAGATCAGTTGAGAAAAATCTCAAGGGCGAATGGCGGGGCCCTGACTTTAGCACAAAAGACAATTACTCACTTTCCTACATAAATGCTCTTGTTATAATTTAGTTTAACCATTTAACAGTACTAGGGCAATACCTACATTACATCCATGTACATTATACCTACCCTAAGATATATATAAAGACTCTCAGTTATTACCTTTTAATTGACAACAATTCAAATTTGCTAAGCTAGTAAAATGAATACTTATACCGTTTGTAGATTTTACACTGCTGATTACAGTAAAAATACTTTTGATTTTTTTTATGGAGTAGTTTTTTTTATATTCAGGAAAAACAGTAAAAAAAGTTGGATTGCGAATGTTAGGGATATACTCATAGTGCCGTTAGTCCATTTATTACCATAGGAATTTAAAAAAATATAGAACTGTCATGGTGTCAATGTCATGTTCATTTTTTATCAGTCCGACGGATTAGGTACTTGATTCTAACGACACGTTTTCAATTCTCTTAAATCTCGTAATATTTAATTATTGGTTTGATAGACGCTTTAATAACATGAAAGTGGTTGATTGATTAGTGATAGCGGATAGCCGCAATCTGCCCAAAGTCGACGAATTTATCTTGTGTTGTGTATCTTGTGTTCATGTGCTTATAGTGCTTATTTTTTTCCATTAACGCCGTGTTTCCGCAACTTGGGACGGTACAAATTATTAGAGGAAAGGAAATAAACTCAAAGCATGCACAGTATTGCAAAGCAGCAAACGCAAAATAACAAATTCGTGAACGAACGACAATGAATGGTTGATAAACAAAGCAAGTGACATGACATGACAGTTCTGTTTGAAAGTTACTTTTTTAATTTTATATCATGCTAAGGTTACGACATCAGTATCCCTATCTTTGTATATACGGTCTTTTTAATGACCATTTCTTTAATAAATTATTAACGACGAATTTAAGTAAAACAAAGGAAAACCGAGAAACACGGGTAGTCTAATTTTTAACCAGCTATTATAAACGCGAAAAAAACTTAAATACTTTTTTTTTGAAATGTTGTCAATTATAATTACTCATCTCCCTTTGGTGTTCTTTAATAGTGGTTTGTAGAAGCTGAGTTGTGTGTGAGCGGAAGGGTTCAGATAGGACTAAGGCATTTTAGTGTTAATTCTTAGGGCATAGGTAGTTTACTTCTTAGGGTTAGCATCTCTTGCCTCCACTAAACGAATTTGAGTTACTATCACAACGTAGGAAATAGACGATCACGCTGGCCACATTTCATACTGTCCGTTCAATCCGAATAGCTTCTCATAGTACTAATTAATTAAGGCTAGGAATTGCATAGTATGAGTAGATAATTAGCTGTAGATAATAGTCTAGATTGGTGTCTGGGTACTGCTTATAGTCTAGTCTAGGTATAAGGTATATTTAAGTCCATATTAAATTAATTATAAGAAAATTAGATATAAGGCCTTAGATGTAAGCTAGTATAAGGGGTTTAATATATAAGATATGGGGGGGTTTTGTACAAAGTGTAAGCAGAGCCCTGCTCCAAAGCAAAATGTACGCAGTGTAAGGTTTATATTGGTCACTGATATAATATAATATAGACATACATAGGTACATGTTTACGGTTTTCGCAATTATTCCTTCTGTGCTATAAGACCTACCTTCATACCAAATTTCAAGATTCTGCGTTCACGGGAAGTACCCTGTAGGTTTTGATTCCCTTGAGAGTTGCGGAAATTTGTGGCATAAACGGCTGTATCTTTTGATTGCGTTGGCTTAGAAGTCTGATATTTTCACAGCTCCAAGGGGCAGTAGACTTGAGTATTTGATATAAATTTCAGCTTGATACCTCCACGCGTTCCTGAGAAAAAGGGTCTTGACAGACGGACGGACGGACGGATGGACAACAAAGTTATCCTATAAGGCTTCCCTTTTTTCCTTTTGAGGTACGGAACCCTAAAAATGCGCATTTCGGATATTTTGAAGTAAAAAAATCTAGCTATTTTCATCCGAAGCTACAGGCGACTCCTGTAATGCTCCAAGCCGTTACTCCAAACCAAAATAGGCAAATAAATACAGGGATTACGATACCGACCAATCGTATTTATTTACCCGCTGCGCCCGCGACCGTACCAGATGGTAACGTGTTTTCTTTATTTAGGAGCTGTTGACTACTTTTGTCCGGTTTCTGTGTGATCTTTTAGAGTACGTATAATGTATGTGTGTGTTTGTGTAGGTATAATTTTTTGACAAACTATGACTACATATTGTAACAATTTACACCCTATTCAACTACGACTCACCTGAGTTTATTTTGTTCAGGTTAGTTCGACATCTAGCAACGCATTTATTTTCCACTTTTGATACTGTAACCCTGTACTTGGAGCACTGTCGGCGATCACACCACTTATTCCACTCATTTTTACCCGTGCACTAATCATCACTATCATCCAATTTCTTACAATTTCAACAAGAAAGTCATACCAAACTGCCGTTCTAAATAACATTGTAAACATACGTGAAATGACAGATCTGCGTTTAGTTCTCCCCTCCGCCTTTCAAACTGTCACGTCTTAGATCAGATTCCGATTTTCTTTCTGAGTAATGTCACAGAATACAAAATAATATTTTTAATCTTTTCATTCAAACTGGGTCGGTTAGGAAAATAATTCTATTAAACAATTTCTAATTTATTCCGAAACTAATATCTCAATATTTTGAATGAGTGACAGGATTGTTTTTCCCTAACAAAACGCATTATGTGACATTCCGTTTCACCTAACACCGGTTCTTACGCGACGCTACTTTCCTCTTTGTTTGATTTATATTGGATGCTGGAGAGTCTTTAAAATGCACCTGTAATTAAATTCTTATTCGTTGCAACAGGCTGGATCATTCCGTTGTTAAATACAAAATCAAACGTGATTTTCTTCATGTCAGTTTGTGGCCTCATTTCCATTTTGTCGATGCACTACTTGTAGCGTAGAACCGAACGAGACATGACATCGTGATTTCGGTTTAGCTCTGCTGACGGGATTCCGTGCCGCATTCCATTTTTGACTTTCATGATGTGAACCACGATCACTACGTACATCCTGTGATTCCAAATGCCCGGTCGGGTAAGTGAAACTTTTTCAAATGTGCCTAAGCACTGTCATCTACGCTCAGTGTTCGGAATTAAATCATTGTTTTTTTTTCTTTCTAGTGCTCGTCACCCGCCTAGTAAACATAAATTCAATTAAAATCCTACATGGATTAATTTCAACTTCTTCCTGCCAAAGACGGCATGCTACACATTCCTGTGGTCCACGTATTCTCTCCTGGTAAGCATTTCTACTAATAATTGTGCTAGCTGATCTATAGAAAGTGTTTATTTGTCTACCGTCTGTGTAGTTTCTTTTACTGATTAGGGCAAATTCTTTTACAGCCTTTAATCCATCCAAACCTCATTGATACCAACGTCCAGTAGTTGTGCTGTGCTGCTGCTTCCTGGTCTAGCTTCATTTACCGTTCGAAGAAACCCCTTAATTGGGTAAGTTTCCTCATCCTTTCTCTTACCACCTACCCACTTTAAAAAATTATTGTAGGTAAATTTCTAACTGTGAATACTTTTGTTCACAGGGTTTTTTTAGTACTCTCAAACTTACCATTTAACCCGCGGTCTACTTTCTCCGTTACCATCTAATTTTCAACATCTCATCGCTGGCTTCATCTTACGAAGTGGACTCGGAACTATCTCCGCTACTGGCCTACATTTTCCTATTCGCTACCCACATTCAAGAGATGCTGCACTCAGGTTGTACCGTTGTGACTTACTTTCGTTATAAATTAACTTTATTACTCTTATAACTGATACCGACAACCTGGTGTACGGCTATAATTAAGTGCGTTTAGTATAAGTTGAACCGTTGTTCCGATGTACTTTACGGTATCGTAAAATAAGTCGCAGGTTAAGTTTAAGTGTGTAGCGCTGATATGTGGCCGTTGGTCATTACCCTGTATCTACCTTGCTCTGTGATCCTGTCCGGCAAGGATACTTAATTTTAAATTAAAATGCTGTGGTGAAATTCTTATTCACGCTGCTGTGACCGGGATTGTTAAATTTTATTATCCGATAAGAATCCGGAGGGTACTTTTTAATCTTTACAAATTTAACCTGCCTGTATGTACAAGAGTTTTTTTTATGGAATAAAGTTTTGTTATTTCACTCAAATATTTGTTTGCTTTCATTTATATCATTCGTTTGACAAAGGGAGTATCTGGCGCCTTTCTAAATTAAATTCTTGATACTGCCTTTTGCTCTGGGACAAGCCAACCCACACCCTGAACTTATAAGTCTCGTCTCTCTTAGCTACCTTTTAACTTTGAAGTTTCTATCTTTTTCTTTGACATGGTTTTGTGCTGCCAGACTTACTAAGGTTGGTGGTTCAAACTATTACAGTGGCGTTCCCAACGTATGGCCTGGAGAATGATATAATTGAAACAAACCTTTAGTTATATTTCAACTTTGAGTTGACATCTGCTGTTGTTTGTTAATTATATGGTAACTATGTACTAGGTACTTACTTTTTACCTTTATGGATAAGGATTTGAATACGTGGATTTTGTGTAATAATAGATATTAAGTTTTTATAACACTTTGTAGTGTGAACTTAGATTTAAACAATACTTTAAATCTTCAACTTTAGTGTACACTTACACTTATTAAACTTATTGGTGGCTTACCACCTTTCTTTACTTAAGCTGTACCTACTTTGTTACAGTAATTTAACCAATACTTTGAATTTCGAACTTTAGGGGACACTTACACTTGAATCAATCGGTGCTTTACCACCTTCTTTGCTTGACTTATGCTGTACCTATTTGGTTACAGTTATTTAACCAAACTTATACTTACTCTGCATTAACCTTCATACTCATTTGAGTGAATCTGAAAAGTAACTTTATAAGCTTGAGCTTTTGAACATTGCTTCAACCGTTACCATGGATTTCCTTAAAGCGGGATGTAAAATCTCTCATCTACATAAAGACGAAATCACACACGAACTTTCTATTCGTAAGCTTCCGGTTAATCCACTTTCTCGTCGGAACAGCTTGCAGCAAGCCTTGAAACAGACTGCTCATTTAGCCCGTCGGGGTAGCTTGAAATTTACCTCATTGGAGGAAGTCGATCCTTCTACTGAGCTCGACATTTGTCAGCGCAAAGCTGAGGAGATTGAAGGAGAACTCAAGGGTAAACTTTCAGATGCTGCTGCTGATAGGTTAGCTTCTAGGTGTAAATACTTACTATGCCGTCTTTCTCGCTTGCCGGGGGAAGGTGAACAAGTTCAGTTACTCAAGGCTGCTTTAACAACTATCTTGGAACGCTTACAGTGTGATAACTCGCCTTCTACTGATCCTGATAGTGATGGAAGTCAGTCTGATTTTGACGACAACACTCAAGTAGTCAGAAAAATAGTGTACAAAACCGACAAAAGTTTTAACATTAATTCATTAAATTTAAAATACAAAGGTGACACCTGTGCACGCATCTTCTTAACGCGATTGGAGGAACTCCGCATTGCTAGAGGACTTTCAGAACAACGTATTTACGGTGGTTTTGCTGAAATTTTTGACGGTCCTGCTCTTTCGTGGTTTAGGGCGAACCGCGCTGATTTGCCTACGTATCGTGATGTGGTAAAAGCTTTAAAGCAGGATTTCGACATTCCGGATTTAGACCACCAGCTGTTGCAAGAGATTCGTGCTAGAACACAAGCAAAAAATGAAACCATAGTTTTCTTTGTCTCAACTGTGTTAGGTATGTTTGAACGTTTGGGAAGAGAGATGCCCGAAGCGGACAAGCTAGACATTCTTACTCGCAACATACGACCTGAATTTAGCAAGGAATTAGCTTTACATGAAATAACTTCTATAAAACAGCTTAAGTCATTGTGTATGCGTATCGAATTGGCTCAAGTAAAGGCCAGTCACTTTAAAGAACCCATCGTATCTGCTAGGGATAATTCTACACCATCTACTGGTCGATCTTCAGGATCCAGACCGCCTCCTCGGAATAATGCAAATGCCTTTTCTTCCACGTCATACTCAAGAACGCAGGCGGCGGGTGTTGAACTCAAACAGCCGTGTTTCCGATGTGGATTAACTAATCATTTGACTAACTTCTGTAGAAAATCGAGGGAGATTGTTTGCTTCAAGTGCGGTTTTAAAGGAGTCCGTACGCCTGACTGTCCCGAATGTAATCCAAAAAACTAAATCACTCGGTTTCTTTTAATAAAACATCTAATTCTATCTCTGCTCCCTTACGTGTAAAAGAGACCGTTTATTTCGAACCTCCTCGGGGAGATACTAGACTTTTTATTGCGTTGGATGTGCTAAACTTAAAGGTTAAAGGTTTGCTGGACTGCGGTGCAAGTTGCTCTATTTTGGGAAAGAACAGCCATTTAGTGTTTACTGCTCTCGGTATTCCTATCCTTTCGCATAACATACCAGTGGCTCTTCAAGTAGCCAATGGTGAAGAACTTATATGTACTGAATTTATGTCCCTACCAGTTACCTATAACGGCACCCTTCAAGTCGTGAATTTCAACGTACAACCTAAAATTACCACTCCTCTCATATTGGGGTTAAATTTTTGGAAGGCTTTCAAACTGGCTCCTGAAATAATTTCTAGTTTGTCCACTGATGCTAGTATAGCTACCATGTCTGCTGTACCAATCGAATCCGGCTTAAATGACTTAGACTCTTTGACTGTCCAACAGAAATCTCGCTTAGATAATATGAAAATTCTTTTTGATCAGATAAACACCGACAAGGTTGGTCTTGGTAAGACACATATGCTTGAACATGTGATCAACACTGGGAATAGTACGCCCATAAAACAACGATACTACCGTCTAAGTCCTAATAAACAATCTGCTCTAGAAAAGGAATTAGATCGCATGCTTGACATAGGAATTGTAGAACCTTCTCACTCGCCTTGGAATAGTCCAGTCGTAATGGTGGAAAAAGCCAATGGTGACCTCCGGCTTTGTTTAGATAGTAGAAAGGTGAATTCGGTCTCCAAATCTGATGCGTATCCTCTACCCTACGTAAACTATATTTTAGACAACTTACGTGATGCTAAGTATCTTACATCCCTTGATTTGAGCGCAGCTTACCATCAGATACCACTGAGTAACGACTCAAAAGAGAAAACTGCTTTCACGGTACCCGGTCGTGGTTTGTTCCACTACAACCGTATGTGCTTTGGACTTGTAGGTGCATCAGCAACCATGCAACGCCTCATGGACAAGTTATTCACTGCAGAGTTCGATAACAAGGTATTTTGCTACATAGATGACATTATTATCTGCACGTCTGACTTTGATGAACATCTCCGTCTACTGCAAGCTGTCTTTGACAAGCTGAAGGCTGCTAACCTTACAATCAACATTAAGAAGTCGTTATTCTGTCGAAGCGAACTCAAGTACTTGGGCTATGTAGTCGATCGTTATGGCTTAAGAACGGATCCTTCCAAAATAGATGTCATTCTTAACTTTCCTATTCCTCAGGACGCGAAAGGCATCAAGCGCTTTCTAGGTATGGCGGGATGGTACCGTCGCTTTATTAAAAATTTCTCTCAAATAGCTCGGCCCCTGTCCCGGTTAACAAGTAAAAAAGTAAAGTTTGTTTGGTCTGAGGAGGCGAATGAATCCTTTAACTTACTGAAGTCAGCCCTAGTCTCTGCACCCATTCTTAAATGCCCTAACTTTGATGAGCCATTCTATATACATGCCGATGCTTCTTCTTTCGCGATAGGTGCAGTTCTGACACAGAAAATTGATAATTGCGATCATCCAATTGCTTACTGTAGCCGTACCCTGAATACCCCTGAAACTAACTACTCTGCTACTGAACGTGAACTTTTAGCTGTAATTTTTGCTTTGGAGCAATATCGTGCGTACGTGGAGGGTAGGAAGTGCTACATAATCACTGACCACGCTTCCCTTAAATGGTTTTCTAACCTGAAAAACCCTTCTGGTCGTTTAAACCGGTGGGCCTGTCGCCTAAGTCAATTCAATTTTGAACTTATACATCGAAAAGGTAAAGAACACATTATCCCTGATTGCCTTTCACGTATCCAAATTGATAGCATTGACGTACTCTCTACCCAAGATCCATGGTACTTAGACATTTTTAAAAAGGTTTCTGACACCCCTACTCTTTTTCCAAATTTCAAAATCGAAAACAATAAACTTTTTCGCCTCTCTAAAAACAAATATCGACTGACAGCTCAATTCGACTGGAAGTTGGTAGTTCCTTTTGAAGAGAGAAAAGAAATTTTGAACAAGTGCCACGATGACCCTACTGCTGGACACTTTGGCGTTGCTAAAACACACCTTAAGATCGCTCACTTTTACTTCTGGCCTACTCTCTTCCAAGATGTTAAGGACTACGTTGACTCATGCGAAGTGTGTAAAACCTATAAGCCTATCAACCTAGCTCGCCCAGGACTTATGGGGAATCCTAGACGTATCACTGTGCCCGGTGAAGCCATATCTTGCGACATATTAGGTCCCTTCCCACCTTCTTACCTAAGGAATCAATATCTCTTTGTTGTTTCCGATTACTTTAGTAAATATGTCACCTTATTTCCGCTACGAGCTGTCACTGCTCAGGCTATAGTTAAATGTATGGAGAAGAACATATTTCTGGTTCACGGCACACCCAAATACATCTATGTTGACAACGGCTGTCAATTTACGTCAAAAGCCTTTAGAGACCTTGTTGCTAAATATAATGTACCTCATCTATTTTATAACCCACGCTATCATGCACAGACGAACCAGACAGAACGCGTGAACCGCGAATTGGTGCGTACTATTGCGTCTTACGTGCGTTCGGACCATAGAAACTGGGATCGAAACGTGTCGGAGATCCAATGTGCGCTGAACACTGTCGTTCACGTAGGAACGAAGTTCACACCTTATTTTCTAACACACGGTCGCGAGATGATACTGGATGGCACTGTGTACAATGCCAACATCCCTGTTGATGAAAGCACCTTAACTCCTGATAATTATTTGTCGTTCACTGATAATCTCAAAGAGCTAAAGACTATATTCGAAAAGGTGCGACAGTCCCTACTGGCTGCCCACACTCGCAACGCTAAATATTATAACTTACGGAAGCGACCAGTACAGCTTGAAGAAGGGCAAATCGTATATAAAAGGTGCTTTCCCCTCTCTAATGCCGCTAAATATTTTTCGGCTAAATTATCTCCTCGTTTTGAAAAATGTGTTATCCATAAAAAACTTGGACCTTTAGTTTATACTCTGAAATCTTTAAATGGAAAACTTCTTGGTGACTTCCATATTAAAGACCTTGTTCGGCCTGGCGAAGCCCCTCCCCAACCTGATTAGGATGGTTTCTTCAGTATAGCCTGACCTATCTCCTATTGGATATCTCCCAATAGTCAAGCCTAAACATTACTTAACTACGCGGTTATGCAATGGCTAACCCTATAAATTTATTGTGAGAAGCATTACTTATAAAATACGCTTACTCCCAATACCAGACTGTATAGTCATTTGTAAATACTGTCCTAGAATTAAGCATTACTTCAGTAATTCCATAGTTGAACCATCACTAAGGAAGTTGCGTTGAAAAAAAGTAACTCCGGTATGGTCATCCTAAAGAGGATTTTATTGTTATTCCTATGCAACCTTCAATAAAGTAAAAGCCAGTTGCCATAGCACTTTTTGATTTTCTTTTCTTGTTTATAAGGCATGCTATCAATATAAGCAAGACATCTTATGATGCAATTTAGTAATTAGGTTCTTATGTAATAAAGGGATCCCGACGTAGAATTAAGTTATAATAGTTTCTTTATAGGAGGAAACTTTAAGTGAACTCCTGTTACTTAAACCAATTTGGAATGGTAAACATCATTCTCTTATAGTAGTTTAGTTTAATTTTGCTGCAGCAAACCATTTATGTATTTTTATTCCACTCTGTTCCATTGAACTCTACTGATACTGGTGGGCTTTCCTCTGTGTTTTATTTTGCTGTCCCCTTGTTGAATATTCGGTGATGTATGCTCTCAGGATCGCATCATCCGCTTGATAGCATTTTTTTTTTAAAGTAACACAGTTCCTTGGGTGCTCTCTGTTCTCACTGGTTACTTCGACCTCCGCTATAACTTTTTTTTTGGTAAATCTTTATCAAAAAAAAAATATTTAAAAATTTTCAATTTTTAAATATTTTTTTTTTACCCAACTAAGGATGAACTGTAACAATTTACACCCTATTCAACTACGACTCACCTGAGTTTATTTTGTTCAGGTTAGTTCGACATCTAGCAACGCATTTATTTTCCACTTTTGATACTGTAACCCTGTACTTGGAGCACTGTCGGCGATCACACCACTTATTCCACTCATTTTTACCCGTGCACTAATCATCACTATCATCCAATTTCTTACAATTTCAACAAGAAAGTCATACCAAACTGCCGTTCTAAATAACATTGTAAACATACGTGAAATGACAGATCTGCGTTTAGTTCTCCCCTCCGCCTTTCAAACTGTCACGTCTTAGATCAGATTCCGATTTTCTTTCTGAGTAATGTCACAGAATACAAAATAATATTTTTAATCTTTTCATTCAAACTGGGTCGGTTAGGAAAATAATTCTATTAAACAATTTCTAATTTATTCCGAAACTAATATCTCAATATTTTGAATGAGTGACAGGATTGTTTTTCCCTAACAAAACGCATTATGTGACATTCCGTTTCACCTAACACCGGTTCTTACGCGACGCTACTTTCCTCTTTGTTTGATTTATATTGGATGCTGGAGAGTCTTTAAAATGCACCTGTAATTAAATTCTTATTCGTTGCAACAGGCTGGATCATTCCGTTGTTAAATACAAAATCAAACGTGATTTTCTTCATGTCAGTTTGTGGCCTCATTTCCATTTTGTCGATGCACTACTTGTAGCGTAGAACCGAACGAGACATGACATCGTGATTTCGGTTTAGCTCTGCTGACGGGATTCCGTGCCGCATTCCATTTTTGACTTTCATGATGTGAACCACGATCACTACGTACATCCTGTGATTCCAAATGCCCGGTCGGGTAAGTGAAACTTTTTCAAATGTGCCTAAGCACTGTCATCTACGCTCAGTGTTCGGAATTAAATCATTGTTTTTTTTTCTTTCTAGTGCTCGTCACCCGCCTAGTAAACATAAATTCAATTAAAATCCTACATGGATTAATTTCAACTTCTTCCTGCCAAAGACGGCATGCTACACATTCCTGTGGTCCACGTATTCTCTCCTGGTAAGCATTTCTACTAATAATTGTGCTAGCTGATCTATAGAAAGTGTTTATTTGTCTACCGTCTGTGTAGTTTCTTTTACTGATTAGGGCAAATTCTTTTACAGCCTTTAATCCATCCAAACCTCATTGATACCAACGTCCAGTAGTTGTGCTGTGCTGCTGCTTCCTGGTCTAGCTTCATTTACCGTTCGAAGAAACCCCTTAATTGGGTAAGTTTCCTCATCCTTTCTCTTACCACCTACCCACTTTAAAAAATTATTGTAGGTAAATTTCTAACTGTGAATACTTTTGTTCACAGGGTTTTTTTAGTACTCTCAAACTTACCATTTAACCCGCGGTCTACTTTCTCCGTTACCATCTAATTTTCAACATCTCATCGCTGGCTTCATCTTACGAAGTGGACTCGGAACTATCTCCGCTACTGGCCTACATTTTCCTATTCGCTACCCACATTCAAGAGATGCTGCACTCAGGTTGTACCGTTGTGACTTACTTTCGTTATAAATTAACTTTATTACTCTTATAACTGATACCGACAACCTGGTGTACGGCTATAATTAAGTGCGTTTAGTATAAGTTGAACCGTTGTTCCGATGTACTTTACGGTATCGTAAAATAAGTCGCAGGTTAAGTTTAAGTGTGTAGCGCTGATATGTGGCCGTTGGTCATTACCCTGTATCTACCTTGCTCTGTGATCCTGTCCGGCAAGGATACTTAATTTTAAATTAAAATGCTGTGGTGAAATTCTTATTCACGCTGCTGTGACCGGGATTGTTAAATTTTATTATCCGATAAGAATCCGGAGGGTACTTTTTAATCTTTACAAATTTAACCTGCCTGTATGTACAAGAGTTTTTTTTATGGAATAAAGTTTTGTTATTTCACTCAAATATTTGTTTGCTTTCATTTATATCATTCGTTTGACAAAGGGAGTATCTGGCGCCTTTCTAAATTAAATTCTTGATACTGCCTTTTGCTCTGGGACAAGCCAACCCACACCCTGAACTTATAAGTCTCGTCTCTCTTAGCTACCTTTTAACTTTGAAGTTTCTATCTTTTTCTTTGACATGGTTTTGTGCTGCCAGACTTACTAAGGTTGGTGGTTCAAACTATTACAATATTTACGGCCATTCACTTGTTTTTATTAGGGTTCCGTAGCCAAATGGCAAATACGGAACCCTTATAGATTCGTCATGTCTCTCTGTCTGTCTTTCTGTCGGTCCGTATGTCACAGCCACTTTTTTCCGAAACTATAAAAGCTATACTGTTGAAACTTGGTAAGTAGATGTATTCTGTGAACCGCATTGAGATTTTCATACAAAAAAAGAAAAAAAACAAATAATTTTGGGGTTCCCCATACTTGGAACTAAAACTCAATTTTTTTTTCATCAAACCAAAAATGATATCGAGGTTTTTAACATCATTAATTTCTAAACTGAATAGTTAGCGCGAGAGACACCTCCAAAGTGGTAAAATGTGTGTCGTCCCCCCCACGTAATTTCTAAAATAAGAGAATGATAAAACTAAAAAAAATATATATAATGTACATTACCATGCAAACTTCCACCCAAAATTGGTTTGAACGAGATCTAGTAAGTAGTTTTTTTTTTAATTTAGTATTTGTTTGTCTATATAATAACCAATATAAAATGTCCTCACACTGTCTACATTCTGCTTAAGGGCTCTGCTAAGACTGGATTTTATAATAACTTGGCGAATTTGTACGGAATCCTCAGTGCGCGAGTTCGACTCGCACTTGGCCGGTTTTTTTAGTTAATTATCTGGTCGGCCGCTGGGTGTCTTTTGGCCACGGTCTTAAGAGGGTGCATCCGTGCTGAGCTCGCAACGTCGCATTTTTGGTGATTTTTTGCGATTATTTCACAGAAATTGAATGAAAGTATCAAATATCCGTTTGTAGTGCACTTCGTTTTTAGTGTATTAATGTGTCCAATGCAATGATTAATGGTGATGGACTTTTATTTTCGTATTAAAGGGATAAAATACTATATCACGTTTAATAACAAAATAAAAGTCCATCACGATGAATTATTGCATTAGACACATTAATACACTAAAAACGAAGTGCACTACAGACGGATAATTGATACTTTCATTCAATTTTTGTGAAATAATCCCAAGAAATCACCAAAAATGCAACGTTGCGAGCTCAGCACGGATGCACCCTCTTAAAAGCATAATGAAGTGTACAAAACCAAAAATAGTTTTTTTTTTAAATAATACAACATTAAACTAAATCACGCATCAATCGAGTAGTCACACGTAAATAAAAAAAAAATCAATCGTATGTCAAAAAATGCCATACAAAATTTTGGAAAAGAGCTGATACTCTTCAGACTGCAAGACCGATTTTTATCAAACATGGCTAAGAACTGCCACAAGCAAACTAGCTTCTGCATGAAATATCCATTTGAGAGCCACGATTCTACAGACACACACACACACACACACACACAGACAGAGAGAGAGAGAGAGAGAGAGACATCGACGTCAAACTTATTATATAACACCCCTCTTTTAGCGTCCGCAGGGTTAAAAGACTGTTTAAGGTACACTTAACTAATGTCAATGATTTAGGTAATTTCAGCCTCTTAATTTGTTGATTGTGGCTATTTCCAATCTTATTTGCTTTCTCTATCCGCGACTGTACCATATGTTAACATACGCCGGTGTTTTCTTTATTTAGGCTGTTTGTTACTTTTTGTCCGGGGCACGCCTACGGTCCCTCACTTATTATTTATGGACGCGAATATACCCACAGATAAAGTAATTGGAAGAGGGTTTTGAAGATATTGCGTATTAAATGGATGAATAGAGTATTTTAAGTGGCATCACGGTGGTATACACTCCGCATTTCAGGTACGATCAACTGGCGGTCCTGCTGGGCAGGATAATGGCAGTAGGTTGCCGCTCGCCTCGCACGATGGCGTCGCGCGTTATTTTGTGTGTTACTTAGTTACCTAGTTTTGCGGGTAGTAGGACCTTGTGCAAGGTCCGTCCGGATCGCTACCACCATCTTACTCGCTAATCCTGCCGCTAAGCAGCAGTGCTTACACTGCTGTGTTCCGGTGTGGAGAGTAAGACAGCCGGGGAAATTACGGGCACAAGAGGCATTTCATTTAAGTACTCTAGGTTGGCAACGCATCTGCAATCCCTCCGGGGTTGCGGGTGTCTATGGGCAGTGGTGATCGCTTACCATCAGGTGACCCACTTGCTCGTTTGCCTTCTATTCACATAAAAAAAGACCTAGCAACGAATTTGGAATTGAGAATAGTCAAATATTCTTTTTATTATTACAAGCTTTTTAACTTGCAATGTATGTATGTAGGTATGTTTGTCCGAGAGGAATCTTGCGACTCAATTTTGAAGCAGATAACTTCAACCGATTGAGCTGAAATTTTGAATACATGTGGAAGTCGGATGACAATACATTCTGGTAGTAGAATTCTGGTGGCCCTACCGTCTCTGCAGGAGGGAGCTCTTCAACGGTTGGTCCGATTGACTTGAAATTTTGGTAAACGTACAGTCAGGAAAAAAATATTGTATCAAAAACATTTTTTTAGGTTAGGTTAGGTTCTTTATTGAAAGTCGTTTCCAGCTTATCTATAAACCCCAGACGTTACTATAGCGTGCTATGAAATAGTTCAAGTTTTCACATAACTCAAGCCTCCGGATTTGATACCCAGTTTATTTTGTCTACGTATCATCGACATCTTTGTTTCAGTGAGAGAAGTTTTTTGTATTAAAAGTTACATGATGTATGTGTCATTGCTATTTTGTTTTCACAAGCTTTTATTTTAGTGTGTATGCATACAGGATGTTTCTGGAGACGTCAGCAGGAGCTACTGCCATATCCAGTAAATTATAAGCTAGTGTTCAGTAGGTTTTGTATTTGATTTTTGTCGTTAACTTTTAATGGGTGCACGTTTTTTGTCTGCTTGTCTATATTTTGTGGTTTGCCATTTTACTGTTTGGTTAGCTGGAAGAGATCGCTTAAGTTCACGATGATTGATACCGCTTTCCTCCTATCCACCTACAATTATCTAAACGCCTCAGGCTCTGTATACCCCGTGAGGGCTATAGACGTGATTTGTGTATGTATATAGCTAAGCACTTTCAGAAGGAACAAGCTTTCGAATGAAAAAAACCGAATCAAAATCGGTCCATCCGCTTGAAAGCTACAATGCCACAAACAGACAGACACACACAGACGACCCCTCTTTGCCGCGGGGGTTAAAAAGTATCATCATATCAGCCGAAAGACGTCCAATGCTGCTGGACATAGGCCTCCCCCAAGGCTCTCCACTCGGACCGGTTCTGTGCCTTCCGCATCCACCGCGATCCCGCGATCCTGATCAGGTCGTCGCTCCATCTTGTTGGAGGCCTACCAATAGCTCGTCTCCCGGTCCGCGGACGCCACTCGAGAACCTTCTGACCCCATCGGCCATCGGTCCTGCGAGCAATGTGCCCCGCCCACTGCCACTTCAGTTCGCAATTCTTCGGGCTATGTCGGTAACCTCTCAATAAGTGAAATGTAAATTTCTTTGAGAAATAAAGTTCTTTAACCATAACCTTAGTTCTACTGCGGATATCATCATTTCTGGTTCTATCTCGCAGAGAAACCCCGAGCATAGCCCTCTCCAGCCCTCTGAGTGACCTTAAGCTTCCTCATGAGGCCCATCGTTAGCTTTAAAAAGTATAAGACAAGACAATCAATCACTTTATCCTGGACAGAGGTCACCAATTTTTCTATCCAGTTGCATCCGCAAAACGTGCTTTGGTTCAAACAATATTTTATCTAACAGCACACGCGATGTCGGCTCGATTTAAAACTAACCCGATTTAAAAACCTTTTACGTTATCTCGTCCCATTTCAACGACACTATACCTTGCTAGTGTTTTAGTTGGTGTTGCCAGTGTGTTAAAAAAAAGGTTTTGGGCCGTATTCGAAAAAACTAATTGGATTTGTGCATACATTGCTGAGTAATAATAGTCTGAGCTGGTACACACACTCCCCCACTTTGTAGCTTATAGACGTAAGTTTTTAAACAGTAAGTAGAGTTAACTCAGAACTTGGTTACTTTACTAGTCTCCCATTTGTACTATTTTCTTAAAGTCTGTAAGCATACTTCGTGCTTCTTTATAGTTCAGACGTCTGTCACGTAATAAACGGAGATTAATTAAAACAGTAACTTAAATGTACTGTAGGTAGGTAGTTAGGAATCATACTACAGGCGATGCGGCTAGCAACCTGTCACTAATTTGATATTCTGTCCACCTATATACGCCTTCAATCACGCTAAACGTGGCCTTAAGGTCTTGTTACCCTAGGGTCTGTCTACCCCGTAAGGGATAAAGTCATGATTAATAACATGTAGGTATGTAGGTAAGTATGACATAACATTCGAAAATGAAAAAGAAAGCTTTAAAACCAAAAGAAACTAGCTCATCCTACTAATATTATAAATGCGAAAGCTTGTGACGGTATGAGTGAGTGAGTATGTTTGTCACTTCTTCACACTGAAACGACTGGACGGATATGAATAAAATTTGAAACGAAGATAGCTGGTCTCCTAGATTAAAATATAGGATACTTTTTATCTCGGAAAATTGCATAGTTCCCGCGGGATAGCGATAAAAATGTCACAGGTCGTAGCTGCCTAGAGTCGCAACGTAAATACTTACTGCAGAATATACTATCAAGTCTTAACTTTAATTCTACGCGGACGAAGTCGCGGGCAGGAGCTAGTCCAAGATAAGGTAACGTCGGACACCTGAGTTTATTTCTGTCAAGTAACCAAGTTGTATGCACTGTCATACAAAGTTCAAGGGAAAGTTTTAAAAGTCAGCGACGATTCTGCCACTTTGTTTCAGAGTAATGCTACGTTGCAAATACCATTTGATTTGAATAAAAGCGACTCTAAAATGTAAGCAGGAAGGCTGTTTGGATTGCGTATTGTAAATTTGCTCGTTGTTTATAAGGGGTTATAACAACCGAAATGTAATTTAAGTGTCGTGTGGGAACGGACGTGCTCGAGAGGCTGTCCAAGTTCTGACTTGACAAGTTGAAGAACTCTAGTATAATTTCGGGTTTACGTGGAACTTAGTGACTAATTTTACCCGACTACGGCAAAGCCAAAAGGGGGTTATGACTTTGACAGGCTATGATGCTATGAGGTATCTTTAGAAGAGTCTTGATCGTCCGCTGATTTTGATCAGCTATAGGTATGACCATGTCAGCAAATCTAATGTGGCGCCCTCTAAGCATAAATTACTGTGTTAATAAAAAATGAGATAAATTTAGCGTGTTTGGTATCATTAGAAGGGACTCGTATAATTTTAAAAATATATACATTACTAGCATCTGCTTAAATACGGGATAGGCAGAGCCTAACCCCCTTATTCATAAACGCTCTATAGGCTTCTGTTAACTTAACAATCGTTTTTCCTTATCTGTGAAATGTGAATGTCAAAGTGACAGACAAGGACAAAGGAGCTAGCAGAAGCCTAGAGTGTTTATGAATAAAGGGGTATGTTAACAAGACCTAAAGGCCTCGTTTAGCATGATTATGTTATTATGCATATAGGTCGAAAAGAAGAATCTAAGAGCTCAGTAAACACATTCAACATGAAACTACCGTGAGACTCACAAATAATTACAACACAACGGATAACTCATGTATAAAAGCCGAAGAATTGCTCCGACAATTGTTTCGGACTATTTCGAAGCCCTTCATCAGGGAGCGCTCGCCCCGGCGGCAGCGAAACGAACACTGCGCGCCAACGCTCTGCTCGCGCGGCTACTCGGCGCAGCTGACATCGGCGCACAACTACCCTCATTTTTATCGTCATTTTTATTATAGTCTAAAGTAGGGCAGCACACAACACTGATCACGTCACTTTGTTGTTGTTTTGTTGTTTGTTTTTGTTTTGTTTTTTTGTATTCTTCGGCTTTTATATGTGAGTTATCCGTTGTGTTGTAATTCAGTAAACACATGCGTAATACACGCACACTTCGATACGTATGCAGACGAGTTTACCACAAACAAAGCCCACGCGCCATCGTTAATTGCAAGAGCTATAACACAGTTACAGATGACGACCATTGCCCTATAGTGGCCCTATACGTGTTGTATACATGCCGTAACGGTTGTAGAAGCATAATTCTTATGAAGCCCGATGAAGATGCCGAGTACATGGACCTTTTAACGACAACCCTCTTCATCTCTCTGTCCATTTACAAGATTTATTGCCACGGAAAGTATTCGCTAGAACCACCCGTTGACAGGAGTTGAAATATCAGCGAGCTACTAAAGGATTCAGATTGTACCTATTGTGTATGCCAAAGAGGAATTGAAGGCTTAAATAAGCGGAGTTCGTTACGCGTCTTTGTGTGGATGTGCGCGATTATTAGCTGTTAATAGTGTAATGATTTTTGTTAAGTTAGGTAAGCGCTCGTGCATAAATCATGTGATCATAATTTGGCCTTCTTTTGACCACTTACTAAGTTAGCAGAGGCCTTTAGAGCGTTTATGAATAAGAGGGTAAATATTTAGACTAAAAAGTTTAAATGAAATATGTTTAGGGTATTTCTGAGATGCTTTGTTGACTTTTTAATTACAAACTGCATGCAAAAGTATTGATTGAAAGAGTTATGAAAGAGACCGATGAGAAAATATGGGATGTACTGTACAATGGGGTGTATAACAACAATTTTTTTCAGACTATTTTCAACAATACTCTTACACAATACAAATAATACTCTTTATTGAACACCACAAAACAAACTTTAACCAACTTTGGGTGAAACACAAATTTTTGTTCACAACTAGTTTCACGCTGTTTAGGTTAACTTTATGTATATTGTTCACCTTCTAAATCCTTATAACATAGAACAATTTGAACCTAGTATATTGACTATTTCCCAATCACTTACCAGCTATAAATCCACTCCGGGAACAAAGGACAAAACATCGTAAACGATATCGAGTACGGCCATAGATGTGCGAGTTGGGATCGCTGATGCCTAAAGGATATTTTCAAGCTGAGCTACAGAGGCGATAGAATGAGACAAATATATTTAAAAGGGTTAGGAACGCTTTGAAATGAGGTTTATAAATTCGCAATACCTATAATATGTACGATTGAAAAGTGCAATGTTGAATAAATAAAATCAATCAATACCACTCTTGTCTGAGAGAAATCCACAATATTTAGTCAGTTCAGAAAACCTCTATTTTGCTTCTTCCGGGAGTAATGTTACATTAAATGTTAACGTTTGCTTTCTGACAGAATTTGAGAGAAGTTTCATGTCCAGCGCTTACCTTTAAATGGAAAACAAATGATTTTCTCTTCTGTTATTTCAATATTATAACTATCGTTATACTTGTAAAACTTTTTATCGATTCGTCTTATCTCTGCTATAAGGTCAATAGCTTATATATTTTCAACTTGTTAATTATAGATTTACCATTTACTACAATTTAAGTAAACCTGCTGGTATTACAGGACCTTATGACCCGACTACGATTATTTGGGTTATGGATGACGAAGCAATTTATAGTACAATACAGTACAATACAAATACTCTTTATTGAACACCACAAATCAGTACAAAACAATACAGAAATAAAGAACAAAGTATACAATAGGCGGTCTTATCGCTTAGTAGCGATCTCTTCCAGACTACCAATAAGTCAGAGAAATAAGTTTGAGACAGTGTGAGAGTAGTATTATGAATAAGAAGTTTTGGTGATGACTTCTTTGTAATTGTGATGGCAATATCCGTAATAATTTAAGTTTTTGCAGTGGATTTGCATGTCAACTTGAACAAATGTATGCAATAATCTATCCTGTGACTCACATCGGTGGACGAGACAGACAGACGCCCTAAGTGCATCTGTACATAGATCGGGGCAGTAAATATTAGTAGAGGCTGGTGTTCCCACAACACGGCAATTACGCTACTGCACGCAAAAACAGCGGTGCTGCATAGATATATAATATTACTTCGTAAAGATAGACCCAACGCTCACGAGTAATTCGTCCAATGCGGTGATCCTAGAAGACCACCGTGCCTTAGTTTGTGACAGGACGCCGTATCGTTCAGCTGTCAGAGTGTGTCAGGGAAGATGCTCAAATTGCGCAGTAAGCGAATTGTTCGAACAGGCGTATCTTGACTTTTGATATCATTGCGGTGCTGTGAATTAGTGTTACGTTTGTATCATCATCTCTAGCCTCTCCCACTGTTGAGCAGAGGCCTCCTCTCAGAATGAGAGAGCTTGAGTTAATTCCTAAGCGGCTCCCATAACGGGTTAGAAATTTAGAAGAAATCACTTATTTTATTCCCCTTTCTACCTATACGATCACAATCATGCTAAACGTGGCTTTTAAGTACCTATTGTTACCTTACGCAATGTCTACCCCATAAGGGATAAAGACACAATTAATGTACCTACCTCGAAATCCTCCATAGAAAATGGGGATGGATAGGCCATTGCCTAAGGGGTCCTGACGCGAGCATCAGCAGAGTAGCCTTGGAGTGGAACCCCGTTGGCGGAAGAAGAAGACAGGGTCGTCCCACTGAATCCTGGAAGAGATCCATCACGGCGGAACTCAAAGCTGCCGGGATGACCTGGGCCGACGCCAAAGAGAGGGCTCAGAATAGAGAAGTCTGGAGAAAGACTGTCGAGGCCCTATGCTCCACGAGGAGTTAAAGGAGGAATCATCATCATCAATGTACCTATGTATGTACGACACCATTCTTGTGCAAGTCCGACTTTTGACCAGTAGGCTTATTGTCTAACTCGCTCGCAATCGTCATCGTGTTCTTTTTGACAGTTCATGTATGGGCTGACAATTGGCATCGGAATCAGCTAGCTGTCACATTCATACAAGAACTGTCAAAATGAACATTGAACACGATGGCGATTGCGAGCGACTTAGACAATATAAGCCTACAGTTTTTATTTAATACGCCCAGACACGACAAGTGAACCAGCAACAACGCCACTTCCAATTTAAGCCACTAAATCTACTAACCGTTGTAGACCAGAATTGGCAGCCACCAGAACATCTGTCGTACATCATTTGGATCGCGGTAGATAAGTACAACAAACGTTTGGCAAAGACTGCCGGAATGATGCTACCCACTGCAGCTAGGAAAGTAAACAGCCGAAGGTCTGGAGAATAAGGAGCAGACGGTACGTGATCGAACAACAATTGAAGCCTCTGTGAGAAACCAATAAAATTGATGCGTCTGAAATCGTCGTCGTGAAATCTGAAAAATTTGTTATTCCATATACTTACGTCAAAATATAACTACATGGAATGACATAATTTTCAATCCCTTTCTCATCGCGGCTTATTAATACAGACTCAGATTTATTTGTGCACATTTACTAGGCATTTGAGGATGTTTATTTAGAAAATTTCGCCAACATGCCGCTAACTAATGGTTTAGTAATAAATATAATAATATAAGATATCAAATTATATGGCAATCTGTACTATAATTATATAAACTGCTACCTAACTGTATAAAAAAATATCTTTTGTAACAAAAAAGTTGTCACCATTTTATTTTTGGAAGCCCCTACTCTAAAATACACTTTTAAAAGTTAGCTTAGTATAAATTGCTGGTGTCGATATGGTATTTAGGCACCAAAGGCATTTCATCTTAGCTTAGAGAATCCCTCTGCTTTTAAGTAAGTAAGTAAACTCTTTATTATGCAAAAAACATAAGACAAATACTCAGTGTTTCTAGTGCTTAGTACTTAGTGCTTTTGTTAGTGTCTATTGCCATTTACAACATGTATTAAATAAACAAAAAGCATCGTATTGACGCATCTGTGTCCTATTCTTTGTACGGTTACATTGGCTTCAGTAGGCGAGCTCTCACGCAATATATTCGGGCAATGTACCTGCCCGATACGTTCACGCCCACGGCTTGGTCGTAAAATTGTTAGAAAAATTCCTACTGTTTTGGGGGCGCTGCTAGTTCAAGATCAGTTGAATAAGAATTTCTGACGAAATCTTTAGATCCAGCGTATATATTGGATGGCGGGAGATGTTTTACGCATACTTAACTAAGTAAAGATGGATTTAGTTTGTATTAAATATACCTATGTAGTTCGCTGGTCATTGGTTTTTGGTTACCTCCCCTGTACGTAAAGTGAGGATGTATTCTTATCTACTTTATAGGAGTAGAGTCTTTTGATAGATCTTTCAAAAATATGGCTCGTTTGCCAGTTTTTTAAGTCGTTTAAAAATTTTCTTCCACGCTGGTCTGGGAGTAAAGAAAAAACACAGAATGTACCAGTTGCTTCTCTTCCCGCGCAGATGGTAAAAACCCATCGAGAGAATGGGCGAAAATCTTAGGAATCATGTTATAGGCGATGCTAGCAACCCATACACTATTTTGATACCCCTTTCCACCTATACGGCCATAAATATGCTAAACGTGGCCTTAAGGTGCGACCAAACCGCCGCGTATACGCAGTGACGTGTCGTATGCGTCACGTTTTCTCACCGTTTCTTCATACATTTTGTTGCGATTCCGTAACGTCACCGTTTTTTAAGCGGCGGTGTGGTCCCCTTAAAGTTTTGTTAACTGTCTACCCGGTAAGGGATACATACGTGATATATGTTTGTATGTTTAAAAATTGGTACAACATAACTTGAACCTTTGTATCAGAACTCCAGATCCACTTTTTTAGTTTACGGAATTCTCAGACCAACGTAGGTACTTAATTCTTGAGAGAGAAGTAAAATAATATTATCATCGCCCTTAATCATAATAGGTATCATGCATAAGAATACGAGTAACAAGTTGGTGTTGCTTTAAGCTAAGATGAACAGAACTTTGCAGCATTAATTTAACTAAATGTTATGCTGAAATTGCGTCATCAACCTTCGAGAAGTACTTCAGTACCTACCCATTTAGATTAAAGGAGTACGGAATATCATAAGCCATGTAAATAAAGACAATTGACAAGACAATTGTTACTATGTACTTAGTGTATTTCTGACATATATATTAGTTTATCGTATATTTATTTATTTTTATATGTATTAGGGTGTACCTGTATTGTTGTGTAGGTGTATTATTATTATGTTAGTGCTTTATTAGTTTAGGTTTAAATTAGGGTCATTGCTCTTCTAGCTTTCTAGTATGTCTACTCTCTATACTCTGATTTCTGTTGTCCTGTCAATCGTTCGAAGGTTAACTGGAAGAGATCCCTTTAAGGGATAAGTTCGCCTTTGTACATCTATTTGTCTCATTATCTGTAAAATTAATGTGTTTTATGTACAATAAAGAGTTATACTACATACATACAATTGATCCGTGTAGTACCTACCTACACCAAGATTTTGGACATAAAATTACATGTACCTATATACAATAATATAAATAATCACGTCTTTATCCTTTACGGAGTAGACAAGGCCTAAGGTAACAAGGTAAGGTAGGTAATGCCACGTTTAGCATAATTGTTGTTGTATAGGTGGAAAGCGAATCAAAATAGTGATGAGCTGCTAGCCGGCATCATCTATAACCATGATTTTTAAGATTTTCGCCTATACCCTGCTTTTGGTTTTTACCATCTGCGCGGGAGAGAAGAAACAGAACTGGTACATTCTTTGCTCACAGACCTGTATAGAGGGGATATCTAACTAATCTAACTAATATATATTATAAATGCGAAAGTATGGATGGATGGATGGATGGATGGATGTTTGTTTGTTACTTAATCACGCCATAACGGCCCAACGGATCTGGATGAAATTCGGCACATAGATAGAGAAAAGTCTGCAATAGCACATAGGCTACTTTTTATCCCGGAAAATTGCGTAGTTCCCACGGGATAGCGATAAACTGGCAACAGCTAGTATTTTATAAGTTTTTTATCAATAGAAATACCAATTTCAGATGAAACACGATTAATTACGTTAGACGTTGGTAAGACGTGTAATTATGTACCCATATTAATTACCTACTTACGAGTTATTTTTTGAGATTACCTTCGGTAAACCTCCAGCCAATCGCGGTCAATGTCCTGTTGAAAATCTGAATAGAAATAACGAGATATTTGCGCCAAAATCTACATAATTACGTTGAAATGTTTTCAATGGAGAGCAATGAGGTGGAAGGATGAAAGTTGTGTTCGAACTTCAGTCTTTAATATTAACGGTAAACATAACTCTAAAAGCCATATACGATGAATATAATTCTAATATAACAGCAAAGAACCCACCAAACAATAAACATTGGAATAAATACGAAGATAACGTCCAAGCACCAATCGAAACATTCGATGAAATATTGAAACGTCCCTGCTCATTGTCACAGTTTTCATATATTTTGTCCTTTTGTTGGGAGCGAGTGGCCATTGTTTCCCTGTATTCGAATTTTGGGAGTAAGTTTTGCGAGAAGTAGCACGGTATAGATAACATTGTACGTGTGAGGGTGTCTCCATAGTTGGAAGGAATCAGAAGGATAAGTTCAGATCAGCGTGGAGACTCACCTTTAAGAGATTGCAATCGCTGGTGTTTGTAGTTAAAGTTTTTTAAGTTAAGACCAGCCAACAAAGTGGTTTAGCGGAAACAAACGTGAAGTTTTAAGTCGTTCAAGTAATTTTTAGAAACAGACTGTCTCTTACAATATCATCTTTCTAATATTAAAAATGCGAGATTTGTGAGAACGAGTCGATAGTTTATGATTTGGATTAACAAAATAATTTAATACCTTCTTGCGAGAAGCGTTAAATGCATTTTTCGTAAAAAGAAAACTTTGACAAAATTTGTGAGTTGTCATCAAATAAAATTAAGTAATTGATTTAACTTAATTCATCACTACATAGTATAAAACAAAGTCGCTTTCTCTGTCCCTATGTCCCTATATCCCTATGTCCCTATGTCCCTTTGGATTTTGATGCGGTTTTATTTAATAGATAGAGTGAATCAAGAGGAAAGTTTATATGTATAATACAATTTCTAAACGACACTGAAAATTAGAACACAGAAAAATCCGAAAAGTAAAGCTATGGCCGGGAATCGAACCCGGAATTCAATCGGGTATCGGGGATGTATAATACATGCATAATATACCGTGCGCAGCCGGGGCGGGTCGCTAGTTCAAATATAATGAACCTCGGAGCTTCAGCAACGTGTACACCAACCTCTTTACAGAGGCAATATAGTTTGGCCTTTAGGTCTTGTTACCTTAGGCTCTGTCTACCCCGCAAGGGATAAAGACGTGATATATGTGTGTATGTATGCATGTATATTAATAGTTAACATACCTACAAAATATAAACATACAATTTAAATATCAAAATTGCCCAGAGAGCTAAAAAGTTTGTTTTAGCTCAAGCATAAAAATCCAACTAGTAATTTTGACAGAGTTATACAGCGCAGTTTTATGTCAAAGGAAATAAACAAATAAAGGAAATAAATAAAGTTATAGCATAGGAAATAAACTGGACAACATGTGTGAGGTGGACCTTTGATGATATCATGGTATTATGAACATTGTATCCATAGTTATCTAGAAATTTGATCAAGGTCAGGGGTGTCTTGTTATGACCTGTTTAACGATCATGAAGCTGTAAATTTTGATTTATGATAGCGAATTTAATCGACAAGGGTTATCATGGATAGGGAATCAATTCGAGTACTGGTCACTTTATTAAGTGTCACAGACGGGTGCTATTGAAATGCTGAATAAGGTCTTAATTATTTTGTCGCACTGTGAGTTGTTTTGGTGGCTGTGTTGGAGGTTCTTGGGTTTTTTAAAAAGATAAAATGAATCTGTAAACAGAGGGCTATTAAAAAAAGCTGAGCTGTCGTTGTTTATTTAAATTTAAGTTTGAGTTGCCTTTTGTATTCTTGGCTTAGGTATCCAGAAAAAAATCGTACGGTAAGAAACGTTACTCCTTAAATATCCTTCAGGTTGAGGTCAGCCCTGCAATATATGAAACAGCATAACACAAAAAGCTATAATATTTATACCATCAATTTAGAAAACTTTAAAATACTTTTACTAACTTCAAAAATTTACGCTACCAAGAGGATAGCGCTGCGAGCTTTAGGTGCCTCAATAAAAGGTGTCCACCAAGCTCTCGTTATAAATCACGGACAAACATAATCTTTTAACGCCATGCTCCTACATTCTTTTAGCTTAGAAAATTCCATGGATTCCCGTAGTCTGGACACCCTACTGTAGACATTCCGTCTGCGACAACAAACGACTACCCAACTAGTGCCCGAAAGTACCTGAAGTCGGACATAATACAACTCTCGGCGAAAGTTTCGCCGAAAAATAAGAAGAGAGATTTCGCTTCATTTTCAATGTAAGCATGATTTCGATATATCTAGCTTGGACGCGACGTGATCGCTTTTAGTACAAAGATAGTTTAATAACATACTTAAAATTGCTTATAATAGACATCCGTTACTTAGAGCCTCATAACGTATTGTGCATGACACCGAATCGTAGACAATCGGTGTTGCACACTGACAGGCCTTGTACTCCGAAATTCGATTTTCGAAGTTCGTGTAACGCCATTCCGGTCACACTAATAGGAATTTATTTGAGAGTGAGAGGGAATGGTATGATACAAACTTCGAAAATTGAATTTCGGTGTAGCCCCTCAGTATGGTACGTGGCCTCGTAAACTTCGAGGTCTACGCCATTAATAACATATGTAAATTGATACAGATTTCCGTTTTATAATCTAACTAATATTATAAATGCGAAAGTATGGATGGGTGTTTGTTTGTTACTCAATCACGCCAGAACGGCCCAACGGATCTGGATGAAATTCGGCACACAGATAGAGAAAAGTCTGAAATAGCACATAGGCTACTTTTTATCTCGGAAAATTGCGTAGTTCCCGCGGGATAGCAATAAATGAATTCTTTGCAGACGAAGTCGCTGGCAACAGCTAGTTTTAAATAAAAATCATTGTAGAGTGATAAGTCGAACTAACCTAACCTGCTGAAATATCCGTGAAAATTCTGAGAGGTCTTGGGTCTTACTAGGATGTCTTAATGCGATTCAATTCAGACTCAGTTCAGCTAGCTTATTACGTAACTCGCTCGCAATCGCCATCGTGTTCATTTTGACAGTTCTTGTATGAATGTGACAGCTAGCTGATTCCGATGCCAATTGTCAGCCCATACATGAACAGTCAAAATGAAGATGATGGTGATCGCGAGCGAGTTACGTAATAAGCATGCAGATTTTAGCTGTCATTTTGTAGTATGGATCTGACAGCGAGCGAACCAAAACTGAATCGGAATTGAATCGCACTAAAGCGTCATGGTAAGGCCCCTGTATTTGGTTTTATTTATGTATGTATGTATGTAAACTCTTTATTGTGCAAAATAAACAAGGCAAATACAATTGACAAACACCGAGATTCATGCACAAAGGCGGACTTATTCCTTTAAGGGATCTCTTCCAGTCAACCTTTGAGTGGATGAAAGGGTTTTAATTCCCGTTATATAATTTCTCTGTTCTTCTTGGCAAAAGATAATCCAGCAGAACAAAAAAAAGACAGCATGTAAAAAGGTCTTTGCAGCTTACGAACTAAAGTTTTTGTTTCTTGTTTTTTTAGTTTTGATTACGTAGGTATTAAAAATCGGTTTCGGTTTCGGCGATAAATTCGGCCAAAACTTCCTTCGCCCAACTACTCCTAACTTTCTTAAGGAAAACGAGGAGGACAGAAAAAGTTTGAAGTTACAAACTCTTGTTTTGTATGGGGCTTCTTAATAAATAACTTACACAGAACTATTCGTTGTTCCGGTCACACTTGCGCAGCTTGTTTTAGTTCTTATTTTCTTTTATTGGAAACCATTTTTAAAAGTAACCGCATTCATTTTTTCCATCGGTATCGTCATTTTATTGGTCACTATAAAGAACTATAGAGATACATTTGAATTGGCACATCTGTCCTGTTACTTGTAAATTTATTGTGTTTAAATAATGCAATAAATTACACGCACGCTTTTTATTTCCAAAGATATCGATTCAGTGATGTCATTCGACTATTAAATAATTTCCTAGAGACGATACGACTATTCCACGTTCGCACCCATCTTCAGTCTATTACATCCCACTGTTTCTGGTTAAAGACCTCATCTCGGATTGATAGGACTAACCCCCTTATTCATATAAACGCTCTGTAGGTTTCTACTTACTTAGCAATCGTTTGTCCTTATCTGTCACATTGACATTTACCTTTCACAGATGAGGACAAACGATTGCTAGGTTAGTAGAAGCCTATAGAGCGTTTATGCATAAGGGGTAAGACAGTACGGTTTCCACAAGGTCTAGTGTCGATTTTGAACTTCACACACATCATTAAACAGCTTCGCACAAGGTTTACTCACGAAATCTTCTTCCAGTGGAAAGCTCATGATGTTAACAAGGTGTTAACCTGGATTAAAACCCATGACCACTAGGCTACCATCATGCTTTGAGGTAATATTGTAAAAAAACTCTATCAACCCTGTCTGTTCATTATTCCTTTCTGTCGGCAAACGTCCTTGGCGTTAGTTTTTTGTTGTAACGAGCATTTTTAACGCGTTTGCATTAAACTGTCGAACATAATGAGAACTATATTTAATGTCATTACTTGCCGTTACAGGCTCCCAATTTGTCTATAGAAATGAGACGCATGCTAACGCGATCAAAGTCTAAGTTTTTGCAACACAATACTTTAACTTACTAGAGGCTCTGTTATCGTGGATAGCTATTTTGAACGAAGTCAATTTGAGCTAAGTATTTCTTAGAGAAATATCTTTAAGCAAATATCGATAACAATAAAAATGGAAACGCGAGCTTAATTCGAGTAAAAACGCCTTCAGCGATCGCTCGGGCGTATCAACCACAACAGCCACAGTAATTTCACCACAAATATTCTCCTTGAATTAAAAAATATGTCCGCAATTCTTGAATTCCAACGTAAACACTAACCAGGAATACCTTGAAATATCTAGGAATCCCAATGATCCACTGCATTCAGTCGGGATCAAAGCGGCAAGTCACGACGGAAGGCAAAAGCCTCGAGGAATGCAACGTTGGTACCCGGCTTGAATATTTTTTAACACAAAATAAAAGAATGACCAAATGAAACTATTTTTGAAGCAAGAATGTTTATGGACGTTAAAGACGCTCACAATTGACCGCTTAATCAAATGCCTGAAAATAAAAATAAAGGATCAAAATTTGTAGCTAAGGAGTTACCCAAGAAAACTGGCATCAATAAAAAAATTTCGACTAAAAAACCAAAATAAAACGGGCACGGCAAAAACACTTCCTACTAAGACATTGAGCATCCGTTTGCTTTTTATCACTTCGTTTAAGTAGGTATTTGGAAAATTATTCATACTAATAAAGAAGTCATTCTTTTCTTCTACTATGAAACGTTTTGAGCTGCTATAACCGAGTCAGCTCACGTTCACCCCTTGGCAACTAAATGCATACGTAAGCCATGTATGAATACAAGAACTGCGTAACGAATTGAAACTATTGCGTCTCATTCATTCGCGCGAAATACTTTTCGCTATCTGGCCCGGAAGGAGGCAGCCCGTTGTGACATTCTTGAGATGTAAATAGATCTTCAGATAAGCTTCGATATATGGCGGCAATTTCCTCCGTAGAAGGGTGAACGGAAAAGCGGGATATATCGCCTCACCCGTTCCTTTTTATGTGCGAATTCTATAAGTGTGACGCAACTATTGGTGCAATATCGTTTTGCTGGTGCCCTTTATTCACAGTGTTAAGTCGTTGGGCGAATTGTAACTCTTTGTTGATCCTGGTTTCCTGGTAGCGCCGGTTGACGATTTAATATGGGGGGTTATCTATTTTAAGATGATGCCTATTCCACTCACGATTTCTCGAGAAACGGAAGTCGCGGTATCACAAGGTTTGATTTTTTGCTCAAGTTTGTAATATTCTGGTTTATATATAATTTATTATGAAAAGCTTCTAAAATACTACTATAATAAAAACTTAACTATTACAAAGAGTAAAAATAAAAAATAATTACTACGAAAAAGTTGTCAAGACAGTCTGTCAGTCAAAGTCAGTTTGAAATATTTAGTTTAGCTGGTAGCTGGAACTGATGAAAGTACAATAGTATCCAAGTGGGTACTATTATACTTTATCAGTGGGGTTTGTGTTCGAAAATATAAGTATACTAGCTTCTGCCCGCGACTTCGTCCGCGTAGAATTAGATTACAGAACTGATGTTGATAACAATGTATTTTGCTTCGACCAGAAAATATGACAAGCACTCACTGGCCATGCCTAAGAGAACCTAATGACACTCTCAATTGAAAGGAATAATGCTTCTTTTCCTGATCGCTGCCTAATTTTCCAGTCTTGTCTCTGTTCCAACGCCGATTTTCCAAGAAATCTATAAGCTATATATACATTACATAATATAAATTAACTCTTTAGACAAAGCCTAAGATGAAAAGACCTTAAAGCCAGGTTTGTGGGCGTATAGATGGAAAGGGCAATAAAGATGGTGATGGTACTTGCCACATCGCCTATAAAAATGATTCATTAGATCTTCCTTGATTGGGCGCGGGAAGAAACGCAAGCTTATGATACAAACAAAGCGATGAAAACTTTTATTTTTCCAAAACCGTAACCCATTAATCCCATCATTTATTCTCGAAAAATAATTGACACACATAAATTTAACATACTGTTCCGCGCGATGTGAGCAATTTGGGGAAAGCAATTGCGACCATACATCACTGTCTTATCGGTGGATCTACGGGCCGATTGTCACTGTGGATTTGACGCCATTTTGCTTTTTGCTGTATAGAGTGCTTTGAATGTTACCGCTAAATGGCACAAAGGGAATGCTTGGGGTGCAATGCGTACTCTGTAGGTATTAATGAGTTTGTTGCACGAATTCCATAATATACCGAATATGGAATTGATTTAGAAATGCGGTATTTGTCTATTGTTTGAGAAATTGCGTGTGTATTGTGGAAGGCAAGCAATGATGTCTCCATGTCTCAATTATGTTAGACATCAGTCAGAATTATTAAATACTGTTAAAAGTTATCATTTAGGTGACATTTTGAAGACTTTTTGATAAGGCATCTCTGTTAAATAAATAAGTATGTAAGTAAGTAAATTCTTTATTATGTACCTAAGTAGTATAAGTTTACAGAAATTAAAATGTTGGTAAACCCACGACGGAACGGAGACGGTATATGCGTTTAGGGTGATAGGTTGTGTGTGTGTGTGTGTTTGTCCGCAAGCGCTTGTTCCTATTTATCTTGAGAACGGTTGGACCGATTTAGATGCGGTTTTCTGTATTAGATTCGTAGTTATATTAGTGTACTGTCATCGAAATTCTATTTATGTTCCAAACTTCAAATTAATTGGACCATTAAAAGAGATGTCTATCTCGACATTAAGTTTCAAGATAACATTGTTGGTTACTTAATTAATTTTGTTACAGGTGAAGCTAATGTAAGAGTATTAAAATTAATAATAATTGATAATCGATATCGCATGCCAATTGGCACACGTTGCTCTAGTCCCAAATTTTAAGCAAAGCCTGAACTGTGGGTACCAGACAAAGGGCAAAATAATAATTATGCTTATTAATGGAGATAATTACAACCATATTATTTAGGTAGTCCATAATAAAATATCCATAATATTTTCCATACTCAATCTGTTCCGACTAGAGAACGCAACTGAAACCTCAAGCTTCATAGTCAGGAGCTAGCTTTTCGGTCATGTATTTTTAAACTACCATAACGAAAATTACGAAATCATTTGCAAATTTTGCCAATGACAAGTATTTAAAAAACACCATATTAGCTTCTACCAACAAGCGTCGTAAATATACCTGGAAAATTACCATAATTGCACTACAATCCTAAACACTGTAATTTACCGAATAACATGCAAACAACTTGGGAATCCATTAATTTGTGCGAACCAAAGAGTTCCGATTTGCATAGTCGATACCAAGTGCCTAATTTGTAATTAGTTAGGTCGCATAAATGATAATAGCTGATTAAAATGTTAATAGTGCGATACGGTACTTTTCGAGCCGAACGTGAACGAGAACGGAATATTTTTGGATGTGGTAAGATTATTGAACCAGCCTTTACTTTGCGGATTTCCGTTTGAGTGAACAAAAAAACCGGCCAAGTGCGAGTCGGACTCGCGCACCGAGGGTTCCGTACAAATTCGCCAAGTTATTATAAAATCCGGTGTTAGCAGAGCCCTGCTCTAAAGCAACATGTAGGCAGTGTGAGGTCATTTTAGATCTCGTTCAAACCAATTTTAGGTGGAAGTTTGCATGGTAATCTAGGTAAATCATATATATTTTTTAGTTTTATCATTGTCTTATTTCAGAAATTACTGGGGGGCACACATTTTACCACTTTGGAAGTATCTCTCGCGCAAACTATTCAGTTTAGAAAAAAATGATATTAAAAACCTCAAAATCATTTTGACATCCAGCGATCAATCAAATTTCGATAGTCTGTGGCAAAACCAGTTTAGACAACTTTCAAGATGCGATAAAAAAATAACTTTAGAGTAAAATAGCTAGAAAAAAATACTATGTGACTGGAAAACCTGTGCTAAATAGAGGAATAAATTTATTTTTACAGTATTGAGATATTTTAATGTCGAGAAGCATTATTCAAACGTTCCCGATACGGTACTCCATGCATTGACGTTTATGTCACTAATACAAATCCAGAGAAGAACTCTTGCACTTACTAAGTTTCAACAGTACCTATAGGTCTGTCTGTCCGTCCGTATGTCACAGTCACTTTTTTCCGAAACTATAGATAGTTAGACAGACAGACATGACGAAACTATAAGGGTTCCGTCTTTTGCCATTTGGCCCTGTTATGTCCCGCATTTTCTTCTATCAGTCCAAAAGCAAAATCTTTGAGTCGATGCATACGTTTGCCGCTTCAAAACATGTCCAACGCTTCCCAGTCTGTGGTTTCTTTGAGCACTTATCTTAAACTGTACTAAGCAAAGAGCCTTGCGTGGTCACCTTTGCTGGCCACGATTTAGCGTGAATATTGCGACTTTGTGATACATTGCGTGTCTTTCCAGTTAACCTCTGCACGGTCAGCGTCTTAGCGAAACAATGAATAGAGAAATGGCTCACCACGCCACCTATCGCGGATACTCGTGGTAAAGCTGTTAGAGATTACAGTTCAGATACTGCTTTTTGCAACTGGTAAACCAAAACCAAAAGCTGTTGAGGTCTGCTTATTACATTTTGCTTATTAAGCATTATCATTCCATTACAATGTTGTGTTGGCGTGTATTGGAAATGTGCTAATTTGACGTGTTTGTTTTATCTGTGGTTTGGCTCTGATTTTAGATAGGTTTTATACTAACCGTTACTGATACTAAATTGGAGTACCTACTTTGAAATAGATTTTTTGAGATGATTAGTAATTTTAAACGCTCAGGGATTAGTTGCTCGTGGATTTCTGGAGATCTATGGACAGTGGACGTCCTATAGCTGATATTATTATGATGTTGATGATGATGATGATGAATTTCATTAAACTCAAAAATGTAATTCAAGACCTACAAATAAAAAATAAAGCATTAAATGTCAATGAATTGGTTACACTAGATAAGGTTAATAAACCAATTAGTGTTTAGGCCTTCATGTATATTATTTGGGTTTGAGATTATGCTTTTTTAAACGACACCGAAGTAAAGGAGACCTTTAGTTAATTCAACTTTAACCCGATTCTAATTGTCGCTGTAGGCGTTAAACGGAAAAGGAATAAAGTTACAGTCGATCTCCAAAACAAATCTCATTTAACTCAAACAATTCATTAAAACAAACCATTTCGGACAAATCTTTCGTTTGACTTCAAAAATTTACAATTAACAATATTAAATTTCGAGTCATTTAGAATCACTTAAACACAGTATCGTAATACAATAAGAAGGTACGAACACTGATAACAACGGACTGGCCTGCGAAATATGATCTAATTTGGCTTCTAATCCGATGTTGTAAACTCAATTTGTTGCCGAAGTGGTGTAAATTAAAAGCTATTTGCTGTGAACGGATAAGGTAAGGTTAGGTCTATTTTAGCCTTCTGGGATAAAAGTTCGTCTACAAACCCTCTTGTTAAGAGTTTTTAGAGCTGGGGCCTTATCATGACGTCTTAATGCGATTTAGTTTAGATTCGCTCGCTGTTAGATTCATACTAAAAGTGACAGATAAAACTTGAACTGAGTCGGAATTAGGACGTCACGGTAAGGCCCCAGCTCCGTTTAAGTCAACTAATTTGCCACTCCAATATTTTGACGAAAAATTACCCCTAAGCCCTAAAATAATAATTATTTAAAGCGTTTTGCTAAATGGCGTACTTACTGTATTGTTCCTAATAAGATGCCTAATACAAGGTGTCTAAATTTGAGATTCTTAAGGTTTTATCGTAATTTTGGAATACTTTCATGCTGGTCTAGAAGCAAAGGAAAAACTTAGAGTGTACCCAGTTGCTTCTCTTCGTAAAATCCCGTAGAGGGAATGGGCCATCACTGTTTTGATTCCCCTTTCCACCTATACGCCCACAATTATACTAAGCGTGGCCTTCGGGTCTTGTTACTTTAGGTTCTGAGTGATTTATGTATGTATATTATGTTAAATTCAACCGTACACATTGCACTTTGAAAATCGACGAATACAGGAAAATATTTGTCAACCACAGTTCAAACATCTTGAAAACATTTTTCTTCTTCTTCTTCTTTAGCCATTCTCAATCTCTAAGGTGTAGGCCTCCTTCAGTTTATGCCATCTGTTTCTGTCTTGAGCAGTTTCCAACCACTTTGTTCTCGCCAGTCTTTTGATGTCGTCGTACCAACGCACCTGCGGTCTTCCTCTGGGGCGTTTTTCGCCCCACGGTCTCCATTCTACCACTGCCCTGCACCACGAGCCATGCTTGCGGGCGACATGACCAGCCCACTCCCATTTCAATTTCGTAACCCGTTTAGTCACATCGCTCACTTTGCTTTGCTCTCTGACCCATTCGTTTCTTTTACGGTCTCTCAGCTTACGTATGGGGCTGAGACGTGGGTTTTTACTAAGGAGATCCTCCACAAACTTCAGGTGGCTCAAAGAGCAATTGAAAGAAAACTGGTAGGAGTTACGCTGAGAAACCGAAAACATTTTTATTATGTGTTATATCCGACTAACCCAACCGCCAGCTGAAGTAATAATAATCATCATCATCAAATCAGCCATAGGACGTCCACTGGGACATAAATATGCCTCCCCCATTAGACCTCCAGTTGCCTCGGTTGGAAGCGGCTTGCATCCACCGTAAACCTGCCACTTTAACCAGGTCATACGTCTATCTTGTTGGTGGAAGTCCTACGCTGCGCTTTCAGCGACTTACCCCCTTATTCATAAACGCACTATAGGCCTCTGTTAACTTAGTAATCGTTTGTCCTTATCTGTCCCTTTGACATTTACCTTTCACAGATAAGGACAAACGATTACTAACTTAGCAGAGGCCTATAGTGCGTTTATGAATAAGGGGGTTAGGGTCTGTTTCTGTTGTGTGTGTAGGGGTGTTGTGTCTTTTTGTTGTTTTGTTTTGGTGTGTTTGGGTCTGTTTGTTGTATTGTGTTTGTTAGTAGAGCCTGATATTTTAAGTGTCGGTTATCTATGAGTCCACCTCTATTTATTACTACAAAACAGACAGAGACTCATAGATAACTGACACTTAAGATAATTGGAGCTTGACAGAGAATGGCGAAACAGGCCCTAAGTGTATCATCAGCATCACCAGCCTATACACGTCCCACTGCTGGGCACAGACCTCCTCTCAGAATGAGAGGGCTTGGGCTATACTTCCCACGCGGGCCCAGTTCGGATTGGGAACTTCACACACACCATTGAATTGCTTCGCAGTTGTGTGCAGGTTTCCTCACGATGTTTCCTTCACCGAAAAGCTCATGGTAAATTTCAAATGAGATATCGCACATAAATTCCGAAAACTCAGAGGTGCGAGCCCGGGATTGGAACCCACGACCCTCTGCTTGAGGGGCCACAGGTCAAACCACTAGGCTACCACTATTACTATTTTATAATCGCCTTTGACTTATACCATGGCCTTAAGTGGGCGTAAAGCGCGATAGGACACCGCCGCCTAAGGAACTGCGACCCTTATCAACATTGTAGGGTGACTTGAATTCCGTAATACACAGAATGACACTGTATACAACCATCCTTGAAACAATCCGAACCTTGTTAGAACTGCTCAAGGTGTATAATTGTTTGGGATTGTAGCAAATGTTAAGGCGTTGTTGTTATTGGTGTTTCGAAATTTAGTGCCGCCCTCATATTAACTTTGTTCGGTTCTATTGTTTTATCCTACCTTGTTTCAATTACCTTCTGTCCAAAGTCAGGTGAAAAAATCCATCGTACTATTTTATTCAGGGTCTTACATAGTTTTCTTTTGGATTTGTTGCTTGTTGGTTTGTTAAAAGTCGATAGTTCGTTCGAGGTCGGATTGAGCCATTTAACCGTGGCCTTTCTCCTTTTAGTTTAGTTATTTCCGTATCTTTCTTAAGTTAAGCTCTTTTTTTAACTAATACTTCGCCAGCATGTTGTCGTTTTGCTAACGGTGGGCACACGTGCCTTCGTTGTGCGTGAGTTTTCACTAAGATCGTCTACATAAGTCATCTTCGGACGCACGAGCATCAACCTGACAGAGTCGAAGTGGTCGGAAGTATCATAATCATCAATTTTTTTTGCATCGATCTGTGTACAGTTTTGACTTTAACATGGAGATTCACTAAAGTTAGGTCAGTTGATTTTCTACTAGCAACATTTTCCAAATTTTGAGAAATTTTCTTCAATTTCAGAGTTTCGTGCACCCATCAGAATCTGCCTACAAATTGCATAGTTTTGCAAACTTGATTAACGTTGGGACTCAAAGGACCTTGCTTCCTTAATGCCAACCCGCATCAATCTTAGACGTTGTGGTAAACATACGTACGGAGAACTTGTCTTAGGGCCTGTTTTACCACTCTCTGTTAAGTCCCAGTATCTATATGATGTATCTGTCTGCTTCGTAGTAATAAATAGGGACGTAATCATAGATAACTGACACTTAAGATAATTTTGACTTTAGACACTTGGGTCTAATTTTCAACAACGTATTTCAATGACGGCAGGCTCTTTTCTGCAAAAGCAACTGCATCTCCATCGTCAACTTCATTTTGTTTTTATACGTCAGACAGAGACAAAACATACTGGGTGTTTTAAATTGTTCCGGAATATTTCAGAAGTTGGATGGATTGAGCCTTGTAAATGTTTTTTAGGATTTTAGGATCATAATTGTAAATTTTTTTCACACATTGATCGATGTTTAAAGTGAACCGCGTCAATGGCGGACAAAGTTTTGAATCAAAAATTTAAATCACAAATCTTTGTAGGGGTGTTCAGACCTGGCCCCTATTTCACAAACGCGACAAATGTCAGCGACAAGTGTCAATTAATTTTGAATGTTGAGGTATTTACAAAAATACTTTTTGTTTTTGTTTAAGTTATTAAGTCCCGTTTTATCTAACTAATATTATAAATGCGGAAGTATGCATGGATGGATGGATGGATGGATGGATGGATGGATGTTTGTTTGTTACTCAATCACGCCAGAACGGCCCAACGGATCTGGATGCAATTCGGCACATAGATAGAAAAAAGTCTGGAATAGCACATAGGCTACTTTTTATCTCGGAAAATTGCGTAGTTCCCGCGGGATAGCGATAAACGAATTTTTTGCCGACGAAGTCGCTGGCAACAGCTAGTTATATAATAATTCTGATTACATTATAAACTCTACAAGAATCCACGCGTGTAGCCTTCGTATTGACCACGCATTGCATTTCAAACTGACACTTGTCACCGACAATCGTCTATTTGGTGAAATAGGGGCCTGCTGATATATCTTATTCCGGAAAAATTCTGAGAGATCTTTTATATTTGGCCAAGACTTATTATTACACTACGGTATTAAAAACGCATACGAACTCGAATGCCTTTGGGCCCTCTAGCTTAGTTTAGCTTAGCCGTCCCCTACTCAATACCTCTGCTTCAAACATTTTGTAAACCTAATTTGTCGAAATGCTTATTACGGTTTCCGTAACGTATAACCCACTTAATAATACATGATAAATGATTCATTTGCCTGTACATAATAAATAAGCCATCTCGTCTGATAGATTCGTAACGACGATAATAAATCATATTAATAGATTCTGCCAGTCTAGTTTCCATTTGGTTTATTGTAGAATTATCGTAAATGGTTGAGATTTGCTGTTCAGTGGTTGAAGTGATTACATTATGGAAGTATTAAATTGGTCCATTTGAATATTTTATGATAGAAATAGATTAGGAACGGAAGTGTTTGACCGAGTGAATGAAAAGCGGTGCTTGTTGAAGTTCATCGAGAACAGAGAAAGAAAGATGTTGGGACACCTGATACGACACGACGAATACATAAAGATCATAATTGAAGGAAAGTTTGAAGGGAAGCGAAAGAGAGGAAAGCCTAAAAAAACATTTATGGACCAGGTGAAAGAGAGCGTAGAAGTCGTGACGTATCAGGAAGTCAAAGAAAAGGCCCTGGAAAGGACCACATGGAAATTGCACGACCGACAAGAGCCTAGCTCTTAAGTTTAAGAAGAGAGAAAAGAGGAACTAAATAAGCACAATAACTTTTTTACGCATCTGAAATTTATACTTAAAGTTTAGTCCATCAAGAAAGTCCTTTTCCGCGTTAAGGTTCAATGTCAATTATAACTACGGCTTAAAACAGATCCCTTAGAACAGAGACCTTTTGTTTTTTTCTCATATGCCTAAGAATATTGATGCGGGCCACAGCTTAGTGTACCTTGAAATACCTATCTTTTTATGCATTATTACTTTTTCTTTGGCGGCATATTCATCACATTTTCTTACCCGATTTAAAATGATTAAATCACCCCATCCTTGCGTTGTAATGTGCAGCACGCGCAACATAAAATAAAAAATGTCTTAAATCGTGTAGATCAATTTACCTTAGCAACAAAAATAATATTCTGTAACATCTTCGCAGTCTGCCCGCAGGGTATAATGTGATGAACCTTACGACATATTGTATTACAAACCTTTAATAACCTTTTCATCTCTCTTGTCTCTTGGTGACTTTATTTCATTAATAAGTGTGGGAGCAATATTTGTCGTCGGTGCAGTAACCAAGATAGAAGGAACCCTTAACCATGTAGCTGAGAAGGTAAGAACAGTCCATGTAAGACTGGAGACTTGACGTTAGGTAATCAGGGGTATTAAGACAGTTAAACATGACAAATACTACATGATGTGTTGGACAAATGGGTCGACTAGGGTTCCCAGGAGCTTTTGTTCTGTAATGAATAATTGTTATTGTTGGAATCTAGAAGGAATTGTATGAGTATATGACTGTAGGTATACCTACGCATATTATACAATCTATTGTATTATGTGAAAATTTAGGTAGCTTAATATTACTTTTACATACATAGCCCTTAAGGTGTCCCGGTCAAAGTGGAGATGGACCGGCCACATTAGTCGCAGAACAGATGGCAGATGGCCACTTAAGGTTGCTGAGAGACCCCGGGTAGGAAAACGCAGGGTCGGGAGACAGCCTGGTCGATGGGTGGATAACATCGTAAAGATAGCGGGAAACGGCTGGATGCGAATGGCACTACTTGGCGTGCTCATGAAGAGGCCTATACCCAACAATGGGTGATAACAGGCTGAAGAAGAAGAAGAAGAATGTTACTTTTACATTTTGACTATAAATAGACATACTGCTTAAATGAGTCCTCCCCGCGACCCTGCACCGCGCAGGCGAAGACTCATCTAAGCGGTCGGTCTGTAATAGTTTTAGTGTAATTTGTGGCACTTCTATTTTTGATTATGAGATAGTTATGATGAAAAGAGCACTTAGCGTAGTATAACGACGCGTACGGTGTACCATTTTACTTTAGTAGGTATTTTTGATTATGAGATAGTTATGATGAAAAGAGCACTTAGCGTAGTATAACGACGCGTACGGTGTACCATTTTACTTTAGTAGGTAGGTACGTAAAGTCACGTCAAAACAAAACATAGATCTAAAGTCAATCGATAAATCGACAAAGGATTTTTTTTCGATTAGGAAAATTTCCGATCATTGTTCACAATTAAAAAATCATCTCTTTCCCCTGAATTATTCACGAAAACTGAGAAGTATCAAATGTCAACATATCTCTTATCAAATTACCGATCGCAGAATTGACGTCACCCTTATAATATTTATTTACAATTCCATAAAATCACCCTTCCGAGTCGAGCGACCTAATTTCGCGACCTCGGCTTCAACTCGGGAAATTATATTTGATGTCGCTTATAATCTCTTTTTATTTATCAGAAAGAAATTTAACTTGCCAATGGTATTGGCTTGATTTTAATTCGAACTGGCGTAAAGTGAAAATAAAAGTTGGAAATAATGGAAGATTTCCTTTCAATTGAATATCATCTATTTCTGTCTGAAGTGTGGAAGTCAAAAATATATTGCGGTGTACCTATACTAGACATTTTTTTACGCTGTAGCGTCAAAGGGTAGTTACCATTTTAAATTATAATTTACGATGAAAAACTTTTACAGGGGTGTTGAATGAAACCAGCCCAGCTATCTTTTTCTGATTGTTAACAATAAAGATTATTAGGGTAATAAAGAATCATAAGATACAGTTATGTGATTTGAACAACCTAAATAATGTTAGCCCTTTCATTCTGAGATGCCTGTGCCCAGAAGTGAAACGTATGTACCTAGACTGGAGACGGAAATGTTACACCACGACAGTCTAAGGATTTGGCTTTCGCCAATTGTACAGCCAAAGATATCGAGGAAGAGATCAATTTTATTGCAGCGCCTTGACAGAGCAGGCACGTAGTAATTTAATTCATTTCAGTTTTAATCAGATTAATTGGTTGGAAAAGCAAATTAGCCAAGCGGACGGTGCATAATGTCCAATTGTAGCCATCTGCCTTCTTAACTAGCGTGACTCACCGGCACGACGTGCAGCGAACATTACATTTAACTACAGGTGGATTTCATCATCATCATCGGCCTGAAGATGTCCACTGTTGAACAAAGGCCACCCCCTTAGCACACCATAATGAACGGCAACTCGCCATCAGCATCCGGTTTCTCGCAACTTTCACGATGTCGTCGGTCCACCCAGTGTAAGGCCTGCCAACCCTGCGTTTTCCGGTTCGTGGTCGCCACCCGAGAACTTTTCTCCCGCAAAGGACGGACAGGTGGAGTTGCCGCTCGATAACTCGATCAATTACCGCTTACCGATAGAATTGATTTCAATAACAGATCAATAGCGTCGATGCTACTGATACTATTGATATTTGGTACTATTGATTGGCCTATCTGCGTTATGGCATTTTTCTATTAAAAATATCGATAGTGAAACTTTTAATTTTGCAGCAACTCTAAAATTACATGGGGCTTTTACTTCTTAATGCGATTCAATTCTGAATCTTTAGCTGTCATTTTTAACACTTCTAGTAAGAATCTGACAGCGATCGATTCAACTTGGTTTTTTTTTTCAATCTTATATTTTAAAGAGGTTTAAGTACACAGGGGTGACTATGTCAGCCTCACGGGAGGACTCAACAGGATCGGAGATCAACATTCATGCAGCATCCCTTCCCCCAGAGCACAAATTTATATATCCTAAGAGCTTTATCCGACGAAGGGCAAGCCAGCAAAACGTTTACTCCACCATTATGCATGTTTAGGTTCTCCAGGTACTTCTCTCTAACTTGGTTTGAATCGCATTATAAGACTTCACGGTAAGCACCCAATTGCGCTCGTCAAGCCTCTATTTCACCAACTCATAAAATTGTCGCTGACCATTGACAGTTCGAAATGCAATGCGTATTATTATTATTATTTAAAATAATACACTAGCAGCTCTTTGAGCTGATGCGTGTATATCACTGCACTTGTGTTCTTTGAGTTCTTCTTGAGTTGATTCTAAATGAATCCAACCGGCAATATTCTCGCGAAGGTTGTAATGTAAATAGAATTGTCATCTGTCACCGACATTATCAGGTTGGTGGAATAGGGGCCTGGGGGCTTACAATGACGTCTTAATGCGATTCAGTTTAGGCTCGCCCGCTGTCAAATTCATACTAAAAGTGACAGCTAAAACTTGAACTGAGTCGGAATTAGGACGTCATGGTAAGGCCCCTAACCTCACCCTATGAAAAAGACGGGTATCATAAAAGAGCAAGACACAGACAGTATCTTGGGAGCGACGCGGCTATCACGCGCATTTTTGCTAGCCGTGCTATAAGCCCGTGTGTCTCGCAGTTGAGCTTCGTCGAGAAGCCGTTATACGCATTATCATAACACATTAACATAATTCTGTACATCTATCCAGGGGTAGGCTGTGGTTATGAAGCAATTTTCCACCCCAATCCCGGGCAATGTCTTGTGTGGTAATAATAATAATTGCTTTGATGAAAGCAAATGGAACATGACAACGCGTAAATGTTAATTTAGTACACAAAGCCGGGGAGGCTCGAGACTTAGAGCTTTTGTCTGGAGCAACTAAGTGCTTAGCAGTACTTGGAGCGCTAGTGGAACATACAGATGTGAACAATGATGCCTTCGGCTGAATTCGGAAGGCACGACTATTCACGAAGTGTCAATGAACTTTACAACATGGCTATAGGCCGACCGCTTAGCTGAGTCCTCGTCCGCGTGGCACAGGGGCGCAGGGTAGGATAACAAAGGGGACCGAGAGAGGTGCGGACTTCTCTCGGCCCCCTTTGTCGTGCGAGGAATCATTTAGGCGATCGGTCTAGAAAGAGACTGATAGTCCATCTCACGCAGCTGTCATTTGCCCGAATTTCATAAGCCACAATCTTAATTATGTTTGCCATAATGATTAACTCTGTTCCCTGAATTCATTTTTTTTTTCAGAAGCTTTAAGTAGAATAATTTTATAACAATACTGAAAATTAACACTGTCAACAGTTTAAGAGAAAAAAGGGTTACTTATTTATTTATTAAATTTACAACAAATGACAGAATCATCTTACTGAATAAACAAAACACTTAGAATTTATTTACTGAGAACCTATTTTAATTAAAACAAAAATCAAACATTACTTGACTAATTTTATCCTAACACTTTCGGGCACATTTTTATTGAAATTGTTTCACTTCATAAAAATTCCGAAGCTGGGTCCTGATAATTTATGAGCGTAAAAATCGTCACAGTCAACACCTGTCAGAATCGGTGAGCGAGCGAGCGATAAAACCGACTTACAAGCCGCGCCGACCCGCTGCCATCCATCAAACGCTTCAAAAACTACCGCACAGCACACAGATACTCACTAGTTTCTCTAAACCTAGCCATTTTTTAAATGCAAAGGCAAAGGCATTTTATCCATCCATCTTTTCTTAGAAAAAATTCCGCCAGGTTTAAAAAACTAAGACATACTAAACGTGCTCCCACCCTAGTATTACTAAGCGTTTTAAAAAGCAATAAATCTTAAAGGTGTTACTTAATTCATTGGGTTATATTTTAGTAATCGGGAGCAAGTTTGAAAGTGACAATTTCTTTTTGAATGCTGTTGTTTAAGTTTTTCAGCCAATTCAATGCAGCGATGTTCAATTTATGATGTGACGTGTCGGAAGTCAGAGCCATGACTTCATTTTGATTGAAAGGAAATTAAATTTTCTGAAGGAGATAACTTTACAGAGGTGTACGTTCACTCAAATAAATTTCTCTAACGACTTGTTCGAACCGAACTACATCTTGACTTTTTAATAAGTACGACTGGTAGTTCACTCTTAATCGTTCCCACAATCTATTCCTCTATTCCATCTATGTACTGTGACTGGGCCGATATCAAAATGTAGTTACCATTGTCCCCGGTTGATAAATATGAGTCGTGACGTTGACAAATCGGCGGCACGGTTCGCGAAATGCCGGAGCCGAGAAGTGCCGAGCATTGCCGAAGATTGCCGACGACGCCATTAAGTCAGAGGTACCTACTGAAGAAGAAACAGGTCATAGTTTGGCCCTAGAAAAATTATAGTTTTGTTGTTTACAATGTTTAATCCTCAATGATTATGTACAGACCCTTACCATGACGTCTTAATGCGTTTCAGTTTAGGTTCGCTCGTTGTCAGGTTCATACTAAAAGTGACAGTTAAACTTGAACCGAGACGGAATTAGGACGTCATGGTAAGGCCCCTGGTGCTAGCTGTCATTTTTAGTATGGATCTGACAGCGAGCGAACCTTAAAATCGGGTCCGTCCGGATCGCTAGGTACCACCATCTTACTCGCAAATCCTGCCGCTAAGCAGCAGTGCTTGCACTGCTGTGTTCCGGTGTGGAGAGTAAGACAGCCGGGGAAATTACGGGCACAAGAGGCATTTCATCTAAGTCCTCTAGGTTGGCAACGCATTTGCAATCCCTCCGGGGTTGCGGGTGACCCACTTGCTCGTTTGCCTTCCTATTCACATTAAAAAAAAAATTGGGTCGCTTAAGAGTGTGCATCCGTGCTGAGCTCGCAACGTCGCATTTTTGGTGATTTTTTGCGATTATTTCACAGAAATTGAATGAAAGTTTCAAATATCCGTCTGTAGTGCACTTCGTTTTTAGTGTATTAATGTGTCCAATGCAATGATTAATCGTGATGGACTTTTATTTTCGTATTAAAGGGATAAAATACTATATCTCATTTAATAAGAAAATAAAAGTTCATCACGATGAATTATTGCATAAGACACATCAATACACTAAAAATAAAGTGCACTACAGACGGATATTTGAAACTTTTATTCAATTTCTGTGAAATAATCGCAAAAAATCACCAAAAATGCGACGTTGCGAGCTCAGCACGGATGCACCCTCTTAAGCGTCGTTGGTAAGGCCCCAGTACTTCTATTTTATTAATGTCTCTCGGTAAACTTCGTGTTTGAGTACAGGGCAGTCTAGGGCATAAATCTATAAAGGTGTATAAAATGTTTTTGACATCTTGGTTACATTATATTTTATGCCCTTGACTGTACTGCGTATGGCTGAGTATGTGGCTCTCGTATTGGTTTGTATAGCCACAGGAAGCGTTGTCTCCCCGACGATATACCATAATTCGTCTGTAATAGACGCAAAGGCCATATATTATGACTGTATATACCTACCTACAGCACTACACAATGCCGTGTGAGGTGTTATATAATAATTTTTGTTATTCTGATTAGGCAACAGAGTATTATTAGAATAAGTATTATGCCAATAATGGAGGCACCGCGCCAGTAAGACACGTTCGACAAATCGTAAATTATCCGTTTCTCAAATTTTATCTCCACCAACGACTGTACTAAATCCAGCCAAATTTGATAACGTGAATCGATTGTCTAGAAGATTACATATTCAATTGATATCGGCGTGGGGGAATGGTAACTCGTTGATTTGTTTGTGTGCTGCCAGTCCCCGAATTCCTTGTGAAATCGGGCGACTGGAAAGTTCATTGTTTTGTGTACACGTTTACCGGCAAGTTTTTTATGGTTAGATAACAAAAAAGAAACTGCCCGAAGCACTACGCTCATAGATATTATATTGGCTACACTGTAATATGGCGCTTTTGCATTTTTTTTTTAAATATGCAGGTAGCAGCAAATTATAGTTACCTACTTAAGTCTATTTTATTCACGGCTGTTGCAATATTATGGCTGAAACATTTCAAAAATTGTGGCAAGCATTTTCAATGTCAAATGTTTTTATCTTATTGATCATGAATCGAATCCATGTTTAATTGTTTTTTGTATACTCAACTCATATTTGTTTATTTTTTTATTGGGGTGGTTTAAGTCTTAAAAAAAATAATTATTATTAAAAAAAATATATTAAACACATTAAAAACTCATAATAAAAATAACAGTAAAAGAAATATATTAAAACCGACCTAACTATCGTAACTATCAAAGCAGTTTTAATTCGTCACTTGTTTGAAACACTCTTATCAAAAGAAAAGAAATATACAAAAATGGTAAACTGGTCTGTTCGAACTTCAACAGAAATTGTGATCCATAACAATTTTATAAATTCATAAAAATATCTCTGTTTTCAACACAAGAATTCTGAATATAAGATCGCATAGCTGCCCGCTTTGCTATAATTCATGGAACGCAAAGCACTGCTTTTACTACCCCTAAAGTTCGAATAAATCACAGTCAGTTCCCGAAGTCAAGAAATCTCTACTTGATTTGATTATGTTTCAACTTCTTGTCAATAAAATTTGAACTGGCATTTCATGTGATTTTATATTCCCTATTCCTACCGCAATTGCAACCAGAGTGGTTCTGCCAAGATTCTTTAACACTACCTATTTAATTCGCGAGTTCAACAAAGAAGCCGAGCCAATAGGTCACCTGACGGTAAGTGTGAGTGAGCACCCATGGACACAACACAAGGAGGTTGCAGATACGTTGCCAGCCTGGATAAAATAATTACGATGCGAGTAATTTCAGCAGAGTCATAAAACTAGCGACTGGCCGGAAGTTGGCTAGGCGTCCCACACGCCGATGTAGACTTGACTTAAAAATATTGACTATAGATAGACCCTTAACTTTTGCCATGTCCACAGGAGAGACGCGAACAAAAAAAAAGTGTATGACCCAGCACCGCTTTTCGGCAAGATTAGCAAGTGAGATGGTGGTCATGTTCCGGACATACCGGTACCTACTACCCACAATAATAATCATTTGTTTATTTGTAAGGACATCCAGCTTTCTTAGTGTTAGTACAACTCTTTATTTAAAAGTGCTATGTAAGTAATTTAAATTTTTTTTTTTTTTTTTTTTTTTAAGTATGCGAATCATTTATTCAGCAACAATATACAATATACAATCAACAGTTTCAAATCTATTACAAATAAAAATACAAAAAAAAAAAAAAACACATCCGCAATAAGCTTCATCAAAATAAACAAGTATTATCTGCCACAAGCTTCGTCGTAATTTAAATATAACACAAACAAACATAACAGTGCGCAATTATTCATCCTTTTATTCCTGGTTCTTTGATGTCTCCAACTTGTTCGGAATATTTTCTAAAAGACCATTATGAAACACGACCATTTGGTTTGGCAAAACAAGATGTCTCATCGTCATTATTAACTCATAACGCGTTTCCAACGTCATTTTTTTCTGCGCCTGTCTCAGTTCTTTCGGTAGACTATCATAATAACAAAACAAAGTGACTTCACAAACGGCAACGATGCCAAGATAGAACTGGCACAGATGTCTTTGAAAACAGATGGGTAGGCTGATATAATGAGTTTTCCTTCTCATGTACTAAATTTAAATGTGAATAAAATATTATTCTAATTAAAAAAATCTAACCGTAAGAAGGTGTCTTCAGCGTATATAAAACTATAGTTGCGTAATTTAGATGAGCCAAGGCGTAACTAAATAAACTAGTCCAAGACATTCCTGTCAGAAGGAGAAATCAACAAAACTTTAATAAAATATAAAATACATGCACGGTCATATTATGTCATATCATACACAAGAAAGCCCACAAGCTAGCTTGTTGAATCATCAATTTCAATACTAAAATTGTGACCATGGCAAATAATCCACTATATTTTTTTGTAAACATGTTTGCGAAATAGTTCGCATCCCTCGATCTGTTCCTTAAGACATCTGTGCCCCACTGAATCTTGACTTATTTAACAAAACACGACGACTATTTGTCAAAGTCCCGCAGCCTATTCGTAAGATAAATTCTTAGGAGACGTGATAAGGGGTAGAATTGTAGCATACCTCGATGGTAAGGGAATTTGCTTTTAAAACGGGATGATGGATGATTTTTGGGTTTGTTTGGATCACAGTTGAGGGGATTCGATTGTTGGTGTCTTGGTGTCTGTTATATTATTTGCGTCTCAGTTGCTTTGGAACTTGGTGCTATCTATGATTATGAGATTTGTAGCGTATCCAAATTTGATTTGACTTATAAGTTTTCAATTATTCACGGTTAGGGTGCGACCAAACCGCCGCGTAAACGCAGTGACGTGTCGTATGCGTCACCTTTTCTCACCGTTTCTTCATACATTTTGTTGCGATTCCGTAACGTCACCGTTTTTTAAGCGGCGGTGTGGTCGCATCCTAAGTTCATTCGAAATATTATAAACGGGATATGAACCGCGATTACCTTTATTGAGCACCCGATATTGTATGTTGTTTGATTGTTGCATGCATCATGATCATTTGACCTTCTTTTTGGTTATTACCAGGTGTCAAACGCATTGTCTTGAATAATCTTTATAACTACATAGTATAAAACAAAGTCGCTTTCCGCTGTCTGTCTGTCCCTATGTATGCTTAGATCTTTAAAACTACGCAACGGATTTTGATGTGGTTTTTTTAATAGATAGAGTGATTTAAGAGGTTTAATGTATAATTTTACGGAGACGAAGTCGCAGGCAGCAGCTAGTAAAATATACGTACGAAACGATAAATTCTGAGTGATTGACTGACTCAACGAAGCTGAAGTCAAATTGTTAGATCTAGAATGCTGAAAATTCGCGTAGAATCTGAGTTCACCATTGATAACATGTTCAATGGAATGAGGATGAATTAAGCAAAATTTACCAGGGAATATTGGCTGGAGTTGACTGTGTGGTTTTTAAAGCTTACCTAAGTCCGTTTTAAGCTTTTACTTAGTTCCATTTGTCTCGATGTCTGTAAACAAATCTTGCAAGTGATTTTTTTACCCACTTCCTTTATTCGGATTGACGTGAAATTTGGCATATTTATGTGAGTTCGGATACAATAATCCTGAAGTGAACTGGTGAATTTTACTTCTTGATTTATTATATTTATTTTTACGAACCCATTAGAAATTAAATTTCTAATCGACACTGAAATCCAAAAAGTAAAGCTATGGCAGGTCTGCCTGCTATGGGTGGTGTAGTGGTAATAGCACCCATCACGGAATGACGAGGATCCGAGTTCGACTCCCGGCCATAACTTTACTTTTCGAATTTTTAATGTGTTCTAGTTTTCAGTGCCGTTTAGAAATTGCATGCAACAGTCAACAAAAAGCAAAACCAGCCATAAGCTTGTACTAAGTTTTTTAATTCTGTAAACGTGTAAAATGTCTAATAATGATTACGAATATCTTCCAATGATAGCGTCAGGCGCGAGCAATGAATCATTACGCGATGAAGGCTATCGATTCGCGAATGATTAATGACTTAGGTAATTATTACGATTCACTCCGATTTCCGTTTCATTTCGTTTGGTTTAAAATCTTAGTGATGAAATGCGAATATTGGGAATTTGGAATGGCCAAGGGACTCAAGGCTTGAAAATATTCTGACAAAGTTACTGTCGTCGCCGGATATTTTGGAGCTGTCTATATTATTATCTTTAAAAATATCTAAATGCAATTGCATTGTCAGTGATGAGAATCTAATTATCGTGTCTGTTCTATAAATTGTGTGTATGCTCTTATATTTGTGTGTCTTGCAAAAAGAATTAATGTCTTCTTTCTTTCTTTCTGGTGTAAATGCGTGTTCAAATTTTACAAACTTATTTTAATTGCCGTGAAGACTGATGCTACAGTAACAAGACCTGAAAGCCACTGCAGACTGTGGGCGTAATAGTGGAAATGGTATAATCAAAATAGAGACAGGTTGCTAGCCGCATCAACCCGTGGTGCCTAAAATATTCGCCCATTCCCTCGATGGGCTAATCTACGCGAGAAGAGAAGCAACTGGTACATTCTACGATTTTATTATTATTACGAGTATTATCTTGAATCTTGCGACTCAATTTTGAAGCAGATATCTTCATCCGATGGAGCTGCAATCTAATTAATATTATAAATGCGAAAGTTTGGATGGATGGATGTTTGTTTGTTACTCAATCACGCCAGAACGGCCCAACGGATCTGGATGAAATTCGGCATATATATGTAGAAGAGGGACGCCGGGAGAGAGACGATGATGATGGCATGATGATGATGATGATGATTCGGCTCAGCTTGCTTCAGTTACAGGAGGCCATAGATAAGTTTTCTTCATGTTTTCATTATGTGTCAGGATTCAGGCTCAATGGAAAACCTTTCGGTGGGAAAATCTTCCAGGTAGGCAGGCGAAGGAATACGCACAAGTGATGTGAAAATGTTATAATTGCTTAAGAGTCGATACAATGCAATTAACGAAGTAACTACACAGAAATGCACTTGGAATGATCGCTACGGGAGCAAGTTCGCTTGGTTATAGGGGATACACAGTACCAGAACTCACACGGTCATCACAGACCTCAGAAATCAAAATAAGCGACCTCTTCGCTTCGCTTCCAAACATGGAATCTCCCGATACCACATTGGCCATCGGCAAACACATCTGCCCTTCCCCGCACCCCGCGTACAAGCTCAGCACTCAAATAGAGTACCTCCTTCACAATCAATAAGTGTCATTTTTCTTAAACTGACTTACCAGAACTATTTCACAATTCAACAAAACTGAACACATTTGCGGGGTCGGTAAATTGAGATTTACGATCGTTTTTGTCTCATAGCTAAGGAATGCTTAAAGTAGTGTTTCCTAGAAAAGCGTCGCTCGGCGTCGCATCTGCATAGGCGCCCTCGGAAAGTAGCCACCAGCCAGCGCTCCGACACGGCGATCCTGACTGTCACGCGTCCTCGCGTGCTGTCGCAACTGAAAAATAACAACGTTTCGCACAGATTACACCGTTCGGCGATCCTGATAACTTTAAGGCACACTGCAAAACAAGTAGTGCAGTTATAATGAATTTCTTAGTAGGTAATAATGTCAAAACAGTGAGAGTATTAGACTGATTGGACATTTGGGTATCTTCTTATTATGAAATTCGATCAGTTACTTAGTATCATCCTTTGACGATCGTCGAGATCAAACAATGTCGTGTCAACCATGTGACCAACCATGTTTACTGAGGAACGTCGGACAGCACGGGTCGTCAGTCTAGTTCCTCAGCCAAACATCAACGAGATCAAACAATGTCGTGTCAACCATGTGACCAACCATGTTTACTGAGGAACGTCGGACAGCACGGGTCGTCAGTCTAGTTTCTCAGCCAAACATCAACGAGATCAAACAATGTCGTGTCAACCATGTGACCAACCATGTTTACTAAGGAACGTCGAACAGGTCGTCACTGTCACCATCTTACTCCACCGCTGGGGGTTTTACCACGCCATCTCGGTTGGCCTCGTCAGGTTACGGATTTGGCGGCTAATACCTCCAACGGATAGAAAAAGTGGCATCAATGAAAATACGAACGTTTACTTATAAAAATCATCAATATTGAACCCAATTATTTCCCAGTCTATTACTCACTCTCTAAAATTCATTATGGCTCCGACACTGGCTTAATCCTGATGATGTTTTCGTCGCATTTATCATAATCGCAAAAATCAGACCTTACTGGCACTTAATACCATCACAGTCATATTACCAATTACCAAATACAGTTTGAAACTGTAAAACATCATGTCATGAGTTCACATAGGTTAGGTGATACTTACCTAATTAAACCCTCGGATCAAGTGATGATAAATAAAAGGATCTCATCATACATTACACATAATTAAACCATCGCATCAGGCGATATGAAATAAAAATATTCCGTCATTGTGATATCTAATAAAACCATTGTATCAGGTGATCTCAAATAAAATAATCCCATCCATCATGTGATACCTAATTAAACCATCGTATCAGGTGACATCAAATAAAATCATACCATCATGGTGATACCTAATTAAACCATTGTATCAGGTGATCTCAAATGAAATCATCCCATCCATCATGTGATACCTAATTAAACCATTGTATCAGGTGATATCAAATAAAATCATCCCATCCATCATGTGATACCTAATTAAACCATCGTATCAGGTGATATCAAATAAAATCATACCATCATGTGATACCTAATTAAACCATTGTATCAGGTGATATCAAATAAAATCATACCATCATGTGATACCTAATTAAACCATTGTATCAGGTGATATCAAATAAAATCATCCCATCCATCATGTGATACCTAATTAAACCATCGTACCAGGTGATACCAAATAAAATCATACCATCATGTGATAGGTACCTAATTAAACCATCGTAACAAATTTTTGTTATTGAACAACATTGTTATCGTCATGGCTACTGATTTCATTATCATGTACTCGATGCTTAACAAACAAACCAAACAAAAAAAATGTCTACCTGCTACGGGTCAAGGGAATCAGCCCTTAAAGATAGGACAAACGAACAGAGACAGACAAACGGCGCAGTCCTTTTGGGTACAAAACTCTAAAAACAATTACATCAACTCGATTTTAAAATACTTGGTTTTAAATCGTCTAGCATGGCTATGGTTCTCGTAACCACATTGAGAATTTTAAGTGCTCTTGTTTTTTTACACTCGTCTATCCGCACAGTTCTGACCTGCGCTTATGGAGCAAAAAAACAAGGGTCTCAACACTTGCACTTTCTGTAGATTGCAGATAACACAAGAAAAAAATAGCAGGAATGCAATAGTGTGCACTGAGTAATACTAAATATTTGCCTTTATTTGATTTTCAGTCAGCTTGACCGATTGTGCTCATAAATAGGTGTTAAAATGAAATTTGGTGTTTGTGTTTTTCCCATACAAAGAAGAAAACACAAATATGACAGTTTCTCAAAGAACAATCTTTACTAGATTAGAACTAAAATTGAACTGCAAATGACTGACCGTATCCAATAAGCAAAGCTGCGCAGTCGCAGGTGTCATAGGTACACGATGTCGAGGCTCCGCACACGTTGACTCGACGGCATCGCGCTTGAATCCCATCGACTGGCTTGCGCTGCTTGTGGACGGCCTCGAAGACTGCTACGCGACGTGGTCATCTTCTTGATACAATCCTCTTCCTTTTAATAACGAACGGGCTTCGTTATGCGGTCTTCTTAACGCGATCTTGAACGGCTTGAGACTTGCTTTTTTTTTTATACTGAAGGATGAATTTTCTTCGGTTTCTTAATTCTTTTGCATCTCGCAATTTCTTCAAATTCCAGAACGGGTTCAAGATTTTTTCTGTTCTTCATTAGCGGTATAGCTACGTGTCGTCTTGATCAAATTGTCTATTGGAATTCTTCTTCATTTTTCAAACGGGCTCTTCACATTGATTTTCACATCAAACTTGGTGCGTTCGAACCACTTCTGATGTAGAAAAGGGACGCCGGGAGAGAGACGATGATGATGGCATGATGATGATGATGATGATTCGGCTCAGCTTGCTTCAGTTACAGGAGGCCATAGATAAGTTTTCTTCATGTTTTCATTATGTGTCAGGATTCAGGCTCAATGGAAAACCTTTCGGTGGGAAAATCTTCCAGGTAGGCAGGCGAAGGAATACGCACAAGTGATGTGAAAATGTTATAATTGCTTAAGAGTCGATACAATGCAATTAACGAAGTAACTACACAGAAATGCACTTGGAATGATCGCTACGGGAGCAAGTTCGCTTGGTTATAGGGGATACACAGTACCAGAACTCACACGGTCATCACAGACCTCAGAAATCAAAATAAGCGACCTCTTCGCTTCGCTTCCAAACATGGAATCTCCCGATACCACATTGGCCATCGGCAAACACATCTGCCCTTCCCCGCACCCCGCGTACAAGCTCAGCACTCAAATAGAGTACCTCCTTCACAATCAATAAGTGTCATTTTTCTTAAACTGACTTACCAGAACTATTTCACAATTCAACAAAACTGAACACATTTGCGGGGTCGGTAAATTGAGATTTACGATCGTTTTTGTCTCATAGCTAAGGAATGCTTAAAGTAGTGTTTCCTAGAAAAGCGTCGCTCGGCGTCGCATCTGCATAGGCGCCCTCGGAAAGTAGCCACCAGCCAGCGCTCCGACATATATATAGAGAAACGTCTGGAACAGCACATAGGCTACTATTCATCCCGGAAAATTCCCGCGGGATAGCGATAAACGAATTCTTTGCAGCCGAAGTCGCAGGCAACAGCTAGTTTTGCATACTTGTGTAAGTCAGATCATCATCATCATCATCATCCTGAAGACGTCCACTGTTGAATAAAGGCCTCCCCCTTAGCACACCATAATGAACGACAACTCGCCACCCTGCATCTACCGGTTTCCCGCAACTTTTACGATGTCGTCAGTCCACCTAGTGGGATGCCTGCCAACACTGCGTCTTAGTAAGTCAGATGACAATACAATAATCTGGTAGTAGAACTCTGATGGTCCAGCCGGGAGCGTCTCCGCAAGAGGGAACTCCTCAACGGTCGGTCTGATTGGCTTTAAATTTGGTTCACATACGTAGGACGGACGAAAATTCAAGTACAGTCAATAAAATGTACAGTCTGCCAAAAAGCTTGTATCTAAAATATTTTTTTTAGATTAGTTTATTTCTTTGCTCTCTGATGAAGAATAAGAGGAAAAACTACTAATATTGTTACTCGTAGGTACTTAATGTGTTGTTGTCCAAAAGAACGTCAACAAACCCAATATATCGGAAGTGGGACATTACCCCGGAACAGAAACAGCTGCTCGCAACGTACCGTCTGAATCGAGCGGTCCGAACTTTACTAATATATTGTTTACTTGATTTATGTAAACGATTATCGTTGGACTATGTTTTAGGATCGCTGGCTATGTATTGAAAATGATTGAGAATAGAAGAGGAAATATGCTGGGGCACCATAATAACTTTGATAGAAGGGAAAATAGAGAGAGTGACAAAAGTTTGTATACAAACACACATTCGATATACGTTAGATATATAAAACCGGCCAAGTGCGAGTCGGACTCGCGCACCAAGGGTTCCGTACCATTATCTATAAATATCTATAAACAGTATAAACCAGTGTAAGTGGAGCCCTGCTCCAAAGCAAAATGTACGCAGTACAGTGTGGGGTCACTTTATATTGGACCTTGATATATACCAGACATAAGTACATACATATTTACGGTTTTCGCAATTTCCCCTTTATCTGTGCTATGAGACGTTGCTTCGTACCAAATTTCAAGATCCTGAGTTCACGGGATCTACCCTGTAGGTTTTGATTCCCTTGCGAGTTTCGAAAATTTGTGGCATTTATAAACGGCTGTATCTTTTGATTGTGTTGGCTTAGAAGTTTGATTTTTTCACGGGTCTAAGGGGCAGTAGACTTGAGTATTTAATATAAAATTTCAGCTTGATACCTCCACGCGTTCCTAAGAAAAAGGGTCTTGACAGACGGACGGACGGACAACAAAGTGATCCTATAAGGGTTACGTTTTTTCCTTTTGAGGTACGGAAGTTACGGAACCCTAAAAAGGAAGAAATACAATATATTTAAGAATAGTACCGATATGGTTCCGATTTTCATGCTTTAATAGGTACCTACCATTTGCAGCTTTTTACTGAATTTCGAAGTGTACCGCTAGCACAACTACTACGCGGTAGAGTAATTATTAAGTAGGTAGCTACTTCTAGTGCCATCTAGTTTCAAATTAAAGAACGTACTAGATACAGCATGACTAGAGTTTTAACTCAGTGCAATAGTTACTCTTTTCCTTTGTAATTCGGCCCTCAACCGTTCCTGGAAGATCTGTCCCTAACACCTTGCCCTATATTAATCCAACTAATATTATATTTAAATGCGAAAGTATGGATGTATGGATGGATGTTTGTTACTCAATCACGCTAGAACGGCTCATCGAATCTGGATGAAATTCGGCACATAGATAGAGAAAAGTCTGGAATAGCACACAGGCTACTTTTTATCCCGGAAAATGCCCGCGGGATTCTTTGCAAACGAAGTCTCTGGCGACAGCTAGTCATAACATAAATCATTATTTTGTTTGACTTGTTTTCAACTCTACATTCGTTTTGTTTTATATGTCACTTAATCATTTAGTTTTGCTTAACACGAAATCATAATTATTATTATTTATTTATTTATTCATCAAACAATAATTTACACAGCATTACAGTAAAAAAAAGTTTTATTAGTTAATTAAAATGTATTGCAAGCTTATTACTTCTTATGAATGAGAGAAAATTTCTGAATGAGGTATACCTACATGTCTTGTTTTACCTCGACTCGTTTATTTCTGTAGACCAAGCTATCCAGACACAATAATTTATTTACCTTATGTTTATTTCCAATCCAGTAAGTTTGATACGCTGTGGTTTTGCTCGTTTGTTCATTATAAATGAATTTTCGCAGTACATTAAATAGGTTATTAAATTTTAACGCCTGATTGGATAAGGTTGTTTAGTTAATTATTATTCCGCCATAAATTACTGGCGTGTTATTTACCTATTGAGTGTGACCGACAGAAAGTAGTGTGTTTTTTAATGAATTAAATACATGTGCGTTTTCAAGTTAAAGTGGCAGTTGACTAAAAAATTACCTTAATTTTTCATACAATCTTTGTGTCAGTTTGTGACGAGCCAAATAAATTGTATGAAAGTATTTGAGACGCTTACGCCAACGTTTCGAGGCTTGTTTTACGTAGTTCGGTAAATAAATTTTAAATTTTGTATATTTAATTACAGTTATGCTTGTTTCTTTATTTTTGCGCATTAAAGTACCTATTCCTTTTCTGTTATATGGCCTTCTTATACTTTTCGTTATTAACTTCTCATATTTATTTTATCTTAAGTATTATTATATAATAATGTTATGTATGTATGTATTATTTTATTTATTTAGCTATGTATTATATTTATGTAAGTATTTTTTTATTATCCCTGCGTTTCTCCTGTCTATTTGTTTCCGCCACCTACTTAAACTGTCTCCAACTTATTTCTCTGTCTTAAAGGTTGTCTGGTAGAGATCGCTATTAAGCGATAAGACCGCCTATTGCATACATTGTTCTTTGTTTCTGTATTGTTTTGTACTGATTTGTGGTGTTCAACAAAGAGTATTTGTATTGTATTGTACCTATTTATGAACTTACTTAGGTACTTTAACATAAAGACAGAAGCGAAAATGGAGAGAAGTTATGCGAGTGTCAGTAATTCAAATTACGTATGTATAGTTTACTGTACACCATCACTGTAAAGCCCATCGAGGGAACGGGCAAAAACCTTAGGAATCATTGTTAAAGGCGATGCGGCTAGCACCAATCACTATGTTGATTACCCTTTCCACGTACACGCCATCTTGCTAAATGAGGCCTTTAGGTCTTGTTGTAGTTGCCAGCAAACATCTTAAGCATGACCTTGAATGCGCAGAAGTGAATTTAGCGTCGCTTCGGTATAAAAGTGCATGCGCGAACTTTCCCCTTCTACGTCGTTCTTGCTCAAGATGTTTGCCGCTAACTATACCTTAACCCCATCCACGTCGTTCTTGCTCAAGATGTTTGCCGCCAACTATACCTTAACCCCATCCACGTCGTTCTTGCTCAAGATGTTTGTCGCCAACTATACCTTAACCCCATCCACGTCGTTCTTGCTCAAGATGTTTGCCGCCAACTATACCTTAACCCCTTCCACGTCGTTCTTGCTCAAGATGTTTGCCGCCAACTATACCTTAACCCCGTCCACGTCGTTCTTGCTCAAGATGTTTGCCGGCAACTATACCTTAACCCCTTCCACGTCGTTCTTGCTCAAGATGTTTGCCGCCAACTAGACCTTAACCCCGTCCACGTCGTTCTTGCTCAAGATGTTTGCCGGCAACTATACCTTAACCCCGTCCACGTCGTTCTTGCTCAAGATGTTTGCCGCCAACTATACCTTAACCCCTTCCACGTCGTTTTTGCTCAAGATGTTTGCCGCCAACTATACCTTAACCCCGTCCACGTTGTTCTTGCTCAAGATGTTTGCCGGCAACTATACCTTAACCCCTTCCACGTCGTTCTTGCTCAAGATGTTTGCCGGCCACTATACCTTAACCCCTTCCACGTCGTTCTTGCTCAAGATGTTTGCCGGCAACTATACCTTAACCCCTTCCACGTCGTTCTTGCTCAAGATGTTTGCCGGCAATTATACCTTAGGCACGGTCTACCTCAGACGACGTATTTGTGACCATAGCGTCATTAAGTCAACTAAAGTTGAGTGTTGACCAAATGAATGTTATGTAAACATCGATAATGCAATTGCCTTGAGCGCGTAACATTCCATTCCACTTTTTTGTGAGTTATACAAACGCTTTAGTAGTGCAAGATGCTGGCAGTGACGCTGACGTTTCTTTCGATAGTGTGCGTGTTGTCGCAATATCATGACGGTGTGTGTACTGTTTTTTTACAAGAACTGGAGCCTTACCATGGCGTCCTAATTCCGACTCAGTTCAAGTTTTAGCTGTCACTTTTAGTATGAACCTGACAGGGAGCGAACCAAAATGGAATCGCATTAAGTCGTCATGGTAAGACCCCTGAGTGGTAGGAAATCAATTATAGTGAATATATATAGATTTGCTGTCAATCAAAAGCTTTTTGCTTTTACCCATGACGGACGGAACCTCCACGGAACGGAACGGTGACGGTATATGCGTTTGGGGTTAGAGGTTGTGTGTTTGTTTGTTCGTGTTGGTGTCGGTTACCATTTTTCTTTCTCGAAAACTACTAAACCGATTGCGATGCGGTTTGCGACCGTCAGGGGCGCTATCGTAGCCAATATTCTGTTACTAGTGTAAGGGTGAAGCAATCAAAAGCGGATATTTTTACTACTTATTTATTCAAATCTTCTGTCTTACTCTAACACAGTACTTCGATTCTATCTCGCTATCTCTTTTGCCCTCAGGGTCCTTACACTAGCTTTTATTTAACTTGCAATGTATGTATGTACTTAAGTATGTTTGTCCGGGTGGAACGTTGAAACTTGATTTTGATTATTATTGTTTTGTCCATAGTCCTAATGCCAAGCTACATAAAGAAGGCGCTTCGCGAGAAGAACCAGGTCAAGCCGATGATCAGGGAGAAGAAAAAGACCATCTCCAATCTCACCATGAAAGAAGTCCTCGACCAAATCAGACTTATTACAAGAAATCTGAACTACAACGCGAAGAAGAACGGATTCAAAGTGGATTATAAGTTCAGATTGATGGACGATCTTTATCCTTAATAAATATTTTTATTAGCCACTACACTATACCAATTGCCCAAGAAAGCAGCCAGCAAGCGATAATTTTTCATACCACCTAACATACTAAATATTTGTCGGTCCCTCGCTTAATACTCCTCTCATCTTTTCAAAGGTTAACTGGTAGAGATCCCTTATAGGGATAAGTTCGCCTTTGTGCATAACATCTAATGTATTTTTTTTTGTGATTTGTGTCTGTTTCGTTATATTTGTACAATAAAGCATTTACTTACTTACTTACATACTAAATATTGTTATGAGATAGTGTATCTGTTTGTCTATTTCCTCTTGAGGTTTAAAGCGCTGAACTGATTTATAAAATTAGGTATAATAGTTTCAATCCTAAGGAAGGATTTAGGATAGTGTTTATCCCAAAAAAACGCATAGTTCTCTCGGGATAGCGATAAGTGTTGAGGTTCAAACGCAGAGTTTTTGCTGGCTGATTTTGTAATGACATGTTATTGATACTTACTTCACTTATTACTTGACACCTGTGTTGAATGTTTTTCGTTTATTATAAAAGATCTCAATTTACTGGTATTTATTATTGTTCTTGTACAATCTAACGCTGGTCTACTGCGTCTACTCTGCCCTCGTCTCCAACAATGGTTATGGGCCCAGGATAGATTGGAGAAAATTGTGGAATGGAATTGAATTGACATCGAAAAAATTTTCTTTGTGAGAAAATATAACTAAAGTAAGTAATATGAGCACTGTGCGTATTGATCCCTTGTCTAAAGAAAATTACGAGAGTTGGAAATTACAAGCGGAAGCTATTCTCATTAAAAATGACTTGTGGAAGTATACTAATGGGCAGATACCTAAACCTAATGAGACTGCGACGGTTGATTTAGACAAATGGGAGGCGCAAGATGCAAAAGCAAAGGCTGATTTAATACTTTGTATCAGTTCAACGGAACTTCGTCATGTCAGAGATTGTAAGACTTCACGAGAAATATGGTTACGACTAGAGTCAATTTATGCCTCGCGTGGGCCAGCTAGAAAGGCCATGCTGCTAAAACGTTTACTGACGCATAAGATTGGCGATTCTGGAGATATTCGTGAAGATATTGGTGCATTCTTTGATGCGGTGGACAAACTAGAGTCCATGGATATAAAGATTCACGATGACCTTTTGTCGATAATGTTATTATATACTTTACCAGCAAGTTTCTCAAATTTTCGATGTGCTATTGAATGCCGTGACAATTTACCAAAACCTGAGATCCTTAAAGTGAAAATTTTGGAAGAATTCGAATCGAGAAATGTAAATAATACTGAAAGTGATGTACTGTATGTACGGGAAAGGAAGAAAATCTTGAACAAGTGGCGTGCAGATGTCAATTTTAAAGGAACATCAGGACAATCACAACCTAATCGCTTTTCGCATAAGCAGGACAATTATGATAATGAAAGGAGAGTATTGACCTGTTATCGGTGCAACCGTCTTGGTCATAAAGCTTCCGATTGTCGGGAAGATTATCCGAAGTCAAAACAACACTGTAATAATGTTGATGAGGGATTAATGTCTTTAAATGTTTCAGGTATAGAGGAATGTAACATTGTTGACAATTTAAAACAACTATGGGTACTTGATTCCGGATGCACGTCCCACTTATGCAACGATGTCAATTTATTCGGTGGAACACTTAAGGAATATAAGGGTAATCTGAGATTGGCTACTAACATGAGCGCCGAGGTCCAAGGTAGGGGATTAGTCACATTATCGGTATTAAACGGCAACTCGGCACAGTCTGTTGAGTTTAAAGATACCCTTTATGTACCGGACTTAAGGACTAACTTAATTTCAGTGGCAAAGATTACAGATAATGGCTATGATGTGAACTTTACACATGATATGGCCGAACTAGTTGATAAAAATGGTAAAGTTAGGCTATCTGCACAACGTAGAGGCAATCTATATTGTTTTTCAGAATGCGATTCTGTAAATGCAGCATCAGATTGTAAGGCAGATCTGAAACTGTGGCATGAACGCTTGGGGCATCTTAATGCCAAAGATGTAATTAAATTGTTAAGAAAAATAGGTCAAAACGTGAACTCAAGTGAGATCAATATTAGCACTTTACGTAACTGCGATATTTGTGCTAGAGGAAAAATTACCATGTCACCATTTACTGAGTCAAATGGTCCGTGTAATGAACGGTTACGTATTGTGTATTCGGACATAGTGGGTCCGATGAGGTGCGAGTCAAAATCCGGTGCAAAATATTTTATTACTTTTATTGACGACAGTACTCGTTGGTGTGAAGTTTATTTCCTTAAAACTAAAGACAAAGCCTTAGAAGCATTTAAACTGTACAAAAGTTACGTTGAGAAATATACCGGGTCCAAAATAAAATACTTTCAATCAGATAATGGCGGAGAGTATGTCAATGTAGAATTCGATGATTATTTAGGCAAGGAGGGAATCCAGAGACGACTGACCGTACCTCGTACTCCTCAACAAAATGGAATTGCGGAGAAAATGAACCGTACCTTGGTTGAGATGGCCAGGTGTATGCTTCTTAATAGCGATTTGTGTATTAGCTTTTGGGCGGAAGCTATTGATACGGCATGTTATGTCAGGAACCGCTGTCCAACTTCTGCCTTAAACGGCGATATTCCGTATGAAAAATGGTGTCAAAAACGGGTGAATATTTATTATCTGCGTAAATTTGGAGAAAAAGTCTATGTTCTGGATAAAAATCCAAATATAGGTAAATTTGATGCTCGTGGAATAGCAGGAATATTTGTAGGATATCCAAAGACAACCAAAGGGTTACGAGTATGGATACCTGAAAAAAGAAAATTTATTGTATCTAGAGACATAAAATTCACTGAAATGTTATCCACAGTTTCAGCGACAAAGTCACTCAATGAAGCAAAGGACTTCATAGAGATGAATTCCTCTAGAAATAATGTACAAACCAGTGCAGATAAAATAAATGTTAGTCAAGGTCAAGCGACCGTAGAGATTGACTTCACTAAAGAAAAAAACGGGCGAAATGATATTGAGGAAAATGACAATAATCTGGAATTGCCAGCTGTTTCAGAAATCGAAGAAGAAAGACATGATCTTGAAGGAAGTCCAGATCTGGGACCAGAGAATATAGAAGAAAGACTCAATTTTGAACGGGCTTCAAATCAAGAACGTGAGGTTGTGTTAAAGCGAGGGCCCGGTAGGCCAAAAGTGGTCCGCACAGGTCACCCAGGACGACCGAAGAAAGTCTACAGCTACGTTGAAGTTGAAGAAGTAAGCGATCAGCCTGAAGTAGAAGAAGTAGAAGAGTATAGAGATTGCATGGAGTATGCAGGTACAGCTTCAGAAATATCATTAGACGATGCTTTACGTAGCTCAGAACGTTTGAAATGGGAGGCCGCAATTTTGTCTGAAATAAGAAGCTTAGTGCAGAAGGGCACTTGGACTATTGTCAAAACACCACCAAACTCAAATGTTGTTGGCTGTAGATATGTATTGACTACTAAAACGAATGTTGATAAAACAACTAAGAAGAAGGCTAGGCTAGTAGCACAAGGATTTAGTCAGCGTTTTGGAGTGGATTATGAAAAAACATTCGCGCCCGTTGCCAGATTAGAAACGGTCCGATTAATGATGGCAGTGGCTGTAGAGATGGACTTAGAGATACACCAGGTAGACATTAATACTGCATACTTAAATGGTAACCTCGATGAAGAAATTTACATGCGTATTCCACGCTTACTAAAGGAGTGTTTGTGGAAATTGGCACATAATAATGATGAAGATCCCGTGGTAGTGAAAAGCGCAAAGGAAATGCTCGAGAGCTTGGAAGCTGGAGGTGATACCTGTCTATTAAAGAAATCTCTGTATGGATTGAAACAGGCAGGAAGACAGTGGAATATACGGTTTGACAAGAAACTGAAAGATATGGGATTAGAACCATCTCTTAATGAACCATGTCTTTATATGAGACATCAAGATGGAAAACATTTATACGTAATAATATTCGTTGATGATGTCTTGATTGCATCCGAGTGTGAAGATCGGATATGCCGATTTAAGGATGAATTGAAAAAAGAATTTGATCTCAAAGACTATGGAAAGGTTAAATACTTTTTGGGAATTGACGTACGAAAAAATGAAAATGGCATTACGTTGTCACAAGAAGGCTACGTCAAATCTATTTTGGAAAAGTTCGGGTTGTCTAACTGTAATTCTTGCAAAACTCCGAGTGAATTGTGTGAAATATTTTCGAACGAAACCAGAAAGGACGAAATCGATGAAAGATGGCCATACCGCGAACTAATTGGGTCGCTTATGTATTTGTCTGTAGCGACAAGACCTGACATTACGAATACGGTTGTGAAACTTGCTCAGTTTGTAAGTAACCCTGATTCGAGTCACTGGAAGGCAGCAAAAAGGGTCTTACGCTATCTGAAGGGCACGGCGAGCTATGGCCTGGTTTATAAAAAAACTGGTAAACCTATCCAAGCATACTGTGATGCAAATTGGGGTAATTGTCCGATAGATCGGAAATCTTATTCTGGCTATTCGTTTATTCTAGGAGGAGCTAGTGTTTCTTGGTCTTCCAGAAAACAGAAGACGGTAGCGACTTCTAGTTGTGAAGCGGAGTACGTCAGTCTTGCGGAAGCATTCAAAGAAGGTCTGTATCTTCAAAGTCTGCTAACAGAGATGAAACTACCAGGGTATGCCACTATCTCTATAAATACCGATAGTCGATCTGCAATGTTCCTTGCACAGGACCCCGTCTTTCATGGAAGAAGCAAACATATTGATATTAAGTATCATTTTATTAGGGGCGTTTTAAAAGACAACAAAAACATAACGTTGGGACATGTACCTACGGAATCAATGTTAGCAGATATATTGACAAAAGCGCTGTCTAGCGTAAAACATTACAGATGTTTGGATGGTTTAGGCCTTAAATCTTGTTAATACATAATTTTATTTTTGTTTACTTATCTGTTAACTTTTGTTTTGATTACTTGTATTATTTGTGTGCTTAAGAGGAGATACTAGCACCATACAATTATTTATCCGTTTGTGTTGTTCCGATTAGCTTACGACAAGCAACAAACTTTGCATTTGAGAGGGGTGTGTTGAGGTTCAAACGCAGAGTTTTTGCTGGCTGATTTTGTAATGACATGTTATTGATACTTACTTCACTTATTACTTGACACCTGTGTTGAATGTTTTTCGTTTATTATAAAAGATCTCAATTTACTGGTATTTATTATTGTTCTTGTACAATCTAACGCTGGTCTACTGCGTCTACTCTGCCCTCGTCTCCAACAATAAGCGCATTTCTGAGATTTATATTTTAAAAAATATTTTATATAATATATAAAATATTTTTTCTTAATCTCAGACTAGATAAATAGTTCAACAAGTTCTTTTGCATGTGTGTGCGTGTACCTAAGGCGTGGAGTGTCGTAGTTTAACTAACACATTCAACAAAAAAAAGTTTGCCAAAGTCATAATTATGATGAATAATAAAATTGGTAAAACCAATCCATCCTTAACCAATCAATTCTACCAATGCTGCAATGCTGGTCTGGGGTGGTACGGTGGTGGGTGGGTGATACATAGAATGTACCAGTTGCAGATGGTAAAAGCCCATAGAGGGAATGGGCGAAAATGTTAGAAATCATGTTGTAGGCGATGCGGCTAGCAACCCATCACTACTTTGTTTCCCCTTTCCACCTAAACGCCAACAATCATGCTAAATGTAGCCTTTATTTTTCGAACATCACAATATTTATTATGATGTTATTTATTGTATTGTACACCATAAGTTTGGTAGACTATAGATGGATCAAAATTTTATTGTATCACCTTATATTTTATACCTATAGTCGGACAATAAAGATTTGGTATTTGTTATTTGTATTTGTATTTGTATTTATGTCTTGTTAACTTAGGCTCTGTTTGCCCCGTAAGGGATGAAGACCGTTGAACCTTAACCCATCATCCTCACAATTGAATTACCGTAAACTAAATTGTAAAACTATAACCCTTCAACTAATCTCAGGCTTGAGGATCTCAAAGTCTCTTACATTTCTTCGAAACCGAAGATGTCACCCGACCGCTTCTGACAAACACTTGAGCTCAAACCATTTTAGAGATCAACGGAACACAATCCCGTGAGTGAGCCAACCAACAACGTAACATGCACACAACTTTGATACGAGATTACCCTTTCCCGTGTATTGTTTTATCCTTCAAGTACAAAATAAACATGATTTAGCTACCCATAATGTAAGGAAGCTGGTACTGATGTTTCTCGATAACATCGTGCGAGAAGTGAGTTTAGGCAGCCGTTGTTATACTTCGTAATGCAGAGTACTGTAGCATAATACTGCGTTTAGTCTTAGAAGCGTAATAGCATTTTTTTTTGTTATACTTCACACACTGTAATGCAGTACTGTAGAATACTGCGTTAGGCTTTAGTCAGTATTCCTTGTAAAAAATATTGTGCTAAATGAAGCTACAGTAAACGTAGCAAGTAACTGCACGACCTTTTAGCACATGCTGAATGCTGCAGATCTTGGTAAAGCTTTGAGTTTGTTATTTTATTTATTTATTTATTTATAAGCCTTTTTTATTCAGAATTCGCTACAATTTCAGTAAGTACATGTTGTTGTTGTTATTGTAGTTTATTTTTTATTTATTTATTAAATTGTCGCGAAATTCGGCGTGCCTCATGGCATAGGCCTCCTCCGTGTATTGGAGGGTTTGGGCTATAGTTCCCACGCGCGCCCAGTGCGGATTGGGAACTTAACACACACCATTGAATTTCTTCGCAGATGTGTGCAGGTTTCCTTATGATGTTTTCCTTCACCGAAAAGCTCATGGCAAATTACAAATGTAATTTTCGCACATAAATTCCGAAAAACTCAGAGGTGCGAGCCCGGGATTTGAACCCACGACGCTCTGCTTGAGAGGCCACAGGTCAAACCACTAGGCTACCACGGCTTTTTGAGTTTGTTATCGTCACCCAAATAACTTACATTTTTAAACGTATGTTCTTACGGCCATGAAGACGCAGTGTTGGCAGGCCTCCCACCCAGGTGGAGCGATGACATCGTGAGAGTTGCGGGAAATCGGTGGAAGCAGGTGGCGAGGTTGTCGGTCATTTTTGGGTGCTAAGGGCCTTTATTCAACAGTCGACGTCTTCTGGCTGATGATGATGATTAAGACCATCGACTTGGTGGAAAAACATCGAACGAGACCTCAAGAAGCCAAGTTGTCTGAATAGACAACCCTAAATCGACTGACTTGGCACATGAAAAGAGCGGACCTCGAATAACGGAACTAGGAAGGAAGTAAGAAGAAGAATGTTACCAAGAATCATTGCTACACTGAATGATGGCTACATGATTAAATCGCTTCAGAATAAGATAACCCGTGTTACAAACCAATTTCAACATGCACCGAGCTCATGATGGTATAGTGAAACGTTTATTTTCTTTCGTTAAAGTAGTACCGTGTATAGGTAATGTATGTAGAAGGCAAAAAGTAAGGTATGCTGAAGTAAGTAAGTATATTATGGTTGCTTATTATTTACTAAGGCTTATAAAATATAAGGTGGATGTACCAAAGTAGTGGCAAAGCTACCAAGAAACCTCTACAGTTTGTGGTTAGGCGGGTCTTGTTTGAACAATGATTCTCTGATGAGATTTGAACGAAGCTAATACTGTGCAAAGTAAATTTCGAGAAATTCCTACTTTTACTACGATTACTGTGGAACTAAAGCAGTTTCGAAGTGTTATTATAATGGAAAACACCTGTCACTCACGTATTTCAAGTTAGCTCAACGTGTTTTGATTCAATGCGTGGTTCTTTATTTAGGTAAGGCAATCCTACTGTGTTCTATGATAACCAAAAATCTCTAGATAGTTTTATTTCAAATATTTAAAAAAAATGTTTAATTTCACAACTGTTTCCCAGTGGCTTCCAAAATCTGGCTACAACGAAGGACAGCCTGATAGTGTATCCTCTATTTGTACAATTATGTAGCGAGATATCTTCCGTCTCAGTGACAGTATACTAAGTCTGTATAGTTCTATATTCTCAGAAACAATCTAACTAATATTATAAATGCGAAAGTATGGATGGATGGATGGATGGATGTTTGTTTGTGACTCAATCACGCCAGAACGGCCCAACGAATCTGGATGAAATTCGGCACATAGATAGAGAAAAGTCTGGAATAGCATATAGGCTCCTTTTTATCCCGGAAAATTGCGTAGTTCCCGTGGGATAGCCATAAACGAATTTTTCGCAGACGAAGTCGCTGGCAACAGCTAGTACTTTATATATTCTTTACGACTTTATTAACCTACTGGCGTGATTGAGTAACAAACAAACATCCATACATCCATCTATCCATACTTTTGCATTTATAATATTAATTAGATTTACTAATTTCATCGAGAGATCAAAAAATGATTTACACTTTGTCAGTAACTAATATTTCATTGGTTGGCATTGCTAGGTAATCTTCAATCTTGGTAAAGTCTATTATTATTTTCCGTTCCAAGTATGTAATACTTCTATAAATTCCCAGTAACGGGAATCAACCGGCTTACGTACTTGCGATTTGTTTTTCCTTCGCTGCATTGCTTTTATTGGGCTGCATTTCGACGGATTCTCGCTCGATGTATTTTCAATTGATCCTTTCACTACGCTTGTTGTGGCGCCCGTACAAAGTGGAATCTGAAGTACCTTGTGGCTTTAACGAAACATATTGCCGATGGTTTGGTAGCTAGTTCGTTTGCCTGGAGTTTGATGTGACTAAGTTGTAAAATAAATTATATCAATAACTTTTCGGTTAAGGATACATTCGCAACTATTCTCCTATCATAGTGCTTTAATTATCTCAAAGGATAGATGGCGCCTTGTTCAACTTTTAGAATTGACATAACGCAAACTTGTTTGTTTTTACAGCAAAAACCGGCTAAGTGCGAGTCGGACTCGCGCACTGAGGGTTCCGTACAAATTCGCTAAGTTATTATAAAATCCAGTCTTAGCAGAACCCTGCTCTTAAGCAAAATGTAGACGTAGAATAAATAAAAATAACCTACTTACTAGATCTCGTTCAAACCAATTTTGAGTGGAAGTTTGTATGGTAATATTGTATATTATATATTTTTTTTTAGTTTTATCATTCTCTTATTTTAGAAATTACGGGGGGGACACACATTTTACCACTTTGGAAGTGTCTCTCGCGCAAACTATTCAGTTTAGAAAAAAAATATGTTAAAAACCTCAATATCATTTTTGAAGACCTATCCATAGATACCACATACGTATGGGTTTGATGAAAAAAAAATTTGAGTTTCAGTTCCAAATATGGGGAACCCCAAAATTATTTGTTTTTTTCTATTTTTGTATGAAAATCTTAATGCGGTTCACAGAATACATCTAATTAGTTACCAAGTTTCAACAGTATAGCTTTTATAGTTTCGGAAAAAAGTGGCTGTGACATACGGACAGACAGACAGACAGATGACGAATCTAGAAGGGATCCGTTTTTGCCATTTGGCTCCGGAACGCTAAAAAGTGAAAAATCCCATTAAAATGATTTTAATAATCTTGCTAATGAATACACCACTTGTTTTGGCAAAGTTATTGACTTTACTTTTAGCCTTTTTGATTACTGTCATAATATTAAGTAGCACTTTCAAAATTTAAACAAACCGAGTGTTAAGCTCTACCCATCTTCGTGTGAGTGTAACACAGTAGATAAAAACGTACGTATGTATACATTAACAAGACGAACCGTGCCAGTCAATGTGGAAAAGGAAATAATAGTAAATATCGGAAAACTTCATAGGGCACAAAAAAAGACAATAAGCTAAACACCCCACAAAAGGCCCTTTATGATTTGTACGTCCAATTGTCATAGCGAATAGCCGATCCGCAGTAAATATAAACGCGATAAAGAAAACGTACCACTAACTGTACGTTTGTTTTTGACACAATAGAGAGAGGGCCAATGTAGGGCCCGTAAACTTGTCAACGGCAGAACAGTAAATAATGTATGGGTTCACCGGTTTTGTCCTGTTTTACGCGAGTGTAGAGAAGGGAGATGATGTGAAAATGCGAATACGGGTGACACCACACTATGCCTAGAAATTGTGGGGATTGAAATGGTAATCTCCGTTTCCAGATAACTTTTTTTTAATATAAAACTAAAACTGTTTCAGTGGAAATTTGTAAAAGGTACGTGGGCAGCCACCGGATGCTTTTATCTTCGAGTAAATGCTTAGTTCCTGCGGGATAAATGGAAAGTAATATTGCTAGAGTAAAGAGGTCGCTTAGGTACTAACGACATTTAAAAGACTAGAAAATGTTGTCTTTGATGTTGAAAATTGACCTGAGATGGGAATGACCGCTTATTCCATTTATCTGTAACAAATGCAAAAATGCCGGTGAATCTAACATAAAAAATAAAAGAGTTTAAATAGGAATTGAATTATACTTTATTTCCCACGGGAATTACACGATTAGGTCCCTAACATGAGTTTCCGACATTTTAACTCAGTTACATGAATCTTTTTTTGTGTAAACTTCAGAAATTTTAGGTGGTCATAAATAAAAGATGTAGATACTCATTTAAACAAGAACTGCGACATTTTTACATCCAAATTATAATTTTGAAACGAAATATTTGATTATAATGTGTCCCAAACAAAATGAAAGACATTAACCAACAACATAAGTATTCGTTTTGAAAAAAGAAGCAGAAATAAGAATTAGAGTAGAGAGAAAGAATTATTAAATGTTTTCGCATGCGGGCACATCACTAGATAAGACGTGGGAAGCTTCTAGGATTTATGTGTAATGCTATGCTGATTCTTACGATCACGTAGGTAGAGTAACTACCAAAAATAATTAGGTGTCAGTGAACCCTGTGTAATACGGTTGCTAAATAGTGTTATAACTATAATGTTTTATGTACCAGTTTTAAATTAAATCAGGCGCTACGTTGTAGGGGTTCATATTAATGGACAAAGAACATTTACTTCACTCCTCCAATACCAAAGCAAAGCGGAGCAGTAAGGTTTCTTATTCAATGCTAGCTTTTACTCGCAGCATCGCCCCGCGAACTATTTTAAATAAGATCGATTTTATTGACATTTAAAAATTATCGGTGTTATTACAAAAAAGTTGATGACGTGTCTAAAAAGTAATCTGTTGCAAAATCAACCTTAAATCAATGGACTAATTTTTAGACACGCGTTCAACGTCTGTTTAACTTTATTGTAATGACACCGTATTATTAGCCTGGGCCTATAACCTATGAAAACAATGTTACCACAGAGTATTATTTGTTCCTTTAGTAAGCTTCAGGAAGAAAGATTTGGTTGTTTGTTTGTTTGCAATGTAGGCTCTGAAACTACTGGACTGTATCAAAAAAATTCTTTCACCATTACAAATTCTACATTAATTCTGATAAATGTAGGCTATAATGAAGTCACGGACAGCAGCTACTACATAATAAATAAGACTAGAGGTCGTTATTATTGTACGTAATCCAAATACTTTTAACAAAAAGTCTGAAGTCTGGACTCAAGAGAAAGTAATTCCATTTTCATCGTCATTGTTGGCAATAAAAAATGAAAACAATCCTAGTTCCTGTCTAGACTTGTTTCGTTCTAGACAAGATTGATTGCTGTTTCTAAGAGTACTGTGGCGCCTTCGTTTCCTATTTATACTAAACAATAAACTTTGAAGGGTACTGTAAAAATAGTATTTAGTTTAATAAAAAAAAAGTAGCTGTTGCTACTTCTTCGTCCACGCAGAATTAAAATTTATAGCTCTTTAAACCACCTTAATCCGGCCCTGTAGCCAAAACGTTTCTTAAATGTCTGCGTGCCGAATTCCAGCGTAATCCTTTCAGTAGTTTTAGCTGTGCGTTGATCGATCAGTCAGTCATAGTTATTGCCTTTTAAACATACAGATTTAAATCAGCTAATTAGAGATTGCTGGTTTTAAAATCGACATCAAGTAAGAAGGTTCGCAGACAGATGACAAGTCAAGACGGAGTTCTCTGAACGGCAAAGTTTTAATTAACGAAGCAAACAAAAGCAGCGGTGTAAACTATGCTTTGTTGCTTACACGTTTACGTAACCAGTATGCTTGACATTTCGCGCATTGATATTTATTTAGTTGCGCTTGTGCGAGTGTAACTGCACCATTACTGTGGCTTGGTTTAAACCAGCCTCACTTCGCCGTTCACAGGACTGTCTTAACTTTTTGTTTAGTCTGTCAATTTGACATTGATTTAAAAGAAAGATCAACTTTTTTATTCATTGAGTCAAGAGCTACTTTGCAGAAAATAAGAACGCATTTTCATTCAAAACCACAGTTCTATTCGTATTTTTTATATTAGGCCTCAATATTCTGACCAATAATAGATTTATATAAATCTTTCTTTATTATTAGTGTTACTCTCAAGAGGCTATTAGTTGGCTACATTTTATCTCATATCAAGATCGGGAATGTAAGTAATTTAATGTTATGTTCTTCAATGTTCATCCATAAAAAGAATCATCGAACCTGATTCGCTGACGGCGAAAACATTGACAAACATATAATAATATTGGATAAGTATGTCGGTATGTATATTTTATACCTACAAATAAAAATACAGTCGAAGGCATAAAATATCGATACACAGCTATCGTGTCAAATATATAATATACTAGCTTCTGCACGCGACTTCGTCTGCGTAGAATTCGGTTGAAGAACTGATGTTTGTAGTTATGTTCTGCAAATATTATTTACTTTGCAACTCTAGGCAGCTACGACCTTTGACATGCTTATCGCTATCCCGCGGGAACTATGCAATTTTCCGGGACAAAAAGTTACTTATGCGCTATTCCAGACTTTTCTCTATGTGCCGAATTTCATCCAGATTCGTTGGGCCGTTCTGGCGTGATTGAGTAACAAAAAATCATCCATTCATCCATCGATCCAAACTTTCGCATTTATAATATCACTTTTTGTTTGTGGCATAATGGTGAATATGTGTTTTTAACGTCTCGGTAACGTACATAATGTATATTTATGCCCTTGACTGTACATTGGGAACCTCCCCTTCTAACTCAGTTATAAAAGCTCTCGACGGCTCAATTTAGCTTAGTGCAAAACTCTCTGAGCTTACAAGTCTCTCTAACTTTTCTATAAAATTTATTCGAATTTCTTGCTGTACCAGTATTACTTGACACTAAACGATGCTTCTCACAATGGGGACTATCGTTTCCTTTCTCACCAGTTGGCGCCACTGTTGACTGTGTCCAGATGTATAGCTGTCAAAGGCGACTATATTATAAGATCGGCGCCGAAACAAAATTTTAAATCTTGAATCTCATTAAGTTAGTAAACAAACAAACCTCTGAATTAGCTGCTCTTTGAGGCCGCTTATTTTTGCGTCTATTTTTCCTAATTCCGCTTTCAAAGCGTTCACATTCATCGCCAAATAATCCATACCTATTTGCGATAATTTCACGAAGGAAATCACTTTTTAAACAGGTAAATGAAAGACATTATAATTTTTGTCACAAAGCGCCCCAAAACCAGTGAAAAGCGAATGTTATTGGACCTCATGCGACACTAGCGCCTCTAGTGACTGAACCCCTTGAAATCATCATCACCATCATCATCAGCCTGTGCCAGTCTACTGCTGGACATAGGCCTCTTCTTTTCCCTTGAAATAATAACCCATAAATAAAATCGCGAAGTAAATAATAAACATTTTCGATACAATGTATACATATAATAAAGCTGAAGAGGATCGAAAAAATAAAAATAAATAAGCTGGGCATACTTAGAATCGATAACAGAACACGTTCCAACAGTTTTTAGAATTTTTGTCTGTATATTAAATTTGTGCGCGCATCACGTGAAAACGGCTGAACGGATTTTGTTGAAAACTTCACTAATCTGTTGAGAAAATTACCGGCCAGGTTATAGGCTACTTTTTATCCCGGGAAATTGTATAGTTATACTGCCTAGAGTCGGAACGTATACATATAAATATGGCTTCAGTGTCATAGAGGTGCACTATGGAGGCATTTCCAAAATTCCCACGGGATTTAATATCGCTTATTATAAAAAAATACCAATTAAATGTCAGAATAGGGGTGTTAAGTGCCTGTTCAAATATGCATAGCAAATATGTGACTTTTGTCAATAAATGAAGTCTACGCGGACGAAGTCGCGAGCAAAAGCTAGTAACATTAATAAAAGCTTATAACAATAATGGTTCTTAAAGATCTTGTTCTGGCTCCATTTGGTGAACGCTTCCAGTGTATCGTCGAATTAAGCTAAGTACTGAAACACTCTCCCGCAAGATGGATTATGATGAATGGTCCCCCAATTACACCCGATTTCTTATCGCGGCGAATTTGTCCACGAGTTTAGTCCTTTTTTCCACTTAACGTGCCATGATACTGTTTTATATTATTTTTGAGACAAAAATGTGAATGAATCTTCTGGATGGATACTCTATTATACTTTTACTCTATTATAATTTATTATGTTTTGTTGTGTTTTGTTATTATTACTCGTATTCTACACTTATATCTTTGAAACAAAATCGTGTTATTTACACCATCTGTAACTCAAAGCTGCACAGATTTTGTGAACTTACATTTCTTGGATTTGTCTTCGCTTCCAATAGCAGAACCAATTTTTATAAATATAAATATGATGATGATGGGAAACATCATCGCTGATGACACAATGTCATCTCTGATGACACAACAGAAACAGATTTTAAGGCGGCAAGAAATTTACCGGGTCAGTTAGTAAAGTTATTTCACTCAACAAAATATTATCGTTAAGGTACATTCATAAACATGAATTATTTTCCTTATTCCCTTAAAAATAACTCAACAGAAAATCATAAAAGCCATTGAAACCATCACAAGCCAAGTACCTATACGAATGCGGAAGAGGTCGCAAAGTTATACGGGACCGAAATAAAATCTAATTTAATTTGTACATCAATAAACGAGATTAATTCGGTCAAAGGCCACCATCTTAATTTATTAGTACACAAAAGATATTTGGTCCATGTATAAACAGGGAATCCAAAACTCTCTATTATTCAACTCTAAAACTCTGTAAGTGATTTTTGTTATTGTGGGCTTTTGATACTTTTTACCTTTTCGTCAGCTTAATTCGACATTTCGACTTTATTTACCTTTATATTAGGTACCCCTGAAGTAATATGGATAACGGGTATATCTTCAGCCTATAATGTTCTATTGTAGACGTGGCCGGTCCAGTCCCAATACCTGAAGAGATGACCACGAACACTCTGTCAAGAGTGATACCGACAAGAAAGAGGTTAGAGCGCAGTGTTAGTGTTCCTGACTCGATCAGGTCTCTTGTCACCAAAAATGCTGCGCTTCATAGCTCGTTGGCAAACCTTAAATTTGGACTTCTGAAAGTTAACAAGCATGTTTGTCCAAATGCTAAACCACGATGAATAAGCTGTACTTTAAAACTCATCCAACCATCTGTTGAAATAATTCCGGAATAATTCTGAGGCCCTGTATTATTATACCTAGTACCCAGCTATGACCGTCACTGGCCCAGTTTCCCCACCATCCGTCAACGTCACGCTCTTATTTATCACTGGACTATTATATCTCCTGTTGTATGACAAGTTGTATGTTTTTGCACAAATCGGGCCTTACAGGAATATTCAGTCGAGGTACGATGAAAAATAATGTAGTATTATGAACCTGAAATACTTTAGATTTAAGCTATAAAAAATTATAAGTATTTAATAGCCAGTTTGCAGTGGGTGTGACTGCGACCGTTTTTGTATCTATGCATTAATTCCATGCAGGTCTGGGAGCAAAGAAAAAATACAGAAAGCACCAGTTACTTCTCTGAGAACTGATTGTGGTAGTATAATTCTAAAATAATTATTTACGTTGCGACTCTAGTTAGTCAGTTTATCGCTATCCCGCCGGAACCATGCAATTTACCGGGATAAAAAGTAGCCTATGTGTTAATCTAGGGTATCAGCTATCTCCGTTTTAATTTTTATCCAAATCCGTCTAGTCGTTTCAAGGAACAAACATACACACTCACATCACATCCATCCATCCATCCTCACAAACTTTCGCATTTATAATTATTATTCGTATCGTAATTAAAGTTTATTAATCAAGACAGTCCTAGGTCCAGTTTGTATTTCAATACAAACAATACGATACAAACTCACGCTCTACATAACAGGTAATCAGAAATTCTCGAAGCTTCTGCTAGGAACTTGAAATATTTAATGGGATGTTTGTTGATACTAATGCGTATGCGAACAGTTCAATGACTTAACGAATCGAGGGCATCTAGTCTTAGAAAATACAGGAACCTTCTCATTTCGAAATTATTTTAACGAAACTTATATACGAATTAAAATCGATACCTTACTACTGCGCAGCCACACGTGCATTTTCACTGATATTTTAATGCAAAAAATTCAACTGAATGACAAACTTTAACTCTTCCATACAACTTTACATACAAACGAGTGGTCATTTTTCAGACTTGAAGTGTTAGTTTGTTATCGTAAATTATCCGATTTTGTAAGACGGGAAACTAGCAATCAATGTTTTTAAAACAAGCTAGCTAGTACGAAAGACTGATAAATTATAACGGCTAACACACATAAAGCTAATAACACTTAGCCTCTCTTCCGCTGACGTAGTGAAGGGATATTATGATTTTGTACCACTTTTAAAAAAAACTGGTACAAGTACCACTAGGTACATAATCATAAAAAATTAAGGGATTATGTTCATCATTTTTTCAAGATAAAGAAAATAGGTACAGTCGAAAATCAAATCATTGACAATTAAAGCTTCAGTTATGATTTTTTCAAATGCGCAAACGTTTTTAATTAAGCCACAAGGGTTTTTTTTACAAAATGGTCTTAAGAGGCTTCGTCTAGCACTTAAGGGATAAAGACGTGATTTACTACTAAACTACCAATAAAATTATTTCCAGAAATACCATTATTGCCAAGGATGGGCGGTAGGTAACAAATTTGACAGAAAGACTATTTTTTTTTCAAAACCATTTTCCCAGTTTTGCATTTATGTACGTAACCACTACAAAATCCAACAGTTTAAATCTGGTACTTACACCAATAAAGCAGTACCCAGTCTCGCATCCTTCCCAACTCATAGCACTCGAGAGACGTTAACGCCTGAGGCAAGAGCTTTAGCATCAATTTACACGTGTGTTATTGCCTATACCTTCCCGGCAGGCGCTCGGCGTTTGCGAGCTCCGAAAGGACCTTTGACGAAAGAGATGCAGCTACGCGATTGCTTTGTTGTTTGCGAATTGGATTCTGACCAGATTTTTGGAATAGTTGCATTTTTGCAGGTTCTTATTTCTGTAAGCTTTGATGTTATACACGATCTACATAGCAAAAGATACCTATTGAAAACTGAATAAAGTAGGACTTGATTGTCAACCGCGTTATTGCGGTTTTATTAACATGTATTAACAAGTTTATTTAAATGATAACTTGAAATTTAGACACAAAATGGCAAATAGATAGTGCATAAATTTTACACATTACCTACCTAATGTTTCGTGTTCTAATCTAATTGTGCGGTTATAATCCTAAGAACTTTAACTCCGATTAAAATCTGATAAAGACAGCAATCAGTTCTTTTTCATTTCTCAACATCATGAGTATTCATAAAAAATCCTTAATTGAGCTTTGATCAGTCCATTAGTTAACAGACTGATTAAGCTTATTTGACAGTTGTTAAAAAGTATGATTCATAAACGCTTGCTAGCAGTCTGTTAGCTAATGAGCTGTTGAATGGACGGATTAGACGCGTTATGTTGTCACCTTGACAAATCATAGACCAAAAATGGCCTTTCAGTGAATTAAAAAAAAAAATGTCAGCAGTGGCAGCGAATTAGCGGGAGACCAGCGAATTAACACGACAGACTAGGCAGTGTGGATCTCGTTTCCTTTACCTTTCCCGGAGGGGATAAAAACTTAAAACAAAAAAAACTGTCTTGTGTATGGTTTTGCTCTTGCCAAAATCAGCTGTTCATATTTGTGGCGGCCATTTTGTGAGTTAGCAAAGAGATAAAGGAGGGTCTACAGTCCGTTAACTTTCGGATTATTTAACAGACCCTTGAAGAACTGATTAGCGCTAATTGACGTTTATGAATCATGTTTTTTTGCATCGGTCCTATAGCGAGCTTATAGCGAGCCTCTAACTTTTTATGAATAAGGCTGTAAGGCTATAGCGGATGAACTCGCATTTCCGACTTAGTAAGTACTTTTATTGTTCATTATGTGTACATCCATTTTTAATGTCGAAGTATAATAGAATCTCCACAAATTTATAGCCACAATTAATTGAGTCGAAGCCACTATTTTCCACAACATTGACTCCGATGTAAATAACATACATTTGCTTAGCTATTAACATGTCTTTATAGCTACTTATGATGTCAGTCGGGAGACATTTTCCCATCAAGACTGATAGACGCAAACATATAAAAAGTCTATAATAATAGACGAAGCCGATGATATTGGCTACTTATGTCATAAAACATGTTATCCGGCCATAAAAAGCTAATATCCGTGTTTACTCTATGTATTTATAAGTGATTTATGAATGAAGTTGATCTAATGTGGAGGATAGTAAAATGTTAGTAACTGTCAACTATTTTGTACATTTTTACTTATTTCCCATATTAAACCGTTCGCTCTGAGATCCATTAAGAGGTCGTCACTTAAGCGTCAATTTATCACGTACGGAATTAAAGAGGTCCTATTATGCTTCCCTCGGGTACTCTCAACTTTAAACTTTTAAAGAGACAGTACTGCATCTTGTAGTGCAAATAAAAACTTGTAATATTTTACTCAGAAGTGTTTAGAAAGGCTGCGTGATACTTAAACATAAAGTCTTACAACTCTTATAAGCATAGTTCAAGTGCTTCTTCATCCAACGCCGTACACAGTACCGTTTATCTTAGTCGCTTTATCGCCTGCGGCTGCAACAGCGTATAGAGAATTATGAATAATGGAGGAGTTTCAAACGTGGAGAATTTTATTTTTATTGTGAATACTCTTAAATAGACGCTTTTCAGCTTTAAGGTGAGCTAGAAATTACCTAACATTGCAAATTGCACTTTCAAGATGTATCTTTAAACGTTACTTTGCTGATATTGTTACTTTACTCAATCTTGGAGCGCCAATTCTAATAATTTCATTATAAATGCGAACTTGTTTGTTTTTTACGCTCTCACGCGTCAACTACTCAACCGATCTTGTTAAAATTTGGTATGGAGATATTGAGGCGAATAGCTTTTGATTCCTTTCTGTCCGCTGTCTGTCTGTTCCTATGTATAATTAGATCTTTATAACTACCTACGCAATGGACTTTGATGCGTTTTTTTGTTAATACATAGATAGAGTGACTCATCAAGAGGAACGTTTATAATATATTATGTATAATTCTACGCAAACGAAATCGCGGGCAGAAGCTAGTTATTCCGATAAGGCTAACAGGCTCAACAATAAATGAGAATATTCACTGATAAAACTTGGTTTGGTAATGATCTTTTGAACAAGGTAACGTAAGACTGGGAGAGAGATATTTCTAATTTGAATAGCGCCTTGTATTTTCCTATCCCTGTTTTTTGGAGCATTAGCAAGCTGGGCAAAAACCTCACTAAACTTTGATGATGATGATGATGAACTAAACTCACCAAACTTTACAACTACCACAAAGATCTAAAACGGAGATTTTACACAACCCATCCCAGTTTCTCTTTATCATCAACCATCCCGACAGCGAATAATACAACAGATACTTCACAAAATTTGCTAAATTCCCACGGGAGCTTTACAATTTTACGCTCAAACTGCACATTTGCATCAGTCCAAGACACGGGACAAACTGCGGTCTCTCATGAATATTCCCGCGGGATAATGCTCGTTTAATATTGGCCGCCTTCCAGTACGCGTATACGGACGCCACATACTAATTCACTGTTTTAGAAGCGTAAGGTATATTTGAGTCCTACTTATGTGTTTGTTTTGGCCAAATGTTTCTTTTGGAGTAGGTAACTATGAATTTGATACAAGACTAGGATTACAAAATCAAATTTCCAATCACAATAATTTATTAGGTGCAAGTATTTGAAAATTCTACTCAAATTGTTAGAAATCATGTTTCACTTCCTCATTTATCGCTATCGAGCGGGAACGATGCAATTTTCCGGGATAAAAAAATAGCGTACCTATTATGTGTCGCCAATCTGGCGTGAAGGAGTAATAAACATGCGTACATCCATACCTACTCACAAACTTTTGCATTTATAATATTAGTAGGATTATTAAAGTTCTAATTCATCGCTATAAATACAACACGATCAACAGTCAAGGTAGGCAAAAGGTAACAACTTAAATCGTTAAAAACGTAACCGAACAATATCAATATAAATCGCTATAATAAAACTGCTTGGCCGTAAAGGAAGTCTTGAGAAAGAACTGTAAAATTTTATGATCCATTTTGGTATTTAGTATAGATAAAAGTAGTCTGCTGATGGTTTTGGTTTTAACTTCTTTTCAACAATTTGTGGTAAAATGGTTTTTGTTTATAATATGCTAATCGCGTAATGAATTCCAATTCATTTAAATGAGTGGTATAAGCTGTTTTAAACAAATAATAACGTCAGAATGGTTTGTCATTCCGGATAAGTATACCTAACCTTGGACTATTCAAATCCAGAGTGAACAGGCTGTTACTGAACCAGTGAGCTACATCTTCGGTCTCATCTGCATTTACCCACAGGTGAGGTAGAGGTCAATCGCTGGTCAGTTTATATTATTAAAAAAAGGAATTAATGGTGGTGTTGGTGGGACAAAGCTTGATTTTATCTTTAGTTGAGAGCATAATTAAAAATACTTAGTTACGATTATTTTTGCACAGCCTCTCCAGCACTGAAAAATACCCAAACTACAATCAATCTGATATAAGGTGCAAAACAATACCTACGATACAGCCCAAGAATGCCAGTGTTTTAAAAACAGTACTTTTGTCTTCAGAAAAGTTTAATTCACTTTAAAGCAATTCAATTATCCAACTAATATTATAAATGTGAAAGTATGGATAGATGGATGGATGGATGGATGGATGGATGGATGGATGGATGGATGGATGGATGGATGGATGGATGTTTGTTTGTTACTCAATCACGCCAGAACCGGAACCACGGATCTGGATAGAGAGAGAGAGAGAAAAGTCTGATATAGCACATAGGCTACTTTTTATCCCGGAAAATTGCGTTGTTTCCGCGGGATAGCGATATACGAATTCTTTGCAGACGAAGTCGCTGGCAACAGCTGGTTTATTTCTAAATTCAGTTGGTTGCAAACTTGCATCGACTGACGAAAAATTTGTTGGTAAAGGGTACCTGGGTTGTTGAAGAATGTAATAAAAATAAAACATTCAAAGTATTCACGTCAAGACCAGGGGTCTTACCATGTCGTCTTAACGCGATTCAATTCCAAACTAAAGTTGGATCGCTCGCTGTCAGATCAATACTAGAAGTGTTAAAAATGACAACTAAAGAATCAGAATCGAATTGCATTAAGACCCCCAGGACTGCAAATAGGTACAATACATCCACAGCTACATGGTATGGAGGACGTGAATTTACTTGTATCAAAGAATTTTGAAGAATTTCAACAGGAAAGCTACAAACGAATTCTGCGCTGAAAAAAATTGCGGGTAACAGTAAGAATCATTATGAACATTTATTTCATTTAAATCTGAAAACCCACAATGCTGAACGAGAGATCTGGAAGCGTACAGCTATTAAAATAAAAGAAACTCATTACATTAAACTCCGACGAGTACTTACAAAAATTGCTGTACTGATGGACTGGTGATCAATTTGTTTTTAGCAAGCACTCGGCAAAAATTAATAAAAAAAAGTTCAGTTCGGTTTGGAGATAAAATTTTACGATTGCAAAAAATAGTACCTATACAATCAGTTTCAAGAGTTTTAATCCTTATGTATGAGTGTTTAACTATCTTCCCATTTTGTATGAGGCACCGATATTTACCTACCTAGTTCTTTTTCAGTGGTAACTTGAAAAAAATGTGGTTATCAGTTAGTATTTGGTCCCAACGGAAGACCAGCGCTGGCTGCAAGGCCAGCGAATGCTGAGTTGGGACCATTTTGTGACAATTTATTTATTTATCTGCTGTTTTATGTGTTTTTTTTATTTGATGTGTTGTGACTGTCATAATTAAACTTTTTTTCTTTCTTTTCTTTCTTTCTTTATTTTCACAGGAATTAAAAAGTCTCATCATTAACCTTTCCAAAGATGGAGAAATATGCGAAATTTTTATTATAAGTAGGTAGTAAAAATTAACAAAATGAAGCTGTACAAAACAAAACAAATTAATTAAAAATACTTCCCAAAACAAGCGAACCAGAAGCAAAATCGAGTTTTCTTGAATCACACGATCCTTCATAAAAAATATCATGGACGGTTGCCGTCTTGAAGCAACGTTTTTTACTGTAGTTCTCGTAATTTAATGCGGTTCGAACTAAGTGAGCACTTAACGGATGGGCTCTGTTACCGGACGTCTACTATGTCTTGACATGAGACTGTGTACACACAGACGTTATTTAGCGGTGGGGAAACCTTTACTTAAGATAAACAAGCGAGAGCACACCCCGAGACAATTTTACGAGTGCAAGAGAGTGAGAATGAACGCTAGTCTAACTAATATTATAAATGCGAAAGTATGGATGGATGGATGGATGTTTGTTTGTTACTCAATCACGCCAGAACGTTCCAACGGATCTGGATGAAATTCGGCACATAGATAGGGAAAAGTCAGGAATAGCACATAGGCTACTTTTTATCCTGGAAAATTGCGTAGTTCCCGCGGGATAGCGATAAACGAATTCTTTGCAGACGAAGTCGCTGGCAACAGCTAGTAAGCTATACGTCCACAATCATGCTAAACGTGGCCTTAAGGTCTTGTTACTTTAGGCTCTGTCTACTCCACCTACCTGCATTCTCTCTCATCTCATCGCACGACTAAGATATTTGGAAGACTTAAGCCGAATTTACATAATGCAACTAATTTCGTGCAACTAGCATTACATTGCTCGGCCGATAACCTAACGCTTCAAGAGTGATTAATCAAACGCCGCAGTGTAATGCTAGTTGCACGAAATTTGTTGCCTAATGTAAATTCGACTTTACTAATGTTGATTATGACAAAGCAATCAAGCGTCTTAACGATTCACCACGTCTTAATGCACAGTATATTACGGCGATAGTTGAAGGGTTCGAAAGTATATATAGACTTTGCTATATAACAAAATAGGGCCAAGCCAAGGCAAAAAAACCGGCCAAGAGCGAGTCGGACTCGTGCACCGAGGGTTCCGTACCATTATCTAGAAATATCTATAAACCAGTGTAAGCAGAGCCCTGCTCCAAAGCAAAATGTACGCAGTGTGGGGTCACTTTATAGTGGTCACTGATATATACAGACATACACATACATATTTACGGTTTTCGCAATTATTCCTTAATCTGTGCTATAAGACATACATGCTTCATACCAAATTTCAAGATTCTGCGTTCACGGGAAGTACCTTGTAGGTTTTGAGAGTCGAAAATTTGCGGAAATTTTCGGCATAAATGGCTGTATCTTTTGATTTCGTTGGCTTAGAAGTTTGATTTTTTCACAGCTCCAAGGGGCAGTAAACCTGAGTATCTAACTAATATTATAAATGCGAAAGTATGGATGGATGGATGTTTGTTTGTTTGTTACTTAATCACTCCAGAACGGCCCAACGGATCTCGATGAAATTCGGCACATAGATATAGAAAAGTCTGGAATAGCACATAGGCTACTTTTTATCCCGGAAAATTGCGTAATTCCCGCGGGATAGCGATAAACGAATTCTTTGCGGACGAAGTCGCTGGCAACAGCTAGTTTGATATAAATTTCAGCTTGATACCTCCACGCGTTCTTGAGAAAAAGGGTCTTGACAGACGGACGGACGGACGGACGAAGGTACGGAACCCTAAAAAAAGCAAGGCAAGGGGCAAGGGGAAATAAAGTTATTCTTATTCTTAAGCCTTAAAACAATCCGTCTAGCTCTCGAGCTAGATTATCTTAGCACGTCGCCGGGTCTTTCTATTGAAACTATCGTAATTTATGAGGTCCATGGGACGTTCAATCAATATTATTACTTCCTAAAGGCCTTGGTCCTCTATTTACAGGGTGCTGGTGACAGTTATTGATTTAGCTGTAAGAAAGGGGTACAATGACGCGATGTTATCTGGAACGACTCTGTTTTTAGGGCTCCGGTTGCTCCATTTTGGTCATTCTTAGAGGAACTAGAGCGGACCAGTATTAGGCACTAACAGCCTTATTCATAAAAAATCCTTAATTGAGGTTTGATCAGTCTATTAGTTAACAGACTGATTAAGCTTATTTGACAGCTGTTAAAAAGTATGATTCATAAACGCTTGCTAGGTAGCAGTCTGTTAGCTAATGAGCTGTTGATGGATTAGACGCGTTATGTTCTAGTTGTGAGATCCTGTAATTGGCGTTATTGATACCATAGAAGTAATCTATTTTGCAATTTATAGCTGTTGGTTCTCCGAAAATAAATAAATAAATAAATGTTGTCACCTTGACAAATCATAGACCAAAAATGGCCTTTAAGTGAATTAAAAAAAAGAAATTGATAGCAGTGGCAGCGAATTAGCGGGAAACCAGCGAATTAACACGACAGACTAGGCAGTGTGGATCTAGTTTCCTTTACCTTTCCCGGAGGGGATAAAAACTTCAAACAAAAGAACTGTCTTGCGTGTGGTTTTGCTCTTGCCAAAATCAGCTGTTCACATTTGTGGCGGCCATTTTGTGAGTTAGCAGAGAGATAAAGGAGGGTCTACGGTCTGCTAACTTTCGGACTATTTAACAGACCCTTAAAGGACTGATTAGCGCTAATTGAGGTTTATAAATCATGTTTTTTTGCATTGGTCCTATAGCGAGCTTATAGCGAGCCTCTAACTTTTTATGAATAAGGCTGTAAGATGACAGGCACCAGTAATGGACATTTCATTCTTAAAGGCCCTGTGTACCATTAATCCTTCCTACTAATATTATAAATGCGAAAGTTTGACTGACTGACGATGTGACGATGTGATGATGTGAGTGAGTGTGTATGTTTGTTCCTTCTTCACGCTGAACCGACTGGACGGATTTGGATAAAATTTGGAATGTAAATAGCTGGCACCCTAGATTGAAACATAGAATACTTTTTATCCCGGAAAATTGCATAGTTCCTGCGGGATAGCGATAAACATGTCATCAGTTCTTAAGTCTAATCCTACGTGGACGAAGTCGCGGGCAGAAGCTAGTAATTAATATAACCATTAAATACATACATACTTACATAAATCACGTCTTTACCCCGTATGGGGTAGACAGAGCTTAAGGTAACAAGACCTAAAGGCGACGTTTAGCAACATTGTGGGCGTATAGGTAGAAAGGGGAATCAAAATAGTGATGGGTTGCTAGCCGCACCCCCTAGAATTTATTCCCAAGATTTGTTCCCATTCCCTTGATAAACTCGTAACAGGAACCAGGGAATGCTTTTTTTAAGTTATTTTTCTTATTATTAATGTTCTGAATATAAGCGAGTACAAATCAGATCTAATAATTGTACTCAATTTCTATCGATATTTGATTATAATGTCACCTTTTTCACTTTATGGAGCAGCTTTTACCATAGCTTTAAATGGAATTAGGCCTTTGCCATGGAGTATGGACAAATGAGAGATGAAAATCTGTATTTGATTTTGAACTTGATAGGTATTCTTGAAGCGAATCAGAAGTTGACTCATCAGTGCCTGGTTATTAATTTAATTTTGAAAGAGAAATCTATGTCAACTACAGTTTTAATCAATATTAGCCTTTTTCAATTATAATTCTTGTGATTTTAGTTTGCTGGTTACACGTAGTAAAGTTAATCTAAAATTTCCGATAGTTTATTTTGTGTATTTTTGCCTAAACTAAAACACTGCAAAACGTTTGAGTTTGGTCTCAAGGCATAATTAATTACTTGGGAGAGTGATTTTTTTAAATAATATTTATGAAAAAATGATTATTATATCGCGATGGCCAAATTACTGACACATTCTTTTATCTTAGCACATTTAATTTTGATATATTATCTGCATACTTTTACTTTATCTTCTCGTTTTACCCCTAGGTGTACCTATCTTCTACTGAGCTGTTGTTTATTATTTTCTTCTCCTTTTTTTATTCTGTTAACCTCTGGACCTGAGGATTAGTTTCCTAGTTCAGGCACATGAGAGTTGTTAACTTGGATTTATAAGGAAACATTTTCTTAGTTATATTTTTGTAAAAACATTTACATACCTACCTTTTAATAAAATTATCTTATCTATTTATCTTATCTTAAATGTATGACATTATTTTCTTCAATTGGATTTCTAACTAACTCATTTTTATAATTGTTAGGTACCCTACCAAAGGATCCAATTTAGATTAAGTACTAATTTTTACATTTATTTCTGTTTACATATAATTTTAGGTTAGTTTTAGTTAATATTTTAATAATACATTTTTAAATTTCAACAAGTAGCTACCGTGATACACAATCATAATTGCACAAACGGATAACTCACTTAAAAAAGTCGAGTGATGAAAAAAATACGCTCGACTTAATCAATCTTCTTCTCCAATTACGCCATGCACCGTGGCCCACAAAGACATGCCGCTATGCGGATGGAATCACATTTTGTCGCGAATATTGCTCAAAGCATTAGCACATTAGCTAATGGTGTGTCCCAAAAATGTGCTGATGAAAACGGGATCGACTCGAGGTTAAGGATGAAAGGAAACGGAATAAAAAGTCGGCCTTTGAAAATCACATCGGGTAAGATTCCTAACAAGTAGTGAGACAAACCTCCTTATTCATAAACGCTCTAGGCTTTTCTAATAACTTAGCAATCGTTTGCCTTTAGGTATCTGTCACTGACGGAACCCTAGCGACCTTTTTTATTATAAGTTTTTAAATTTTGAAAATGTATTTTTTTATACAGGGTGTATCAGATAGCCCCTAACAATAATCAACTGGGGTATATAACCATAGCTACAGAAGTTAAAAAAAATATTTAAAAAAAAATTGGAGTAAATTTTTTTTTATAATTATTTTCTATAGGTATTAACTGTAATCATTCCTATAGAAAACATAAAAAAAAATTTGTTTTTTTTTTTATATTTTTTTTAGCTTCCATAGCTATGGTTATATACCCCAGTTGATTATTGTTAGGGGCTATCTGATACACCCTGTATTTGGATTTATTGATTTGACTTTAGGATTATTCATTTATTTATTTAAAGAGAACCTGTATTATATTTAATAAAAGATTGTTTGTGAGATCTTTGAGGGTTTATTTTAAAGTAAAACTTTACAAATAATATTTTAATATTATCAAAATCTATCGGAGATGTGTCACCCGTGTTCATGTATATGCAAGAGGGAGAGAGGGGCGATGTTAGAAAGAGAGGTTACAAATAATGACACCTTAGGCTGCGTTCCGTTACTACAGAACCAACAGCATTTATCACAATTTAGGTAATGAAAGATGATGATTAAAACTGATTTGAAACAATAAACATTGTTTTCCTCACAGTCACTTTAATATTTACCTTTCACAGATAAGGATTGCTAAGTAAGCGATTGCTAAGTTAGCAGAAGCCTATAGAGCGTTTATGAATAAGGGGTTTATTTTCTAAATCCAGAATTTCTCAGTGATTTTATGCTCCGATGTTGCGGAGGCAGTTTACTTACCATTTAGGGCCTTACCAAGACGTCTAAATTAATTCCGACTCAGTTCAGGTTTTAGCTATCATTTTTAGTATGGACCTGACAGCGAGCGAACCTAAACTGAACCTCCGAAGGTCTTGATTCTTTCAGCTTAAAACGAACAGCCATCGCCCGTAAAATCCTTATACGTCAACCGCGGCATCCAAGAAATTTGTTCTCACTTTCACAAAATATATCTTATTCCGCAAGAAAATCCGGCATAAGTCACCCCATCATACTTACCAACATAATAAAACGGTGATCCAAATCGTCAGGTAGGCACAATGGGAGTGAAAGTTTCCGGGGAAAGCAATTTCCTCCCATATTGCAATATAGGAGATAACTGGGAACCGAAATACCCGATCATTTCGAGCCGACTGCTGAGATAGAACGTTTGCTGTGGCTTCGTTTGTGCAAATTTTTGCTTATTTTCATCATCATCAACCTGAGTATATAAGTTACGAAGGCTACGGCCGGAGGACTTTAAAAAAACCAAAATTATTAAATTAATTTTAATTATTAAAGATTACATTCAAATAATTAATTCTAAAGTATATGTGTCGATTGGTCGATGCGAGAACCAAAAGTGTCCGAGTCACGCGGTCGCGCGATGAGTTTCCCGCAGTTCTGCTTATGCTGCGTCTGCACTTCGTGGAACTCGGCGGCGGCTCCCGTGGTGTTGCGCCATCGGTGGTTTCGCGGGCGGTCCGGCAGGTGCTTGCGCCGTGATTACTTAGAAACGTCGTATGTAACACCTCCCCTCCGAGATCGGCAACTATTTGCCGAGGGCTCTCGCAAATGTTGCAGGGATGCTTGCGGGATCCATCTTCGTCTCTCGTTCTGTTGTTGGAAATGAAGGATGGGCCCCAACGTTGAGTCCTTCTAGAGTGGTTTCTTCGGTATTGGAGGTCCGAAGGCATCTGGAGCTTAATTTGCGGTAGGTGATCGCAGCAATCAATGCTCCTGCTCCTAGTGTTATAATCGTGTAGACAGGGATCGTGGTGTGATAGATCGCTTCATTAGGTACTGGATTTAGCTTCTCAGGATGTTGCAGTGAGATCTTCATATTTACGCCTTGTAGACTCTTTAGATCGGGGGTGTGTAAGACAAGTGGTGTAATCTTACTTGGTGGTGGACCCTCTTCAATGGTCAGATTAATCATTTTGAGGACATGGCCTTTGGTGTGGTCGTTCATATTGGCGATGGTAAATTCTGGAGTCTTAATCTTGCAGTTTAATGGCAAGGATGCGAGGTAGCTTCCCCGAAGTATTTCGTACTTTTCTTGTCCACAGTTTATCTGCACTTTGGTTGGTTCAGGAAAGTTCAAGGTGTAGTGACGATCATCGAGTTGTTCCAGGGCGGCTTTCTTCAGGGTGATGGTAGTCAACTGGCAGGATGGTAAAAGTTTCTGTTCCAGGATTAGATGTTGGATGCAGTTGGGGTGGTAGTTGATGTATTGCTGCGAAGTCTTCTCACAAAGGTACCAAGATTTGATCTTCGGGCATTCAGCCTCCATGTACATAGATACTGGTCCCTGAAGTGCTATGTAGGGTAAGGTAGGTATAAGGATTTCGTTATTCTTGTTAGGAATGACGGATAGCCGGTAGAGGGTGGTGGTTTCAGGCATGAAGACAGGGATCATTATAACTATAACTATTAACTTATCTTTATAGTATGAACCTAATCTAATTATGTCGAAATAGTCGCGACAGTCTAAGTCTAGAATTTCGTCCTTTGAATAAAGACTTCTTAACCTATTTATCATATCCCCTAGGGAACTAACACTAAAGGTAGAATGTAAAACACTTTTAGCGTGAATGAAAGCTAAAAGTTTTTCTAGTCCATTTAATTCGTCGAATAAGCTCTCGATGTTATCTCCCAGTATTAACAGATATTGTGCAAGATGTGCGTACTTAATTAATTCTTGATCTCGGGATACCTCAGTGGCAAATATTAGATTAAGGACTTTGGATATATTTTGTTGGTTTTCAGTAATGTCACTTAGGATTTTAGTGTGATGAGACATCCACTCTTTAGATAAACTAATATGGTCATTGATTTCTGACTGCAATTTATTCTCATTATCTTGCATGAGCCTGATCGCGTTATCATATTTCAGTGCGTCTGAATAGTCTAAGTTCCCGGATATGTCTTTAATAATGGATCCTAATCCATTTATTAATCCTCTTTTTACACGGCCTGGCTCAAATGACCGTAACAAAGCTGTGGTTCTATTAAATTTTTGTAGCAAGAATTTAAGATGGGGTTCGTATAGGGAAAGAGTGTCGTCGTTAAGTCTGGGGCTGATTTCACGCAACTGTGATAGCACAAGGTCAAGTTTAGAATGAATTTCTCCAAGGTCAATAGATTGTAGGAAGGAATGATAGTGGGAAGTTATCTTTGTAGGACCCAGTTTAAAGGGGAGGAGTCCAGGTCCGCTGTCCAGGGATTCAAGTGTTGGTTCTTGAGCCGTTGCGAGGTGAAGGATCAGTGGTATTCTGTAACAAACTCTGGGAATTAGGGGTGCGTTTGAGACGGGCTTTCGCTACGGGACCTTTTTTCCTTTTAGTGTATATGTGGATAGGGAGGTCAGCTAGAACTGTGTCTCGGGTGAAACGTGGTGCCAGTTTCTTTCGTGAAGCTAAGGGGTTTTTAATGAAGACTTGTTGGTCTGGGGTGAACTCCTTTTCTAGTTCCCTATCTTTGTTTCTATTTTCCGTTAGCTCGGTTCTATGATGTAGTGAGGATTCGTTAAGGATTTCGAATACTAGGGACATCTTATTCTTATGGTCTTGCAGGTACTGCTGAAGGAGATGTGTTGACATATTAATATCAAGGGGATCGCGGGGGTCGAAGTGCCCTGTAATCAATTCTATAGGCCGACATTTTGTGAAGCTATGTATAGAACTATTGTATCCTAGAATTGCATAAGGCATTAAATTTATAGCAGATTCATTTTTTCGTTCAAGTTTCAAAATTCTCAAGTGTTCCAGAATAGTGGAATGGAAGCGTTCCACGATTCCGTTGTCATTGGGAGAATGTGCTAGGACTTTATGATGATCTATTTGATGAAATTTGGTAAACTCTGAGAAGAGTTGGTTGGTGAACTCTGGGCCTTGGTCTGATACTATTCTTTGAGGAACGCCATGATGCGTGAAATATATCATAAAGGCTTGGATGACACTTGTAGCGGTAGCGTCTTTCAAAAGATACGCCTGGCCGTATTTCGAGAAGGCGTCTACTATTGTCAGATATTTTTCGGCTTCCACGGTAAATAGATCAGCATGTATAACTTCTAAAGGTTTCGAAGGGGGTGGCACAATGCAAAATTTCTGTTTGATTGGATTGCGATCATATTTGGCTTGTCCGCAAATGCTGCAAGCGTTTATAAATTTACTAATGTGTTCTTTCATTTTGGGCCAATAGAACTTACGGGATAAGGCTAGATAACACTCCGTTATACCACGGTGATTAGTTTTCCCATCATGATATTTCTGTATTATTTCCTGTTGCTTTAGGTAATCCTTAACATTTTCGACTTCGGTCTTTGTAAGAGTGAGGTTCATGGCCGAGCTTTTGAATCTTTCTTGGATTATAGGGATAATTTGGTACATGGCTAGATGAGGATGGATAATTATTCCAGTTTTAACCTTAGGATTGACATACTCTTTTAATGAATTTACAAGATCCTCCTCCAAACGGGATTCGGAGAGTTGAATACTAGTCCTAATATGGGTTTCGAATGGCTTTGATACGACGGGGCGTCTTTTGACGTCACCAACAATTGTAAAAACTAGTTGCCGGCTAAATCTGTTGAGGGGCTCATCGGTTATTGGGACCTCAAGGATTGGGTTTTCATTACTTGTATGGGCGGTTAGGGTAGCAGAATCGGCGGTTAATGTGGCGGAATCGGCGGTTAATGTAGCGGAACCTACGGATAAGGTAGCAGAGTCTGCTTCGGAAGGAGTTTTATTAGACGCGTTAGCAATCATAGAAATTACTTCTTCGTTATGGATTTCCACACGAGATAACGTGTCAGCGTTAAGATTACGTTTCCCTGGTTTGTATAATATATCGAAATTGTACTCGCTTAGTTTCAGTTTCCAGCGTGTTACTCTAGAGCTAGTCTCTTTAGCGTTCATTATCCACTGCAGAGGTTTGTGGTCCGTGACTATTTTAAATTTGCGGCCGAACAGGTATGGCCTAAAGTATTTGGTTGCCCATACGGCAGCAAGGAATTCCTTGTCCACGGTGCTATAGTTAATTTCACTCGAGTTTAAGGTTCTAGAAGCATAGGCTATCGGTTTATCCGAACCGATAGGTCCCTGCGATAACACCGCGCCTATTGCAAAGTTAGAGGCGTCGGTTGTTAGGATAAAATCTTTAGAAAAATCCGGATACTGTAGCAAAGGGTCGTTAATGAGAAGGGTTTTACATTTTTCGAAACATAATTTATATTCTGGATCGTTGATATTTATTTTCGATCCCTTTTTTAGGCAGTGTGTCATAGGCTTAGTTATGCGAGCGAAATCGGGAATGAATTTGCGGTAGTAACCTATAAGACCAAGGAAACGCTTTATTTCTGTTGGGGTTTTTGGAATAGGGAATTTCTGGATAGCTATAATTTTGTCGGGATTGGGTTTTATCCCATCTTTAGATATTATGTGCCCCAAATAAGCTGTCTCGAGCTTGAGAAACTCCGACTTATCCATTTGGATTTTAAAGTTGTAGTCCCGCAATCTCTGGAATACCTGTTTTAAATTGTCCATATGCTCCTGAAGGGAGGTACTAAATACAATGATGTCATCGAGATAAACCAGACATATCTTATTCTGCAATCCGCGGAGCACGTTATCCATGACTCTCTGGAAGGTAGATGGGCTGTTTTTCAGTCCCATCGGCATTCTCAAGAATTCGTAATGACCGTGCTCTACGTTAAATCCCGTCTTAGGTATGTCGGCTAGTAGTGTATAATTGGGGGACCTGGATCAAACGAGATCCAGGATCCCCCAATCATACGTTATAATGATTACTGATCATGAATCAATACATTAATACATGTCAATCGAATTATCTGTTGAGCATATAATTACAGTACAATCCGATAATCAAGTGCTAGTTCAATCAAAAACTACTTCAATTAAATTCTAGTTCTAATACACTCTGAGCCAGAACCGCCACAAACACCCTCGATCACAAATACTAGTCTTGCTTTATTTACGAACTTTGAATAGTGAAATAAAATGCACTGATATTTATAATTAAAATCATTTATTTAATTATGAATAAGGTTGTTACATTCTATGTACCACCGTCTAATACACTTTACATTTGTTAAAGCACATCTTTTTTTTTTATGTTTAATACATCTAAAATACAGATCGCCAACATCACTAAACATTTTATGCAATTCTTCAAAGTCTGGACACCCCATTTCTTCTACATCAATAATATCACAATTAGAACTTATTTCTTTTACCCACTTAACTTTTTCAGAACCTCTCACTAAAATGGTCTTATTTTTTAACAAATACTCCGCATATCCTTTGAAATCTGGATAGTCAATATTTCCTTCACTCCATGTTATGCCATAGTTTTTCCTAGTGCACTGCACCTGTTTTCGTTCTTCATCTGTTAACTTAGAATACGGGTACGGCGATTTTATTAAACTATTTTGCGCATAATTTTCTGCAGCGAAGGCAAATTCCTTTATTATAAAATTATTCTCCTTCACCTTGAAGCCTTGCACGTCGACTATGTAAGTATTTGAATTCATGATACTTTCTTCGCAAACAAGAAGCAGTTCTACACGATAACGGTTGGGATACTACTGATTGAAGCCTAGCGTATTGTTTGTATAAATAAATAAAGCACTAACTAGGCGACCGAGCTTTAGCTTACATTGTAAAACAGCGCTCCTCGTTTTCAATCACACAATGTTAATGCTCAGATTCATTAGCTTTTGCTCTGTCGAACAAAATCGCAGAAATGTTCTTGGACACACCAGATACGGATTGATGTTTTCCAGATTCACAACCTTGAAGCCTTGTACGTCAATTATGTAAGTATTTGAATTCATATTAGTTTCTTCGAAAACAAGAAGCAGTTCTAGACTATGACGGTTGTGATACGACTGTTGAAGTGTAGCGTATTGTTCGTATAATAAACGATAATTATTATGCTCGAATTTCGCAGACGGTAATCAAATCAAATTATATCTTTAGGTTTATTCCTAACTTTAGGAAGAAAGTAAACAAGGATTAAGTATACATGATTTATTTATAAAACATACATTTTTAAAGGTACAAACATTAAAATCAAAATGTTTATTATTATACACAGTGAATAAATAGAACACCATCATATCCTTCACAACACTACTATTTCTATTTATAACATGCTCAGGTTTCTATAACCACTCAGCGTAATGATTTAGAAACTTCCAATTAGATTGGTAGCAAGTCTATATAACATTTATCTATTCTAATTACTCGAGCTGCTACTTGTAATCCCGTGTAAAAGATTCGCGAGCGTTTAGTTTTATAATAACTCTGAGTTATTAGCACACCAGAATAGTGCTCAGCGTTTAATATTTTGACATCATGACGACCATGAAGCTGACATTTATCAATGATAACCTCAACGATATCTCCTTTGTTGATATTCATTTTGATTATATACTTATTATAAAATATATACGTTGACAAATATCAGTATTAAACAAATATATAATATGATTGTTGATTTATTTACTTAAAAATATTATTATCTACACACCACTTATTTAAACAAGATACATTTTTAAAAGCACATGTTTTGGTATGGTAAATACAATTATAAATGTCGGAAGAAATCGAATATTTCTCACTAAGTGTTTTTAAATTAGGACAATTAAAGTCTTCTAAATTGTAAACATTGTCACTTTCTATTATCTTCTTTAACCAGACCACTTTTTCAGTACCTTTTGTATAAATACGTCTATTTTTACAAAAGTTTAATATCAAACTCTTATAGTTGAAGTATGGCACATACCCCTCATTCCATAATATTCCTCTGTTTCTCTCTATCCATGAGGCTTGCAACCGTTCTTTCTTAGTTAAATTATAAAAAGGATAAGGTGGTTTAATCAACAACACAATGACACCTTTTTTGCAAATAATTGCTATTTCTTTAGGTATAAATGTATTGTTTTCGTTTTTAAAACCTTGAACATCCATAATCACATTCATGATAATTTTCGCACTATATTACTCAAGGGTTTATACTCGATTAGACGATCATTTATGATTAGACAGTACGCTGTTGTATTGTCAGGTATATCTTCTGAAGACTCGATTTCTAAACGGACATCAACCGATCCTGTTTTCAACGAATCATTTTGTCGTGAACAATCAATAACGAACAGTGGGGCTTTTTTCCCGAATGTATTTAAATCAAGCAGGGGATCGATTCCGGTGTTGTAATACGACTGACGAAAGTTAACATACATTTCGTATAATATACTATACTTATCTTCATTAAATTTTAAATTAAGTGAATCATAAGGAAAGTACTGTGAATTTAAAAACAACTTGACATTTGTTATGTTACAATGATCAAATTCTGATGAACTCTTCGTTCGATTCAGTTTTCTATCAGTTTGAACACCGAATATAACATATCTCGGTTTTTCTAACTGAGAAGCAGTTTTGACAGACCACGAGTGTTTTGTTGCTTTAGGTAAAAGCGGATATTCATATAAATCCCAATTTCGGAAAGCTAGTTGTATTGCTCGATCTTTTTCCAAGTGCTTAAGCAGCAATAATCTATTGCGATCCGAAACTTTAACATGAGGGATACGCCACTGAACCTTATGTATGTCTATTTCTATAGTATCATTTGTATCAGTTATAACACTATTCAAAACGGAATTGTTTCTATGAAGTATAAGTTCATGTCTACAATTGGCGACAATTTTGTTATAATCTTCTGCAAACCCTAACACTTTATTAAGCGGTATAATAACAGAAAAATTATCCCCTTTTTTCGCACTTCCGTTTAAATTCCACCCCCACAATGCTGAACTTTTACTTTCGCCTACGTTCATTGAGATAAGAGATTTAATCGTAGTTGTGATTCCAGCATTTTTAACATGATCTATTTCTACCCCATTTAATTCGTATCTTATATCTTGAAATAAAAACAATATAGGATTATTTATAAACTTAAACTCTTTCTTCTTCTTTTTTCCTGCTGTATCTAGTTCAAATACACTCGCATGTCCTTCGATGTAAATGGAGCTTGCAGATGGTAATACATAAACATCTTGCTGATGAATAGGTATTCTGATTTCATCGTTTTCTTTAAAGCTGTGATTGTATGGATTGTAGCTGTGAATCTCGTAGCTTTCAATAGAATTATCTTGCTGCGGTAGTTCAGTTATTTGCAGCATATTATATTTATTTTTATTTTATTTTTAAGCCGAGAGAATGAAGAAAGATTTTATTACTTTTAGTAATTTTATTTGTCGTACTTAATCGTGTTCTTCCTTTGAACACTGGAAGATTAATAGTACATTTTTGTTCTTTGATGTTGTTTTTATTGAAAACATACATATTTAATTGTATACTTATAATAAATTGAAGCGGTTATTTGTACTAAACTCGGCAGTCTGTTATGTACTCAACGCCCAATTCTGAATACTGTTCGCGAAGGAATGTCCTAATCCGGTTTAGCATTTTATTTTATTATCATTTAACAATCGTAACTATATGTTTAATCCGTTTCGTTATTTATTTATTTAGTCTCGATTTACTTTTCCAAAATGATTTTAGAAATTTCAAACATAAATGTCCACAGTTGTATAAATGATTGCCTTGTAAATTGACATAATTATACCGAATATTTGTTCCGACATATGCTAAGAATTCTTTTGGCGGTTTTAAGTTACCGTAACTGTCAAAATATTCAATATAGTCTTTAATTTTTCCATAGGCTACCCAGTGAGTACCAACATTTTTAGATGAATCTAAATTAATCACACCGCATTCCATCAGCCACGGCTTTTCTGGTAATTCATCTCGCATAAATACGCCTCGAAAATGGGGTATATTTTTCGCATGCTTTATTATATCGATATTAGTTAGCGCTCGATCAGGTAGCCCAGTATCTAGTTTTTTTTGTTTGAAACGTAAATTCCTAACCCGTGTTTGTACGGTTTAAGATGTAATCCTTTACCAATACACATAGCCTCCATTTTCATGTTATGTCTTTTTAACTCTGCAAGATGTTTTTGTGCCGATTTATAATGATTGATAGCTTTGGTGATTCCCGCAACACCTCCAGCCAAGCTCCCCGTAGCAGATAAGCCGGCAAGAATAGGAATTAATGGTAAAAATCCACCAGTTTTAGGTACAGGTATCACTCTCGGGGATTGCACGGTTATGTCAGAAGCAAATTCTCGAGCAGCCGCGTATGCTAACTCCGTTAGCAATTTCTTGCACTTTGGTTTCAAATTTCGAATATGTTTTTTAGTGTGCGATACAATATTACTAAAGGTTTTTTTCAGACCAGCTCCCGTTTTCTGGGAGGGTGCTAATAATGTTTTTTCCTTATGATGCGCTTCTTTTTTAGTATTACTTCGTGTGTGTTTCATTTTAATAATAGTAATATTGGTATGATTAAAATGCTTTATTTAAAGTTGACTTTCTTGCATAAAGATCCAAGTGCAAATGAGCGTATTAAGTATGAATAGCTTATTTAATGTACTAAAATCACTACAAACGATTGTTTTTATCAATCCAACTGTTCTCACTTGATGGAAGACCCAGCCACTTAACATATACTTTGTTTCCTTTGCTTTTTACAACTTTTTCAACAAGATATACATCAGGGTGAGCAGTTTTCTGAATTTCTTGTCTGTAGAATGCTCCTAAAATAGGCCTAGACTTTGCGTCTTCTAATAAATATGTGAGTGGGTTAGTTTGTTGGACTTTTCTTATCTTAAATATTTCGGTTGACCAATTAGGTGTAAATCCTTTTTCAAAACATCCCTTGTATTTACTGATTCTTACAAAATCTCCAACTTGAAAAACATGACGATTCGGTCTTTTTTCGGATAGCGAATTGTTAATGTATCTTTGTAAGACAATTTCTTTATTATTATGATTAATTTCAGCCGGCGTTTTTCCTATGGTTCTATGAAAGGTATGATTGTATTCGTAAACTTTCTTGTCAAGAGTCCCATCGATCCATTTATAATTTCCTTTCAAACTAAATTCTTTGTAAAGCTTAGTTTTGAGAGTTCTTATAAGTCTTTCTACGATTGATGCTTTTTTTGTAGAATAAGAAGAGTAATGATTTATGTGATACTTTTCAATAACTTTTTTGAATTTATTATTATAAAATTCTGTACCCATATCAGTTTGTAAATTTTTTGGGTGACGACCATTTTCCAACAATGTTTGAAACTCTTTAGATACGATTTCTTTAGTCTTTTGTTTAATCGGGAATGCCCAAGCATATTTTGAGAAACCGTCTATAATTACTAGTATGTATTTATAACCAGCATTTAATTTGGATAAAGCTTGCATATCTATCAAATCCGCTTGCCAAAGGTCATCTATATCTCTTAATATTACGCTTCTCCGAGGGAAGTTTACTCGTACGTTTTTATGAATTTCATTAACAACGTCGGCTTTGCTCATAATGCTTGTTTAATTTTCCCTCAAGCTCCTTTAATGCAATATCTTTTTCAATATTTTTTACACGGTCTGTTAAAATCATAACCAGCTTTTCAATATGCGCAAGTTTTTCAGAATTATTCTTATTAAATTTATCAACGATCTCTTTATTAACAACGTCGGATACTTCACGTTTATCTATAGATGATATTTTAATTACTTCCAGTTTATAACTATCAACATTAAAATTTCCTTTTTTCTCTTCATTCATGTCTAATGCTTATTAGATTACTAGACGAAATGACTACACGAAAACAGAATTTATTCTTTTATTATACCCGCTTCCTTTAACTCTTCAATAATTGATATAATTTCATTGTCATGATTGCTGTTACCAGCACTTTTAGATGCAATTAAAAGTTTCAGTCTTTCAATAAGTTCGTTAGGATCATCCCAATAAATATAATCCGTATTACTTTTATATCGTTTTAATTCAGGCAAACCTTGACCGATTTTCAATTGCGGCAACTGTTGAGTGAACTCATTATTTTCGTCAGTTACTTGTGAAAATAGAGGCTTGATTATTGTACAGTATTTTAATCCTTTGTCACCTTTTAATTGTCCGGCCGGATCAAAGTCCCGTTTGTGCGCGTTTGTGTTACTTAAAATTTCTTTGTATTTTGTTTTATCTTCTTCAGTTACAAGCTTAAGATTAGGTCTGTTTCGCAATAAAAGTTCTTTTAAACCACCGCTCAATTCATAATTCTTATTTTTGACAGTAATCATGTATTTTTTTCCCAAAGTATTATCAGTGTTATTTTTAAAAGATAAACTAACAACAGTGTTTCCCATCATCAGGTTCTTATCTTTAACATAAATACCAAACGGAACATTGACTTGCTCATACATATCCATCATGTCTTCTTTTTTCAAAGATAAAAGTGTATCGTGACTGTTACTTTGATTTGTTGTATTTTTATCATTATCATTAGAACATCCATAATATTCTGAATGGTGATTAGAATCAGCATTAATTATGTCTTTAAAATTATTATAGTCTAAAGAAGAGTTTAAATCGATCTGCGTGTTATTTTTACCATTTCTTGGTGTTATGTTAAAAGCAGAGTGAGGTGTTTGATTTATCTTGACAACTGTTTCTAAAGAATCAGTAATAGGTTTAAATACTTTTTTGTATTTCAGATCAGCTTCATAATCTTCATTTTTAATCTTCTTTATTTTGTTTTTTATATTGTTAACTGATTTAATGAGTTGTGCTTTTAAATCGGTATCCATTTTACTTTCCAACTTATTAATATGACTACCGTTTCTTAAAACCCCTTGTTTTCAAGTGAGATTTTTAAACTAGAAATCGGAATATATAACTAAGTTAGAAGCGGACAAACGTGTCAAATCCTTGTCTATATCGTCCGTTATTTATCGCGCAATCTTTATTTATAACTAAGAAACTGAATCGATCTTGCCATATAACAGAACAAAGTTGCTTAAATTGTATCCAATCTAAATCTGTATTTACATGTTCATTGTATATATGTTTTAAATTGGTATCATCTTGTTTGAAGATAATTAAAACATTAACATTATCTCTGATCAGTTGTTTAGGTATTTTCGAATAAGTTTGCGATAAGTAAAAACAATCTATCTGCCTATGTCTTCCCATAGTAAAATAATTTCTAATATTAATTTGATTTTCACATGCGACATCATCGAAAATCATAATGGAATTTGTCAAAGCATCGTTGGGGTGAAGAACTTCTTTGTGATCATTAAATACAAATAGCTCCGCTCCTGGAACACTTTCCATAACTTGTCTTAAAAAGAGGTACTTTGGTTGAAAAGCGGTCTTCGAGTATAAATAAATATGTTTAAATTTCAAACCATTTTCGTGTAACAATAAATTTAACATAACATTAGTTTTACCACAATTTGAAGGACCGCATATTATGCAGCGAATGGTATTAGGTAACAACGAACTATGTTTTAATTTTTGTGTGTCATTTTTTACTTTGAAAGTATTTACTTCCAAAGTTTGACTCTGTTTATCAAAGATCATGATGAAATGCGGGGAATCCCGGATTTTATTGCTTATATAATCTTGGGTCTAGTCTAGATCGTTGCTTAAAATGACGATCAAAAGAAAGAGATACATTTAATAATTTAACGCTTAGTCTTAAATGGGAAGCGATGATTTTGTATAGTTTAATACTGTGGTTTTGCTTGGCCGATACGGATTTACTAACTGATTCACTAACTTCACAATTGGTTTTAGTTTATATAACCTATTGTGCGAAATAAAATAAAAAAACGTTTGTTAGTTTTCATATACGAGATCAACAAACAGACATACTTACCTCCAAATTCAGTGTATGTGGATGCAAATGTCGACATTGCAAATCATTGAGACTCATTTAGCATAGACATCTTTCATATATGGTTAGGTCTCATATTAACGATAAAACGATTTTACTATGCGATATTAAACCTTATGGTTTCTTTTTTATACTTAAAAAATAATATAAATAACAAGAAATTAGAACATTTTAACGATTAGTATTTTTGCAATACACTGGTGAGCAGTTCAGTAATGTCGGTGAGTGTGTACCTATTTTATTATACTTGTTATTATTTAATAATAATCAATATCCATACCGACGACTGGATAGCTGAGTGGTTAGAGAATCAGGCGACAAAGCTTGAGACAGATATTATGTATGAAAAATATGAAAGTTTGTTCTTGAGCTTCGAGTGTTTAGTATTTAAGTATATATCTATCTATATAAGTATGTTTATTCGTTGGCCAGCACCTATAACGTAAGCTTACCTTACTTTAGACTCAGGTTAATCGACATCAATTGTCTCTGATATTTATTTATATAGTAATCCAATGCAAGCTTTATTGTAATACTCGATTTATAAATTTTAATGTCGTTTAGTCATGATAAGAATTCTTTTGTTAATTATCGATAAATTACGATTAATTGTTATCAAACGCCAATGTTACTGACAATTATTTGATTCAAAAATTTTGAATGTCTTTTCTTTACAGGATACAGAAGATCTCTTTAATTTTGTACCAGCGGATCAGCGTGCTACGCATGGAGCAGAACAAAGATCTACCACTCATGATGGCGCTTCTCGCAAGAGAACCGGAACCGAACTACCATATTCTTCATACATAAAAAGAACTGTAAAACGTGCGACAAAAATAATTAAAATAGAAATTTATGACGCCGAGAACGCACCGAAATCTGAACATTCAATGTGTACTTGTGAAGCAGAAATCTGCGCCCAATATGTTGTGAAGGGTATATTATTTGATGACGTATATAGCGCAACTAAAGATATCATAAGTAAAATTCAGGATGATATGGATTTGAGAATAACTAAAATGTGTTAGTTAAGTATAATAATGTACTACTATATTGTCTACTTATTAAAAATAAAGGAGTTAATGTAATATGATATGTTTTATTTATAATAATTCAGATACTTAACTATAGCGTTAATAATCTTATATAATTACGAGTCTGAACGCTGAATAAATAAATTTAGACTTCAATTTAGAATTACGTAATTAAATTACTATTCAAGAATCAAATAAAATAAATAAGTTTCTGCGTAAGACACGTAATATAACATAGTCAGCATAGTAACTGGTGAGCGAGGTAGGTCTGTTGCACAGTGGTGTGCAGCGGATTCTGCTCTAGGGTAGGCTGGATACTTTTCTGATTGAGCTTTCAATCCAAATTGAATACCTAGTAGAATGGGCAACGGTTTCTCATGAAATATGCATCACTGATGTTACACAATAATGATAACATATTACCTATTTAATATCTTACCCGTTTCGTACGTCAAAATCAGATTATTGAATTATATTAAGCAATTTATAGTGAAACATATCGAAACCTCACATTAAGTATTCTCTTCTTACAATAAATTTATAAACAAAGAATTATTGATTAAATAAAAAAATAACAAAATTGAATCCCTGTTTCATATTATAGCATCGCTAGTGAAAGATGACAGCTTAAAAACTCGGTCTCACCTGAGCCGTTGTTTATACTACGTCTCAATGATTCGTCAAACAACACGCCATTATCACGAATGCACTAGCTTGCATTTTCTCTATTGCTAACAAAGAATTTAATATCGTAAGTATTTGAATGATAATATGATTGTATAAAAATGGTGACTTAATATATATGTTTGCTCCATAACCACCGATATCAGAGTGTACCTATTAGAAATAGAATTTAATTGAAGTAGTTTTTGATTGAACTAGTATTTGATTATCGGATTGTACTGTAATTATATGCTCAACAGATAATTCGATTGACATATATTAATGTATTGATTCATGATCAGTAATCAATATAACGTATGATTGGGGGATCCTGGATCTCGTTTGATCCAGGTCCCCCAATTATACACTACTTCGGCTGGGTCCATTTCTACCTGGTAGAAACCGCTAGCGAGATCTAGTGTTGTGAAATATTGGCAATTTCCCAATTTATCAAGGACATCATTGATATTTGGTATCGGATATTTGTCGTCTATCGTTTTCTCATTTAGTTTCCTAAAATCGACGACTAGACGCCATTTGGTTTTGCCGGAGGCATCTGCTTTCTTGGGAACTACCCATATGGGGGAGCTCCATGCTGATTCCGAGGGACGTATTATATTCTGGCGTAACATTTTTGAAATTTGGTCCTGTACCTCCTGCTTGTGAATGAAAGGATATCTGTAACTTTTGGTGAAGACTGGCATTTCGTCAGTAGTGTTAATTTTGTGTTTGATTCTGTTGGTAAAGGAAAGGGGTTCGCCGTCTAAATAGAATATGTCGGCGTATTCAGCGCAGAGATTTTCTAAATTAGTCCGTTCTTCTACATTTAAGTGATCGGTGCGTAATTTGGACAGAACTTCTTGTATCCTAGACGAAGGGAATAACGGTTTATCAAGATTGCATTCAATGTTAAATATTTCAGCAATTGCCGGACGATCCATAGAAAACACGACGTCATTATTGGATGGATTAGATACTTCTAAGATACCCCTGTTTTGATTAACTTTGGTGACACAATCTCTGATGAAACACTTTGAAATAGATTGCTCTGGAATAAAAGCATCTCCAGATTGAAGATTTACAGGAATTCGTACCAATTTTGATGAATTTGCTGGGATAACAGTTTCATAAAGGTTACAATTACGAGAATCGTGAATTCTAATCGGATTGCGTGCGTTTCTGGTAATTAGAACGTTATTTTTTAAGTCTATGTTCGCCTCCCATTTGTTTAGGAGATCAAGCCCAATTAACCCATCAAAAAAATCGTGAAACTTGTAAATGAACATGTTAATATTATGTCGTTCCTGAAACTCCTGAAAACACGGTAATGTAATAGAATAGTTGCTACGGCTGGTGGTGTGTACATTGGTTATTTCAAAGGGTTCATAATTCCAATGTAAGTCTGGATAACATCTTTTTACGGAGTCGGGGCTAATAAAGGACTGGTTTGCACCTGTATCTATGAGTAGCTTTAGCGGAGGGTTTGCAATTTTTATATACGGTAAGTGACGTTGCGTTTGCAAGTTGACCTCTATTTTGGTCTGTCTGAGGAACGCTCTTTTGGAAAATCCTCATGGTCATCCGGAGTGTTCGACTGGTTAGACTCAGAAATGGCGGGTTCTAGGTGTTCCACCTCAGGGTACTGCTCCTGCGTCTCGCCATATGAGATTTCGGGATATTGATAATGCGTATCATAATGGCACATATTACCGTCGAGGAACCCGTCTTCGTCATAAAGGTTGGAGTAGTTATAAAAGGGATAATATTCCTGACACTGGTTGAAGTTAATTTCGCGCGGCTTGAAATAATTTGTGGGGGGTGGATTTCCTGGACGTGGCCAACCCTGGCCTTGAGTTGTGGGCTGCTGCTTAGTTACGTAGTGGCTCACACCACTCATGGGCTGTGGTTGGTTTCTATTAGGCAGCTTAAATACGTTAGATTGGGGATTGTAGTTCTGTGGTCGGGCTGCAAACATCTGTTGAGTACGAGAGGGACCGTGGAACCTCGGGGTTTGATTGAAATTTGGCTTCCAGGAAGCTTGGAATGGCTGAGGTTTCTGTTGGAACTGGGGTTGGAAAAATTGAGGTCGGGAAGGTCCTGGCATAATGAACTGCTTTGCCGCGGGATTCACAAAAGGTTGCAGAGTTGGTCCATGATTGAGTTTGGGTTGCTGTGTTAGTTGGTTAAAATGTTTCTTATCGGGTAAGTGATCGTTACGTTGCTGCATGTACAACGTATTCATCTCCTCATGGACGAATTCCAAAGCCTTTTCTATCGTTTCAGGCCTCATGCACCTGATTCGGTAGCCTAATGGATCCTTAAGACCACGGATAAATGCTTGTAAAGTAAGCTTTTTGTATAAATCACGTTTCGACTCAATCGTTGTATCTACAGTCTCATGCAAGCTAATATAAGTTATGATTGTGCTAAATAAATTCTGACATTTCTCGTAAAATTCTTGTGGGGTTGAAGGCCCCTGCGTTAAAAGTGCCAAGTCGTTGTAGAGGGAGGTCTCATCCCTTTGATCCGCAAAGTTGTTAACTAAAGCGTTGCGGATGCCAACCCACGTTTCAGGAATACCATTAGAATTTATCAATCTAGCGGCTTGTCCCGAGATTTTATTAAGAATACCATTTATGAGAATTAAGTTATTAAATTCATTTCCTAGCCCCGGTTTCATACATTCGCTAACTAACTGATCACATAATTTCACAAATCGAGTGAGTACATTTGGGTTCCCGTCGAAATCGGGTAGCAATCGCAATGCTTTTGTAACAAAGTCAAGATTGTCCATGGCTCTAGGAGGTTGCCTATCCTCGGTCATAATAATATCTAATTCACTACTCGAACTACTTAACTTTCTATTTGCGTCTTGCGCTTTTAATCTAGAACTTTTACTAATGTTAGGCAAGGACGGAGATCTTCTTGGATGGAAAATCTTGGAAAATTATAAGGAAATCACTTAAGGAATACGGGAAAGCAACTTCAGAGCAGTTCTAAAGTACTTACATAAAATACATGGTCCTTTTCTCGTATCGATGTCTGGATACTCCTCCTGGCGGCAGCACTTCAGGTTCTGGATACTCAGCAACGGTGCCAAGAAGTCACCCGGGCGACTCGCGAGCGCGGATTTCGATTTTCGGAAATTACGATGCCCACGAACGACCGTGAGTATCCTACCGACTGCGCCAGTTACGAAGGCTACGGCCGGAGGACTTTAAAAAAACCAAAATTATTAAATTAATTTTAATTATTAAAGATTACATTCAAATAATTAATTCTAAAGTATATGTGTCGATTGGTCGATGCGAGAACCAAAAGTGTCCGAGTCACGCGGTCGCGCGATGAGTTTCCCGCAGTTCTGCTTATGCTGCGTCTGCACTTCGTGGAACTCGGCGGCGGCTCCCGTGGTGTTGCGCCATCGGTGGTTTCGCGGGCGGTCCGGCAGGTGCTTGCGCCGTGATTACTTAGAAACGTCGTATGTAACATATACGTCCCACTGGGCACAGTCCTCCTCTCAGAATGAGAGGGCTTGGGCTATAGTTCCCACGCGGGCCCAGTGCGGATTTGGAACTTCACACACCATTGAATTAATTCGCAGCTGTGTTGGTGAGTCGGACTCGCGCACCAAGGGTTCCGTACAAATTCATGAAGTTGATATTAAATCCAGTGTTAACAGAGTCCTTGGGCCCTACCATGACGTCCTAATTCCGACTCAGTTCAAGTTTTAGCTGTCACTTTTAGTATGAATCTGACAGCGAGCGGACCTAAACTGAAACGCATTAAGACGTCATGGTAAGGCCCCTGCTCCTAAGCAAAATGTATGCAGTGTGAGGTCATTTTATATTGGTTACTTACATAGACAAGGACATAAAAATATTCTGTTTTAAGTATTTGTTGTTATAGCGGCAACCGAAGTATCATACAAACAAAAACATTTAGTTAAGCTGAAACGGTGTCAGTGTCAATGTGCTAGTGTTTCGCGCACGCTCGGTCAATTAGCTTAACTCGATCAGATCCAATTCTTTCAAACAGACAGACTTGTACAATACTCTTATACCACAAAATACTTTTTCCCGTTGTATCAGATCTTTCGCAGATTCATATGTGACAATTCCGAATTTATCGGTAGATATCCCACGGGATATAATAATACAAGATAAGTATATTTAGTATAATAGTCTGCGCAGATGTTCATTAGATAACCATAATAGTCTTACAACCTTCTCTTTGCTAATTGATTTATATCGTATCATCATCTCTAGCCTATGTACGTACCTCTGCTGGGCACAGGCCTCCTCGCAAAATGGAAAGGGTATTGGCTATAGTTACCAAGCGGGCCCAGTGCGGATTGGGAATTTCACGCACCATTATACCGAATCAATAAAGATACATCATCTGTTTGTTAATCTAACTAATATTATAAATGCGAAAGTTTGGATGGATGGATGTTTGTTTGTTACTCAATCACGCCAGAACGGCTCAATGATTCTGGATGAAATTCGGCACATAGATATAGAAAAGTATAGAATAGCACATAGGCTACTTTTTATCCCGGGAAATTCCCGCTGGATAGTGATAAACGAATTCTTTGCAGACGAAGTTGCAGGAAACAGCTAGTAAGCTATATTTGTCATAATATTCGTTATATCGACCGTTTCGATGCAATCTGGCGATCTTGTAGACACCTCAAGCCAACTGACATGGACACTAGATTGTGGTCCTAGTAAATGGGAACAAAATCTTTTTTTTTATTGCTTTTGAACGCGCACAATCTGTATGCTTATTGTCTAACTCGCTCGCAATCGCCATCGTGTTCATTTTGACAGTTCTTGTATGAATGTGACAGCTAGCTGATTCCGATGCCAATTGTCAGACCATACACGAACTGACAAAATGAAGACGATTGCGATTGCGAGCGAGTTAGACAATTAGCCTACTGGTGTGCACGGTCGGCTATAACTGCTATAAGTATCTACAACATTGTCAGATCATATTAATTTATTTTCATTTATTTTGTAAATAAGTACCTACAAAACTATTCAGACAAAAACTAAAGCTATCTTCAAACTAACTTAACAAAAATGCAAATTACAAAATGAAATTTAAATATCTGTGCAAATTGCTCTATGATAAATAAATCAATAAATACATTTCTCTTTGGAATTTTGTTATCAAAGATATATCATAAAAGAATAATATTTGTGAAAGGCCAGTCATAAAATTTCAATGAGAAAGCAAAAAAAAAACATTCAATTTTTCTTTTGACGGAGCTAAAACTACTTCTCTTAATTATTTCAGTTCACGCATTCAAGCGCTCAAAGAAAACAATAGAGCGCTGCAAACCTACTCTAAACTTATGAATTCGAAGTTCGTTTCATGTTGTCCCTCTCACACTAATATGCAATTTTAGGAGGGTGAAAGGAACGGTTTGTTATGAACTTCGAATTTCGGAGATCCCGCTGCGCCAACGAAAACAAAGGCATTCCTTTTTTTCACGAAAGTCTACATTGTTGCCGTGTCATGGTAGCTTTCAAATAACAACATTTTAATATTCGGGTTCTGTGAGAAATTGAAAAGTCTGAATAAAACATCAAAATGTTTCATTCTTTAAGTAGGCAATTTTCTGTTTAAACAGCCATATTGCGAAAGCCAAATAAACCCCATCGATTGGAGTTTCTTAGAGGTAAACCTCTCCAGCAATTCATCAAGTCCAATAAGTGGTTTGGCTACAAAAAAGTGCTCGATGCCGCTAAAGAAGTTTTCACTTCAAAAACCGTGAAATAGGTAAGAAAGAAAGAAAGAAAGAAAGAAAGAAGACATTTATTCATTTTGCAAGACACACAAATATAAGAGCATACACACAATTTTATAGAAAAGAAACAACAAAAACAAAAAACACAGATATGAAAATTAGATCATCAGCGTTGTCTGTCTCCGCAAAAGTGAAACGGTCGCTGGCTCAGCATTACGCTGAGGTGTTAGACACCTGCAGCACTGATTTTCAGCCAAAACCGTTTGTGACTCAAGAAACGATACACAGGCAAAATATACTACATAAACCATAAACTTATACGTAAGTAAAGTAATAAATAGATAGGTAAGAATCCCAAGTTACACACATTATCATATACGTCCCATTGTTGGGCACAGGCCTCCTCTCAGAATGAAAAAGCTTGGGCTATAGTTCCCACGCGGGCCCAGTGCGAAAGTTACCGACACACATACTATTCACATCTGTGTGCCTTACGGAGTAGACTAATCCTAGGATAACAAGACCATACCTAAGGCCACTAGTGTGATTGTGGACGTGTGGACAGGAGAATCAAAGCAGTGACGGGTTTCTAGCCACATCGCCTAGAACCATGATGTTTAAGATTTTCCCCCATTTACTCGCTAATCCTGCCGCTAAGCAGCAGTGCTTGCGCTGCCGTGTTCCGGTGTGGAGAGTAAGACAGCCGGGGAAATTACGGGCACAAGAGGCATTTCATCTAAGTCCTCTAGGTTGGCAACGCATCTGCAATCCCTCTGGGGTTGCGGGTGTCTATGGGCAGTGGTGATCGCTTACCATCAGGTGACCCACTTGCTCGTTTGCCTTCCTATTCTCATAAAAGAAAAAAAAAATCTCCCGAACCCCAAATTAGCTATGAAAAAAGTTACAAATGGAAGACCCAGGAGCTGAGCAAAACAAAATATTTCCCACGGCCAACCCGCGTCCAAAGTTATTTGTTTATACTTTATGATGTCAAACTTGGCATGATAAGAACTCACAATAAAGAAATCACCGTCCCTATATTTGTCAATGTCACCTGGTTTTATTGAGATAATAATTTTTGGACATTTCTTGCCGAGTTGATTTTGGCAAGCAGCGGAATGATGAAGTGGAAAGTCGGTCAGATGAAACATAGGTTGATTCGATTATAAAATTTTAAAGCGGAGCGAAGGAGACCTGGCGGGTTGAATAGTCTTTTGTGCATATTGTGTTAAGAAACTAAGGGCCTGTTTTACTACTCACTGATACGTTGCTGATATTTCGAGTGACGTCACTGTTTTAACTCAGAATCAGACAGAGACAGCGTTATAGATATCTGACAGTTTAGCTAACACGAACTTAAGAGATACTATAATACCTAATAGCAATAAGGAAAACTGTCGATTTTGACGTATATTTTGTCAGACAGCCTACAAAATATATGTCAAAATCTATGCCTATATTGCTATTATATTGTAGTAGAAACTTGGCGCAACTCACTCTCGTCCCGCACTGATGGTAAAAGCCCATCGATGGAATGGGCGAAATTCTTAGGAATCATGTTATAGGCGATGCGGCTAGCAACCCATCACTATTTTGATTCCCCTTTCCATCTATACGCCTACAATCATGCTAAAGGGGTCTTCAGGGGCCTTACCATGACGTCTTAATTCCGACTCAATTAAGACGTCATGGTAATGCCCATGGGGTATTATCATGACGTCTTAATGCGATTCAGTTTAGGTTCGCTCGCTGTCAGATCCATACTAAAAATGACAGCTAAAACCTAAACTGAGTCGGAATTAGGACATCATTGTAAGGCCCCAGGTCTTGTTACCTCAGGCTCTATGGCTCTGTCTACCCCGTAAGGCATATGCACGTGATTTGTGTATGTGTATGTACGTATATTAAGCATTGGCTTTACAAACTCATCTGAAAGTGTGTTTCAGCAGTTTTAGTTCCTGAATGCCCAAGAAATTGTTTTTAAAAATTGATTAGCTGCGACCATCAATTTATTACAAAGCCGTCAGCAACATGACTTTCTATTACGCGATGCTTACAAAGACGCCTGCGCCCGACATTTTTCTAAATCCACTTTAGTTTTAGGTTTGCTTTTTGCCTTATCTTATCGTGAAACAGTGTTGAGTAAACATCATGTTACCTTTGCGAAATTCACACTGTCACAATAACGAACAAATATACACGTAATGGAATCACTACCGACACAGCTTTTGATTTTGTACCAAGCTCAGGTTCGGTCGTGCATGGAGTACTGCTGTCATCTTTGGGATGGTTCTGCCAAGTACCAGCTGGCCGCGTTAGATTCTGTGGAGCGCAGAGCCCGAAGACTCATTGGGGATGCTCCAATGGTCAGAGCTAGACTGCAAAGCCTTGAGCATCGTCGCAGAGTGGCTTGTCTGGCTGTTTTCTATCGGATACACTTTGGAGAGTGTGCGCAGGAATTACACGAGCTTGTTCCACCATCTCCCTTCCACCACCGTACGACTAGACGGGGCGAGCGACTTCACCCTTAATATGTTGTCAGTATTCCGAGTTCTCGCACGAAGCGCTTCGCTTCATCTTTTATACTGCGGACTGCTAAGGAGTGGAATGCGCTTCCATCGTCTGTCTTTCCGGATAAGTATAACCTTGGACTATTCAAATCCAGAGTGAACAGGCTGTTACTGAACTAGTGAGCTACATCTTCGGCCTCATCTGCACTTACCATCAGGTGAGATAGAGGTCAATCGCTGGTCAGTTTATAATAAAAAAAAAAAAAAAAAATACATAGCGTAAAACAAAACAAAGTCGCTTTCGGCCGTCTGTCCTTATGTATAAGTGCCGGCACGTAAGTCTAGCGATGACGAGTCACGTGGAGGGGATCTGCGCACCCACGGATACCTTATTTTATACTTCTGCGTATACAAGGTCATCGCTAGACTAACGTGCCGGCACTTATATCTATCTTTTAATCTACGCAACGGATTTTGATGCGGTTTTTTTTGGTGATTTAGCTAACAAAATATAGCAAGCAAGCCTTAATCGTAGCGTTGTTATTTCAACAAATCGCACGACGTTCCAACTCTATCGGACTCTGTCATCAAAATTTTACCCTAACCGAAAATAAGCCCTTCACAAAACCCTACCGCTCCTAAAGTATCGTTATTATGCATCCTGCTATTGTACTTTTTCAACTTCCCCGCAACTCCATGAAGCCCGGAGCCATCTTTATCAACCTTTCAGAACAAAGGGGCAGAAACTATCCCAAATTGTTTCACGACAAAAGCGGCTTTATTTTCAAAACCTGTTCAAACAATTCTAAGCTAAACTAAACAGCATTGGTGCAGCGTGTCTGCCTGAGGCACCGCTTCAATCGATTTGGCTACCGCTTGACCTATCCACTACTGAGATGTGGTTTAGAAATAGCGGGATTTTTTAATGTTCGACGTACACGGCGGGTGAAGGAGTACCGTAGTACTGTAAAACAGGAGTACGGACAAAATTGAAGTCAATCCATGCAAAAAAAAAAAATTGGTTGCCTGTAAAGTCGGTATACGGGCGAAAGTTTTACGTGACAACGACTTTGAGTGGTAAAATAATTTTAATGTGAATATTCATTCGTATAGTAGGAAGAAGGACGTGTAAACTTGTATGCAGGCGCCTAAGCGAAATAGAAGCGCAAGACATGAACCGGTGTGTATGCCTATCTCTCTCACTCTCTCTCTCTCGCTCTGTCTCTCTCGCTCTTAGGCGGGCTAACTGTGCTCGAGTGGAAGGGACGCGTGCCTTTCACTTTTTATGTCTGTCTCTCTCGCTCTTAGGCGGGCTAACCATGCCCGCGTGCCTCTCACTCGCTCTCATTGTGAGCGCATAACGTGAGCGGAGCGTAACGCAGTTTCTTGAAGTGTCACCCGGCAAACCAATTTATAAGACGTTGTCACGTCAAAAAACATGTTGCAAGTTGATTTTTATACAAATAATTAATGTGCCGGTGGTATGAATTTTAGTTTTGTAGTTTAAACAATAAATGTCTATAATAAATCAGTAGAAAGTTCGTGTCTGTACTTTAAATAAATTCATCATAAATAAAGTGCTAACGATAAGGGGAGAGGAATAAAACACAAAAAAGTAGATTTTTGTCTGTTTGTATGTATGTATGTGTAACGTGTAAGTTAACACTTATATCAGGGCAACTTATAGGCTTTATTTAATTGAAATCTAAGGTCAGCAAAAAAAGATATCGTCATTTAAACTTCAAAATGTTAAAGTGCCTTTTCAAATATAGTGTTAGATGAAGTCTACGCGGACGAAGTCACAGGCAAAAGCTAGCATTAAATATAACTTGTCAACCCTGTATTAAAGCAGCAATGAACGCACATAACCTATCCATCACTCGTCCACCATCTTGATGTACGAAGTATTCGAGGAGTAGCCGATTCAGTGGAACCATGCCAATAGCCGCCGACATATGGGACGAGCTGGGCTTTTTCTCGATTCCGTACAAATTTTCGGTAAGAGAGGTTATGAACGGCCTTTGTCAGAAGCAATTTCAAAGTACAAAGCGCTGTATGTTTAGGTTCGAATAGGATTATCGAAAAGAAGCCGTGCTTGAGATGGTGGTCCGACATTTCTGACTTAAAGTATGTTGAGACTACAACTTCTGCGGGTGGTAGGGCCTTGTGCAAGGTCCGTCCGGATCGCTACCACCATCTTACTCGCTAATCCAGCCGCTAAGCAGCAGTGATTGCACTGCTGTGTTCCGGTGTGGAGAGTAAGACAGCCGGGGAAATTACGGACACAAGAGGCATTTCATCTAAGTCCTCTAGGTTGGCAACGCATTTGCAATCCCTCCGGGGTTGTGGGTGTCTATGGGCAGTGGTGATCGCTTACCATCTGGTGACCCACTTGCTCGTTTGCCTTCCTATTCACATAAAAAAAAAAAAAACAACACTGGTCACACTCTGAGATTCGAGAATACCACAAACACACAACATCAAGTCTTTATCCCTTACGGGGTAAACAGAACCAAAGGTAACAATACCTACAGGCCTATTGTTGATAGGTGGAAAGTGGAATCAAAATAGTGATGGGTTAGCCGCATCGCTTAGGTATAACATAAATAAATAAATAAATATCATGGGACAACTTACACCAATTGACCCAGTCCCAAACTAAGCAGAGCTTGTGCTATGGGTGCCAGGCAACGGATAAACATACTTATATAATATAGATAAATAAATACTTAAATACAAACAACATCCATGACTCGGGCACAAACATTCGTATTCATCATACAAACGCCTGCCCCTACCGGGATTCGAACCCGGGACCTCTAGCTTCATAGTCAGGGTCACTAACCACTAGGCTATCCGGTCGTCCAATGATCACTTTGATTTTCGCCCATTCCCTCGTTGGGCTTTTACCATCTGCGCGAGAAGAGAAACTGATACATTCTATACCTATTTTTTCTTTGCTCCCAGACCAGATTGAAATATCGAGAATACCATCTAACTATCTAACTAATATTATAAATGCGAAAGTATGGATGGATGTTTGTTTGTTACTCAATCACGCCAGAACGGCCCAACAGATCTGGATGAAATTCGGCGCATAGACGGAGAAAAGTCTGGAATAGCACATAGGCTACTTTTTATCCCGGAAAATTGCGTAGTTCCGCGGGATAGCGATAAACGAATTCTTCGCAGACGAAGTCGCTGGCAACCGCTAGTCTAACTAATATTATTATAAATGCGAAAGTATGGATGGATGGATGGATGGATGATTGTTTGTTTGTTACTCAATCACGCCAGAACGGCCCAATGGATCTGGATGAAATTTGGCACCTAGATAGAGAATAGTCTGGAATAGCACATAGGCTACATTTTATCCCGGAAAATTACGTAGTTCCCGCGGGATAGCGATAAACGAATTCTTTGCAGACGAAGTCGCTGGCAACAGCTTGTTCGTAAATAAGTGGTAAAAATCTGTAGGTAGTTTTATTGACCTTTGCGGAGCTGCGTTTCAGTAAACAAGAAACATTTAGCTTGCTAACTACTCTTCTACTCTCGTTTAAGACAGCCTAGCCTGTGCGAAATATCATCATCATCAGCCTGAAGACGTCCACTGTTGAACAAAGGGGGCCCTTAGCACACCATAATGAACGACAAGTCGCCACCTGCATCCACCGGTTTCCCGCAACTTTTACGATGTTGTCAGTCCACCAACGAGGCCTGCCAACACGAAATATACCTAGTAATAATATATGTTTTTACCCGCAAACGCAAACCAAACTATGCCTTACACCACACAACACATGGACGCGTTTCGAACCCTCTACGGGTTCATCCTCGAAGTTAGAATACACCGATCACAACAACTGTATAGCGTGCAAAAACTAGACCTGTAATTTTCTGTTACAATTTCAGATTTCACTTTGTCGTGATGAGGCTTTTTTTGTAACAAAACATCAAAATTACAAATTGAATGACTTGTTTACAAGAATTACAATCCATTGTACATCTCGAATGTTCAATTACAATCAGAGAATTTCTCATTACTCCGTAGGCTTATCGGATAACGATCAAATACGTAATTATCTATTGAGTTTGTTACTTTACAGATTGTTTGTTGCGGATTGCTTCAGGGATATTGTTCAAGGTAACTACAAAACCGGCCATCGCGAGCAAGGATCGTGCAGCGAGGGTTCTGTATAAATTCGGCAAGTCCATAAAAAAATCCGGTATAAGTAGCCCAGCTAGCTTATTCCGTAACTCGCTCGCAATCGCCATCGTGTTCATTTTCACAGTTCTTGTGTGAATATGACAGCTAGCTGATTCCGATGCCAATTGTCAGCCCATACACGAACTGTCAAAATGAAATCGATGGTGACACAATACAATACAATACAAATACTCTTTATTGAACACCACAAATCAGTACAAAACAATACAGAAACAAAGAACACAGTATACAACGTTACAGTTACCTACGTAATAAGGTAAGGTTCTTAAGCAGAATTTGGGTTGTAAGGTCATTTTTAAGGATCAAACGAACTTACCAAGTGAAGTTCGATCACAATTATGTGAGCAGCTTCATTCGACGCGATTTTGTATTGGTTATTTTAATGCACAGACAAAAAAAAATGATTAGGTATTTAATTTATTTCGAATTTTTTGCTGTAGTGCTTTCTTACCAAATTTCACTAGAACAGCTGGAAGTACACCATAGGTTTTTGTGGCACGGTTTTTTTGTATGGAAGTTCCTAAGTTCGATCAACATACGTATATGTAACTTAACAGCAGTAGGTATAAGCGGGGTTTCTTCTCATTAATATAAAATTATGAAATTTGGCAAAGAAAAAGAAACGATATCACTGATCTCTAATATTTTTGATGAGAATAATAAAAAAATGTATACTTACCTACATTGAAACCTTTGTTTTTAATATTAAAGAAAACAAATTAAGCTCATTTTCGCTTGTTATAACGTAAATAAATTGAAAATTATCAATACTCGCATTTTTTTTATTTATTTCGACTCGAACTTAACAAGCAGGGACCTTACCATGACGTCTTAATGCGATTCAAATCCTATTCAGTTTAGGTTCGCTCGCTGTCAGATCCATACTAAAAATGACAGCTAAAACCTGAACTGAGTTGGAATTGAATCTCGGTAAGACCTGAACTGAGTCTGTGAGATAAGACGCAATCAGGAAGACATGTCGTAACCAAAAAGGTTCCCTTGTAGACTACGGGACCCTAAAAACATAGACATTGCGTTCTTTTCAACAAAATCAATGTTATTTTTCGATAATTACGTTCCCTGGGGGGAAAATGGGAAAATTGATACTTTTCGACACGGAACCTGACTTAAGTGTGAACATTTTATTACCGAGTAGCTTCTGCCCGCGACTTCGTCCGTATAGAGTTAGATTGAAGAACTGAGTAATATTTAGCAATAATTATTTAAATAAATGCTTTAAATGCTTTAAATATCTTGGGACATTTGACACCAATTGACCTAGTCCCAAACTAAGCAAAGCTTGTGATATGGGCACTAGACAACGGATAAACATACTTATATAGATAAATACATATTAAACATCTAAGACTCGAGAGCAAATATTCGTATTTTTCATACAAATATCTGCCCCGACCGGGGATCGAACCCGGGACCTCAAGCATAGAATAGATAATAACAGGGTAGAAGGGAATCTCTTTTGACCGCGTCCAAAACGCCGCCATTTATATACCTACTTCCCCCTTCACGTCGTCCAGGCGTATTGCTAGGGTTGCTTACCGTTAAATATTATACTTACGTCTAAAGATAATATAAAAGAAAGAAAGAAAGAAAGGAAAAGGTTTATTTGGTGCAATATATATCGCTAAAATATAAGTTTTTATTTACTTTGAAATCATTATTTTATTCTAGTTTTACAAAATATGAAATTTATAAATCATTAGGTACGTACCTACATATTATATTAAGGAAGAAGTTATTACAAGTGCCATACCAAATGAAGCCATTTAAGATGATTTAAGTAAGTATTACTTACCGACAAATATAAAATAAAATACATACAGGGACGGAACGCGCAAAAATGCCAAACGCGCGTGCGGCGACGCCGGCCGTGGCAGCCTGACTGAGCCGCTCGTTTAACAAGTACTGTAAATCGTGACCTTGAGTCCGGCCGGAGCGGGAGATTCCGTTCTACTATGTTCTTACTTATTCTATGCCTCAAGCTTCATAGTCAGGTTCTCCAACCACTAATAGGCCATCCGGGCGTCTACGTCATTTACGTTGCGACTCTGGGCAGCTACGACCTTTCGCAGGGAACGAAGGAAAATTGTTAAGTAGGTACATAATTTCTTTAATTTTTAATCTACATTTATTTTGTTGGTGATTTACATACACGGCCAATCTTGTTTTGGATTTCTTGTGGAACCATTTCACAGTGAAACAAGTTCTATATTATAATTTCTTCTATGCTGGAAAAAACATAGAATATACCAGCCCGGCTAGCACGATGCGCACAAGAGTCGCGTCGCGCGCGAGATAGATTACCCGTCCCTTTCTAGAACGAACAATAAGAAAAAGACAGGCAATCTACCTCGCGCGCGACGCGACTCTTGTGCGCTGTCGTGCTAGACGTGCAGCTACTTCTCTGCCCGCGCGTATGCGAAAACCTATCGAGAGAATGAACGAAAACCATGTTTTAGGCGATTAGGAGGTTCCATTGCCACTTGTACGCCCGCAATCGCGTAATGGTGCGACCACACCGCCGCTTAAAAAACGGTGACGTTACGGAATCGCAACAAAATATATGAAGAAACGGTGAGAAAACGTGACGCATACGACGCAGTCTTTTCTTTAGGTCTTGTTACCTTATGTTACTACCCTTTATTTACGTTTATGTATAACTATGTATGTATGTAGCCTCTTTGTTTTGTTGTACCTACCAGCAGCATTATTTTCCTTGTTCTGAAACAAACCGTACTTACCTGTAATTTCTCACAGAGGGCGCTAATAGCCTACGTTTAACATCGATGTGGATAAAGGAGAAGGGAACAAACAACTATTATTTACTTTATTCATGTATTCCTGAGTTCAGCAAGAAAAATAAACTTAGATCAAGAAAAACGGCGCAATAGTTATTTATGTCACAAGGGAGCAAAATGATGTATTTACGGCGAGGGTGTTACATTGAATCCAGAATGTAGCGAAGGATTTTACAATAAAATCCTGAGCGTAGTGAGGGATTCTAAAGTAGAATCCAGAGCGTAATGAGGGATTCAAGTGTTAGCGCCCAAGATGAAAATAATTTTGCTCCCGAGTGAGAGGCTCAGACAACTTTTCACACCGAACATTAAAAAACTTGAAAAAAGAATTCTAAATATTATTAAAGAGTTACCAGCATAGAAATTTGGAATGGGCTGGCGGCTGGGGTTTTTCCAACTGGCTACGGCATGGGTACCTTTAAGAGGCGAGTGAACCACTTTTTGCATGGCCGGCAACGCGCTAGCAGTCCCAATGGTGCTGTGGTTGTCCATGGGCGGCGGTGATCACTTACCATCAGGTGCACCGCATGCCCGTTTATCGGTTTCAATATATATATAAAAAAAAAAAGAAAATGGCGTGGTCTTACAATTATCAACTTCAAAAAATTGCATTTGCAAAAAAACACTAAACTTAGAAAAGCCTCGAACAGAAAAGTTGCACTTTGATCCCTCTCGACATAGCAAAGCTTACTTTTCTGATTGAGAGGCGTTAAAATAAATCTGCATACACCTGCGACGCAACATTAATGCACATACCGACACGTCTTTATCGAGTCTTTATCCCTTACGGGGTAGACAGAGTCTAAGGTAACATGACGTAAAGTCCACGTTTAGCATGATTGTGGGCGTCTAGGTGGAAAGAGCAATCAAATTAGTGATGGGTTAGTAGGTAAAACTAGAATGTCACCTAAAATAATAGAGGCATGAAATAAACTGCATATTGTAGTTTTTTTTTTTTTTTTTTTATGTGAATAGGAAGGCAAACGAGCAAGTGGGTCACCTGATGGTAAGCGATCACCACTGCCCATAGACACCCACAACCCCGGAGGGATTGCAGATGCGTTGCCAACCTAGAGGACTTAGATGAAATGCCTCTTGTGCCCGTAATTTCCCCGGCTGTCTTACTCTCCACACCGGAACACAGCAGTGCAAGCACTGCTGCTTAGCGGCAGGATTAGCGAGTAAGATGGTGGTAGCGATCCGGACGGACCTTGCACAAGGCCCTACCACCCCCTAGATCACTGAAAGAAAAAGGACATTTTTTTCATTTTGCAAGACACAAATATAAGAGCATAGGTACCTAAGGTCTTTTCATTCTTACCTGTCCTATTTGGTAAACAAAATTCTAACCTCAATGTGCAAATTTTTGCAAAGAATAAGGTGGATTATGTTTTCAAATAAACCTGAGACAACAATGTTGTACGTACATAGTTTTGCTGATATTTTATCTCCGGTTCCTTTATTTACGATGAAATAGTTAAAAAGTAACAAAAATGAGACGTGTTGAGGTTAGAATTTTGTTTACCAAATAGGACAGGTAAGAATGAAAATACATTACACATAATTTAACATATTATTATTAACACACACACAACATTACACATTTTTAACATTCTATAACATGATTCCTAAGATTTTACCCATTCCCTCGATGGGCTTTTACCATCTCCGCGGGAAAAGCACACTGGCACATTCCATATTGGGTCATTGGATCACTGATGACTTAAAAGACAATTGTGATGTGGAGAGAGAGCGTAGATCGCTGGCTGTCCGTGCCAACATGTTGGCTCGTAGGTTTGCACGTTGCACACAATCAGTTAAAGTAACGCTTTTTAAAGCGTATTGCCAATCCTTTTACACGTGCGGCTTATGGGTCAATTTCACGCAGCGGGCTTACAGCGATCTGCGCGTGCAATATAATAACGCGTTCAGGATGCTGTTGGGCCTGCCATGGCGCTGCAGTGCTTCGGGGATGTTCGCGGAGGCGCGGACGGACGGTTTTGCTTCCATAATGCGCAAGCGCTGCGCCTCCCTGATGGCGCGGCTCCGTGCCAGCTCCAACAGTATTCTGAGCGTGTTTGTGGACCGCTGGGACACTGCGCTGATGCGTCGGTGGACACAGCTACATGTACGCCAACCGCTGTTTCAATATTAAAATCTGTCCTACTAAAACTAGTTCTTAAGTTTATGTAGGTAATTACTAACAATCTATGGATATTAATCTGGAAATAAAATATTATTATTATTATTATATTTCTTTACTCCCAGACCAGCAAGGAAAGAATTCAGTAATGGTAACAAGCAATAATGTACTATTACAACACACGGTAGCACTAAGCAACAGTATATCGCCAATCGCTTTACTACCCCCTACTTTACGATAGACCCTGGCCTTGTTTTGACGTCCCCCACCGCACATAAAGCAACCCCCTGAAATATGAGCCCGGCGCTTGAGCAGCTGAATATTGTATGCAACTACACTATTCAAGTAAATATAACTGATTCAGTGTCGGTCTCAGTATTTAATGTTCGTGGTTTGGATGAGATACGTCTCCTGATTTTGGGAAGCTAGCGATAAAGAATGGGCAAGTAAGCAAAATGAGTAATGCTTTATTGTACAAATGCACTGAAAAAAATATTTACACAAACTACTTCGGCTATTTCATCAATAACCATAATTCGGTAGGACGTTATTAAAGTTAATTTGATTTAACAAACAGGTTTACCTATGAAGAACAAAACATAGGTAACCAAAGATTTTTCATCTCTCATACTCTGAAAGTAGGTCATTGATTATCTGGATATAGGGTTGAAAGTGACTCATCGCGACCCTTGGGTTGAAAGTAATTTTTTTTTCTAGCTAATCCAAATGAGGTAAATAGCAATGGAAATACGTATACAGCCATGTAATCTATGTTTAAAATAATAATCTATACTAATAATTCCATTTTAATTGTAAAAGGCAAAATAACCTAAAAATAACATTCCCGCTATATATAATAAGGTTATGCAAGCGTATGCAACGAGAATTAGTAGAAATTATTACGTACGGTAATTTTTTTTAGCTTGAAATATTTAAGTCGACAATTAATTGATAGCAACCTCCGTGTCTGCAAGTTTAAAAAAAAACTAGCCGGCCGCCATTGGTGCGCAGAAGAAATGCGCAATGCGCGCAAATCGCGCAATAGAAAAAAGAGCGGGAATAGAATGACAAACGTAACAAATATTCAATGCGACCATGCGACGTTAGTGAAATTTTAACTTACTCATATTTGAAATGAAAAGTAGAGTGTTCAACTCGGATGAAATTACCCATTTCACCCTCGAACTATTGGCACCCTCACTTCGTTCGGGTGCCAGAAATATCTCAGGTGAAATGGGTATATTTCAACCCTAGTTTATCAATCTACTATTGCTATTGCCTTAATCTACTATTGCCTTAGTTATGTAGTCATTAAGTTACAGGCTGACGAAAGTTCGGTTTTATTTAGCAAAATATTTTTTCGGTGTGACGGTAATATAATTTGCTTTGCCGTGGGCCGTAAGTAAAAATTTACCGCCCGCTACGCGAGCGTAAATATCCACTTCCTGGCCTGGGGAAGACGTAAATGTACACACGCATACGCACGTAAATGTGTGTATATGTTGTATTTATTTAAGTATGTATTTATCTACATTATATAAGTATGTTTATCCGTTGCCTGGTACCCATAGTACCTACAAGCCTTGTGCTTAGTTTGGGACTGGGTCAATTGGTGTAATTTGTCCCAAGATATATATTTATTTATTTTTTTATTTTACCTCGGGCGGTGATAAAAAAGGCCTCAGGTTGCATGTTTATTGCCTACACCTTTGGCTCGTGCGACAAATTCCTGCGATCTGCGACATTCTATTTTTCATCACTCTTGTGCAAAATGTACTATTGTTCTCTGGTTGAATTGAATTTTTGCCATTAAAAATAACCTACTCAAAAAACTAATTACACGCAAACGAAGTCGCAGGCTAAGCTAGTTGTAAAAATGCATATAAAGGAAAAAACACAAATCTCAAAAAATATTATATGTGAAACTACTCAAACATAATTACAACAAACCGGATAACTGATGAAGGACTACGGAATAGTCCGAAACAATTGTCGGGGCATTCTTTCGGCTTTTTATACGTGAGTTATCCGGTTTGTTGTAATTATGTCAAGATTATATGTATATACACACAAAGGCGAACTTACCCCTATAAAGGATCTATGCCAGTTAACCTTTGAGTAGGATGAGCATTATAAGGACCCACAAAGAGTGAGTTTAAAATTACAGATATCCGCAAGTCTATCAAATATACTGAAGGGCAAAATAACAGGTCACTTTTAATACATCTTTGTAAGGGGAGTGACTTGTTTGTTATTTGTGCTCGTTAGCGTATTTTTCTACTACAACAAAACACTATACATTTCATTATTAGAAAGAAAGAGAAAGAGAAACATTTTATTTACACACATTCGATACACTTAGATGTAAAACAAAGGAGAAATACAATATACCAAGGAATTGTACCGATATGGTGTAAAATGGATTAGCATTATTCTGTAGGTACTATCAAGTTCTTCATTGGCAACAGATATAAATCATCGTCATCATCATCAGCCTGAAGACGTCCACTGTTGAACATAGGCCTCCCCCTTAGCACACCATAATGAACGGCAACTCGCCACCTGCATCCACCGGTTTCCCGCAACTTTCACGATGTCGTCAGTCCACCTAGTGGGAGGCCTGCCAACACTGCGTCTTTCGGTTCGCGGTCGCCACTCGAGAACTGATTTCCCCCAACGGTTGTCTGTTCTACGAGCGATGTGGCCTGCCCATTGCCACTTCAACGCACATAGTACTCTTCGAGCTATGTCGGTGACTCTATTTCTTCGGATTCTGTCGCGCAAAGAAACTCTGAGCATAGCTCTCTCTATAGCTCGTTGAGCGACTCTGAGCCTTTCCAATAGGCCAGCAGTCAAAGACCATGTCTCAGAGCCATAAGTCATCACTGGCAACACGCACTGATTATAGACTCTCGTCGAATACTGTACATTTAATTATTATATTAGCATTAGTTTGTAGGTACTATCAAGTTCTTCATTGGCAACAGATATAATACTTGGAAATAGTAATTCCATGAAAACAAACAGTCAATTATTAAGTCCTGAAATTAAAAGGCAACGAACTCTCCGAAAACTCCGTTCACAGGCCTAGCCGAAACAGTGGAAATGCAAATAAAAAACGCTAAAGCCAATGATATCCTCTGAAATATTACCGGAAATGAAGACTCGAACAAACAAGCCGGACAGAGTGGGGGGTACAAATAATAAGGAATTGTGGGGACTGGCCGTTTTTAATGAGTCATGAAAGAACATTCGTCTACTGACATTGCTTTTTATTCGGGCTGGGTTTAGTGTGGACAGGGTCTTGTTTTTTATAAGTTTGATGTCGATGTGTGTGTGTTTATGCGTGTGTCTGTTTGTGGCATTGCATCGTAGATCGCAAACGGGTGAATCGATTTTGATGCGGTTTTTTTCATTTGAAAGCCAATTTTCTTGTGGTGGTTCTTAGTTAGGATTCGTAAAAATCGGTCCAGTGTGTTGAAGAGTATCAAAGCGCTTTTCTAAAAAAAAACTAATGTAAGGAATTAATTTATTATTTACGTTGTTCTGGTTTTCGCAGTAAGTGCGGGTGGTAGGGCCTTGTGCAAGATCCGTCCGGATCGCTACCACCATCTTACTCGCTAATCCTGCCGCTAAGCAGCAGTGCTTGCACTGCTGTGTTCCGGTGTGGAGAGTAAGACAGCCGGGGAAATTACGGGCACAAGAGGCATTTCATCTATGTCCTCTAGGTTGGCAACGCATCTGCAATCCCTCCGGGGTTGCGGGTATCTATGGGTGATCGCTTACCATCAGGTGACCCACTTGCTCGTTTGCTTTCCTATTCACATAAAAAAAGTGATTTAATTTGACATTATCATGCTCGCTTCAAATTAAGAATTACGTAAAAAATCCGGCCAAGTGCGAGTCGCATTCGCGCGCCGAGGACTCCGTACAAATTCGGCAAATGAATACAGAAAGACAGTGCAGCAGTGGAGTCTTGGAAATAGGGACCCTAAAATACAACAAATTCTATCCAAATCCTCACAAATTTATTTTAGTCTTGTTAAAAGGCATTTTATAGCAAAATAAGCCTGATTCACAATAACTCTGTCCACGCCTTAATTTTGCATTTCATTTCAAAATTGATGCACGCCATTATAGTCTATGTCACGTCCGTGGAAGGGTTAGAGTGCTGTGTAATATTGATAGATAGCGTGATCAATTCTAAGGCCGAGTGTACACGGACGCTAATGGCCGGCTGTGATTGGAGTTTATGATGTCTGCTAGTGTGTAACGAGCTGATTGATACGCTGAGTACTCTCTAGAACAGGGTTGGTGAACCTTTTTAATAATAATTAATAATAATAATAGCTCAATCAAAAACAATTCAAAACCTTATTCTAGTATTAGTAATCAATTAGGTGCAAAATTATTAAATCCAAAATCAATTAAACTCTTATCAAATTATCAATTTCATTAATTATATGAGTACATGTCAAATAAATGAATTTAATTAAATTAGCAATAATAAATATAGAAATCAAATTAAGTCTGTGAGATAAAAATTACAGTGGTTTTTGACGGGCGTGCCATTTTTTCACAAAATAAAGTAATATTCGGCTCTGACCATCAAAGACCTTGTTGTCTTAAGAGTGTGTTGTTATTTTGCCATTATATGACCACGTTGCCGGTTTTGCTCCCAATTTCGTAATAAAATAATCTTAAGTTGGTGATTTATTGGACAAAAATAAACTTTGCACCAATGATATTTCATAGTATATGTATGTTACGTTCCTAAGTAAATTGCGTTAGAAAAACGTTCTCTCTGTCAACTGTCACGGACTATTCATACTGTGGCTTGTTTGTGGTAAACTGATTGCGACATGAGACAATTGGGTCATTAATGAATCTTCAACTCGGGCGCGGTAGTAACATATCTACTCCCTGTTTATATGTAATATCATTGCCTTGCACACTTTTTTTTTATTATTGGCGTGCCCGAATTATTTTGAAGCGTGCCATTGGTTCGCCACCCCTGCTGTGGTATGTTTGTACTAACTTAAATAGACGTTGAATAACACAGATTTAGAACAAAGATCACTTCCATGCTGTTCTGGGAGCGAAGAAAAAACATAGAATGTACCAGTTGCTTCTCTTCCCGCACAGATGGTAAAACCCATTGAGGGAATAGGCGAAAATCTTAGGTCATTTTATAGGCGATCCGGCTAGCAACCCATAACTATTTAGATTACCCTTTACATATACGTTCACAATCATGCTAAACGTGGCCTTTAGGTCTTGTTACCTTAGGCTCTGACTTCCCCATAAGAGATAAAGACGAGATTTGTGTATATATGTGTTGGAATCTAACTAATATTATAAATGCGAAAGTATGGATGGATGGATGGATGGATGGATGGATGTTTGTTTGTTACTCAATCACGCCAGAACGGCACCACGGATCTGGATGAAATTCGGCACATAGATAGAGAAAAGTCTGGAATAGCACATAGGCTACTTTTTATCCCGGAAAATTGCGTAGTTCCCGCGGGATAGCGATAAACGGATTATTTGCAGACGAATTCGCTGGCAACAGCTAGTATTGTTCATGTTTATGGTTCTTGGCAGGATCGTTGCAAGTGGAACAAAAGTAGTCTCTGCCTACCCCTATGGGAAAGAGGCGTGACGGTATGTATCTATTTAATTCTTCAATAAATACACTGGTCAACATCGTTTACGATCTTTCTGCGATCTACAGCTAATATTTGAAGCAACTGTTTAATTGTAGTCCTATAAAGCAATAAATTTATGTCAGATTGATTATACGTACATACGAGCTATATTAATTTGACCTAGATTGTATTGGTGTCGCGTCACTGTGATATACATTTATTGCTGCCAATATAAAATGAACAATTCAAGTACTATAAAGACAGATTTATACGTCATAGTTTTATAACAATAAAATCGGAAATGCCTTTGCTAATAAAAATATGAATCACACAAGGAACTGTGATAAGTCTGAATAATTCGTAATGTTGTATTATTTTATACAATCGTAAATGCAAGAAATCGCGATTAGGCTATAACGCTTGCCGAGAGATTTATTAAGATAAGATTAATCAATTAATGGGCGAATAGTCAGCGTTTTTTTTTCGTCATTATCATCTCAGCATATACCATTAAAAGAGATGATGCTGATACTTAACTTTTTATGACAACGAAACACAGTATTGATGCTGCATTTAGCTTATCCAAAGTTGTTGCGGCTTGTCCTTCTGTTACCATAATAATTGTGTGACGACAATGACGCATGAACTGAGCGGTGGAAACGCTTGAATATTGGCCCTAATGATCTTTAGATATTTATTAATTTCATAATTTTTATACGTAGAAAAAAACAATTATTACTGGTGAAACTTCGTTAAGGTCTATCCAAATTGCTAGCACTGTCGAACCCACAATAAAGCAGTTGCTTTGGCTGTTGTCATCGAACTTAAAGAGTAAGACAACTGAAATTACTGCCACATGATTCCATCTTAGTTTAAGGCCGCCACATAAATACGGAATTTTGATACGGTTTCCGTACGAAATGACGTCAATTCGTAGCCCTGTCCCGTTCCGTTATATAGCGATGTCCCGTTCGCTGACGTCATTCCGTACGGAAACCGTATGAAAATTCAGTACGTATGTGGCCAGTCTTAATCTAGTACCGCATAATGTTTTCCTTCGGTGTCTAATCTAATCTAACTATCTAACTAATATTATAAATGCGATGTTAGAGAGACAGACATACGAACTAGTGGGTCACCTGATGTTAAATGATCACCACTGTCCATAGACACTGGCAGCGCTTTACGCGATGCCAGTGCGTTGTCGGCCCTGCAGAAAATTGTACACTCGCCTCTTGAAGGCACCCAGGTCGTAACTCGATGGGAAGACCCCAGCGGGAAGCTCGTTACAGATTTTGCAAGTTCGTAGCAAAAAAGACCGCTTAAAAGGCACCGTCGAAGACTACCATTCATCAACATGATGTCGATGAAATGAATGCTTACGACGGGTGGATCTGTAATGGAACCCCGCAGCTGGAATGAGGTCAAAGAGTTCCTCAGAGCATTCCCCGTTGTGCATAGGCTACTTTTTATCCCGGAAAATTCCCGCGGGATAGCGATAAACGAATTTTATGCAGATGAAATCGCAGGCAACATCTAGTTGCAAATAAGGATGTCCATTAGTTGTTAGTTTCCCATTCGTAAGTAATACTCGCGGGCTTGTCCTTACAATGCTAGCGTAGACCAGCAAATTCAAAAGAATGCGCAGTTTTACGACAGACTAAGAACGTTCTACCAGACGAAGTTAATGATAAAAATTATTACGTCTCCACCCGACTTGGCCTACTGTCATGTTCTATTTGAATGAACAGGCTTTTCTCCGCTTACAAAGTCAAGTGACTTTCAGAAGTCGTTTTTAACACGCTTTTACAAGATTCACTCAAATAACTAACGCCTTTGATCATAAAATGTCAAAAGTGGAATTCAATTTGAAATGACGACAAACGATTGTGAACTTGAAGTACCTACGTAAAACTGTTAAATATCACATTTTAATTAAAAAAAAAACATTGTCTTACTTTTTTTTTAATGGCCTATTATAGTGTCCCAATGCTAGGCAAAGGCCTCCCCTTCTTTCTGCCACTCGAAAACAAAACCTTCCTCTTGATTCACTCTATCTATTAAAAAAAATCGCGTCAAAATCCGTTGCGTAGTTTTAAAGATTTAAGCATACATAGGGACATAGGGACAGAGAAAGCGACTTTGTTTTATACTATGTAGTGAAGCCGTTGTAGCCTAGTGGTGGTCTCTCAAGCAGAGGGTCGCGGGTTCGAGTCCCAGGCTCGCACGACTAAGTTTTTCGGAATTTATGTGCGAAATTACATTTGAAATTTACTGTGAGCTTTTCGGTGAAGGAAAACATCGTGAGGAAACCGGACCGATTCCAATAAGGCTTATTTACCCTTCTGGATTGGAAGGTCAGATGGCAGTCGCTTCTGTAAATACTAGTGCCTACGCCAAATCTTGGGATTAGGTTATCAAAGCGGACCCCAGGCTCACTGAGCCGTGGCAAATGCCTGAAAAAACGCTAGGAAGATGATGATTGTCTTACTTTACTTTATATTATAAAGAAGTGGGAACTAGTGTTTTTGAGGTTTGAGTGTGGAAGTAATCTTTGAAACTAATCATCAGGTTTTTTTTTCTCCACTAGATGGGTCTCCGAGTGACATAGGTTACTTTAAAATGTAAGGCTGGCGGGAGGCTGACAATTTTGCGGCCAAAAGATAAGTAGTTATTTTTAATTTGATAAAAAAAAATTAAAGCAAAGTTATTCCAACTTGTGACAAAACAATATTTAGTGCGCTAGTCCGACTTGCACTAAACTGACTTTTGTTTTCTTGTGACATTTATTTATATTTTCCAGACACACCAAGCATTACATTTATTACAAAAAATTATAGAACTTTTTATGAATAAAGGCGTTACTAGCTAATATACCCGTGTTTTTAGTCCAGTATAAGATACTAGCTGTTGTCTTCGACTTCGTCTGCAAAGAATTCGTTTATCGCTATCCCGCGGGAAAAAAAGTAGCCTATGTGCTGTTTCAGACTTTTCTCTATCTACGTGCCGAATTTCATCCAGATTCGTTGGGCTGTTCTGGCGTGATTGAGTGACAACCAAACATCCATCCATACTTTCGCATTTAGGTATAACTAGCTGTTGCCAGCGACTTCGTCTGCAAAGAATTCGTTTATCGCTATCCCGCGGGAATTTTCCGCGATAAAAAGTAGCCTTTGTGCTATTCCAGACTTTTCTCTATCTACGTGCCGAATTTCATCCAGATTCGTTGGGCTATTCTGGCGTGATTGAGTAACAAACAAACATCCATCCATACTTTCGCATTTAGGTATAATAATACTAGTTTGATAATCGCGTCAAAACACAGCCAAGTCCTGCAGTTTTGTCACCTTTCAACAATGTTTCGAGATAAAATCTCCTTCTATCCCGCTAGAACACTAACCTAACTACATATCTGCAAGTCCAATTTCTTAACACATGCAGATAATCTCCAAAATACACAGCACCGAAGTGAATATTTACACGGCAGCTCGCTCGTATCTCCACGAGATATGCAACTATCCAAGAAATATGTAACTCTATTCGAAATTAAAATTGGCCAGAAGCCAATATAATCACATAGTGCTAATATATTTATCGCTCGTGGTGCTAAGTGTGTCGCTAAACGATTAGGCTTACGAATATTTTAATAAATACATGGTATAAAACAAAGTCGCTTTCCGTTGACTGTCTGTCCCTAATGCTCAGATCTTTAAAACTACGCCACGGATTTAAATGCGGTTTTTTTGAATCGTTGAATTACCAATACCAGCACGCTTATTACGTAACTCGCTCGCAATCGCCATCGTGTTCATTTTGACAGTTCTTGTATGAATGTGACAGCTAGCTGATTCCGATGCCAATTGTCAGCCCATACATGAACTGTCAAAATGAAGACGATGGTGATCGCGAGCGAGTTACGTAATAAGCTAGCAGGTATAAACATAGACATAGACATAACTTTATTCGACATCAAAAATACACAGACTCTTAAACTAATACAAAAAACATAGTGAGTTGATAATGTCAAAAAGGAATTCGACTCAGCATTGCTGCAGTAGGTGCCTGCTACAGCGCTGATTTTCAGTCAAACCCTTCACATCCTTGCATCAAACGCGTTGGACAGGAATCAGTACAAATAAGTATGGACTATTATCTCGCTTAACAAACATAGGTAGTTAAAACAGATATAACATTACGTGTAAACAAAATTGACTTGTACCCACTAACGTATAATGAATGTTCAACGGCCAAGACACACAACATTAACTATAATAATAAAGAAATCGCAGTAAGGAACCTTAGATTTGGCGCGGCTTTGTCTAGATTTCATTACTTTTTAGAAATAAACAAGCAGCTCCATCGAGACTTGGCTAGTTTTTTACAGAATGTTTTTGGTGGGATAACTTTTACAGCTTAGAACACATCAACTTATGCAACTAATATTTTTTTAAGGGGAACAAATGTTCCATGTCTAAAAAAGAGACTAGTTAGGGTGCGACCACACCGCCGCTTAAAAAACGGTGACGTTACGGAATCGCAACAAAATGTATGAAGAAACGGTGAGAAAACGTGACGCATACGACACGACACTGCGTATACGCGGCGGTTTGGTCGCACCCTTAAGTTATTTTTATGTAGAGAGAAAACGAGCATGCGGGGTCGTCTGAAGGAAAGTAATCACCGCCGCCCATGGACCGTAACATACAGGGGTTTCGAGCGCGTTGCCGGCCCATTACCAAACGAGTTGACTTGTTTTTTGAAGATCGCGTGATTATTTGTACCTTTGCGGAAAAACTGGTGTCGCCAATTCCAGAGTTTTAATAAATAAGGTACTTACCTAAGTTAGTAGAATAAAGAGCATTAATATACGCAAAGCCCTGTAAAGTAATAATTTAGCTAGTAATTAGGTAGGTTTAGGTAGTAATTTAGCTGTAAGTTTTTGTTTGTTTTGTTTTTGTTTTTGGTTGCCCTGAAAACCAGCGTCAGACATAGGTGCCTTTGTCTGACACATGCTGAGCGGCAACCTTTTTGGTGTGTGTTTTCATTTTATGGTTATTTTTGTACGGTTTTTGTTTTATATTGCACCAAATAAACCTTTTTCTTTCTTCTTTCTTTCTTTCTAAAGTGTAGAAAAACATTGGATTTATTATAATGATAAACACGCAAAAAAGCACAAGTATTGTTTACTTATTCTTACTGTAAGCTTTGCCCAGTTTTATAAAAATATTATTGCTCCGTCAGAAACATTTTGTTGTTCGTTCTGAACAGTGTCTCTTGAATATACATGAAACCTGAAAGTCTAGGCACTTACTTCGCCTGTGGCCTAGAGAAACTACTAAAACATCGAAGCGCCAAGAACAGAGGAAAACTACAGCTTAACATTGCTAAGGAAACAGAGCTTCCACTTTATATTAGTACTAGATGTTGCCTAATACTTCGTCAACGGAGAATACGTTTATCGCACCGCACGCCAGCCGGAACTTAACAATTTTCTGAGATGAAAACTATCCTAGCATTTATTCTAGACTTCTAATTATGACGTATGCAAAAGTTTCATCGCAATTGGTTCTGTAGTTAAGGTGTGAAAGCGAAAAAACAAACTCACTTTCGCGTTTATAATGTTAGTAAGGGTTCATGTAAAGGTAAACCATTAATATATAAGCACGCGACATGTTGCGGAATTTCAATGGAACTAATTTCTTACACAAAACTGCCGTAGGTATAAATCAGGTCAGGACAAGACAATAATGACGCTCTATAGACAAATCATAATAATTAATGGTTTTTCTTAATGCAGTTTTCACTACTACACTACGATCACAATATTTGTTACGATTTAGGGTTTCAAAGTGGCGTTGTAACTGTTTTGTGTCAAATGTACGTATTACGTCTCCTAAAATAAGAATACATGATTTGCTAACAAAAAACAGAAGAACTTGCCTTATTTTGTTCCTGAGTATTATAGCCGTTCATATACTGACATTTTATAATTTTTTTATTATTTTTGACATTGCAATTTTATTTTAGTGTGAAGTTTTATTTGTTAGGTACTTGACATAATAATAATGATCGTATATTTCCCCAATTCAATCTTAATTTTTCTTTCTATTCATGAGTCACTCTTCTGTCATCCGCTTACAAAACTAACTTGTGAAAGTGTAACATTTTTCTTTTCAGAGGAAATGTCAAAGTAATTTATTTATATTTTGCAAGTGAACTTGCTGGTGCACAGCCAAGTTGTTCCAACTTCAATCACAGCTGTCGTCAGGCCAACTTTAATAAATAAATACATACTTGACTCATATTTGAAATAAAGCGCTCTCTCATGTCAAGAAACACAGAGAAGGTAATTCAGGGGAATTATTTTAGCACTAGCTTCTGCCCGCGACTTCGTCCGCGTAGAATTAGCAATCGATATGTTTATATCTATCCCGCGGGAACTATACAATTTTTCGGGATAAAAAGTAGCCTATGTTTTAATCTAGGGTACCAGCTATCTTCGTACCAAATTTTATCCAAATCCGTCCAGGCGTTTTAGCATTTATAATATTAGTAGGATAGGATATTCCTGAGCCCTCAGTTTTGTTTTGACACAAGAAACGTCAATTGACGAATGGGAAAGATTTTTTAATGGCAACACTATGATCGATCGAAACGCGTCAGAGTTTTGTGTGGTGTATAGTGGTGGTCGTTATTACAACAGCAGATAACGTAATGCATTATTTGCACGCAACGAACAACACATTATCGAATTGTCAACTATCCTGTTATCATTATTCATTGTCTGTTGTCAACGTTGTTCATACGCGCACTGTTGCCGCACTTGGCATAGAAGCGCAAGCGAGTGCGCAACAAATCAAGTAGGTGTGTGCGAGAGATAGCGCTATACGCGCGAGTTCGCATCGCAATCGCAATTCAAATAACTGACTTTTGGTATCATTATTAGCTGTTGCTGTTTGTTGTCAGTCAGTACAATAACAAACAAGGTAACAGAGCGTTGTTTTGCTGTTATTCCCGTACGTTTTTATTACGCTGCGATCGCGACGAAATAAGTATAACAATAAAATTATTTAATAATAAGTTCATTTTATAAAACAGCAATATAACAGGATAACAGACAACAGTTTACAATAACAGCTATTTAAGAATAACACAACACTGTTATTCATTATTGCAAAACAGCCGTTATTGCCACCACTAGTGGTGTATGCCGTGTATGGGATCGCTTAAATGAGTTTTCGCCCGCGCGGTACAGGGGTGCGGGGTTGGATGACAAAGGGGGCCGAGAGAGGCCGCACTACCCGCTCGTCCTACCCCGCGCCTCTGTGCCGCGCGGGCGAGGACTTATTTAAGCGATCCCATACACCACACAAAACTGACGCGTTTCAATCCTCTACGGGATCATCCTCAAGGTTACACCGAGTACGCGACATATTAATTTGATAGTAAGTTGGATTGATAGATCAGTTATTTGGTCAACCCTACGGTCAACAACTTTAATTGTTGAGCCACTATATAGACCACTATATAGTCATTACTGACTTTGCGAAACTTTAGCAACGTGGTAGACACTAACAAACAATCATATCACTATGACAACGTTCCATGTAGGCTCAGCAATTAAAGTTGTTGACCGTACCTACTCATTGTCAAGATCAGTTCTTTAAAGGTCAGGGGGGGGGTAAAGGTTAAAGTGGGACTGTTAGCTTTTTAGGTTTCAAGAGACATGAAACTTAAGCCCTGACTGTCAAATAATTAACGGCATTCATTATTTTAAGTGTTCTCGTCGAGGTCAGTTATTCCCAAAGTACGGTTCGCGGCCCTCGAGGGTGGAAATTGTAATCCTAATAATTACTCTCACTAATATTATGAACTTTGTTAATTTCATGTTTTTAATATCTTCAATCACTATCTATTAAAAAAAAACCACATATAAATCCGTTGCGTAGGTATAGCTATAAAGATCTAAGCATAGATAGGGACAAACAGACAGCGGAAAGCGACTTTGTTTTATACTTTGTATTGATTTGCTATTTAGGCAGCTGGATATCTGGAATAACAATAAAATGGAAGATATACTGGGTTTATAATATTATTTAGTTACTAGCTTTTGCCCGCGACTTCGTCCGCGTAGACTCATTTATTGACAAATAGCTTTTGCCCGTGGCTTTGCTCGCGTGTACCAGGAGTATTTCAATCCTGTTTTTCCCCGTTAGCGTAAGAATTTCGGGAAATGCTCTCTTAATGTTCCTCTACACTCTTTAAGCAACCTACATACCAAATTTCAGCTTTCTACAATCAGTAAAACGAAAAGCCCCTTTTTCCCGTTCCCGTGGGGATTTTGGGAAATAATCTCTTTTAGCTTCTCTATACTCCCCAAGGAACCAACTTGCCAAATTTCAGCTTTCTACGACCAGTAAAACGAAAAATCCCGTTTTTTCCCGTTCCCGTGGGAAACGAAAAGCCCCTTTTTCCCGTTCCCGTGGGAATTTTGGGAAATTATGTCTTATAGCTTCTCTATATACTCCCCAAGGAACCAACTTGCCAAATTTCAGCTTTCTACGACCACTAAAACGAAAAAACCCGTTTTTTCCCGTTCCCGTGGGAATTTTTAATTTTTCTCGCCGTAAAAACCATCTTTGAACTTCAACGAACATTTAAAAAAAAGAATTGGCCAAATTGGTCCAGGCGTTGTTGAGTTATGCGCTTACCAACACATTTCGCGATTCATTTTTATATTATAGAGATAATATTTATGTTATGTAGAAGCAGTTGAAAGTGGCTGTTTGTAGGTGATGAATAAATACAAACCTACCCGACCAATTTTTAAACTTCATTTACCTATATATACTACACTCTACACTTGGATTTTTTTAGAATTAGAAACCACAACAACATTATATTGCGGCTCGTGAACTGTAATCTCTTTACAATTTGTACTGGAGTAACAATTGACGACAGACACCTAAAGTGACATTAAAACAATTTTATTTTTGCGGCTGCCAAACTATTGCACTGTACTATTTGGTAGGTAAGATATAGTTGACCAGACGCAATATTAATAATGTTATTGTGGTTTCTAATTCTTAAAAAATCGAAGTATATACTAGTACAGATCCCAGTAACATAGGCTATTACTCAATCGCAGACGAAGTTGTTGACAACAGGCAGCTAAGAATATTTTGGAGGAAGATTATCTAGCTTTAAGAACCTCTGACGTAGGGCAATGACTCATGTTTTAGTACTCTCAACAGACAAAAGCTTTCTCTAACTTTAACTGTCGTATTCACATAAATTTATTTGTTCTCTTTTGGCCGTGAACCTGCCTCAGCAATTTTCAAAGAACCATAACGTCCTAATTCAGACTCAGTTAAGTCTTCACTGTCACTTTTACTATGAATCTGACAGCGAGCTAACCTAAACTGAACGACGTCATGGTAAGGCGATATGGTATGTGGTATGGTCATAGTGCGTTGGGGTAAATTGAAAGCGGGTAATATAAAAAACCGTCCGTAGCTCCAGGAGTTAGGGTGCGACCACACCGCCGGTTAAAAAACGGTGACGTTACGGAATCTCAACAAAATGTATGAAGAAACGGTGTGAAAACGTGACGCATACGACATGTCACTGCGTATGCGGCGTTTTGGTCGTACCCTTACGAGGCTGAAACACCTAATTTTGTTGAAATTGATGTTATTTAAGCACTTTTTAAAGAAAAACTACACACAAAAAAAATACAAAAAAAATATAATGATAATTTTCATCATATTTTAAACACGCTAGACGGACTCGATACATAATTGAACGAAATCGACTCGATAGAAAATAATTGCAAAGATTGGTCTTAAAATCATCATTAAACGGTTCTATGTCTATATTTTTTCGACGTATGGGTCTGCAATTAAAAACATGAAGTCAACATATTTATACCTACACGGCTAACGAGTCATATTTCACAAATAATCCATACTTTTTTTGTTTATTCTTATTTTGTGTCTTATTTGCAAGATTTTAGACGCGCGCCAAGCTCCCGGAATAGTTTCTTCTCTTTCACTCACAGGCACGCGAACCGTATGTGTGAAGAGTGGCGCTGCTTAAGGTCATTTGCTGTTGACAGCGCCTTACGGACGGTTTTTATCTTACCCCGCTGCTTAACTTACCCCAAGGCACTATATTAGGTAAACGCACTACTGTCGATGACGATAGTAGAAAACATTGCAATTGTATTTCATTGTTCCCTGCAAATGAAACTAGTTATATAGGCCTTAATTTCAATTAAATCGGCTCAGTTGTTTAAGTGTAAAGAAGTGGCACAGACAGACACCTTCGCATTAATAATATCACATGTCATACATACATAAATCAAGTCTTTATCACTTAGGGGGTAAGACAGGCGCAAGGCAACAAGGCCCACGTTTAGTATGATTGCGGGCGTATAGGTGGAAAGGGGAATCAAAATAGTGATGGGTTGCTAGCCGCATCGCCTATAACATGATTCTCGACGATTCCCTGTTTTTACAATCTTCGCCGAAAGAGAAAACAACTGAGAGAAGCAACTGGTACACTCTGTGTTTTTTCTTTGTTCCCATATCAGCAGAAACAATTATTAGCATGAATGGGATGGTTAGATCTGTAGGCTTATTGTCTAACTCGCTCGCAATCGCCATCGTGTTCATTTTGACAGTTCATGTATGGGCTGACAATTGGCATCGGAATCAGCTAGATGTCACATTCATACAATAACTGTCAAAACGAACACGATGGCGATTGCGAGCGAGTTAGACTATTCGTTGACGTGGACAGAATCAACCGCACACTTGTCATTAAAACTGACATTGGCCCAAGCCTCACGGCCGCCATAAAGGGAGAATGGAATAGAGCGAGTTAGACAATAAGCCTACTTATACACGTCAAATTCCGACTTACTTTTGTTTTTTAACTGAAAACTTCTTCAGCGGCGCTGACTACTTTTTGGGATGGGTAAAAAATGTTCTCACGTCTCAAGACGGAGGGAGAGTTTAAGTACCAGGATATCAGATCCTCTAACAGCTTATTTTGAAATACGAATGAATCGCGTTCGATTTTTGAAGTGTTTTTTTGTTGAGTCATGGAGCAAAAGTACTAGGGCATCAGCACATTGTTAGAGGTCTGCCAATATAAATAATACGTACGTTTTTTTTTGTAGGTGGCCAGTATGGTACGCGTCTTGAGCGTCATGGATACAACATTAAAATCTAATCTAAGCTGCTGTTTTCACTTCTGCCGGCACTCCCTCACTCCGTCGCTTTTTTCTGGCTAAAAGCATTTTACGGTTGCTTGATTCAGCCAATAGGAACAGTAACGCTGAAACTGTACAATATCTGTCCACTTAATCCCTCGCAAAAAGGTAATCTACCGTGAGCCAACTCCGTTATTTAGATGTGGATCCACTTACACACGATATAATTGTATTGGCTCCATGCCAGCGTATACTGTTTCATCTGTAAATGGGTGTATATATAATTTTTATGGTCCGCTTATGTCCTGGGTTGCTCGCGTGTGAAGCAATTTTGTAAATTCATTTTAGATGAATGGTTCAATTTGTTGTTTTGGTTACGAAGGGCATAATAAACATTTGAACGGGGGAATACGGATAACGATGAAGCCGGTCAAATGGAAGTTGAACTCGCATACAGAGGATTCCGTAAAGAACTTTAAAACATTCACGTTTTATAACAATACGTACGGTCGCCCGAATAAGTGGTCTATCACTTTTCATCCAACTTCCTATCAAATCAAAATGTCGCTAAAGTCGAACTTTCAAGTTGACAGCCTGTCTTATCAACGTTATATATTGTAACGTGCAAAGGAATTTTAACCTTAGGGTGGTAGACCACATATTTGGCTGATGGTACAAATATTACGTCAGTATCCTACACGATGTAGACAGAGACAAAGGCAACAATGCCCAACGGCCACGTTTAGAATTATTGTGAGTGTATAGGTGGAAAGGAGAATCAAAAAAGTGATGAGTTGCTAGCCGCATCGCCTATAACTACTAAGAATTTTGCCCATTACTCTCCTTCGATGGGCTTTTACCATCATAATAATCTAACTATCTAACTTATAATATTATAAATGCGAAAGTATGGATGGATGGATGGATGGATGGATGGATGTTTGTTTGTTTGTTACTCAATCACGCCAGAACGGCCCAACGGATCTGGATGAAATTCGGCACACAGATAGAGAAAAGTCTGGAATAGCACATAGGCTACTTTTTATCCCGGAAAATTGCGTAGTTCCCGCGGGATAGCGATAAACGAATCCTTTGCAGACGAAGTCGCTGGCAACAGCTAGTAATATTATAAATGCGAAAGTATGGATGGATGGATGGATGTTTGTTTGTTACTCAATCACGCCAGAACGGCCCAACGGATCTGCATGAAAGTCGGCACATAAATAGAAAAAAGTCTGGAATAGCACATAGGCTACTTTTTATGCCGGAAAATTGCGTAGTTCCCGCGGGATAGCGATAAACGAATTCTTTGCAGACGAAGTCGCTGGCAACAGCTAGTAATCAATAGTTTTTGACGAAAATGACAATCCTTCGAAATATTATAAACGGATGTGAACCGCGATTACCTTTATTGAGCTCCCGATATTTCGGTAATCGCGGTTCACATCCCGTTTATAATATTTCGAATGAACTTAACTGTGAATCAATAAAAACTCTCATTGAAAATGACAATACCTAGTACCTAATAATGTTTGTACATACTAAATCTGTCCAATTTACATCAGAACCATTCTTAACCTCATTAGTATTCATATATGATTTAAATGCTTGTAAATACCTATTCAGGGGTTAAACCCACTCCGTCATACTTGAGTTAAAAGAAATAATGATTTTTTCAATGCTGGTCTGGCAGACCAAGAAAAAACATAGAATATACCAGCTGCTTCTCTTTGCGCAGATAGTAAAAGTACATCGCGGGAATGGGCGAACCTTAGTCATCATTGTATTGTGTTATAGATGATGCGGCCAGCCAACCATGACTATTTTGATTCCCCTTTCCATCTATAAGGTTGGCCCACAATTTTATTGTACTAAACGTCGTAGCCTTTAGGTCTTGTAACCTTAGGCTCTGTCTACGTACCTAAGGGATAAACACGTGATTTATGTAAAAAACAGAAAAAATTAACTGTTCAAAACCGTGTATAATTGTGATAATATTTATGCTTTGAAAAGTCCCAACAGTGTTTCCATTCTGCGTATAATGTAAAAGGTAATTGTACTTTTTTGTTGTAAAGAGGTCGTCAACGTAGACAATGAAAATCGACATTGATGTTAATTGATGCTTTAAAATGAATGGGCACTTAGAATGAACACTTTTTCGGTTAGATTTTAAGTGCGTTCTAATTATAGTAGGTAACAAGAGAAAAATTCAGACATTTATTTCTTTTTGCAAGACACAAATACCAGAGCATACACACAATTTTATAGAAACAAAAAACGCAGACATGAAAAATATATCATCAATGTTGAGTGTGTCTTCGCAAAAGTGATACGGTCGCTGGCTCAGAGGAAAGTGCAGTGAAATGAACTGATAAACCTAATCAGGATAATCTAACTATCTAACTAATATTATAAATGCAAAAGTATGGATGGATGGATGGATGGATGGATGTTTGTTTGTTTGTTACTCAATCACGCCAGAACGGCCCAACGGATCTGGATGAAACTTGGCACATAGATAGAGAAAAGTCTGGAATAGCACATAGGCTACATTTTATCCCGGAAAATTGCGTAGTTCCCACGGGATAGCGATAGACGAATTCTCTGCAGACGAAGTCGCTGGCAACAGTTAGTAGCTCATATATTAATTGTGTAAGCGGGAACATAATAATGCTCAATTCCACCTGTCACGTTGTATCTATTCGATGTTTTCTTTGTTTGCGTGTTGCTAAGGACGGTATTGATTTCATGTTACCAATGACATTTGTTTAATTATTACTTCATCTTCATTGTCCACTGTCAGTAGTGGAGTGTTCGGGGGAAGGAAAACGTGGTGTTTTGTGAGTGTTATTATTTGGTTGCATTAACGACCGCTAATCCTGTTTATGAGGTGATTATGGCATAACATTTTTAATCAATCAATCAATCAAATCGTTTATTGATAATTATAGGTACACGTGCCTTTCAGGCGTAGGTACAATATTTGCTTTCTTAAAATCTAAAATAGTTTATTTTGTAGCATTATCATGGGATATCGTAAAATCATGTTCTAGAAATTCATTTATATCATAAAAAATACATTATTTTCCAATATTTTGAACACCTCTTTCGCTTCATCCACATCCATCAATTTCTTCATACATGCTCGTCGGTTTCGGGTACTGTGTTGCCCTGACCTTTTTCCAAAACGTCCCCAATTTGATCACGGAACGTCCGTCTACCCGTCGTCGTGTCCGTCGGTCGTCCGTGTCAGGATCGTAGCAAGTGGAACAAAGTAGTCTCTGCCTACCCCTGTGGGAAAGAGGCGTGACGGTATGTATGTACGTTATGTATGTATTTTGAACACAGACCTTTGAAATAATTTTTCATTTTGATGATTTTCCATGTTGATTTTATTGTTTTTAAAGAATTTGTTTATCACCAGCCCACGGGAACTACACAATTTTCCAGGATGAAAATAAGCCTATGTGTTGTTTTAGGCTATATTCTACATTAAAATTTGTGCTTAATTTAATCTAGATCAGTTTTACCGTTCTGGCGTGAAAGAATAACAAACATCCATACATCGATACCCACAAACTCTCGCATAATATAATATTAGTAGGAAACTACTATATACTAACTTGATAGCAAATAGTTCAAAGTCCTATAAATAATGACGATACAAATTACAATTATAATTAAATTTAATGGATGAGCGTTTATGAATAAAACCTGTAATCAGCTATAACGCTAATTAGTCTTTATCGTATTCAGATAAAATAAATATTTATCGGGCAAATGGCAAGTCTTAGTTCTGTTTAGAATCGCGTGCTGCGATATTGTTTTTTTTCTTTTGTAAGTGCGAGTTCTTTCTTGGGGTGTTGGGGTGAGTTCTTATGTGTAACCCTGTAACGAGGCTGTCTCGACTCGATACGAACTTTTTCCTTTTGGCTTAACTTTTTAAAATGATTTATTAACATGATTCCTAAGAATTTTCACCCATTCCCTCGATGGACTTTTATCACAGCACGGGAAGAGAAGCAACTTTTTAGGGTTCCGTGGCCAAATGGCAAAAAACGGAACATTCGTCATGTCTGTCTGTCTGTCTGTCTGTCTGTCCGTCCGTCCGTGTGATGGGCGATGCGGCTAGCATCCCACCTCTATTTTGATTCCCCGTTCCATCTATACGTCCTCAATCTTGCTAAACGTGGCCTTTAGGTCTTGTTACCTTAGGCTCTGTCCTAAGTGTCTACGTACTGCAAGGCTCTGAGGGCGTAGCCAGGTCTACTCTAACTTGCTAGACTCCTGGATTTAACGAAAGTACGGGATCTTGCGCTCTGAGCCACAATAAAACATTAAAGACTTTAAACCGTGTATTAATATTTTAAACTCTTAGAATAACATTTCAGTCATGCCTTCGGAGGCAGCTGTCCAGGTAATGCCCAAGAGTCATTTTGTTTTTAACTTCTTTTTCAACCGATTTCTTAATTCAAAATATCAATATTGGCATTACCCTGACAGCGAATAGATTTGTATATACAAACTTTTGTACATACAAACTTACGTTATCACATTACCTCCCCCTCTCTCTCAGGGAGGGAAGAGCCCTAAGCACTTCTACCTAAGTCTGGAATCCCCCCTAAGTGGGTCACTTATGACTAGTCCAACACTAACTTTGTCAATCAAGATAAAGAGTTAAATATCAACCTGGACAAAGAATGAATTTGATGAAGTTAGTGATGACTTCTGGTTGATGAAAACCAGACTAAAATTTCAACCGGCCACTTATCCCACAATAAGTGAGCTAAAACTTAATTAAGCCTCTTATAGACAGACACAGACACATGATATTCATAAAAGACTCATGCATCCATGGTCTGTCATTCGTTGGCAACCTCTATTTATATGGCTATAACGTTTGCCAGTAGAGTTTACCATGTCATAGAATAAATTTGCATTCATGAAAGAAAACTTGCCAAATGGGGCTTAAGAGCAAATTTTACTTCTTTGACCTCAGATACTCTGGTCTACACTAATCGGCCAGAGGTACCTGAAAAGGCTTCCAACATGCCATGAGCTCATGCCCTACTTCTAGGTGCCATGACTGCTCATGCTATATTGTCAGAGATATGTTTGGAGACTCCAACCTCCGTATCTGGATGCGAAGGAACTTCCAGCCACATCTGAGAATGCTATAATTTTAATAAATTCTTAAAATTAATACAAATCAAAGAATTTTTTGATGTGCCTAAATCCTGCTGCAACATGGTTAAGCCCGGACCCTGGGCTCACCCTCGTTCCTCGAAGTCTGACGATATTCATTCAGCAATTTTTTCGGTCATCTTTTTCAGTGTGTTGAGATTTGATGGCAAGCAACGCCATTACTGATAGCATGTGACATCGTAGCACGTGGAATCCTCCCACAGGCAGCACACTCCTCGCATCGCGAAGACTTGTTTTGATCATCCATGACCATTAACAAGTGCGCTTCTGCAGTTGGCTCCATGCTAAGATAAGGCACATATTAGTATTTCTATACACCCACACACTAATTGAATCAGCAGGATGCAGATACAAAAGTTAGAAACAATCATTAGTTATCATCTTCAAAATTATAATAAATCACCTGCATAAACATATGTTTGTAAGTATAAAATCTTTACACATGTTTCACAATATTTTCAACTTTGTTTACCATTAGGTTTACTAGTTAAAAATTACTTTAACACTTTTATTTCCAAACAACTTATTGCAAAGTTAATTATATGACTTGTTGTATCGAATTTTATCACATAATCAACAAATGATTTTAGACATAACACACTTAAGAAAACACAATCAAATATATCACAATAACATAAGAAGTCAACAACAATTAATACAACAAAATCCACGCAACGTACAAATATATCCAGGGGTTATTATGGACACATTTATTCATTCGTATCAATGATGTACCAATAGGTGCGCTGTTAACTACAAAAAATACAAATTAACTTAACTCAACGTGCCCATGATTTTGAACACTCTGCATCCATACAAACCCAAAGGATTTTCCACTGCACATGCGATCATCACTCAATTAATATTTTCAGTGCGGATGAGCAGAACATGAAAACATAATACGTTATTTTAACACCAAAGATTGAAAACATTATCTGACAGCTCACATCAGTCATCACCAAAATATAGAGTTTACACTATGATAATAAAACTACCAAACACTGTCTTCAACGTCTAAGTTTTTTTTTTCTTAAAGCCTGCCAAGGGATATCGATCCTTGACTTTCGAAAAAATTCTAGATGAACCATAGTTCCATACTGTCGCCTGACAATCAACATTCTCGCTCATGCAATTCGAATATAGAACGTTACTCTCGATATTAGAGCATCTATTTAGGGTTCCTTTTCGCTGTGAAATAGAATCTTTATTAATGTTAATAGAAAAATTCTTACTTGATTTTCTATTCCCTTTTTTTTCCAATATCACAGGCCCTTTAATGCCCTGACATGGCATCGACTCTGTCAGACTAACAGCACCCCAAATTCTTCGAAAATCCTTCCGCTCCATCATCCTTCCAACCGCTGAAGGTTGAACACCTTCAGGGACTTTAACCTTTTCACCTTTTGCCTTCAATCTACCTTTTCTATCCGCCTTTCGTTCCGCATCCACAATTGATTCCTTATGAGCGGACTCCATGTTCGCCTCCTTTTTCTCATCTGAAGCATAAAAATTTAAAGCATGGAACTCTAACAAATTTTCACTACTTTGCGCTCTATTAATCACATTCAATGTGTTTACTACTTCACAAGCAACCTTTTTCTCGGTTACATTCACGCAACTTTTTTCTTTCTTCACTTCATGCGCGTCACCTGTCATAGAACAAAAATAGACACAAAATTTTCCTCTCAAAGTTAATTTCTTGTCTTTAAAATCAACAATAGCATCGTTGAGAGCCAAAAAATTCCTTCCGAGGATTAAAGTGTCTGTAAGCGCCTCAATAACAATGAAAGGAGTCTGACAATAATAACTGTCGACTAGAAAAGATCCAATTGCAGTACCTACAGTGTGAATCCTGGCGCCTCCTGCACCTTGCAACGAAATATTATTTGACTGCTCGATTTTGAGACCAAGCTTACCTGCAAGCTGAGAGGAAATAATGCAGTGAGAGGCCCCGGAATCCACTAAGGCAGTTTGTGCCTTTCCCTTAATCTCAATTACAATACAAGAGCTCTGTGATTTAACACTATTTGACAAATAACCAGAGGATAAAGTATTGATTTGTGGAACATCCTGACAATCTTCCTCTAACGGTACCTCTGACGCAGGCACATGGGATAGCACATTTACGTTGGACGAACCTCCGCGATTATTTCTACGCATGTCAATATTCGACATTGAAGCACTCGCTTGCGGATCTTGGAGCTGTGGCGGGTTATAAGAAGTACCGGCTATTTGCGGTCCTTGATGAAACTGTCGTGGCTGTAAATTATGATCGCCACAAGTACGTGACGCATGCTGCTGTGGCGCTCTACATGGCCCGACGAAAGTGGTTGGAGTTGCTGGCGTTCCATAGTTCGAACACGGCGAACATACTGAAACATTTTTTTCTTCAGAATTAAATATTGGCAACTCTAATTTCTTTAATTTTGTGCCTTCAGTGCAACAAACGTCTTCAAATTGCAGAATTGTCTTTCTCAATTCTTCCTTTGATGCAAATAAACGAGAAGCAAGTATCCACTGATACTTCTTTTTTATAGATTTCAAAAAATGCGTAACGAAGCTAGCGTCATTAATATTTTTCGCTTTTGAAGCCAACGCTTCAAGCTCATAAAAGAACTCAACAATCGATTCACTTGCTGACTGAGTTCTATAATAAAACTCCCTGGTGTAGTCAATCTGACTAGGAAACTGCTCCACAAGCTTATTTTGAATCAATTCATAAGTGGTCAAACTGGCGTAATTCGCTTTATACCAAGCCAAAGCTGGTCCACTTAAATAGATGGCGATGGCCGCCCGTTTCTGTGGGTCTGTCCATCCTTTGATTATTGCCACTTGACTGAATTGTTCTATAAAATCCGCGCAGTCCGTCATGCCGCTGAATTTCTCCATTTTTCTCTTAGATTTTCTTCTTTCTTCAAATGCACTTTATAGATATTAAATAGGTAACCACTTTACTTACATTTGTTAGCTTCTATAGATTTATTTTACCCTTTCTCCATAGACTTCCCTCTTCATTTATATGGAAATGCCGTTTATCGAAATAAAACTTGCCTTTCTTGCGGTGCACCCATTAGAACTCTGTAATCATAAAGCATACGGTCTCCGAAAGATTACACGAACGCGACCTCCACCATTTGCAAGGCTCTGAGGGCGTAGCCAGGTCTACTCTAACTTGCTAGACTCCTGGATTTAACGAAAGTACGGGATCTTGCGCTCTGAGCCACAATAAAACATTAAAGACTTTAAACCGTGTATTAATATTTTAAACTCTTAGAATAACATTTCAGTCATGCCTTCGGAGGCAGCTGTCCAGGTAATGCCCAAGAGTCATTTTGTTTTTAACTTCTTTTTCAACCGATTTCTTAATTCAAAATATCAATATTGGCATTACCCTGACAGCGAATAGATTTGTATATACAAACTTTTGTACATACAAACTTACGTTATCACAGTACCTTGTAACGAGGCTGTCTCGGCTCGTTACGAACTTTTTCCTTTTGGCTTATTTTTTTAAAAGAAACATTTAGTATTCGGCTCCTATTTTAAATTCAAAGTGATTTCCTGTCTTTTGGATCTATCAGTTTTTGATTCATTCGCTCTCCTGATCTACCAGCGCGTAGTCGCTCTGCTTGATTTATTGTCAAGTTCAAGTTTAGTTTTAAGTTTACAGTTCTAAGTTACCAAGTTTCCAAAATTCAATTATATTTAACAGTGTGAATTGTTTCCTGACGGCACGTTTGTGAGTATTTAACGTTACAAATGTAGTATTGTTGCTAGTTATTATTTAATGTACCTTTCTCCATTTAAATTGTACGTATTGTTTTAGGTGCCTTCATTTATAACCTATTAAATACCGTACACCATCAAAATGGTCTAATTCATTCACAACGTGACAACCTAAGAGATAAAGAAGTGGTTTATGTATGTAATGTATGTGTAAAAGCCACGTTTTGTATGATTGTGGTGTTACAGGTGAAAAGGGGAATTATAACCTAGCCCAACCATCTGCTGTAATAATCTAAAACATTTCTGTGATATCTTGTATTACACTGACAATATTTTTATTTAAATTACAACATTACGGGGCTGTTTTACCGCTCTCTGTTACGTTCCAGTTATCTTAACTGTCAGTTATCTATGCTTACGTCTCTGTCTGTTTCGTAGGTAGTAAGAAAGATGGAATCATAGATAATTAACTTACAGTTAAGACAACTAGCACCTAACTCGGTACTATGATCCTTAGTATATTGTATTTCTCCTTTGTTTTATATCTAAGTGTATCGAATGTGTGTAAATAAATGTTTCTCTCTCTCTCTCTCTCTCTCTCTCTAACAGAGTGTGTTGAAAAAGGCCCTAAATCACAAACAACAATTATTATTATAATCATTGGTAGCAAACAATGATAAGTGTCATCAATCATTGATTAACATAATTAATTTAAATGTTTGATTTAGAATGATAACGTTTAACATAATAATAGGTAGGTACAGATAGTGCGATAGTTATTTAAAGATGCCTTCGGGGTTGTAATGCTGTCTCACTCACTCTTATGCATCAGTTTGCCGAAATACCCGAAACCTGAATACTAGGAGCTCATGGACTGCTGATTGTTGCAAAATTTTGATTACTATACTTCTTTATACTTTAGCATTTTAAAAAGAAGGTATATAATCTTTTTATTGAAAAACAGTAAAAAGAAAAGCAAGCAAGTTATAATTTGAAATAACTGGAATATTGTGATTTGTTATGGTTTTATATTTACCAGTTACCGATTTTTAAACAGTGTTTTTCGATAAAAAATACATGTCGAACTTGTTTAACCTTTCTAATGCTAAAAAAATGAAGTATAAAGGTGCGACCAAACCGCCGCGTTTACGCAGTGACGTGTCGTATCCATCACGTTTTCTCAACGTTTCTTCATACATTTTGTTGCGATTCCGTAACGTCACCGTTTTTTAAGCGGCGGTGTGGTCGCACCCTAAAACAACCGACCGTTGTTAACTATTTTCAATGAATATAAATTGTAAAAGAAACAAAAAAGAAGCCACGTCATTGTCAAATTAAATCATTCACGTGTTTCTACTTTAACCTTACAACCGCCAGGATTTTCATAAAATATAGTAAAAAAATTAAAACATACGCATACTTGTCTTATTTTTTATGAAATAGTCGATAGTTACCTACAATGACACCCGTCATGGGATTTTACAAAAAAAAAATCTTTTGTATTGTGTTTATGGAACGAGTTATTTTTTTAACATAGATGCCGTTTATGTTTCCACCAAGTTAACAAGTGTTTCCCATTATACCTTTCCTATAAGAACCACCACAAGGTGGTTTCCCCTTGTGAGCCACACCTCAGCGCTGGAGTTAGTCAGTTATTGGCGATAGAGAGCATTGCTGCTCACTCTCACATAAGTCATAAGTCATAAAGTCATTTATTCATCGCTTTCATGTGTACATTGGATCTTACAAGCTAATAAATTGCCCAACATGAAACCCGGTAATAGGGCACTGCCACAAAACTTAACCTAGTAATGCGATTGACCAGCTAACTATTATTATTATATACTTGACAACTTATTTATTCATTTTAATTATAATCACTATACTATCATATCATTGCTTGTTTTAATCTACCACTCGAAATTTAAAATTATATCCATGCTTTGGATTAAGTACCTAATATTAACATTTAGAATCACAATTACAATAATTGAATTTAGCAATTACGTATCAACAATTGTGTCATATTAATAGTATGGTATTGTATCTTATTCTATTTAAATTTATTTATGAGATCAGTTTATTTAAATAATTACATAATAATTACATCAACACGGCTAGCACTAGAGCGCGCGAGAACTGTGTCGCGCGCGAGATAGACTACCCATATTTTTCTTAGTGTTCGTTTTAGACAGAGACGGTTAGTTCTCGCGCGCGACACAGCTCTTGCGCGCTCTCATGCTATTCATGCACTAGGCTACCACAATCGCTTAATGCGTGCCAATTTTTAGGGTTCCGTAGCCAAATAGCAAAAGCGGAACCCTTATAGATTCGTCATGTCTGTCTGTCTGTCTGTCGGTCTGTCGGTCTGTCGGTCTGTCTGTCTGTCTGTCTGTCCGTCCGTATGTCACAGCCACTTTTTTCCGAAACTATAAAAGCTATAGATACTGTTGAAACTTGGTATGTAGATGTATTCTGTGAACCGCATTAAGATTTTCTCTCAAAAATAGAAAAAAACTATTAATTTTTGGGGTTCCCCATACTTAGAACTGAAACTCAATTTTTTTTTTCAGCAAACCCATACGTGTGTGGTATCTATGGATAGGTCTTCAAACAATACATGATATTATTGAGGTTTCTAGTATCATTTTTTTCTAAACTGCATAGTTTGCGCGAGAGACACTTCCAAAATGGTAAAATGTGTGTCCCCCCTCCCCTGTAACTTCTAAAATAAGAGAATGATAGAACTAAATAAATATATAATTTACATTACCATGCAAACTTCCACCCAAAATTGGTTTGAACGAGATCTAGTAAGTAGTTTTTTTTAATTTAATATTTGTTTGTCTATATAATAACCAATATAAAATGACCTCACACTGCCTATATTTTGCTTAAGAGCCTCTGCTAAGACTGGATTTTATAATAACTTGGCGAATTTGTACGGAACCCTCAGTGCGCGAGTCCGACTCGCACTTGGCCAGTTTTCTTTTCAACGTAAGAGACAGAGCTATTGTGGCTGCATAACTGTGTCTCCTTCGCTGAATAGAACTTGCCACGTATTGAGCGGTTGTGGTAACCCTCTGCTATTCTAGTCTAATTGCACGACACCTACAGGAGAAGATAGAGAACAAAACTAGGCAAAACACGGAAACAACACGACATAATTTATCTTTAATGTATGTGTAAATGTAGCTTCACTTTCTAACAATTACCGACTCGTTTATTGTAAAAAATATGTTATTTTGTTTGACACACAGTTAAGCTACACGGCGGATTGTAAATTTGCATTCTTAAAAAAACTAAGTACGTTAAATAGTTTTGTTTAAAATTGCATAACTAATGCTAGTGACACTTTGATCTGTAGACTTTGCCACTCCGTTTTTTCGAAATGGATGAAATAGGATGTCATTACGCATACATCCCACGTACGGACCGTACTGGCTCAGGAAGAAAGAGAATAGGGACGGAGTGGAGGAGATTAGGAGAAGGTTAAATCCAGCAGTGGATAGAGACAGCCTGAAAAAGAGAAGAGAGAGAAGAGATAAATCCCACGTGCATGGACCAAAACCTAAATCGACAATAAAATCGTCAATGTATCCTCTCAAAAACTCATTGGAATCGTTTGAGAAATGCTTCCTATAGAGCCCAGTACAGACATTCGCAAAAAAGTCCAAGCTGAATCGGACACGATTCGCTCGCACTTCTGGCTGACTCGGTCTAATAAAGAGATGAGTAGCAAATTGTTTTGTAAAAACTCACAATGTGAGCTACTGAACTCATGTCATGAGTAACGTGACCATTTTTTTTTGTCAGAGCGGGACATCTGCGCAATTAAGCAATAAAAAAAGTTAGGTATTAGTGTTGTACAAGTTTTTTAAATATAGAACATAGAATAACTCAAAATAACCAAAGCAAATAAGTAGTGACGTGAATTCAAGATTGTATTTTTATATTTATCGGCTGAACAAATTTGTATTAAAATATCGGGTCTTGTTTTTAGATAAGTGTCGAACTCAGTACATGATTTATTTATATTTATCTTCGTAATCAAAATAGCTTTTATTACTACGACACTCAACTGTGTTTTATCACTTGTCCATACTTAGTTAATTTGAGAAAAAACTCTTTCCACAGGTGCGTTACTTCCAGGCAGACACATAATGTACTCAATAATCGTGGAAAAGTTTGTTAAATTCAGATTTTAAATTATTATTTGGTGTGTTTGCAAAAGCGGGACAATTTCAGCCTCGCGGGGGACACCGGGACAGACTGCCTGAAAGCGGGACTGTTCCGCCCAAAGCGGGACGTATGGTCACGTTAGTCATGAGCAGCACTTCAGTGCTGTTTTCCAACAGAAACCTATTCTGCTCGCTTCAGCAGTTCCATGCGGTTTGTGATTGCTCTTATTCTGCCCGTTCTACATATTTTGCTCCCGCTCTACCTTGTCTACTCGTTCTACTTCCGTTCTACTCGTTCTGCTCACTTCGTTCTACTCCACTCACTTTCAAACAAGTGACCTCACGTTTTTTGAATTGAAAACTTCTTTAGCGGCGGTGAGCACTTTTTGGGATGTGTAAAAAATGTGAAACTCGCATCAGGCGTAAAGCGGAGAGTTTAAGTACCAGGATATCAGATCCTCTAAGAGCTTATTTTGAAATAAGAATGAATCGCGTTCGATTTTTGAAGTGTTTTTTTTTTGTTGAGTCGCGGAGCAAAAGTACTAGGGCATGTCAGCACATTGTTAGAAGTCCGTCAATATAGACAATAAGTACGTTTTTTTTTGTAAACGGCCAGTACGGTACGCGTCTTGAGCGTCATGGAGGTAACAACATTAAAATCAAATCTAAGCTGCTGTTTTCACTTCTGCCGGCACACCCGGAGTGCTACTCGTCGCTTTTTTTCACCACCTTTTCGTTGGTACTATTGTTTGTGGAACTAGGTCAGTGCTAGTAATTATCAGACTTAGAAGGCAATTAACAAACGTTTAACACTAGAAACGAGTGCATTTGCTAAGGTTAACGTCTGACTGTAGCTGTACGCTTAGCTATGCGATGCGCGATATTATGAACACGCCCATCCGACGTTCGACAGAAGTCACCTTCGTTAAATCATGGTTAGAGGCGTAAATGTTTTTTAGCCGAGTTTTTAGTAATTTTGACAGCGACTGGCACTTTGATTGTTTGTGTAGTCAAATATGAATATTTAATATTAGACTGAAGTCTCACATGAGTTGTTAACTTAGGTTTATAAGGGGCCTTACAATGACGTCTTAATGCGATTCAGTTTAGGTTCGCTTGCTGTCAGATTCATGCTAAAAGTGACAGCTACAACTAAAACTGAGTCGGAATTAGGACGTCATGGTAAGGCCCAAGGAAACTTTGTTCTTAGTTATAATTTTGTAAAACATTTTTAAATAAATTATCTTATCTTATCTTATTTTTCATCTCAATGACAGTAATTAAAATATTGGTTATTGCCTTCACGTTAGAAATTACTTTTTAATTGTTGCTACGGCCATGCAGAAACTACAGAACCCAAAAATAACGTCATGTGACACTTCAACTTAATATTAATCACCGTAACGTTATGAGTTTGTTGAAAAAGAAAATACATTTCGATTAGGTACTTTTTGATAATCTACCTATCATCATGTCAGTTATGGTTGTCTCACTCACTCTCACTTACAGACGAGGTATTTGAGTGCGATAGAGTATGCTGGTCGCGCACAGTCGTGCCCCTGGCTGTTAATGCTCCTTTGCTGCGACAATTATCATCTTTAAACTGTAGTTTACACTATTTCACCGCGGTTTTTTTTACACGAAACAATTCTTTACAAAACTCTTTTTAATTTAGGTACATATTTATTTGACCAGGGGCCCTACCATGACGTCCTAATTCCGACTCAGTTGAAGTTTTAGCTGTCACTTTTAGTATGATTCTGACAGCAAGCGAACCTAAACTGAAACACATTAAGACGTCATGGTAAGGCCCCTGTAATGTTAACTTTGTGTTCGGTGATTTTTATAACTTTTCCTACTCCAATACTTTTATTTGACAGTTAAAGGGTCACCAACACCAATATAATGATACACAGAATATACTGGAGACAAGTGTATGCTCTATGGCCCGCAACTCTACTATAATATTCACATTACAGTAGCTTTCTCACATTATAGTAGAGTTGTTTTTTTTTAATTTGTCCGTCCGGACTAAGGCCAGGAACCATTCAGGCGTTTAGGACAAAATACGGTGTTAGCCATTTAGAAAGCAAACAAAATAAAAAAGTGTGTTTAACTACAATATTTCAATTTGACTGACATAATTTGACACTTGACATGTAAATGTTGATGGCTGTCGTTTTCGGGTAGTTTGGTGGATCTTATCCCGAAATTGTCAAAATTTTTGGATCCAAGATGGCGGATGACATTTTGACACCTTTGCCTCAAAAATGTTCATGGGTGTCGTTTTCGAGTAATTCGGTGGCTCTGAGCACGAATTTTGCATAATTTTTTGGATCCAAGATGGCGGATGTCATTTTGACACTTGACACAAAAATGGTGATTGGGTATCATTTTCGGATAATTTGTTCGATCTGAGCCCGAGTTTCGCATTATTTATGTTTTATTTAACAGAACATAGGCCTAGGTCCAACGCTGAACACCTTTCAAATGCTAATGATGTGATGACGATGATGATGATTATTTTAATGAAGTCGTAGAAAAATTATTGTATGCAACGTTGTATAAATAAGTCAAAAAATGCTCGTGGTGTCTTTTCTTACGACGTTCGCTACGCTCACATCGTAACCCACACCACTCGCCTTTTTTGACCCCTCTTATACAACTGTTGCATAAAATACTATTACCGTTCGCATAAAATTTGCCTCTAATGTTTAAGAAACAGATCACCGTACTCCCACTTTCCATACTAAGTACTTAATATTAATAAATGCGAAAATGTGGAGGTGTGAACAAATTAATACTATCCATGTTTCCATACAAATTGCCGTGCTCTCAAAAATTATTGGGTATTTTCAGATGTCCTAGAAATATGAAATTTGGTATGAAAGTTAGCTCTCACATCACATATAACGAAATAATTGTAAAAATATATATTTAAGTAACTAATATGACCGGACACCGCCTACATTTTGCTTAGAGGCAGAGCTCTGCTAACACTGGTTTTTATTCACTTGCTGAATTTGTACAGAATATTCGGCACGCGAGTCTGACTCGCACTTGACCGGTGTTTTATATTTTAAATCCGTATTTTCACTCGGCACTAACACAGTTCATAAATCACTATTGTTCAAATCGATCAATACATTAGATACAACACCTGGTTCCGATTCATTGTATTTAATCAGTTTATTATCGGTTTCGCAAAACTCTAACTCACGGCCCTAACTATAGCATTAATATGTACGATAACGCCATGCTAGTTCTACCTACTAACTACTTAGGCGTTTGTGGTAGATGTCCACTAGGTAGGTGTACGCTTTGAATTGTGCCAATTTTTGTGTAGGAAATTTGTGATGATGGTGAAGAGTTTTTCTGCTTTGAAGTGTGATTCCATGAGCTACTAGAACGATATTCGGGTTTCGGGTACGATTATCAAACCCTTAAGAGTGAGTGAGACAGCAAGTCAAACTCGAAGGTCTTTTTAAATAGTTACTATCGCAAGGTAATTTATTTAAAGTAGGTCGTGTCGATGAGTAGAATTTAAAAGTAATTATTATGTTATTGGGTTTTAGTCGATTATTTTGATAGGATTGCACCGACTTGTCATCAGTAATCGAGTTATTAAAATACGTCATACATAACTCAACTATTATGTCATAATTGGTAGAGTACTCGTATTAAAGTACATAATTATTTAAATTTATCTTTGTTAGGTTTTTATAATTATTTATTAATGTCATTATGTTAGCCTATTGAAGTGTTCCACTGCTGGGCAAAGGCCTCCCCTTTTTTTAGCACTCTTCCCGGTCGAGGGCATGCTGCTGCCACTCTATATAAATTTGATATGCGTCCAAGTCATCCCGCTGTCTTCTTTTTGGTCTGCCTACTCTGACAATAATGACGCTCAATAGCAAGATTCTATAGTGGGTACTCGTATGCAATTCAGTTTCTTTCACTGTATATTTTGTCAAAAAAATCATGGAATTAAAAAATGGCAATACTATAATATAGTGTCGTCCCGTTTTCTTATACCTATAAATTAGGAAGGGACAACACTACAGTATTGCCACTTTTTAATTTCATGACTCTTTTGACAGAATAAATGTACATAATGTGGACACATGCCCTTACAAAGCAGTGCAGCACTAGTCTCGGTGCGCGCGCACTCAAAACTATCACTAGCGCTCTACGCGACGCACGCGCCTCATTCAAAACAAAGTGCTCGTTCAATTCGTAACGTTCGAATTCGGAATCTTATCGTGTCGACACAGAGTAACACAATGTAACACTGTGCGTGACGTGAACTTTGCACTTGTTTGTGCTGGTGACTTTTTAATTAACCATTTAATTTAGCTGCAGTTATTGCAATGCGTTTACGGTGATTGGTGTTTGGTTGTGATTTTTATTGGTGTGTGTTTTTTTTTTAAATTTTGTAGTTTTGATTTTATTTATGGAAAAAAAGAAAATTGCGGTATCATTTTGATTTAAAATTTGAAATCGTCTTTTTTACATTCATTGATTGAAGTGGAACGGATAAAAAAACTTACTCTAAAATTTTACGAAAAGTTTTTCAATTTTTTTTTTGTGAATACCTCATTAGTGCACTGTGATTGGAAGTCTACGCACGTAGGAACCAAAATGTCTATTTCAAGGCGCAAAATTTAATTACATCGTTTTTTAATGAGTTAGTTACAAATTAAAATAATACATGTAAATGTGTTAAAAATACTGACAACATTGTTTTTAAGTAATAAAAAAAACTTTTTTAATTTAACACGTATTACATACAAAAAAACCTTTAGCTGCCTATTCGTTTTTAATTTAATAAACAAAAGGCAGCCGGAGAAATTACGACCACAAGAGGCATTTCATCTTAGCCCTCTAGTTTGGCAACGCATCTGCGAATTCTGCGATCCCTCCGGTGTTGTGGGTGTCTATGGGCAGTGGTAATCACTTACCATCAGGTGACCCTGCTAGTTTGCCTTCCTATTCATATAAAAAAAAAATTGAACGCCGTATAAAAACCATGCCCGTTTTTTTGTAAGTACCTACATACATTACATACAAGACTTATCTCTTAACCTGAGGTAAGCCTAATTTCCTTGGATTAAGATAAGCTCTCCAGTTTGTCGTCAACATCATATTTGATGAGATCAATTCGGTTTAGTTCAGAACAGAAATTCATACCTTTGAAAATTGGGTACAGGCGATGCGGCTAGCAACCCATCACTGTTTTCATTCCTCTTTCCATATACGCCTTCGCTAAACGTGGCCTTGTCTTGTTACCTTAGGCTCTGTCTACCCCGTAAGGAATAAAGACGTGATTTATGTATGTACTAGCTGTTGCCTGCGACTTTGTCTGCAAAGAATTCGTTTAAATAAACGACCGTAAACCACCGTGACCGTATTCGTGTAAATGACCTGTCATATTTGTCTAAATGTTTACCTATGTTAACAAATAAACGATTATGATTATGATTATGATTATGATTATGATCGCTATCCCTCGGGAATTTTCCGGGATAAAAAGTCTATAAGCCTATAGTGCTATTCCAGACTTCTCTATGTGCCGAGTTTCATCCAGATTCGTTAGGCCGTTCTGGCGCGATTGAGTAACAAACAAACATCCATCTATCCATACTTACGCATTTATAATATTAGTTAGATTATATATGTATAAATGTTATGTTTATGCGTTACGCTAATCTTACGCTCCGTACAACAATCTTACGCTTCACCGTAAACATTGTTTGGCTTGCTCTGTTTACGCCCGAAATCGGAATCACGAGTTTGTTTTGTTCTCAAATTACACCGTTTAATATTTTAACACTTCACGCGCTAGCGATCGCGCTAAACGTGTCTGTTGGTTAATTAATCGGATGATTAATTTTTAATTAAAACGCTTATCGTTAGAATTTGTTCCAGTAGAGTCGGATGGGTAGTCTCTTTAATTTTATTAAGATGGCGCATTTGAAGTACGAAAAAAAAGCCTTGGTAGCCAAGAGGTTTGACCTGTGGCCTCTCAAGCAGAGGGTCGCGGGTTCGAATCCCGGGCTCGCCCCTCTGAGTTTTTCGCAATTTATGTGCGAAATTACATTTGAAATTTACCATGAGCCCTTCAGTGAAGGAAAACATCGTGAGGAAACCGGACCAATCCCAATAAGGCTTAGTAGTTACCCTTCTGGTTTGGAAGGTCAGATAGTAGTCGCTACTGTAAAAACTAGTGCCTACGCCAAATCTTGGGATTAGGTTGTCAAAGCGGACCCCAGGCTCACTGAGCCGTGGCAAATGCCGGGAAAAACGCTAGGAAGATGATGGCCCATTTGAAGTACGAATACAAGGTCTCCCAAATTGTTTCGAAATATTTCAGCTAATCTGGTTAGGTTAGTTTGACTATAATAACCCTGTAAAGTTTTTCAAGATGTTTAAATCGTAGTTGACAAATGTTTCCATACATTAATCGAGGTTGAAAGTGCACCGCGTCATGGACGTTACAAAATTATTGTATTTTTTTTTAAGAAAATCTTTGTAGCTAAGTTGTTGGCTTTTACCATCTGCGCGAGAGAACAACTTGTACAATCTATGTTTTTAGGTTTCCGTGCCTCAAAAGGAAAAAACGGAACCCTTATAGGATCACTTTGTTGTCCGTCCGTCCGTCCGTCCGTCTGTCAAGACCCTTTTTCTCAAGAACGCGTGGAGGTATCAAGCTGAAATTTATATCAAATACTCAGGTCCACTGCCCCTTAGAGCTATAAAAAAATAAAACTTCTAAGCCAACGCAATCAAAAGATACAGCCGCTTATGCCGCAAATTTCCGCAACTCTCAAGAGAATCAGAACCTACAGGGTACTTCCCGTGAACGCAGAATCTTGAAATTTGGTATGAAGGTAGGTCTTATAGCACAGATTAAGGAATAATTGCGAAAACCGTAAATAAGTATGTATGTCTGTATTATATCAGTGATCAATATAAAGTGACACCACACTGCGTACATTTTGCTTTGGAGCAGAAACCAGTGTAAGCAGAGCTCTGCTTACACTGGTTTTTAGATTTTTCTAGATAATGGTACGGAACCCTCGGTGCGCGAGTCCGACTCGCATTTGGCCGGTTTTTTCCTACCAGACCAGCATGGAAGAAAACCACGGAAACGGTTAGCCCGGCTTTAAGCATATGTCAATAAAATTGAATTAAAGTTCAACGTACCGAATTAATTGTGCTTAGATATTGAATAGCGTTCTTAACATACATACATAATGCTATGTTAATTTATCAACGATGTTTGTATTGATTTGTGTTGTGTCATTCCATTCTATGCAATTAAGAAAGCGCATCGACAATTTATTCAATCAGCCGTTATTTTGTGGAGTCATTAATAAATAATAAAAAAAAATATCTTGCAACTCCGCTCCCAACGTGGATTTTGGTGCCTAATAGTTATTTGCAATGATATTGTTATTTGTGTCACAAGAGATCAAAATGATATTATAATTTGGTAGATTTGCGAGGAGACATTTTGTAAAAGGGCAGGTCAGGAGTACCCGAAACCGGCGAGCATGGTACGAAGTAATGATAAATGTGGATGAAGCGAAAGAGGTATGTCAGAATCGTAGCAAGTGGTAGGGCCTTGTGCAAGGTCCGTCCAGATCGCTACCACCATCTTACTCGCTAATCCTGCCGCTAAGCAGCAATGCTTGCGCTGCTGTGTTCCGATGTGGAGAGTAAGACAGCCGGGGAAATTACGGACACAAGAGGCATTTCATGTAAGTCCTCTAGGTTGGCAACGCATCTGCAATCCCTGTGGGGTTGCGGGTGTCTATGGGCAGTGGTGATCGTTTACCATCAGGTGACCCACTTGCTCGTTTGCCTTCCTATTCACATAAAAAAAGAGTGGAACAAAGTTAAGTAGGGATGGGATGGGAAAGAGGCATGACTGTTTGTATGTATGTAGCGAAGGATTCTAAAGTAGAATCCTGAGCGAAATGAGGGATTCAAGTGTTGCTCAAGGTGAAAATATGCCCGCGAGTGGCTCATACAACTTTTCACATCGAACATTATGAAACTTGGAACATAAAACAATTTCTAAATAATAATTAAAGAGCAACCAGCATACAAAGTGGCGTGGTTTTACAATTATCAACTTCAGAAAAGCCTTGAACAGAAAAGTTGCACTTTGATCCCTCTCGTCAGCGATCAAAAATTACTTTTCTGAATGAGATGTTTAGTGTGAAATAGTTATTTGTTATACAAGGGGGGAAAGTTGTATTTTACCTGCGAGTGTTCATTTGAAACACGAGCTAGCGAAAGGATTCTATGATTGACCACGAGCGAAGCGAGTGGTTCAAAAATAGAATCCTGAGCGTAGCGAGTGTTTCAACACACGAGACGTAAAATAACTTTTCACCCGTGTATAACACAAAACTTTTCACCTCACTACAGCGAGGAGAATAAAAAAAAGGGTTTGTACTATCAATTATTATTTATTTACCTCTTTATCAATACTATAATTTTGAAGTATAGAAATACTGGTAAAATCAAAAATAATGCAAAATAGCCTAAGCATAACAAGTCTTTATGGAACTACTTCCCTTTTGACTTACGTTTTTTTTAATTATTTCTGATGTGTTTTGTTCGCACATCGACTTTGGACTGTCAGAACATTTTATCCGTTTTGACAACAATATGAATTAAAATAAAGTTGTAATATGTGTGATGTTAAAAATTCAGCACATTTAACGTTTTACGTTTTGTTAGCTGTCTAATATCACTTAACCTTTATTGGCCTTTTTAAAACTAAACTACCAATACTAAAAATAATGATAACGAAGACTTGGCTGTATAGTTCTATACCTTTGCCTATTCCCTAGAGGAAAGAATTGAAAAAACAACATTAAGCCGCCTTCAAATGTTAAAACTCTTTCTTCACAATATGTGCATAAAAAGCGGTTTTTGTCAATAGATGTCAAACAAACAAAAAGGGCTTTCCGAGCTAGTGAGGTGAAAAGGTTTTTGTTCATTATATTATTAAGTACAAGCAATGGCACGCATTCAAATTATCATAAATAATTTGCCGACCCTTTATAACAAGACCCTTAAGCCCACGTTCAGCATGATTGTGGGCGTATAAGTGGAAAGGGGATTCAAAATAGTGATGAGTTGCTAGCCTTTAACTTGATTCCTAAGATTTTTGCCCATTCCCTCGGTGGACTTTTACCATCTGCGCGGGAAGAGAAGCAACTGGTACATTCTATGTTTTTTCTTTACTCCCAGACCAGCATGGCAGATACAAAAATGTATATAATACTAGCTTTTTCCCGCGACTTCGTCCGCGTAGACTCATTTATTGACAAATAGCTTTTGAAGAAGAAAAAGAAGAAGAAGAAAAAGTTTATTTATGACAAAACAAAACATCACAATAAAAAAACACATAATACAGCAGATAAATAAATAATTTGTCACAAAATGGTCCCAACTCAGCATTTGCTGGCCTTGCAGCCAGCGCTGGTCTTCCGTTGGGACCATAGGGTGATACATATTTTGCCCGCGGCTTCGCTCGCATGTACCTACCAGGAGTATTTCAATCCCGTTTTTTTCCCATTCCCGTAAGAATTTCGGGAAATGCTCTCTTAACACCCTACACCCCCTAAGGAACCCACTTACCAAATTTCAGCTTTCTACGACCAGTAAAATTAAAAATCCCGTTTTTCCCGTTCCCGTGGGAATTTTGGAAATTCCTCTCTTAATGCTTCTCTACACTCCCCAAGCAATCTAAGTACATGTCGAATTTCAGCTTTCTACAACGAAGTAAAACGAAAAGTCCCGTTTTTCCCGTTCCCGTGGGAATTTCGAAAAATTGTCTCTTAATGCTTCCTTAAACTCTCCAAGCAACCTACATGCCAAATTTCAACTTTCTACGACCTGCAGTATAGCAAAAAATCCCGTTTTTTCCCATTCATGTCCGTCAAAATTTTGGGAAATCCTTTTGTAGTGCTCCTCTATGCCCTATAATACCCCCCAAGGAACCTGAAGGCCAAATTGCAGTTTTCTACGATCATTAAAACGAAAAATCGATCCCGTAGAACTGAATATATATCTCGTTTTTTCCTTATCCCGTTGGAATTTTCGAAAATCCTTAAAACTGTTTTTTTACTATTATAATCACCTACTTCTATGCCAAATTTGAAGAGTAGTAATTATAGTTCATAGGATTTCGTTAAACTGAATACATAGTGAGAATTTCCAAAAATCCTGAAATTATTTTCTTAGTTTTGTAATCATCTACTTGTGTACGAAACTTGAAGTCTATATATTTATTAAGTATAGTTACTGAGATAGGGTCACTCGGAATCGAATATAATAAATCCCGTTTTTTCCCGTTCCCGTTGAAATTTGTGTCTGTGTTTGTGTGTGTGTGTGTGTGTGTGTGTGTGTGTGTGTGTGTGTGTCAGGTAGGTATGTATGTTGTTGTTTTCGTAATCAGCGACCCGATAAACCGTACAAACAATACTACCCACTATAATATAATAATAACAATACCCACTTTGATTTTCAGACTTTGTCACCCCCTATCCCCCTTTTAGGGGATGAATTTTCAAAAACCTGAAACAGGTGTTTACTCATTTATCGTTAGAAATACTCCTGTGAAGTTTCGAGTAAAATAGTCTAAATAATCTTGTTTCCCCATACAAACTTTGGACCCCCATTTAACCCCTTTAGGGGTCGAATTTTGAAAAATCCTTTCTTAGTGCACCCCTAGACCTTATAAGGAACCTACGTGCCAAATTTGGAATCTCTAGAACCAGCGGTTTGGGCTGTGCGCTGATATGTCAGTCAGTCAGTCAGTCAGTCAGTCAGTCAGTCAGTCAGTCAGTCAGTCAGTCAGTCAGTCAGTCAGTCAGTCAGTTTCTTCTTTTATATATTTAGATTATAGAAAATAATTTCATTTAATATTAATTGACATACGTAACCTATTAGGGACAATCAGGCAATTAAAAAGTAAAGTATTACACAATCGATTATGATAATAGCATGGAATTTCCGCGTATTCTTTGTTCTATGTAGTAACCTTCGCGATGTAACTCCAACATCTTCAATTTACTAGATTTCCTTGTAGGTAGAAAATGACTGCAATCATCCATGATACGTGGCCTAGTTCATTTGTTGCTTGATTATATCAATTGCTATTTGAACATTGTGAATGTAGAGTTCGTAGTCCAAATTACGATGCACATACCTGGCGTTGAAATTTTTCGGAAAAATACCATGAAATTTTCCGCTTAATTTTTTCCGAAAAAAAAACGTTTTTTTTTAAACGATTTAAACAGGTTTCTATCGGTTATTTTTCTTAATACTGGTGGATAGGTGAATGAATATAGACTTAACAGTACTTTGCCATTGACATACTTGTCAGTTCAGGTCAATTGTCACAGTTGTGTCATTACGCAAAAAAACGAAAATTTCATGAATTCCCGAAACAATCATTTGTTTTTTCCGACATTTTCAACGCTACTTATACCTCGTTTTATTACATTAGAAAGAAGGTAAACCATCTTGGCATGTATTCTTATTGAAAAACGCTTTTTAACACATTCACTGCCACCGCAATTAAAGAAACTGAAACTGAAACTGAAACCGACGCATATATATGTGTTTTCGTGACTTTCGCCCAGTGCCGCTGTCATAATTTTACAGGCATTTGAACGCATATGTGCGTCTAAGGTAACTGAAGAAGTTTTGGAATTAGGTAGCTGAGAGTAAATCGTTAAAAATCACAGAAACATATACAATTATCTAACTAATCTAACTAATATTATAAATGCGAAAGTATGGATGGATGGATGTTTGTTTGTTACTCAATCATGCCAGAACGGCCCAACGGATTTGGATGAAATTCGGCACATAGATAGAAAAAAGTGTGGAATAGCACTACAGTGGGCTACTTTTTATCCCGGAATAGCGATAAACGATTTTTTTGCAGACGAAGTCGCTGGCAACAGCTAGTAAAAAATAAAATTGTACTTAACCTGATGTTATTTCTTTTTTAGTATTTTTAATAAAAACTTGTCAAGATTATTAGCTTCTTTTTAATATGAAAAAAAAACGAACTATGTTGTAGTGGTTTTTCACCTCTGTTAAAAAATGTGACAGGCATTACCGTAATAAGGGTTATCATTTTTTATATTTATTTCTGTTTATTTTTTGTTATCATATATTTGAGCAAACTAGTTGGCGCCACTGTCGAGTAAAGTATATTGCTTTAGCAGTTTTAAAAATATTATTGTCGCGGATTCATTATTATTCAGGATTTTGTTTTAATGATTCTTGCTAATTAATTTCATTAGTCAATGCGCAGGTTCATATCAATAAACAAAACAGTACCCACTCTACAAAAATACGGGCAAGACCGATATCTATGCTACATAAAATATTTACAAATGTAGGTAGGTAATAACCAATTTTTCAATCTTCAGATAAGCGCTTAACTGACAAATACCCGTAGAGTTGTTCGTCGAATAGGGCCTATCTGGCGATTGAAAAATCGGACCTTAATCGCGCAAAATAGGGTGCAATTATAAGGCGTCGAATAGTCGAAAATGTTCAGTAAAATAGTTTAATTTGTTGACTCTACCTACACAATACGACCTGCCATAAACTGATTGCTAAAATTCTTCATTTCCAGGTAGCCTGAACTCCACAGAACTCAGAAGATGATGGAAATAAGCAAGCCCTTCTTCGCCAAAGTGTATCCGGACCTGGACTGCAATGTTCTCCTCCACCCGTGGAACGAGGGCTGTGTGGGCTCCATGCCGCACACATACATACATTCCTTTATCGGCAGCGCCAAATTCTACTCAGTCATTTATGCGGTAAGTAATAAAGTAAAACAGTAAATTATAAGGTGTTTCCACTCAAAGTAACTCTCACTCTCCCCCTCTCTCCCTCTGTCTCTCTCTCCCTCCCTCCCTTTATCTCCTCGATCGAGAGAGAGGACGGAAACAGAGAGTTACTTTGAGTGAATGTAGCACCTTATATCCTTCTTCCTCTATTTCCATCCCTCTTTCTCCCTCCCTTATTCTCCCTCCCTTTCTATCTTCTCTATTTCCTTCTCTTTTCTATCCCTCTATCTTTCTCTTTTTCACTTGGTTTCTCTTTCTCCATCTCAGTCACCACTCCCATCACACAATACTAAGGCGTCCGTGCCATGTATTGTGTCAATCCATTAATTATTGATTACGCCTAATATGAAGTTTGCATCTTACTTGTAGGCCATAATAAAAGTTAAAGGTACAGCCAGGTCTAGCACGAGAGCGCACAAGAGTCGCGTCGCGCGCGAGATAGATTGCCCGTTTCTTTCTTACTGTTCATTCTAGACAGAGACGGGTATATCTCGCGCGCGAGGCGACTCTCACGCACTCTCGTGATAACCGAGCAGAATTTGATCCTGTACAGGTTTTTCTCTAACGCACACCCAAAAATACTGTATTCATTTATTTACAGGCACAAATGGCGATGCGAGGGAAAAAGTTAAAAAACAAAGAGGAATGGATCAAAATGGGACAGTACTACGCCAGATCCACTCTTTTGGGTGCTGTTGTTTGTGGGACCTGTTGTACCTTCGGATGTCTTCTGAGGTATTTTATCCGCCATTGAATTTTTTTCCGCCGCCCGCGATTTTAATACTTCTAACCCTGGATTAGCAATAGCTCTTAGTAATAAACTTAGTAGTTAAGTAAGGTAATTCGTAAAGTTGTTTTTTCTTTTGGTGAAAAAATTACTGTCAAGTTTCTTGCGGCATTTCCATCTTGGCAATAATGCTTAGCAAAAAATACACAATAACATTGCATGCGTTGGTAAATCTGAATTCATGCATACATAATGATAGCGAAGGTAATGTATGTTAGTATTTTTATTTTCGTTTTTTTTTCAGACGAATACTTGGTGGTAAATTCCACTACTACACCACCTTTTTAATACCTAGTACAATAAATGGGGTCTGTATATACCTAGAGCCACCCAGTCGTAGAAGTCTAGTCATCAATCTGTTTTCTAGTTTGGTAAGTAAATAATAATAAAATAAAAAAACTGAATTGAGATCCTCCTCCTTTTTTTTGAAACCGGTTAAAAAAGTGGCGAATGCGTATGATTATGATGGTTTCTCAAACTAAGGATTTTGGGTTTTAAAGTCGTGACCTCTTGAGTTTTTCAGAATTTGAAATTTCTGTGTGAAATTTCTAATCCGAACACGGCTAGCAATAGAGCCTGCGCGCAAGAACTATATCGCGCGCGAGTTTCCTACCTGACTTTTCACACTATTGGTTCTATAAAAAGATGGGTAGTATGTTGAATCTCGCGCGCGACATAGCTCTCGCGCGCTCTATTGCTAGCCGTGCAGTTTCAGATAAGTGTAATCGTAGCTAAAAGAACAACCTGTATCCATGTAACTATAAAATATTATTTTAATATGCAATCAGATGGCATTGACATGTTGTTGGCATCACGACATGATGAACCTAGTAGATTAAAATAACAATGATGAGTACCTACTTAAGTAATGATTTCCGTTTACAGATGTTGGAGTACTGGCTTCGCACGTTAGAAAGAGCCGGATATATATCGATTACGAAATCGAAACAAACGCTCATGTTCATGCTGAGTAGCGCGTTCCTTTTCTACCTCATGCGTTTGGAGGGAGACAAGAAAGAGAGGACACCACTTTTCTGGTGAGGACCTTTAAAATTCTATCTTACGGTGGCGGCTGCTACTCTTCTTAGTTCTTTGTTTGTTGTACAGCTACATTGATGAATTCATAACTATCAATTACTAGGTTCTGCCCGCGACTTCGTCTGCGTAGAATTTCCGGGATAAAAAGTGGCCTATGTTTTAATCTAGGGTACCAGCTATATTCTTTCGAAATTTTATCCAAATCCGTCCGGTCGTTTTAGCGTGAAGAAGGAACAAACATACACACTCACTCACATCGTCACATCGTCACAAACTTTCGCATTTATAGTAATATTAGTAGAATAGTAGGATATTTTTTGATTTATTAGGACTATCATTTTGTGTATATTTTTCTCAGACTTTCGTTTTGCTACATTTAATTACTCATACCATCTATATAAAAAAAAACTGCCAAGTGCAAGTCGATTATCTGTAAAAACGGCTAAAAAATCATATCTGTTATATGGACGCCCCTTAAATATTTATTTTATTTTATTTTTATTACTTATTTATTGTTATAGCGGCAACAGAAATGTGTGAAAATTGTAACTGTCTAGCTACCACCACAGCTCATGAGATACAGCATGGTGACAGACGGACGGACAGCGAAGTCTTAAGTCACAGGGTCCCGTTTCTAACCTTTGGGTACGGAACCCTAAAAAGACTTGTTTTGTTTTCTCTTACGTCAGATGAAACGAATTCTCGGCGAAAACGAAATAACTACACTGACGTGCAAAAATAATGGGTCACTACAACAACAAATACAATAGAACATCAACAACAACAACAAAAAAGAGTTACAATCAATAAAGAGTACAAAAAATAAAACAAGAAAAAAAAGTAAGAGGAACAATAAAGAGTTATACATACATACATACTACCCATCTCTCTCCCTCCAGCCTATATACGTCCCACTGCTGGGCACAGGCCTCCTCTCAGAATGAGAGGGCTTGGGCTATATAGTTCCCACGCAGGCCCAGTGCGGATTGGGAACTTCACACACACCATTGAATTGCTTCGCAGTTGTGTGCAGGTTTCCTCACGATGTTTTCCTTCACCGAAAAGCTCATGACAAATTTCAAATGAGATATCGCACATAAATTCTGAAAAACTCAGAGGTGCGAGCCCGGGATTCGAACCCACTACCTTCTGCTTGAGAGGCCACAGGTCAAACCACTAGGCTACCACGGCTATTTTTTTTTTTACCCATACAAAGTTATATGAAAAGTGACTCTTTATTTTTGTTCCTCAGTATATCTAGGCTTTACGTCAAATTCAAGTCAAATTCATATCAAACCACGGGCCTTGCTTATAATAGACTAGCTGTTGCCAGCGACTTCGTCTGCAAAGAGTTCGTTTATCGCTATCCCGCGAGAACCAAGCAATTTTCCGGGATAAAATGTAGCCTATGTGCTATTCCAGACTTTTCTCTATGTATGTGCCGAATTTCTTCCAGATTCGTTGGGTCGTTCTGGCGTGATTGAGTAACAAACAAACATCCATCCATCCATACTTTCGCATTTATAATATTAGTTAGATTAGACGAGTGTGTATAGATAATGTACTATAGTTTACTTGTCCAAAGGTTCATGAGTTCATTGTTTATCAACTATTATCTAGGTGTTATCACACACAGAGTTGTACAATCTTGTTTACACTGCACTACAGGAAATTATTGTCCAGTGATTCAACATTTACTTTATCACTATTAAACAAAAGGACGGTTATGTCGGTCGGTTGGTAAAAGTTGCGGTTATCTTCTTTTAAGTCTTTGGGGAATGCCACAATAGAGAAATCTCTCTCCAGGCAGATGTTATGCCTGAGGACTGAAGTCCGAAGGAAGAGAGTTGGAAGTTATGTTTATGCATCAATTCAATTTTTATAGTTATATAGCTCCATCGATACTGTCGATGATTCTGCCAATGTCGAGGTTGAAAAAGACACTGCTTGTTTTTAATCAGCCGTTGTTCGGTACCTTTGGCGTGTGGTAGGTACTCTGATGAGAATCTAAAATAGACAACACATACATTAATTGTTAGACTACCTACAAATATAATCTGTTAATTTTTATAACATAGAAAAGTTATAAGGGAGATGTGTGCTAGTGTAAGAAGGAAATTAAGGTTAACAGGGCGAGGAATTTTGGATGGATGGATGGATGCATCCGTGTTGAGAAACTTCGTTAGCACGACGTAGAACGATGTGACAGCTGTCACTAGAGCTGTCATTAGAACTGGCGCTAGCTACTCCTGTGTCGTAGAAGTTATGTAGAGGCCAACTAGGTGGCGCTAGTGTCGCTACAAGTCTCCTCCATGCTGGTCTGGGAGCAAAGAAAAAACATAGAATGTACCACCTGCTTCTATTCCCGTACAGTGGTAAAAGACCATCGAGGGAATGGGTGAGATCTTGAGAATCATGTTATAGGCGATGCGGCTATCAAACCATTACTAGTTATTTTGATTCCCATTTCCACTTACGTATACATCATTATCAGCCAGAAGAATCCACTGTTGAACAAAGGCCTGCCCCCTTAGAACGCCACAATGAACGGAACGACAACTCGTCTTCTACATCCACCGGTTTCCCGCAACTTTCACGATGTCGTCGGTCCACATAGTGGGAGGCCTTCTTATCTTATCTTACAAACTAGGGGTCCCTACGGATACACTTCGACCCATTTGTGGATCTTTTGTGCAAGCGTAGTGGGAGGCCTGCCAACACTGCTTCTTCCAGTTCGTGGTCGCCATGACGCACGACGATCGTGGACGTTACGTATACGCCCACGGTAAAATTACGCTAAACGCGGCCTTTAAGGTTCTAACTGCTCTGTCAACCCTGTTAGGGGGTAGAGACGTGATTAGTTAATCACGTCATAGTATGTTTGTTAAGTTGCTACACTCTTGAGTGGATTAGGTCTTCGATTGAGTGGGTTAGGTCTCTTGAGTGGGTTAGGTCTTCGAATGAGGATCTGAGGTTTCCCCGAGTGCAATGTGCTCATCATTTTGTGATTCTATTCCAGGTTATTCACCCCTGAAAAGGTGAAGTGGAAAAATGAAAACGAAAAAGACGACATCCCCTGCCCACACAGCGGTCCGTGCTTAAAACACATCCTGAGGGTATGTATACGGGGGCCTTACCATGACGTCCTAATTCCGATTCAGTTCAAGTTTTAGCTGTCACTTTTAGTATGAATCTGACAGCGAGCGAATCTAAACTGAATCGCATTAAGACGTCGTGGTAAGGCCCCAGGTTGTCTCTTATGTAGTAAGGAATACCAGGGGTCTTACCATGATGTCTTACTGTGGTTCAATCCCGACTCAGTTCATGTTTTAGCTGTAATTTTTACAAGCTCTATAATAACTTACAACGTTTGTAAGTTTGTTTGTCCGGGTGCCATATTGTGACTCAATTTTGAAGGAGATATCTATCTTCAACCGGTTGAGTTGAAATTTTGCATAGTTTTGTAAGTCGGGTGACAATACAAGAATCTGGTACCTAGTGAAATTTTGACGGCGCGGCCAAGCCCGTCTCCGCCAAAGACCGTCTCCGCAGAAGGGAACTCTTCAAGGGTTGGTCCGATTGACTTGAAATTTGGTTTAATATTGTTAGACTGGATGACAACGCTAGTACAGTTAGTAAAACAGTCGATACAGTCAGCAAAAAAGCAAGTATATAAAATTAATTTTTTGAAAAATGATTTTTTTTTTCAGGGATCCGCAACGTATTTTGGGGTGGGCACAGCCTTAACGTTAGCCAGGGTGGTCCTGCCAAAGATCGGCTCCCCGCTGCGGGCGCTCTCTTCCATTCAACCAAAGCACTTCAAAATGGGCCTCTTCTTCGGTTCATATATCGGTATTTACAGAGTACGATTTGTTACTGTATGCTATCTTGATTTAAGATTCTTTTCGACTTAATTTTACCTTTTGTTTTTGTTTGGCAAATGATTGATTTTTAAATTTGCTTTGAACTCGTTAACTTTTGGCTTATCTACCATACAAACTTTACTGGTGACTTCAAAGTGGCTCCAGACAAATCTTCAGAGTAGATTGATTATTTAAAATAAAACAAAATTTAAATTTCGAATTTCAAAGTACAAGGCCCACTCGAGCCAAAGGGAAATTCCCTTCCAACTTGAGAAAAAATTGAATCACACATCGCAAAATCCACAAAAACAATAAATTTCCTTCAAAGTTACCCTTTTGTAAACTACTAACAAGTTTAGTAATACCTACTAAAATGTTTAAATTTACAAAGGGTACCTAATTGGTCACATTTTCGTTATTTACCTCACATTCCCTTACTGCCACAACTTCATCATCAAGTCGATAGTATATCATCAACTCACTTCACCATCCATTGCAGGCTGTGATATGCTACCTGTGCCGTAAGCGCGGCGCAGACGCAGCGTTGTATGCGCTGCCGGCCGGATACCTCGCTGGACTCTCGTTCCTATTCAGCCCTAGCTTAGGGTTTGCCACTGCGTCAGTTACGGCAGCATTAAAAGTGAGTACAGAAAGTACAGAACCTGGCTATAAAGTTTGCACATTGGTCTTCTCGGCTGATTTCAGCGTTGTCTCGCTTTAACTTACGTGACGCCTATTCTCTTTCCGAAGACCGAAGTAATGGCCGGATAATGTATACTTATAATTTCCACTTCCTGGCCAGGGGAAGACGTAAAATTGTGTACACACCTAGAGCGATGATAAAGAAAGCCTCAGGTTGCATGTTTATCGCCCTCGCCTTTGGCTACTGTCTGGTTCCTGCGATCTGAGATATTCTTTATTTCACCACCCTAGGAATGTAATGTACTATTTTACGAATTTTACCAAAGCATCGTACTGGTTGAAGCCTCCCTTCGTTTGACCTTGTTGGACAAAATGTCGTATAATATTAATTGAAGCCTTAACATAATTAATTCAGTCAACTTTTTTGAAATAAATAGTAACAATTGCCGTCTTGATCAGACCGCGACATAATTAATGTTTAGCTCTTCATTTTAAATTGATAGCGAGGCTCAGTAAAAAACAGCGCAGTGACTTAATGCAGAGCGAGTGCGACTGAGGTTTTACTAAGGTTTTTTTTTTTTTTTTTTTATGTGAATAGGAAGGCAAACGAGCAAGTGGGTCACCTGATGGTAAGCGATCACCACTGCCCATAGACACCCGCAACCCCGGAGGGATTGCAGATGCGTTGCCAACCTAGAGGACTTAGATGAAGTGCCTCTTGTGCCCGTAATTTCCCCGGCAAAACAAAAAAAAAAAAAAAAGAAAAAAAAATTTTTTTTTTTCTAAAGTCAAAATGGAAAAAACTAAACTTTTTACACCAATATTGACCTGGTTCCAAACTTAACAAAGCTTGTGTTGTGGATACTAGACAACGGATAAACATTTTAAGACAAAGCATGAAATATGCCACGACCGGGTATCAAACCCGGGACTTTCATAGTCAAGTTTTCTAGGCAAACCGGTTGCCATACGTCATCATGCCAAACGGGTTTCTTGATACTAATGCCAGCTAGCGATATATTTCAACCAGGAAACCCTCATTACACCGACAACGTGACAGAATAAATTTTTGGAAACAAAAAGTGTTAATGTCTTTCTCTTTTTCTCTCTTCCAATGTCTCTGGTATTTTTACAGTCTTTGATAACTTAATTTCTATTTCCCAGCTGTACTCGACGATTCTTTACGAGAAGAAAGTGCTGCCATCTAACTTGCCTCTACCGGAGTTGCTGTATTGTATCTGTCAGGGTACACTCTTCCACGCTCGCTTCCTCCATCCGGAGACTTGTCCGAGCTACATGTTCAAGCTCACGGACGGAGTCAGCAATGGAAGGTTAGTCTACTGCATTGTCTTTATCTTACTGTTCGTTCTAGAAAGAGATGGGTATCTCGCGTGCGACACAGCAGGCTCTAGCGCGCTCTCTTGCTACCCGGGCTGTAAGTTTTGTCAGAACAGACATGGCGTCCGCATGTGACACTTGTCCCACCGCCGACAAAGCGATTAACTACTTATCGACTATTTTATTTAGAACCGTATGACAAGATGCACATCGCATGTGGGTAAAAGAGACACATATATTAATAGTTGGTCGCTTACTGTTCACATTACCGGCGAGAACTCTATCCTCACTAGTTTATCGCTGCGACAAGAGTGATCAAAGATAAAACTCGCTCGGTGATATTTGAAAGACCACTATTGAAAGTTTTGAAAGACTGCGCCTGTACTAGGTACATTATTATGTTGACTTATATCGAGTGCTGGCTGGATTTTGTTCGAAAATTTTCTGTTTCGATTAGACGTTATCGTCTCCAATTTGTAGTGTGTAACTGTATTCAATTCAAGCACCTTTGCATACTTGTTATACTGCCTACAGATTTTACTGTTGTATAATAAAATAACGATTGTGATGTTTTCTATTTCAGAACTGAACAACTGTCAAATAATATCCAAGCTGTTGCGAGAATGGCGTTATCAATAGGATTATAAAATTTGAATAAGCGCAAGTGTTCATAATTTTTAATTATTTTTTAATAATCATGGATAATGCGGTGGATGTTCTTGAAGGTACATTAATAAGAACAAATGGTTAGTCAGTGGATGGTGTAGTTGGTCTGTCTGAAGCGAGAATCAAATTGTAGAAGCTAAATGTGGAACCTTTACTTTGAGACTTAGCATTCGTTTGTCTTCACTGTCATTGACCTTTGCCAGACTCAGAGATACATTTTGCTAAGATGTAAGATTCATAATTTTATAACCTCATGAAGATGATGAATGATGGATTCACATTGGCCTACGATTCAAATGGTTGTCTGCATAAATGTAATGAATTAAAATTACCTATGTTGAGCGTTGCATTATGTAAAGGTTTATTTACTTGGAACTAAATTGGTGACTGATAAAATAAAGGATTTTGTTAAGTTTTGGTAAAAACCATATGAGTTTCATTTATAAATTACAAAAGAAGTAATATTAGTACTGATAAAATTGTTGATGTCTAAGAAAATTACACAATTACTGCTATATTTTGGATATCGATACAGCCATTGCTTAAACCGATGATGGTAATGATAAAGTAAGTTTACAAGACAAAATGTAGAAACACTATGCCGGTATCGTTGATACCACTGCTTCCTCTATCTTCGTAGTCTCTCCGACCGCCAGTGGCACCATTTCTTTCATGGTTGTATCTCGACTTGGTTGTAGTTCACCTTGTTGGTCCAACCCTCGGGATGGAGTAGAGTCTAGTGGGTTAATGATAATAACCTTCTTAACACGGTCCAAAGCGGATGAGGTTGTGGCCGGGCCGTTGCCAAATCTACAAATGGCTTCACACTATCCAAAAGAGATAAATTAAATGATAATTGTTGTTAGCAGCAAAAACTGAATGAAGTCTGATCTAATGATCAGACTTCATTCAGTTTTTGCTGCTAACAACATTGTAAAAGAAGACTTTCATGGTTTTAACAAATTTAACAATACTCTAAACATTCCACACTCTATAACGGCATGGCATGAACTTATAGCTATACTAATCGAGCATTAACTTAAGACTAGTCAGTCAATCTAACTAATCTAACTAATATTATAAATGCGAAAGTATGGATATGGATGGATGGATAGATGGATGGATGGATGGTTGGTTGGATGGATGTTTGTTTGTTACTCAATCACGCCAGAACGGCGCAACGGATCTGGATGAAATTCGGCACATAGATAGAGAAAAGTCTGGAATAGCACATAGGCTACGTTTTATCTCGGAAAATTGCGTAGTTCCCGCGGAATAGCGATAAACGAATTCTTTGCAGACGAAGTCGCTGGCAACAGTATTAAATAATTTGTAATGAAATAGGGTGCCAAATGAGCTTATTGCTATCACCTGATGGTAAATAAACACCTACCAACCATTGACACATCAAAGAATTGCCGATGAAGAAGGCTAAGACGAAACCGATACCTCACGTGCTAGTATTCAATCTAACAGCAGCAACGCAAGCAATACAACTACGATTCTCTAATGTTGCACGTCCATGGGCAGTGATGATTGCTTACCACCAGATACTAGCCTGGCTTATTGAAGAAAGAAAAAGTTCTCACCTGCTGTTGGTTATAGAAGTTGTTTTTGTTACCACCGCAACCCGAGTAGATGGTCTCCTTGCAAACATGCCAAATTTGATCGTAGTACCATCTTTTGGTGTCACCAAAGCAGAAACCATAGTCAAACCTTAGACTACAGTAGTGTGGCCGAGTTTCTATAAAATCAAGAGATATTTATTTACTAACAAGCTTCTTCCTAATTGACTAAAGTTAATTTTAGATTTTTTTTCCACTTAACGAGACAGTCAATGCGGGTGGTAGGGCCTTGTGCAAGGTCCGTCCGGATCGCTACCACCATCTTACTCGCTAATCCTGCCGCTAAGCAGCACTGCTTGCACTGCTGTGTTCCGGCGTGGAGAGTAAGACAGCCGGGGAAATTACGAGCACAAGAGGCATTTCATCTTAGCCCTCTAGGTTGGCAACGCATCTGCGATCCCTCCGGGATTGCGGGTGTCTATGGGCCGTGGTGATCACTTACCATCAGGTGACCCACTTGCTCGTTTGCCTTCCTATTCATATAAAAAAAAAACAGTTCATCTTAGTTATAGTCAGTTTTTAGGCACGTCAATTTCAGGGTTAGTCATCTTCAACTGTTGGTCAACTTTTCTAGTTAATGTATTGAGACCATGTTCTGGGTTGGTCTACTTTTTTGTCTAATCTTGCAGAAAAGAGCCAATTTGTTAACACTTACTCCGGCCAACCTGAGTGAGGCAAGTGTCAATGCATTCGCTATACGTGTCGAAACGGTTCCCATTGCCCATACAGCCGCCCCACTTGAAGGTGTTGGTACAGTTCATCTGTGATGGGCTGAAGTAATACATATTAATGGCAGCGCGGCATGGACCCTCCTCTGGCTTTAGTAAACAGGTCTTGTCAGCAACTGAAACAAAAGACGGTATTGATCTTGCAAAATTTTGGGATCTTAGGAATCGTGTAAACAAGAATAATTCCTTTTTTTTTAATAGCCTATTACAGTGTCCCATTGTTTGGCAAAGGCCTCCCCTTCTTTCTGCCACTCGTCCCTGTCAAATGCCAAGCTTAAATGGGACTGGGCTGGTCACGTCTGCTGGATGCACGCCAAGCGATGGGCCCAAATTATCAACCATTGGATCCCGCGAGATGGCTATCGAAGCAGAGGCAGACCAAGGAGGAGATGGCGGGATGATTTGGATGCGTATCGAAAAGGGTGGCAGGAGCATAATATGTATTTGTCAGGGACGAATTGCTTGTTTAAAGATAAATTTTAGATAGATGGATACACACAATAAAGGTGAGTCAAATTGATGAGTTTGTGAAATAGAAGTGGTGAAAAGATTTTTTAGCAAATGACAATAAACCCTTTCGCTATGCTATAAAATATTTTGAGTAAATTACACAATTGAATCTGATCTTACTTTTCGGCACAAAAGTTGTACTTCTATGTATGCTGTTCTTAATGGTATTATATTCTATTTTCCCGTAAATAGTGCCAATGCAAAATAATAACGCCAGTAATACTTGAAACGAGTTCATTGCGGCAAAACTTCACATAGTATATGTTTTTGGGTAAAGTATTGCATTCGTCGCAAAATAAGCAATGAAATTGAGTTTGTTTTATAGCGTATTTTTATGTGGCTTTTATTTTCTGAACCAAACTTGCTTGATGTGGGAATGCAATCTCGTCAACGTAAACAAAATCGCATCGAAATATGAAATTGAAAAAAAAAACCAGTTTAGCACCCGTAGCGAGGCGACATTAACATTTTTAGCGATTTATAATTAAACTTGCAATGTTTGTAAGTATGTTTGTCGTTGCTTGTTAGAACTAAAAATATAACAATTGTGAATGTTTTAAAAAAGTTCCTCTTTGTTTAAACACATCCTAAAATCTTATCTTTGTGTATACCAGATAAGGGTGCGACCACATCGCCGCTTAAAAAACGGTGACGTTACGGAATCGCAACAAAATGTATGAAGAAACGGTGAGAAAACGTGACGAATACGACACGTCACTGCGTATACGCGGCGGTTTGGTCGCACCCTAACAGAATAAAAAAACATTTAAAAGTCACTCAAAATTAAATGAAACGAAATATACCTACTGAGAATTTTAAACTGGAAACGTTTTAGATGGCTGAAACACACGTTTTCTTCTTATTTCTAGTTAAATTAAATTCGAGGAAAGGATGGTACGGCCGTGCCGCTTTTTTCTCGACTTGGCGGGGGCTCTACCGTGCCCACAGATTATAACTATCCTGCGAAATTCTTTTACCTTTGAGTTAGTGATTGAAAAAAATATTTGTACAGATCAGGAACTTCAGTAATTTCACACACACTTGTCACATCTTAGGACAAAATTACACCAATTGACCCAGTCCCAAACTAAGCAACGCTTGTACTATGGGTACCAGGCAACGGATAAACATACTTATATATAATGTAGATAAATACATACAACATCCATGACTCGAGCACAAACTCGTATTCATCATACAAAATGCCTGCCCTTACAGGGATTCGAACCCGGGACCTCTAGCTTCATAGTCAGGGTCACTAACCACTGGGCAATCCGGTCGTCAATCATGACATAAATCAGGTCTTTATCCCTTACGGGGCAGACAGAGCCAAGGTAACAAAACCTAAAGGCCACGCTTAGCACGATTTTTGTCACATTCACTTCATATTTTGGTATAAATCTCTTGGTCAAGTTAAATTAAAGTAAAATTCAAAATAATATCATTAATTTAAGCCTATTGTGTCCCACTGCTGTGAAAAGGCTTCCCCCCAATGTTTCCATGCCCTAGGTCTGCTGCGGTGACCAGTCCTACAAGGCGTCCAAGTCGTCCCACCGTCGCCATTGATCTGCCGGGCCGCCGTTTTGAGTCAGTGGGATGTGGGACTCCACTTATTGGGTGTCTTGGCCCACAACTCGTCCAGCATACGGCAAACATGACCAGCCTAGTCCCACTTCCTACACGTAGGTACAACTACAACGCCGTGGCTCAGTTGTACTGTGCGCCGTACATACAACCGTACCTTTAAAACTTAATTTGGTTTCGCCAGCCATTCTCGCTCTCATCTTCGAAGCTAACAGGGTTCGTCGTTGACGGATCCGTCAAGGTGGACATGATATAATGAGTAAAATTATAATAAAAGTGTCTAAAATAATAATAAAAAACCGACCAAGTGCGAGTCGGACTCGCGCACCGAGGGTTCCGTATCATCTAACTCAGAGGTTCCCAAACTCTTTTGTTCCATAGACCAGTTTCAAAATTTTGCTGGATCCGGTGGACCCCCTGCAGCTAAATTACCACTAATTTCTAAACTAAATCTCGAAAAAAAATTAAGATTAGCTCTATAATCTATTGCGTTGTTGCTGAGTTTCAACCTTGTTTCAACGATAAATTAACAGTTTTCGAAAAAAAGTGGTTAGAATTGATTGCTTGATAGGGTTAATTATTTGAAAATAAAGTCGACTAAACAAATTTTCAATTATACTGGGCTGTCCCATAAGTAAAGAGACAAGTTTGAAATGAAAATATTTTATGAAAAAATATAATAAAGTGCTAACATTTACATTTAATCCAATCAAGAATAAAATCATATTTGTTATTTTATATTAAATTTGCTTGTGCAATGCCTTTATAGCCAATTTTTCTGAGGTTTATTGCTGCTCGCCTCATTACAGCTTTTCCTGACCTAGTTGCCACAATTTTAGTCAAACTAGTCCATCGATGTTTAAATGCAGCCAATGATTTGGGTTTTTCCGTTTGTTTTTTATATTCTCGTTTGCATAAAGACCAAAAAGTTTCAATACCACGAGTTTGGGGGACATTCGGGGCGCTATTATGTTTTCGTATAAAATCTATCCCCGCAGCCTCTAAATGTTGGGTGACTTCGGTGGTGTAGTGGCATGACGCCATATCCGGCCAGAATATAATTTCTTCCCTATGGTAATATTTATAAATGAAGGGAATCAATCGCTTTATTATACATTCTCTCAGGTAAATGCGTGCGTTCATAGAGTCTGTGCAAATATATGGTTCAGACGTATTACCACTCTGGGCTATGGCTTGCCAAACTAGGTATTTATTGAAAAATTTGGCCTTTGGTATGATTTTTTGTGAATAATCTACTGCGTCGCGATTGTTTGCGTGGTAGTATTGCTTTTCAGGAACATCCATTGGGTCCACGGGCACGTAGGTCTCGTCATCAATTATAAGAACTTTTTTCAGTGTTTTTTCATACACTCTTCGGCATCCTCTTTTAGCTCGCACTTCCTGGTCTTTAATATATTTTACGTCACCCTTGGCCGTAAGTGGGATTTTACGCCCGCTTCGCGGACAGAAAATCTCGCTTCCTGGCCGAGGGAAGACGTAAAACTTTATACAAACCACGGGCGGTAATTCGTAAAGCCCCAGATCGCATATTTATGCCCCTCACCTTAGGTTCGGGCCACAAACACCTGCGATCTGGGACAATTACGAATTCACCGCCCTAGGTCTGTAATGTACTATAGGAGCAGATAATTTTGCAAACGCTTTAAGCTGTAGGTCGTGTGTTTTCATTCGAGCTATATTTGACTTCGATATTTTCAATTTATCCGCAGCAACTCTAACAAACATCGAGGGATTCCGTTTATAAACTTTTTTTACCTTATTTATATTCTTAGGTGACGAAACAGTACGTTTTCTTCCAGGAATGTTTTTATAAATATCTCCATGCGTTTCTCAAAACGCTTTATAATTCGATACAAAGTAGTTCTTCTCACTTCCTCTGGAGAAAAATGACGTATCGTGTCCGTTTTTCCATGACATTTATAAAATTGAATAACTCTTTTTGCTAATACTTCGTGTTCAGCTCTCTTCATAATTAAAACTTTAAAAATACTTTCGAAATTCCCGCTTAATCTGACAGATATAATGCCTACGGCGGCCATGACAGTTATTTTTCTTAAAAAAATAAAAATCTTTTCATATAGTTTGAAATTTGAAATTTGTCTCTTTACTTCTGGGACAGCCTTTATTATATTTTTGTGCTGCGAGTGACTCCATCCTACTTTACTTTCTTGAAATCTACAATGACTCACAGCACAAGAACCAATCAATTCTCACAAATTTTATTCAATTTTCGTGCACCCCCGCTTGCGATTGTGGACCCCCATTTTTGGTCACGCCCAACGTAGACCCCCGTCGAGTCTTCCGTGGACCCCTGGGGGTCCACCTGGACCACTTTGGGAACTACTGATCTAACTAATATTATAAATGCGAAAGTACGGATGGATGGATAGATGGATGGATGTTTGTTTGTTACTCAATCACGCCAGAACGGCCCAACGGATCCGGATGAAATTCGGCACATAGATAGACAAAAGTCTGGAATAGCACATAGGCTACTTTTTATCCCGGAAAATTGCGTAGTTCCCGCGGGATAGCGATAAACGAATTCTTTGCAGACGAAGTCGCTGGCAACAGCTAGTTATCTATAAATATCTATAAACCAGTGTAAGCAGAGCCCTGCTCCAAAGCAAAATGTACACAGTGTGGGGTCACTTTATATTGGTCACTGATTTATACAGACATACATACATATTTACGGTTTTAGAAATTATTCCTTAATTTGTGCTATAAGACCTACCTTCATACCAAATTTCAAGATTCTGCGTTCACGGGAAGTACCCTGTAGGTTTTGATTCCCTTGAGAGTTGCGGAAATTTGCGGCATAAACGGCTGTATCTTTTGATTGCGTTGGCTTAGAAGTTTGATTTTTTTCACAGCTCCAAGGGGCAGTGGACCTGAGTATTTGATATAAATTTCAGCTTGATACCTCCACGCGTTCCTGAGAAAAAGGGTCTTGACAGACGGACGGACGGACGGACGGACAACAAAGTGATCCTATAAGGGTTCCGTTTTTTCCTTTTGAGGTACGGTACCCTAATAACATTAAACTACATTATTAAACCGCAAATCTCTCACCAGTGCTTAGACCGAACAAAAGGTATAAAAACAACACTAACAAATCTACTATCTCGAACGCGCCACTAAAAAAGTTAGCGTTCTAAATAAAAATCCCGTTTTACAGCGACTTTGATTGAGAAGTCCCGGGATAGCGGGGATTTCCCGAGCTCCGGGAGAAATATCTTTCAGAGTGGATTCCTTGTTGTTTTGTTATGGTAGTTGGTTGGATTTCGTATTGGCAGCGGTTTGAGTTCTTAGTCGGTTTGTTATGTTAAATCTTTCTGAACTCTTTACACGTTTGAATATTTTTATCCGTCGATACAATGTGGAGTGTACAAGTTTGTCAGTGTCTAATCTTTTTACTGTTATGTGTGTGTGTGTGTGTCAGATTAAAACGGATTTTCTATGCGGTAATTTACCTATATATAGATTGATTCGTGAGGAAGGTTTTGGTACAATAATTTGCTAAGGTTATTTTGTGAAATGGTTAAAAATATGAAAATAATCTACATTGCACCCGTACAACGCCGGGGCGGGTCGCTAGTATAATACAACTCTTTTAGTACTTGTTAGATTGACTAAGTACCTACAAGTTAGTTTAATAATAATAACAATAATCATTTATTTGGGACAATATAAAAAAAAAAGTGTACAAAACGAGTTACTGTTCCGTTGTCCCTTCGATTGCCAGAAAATCAAACAGCAACATGGAAAATAAAGGTTCATTAGTAACTTATACAGTTCAATATAAATAAATATATCAAATACTTAGGTATCACAATCTTCAGCAGCTTCTCTTCGCGCGTAAATCGTAAGTCTATCAAAAGAATGGGCTTCAATCTTAGGAATCACCAACAACTCATCACTGTTTTGATTCCCCTTTCCACCTTTACACCCACGACCACGCTTAATGTGGCCTTTAGGTAGTCTTTAGAGATAAAGAGGTGATTAAGAAGGTAAGTGAGTAAGTAAATGCTTTATTGTTCAAATAAAGAAACAGACACAAATCACAAAAACCGGCCAAAGTGCCAGTCGGACTCACGCACCGAGGGTTCCATATCATCTAATCTAACTAATATTATAAATTCGAAAGTATGGATGGATGGATAGATGGATGGATGGATGGATGTTTGTTTGTTACTCAATCACGCGAAAACGGCCCAACGGATCTGGATGAAATTCGGCTCATAGATAGAGCACAGAGGCTACTTTTTATCCCGGAAAATGGCGTAGTTCCCGGGGGATAGCAATAAACGAATTCTTTGCAGACGAAGTCGCTGGCAACAGCTAGTTATCTATAAATATCGATAAACCAGTGTAAGCGGAGCCCTGCTCCGAAGCAAAATGTACGCAGTGTGGGGTCACTTTATATTGGTTACTGATATATACAGACATACATACATATTTACGGTTTTCGCAATTATTCCTTAATCTGTGCATAAGACCTACCTTCATACTAAATTTCAAGATTCTGCGTTCACGGGAGTACCCTGTAGGTTTTGATTCCCTTGCGAGTTTCAAAAATTTGCGGAAATTTAATGTATCTTTTGATTTCGTTGGCTGAGAAGTTTGATTTTTTCACAGCTCCAAGGGGCAGTGGACCTGAGTATTTGATATACATTTCAGCCTGATACCTTCACGCGTTCCTGAGAAAAAGGGTCTTGACAGATGGACAGACGGACGGACGGACGGACGGACGGACGGACGGACAACAAAGTGATCCTATAAGGGTTCCGTTTTTTCCTTTTGAGGTACGGAACCCAAAAAACAGTAAATATTGTGCACAAAGGTGAACTTATCCCTATAAGGGATCTCTACTAGTTGCTAACCTTTGAGTACCTAACCTAGTTTGAGTTGTATGTACACACAGCAAAACTATTCGGTATGCACCCTAGTTGTCCATGTGTGTCATTCTATACACACATCCGCACCTATCCGCTGCCTTAATTACACACACAACAAAATTGTTTTGTATCCACACGAGTATTCACACTAACATGGCCTATGTGTGCTGATTGTGTTCTCTGACTACCTTCACATATCTCTTATTGTATAGGTTATTGTTATTCAAACGATTTTGCTCAATGGAAGAATAATTTCGTCATGAATAATATGAGCGCGGTGGCTCAGTCGTACTGATTAGGACTATGAATGTTAAAGACCTCGGTTCGAATCTTGCACAAATGTGTCTATTTTGTATTTTTTTTTTTCAATTTATAACTATCTCAAAACCAAATCATGACTACTTCAAACACGAAAAAAAGAAAGTAAAAGAACAAAATAAGAAAATAAAATCATTGTTTCAAATTGTTTATTACAACATTTAAGTAATTATTATTACCATAAGACTGTAACTAATTAAATTAGCAAAATAAAATTGCATGCTGTTCCTTATAATATAACAGAAGAAGAACAACATTTATTCGTAAAACAACACACACTATAGTGACCAGTATGATTTTAGGTTAATTAAAAATTTCTGTTACAAACATAATTTAAAATTACAATACAAATGGTAAATTGAATGCACACCCACAAAAGGGCTATTTTTAAGATGTAATTTATTCGAATTAACAAGGGTTTTGAAAAGAGTATCAATTATAAGAATTTCCGATTTAATTAAGTTTACTTAAGTCTGAGAAAGATGAACGAAACGTTTTATTTGTTGAGAAATAAAGTCAGTGGTGAAATGAATCGACATGTTAAATGACAGCCATTAACAATAACATCATTGCACACTGGATTAAATCTCCACTTTCAAGTGACTAAGCTACCTACCTAAATTTGCTTTGGATTTTATATCAGATGGATCCCAGTTAATAACAGTTAAGGAATCTTGTTGGGTGCTCAGCCAGTCTTTGACTATGTTACAATAATATTTTTATGCTCGAAATAGGTCACACATCACTTTTTTTTAGCACTGTTATTACGACCCCCAACCCACTAACTCACAAATCCCATGGATGACATCCAAGCACTTTTCGCCACAAAATTTTTCGTCCATCTTTTTCAGACGTAAATGGTTTTTCATCACTAAAAATCACTACATTATTACCTATTCGAATCAAAATTATAAATATTCACGATCAAAGTTCATTCTGTTTCTTCTATGCTGGCTGATCCGTTGAAGCATTTTTTTTGCTGGTTTACGAGTTACGACAATGCTATCCTGCAAAGTCGCACAGTTTACAACGTAGGTAACATTGTCTCTCGTTGATGTGAAATAGGTCCCTTTAGCGTGTGCGGCAACTACTTATGTCCAAATGGCGTGAAGATGAGACTTCTTGTTTTGACACAGAAGAAATATTCTTATCGTGCCCAAAGTCTGCATAACGGTGAATCCATAATTGAAATCTTCCGCTGCAAAATAAATGAAGTTTAATAAAAAACATTCTTCGTCAAAGAAAGTTATTTGGATACATTACGGATACAATAATAAATCATTGTTTTTAACACCATGAAGAAATTTGATGTAAAATAAGAAGTAATTATTTTATCAGACACTTTGTCTACTTACCGATATCAATAAACGTTTTGTTCGTAAAGAACAATAATTTCTGCTCTTTTCAAAAAAGATGATGACTATCCATATTTTGCAAATCACAAGGTATTTCAAAGGCAAAATTAAACAGTTCGTTGTTGTAAAACCACTTGTAAAACAAGGCGTAACGAATGGCGGCTAGCATTGACAAATTCATATTACTAATAATTTGAGGGTAGAATATACTTTATATTGTTAGACGACAATGAATAAAATGTGCATCGTCTAGCAAATTTCAACCTTCTAATTTCAACCTTATTTCAAAGCTCGTTAAACAACTATTTACACATTGCAAATGCAGTAGTCACAGTTTGGACGTAGTAATTCATAAATTCACCAACTATATTAAATATCTCGGTGGCTCAGCGGTCACAAAGGCAAGTCGAATACTTGATTTGTGCACTGGCTCTCTAGTGAACCGAGTTCGAATCCTAGAAGAAATGACATTTTTGGATGTTATTTAAATGGCGATGCTGGTTGTAAGGAATATTGGTTGGAAATGTTGGAATTGAATCTCAGACCAGACTTGATGAGAAATAAAAATATAACACGTTGAATCAGTGAGATGGTAGCTACTACGCTGGTAATAATAGTTCAATGCGTCAGATTGCATAAATTTAAAGATTCAAGGTCAAAGTAAGACTCGATCCGGGGTGCCTTCTCTCTTGCCTTACACTTGCGATGACAATATCCAATGTAAGATAATAATGTAAAATGTTTTTAGGAAAATGCAAAAATAAAACAATACTTTTACATTTTCTGTAGAATTAACTTAAACCGGAGATATTGAATTTTTAAACCTTTGAGCCAGGCACGATACCAAGGGGATTTTTTAGTTTAATTTGTAATTATTTTTAACTTAGTTTATTATAAACTAACTAAAATAGTTGCAACTTTCTTCATTGTTATTTTATAGCTATTGTTGTTGTTTATATAATAAATAGGTAATTTACAGCGACATTACTTATTTATCTTATTACTAAAAAAAACTATACTGAGTTAGGTAGATATACGATCGAACTCACTCACACATTCACATGTGGATTCTACGTAATGTTCATGTCGGTACTCAACACATAGACGACGTTTGTGTGCGTGCCTATGCTTACCGAATTATTTTGCCGTGTGTACCTATGTGAAATTTGTACAGCTGAATCCGTTTCTGATTTTCTAATTAAACATGCTAAATGAATGCCTCGTTTTTAATACAAATGCAGAACAATAAACACTGCGTTGTGTGAAATATCCAATTCTCATAATTATGTTAGCGAATGCAGTCCCCGCTTATACTCAACGTTTGGCGATGTAAATCTGCATCCTAGATTCAATTTAAAAGCTTTGCTCAAAAATTATTTTAACAAAATATTCTGCATTCCATAACATTGTTTCTGATGCTTTGTTAAAACTGAGGAATTATAAGGAGATATGCGAGACTACGGCGTCCGGAAATTTTTATTTAGTGAAGTATTTTCGTGAGGCGACTAAAATAAAAAAAATAAATATTTTTAACGGTTACGCTTTTGTCTTAATAGAATCCAGTAGTCGCCTATCGAGTGTATGAATATTTGTTGTACCTATAGAAAACGACGCCAAAGCGATGAAACGCTAACACAAGTTTCCTGTACGCCGATTTCCAATGCGTTTTAAACTGGTCGCGCCATGTGCGGTCTCGCTTAGGAGTCTATGGCAGAAACTCAAAAGAAACTCTAAAGAAACTAGAGGTTGTAGTTTCGTTGCAGTCGCGTTGCGACATCTGTTCTCCGCCTTCGTTTTACTATTTAATTACTTCATTCGCACCAGAAAACTTGACTTACGACGACAAAGTCACAGCTAAACTGTACCGCCAAAAATATAACATTCAAATCACACTTTCGCAGAACAAACCGCGCTCGAACTCCACGCCGCTTTGTCAAAAACTTTAAACCCACTGCAACAATGTAAGTTGGTGTTGCAAGTATCAAACTTTAATTACAACGAAGTTTGTAAACACCGAAGCCGTGTCCCATAGTTCGGGGCACAATTAACAATGCAAATGTGGCCTGGCGAAAGCTGTTCAGAATTTCATACCGCGAATACATATGGTAATTGAGTTTTAGCTTGAGAAAAACGTCATAGAATGGGATTTGAACTGGCAACTCGTTAAGATTTTGCGCCGCTAGAGCCCGAGTTGGCGCGGCCGCGTGCGCAGCCAACGCGGGAGAGACTCTTCACTGTATAGTTATATCCTATCTAGCAAATGTCCAAGCGTGTTTATTATTTGATGTGTTGTGATTGTCTTATAAACTTTTCTTTCTTTCTTTCTTTCAAGCAATCTTTTCACAGCTTAATACTGGATGAATTAAAATGAATTCAACTAACAATCCTCAAAAAATCTGATTGAATGATGAACATTTGACTGTGGTATAGAAAAGTCTCAAAGGTTTCGTGAAGTTTTTATTATGTAACTAGCTTCTGCCCGCGACTTCGTCTGCGTAGAATTATACATAAGCCTTCCTCTTGAATTACTCTATCTAACCCTTTTAAAAAAACACATCAAAATCCGATGCGTAGTTTTTAAGATTTAAGCATACATACTGACAGCTGAAGAATCACATATCCTCAAAAATCTATTTTCCGCTCAATTTCTACGAGCAAAATCCCACAGTCTTATTCATAAAAAATCCTTAAATAAATAAAATAAATAAAAATCATTTATTTCAGGATCAAAATCCCAGTCTTAATTGAGGTTTGATTGATCCATTAGTTAACAGACTGATTAAGCTTATTTGACAGTTGTTAAAAAGTATGATTCATAAACGCTTGCTAGCAGTCTGTTAGCTGATCAGCTTTTGATGGATGGATTAGACGAATTGTATGTATGTATGTATGTATGTATGTATGTATAGGTAACTCTTTATTGCGCATTGTGTTGGCCACCTTGACAAATCATAGACCAAAAATGGCCTTTAGTGAATTAAAAAAAAGAATTTGACAGCAGTGGCAGTGAATTAGCGGGAAACCAGCGAATTAACACGACAGACGAGGCAGTGTGGATCTAGTTTCTTTTACCTTTCCCAGAGGGGATAAAAACTTAAAACAAAAAAAACTGTCTTGCGTATGGTTTTGCTCTTGCCAAAATCAGCTGTTCACATATTTGTGGCGGCCATTTCGTGACTTAGCAGAGAGATAAAGGAGGGTCTACGGTCCGCTAACTTTCGAACTATTTAACAGAGCCTTGAAGGACTGATTAGCGCTAACAGACGTTTATGAATCATTGTTTTTTGCATTGGTCCTATGGCGAGCATAGGCTCGCCATAGCGAGCCTCTAACTTTTTATGAATAAGGCTGCCAGTCTCTCAGAACTCAAACTGCTTACCACTTTAATGTTAACTTAATTTTCGGCTAAGAAAATGATGTAGCTGTCTATTTTCTCAGGTCAGCTGTGCGGCGCTCAGCCCAAGTCTCATTTACGCTCCGAGTTTCGGAGTTCGTTAGTATTTTGTCTTGGCTGACTTAATTTATGTATGTATTAAAAAGTTACGCCTTGCGTACGACGTAACAGGGTTATTTTAAAACTGAGATTCAAGGTGAACGGCGTGTTTTTCAAAATTATTTTAAGTTAATAGTTTAAGTAACTCTTGGCCGGTTTCAGCTACCACTATCATAAAGTTTCTAAACGACATTGAAAATATATTATCAGCATGCGTTCTTATTTTTGCTCTCAGACGTCCATTACACTGTGGCTTATATGAGGCAACTACCAGTTTGAGGTGACTTTAAAAATACTTACAACTGTTCTTAATGCTAAATCCATACAAATAGCTGACCCAGAATCTAGACTGCACAATCCAGGCGTCGCTAAGCGCAGACGGATGGCGCGGCATGGTCGCGGAAGTCAGCGCAGAGTACGGCTGTGTTAGATAGTGATAGTTCTGGGAAATATTTGGCACACTGCAGTAGTCTACACTGCGGGAATGCTTATTAATTAAATCATTAATAACCTAGCCTTGCACGCTGATCTGAGACTCTACAAAAAACAAAACATAATGACGTAACTTACAAAGCGAATATTTATTAATTTATTATCTTTGTCACATCACAACATTTAGCGATAAAAAGAGCTTGGCCTTCGATTATTTTTCTCACATAATTTATTGTCGAATTAGCTCGATGAAGTGGCAATGGGCAGACCATATAGCACAAAGAACAGAGATGGTCGTCGGGGCCGAAAGGTTCTGGAGTGGAGACCCCGGATCAGTGTAGCCAACCCTACAGTTTTAACTGTAGATCTACAGTTTCTTGGAAATTCTCTCAGTTTTCAGTTTAGGCCTCGATATCTACAGTTTTGTGCTTATGATTCTAGCGCCACCTTTATTTGGTACGTGGTAGTCCGTCACTAAGTCAGCTTCAGTAAAATCAACTATCATCGAATTCAAGAATAAAGATGAAACGGAAAATCAAGAAGACTTTCAAAATTGAAAATGAGATTGTAGCTAGTAATATTGACTAATATGTTTATCTGCTGATCCGCTACTATTTCATTGTGTTGCAATGCTAATTTTATTTGACTTAATGTATGTATCTTTATGATTAAAACTTCGAGAATCACATGAATTTTCTTGTTTTTAGTTGCCTTTCTAAAATTTATTCTATTTTTTACTATCATTCAATGATAAAAATATTAAGCTGTAGATTTACTGTTTTTTAATTTGAAATTTACAGTTTTCTACAGTTTTTTTTGAGAATATCTACAGTTTGGCTCTATGCTGGGGTTGGCAACACTGCCCCGGATCGGCAAGCGCAGCGTAGGTAGGCCTATGTCCAACAATGGACGTCCTATGGCTGATATGACGATGATGATGAATGCATTGTAAAACATTAATATGAAATTATGTTCGGAAAATAATCAAATAATGGATAAGTGCCGGGGATCTTAAAACACGAGCGAAAGCGACTCACTCGTTAGGAATTGCCTACTTACCGCAGTTGTATCGTTTCGTTAATAAATCCTACTAATTATTATAAAAGCAAAAGTTTGTGAGGATAGACGGATGTGACGATGTGAGTGTGTACGTTTGTTCCTTTTTCACGCTGAAACGACTGGATGGATTTTTATAAAATTTGGAAAATTTGGTCGTAGCTGCCAAGAGTCTCAAGGTATAAATTATTTCTGAATAGCTGTTGCCAGCGATTTCGTCTGCAAAGAATTAGTTTATCGCTATTCCGCGGGAACTAAGCAATTTTCCGGGATAAAAAGTAGCACAATGTGCTATTCCAGACTTTTCTCTATCTATGTGCCAAATTTCATCCAGATCCGTTGGGCCGTTCTGGCGTGATTGAGTAACAAACAAACATCCATCCATCCATCCATCCATCCATCCATCCATACTTTCGCATTTATAATATTAGTTAGATTCTACGCGCGGGACGAAGTCGCGGACAGAAGCTAGTATTATTGAAAGCCTCCCTCTCTCCTCACACGCTATTCTATGCGTGCCCGCGGTGTGTTTGTTCATTAGTGAGGTTTTAATTTGATTTTTCTACCTCTTTCTAATTGCAGCCAGCTTATAACTTTCTGCACATTAACGCGGCAAACAATTAGTTGGCGACGTTTGTTTTTAAATCGAGGGCGAGGGTCTTTAGACTTCTTTCATTCAGTTAGCAGTTTTTGTTCAACTTTCCCTTTTTGTTCGCTTCATACGCTGCGCTGAATACATTTTGTTTAAGAGGTTGGAATGGTTCTTTTTGTTTCTAATACTCAATTTTACTTTACGCGTCTTTGGAAAATGTGCCAAATTACTCGGGAGCAAGGAAACCGAGTCACTTTTCATACAACTTTCTACGGGAAGTGACACGATTTCTTTGCACCCGAGTATAAATAAAAGCTTGACCTTACTTCGATGTTAACTCTACTTAGATTGAAATCGGTGAGTTTGTGCTGGTTAGGCTTTAGGTAACCCTTTTCGGAGCATTTTATTTGCCCGAATTTCATATGCCATAATGTAATGTTTGCCATAATGATCTTTTGCCATAACTCTTTTTTTCTCTGAAACCGTAATTTTTTCAGTAGCATTGAAATAGCAACCCTGTAGAGCTCTACAGGTTAGGTTAGGTTTGTTTCGTAACAATCCTGAACAATTGACAACATTTCATTTTTATAACACCTGAAAATGTATATATGGTTCGAAAGCATTTTGCCTCCTGATCACTGCAATATGTTTATATAATTTTAATATCGCTTATTATAAAAAATAGAAAATAATTAAAAATATGTCCCAATTTTACCAAAACTACCACAGGATAGGTGAATCGCCTTTGCTTTTTTCCCGAGAAAAAATAAGCGATCATAATTTTGTATTTTTGACAACTTTAAAGTACAAGGGGGGCAACTCTGAAATTCTGTTTTCGAAGTTCGTTGCATACCTTCTCTCTCACTCTCAAAATAATGACTATTAGTATGAGCGGAACAGCACGAAGCGAACCTCGAAAATCGAATATTGGAGAATAGGGCCTGACATTGACAATTTGAAATTGACGTCAGTTTTTTTTCTATAGAGAAAAGACAAAAGGATAAGTGTCTATTCTGCGATAGTATCGGAGTTACGCCCTTTTAGAATAAGCAAAAATTAATAAATTAATTATAATTTAAATACAAACCCTAGCGAAAAAATTAAACTGTCAGCATGTTCGTCTTTTCAAACAAAATATAGAGAACCATTAAAATTATAGGCTCAGAAATATAAAATGTTGTCAATTAACAGTTAAAGAGTAAAAAGAGTTATGGCAAATGATCATTATGGCAAACAATACATTTATGGCATATGAAATTCGGGCAAACGATAGAGAACCCACACAAATTACAACATCAAAAATCCACCCTTCTACAGATTTATTGACATCTTCCCCTTATCGTTTTGATCCGCAAGTGGCTCTGCCAATTTTCCATTGTACCTAATTGAGGCGTTTACGTGAACGCGTTCGAGATGTTTTTTTGTGTGCAAACTTACACCAGAGTCTCTGATATCATAACATAACAGCAACTACTGATTGTAAGGCAGAACGAGGGTTTGCTGGAAAAAACTATACCTACCATCTGCCATGACTTTGTGTGCGAATAACTTTTTATTAAAAGTTAAGTTTAAAAAAAAGTTTTCATTAGGTAATGAGAGAAATGAATACGTCTAATGTGGGTAGGAATTCCTGTGTAACCAATAACCAATTAGACACTCATAGACTGTGTGTATGATATCTTTAAACAGAAAAATACTCAAAAGTTATCAACTTATGTGTATTAACTTTCCCCCCTTACTCATAAACGCTCTATGGGCTTCTGCTTACTTTAGCAATCGTTTGTCCTTATCTGTGAAAGGTAAATGTCAAAGTGACAGATAAGGACAAACGATTGCTAAGTTAGCAGCAGAAGCCTACAGAGCGTTTATGAATACGGGGGTGTGTCTTTAGTAGGTATGTATGTATGTATGTATAACTGTTAATTGTCCATAAAACACATAAATTTTACAGGTAGGTAATAAGATACACAGATGTACAAAGGCGAACTTATCCCTCAAAGGGATCTCTTCCAGTTAACCTTGAACGATTGACAGGACAACAGAAACCAGAGATCCTTTAGTTTTACTTCAGAGCCTCTAGTGTAAGTTTTAGGCATGACAAACGTCTCGAACACGTCCGCGTTAACGTTTCAGGTACTATGGGAAAATGAACAGCGCAACAAGCGGAACGAAACGACAACTAAAATTTCTCAAAGTATTTGACATTTTAACGCAAACGCGGTCGTGACGTATTTTGTGACCGAAAACTTACACTAAGCATACGTGTTAATCGTCTCAATTACTATGGGAAACTTAACAGCGCCGCTAGCGGAACGAAACGACAACAAACAGTTCTCATAGTGTTTGAGAGTTTAACGCAAGCATACTCTAACTGTTCTCTACCTAGTCGGCAAGTGTGCAAAATTTGTGTAGTTAAAAACGTGGCCGTTAATCGAGTTACGTGTTGATAGAATTTAGGGAGCCTTCTTGCACTATGCTATTGTCATATAGTTCAATCTTTTACAAAAACTAAACATATAATAAAACAACTTTCAACATATTTGAAATTTTATTTCCGTGTTATGTACAACAATTTTTATATTTAGAAAAATCTTTGGATAAATCAATGAGTACTATTTCTAGCTAATTCGTGATTTTAAAGGCTAAGATTGTTTATGCTTAAGGCTCCCACTGACGACGCCACTACAAGCGTTAACGTCAAACGACAATGCGAACTTCTGTCTCACTCTTACACACAGGGGTTGCGACTTGCACAGCAGAGAGACACAATTTCGCCCGCGGTGTACAGAGTTACACAATATGGTTCACTAAAGCTTCACCGAAAAACGTTTGATCGAACGCATCGTTTGACAAACCTTTATTTTTTTCTGCTAACCTATTCACTTTTTGGAAAAGTTATACAACAAACCTAACGTAGCCTGAGCTACGCAAAACGGTCTTTTGATTTTTTTTAAACTTACGGTTTAGCATATAGATTGTAAAATGAATTGGCTGAGAAAAGACACATTAATTTGTGAAACGTTTGTCGGTCAAATAAAATCAAATGTTCGGACACCACCAAACACCGGATTGGCGGGTTCAATCCGGTACTGGCGTTTAATAGTGCGAGAACACATAAAACTAATTTTCTTAGGTGATATCGATAAAAATGACGCACAACAGTTGCGTAATTTTAAGAATTAGAATTAAGAAGAAAACGACATACACGAAAATAAACTCTTTGAGGAATTAACTTCTTTAATATTAATTTCTAAACGACACTGAAAATTAGAACACAGTATAGAAAAATCCGAAAAGTAAAGCTATGGCCGGGAATCGAACTCGAGTCCTCGTCATTCCGTGACGCGTGCTATACCCCTACACCACCCATAGCAGGTGAGTACGCCTTCTTTAATATTTTATATAATTTTCATAATTTACGATCAACATTTTTTCAATCTTTCAAACTAATCTTCGTCACATTCAAACTTTTCCATCGGTTACAGTCGGCTTTTTATCGATGTCGATAAACTTATACCGCACAATACAGTAATTTGAAGACACAGCTCAGAAAACAATCCTTTTATTCTATGTCAATTTTATGTAGCCTTTCATATTTTTTTGTTTTTTAATTACTGTGATTGTCATAAATAAACTTTTTCTTTCTTTCTTTCTTTTGTAACTCGGAAAACCAGATTAACCAGATTAAGTTTAACCTTTTCGCCGCCACGTCAAATACAAGAGACGTCACCCATACGCCAGACTTCTTTGCGATGCCTTAAGTTGAACCTAAACCCAATTGAACGAAGGTTGCTTTTGCATTGTAGTAATGGACGTATATACATATAGGTCGTTGGCGTTGAACCTGCGTTGATGATGTATGTGTCGCTAGCGTCGAAATGGTTAAACTAACTATTGCTTCTCGAAAGGTTTTGGGGTGGCCAATGGGAGGCCTTTTCTCCACACAAACGTATTCTCCTGTATCCACCCTGTATCCAGTAGGCTTATTGTCTAACTCGCTCGCAATCGCCATAGTGTTCATTTTGACAGTTCATGTATGGGCTGACAATTGGCATCGGAATCAGCTAGCTGTCACATTCATACAACAACTGTCAAAACGAACGCGATGGCGATTGCGAGCGAGTTAGACAATAATCCTCCAGGTATCACAAAATGAATATTTTTTACCATTTTTTTCAATTTTCTAATACTCTGAACACGAATCATGGTATTGTCGACCAAGAAAGTCTATTCAATGTTATTTGAACGGCTTAAAATATCAAAGCGTATTTTCACTCACAAGTCAATGTGACAAAGCTTTATTGCTTTTTTTCTGATGGAGGAACTGTCATAAAAATGATAAAGCTCTAAGTTTCTTGGTCGACCATACATTTTTTTTTAAAACACTCGGTTTCCTGACAAGTTACGCAATGAACAAAGCGCCATCTGTCGCGCATAGCTGTACTAGTTGTACCCAAACTATAGTCACGAGCAAAAATAACAGGTCGCTTTTCATAGAAAATTATGTATGAAAAGTGACCCGATATTTTTGCTCTTCGGTCTATATAGAAGTAACAAATACGCACACATTTTTGCAACAGCCAGGGCTTAGAATATTCGTTCGAATTTTCTATTCGAATATTCCGAATAGTTTCTTACCTACTATTCGAATGATTAGAATACTACTCTAGGGGCCTGTCTCACCACTCCTTAACTGTCAGTTGTCTATGATTCCGTCTCTATTTATTACTACGAAACAGACAGAGACGTCATCATAGATAACTGTCAGTTAAGGAGTTGAGACAGGCCCTAAGTAAATTTCGAATAGGGAAATGAGGCGAATATTCGAATATTTCAAATATTCGAATATCAAGCCCTAGTAATATCCGTTCATTTGGATGAACTAATGTACCTTACCAAATTGAATGGTCTCACCGTCAGTGGCAGCCTTTACATTCTAATATTAGTTTCTTACGTCAATTCGTACCTATTTCATAGTTTTACTTTAATCACTTTGTACAGTGTTTGCTTAAATTATGTACAATTATTTGTGTTAAGCTAACAATTAAATTTGGTGTTGAATTTACACATATTGAGAAACTTATAAAAAAATACATTTTGTGCTTTGAATAGTACAGGACGAGTGCCGAAAGTAAAACCACATAAAGAAGGGCTTGATAAAAACCATTACAAGAGTCAAGTGGGTAGTGGCTATAATCAATCATAATGGCAAAGTGCCATAAGCGCAATAATAAAACCTGCACCGAAATCCCAAAGGCCAAAGTTAACCTCCAGGGCCCAAGTAACCCCAACCCACATTACGGTTCTAAACAATTATTTTTTCATAAAAACTTTGCATTTCTAAGAGTTAAATAAGTGTCTGTGTTTCTGTGTTTCTTTTTCTGATGTTGTGACAATTTAGATATTCTTAAAACAAATTTTAAAACTCTTGTAATACTCCATTTAATTTAGAATGACAAACTACAATAACTTTACATTGCGTCTGGTCAACTATGTCTTACCTAGCAAATAGTACAAAACAATAGTCTGGGAGCCGCAAAATAAAATTGTTTTAATGCCACTTTATTTGCGTGTCGTTAATTATTACTTTACTACAAATTGTAAAGAGATTACAGTTCACGAGCCGCAATGTAATATTGTTGTGGTTTCTCATTCTAAATTAAATGAAGTATACACTCTCTCAAATCGGGTTAGAATGATGGAAAATAGAATTCATTCTGGAGAATTAGTCAAAGCAATCAACATCATCATCACGCCTATGCCTCTACAGGCTCTTAATGTATTCACTGCCACCAACGCCTTATATACTTATATGCATATTCGTGACTTTCACCCAGTGCTGGGGCCTTACCATGACGTCCTAATTCCGACTCGGTTTAAGTTTTAGCTGTCACTTTTAGTATGAATCTGACAGCGAGCAAATCTAAACTGAATCGCATTAAGACGTCATGGTAGGGCCCCTACTGTCATAATTTTACAGGCATTTGTGATTTTGAAATTGATTTCACAAAAAATCCTAAGTCATACTTTGTAAATAGCTTTGCTTTTTATTTTGGTTTTGTGCTTGGCATTGGTGTATAAAAAGTACTGACAGCATTCTCTTGTAGGTATCGTTTTTGTCGAATGGGTTCTGCAATAATGAAGATATTTTACGATATAAAGGATTCTGACATAGGTAATGATTTTTTAGCGAAATGCAATAATAAATGACTAACGTAACCAGTAAAGATGCACTGTAATATAAGTATTAAAAAGGCTCTATAAATACCTGCATAGGTAGCACGAGAGTGGCGTGTGGCGAGATAGATTACCCGTCTTTTTCATACTGTTCGTTGTAGAAAGGGACGGGTAAACTATTTCACGCGTACACAGCTCTTGCGCGCTCTCATACTAGCCATGCAAGTTGAACAGAACATAACATAGTGAATATGAAATGAGTGGACTTGCAGGAACATCTTAAACGATTTATCTAAATTACAGCATACCATATAGCAAACTCGCATACCAACTTATACGATTATAAGATTGGTCTGAGAGCAAAGAAGACATAGACTGTACTAGTTGCTTCTCTTCCCGTGCAGATGGAAAGCCCATCGAGGGAATGGGCGAAAATCTTAGGAATCCTGGTTATAGGCGATGCTAGCACCCGTCACTATATTGATTCCCTTTTCCACCTATACGCCCACAATGACGCTAAACGTGGTGTTTAGGTTTTGTTACCTTAGGCTCTGTCTATCCAGTAAGGTATAAAAACGTGATTTTTGTAATGTATGTATGTACCTATGTATTTAAGTTCAAACTTAGTTTTTTTTTTTTTATGTGAATAGGGAGGCAAACGAGCAAGTGGGTCACCTGATGGTAAGCGTCCACCACTGCCCATAGACACCCGCAACCCCGGAGGGATTGCAGATGCGTTGCCAACCTAGAGGACTTAGATGAAATGCCTCTTGTGCCCGTAATTTCCCCGGCTGTCTTACTCTCCTCACCGAAACACAGCAGCGCAAGCACTGCTGCTTAGCGGCAGGATTAGCGAGTAAGATGGTGGTAGCGATCCGGACGGACCTTGCACAAGGCCCTACCACCCGCTGAATTAAAAAGTGTTAAGCAAAGTTAAGCCGTATGATAAATAATAATATTTCAGAGACATAAATGGCAAAACCAGCAGTCACTTGCCCTTTGAATCAATAAAAATATCCTATTACTTATAACCTATTACACAGATAATCCTAATTAATATTAATTTAAGGCCCAACGAGAGAGAGAAACGGATGCTTCGGGTTTCCCTGAAAGTACATGTTTCCATCAAACTCTTCGTAGTTGTTCTCAACTTCGCTGAAGGTGTCTTCGTTGAAGGAACCATAGTCCTGGCTGAAGACCATGGGGAGGAGAAGCAGGAAGAGCAGGAGTAGCCAGCTGGTGAAGTTTCTGGTGGCTTTCCCGTTGAGGGTTACTGGAAACAAGAAACAATCAAGTTAAAATGTTATTGAATCAAGTGCGTTACTTTGCGGGGATCCAAAAACCTTTAGCCTACTCATCATCATCATGTCAGCCGAAAGACGTCCACTGTTGGACATAGGCCTCCCCGCTCAGACCGGTTTTGTGCTTTCCACATCCACTGCGATCCCGCGGCCTTAAGCAGGTCGTCGCTCTATCTCTACTATAGACTAATGTAATTTAAGGTACGAACTTAACTTTGGAGACCTTATACATCCCTTTTATAAAATGTATTAATTGACAACATTTCATATTTCTGAGCCTATCATTTTAATGGTTCTCTATATTATTTTGTTTGAAAAGATGAACATGCTGTCAGTTTAATTTTTTCGCTAGGGTTTGTATTTAAATTATAATTAATTTATTAATTTTTGCTTATTCTAAAAGGGCGTAACTCCGATACTATCGCAGAATAGACACTTATCCTTTTGTCTTTTCTCTATAGAAAAAAAACTGACGTCAATTTCAAGTTGTCAATGCCAGGCCCTATTCTCCAAAATTCGATTTTCGAGGTTCGCTTTGTGCTGTTCCGCTCATACTAATAGTCATTATCTGGAGAGTGAAAGAGAAGGTATGCAACGAACTTCGAAAACAGAATTTCAGTGTTGCCCCCCTTGTACTTTGAAGTTGTCAAAAATACAAAATTATGATCGCTTATTTTTTCTCGTGAAAAAAGCAAAGGCGTTTCACCTATCCTGTGGTAGTTTTGATGAAATTAGGACATATTTTTTATTATTTTTTATTTTTTATAATAAGCGATATTAAAATTATATAAACATATTGCAGTTATCAGGAGGCAAAATGTTTTCGAACCATATATACATTTCCAGGTGTTATAAAAATGAAATGTTGTCAATTGTATTATAGGTAAGTTAAGTAGAACTTAAGTACTGTTGTAAATCTATTTTATTTTAAAAAAATGACTCTCTGCCAAGTTGGTTCTCTATTGTTTGCCCGAATTTCATATAAACTAATTTCACATGCCCGAATTTCATTTGCCATAATTTTATATTCCATAACGATATATATGTTATAATGATCATTAGCCATATTTTCATTTGCCATAATTTTTAGGTGCCATAACGATACGTTTGCCATAAATTTCATTTTTTCTATTATCAATTGTCCTAAAATCATTTGCCATAAAATTCAAACGCCATAATAATTATTTGCCATAAAAAACCCAGAATTTTGATTCTTGTAATAATAATAATAACTAATTTTAAAATGTTATTTTTTTTACTACAGGTTGTATTAATTATCTACGTTTAACAGATGTGATTTCTAGAAAGCAAACATAAATATGAACTGAATGACCCTGAGGTGAAGTCGACGGAGCTCCTATTCCGCCTAGTTTTGGCGCTTCGCGCCTTGACACCATTCTAACCTAACCTAACCTAGGTATATATTAATTGACCAGGCATGTGGCTATTTAAGGGGGCTTTGCCCCCCGAGCCCCCCGAGCCCTAAGAGATGCCTCTATTTCAGCTCTGAGGGTCGCAAGAAACCTAACGAACCTACCGTGTTTCGGTAGCAGTAAATTTCAACAGTCTGGATCTGTTTTTCCTTAATTATGGCAAATGATTGTTATGGCTTGAAATATTAGTGATTTTGAAAGTTATGGAAAGTAAAAATTATGGAAAGTGATATTATGGTATCTAATATTAGGGATGTTGAACATTACGACGTTTGAGTATTATGGCATTCAAAAATTATGGCATGTGATATTAGGGCAATTGAAGGTTATAGCCAGTGACCATTATGGCAAATGAAATTAGTACAAATGAAATTATGGGAAATGGAGGGATCCCGTAAAAGAGCCCTTGGCGGCCTATTTGCAAAATAAACTTTTGACTTTTGACTTGTTGGAGGCCTACCGAGAGCTGGTCTCCCGGTCCGTGGACGTCATTCTAAAACCTTCTGACCCCATCGGCTATCAGTCCTGGGAGCAATGTACCCCGCACACTGTCACTTCAGTTTCGCAATTCTTCTTTAGCCTATTACTTTGCTGGATTGCCTGTAAAACCTACATATTTTGCACAGGCTTAGCTATCTTGCATGTGTGCTAGCGGAGTAGCCAGTTAAAGGTTTTTTGAACAATTTTAATTTCAAACGAAATTCACGATTTCTTTTGATGAGCTTCCGATATCGGGATACCAACATTTTTGCGAAAGCAATTCATGGTAATATTATAAACGCAAAATTGTCTGTCTTTCTGTAACCTCTTCACTTTACGCTTAAACCGCTAAACTGATTTACACGAAATTTTGTATGACTATAGTTATGATCCCGGAAAAGGACGTATAATAACTTATGTCACGGAAAGGAGATGAAAGATGAAAGCTTAACTTACGACCAAGATGCGATTTACAGTGTGGGTAACATAATTTTGAGTTCCAATTGAATATTTCTCAGTAACTTTTTTGTAAGCTTTAAAAATAAGCTACAGGATAAAAGCAAGACATATTTAGAACCACACACCACTGTGAATGTTCTGTAACTTATTAATTGTTCACATTTCCCTTCCTGTAACCGCTTGTTTACCCGTAGACCAATACATACGCTCTCCATTCATGCAAGATCCGATTCAGTTAGCTAGTTGGTGTTCATGGTTGGTAGCTTTTGTCACCCTACGGCCAGTTATTGGAGCGTGACTCTCGATTGAAGCTGAGGCAGGGCAAGGATTAATCAAGAGTCGATACTATTAAAGCGATATCCTATGGGGCTACTCCGATATTCGATTTACGAAGTTCGTATTATACGTCTCTCTCAATCTCGAATTAATGACTGTTAGTGTGAGCGGAACGGCGCGAAAGGAGCTTCGAAATTCGAATTTCGGATAAGGTCGGTATTTATAATTGCTGTTGGGATATTGTGATTTTGCGATTGTCAAGTTGACTGTAGGGTACGAAGATGGTTATTAGTCTTGTTATTCAGATAACGTCTGGATCTAACTTCTACTTCACGAAATAGTGATGTCAAGTCACACAAAATACCCGCAATCTTTGAAATAATACACACAAACGCAACCAAATAAACTCGCAACTTAAGTCCGAAGTCTGAGCTGGCAACGTCGCATTTTTGGTGTTTTTTTACGATTATTTCACAGAAATTGAATGAAATTTTCAAATTTGCGTCTGTAGTGCACTTCGTTTTTAGTGTATTTATGTGTGCAGTGCAATGATTAATCGTAATGGACTTTTATTTTCATATTAAAGGGATAAAATACTAAGTACATCTCGTTTAATAAGAAAATAAAACTCCATCACAATCAATTATTGCACTAGACACATTAATACACTAAAAACGAAGTGCACTACAGACGCACATTTGAAACTTTCATTCAATATCTGTGAAATAATCGCAAAAATCACCAAAAATGCGACGTTGCCAGCTCAGTAGGGACGCACCCTCTTAAGGGTGGTCTTTTTCACACATTTTCAGCTTTGTAAAGTTCCGGTTATCTAAAGTGTCAGTTGTCTATGATGACGTCTTTATCTGTTTCGTAGTAGTAAATAGAGACTGACGGAAACTGAAACTTAACAGAGAGTGGTGATGCAGGCCTTAAGCCTAGCAGTTAGGATGCTAAAACTGCTTTGCTTTTTTTAATACATTTTGCAAGGAATTGGTTAATTTCTTGAGACTAAAAAATTATGACATTTAGGTTACAGCCTTACTTCTCTCCGGCCTTGGATCTGTGTCCGGCGTGAAGAAGTCCAACTTAGCGGACTCGTTGTACACGTTGTACATGGTGGCGTTGCAGGTGACGCGCAGCCTGCCGCTCGGGAACAGCTCCGGCGTGACCTTCAGCTCCACCGCAACGCTGGTGGAGTACAGCCCACTCTCCGAGGGCTGGAAGCTGGTCTCTGATGAACGGTGCTGGAAACGAGAGGTAATGATTTAGAAGACTAGCTTGCCAGTGGCTTATGCTCGGGTACAGGGCCGCACCCCTGTACTCGCGCGAGCGAGGACTCAGTTAAGCGGTCGGTCTTTACTCTAGTATAAGATTTAGAAGATTTGTGGGCAGTGCCACAATAAAGACATCTCTCTCCAGGCAGATGTCATGTCTGGGGACCGAAGTCCGAAGGAAGATGGTTGGTCGTTGGTGTGATGTAGAACAATATGACAGATGTCATTAGAACTGGCGCTAGTCTACTCGTGAGCCGTAGTAGTTATGTAGTGGAAAACTAGGCGGCACTGGGGTCGCTACAAATTGATTGTTAATAATGATAACATAAGACATTATTATCAACCGGATGTAGACTGCGATTACTTAACGAGCTTGATACAGTTGCACGCATCATGATCACGGAGACTCATGGAGCTCTTAAAAGGTAATCGCGGCCGTTAATTATGTCTGAAGCTGGCTAATAGCGATCATCTTCATCCATCATCTTATCCAGCCAATTTACGTCACACTATTGAACACAGGCCTCACAGAATGATAGGGTTTGAGCTATAGTTCTCAAATCTTCCCAGTGCAGATTGGGAACTTTGCAAACATCATTGCTCAATGAGAATTCGCGCTTCAGCTTCTTAAGAACAGAAACTCTTGAAGTAGATCCAGAGTCAAGTGCGAAGGCCGCAGTTTCACTTACCGCGAAAATGTCATCTACCCATCTCTAGTAACAATGTCATCTTCCTAGTGTTTTTCCCGGCATTTGCCACGGCTCAGTGAGCCTGGCGTCCGCTTTGACAATCTAATCCCAAGAGGCACTAGATTTTACAGAAGCGACTGCCATCTGACCTTCCGACCCAGAAGGGTAACTAAGCCTTATTGGGATTAGTCTGGTTTCCTCACGATGTTTTCCTTCACTGAAAAGCTCATGGTAAATTTCAAATGTAATTTCGCACATGAATTCCATAAAACTCAGAGGTGCGAGCCCGGGATTCGAACCTGCAACCCTCCTGCTTGAGAGGCCACAGGTCAAACCACTAGGCCACCGCGGCTTTTTTATCTCTTAATATTGTGTTCTTTGTATAATTTTATGCACTTTGCAACTTCTGTGGTGAAATAAAGTTAGGTATTCTTATCCTTAGAAAATTGAGGGATAGTTGGTCTCACCGGTTCATCGTTGATGTAAATCGTAAGGTTTGCCGGCGGCTTTGCCGGCGACGAGGTACAGTTGGCCCTCAGCAGCTCCCCTGGTTGGTACCGCTCCTTCTCCGCCATCAGCACTGGTGGATACATTGGTGTCGCTGGAATCAGTAATAACATCTGAATTACCAACTGTATTATTATCTGGAACATCTACTTCGTGACATACATACATAGGTGTACCTACATACATACACATATCACGTCTATATCTCTTATGGGGTAGACAAGGCCACGGTTAGCATAATTGTGGGCATATAGGTGGAAAGGGGAGTCATAATAGTGATGGGTTGCTAGCCGCATCGCCTTTATCATGATTCCTAAGATTTTCACCCAATTCCCTCAATGGGCTTTTACCATCTGCGCGTGAACAGAAGCAACTGGTACATTCTATTTACTTTGCTCCCAGACCAGTATGGTGGAATGGTTTTAGCTATTATTTTTAGTTATGGATCTACTGCGAGCGAACGTAAACTGAATCGGGATTGAATCATATTAAGACGTCATGGTAACCCGTCTGTGCTTTGAGTCAGAGATGCCTTTGTCAATAATAAAGCGATGTCACTTAATTTGGGAACGTGACCTACTTTGACAAAGATGATTAAATCCGAATCAAGGTGATGACAGTGATATTCAATAATCCATTAATCAATGTCTTATACATCTGTATACAAAGACGCATTCCTACGAATGTATAGGTACTCAGAAGTTAGGACTTCATACTCTTTAAATATTCGAGGAAAATTTTAATACTAAGTATTGGGTATAATATTTCTAAACTACACGGAAAATTAGAACACAAGGAAAAATCCGAATTTCGGATTTTTCTATGTGTTCTAATTTTAAGTGTCGTTTAGGAATATAATTTCTAACGGTAAAACCGTAAAAGTACCTAAACATAAAAAAAAACAAAAAGTCAAATTCTTGATTATGCTTAGTAGTACGCCTTTACTTCAGGAAAATTCTTATATTTATTACTTATTTATCCGAAATTCTATGGCATACAGCTGGAGTTTTTTTTTTTAAAATGAAACATTTAGCTAAGACTAGAATATTCTCGAAGCTGAGCTCCTCAAATTTACAGATAACTCTGGTAATTGAAATCAATGACGATGGTCAATTTATTGACTGCAAAATACATGCATAAAATTATATCGATGTTTTTTGATTTCGCAAAGTAAATTTTGAGCGCAAACTCCATTGCGGATTGCTCAATGATTCTATTCGAGCGATGTTGCAGGACAGTGAATAAAATTTTAACGACTCGAATAAAAACTTTGAGGATGGGCAATTATGATGTTCAAAAAGTTTCTATTGTCATTGAGAAAAATAAAAATTTTGAACTACCTAACTTTGTCTTAGTTTTCCATTCTTCGAATTTACTTTCGACTATCGGAAAGTTTTTTATTTTAAACTATTAGATAACAAAAATGTAGCTCAATATTAAAAATTCGAAAGTTTGTGAGAATAAATCTAGGATAATGTTTGTCACCCTTTCACGTCAGAACGGGTGAATGGATCTGAATAAAAATTGACACAGAGATAGATTATAGTCTGGAATAACACATAAGCTACTTTTATCCCGGAAAATTATTTAGTTCCCGCGGGATAGCTATAAATAAATTAACCAGCTGTTTTTAGGGAGGCAAACAGCTTGTTATTTATATTGTTTCATCATCATTATTATCAGTAGTAAGATGGCTTTTCAAAATGTTACCTAGCTTACCAACACTTCGCCTTTTAGTACGCGGCGGAGCCCCTCTTTTGCCCGAATTTCAAATGCCATAATTTGTAATGTTTGCCATAATGATCATTTGCCATAACCCTTGTTTTCTCTGAAACCGTAATTTTTTCAGGAGCATTGTAATGGCAATCCTGTAGAACTCCATAGGTTAGGTTAGGTTTGTTTCATAACAATCCTGTATAATTAACAAATAAAGAGAAAAAAGAGTTATGGCAAATGATCATTATGGCAAACAATACATTTATGGCATATGAAATTCGGGCAAACGATAGAGACCCCTTAAGACCGAATAATATTACTCTGCATGCCTACTTAAAAAAGCTATTTAGCATTATCTGGACTCGCACATTATTGTTTTGAACATCTAAATGGACATAAAATTATGCAAATAAAGAATTTCATTTCAGTTCATTTCATTTAGCAGAGGAAGAGGTAATGTTTCTGAATACATTCTGCGCCCCTTACCAAACACAATTGGCTTCTCAGATTAATATTTCCAGCGTTAATAAACCTGACCGTCGTAAAACCGCTATCACCGCTTCTGCGGTCAGTTCGAAGTTTGATTTAACATCCTTCGGTCTGACTTTGAAGTTCCTGTAGTTGTTTGAAACTGTACCAGGTATTAATAATTATGAATATTCATTAAAAAAATGTAACTGAATTGAGAACCTCCTTTTTTTGAAGTCGGTTAAAAAAGAACGAGTGCGTGCTGGACCAAACGAGGCCCAGTTTAAAAGTCCTGCAAGTTTCATAGCATTGCCAGCACGGCTAGCAAGAGTCCGCGCGAGAGCTGGTGTCGCATGCGAGATAGACTACCCGTCTCTTTCTTGAACAAATAGTAAGGATAGGACAGGTAGGCTATCTCGCGCGAACTCGTGCTAGCCATGCAGTATGCTTAGTGTAAGTTTTCGGTCACAAAATACGTCTACCCATCTCTTTCTTGAACAAATAGTCAGGATAGGACAGGTAGGCTATCTCGCGCGAACTCGTGCTAGCCATGCAGTATGCTTAGTGTAAGTTTGCGGTCACAAAATACATCTCGAACGCGTTTGTGTTAAAATGTCAAACACTATGAGATCTGAGCCTCTAGTGTAAGTTTTCACACGAACGAACGTCTCGAACGCGTTCACGTAAAAGTCTCAATTACTATGGAAAAATTGGCAGCGCCACTTGCGGATCGAAACGGCAACAAACTGTTCTCATAGTATTTGACATTTTAACGCAAACGCGGTCTAGACGTGTTCTGTGACCGAAAACATACACTAAGCATACAGGCCTCTTGTGTAAGTTTTCGCATATAAAAACGTCTCGAACGCGTTCACGTAAACGTCGCAATTACTATGGAATAATTGGCAGCGCCACTTGCGGATCGAAACGGCAACAAACTGTTCTCATAGTATTTGACATTTTAACGCAAACGCGGTCTAGACGTGTTCTGTGACCGAAAACTTACACTAAGCATACAGGCCTCTACTGCCGTGGTATATCTATAATGCCGTTATCTACCTAAACCCAATTTTGAGTTAAGAGCGAAAAATGCAGTAAAAATTTAAACCTATGTAACTTCTCGATGACAACACCGATTTGAGACCTAAAAGCACCAAAAAATATATCAAGTAAAATACTTTTTAAGTGTATTTCTATCATATTGTAAATATAATTTAATTATATGAAAAAACCCTTTTTTCGTTTTATTGAATCATTTATGTTTCTAATTTCTCAAGGATAATTAACTAAAATGCCGCTAAGTATACCTTAACGGCATTATAGCGTATTATTGTGAGATAACGGCACTTTAGTCTAATTTTCAAGACAAAACTATTTTTAGTTTTATTTTAAAATGCCGTTACTGGCTCATAACGTACACAAAGTCAAGAGATAAGTGTCCCAAATGTTAATCTATAATGCCGTTAAGTCGCTTTAATCACATTTAAGTCTAGTGGTAGCTTCACAAAATTGTAAAAAAATAATGACAATAAAATATTTAAAGTACTTTAACCGCTTTACAGTGTGCAAAAGATCGAATAACGGCAATCTAGTGAAGGAATCATCGGAAAAAATAAAACCAAAAATGTAACTTAATGAACCTTAACGGCTATATTAACTCACAATGTTACTTAACGGCAGTTATGCTTATTACAAATGAGAAAAAGAGGTAAATAACGGCATTTTTACTAAAATTATTTCCGAAACTATTCAACATATCAAAAAACCGCGAATATAGGTCGATAGAGATTTTTTTTCTTATTACTGTACCATTCAAAGTTGAAAATCGCCCGGATGTCAGTTAACGGCATTTTAGTTATACCACGGCAGTCTAGTGTAAGTTTTCGCATATAAAAACGTCTCGAACGCGTTCACGTAAACGTTGCAATTACTATGGAATAATATGAAAACTTACACTAAGCATACTTGGTCGTGATGCGAACGGGTTAGAAGTCGTCGACCCAATGCCGCAATGTATTTAATATAATTTGCAGGATTATTCTTGGAAGTTGACTAGTCGCGGGCAACAGCTAGTACAATATACCTATGTATATTGTACTAGCTGTTGCCCGCGACTTTCTCTGCATAGAATTCATTTATCGCTGTTGCGCGGAAACTACGCAATTTACCGGAATAAGAAGTGGCCTATTGTGTTATTCCTGACATACCTCTATTATAACACCTCTCTTTTTGCGTAGGGGGTTAAAACTTACTTAGTTTAACTTAAGTTTCCACTACTTTGACACCGACGTTTGCTTTCAGCGAAAACGTTTGGAAATTTAAATCAAATTGGCGCTAACTAGAGCCAAGGCAAACCGCAAATTGAGAATCGAACTTCGTTAACTTTGCCCCCGAGGTACGGAAATTTTTAGTTTCCCTTTGGACCATTAATTCATTCTGTCAAGTTAAGGCCATTCTGTTCTAAGAAAAGTAAAGTAGGTACGAGTAAGTTAGCTAATGAATGATTCTATTGGATTTATAAGAGTACCTATGACCTAAAGGTTAGTGACCCTGGCGGCCCGAAACATGTCGAGCATCAATCGCTGTTTATACGTGAGTTACGCTTAGTGTAATTGTGTTGAATCTCATGGTAGTTTCATTGAATGTGAATACTTTCCATTTTAAACTAGCTGAAAGTGAAATAGTGATCCTCTAGAAGCCCAGATTTCTGTAGTCAAAAATTTTATGCTCTTTTTAGAAGTTTCATTTTTCATCAAGGTTGATGAACTTTAAAAAGGCCTTTGAGCGACGAAAGGTACATCATTATCAATATAGGCTATACTAATGAGATGAAAGGACCGATGACATGATCACATGAAGAGGAAAACCCTTTGCACAACACTTACTGTAGAAGGCTAATAAAACATAGTCTCCAGACCATTATCAGGACCTACCTATGACATCGATGAACTTGTATGCGATGGCAGTTGTGAAGGATATGTCTGCTGTCACCTCACAGCTGAAGTTGCCAGCGAGGCTGAGGTCAAGACGCCGGAGCACTACCTGCTCTCCATCCGACCTGTTGGTCTAGAAAGAAAAGTTCGAGTTAGGTTAGGTTATATTTTACGAGAACGTTAATAAATAAATAAATCTCGGGACAATTGACACCAATTCTGCCGTGGTATATCTATAATGCCGTTATCTACCTAAACCCAATTTTGAGTTAAGAGCGAAAAATGCAGTAAAAATTTAAACCTATGTAACTTCTCGATGACAACACCGATTTGAGACCTAAAAGCACCAAAAAATATATCAAGTAAAATACTTTTTAAGTGTATTTCTATCATATTGTAAATATAATTTAATTATATGAAAAAACCCTTTTTTCGTTTTATTGAATCATTTATGTTTCTAATTTCTCAAGGATAATTAACTAAAATGCCGCTAAGTATACCTTAACGGCATTATAGCGTATTATTGTGAGATAACGGCACTTTAGTCTAATTTTCAAGACAAAACTATTTTTAGTTTTATTTTAAAATGCCGTTACTGGCTCATAACGTACACAAAGTCAAGAGATAAGTGTCCCAAATGTTAATCTATAATGCCGTTAAGTCGCTTTAATCACATTTAAGTCTAGTGGTAGCTTCACAAAATTGTAAAAAAATAATGACAATAAAATAGTTAAAGTACTTTAACCGCTTTACAGTGTGCAAAAGATCGAATAACGGCAATCTAGTGAAGGAATCATCGGAAAAAATAAAACCAAAAATGTAACTTAATGAACCTTAACGGCTATATTAACTCACAATGTTACTTAACGGCAGTTATGCTTATTACAAATGAGAAAAAGAGGTAAATAACGGCATTTTTACTAAAATTATTTCCGAAACTATTCAACATATCAAAAAACCGCGAATATAGGTCGATAGAGATTTTTTTTCTTATTACTGTACCATTCAAAGTTGAAAATCGCCCGGATGTCAGTTAACGGCATTTTAGTTATACCACGGCAGAATTGACCTAGTCCCAAACTAAGCATAGCTTGTGATATGGGCACTAGACAACGGATAAACATACTTATATAGATAAATACATACTTAAATACATATTAAACATCCAAGACTCGAGAACAAACATTCGTATTTATCAAACAAATATCTGCCCCGACCGGGGATCGAACCCGGAACCTCAAGCTTCATAGTCAGGTTCTCTAACCACTAGGCCATCCGGTCGTCAAACGTGGTTAGCTAAGTTGGTGTGCCTGCGAAGCAAGCGGCTCGGGTGCGAATCCTGGTAAGGGCGTTATTTTTGTAACATGAGCACGAATATAATTTGTTTCTGAGTCATGGATGTTTCTATCTATTTAAGTATGAAGTTATATCAAAATCTTGTTTCGTAATAAACAAAACTCCTAAAATTAAGAGTTTTTAATGATTCACGGTTAAGTTCATTCGAAATATTATAAACGGGATGTGACGGGGTGTGACTCCTAAAATTGTTAAGTATGTATTTCTCTATACATATAATAATTGTATAATTATCGTTGTCTAGTACCCATAAAACAAGCCTTACTTTGGGACTAGGTCAATTTGTGTGAATTGTTCCCTAATTCCTATCCCCTATCCCTACTTAAAATTATTAATGCGAAAGTAACTCTGTCTGTCGGTCTGTTTGTCTGTCTGTCTGTCTGTCTGTCTGTCTGTCTGTCTGTCTGTTACCTTTTCACGCCTAAATCGCTGGGACCGATTTCGTTTAAATTTGGTATACAGATAGTGTGAGTCCCGGGAAGGACATAGGATAGTTTTTATCCCGGAAAATTGCATAGTTCCCGCGGGATAGCGATAAGCGACTTCTGTACAGACGGAGTCGCGGGCAACAGCTAGTATTTAATATAAAAAAAATGCAGGTTGCAGTCAAGGTCAAAACATGGGTTTGCGGTTGCTAAAATATTGTTAACATCAATCGTATGGTGGCAATAATAGAGGTCACTTATGCATACATTTTTTTGTCACATTTTGGTATACTTACACGTAGAAATAGCCCAAGCCCTCTCATTCTGAGAGGAGGCCTGTGGCCAGCAGTGGGACCTATATAGGCTGGAGATGATGATGATGGCACGTAGAAAAATTGGCTAACTTGTTAAGCTATATCAAGTAAAATGTCGTTAGCATAAAAGTCGATTCCATACAGTTTCAGTTCGCATAGTGTAGACTACAAGTTTAATCGCTTTGAGCTGACTACGTGTCGTTCAGAAGTGCTCTTATAAACTTGTCCGACAGAGCGACACTACAGAAACGTGGCGCAGACGTCGTTCCGAAGCCCAATTTGGTTTTACTGATCCGATAAAGCAAAGGTGAGGGCGTATTCGACGCGAAGAAGATTTTCTGCGAGCCAGGGAATATTGCGAACGCCCGCCAGTTCGTTTGCTCTCCAATATTGGCATAGGTTGATTAGGTTTTTGAAGAATTAGGTGTTGTTTGATATGACGGCGGTGAAATTGCAAAATTTTCAAGATCAATTATAGTACTGTGTACGGTGAATTGGTAGAGCTATCGTCGATATAAAATGATATATTTTACTTAACATACATACATACATACATATCGTCACGCCTCTTTTCCACAAGGGTAGGTAGAGACTACTTATAATAATAATAATAATAAAGCCTTTTTATTTCCCATAAACCTTACTTACAATTCTTGTTTCACTTAACTTATTATTAGTAAATACCTAATTTTAGTGTTATGTAATTTAAACTTAATAACTATTAATTTATTTAATTCATAGGAACCCCTTTTGGTAGGGTGTAGGCCTCCTCCAATTTATTCCATTTTTTCCTATCTTGAGCTATCTCTATCCAGTTATTTCCTATCAACTTTTTTATGTCATCCGCCCACCGTTTTTGTTAAGTAAGTAGTGCCGAGAGACTACTTACTTAACAATTATTATTATTTTATTTTACTTAACAATTTCAGCAAAAACAGTTTGTTACAATCGGTGACAGTATTCAACTGTGTTTTTTTTGGATAACGTTAATCGGCGTCAAATACAAATAAATAAATGCGACAGTACCCGGGCGTTGTACGTCTCGCTAGAGAGGCTATTTCAAAATATTCGAAATTCAAAGTTCGTTTTCTGCTGTCCCTCTCACTTTCTTATAAATGACTACTAGTTAGAATGGACCGGCACGAAACTAACTGCGAAATTTTAACTTTGCAGTAGGTAGGCTTTATGTTCACAGACTGCGAAAATACTGACTGTATTGTTTGTTGGCTAAGGTTCAATGTCAAAGAGAAGTTTCACTAGCATACTCCTATGTGACAAGTGACAGTTCAAAATGCGCGCCGATAAAATTTGGACGAGTTTATAATCATCACTTGTCACCAAAAATTGCTGGAACTTTTTCAGCGAAGAATTATTCAACACTCCGTAATGAAAATGGACCTGTATTATTCTCCCGATGGTCAGACTATTTCTGACCATATTTCAGCAAGAGATAACGCGGTTTTGGCGTGACGAGGTGGTGAACAAACCAGCGAGAGACGTTCACTTTCGCATTTATAATCCTAATATAAATTGTATAGATAGCCTAGAATGACGCGGCTTTTCGGAAAAAATTCAAGTGATTTTGATGAATCTATTTTGCGTGAATAAATGTCAAAAACGAAGATGGACTAACTCAACGAGTTTCCCTTTGCGGCTTTCCGTTTTATAGAATAAATGGCAGAGTATTCTATGTATAGGCTGTTGGCGGCCTTATTCGAGTTAGCAGACGTTGGACGGAGTATTTCCATTTTGTTTCACGTTATCTTATATCTTTCTTGAGTTAATTTTAATCAAGGCTGAATAAAGCTTTGATACTCTACACTGTTATCATTACACAGACATCAAACGGAAAATGGCGCACTATTCTAGAGCTTATATTAAAATTTGGCTTTTCGTAAGCTTTCCTTGCTTTGTTGTACTAATTGCCAATCTGTATTTTTGCTGGCATGTTCAGATTCCAAAAACAGGAGGATTTTCTGTGTATTTCTGTCTATATTGTTGGTAGTCTGCAAACCAATTTCGTTGTTTTCCTTTGTTCGGTTGCAACCAATGTAACAATCCATATCGATTTTATCAAAATTGTTTGCGTATAACAAACATCGATACATCCTCACAATTTTTTGTGTTTAAAATTATAAAGTTTAATTGAAATTCAATGAAATTTTATCAATACTTACGTCAACGTAAATTCCAAGCAATCCAAACTCCTTCGTGCTTGGAGACTCTTGTGGCGTATACCTGATGAAAAATCACGTACTTATTTCTCAAGTAAGTATAATTATGTACAGGTGCTCCCACACTAAGTTGAAGTACAGTTATTTAAGTGTTGATAACTTTACACACAATTTTGTCATAGAACATTGTTAAACTTGTATAACAATATTTAGCTGTTAACAGCGTTTATTTTTGCTGAGCTGGCAACGTCGCATTTTTTTGGTGATTTTTTTTACGATTATTTCACAGAAATTGGATCAAAGTTTGAATTGTGTGTCTGTTGTGTTCTTCGTTTTTAATGTGTCACTTTTATTTTCGTTTAACACATACACACACACATAAATCACGTCTTTATCCCTTACGGGGTAGACAGAGCCTAAGGTAACAAGATCTACAGGCCACGTTTAGCAAGACTGTGGGCGCATAGATGGAAAATGGAATCAAAATAGTGATGGATTGCTAGCTGCATCGCCTATAACAGTCATGATTCCTATGATTTTCGCCCATTCCCTCGATGGTCTTTTACCATCTGCGCGGGAAGAGAAGCAACATGGTACATGCTATGTTTTTTCTTTTCTCCCAGACCAACATGGAAGACAAAGAAAAAAAAGAAAAATATTCGTATTAAAAGGATAAAATAATATAATTATCTCGTTTAGTAAAAAAATAAAAGTCCATCACGATTAATTATTGCATTGAACACATTGATACACTCAAAACAAAGAACACAACAGACGCACATTTCAAACTTTCATTCAATTTCTATGAAATAATTGTAAAAAACCACCAAAAGTGCCACGTTGCCAGCTGAGTTTAATAAACCCTTTAAGCTGTTTGTGGCTGGCTGTGTGGCACCAATTGGTCTAGTTTTACTCTTATAGCTCTCTTGCAACTGCAAAAGCTTCCAGTGTTGTATCGCGTATTCTGTGGTTAAACCCAGAGGCGTCTCTAGCCCTTGTGGCGCCCGTGCAACCAGTACCCTGGCGCCATAGTTACGGGCGCAGGGCCTTTGAGAGCGCCGGCGCCGCGAGCGACGCATCTTTGGAGGTGCCGCATTAGAGGGCGCTCGGCGCCCCCTTTAGACCCGGCGCCCGTGTGCGCCGCACACCCTGCACCATAGGTAAAGACGCCTCTGGTTAAACCATCTTGCATTTGCCACCGATGTAGGGTTTGCCGTTGACGGATACATCAAGGAGGACTTGATGATGTAAGGTACAAAAATGTCTTACCTGTAGAACTCATGGTTCCCTCGGTACCACTTGACTGAGTACACAGGCGCCCCTTGCATGTCTCGGTAGCAGATTATTGAGGCAGTCTCATTTCGGATAACTATCGGAGGTTCGACTAGAATTTTGACGTCTCGTAGGCTGGATACATCTGTAACAAAAGGTGGGAATGAGTAAGAGATGCCATGAATTTGCGACCTAAAAAGAATTGTTCATCATCGTCATGTCAGAAAGACGTCCACTGCTGGACATAGCTTCCCCCAAGGCTCTCCACTCAGACCGATCTTTCCGCATCCACCGCGATCCCGCGATCCTAATCAGGTCGTCGCTTCATCTTGTTGGAGGCCTACCTATGACACAGAAAATTACTTCTGGCCGGACTTGAACCTATGTCTCTGGCGTAATAACCTGCTGTCCTAGCAAAGCTAAAAATATTGGTAGCTATGTACAAATCAGAGCAGCTGTACCTGTATTTTTTGTGTGAATGTCAATATTGTAATTCTTCCCTGGCATTTTACAAGAACACTAAGTAAACGTTTTGTTCCTATTACCTCGATGACATTCTCTTAGCCTTTTCTAGAATATCTCTAGAGAATTTCTGTTACTTTTTGTAATATAATGCCCATTTATGTTGTGCTGTATTTTGGTAGCAAAATTATTTTTCATAAAAACAGAAAAGTTTTAAAAGGCAGCTTAAATAATTTTAACGAAGTTTCTAAGAATTATAAACTAATTTTCCTTAGGAACGCGACGGCCCGTTTTTACGAGTGCAAATTTCACGGGGTGTAAATTGGCAGAACAATGCTTTGAACAAGGTATAGGTTTACATTTAAAAACAAACCGGTGTCGTGTTCGTACTTTGTTAGGTAAAGTTTATAAACGTAAATGATTTAAATATTGTGTGGTACCTAATATTACCATTACCGTGCAAAGATAATCATACTTTCATTAGATACCTAACTGTAATAAATAAATCAATTAACAAGGATGCAAATAATTGATCCTCATAATATCCGCATTTGAGTCTCTAGCATCCTTTATAATTAATCTTTATATAATCTGTTATTAAAATTAATAAATAAACTTTTTCTAAACCATCCGGATCGCTACCACCATCTTATTCGCTAATCCTGCCGCTAAGCAGCATTGCAACTGCGGCAAAATATCAAGAGCTCTTAAAAAGGTAATCGCGATCTATGTCCTGTTTAAACTATGTTTAAAATGATATACAAACATGTATGTAATGTATGGAATCAGCTGGCTAGCGGCACTAATTTTTCCGAGTGGTACAATTTATGAATCTTCCAAAAACTTGCCTTTCCTTTCCGTAAAACACCAGCAACGCACTTTTATTCCGTCTATGAGATGGACGTCCATGGGCGGCGGTGATTGCTTCCCATCAAGTGACTCTAATACTCGTTTGCCCCGTATTACGTAAAAAAAATGCTTTCACGCTTTTTTCGAACACAATAAAAAAATCTTAGGAAATTGGATTCCCTTTTTCACGTGATTTGTGTGAATTTGTGTTGTGTGTTAAGTGCCAATTAGGTATCAGCGTGACCCCAAACATTGATCTTGGAAGTAAAAAATACTTTTATCGGATTAGAATCAACTCGGTTTTAAAATCAAACAAAGTTGCCACTGGGTCAGGAGTTGGGATTCGTAAAATTAAATAAAAGTTTCAAGTTTTCAAAAGTTTAAGCCGCGATGTTTTTCAACTGCCCTCCCTGGAGAAATCAGAGGCGCTCTATCCGGTCGGGACCGAGTTCTGATTTCCAGATATGAGCACGGACTACTAACACGATTACTATTTACCCCCTTATTCTTAAAAAGTTGCAGAACTGTAATTCCTAATGTTGTGTTCCTTACCCGAAGGGTAAAAACGGGACCCTGTTACTAAGATCGCTGTCTGTCTGTCTGTTCGTCTGGCACCAGACTGTATCTCATGAACCGTGATAGACAGATGAAAATTTCACAGATGATGTATTTCTGTTGTCTGACTCGCACTTGGCCGTTTCTTTTTAATTATTACTATGCCTGTCTGTCAGTAAAAGACAGGTTAAAAATATGATCACACTTTAACTCGGTAAAAAATGTAACCTAACCTAACCCAGCGGGATTTTGCACGATTTAATGTCACCAAAAGCTGAGTATCTCTTCCTTATTTTCTCGTACGAATAAAAGGTTGAATGGCTCGTAAGTCTGCGTAAGTGTCGAAGACTTAAACCACACTCGGCCGTCAATAAGCCAATAAAACCTACAAAACCAAGCTACGTATGTCTATTAAGGTTGTTATAAACACACTGGCGAGACTCAAACGCAGGATGTAAGAAAACAGCATTTGTTTATAGTGCATCGGAATAAACTGGTTTGTATTGTTTTGAGGAGGTTCATCTGATAAGTATGGAAATGTTCCCCTAAAAACCGGTTTAAAAATAACGGTTACATGAACGATACCGAAACGGAAAGGTTTTGCACCAAGTTCATTTAACAGCGTTAGGCTATAATATTTATCTATGTTACTTTTCTAAAATTTGGTTTCTAGCAAACTAAAACTAGCAAAGTTAAATCTTGAAATTTATTACATCCCAAGTGAAATAAACAGAACTTGGCACCCATCAATTAATTTTTCGCGAAGTCAATAACAATGCAATTATTTTTAATATGGAACTTGGCTATCATTCCACATTTATGTTTTTGATGGGATATTTTATCGTAAGCTAAAATCTTTTTTTATTTCTTTCTTTGTAACGGTTTGGAAATTTAACCGGTATCAGAGCGTTGCTTCGGCGGACATTTTGGATAATTCTCGCCGTGGTGCCAGAGTGGTCGCCAGCGCGCCGACCCGCGCCGGATTGACCTGTCTAATGTACTAGAAAATGGAATTTTCCTGCGTGTGCTCGGATAAAATCGTGACTTATTACTACCCACCTACCTACGTTTGCTTACAACTCAGCAAATCTCTTTGTGAGGTGTAATTCTGTGTTATTCTAAAGAGAAAACATTTTTGTATTTCTGTATTTTTTATTCATGTCTGGGAACAAAGAAAAAACTTAGAAATGTACCTACCAGTTGCTTTTCCTTTTGCACCACATAAACCTTTTTCTTTCCTTCTTTCTTTTCTTCCCGCGCATCGAGAGAAAGTTTTAAGAACAACGTTATAGGCGATGTGGCTAGCAAGCCATCACTATTTTGATTTCCTTGTCCACCTATACTACGCCCACAATTACGCTAAACGTGACCTTCCTTTGGATTTTGTTACTCTAGGCTCTGTCTAGGGATAAAAGCTTGATTTATGTTTTTTTTTTGTATTCGACTAAATCTAACTAATAATTATAAATGTGAAAGTATGGATGGAGAGATGGATGGATGGATGTTTGTTTGTTACTCAATCACGCCAGAACGGCCCAACGAATCTGGATGAAATTCGGCACATCGTTAGAGAAAAATCTGGAATAGCACATAGGCTACTTTTTATCCCGGAAAATTCCCGCAGGATAGCGATAAACGAATTCATTGCAGACGAAGTCGCTGGCAACAGCTAGTATTATATATGTCAGGATCGTAGCAAATGGAACAAAGTAGTCTCTGCCTACCCCTGTGGGAAAGAGGCGTGACGGTATGTAGTCGTCTATTTCGATCACATCCGTTACCTGGGGCTTTAACGTGGCGTCTTAGAGGATGCATCCGTGCTGAGCTCGCAACGTCGCATTTTTGGTGATTTTTTGCGATTATTTCACACAAATTGAATGAAAGTATCAAATATCCGTCTGTAGTGCACTTCGTTTTTAGTGTATTAATGTGTCTATTGCAATGATTCATCGTGATGGATTTTTATTTTCTTACTAAACGAGATATAGTGTTTTATCCCTTTTATACGAAAATAAAAGTCCATCACCATTAATCATTGCATTAGACACATTGCTACACTAAAAACGGAGTGCACTACAGACGGATATTTGATACTTTCATTCAATTTCTGTGAAATAATCGCAAAAATCACCAAAAATGCCATGTTGCGAGCTCAGCACGGATGCACCCTCTTAATACGTTTCAATACCGATTCTCCGTCATTTTTGACACTTCTAGTGTGGATCTGACAGCGATCGATCCAACTTTGGCTTTTTTTTTTTTTATAAACAGGAAGGCAAACGAGCAAGTGTGGGTCACCTGATGGTAAGCGATCACCACTGCCCATACACACCCGCAACCCGGAGTGATTGCAGATGCGTTACCAACCTAGAGGGCTAAGATGAAATGGCTCTTGTGCCTGTAATTTCCCCGGCTGTCTTACTCTCCACACCGGAACACAGCAGTGCAAGCACTACTGCTTAGCGGCAGGATTAGCGAGTAAGATGGTGGTAACGATCCGGACGGACCTTGCACAAGGTCCTACCACCCGTATCGGAGTTGAATGGCAATAAGACGTCATCTTCAGGCCCCTGAAACTTTATAGTCAGGTTTTCTAACCGCTAGGCTATCCGTTAATTAAATATAACCATCTATTTTCTAATACGCGGTGCCTTTGCTCTCTCATTGCATTGGTTATGTAACCACCAAGACAATATTGACTTACTCGTACCTGTAATTATCCGCATTAAGCCTTTGATGGTACATAAACTACAGGTAGCTATTCCATTATGGTTGCTAATCAAACATACACATATATGCAACGCATATGTAGCTTTTCGCGATAAAGACAATAGCAATCAATAAGCTTTATTAGATATAAGTTCGCCTTGGTGTGTATAATATTTAGTCTGTTTCGTCAATAGGGGATATGCATTTAAAAATATCACATTTCTTTATGAAATATGAAAATATCGTAAAAGAAATTACAAAAAGTGAAATTAAAGGTAATATCGGTCAAGAAATACGAAAAATATAAGAGTTTTAAACTAGGTACTAATGACTAATGAGTCAGCGATTAGAAAGAGAGATTCGATATGACATGTGTGACGTCATTATGTCACAACGCCCTTTTAAACTCCATAATAAATTTCCATTTTCCTAAAAAAGATAGATACAAATCTTTGATAGCTTATTATCTCGGTTATTTTTATAGTTATTTGAAAAATATTTTTTTATTTTGTTTATCACATAAAACGAGTTTTACTGAATGCCATGAAATAATCATGAATATTTCCTATTGTGTCTTTTTCTTTATTTTAGCATAGTGTGCTGGTCACAAGTAGTCGTAGATCATTATGTTATTTTATTAACGTTTGGCACACAAACTATATCTTATAATACACGCTTAAGAACATTTTATTTTATTAATAAATCTGGCTGCTATTTTTCTAGTAGCCTGGTCCTAAAATACAATAAGTATATTTAATTCAAAACCGATGAATTAAACAGAACAAAGCTGGAGCTGACGTTTCTAAAATGTAAATTTCTTACTAAATGACTAAGTTTAGTATTTTGTTCTTGCAAAATAACCAAATACTCGCTTAGAAAATTCTTAGTAATTGCCAAGACCTTTTTAACTAAATAAAAATAAACAATTATGATTTCTCTAACAAGGTCCAATTAAATCCTGGTATTAATGGTGCGTTTTACCAGCGTATTAGTATAAAAGAAACATTAATTAAATACATAATAAATAGGTACTTAATCATAAAAAGCATTAATTAAAAAACAAAACCTACCAAAATTTTTCCAACCCAAAAACTTCAATACCTGTACTACCTACCTAAAAAAACAACAAAGTCGCCACTATTCTCTTCAACAGCTTTCATTCTTGTAATAATAATTATACTTTATAACGTTATATATCCTCCAAATAACAAGCTTCCATCAGGTCTAATAAGATATACTTATTTATCGTAAGAGCCGTATACCACGTAATTATTAGAAATATTTCGGTAAAACATTAATATGAAGAAATGGAATTGACCGCTTAAATGAACCGTGAGATGCGTTTATTTTCTCCCTCTTGTTAAGAGAATGAAGGTTATTATTTTTCCCTATTTCTAGGGAAATAATAAATAAGTAATGACACAGAAAATTGGTCTGTGTAATTTACAAGCTCGTATTGTAGGTTTGCTTAGGACCACATAAGTTAATTTAGAATTGGGCGTTTCTCGTGATAAAACAAACAAGTAAGAAATTACAGAACAAAGCTGAAACTCACGACAGAAACTTAATGACGACACGACCTTCGTATTCATAAAAAAAAAGTAAAAACAAACGTGTATTCTTTCTCGGAGCCTTGAGCATAAGCTAGCTAAATAAAATTAGTTTATCGGATGAAAGAAAGTTATACAGACAAACAGTTGCGTCTTAATACAGGTACGTAGCTGAAATTTTTTGTGTCATTTTCGACTCTGCTATTTTGAAAATTCTCCAAAAACAGAACAGAACAATATAATTATAATGATTATAGAATCTGTAATCATAATTTAAGAGTAGAACATACAAATAGTTCAATTCTGAGCAGGTCGTACTGAGAGCAAAACGTCCTGTGTTGCATTTAGTCTGCTAGGCATAATGTCCGTTAATGAGAAGGACCGCAGGGAAGGAAGGCCGGGGAGCAAATCGTCCGCAGTTAAAAATGTCCAGGGATCAAATCGTCCGCAATTAAAAATAACCTTGAAGCAAATCGTCATCACCAAAAAATGACAAAAAAACAAAACGTCCTTATGCATAATACACTATTATTAACCAATTTAAAAAAAAAAAAAAAACCGGCCAAGTGTTAGTCGGACTTGCGCACTGAGGGTTCCGTACAAATTCGCCATTCGCAAAGTTATTATAAAATCCAGTCTTAGCAGAGCCCTGCTTTTAAGCAAAATGTACGCAGTGTGAAGTCATTTTATATTGGTTACTTATATAGACAGACGAATATTAAATTAAAAAAAAACTACTTACTAGATCTCGTTCAAACCAATTTTTGGTGGAAGTTTGCATGGTAATCTCATCATCATCATCATATCAGCCGAAAGATGTCCACTGCTGGACATAGGCCTCCCCCAAGGCTCTCCACTCGGACCGGTCCTGTGCCTTCCGCATCCACCGCGATCCCGCGATCCTGATCAGGTCGTCGCTCCATCTTGTTGGAGGCCTACCAACAGCTCGTCTCCCGGTCCGCGGACGCCATTCGAGAACCTTCTGACCCCATCGGCCATCGGTCCTGCGAGCAATGTGCCCCGCCCACTGCCACTTCAGTTTCGCAATTCTTTGGGCTATGTCGGTCACCTTAGTTCTACTGCGGATATCATCATTTCTGATTCTATCTCGCAGAGAAACCCCGAGCATAGCCCTCTCCATAGCCCTCTGAGTGACCTTGAGCTTCCTCATGAGGCCCATCGTTAGCGCCCATGTTTCAGATCCATATGTCATCACTGGCAACACACACTGGTCAAAGACTTTTGACTTCAAACACTGCGGTAATTTGGACGAAAAGACACTGCGAAGCTTCCCGAACGCTGCCCAGCCGAGTCGGATTCGACGAGTGATCTCCTTCTCGAAGTTGGACCTACCTAACTGGACCGTTTGTCCCAGGTATATATATTCGTCAACAACTTCGAGCGCAAAGCCTCCGACTATTACGGGAGCTGGCACAACATGGAGATTGGACATGACTTTCGTCTTGTCCATGTTCATTTTCAGGCCAACTCGGTCGGAAACTCTACTGAGATCAGCGAGCATAGCGCTGAGGTCCTCCATGGTCTCAGCCATGACTACAATGTCGTCGGCGAATCGAAGGTGAGAGAAGTACTCGCCATTAATGTTGATGTCTCGTCCTTTCCAGTCCAAAACCTTAAAAGCATCCTCCAATGCGGCGGTGAACAGTTTCGGAGAGATCACATCTCCTTGTCTGACTCCCCGCCGCAGAGGAATAGGCTTCGTGCTCTGGTCCTGTAATCGGACGGACATAGTGGCGTTTTCGTACAGACACTTCAACACTTCGATATACCGGTAGTCAACTTGGCACCGCTGGAGAGCCTGCAGCACAGCCCAAGTCTCGATCGAATCAAAGGCTTTCTCGTAGTCCACAAATGCAAGGCAAAGGGGGCGGTTATACTCTTCGGCCTTCTGTATAACCTGCCGCAGTTTGCATGGTAATCTACATCATATATTTTTTTTAGTTTTATCATTCTCTTATTTTAGAAGTTAGAGGAGGGGACACACATTTCAGCACTTTGGAAGTGTCTCTCGCGCAAGCTATTCAGTTTAGAAAAAAATGATACTTACTAAAAACCTCAATATCATTTTTGAAAACCTATCCATAGATACCCCACACGTATGGGTTTGATGAAAAAAAAAATCGAGTTTCAGTTCTAAGTATGGGGAATCCCCAAAATTTATTTATTTTATTTATATATTTATTAATTTATTTTTTATATATAATTTTAGGTATATTTTACACATAATGGTTCAACCGTATCAAATCTGGAGGAGCCCAAACTTGGTATGTTTTTGTTAATTTAAAACAAGTGACTGAAATATAATGATGTGATATATTTTTAGAATCGGCTTAGTAAGCCATTTCATTAAATATCACACACGATAGGTTTCAGAACAAAAAAAAACACATAAAAAGATGACGTCATCACTCCTCTCCTTTTTCTTATGTGCTACGAGTCAAATTGATTCTTATGGCCTAAAGATCAATCTTTCCGATTTTCATGCTTTTTACACCATTTGCAGCTTTTTACTGAATTTCGGGGTGTACGTACCGCTAGCACTATTATGAGTTCGCTATCGCGCATATAGGCCATTATTCTTTTAAATAGCGTTAATTATTAAACGTATGTACGTATTAACTAATGGAAGCATAATAATCTTAAAATTATTGATAATTATACAGAATAAATAACTGGGGACGTTTTGCTCCCGTGGCCTTTTAAATTGCGGACGTTTTGCTCTCGTGGTCATTTAAATTGCGGACGTTTGATCACTGGTACATTTTGATTTGTTGACACAGGGCCTTTTAAGTTGCGGACGTTTTGCTCCCATGACCTAATACGTTACGGACTTTTATTCCATGAGGACGTTTTGCTTCGAGGACCTATCAATCTTAACCCAAATAGTTGGACAGAGGGACAGACATACAAAAGCATTTTATGCTCAAATTGAAACAGAACTGAGAAGCATCTTTCAGTCGTTAAAATCACACTAATGCTTTTGCAAACCTCACTACAGTGCGTCTATTTTCTTTGTCTCTCGGCTCATAGGACTTCTCAATGTTTTCAATTAGAAATGTATAACTTGTTATCAGACACCCTAACTTTTTCTTACGGTAAAAAAAATTTACACGTTCAGAAACGCGATCCGTTATTTTATTTTTAATTCATTGATTCTTAAGTTATTTTCAAAATTTCCTAACGTTCGTTGCTAAACAAAAAAATTAATTTACTATTAATTCAACTATTTTCTTCCATTCACCATTTTTCTCGCTGTAGTGAGGTCAAAAATGGGTTTTGCTCGGCAGTAAAGTTGTTTAGTGTCACGTGCCATGAAACCCTCGCGACGCTCAGGATTCTTCTTTTGAACCACTCGCTTCGCACGTGTCTATCCAGTAAAGGATAAGCGTGATTTATGTATGTGTGTACTTTACATTTGAGTGAAGATAGGGCAGGCATTATAAACTAACCTTAAATAGGTGAAGGACAGACTTAATCCCAACTACTTAAAGTGCGCTCTTTGGGTTGACGAGTTAGAATCAACTTGCATTTAACTAAGCCAGCGAGACAAGGGACCCATCCCTTTGCTTTTGTTACGACAATTGTGTTTGCTAAAGGTACTGTTTTTTTAATTAATTAGTTCACCCGTAATTTTCGGATGGCTATTTTCTCAATCGCTCCGTTACTAAGTGTTTTCGGAGTTTCACATTTAGTAGTGTTGATGGGAGTGTCTATTACTTTGTACACACAGCAAAACTATTCGGTAAGCACCTTTGCATGCACGCGCCGCTTTAAACCTGCTTACCGAATAGCTTTGCTGTGTGTACTATGGTTATATACATAAAGTGATATCTCATATGATACCTCATCCTTAGCACTGTGACGGCTAGGTACGACTCCCGTATTATACAGCAGTATGAGCGTCTCATGGCTGCTACGCATTGAAATATTTGTTATATTTTACTAACGTAGTTAATAGTCTTATATATATTGTTACGAACAAATCTGGACTATTAATGTAAGTAGTCTGAAATAAAATTAATTTGATTTGATTTGATTTCGATATCTACAATTCCAGTAATCTTCCATCTTTTTTTTTCTAAATTAAATGGTGGCATTGCCCATCATTAAATTTATCAGTAGACGTGTTTTTCGTTAACGACTTACTGCGAAAAAACAGTGTTTCAAAACCTGAATCAGGTACTTAATGAATTACATTCATTAAATTTCTCGCCATTTTTATTGTTTTAATTTATTACATTCCGAGTAAAAGATACTTGGAAACAACCAAAGCCAAAACTAGACAAATACAATTGACAAAAAATGAGATACATGCACAAAGGCGGACTTATCCCTTTAAGGGATCTCTTCCAGTCAACCTTTGAGTGGATGAAAGGAGTATTCATTAGGGATGGACGAGTGAGTTTAAAATTGCAAACACTGAGAGCCACAATACATAACTTTACCGAATATAATACATAAACTCATAAAACCTAAACATCAATAAACTACTTTATACTACCTATAATATATATCAATAAAATATAATACATAAAATAAATAAAGAGCAAACTAAACAAAGGAATATTTACCATTAATTTAAGAAGATGGTGCGAGCCACATCTTCTTCAAACCTTCCCTGAACGACACTATGGAGGGTTAATAAGTAGAAGCTTCTGCTAACTTAACGTTAGTCTATCTTTATTTGTCACTTAGACGTTTTCCTTTGATTTCAGAGGTTTTTTTTAAATTTCTACAGACTTTTAAAATGTTAAACCTTGTTTTGGGTTGACCGTACTTGACGTATTTTAACCCTGGGTTAGCAGTTAACTTTACTTGGAGTTGCATAGAATAGTTGTTAACTCTAGACCGCGCAAGTGCGTCTTAATCCTTAAGTAGTTAATTCCGTTTTCTATCTGTTTCCGTCCATTCTAAAGCGTAACTCTAGCTTAAGAAAATTAATTATGCCGTAAAGCACCGAATAGTAGGTATAGGTGAAACACTAAGTAAATTACCTCTTGTTATGTGTGAGTAATGTGTGCGAATAGACAAATTGACTTTCCAAATTAGAAAAATGACTTAAATTCCATATCAGTTCTATACACTACTACATATATAACATGTCATTTACCTAAGTACTAGTATTAAGTTACCAGAAGGTATTACTGAGGATGGAAAAGTAAACTAAATCAGGGGCCACTGGGCTCACGGTGCATGTTTGCTGCTCTGGGGGGCTACTCCGAAGTTCGTATCACACCATCCCTCTTAGGGGAAAGTGGTCACCATTCTTATTTTTAGATTTCATTTTTTATTTAAGAGGGTGCATCCGTGCTGAGCTCGCAACGTCGCATTTTTGGCGATTTTTTGCGATTATTTCACAGAAATTGAATGAAAGTTTCAAATATCCGTTTGTAGTGCACTTCGTTTTTAGTATATTAATGTATCCAATGCAATGATTAATGGTGATGGACTTTTATTTTCGTATTAAAGGTATAAATACTATATCTCGTTTAATAAGAAAATAAAAGTCCATCACGATGAATTATTGCATTAGACACATTAAATACACTAAAAACGAAGTGCACTACAGACGGATATTTGAAACTTTCATTCAATTTCTGTAAAATAATCGCAAAAAATCACCAAAAATGCGACGTTGCGAGCTCAGCACGGATGCCACCGTCTTAATTGTCAAATTTAGCTAGTTTTTGTACCTGAGTGTAAAGTGTAACAAATATATTGTAGTTTGTTTCAAAAAAGTCCGAAACTAGTATGTCAAAATGTTAAAGGGTTTATGTTAAGGGCCTTTTTCAACGCGGAGCCCCTCTTTTGCCCGAATTTCAAATGCCATAATGTAATGTTTGCCATAATGATCATTTGCCATAACCCTTTTTTTCTCTGAAACCGTAATTTTTTCAGGAGCATTGTAATGGCAATCCTGTAGAACTCTATAGGTTAGGTTAGGTTTGTTTCATAACAATCCTGAATAATTAACAAATAAAGAGAAAAAAGAGTTATGGCAAATGATCATTATGGCAAACAATACATTTATGGCATATGAAATTCGGGCAAACAATAGAGACCCTTTTCAACGATAAGGTATGTGTACGAATGGTGACCACTTTCCCCTTCTCCCTAATTAATGACTATTAGTGTAAGTGGAAGGGCACGAAACGAACTTTAAATTCAAATTCAAACTTTGTAGGTACATCAAATTTCAGAGCCCGTCACCGTGACGCACTCCTAAGATGATGATGATCCAGTTTCTTGCAGCGCATTCTTCTTGGCAATGATGGTCTTTCCGAAAAGCGTTGGTAGTTACAAAAAGAGCCCTTGGCAGCCTTTTCTCAAAATAAGCCGTTAATTTTTTTATAAATCTCGAATGGATCTTCGAAATTGCCGGACGTTTAACCGATGTTAGAATAGTATCTATAGGTGAGTTATTTGGTTTAGTGCATTCATCAAGTTCGAGTCGTTCCGTACTTTTTATATGAAAACTTAAGAATCAAAAAGAAAGTTATATTGCCTTGAAAATTTGAATGACCTTGTGCATTTAATCACTGTTTTAAAGGAAGTCTATATGAAGACAAAGTTGAGTCAAATATTCTTAGAGCCCGTCTGCCATCCATTCACAGAATAAATTACTGAATTTTGATCGAACGCCATTCTCAAGAGCAAACATAGTCCCGATAATTACATTTTCTATAAAAAGACGCTCTTTTATTTTATTAGTGACAAAAAATCTAAGGAAAGAAAAAATAGAACACAGGCATTATTACATTACACGACGTAACAGTTCGAGAAAATGTTTGTGTTCGGGCGTCTCACAATAATAGCAAAGAATTTGCTATGAACGCTGTATCTCTATTGCATTTAAATATTATTGGCTATAAAGGAAGGTCTTTTGATAGCTTTTATTCAGAAATACCGTTCCTAGCAAATAAAAGGGCAGGTTATAGCCAACAGTGATAAGGGGCGAGGTCGTTGGTCTGCCTCACTGCACGATTCCTCAGGTACCGGTCGCTTTTGTATTACGTTATTAAATGTTATTTTCCCTGAATGCAAAAGTTGGTGGAACCTTGGTCTTTCAAGTCTCTTTGAAGTCAAAGAAAAGGTCCGAAAGTAGTCGGTTACGAGCAAAACAAACACGGATGAATACGAACATAATTAAACGGGTATTACTTGAACTTTTAAGTTACTTTAAAGGTGATTAAAAGCCAACTTTATACAGTAAGAATTACCAAGGTCTCAAGACTTTAAATCTAGGGTAGGTAGGTAGGTACACTATGTTTGGCGTTACAACCAGGATATTATAATATAGGTAGTAAACCAAATAATAAATCCTTGAATTCTTTTATGACACTGATTACAATGTCAATTAAGTAAACACTGTTTTCAAAATGATACAAAAAAGTACTACCTTTCTTTTCTAAAGCAAAAATTAATTTAGATTTCCACTGTGAAAATCCGTCTCCATCGTCCAAAGATATTAAATCCTTTATTACGAACGAAGTTATTGATTGAAATAACTTTTCTTATGTCAGCTGCCAATGCTAACCCTAGGAACTTGATCTTGGTTATTTATGTAATAAAAGCAATAAAACGTAGCCTTAGCTCCGTGCGTTTAGCATATTTCTAAACTGATCCTAGCAATCCTTTATTTCAATATCTTTTTGCAACCACAATTCCAAAACTAACCAAAAACGTGGTCCCCCGAGTAAAGTTCCTTTAAGAAAATTCCACATATCGCCTGAATATAAATCGGCTACTCAGATTCGATCGGTCTATCTCTATTCAATTTGAATGCTCGTGTTGGCCGTAATAATTTCCAGAGTCCCGAGTGAGTTCACTCGTTATGTATAGCAAATAAAACTGGCGCATCAGACGCGGTATAATGCTTAGTACGAGAATGTTTGCGTGGCTCGATAGCGTCGATAATAAAATCGGTACTCGTACGCAAATAATTTATTACTTTTCTAGTGTTCGCTCGATAATGTGTGATGTGTGTGGGTCCTTCATAAGTAGGGATTGCAATCCGGATAATCCGAAATCCGAAATAACCGGACAAATCCGGATATTTGGCGCCTTTTATGAATTCGGATTTTTTACATAAAAAACCGGTTTTTTCGTATTTCAATTACAGTTAACAAAGTTGACATATTGAATTTAGTTTCATTTCATTCATTCATACGTTCTTTTCGTTCCCCGCCACGTAGCACTATCTATCCCCTCCCCTCCGCGCTTTACTGGCTACCTCATACCTAGCTATAGATCTAGCTAGCCGGCCGGTCCAGTAGTACTGTACTGCAGACACAGCAGTACTTGACTGATTAAACGCGGATTATCAAGATTTTTGCAGTTTTACTTTATATATATTCTTTATTTATATTTATTTATATTTTTTTTATTTATAAGCCTTTTTATTCCGAATTCGCTACAATTTCAGTAAGTACATGTTGTTGTTGTTGTTGTTATTGTCGTTTATTTCTTAAATTGTCGCGCAATTCGCGATATATTAGGGAATATATTCTTAGGGAAATTTTAAAAACAATAAAATTGAACACCATTAGACTTCAAAAAACATGTAGCTAAATGAAAATTTCAAAATATAAATAAAAATCCTAAAAAACCGGATAATCCGGATTTGTACAAGTTGATAATTTTGTAAATCCGGATTTGAGAAAAGAACCGAATTTTGCAATCACTTTTCATAAGTTTCCAGTAAAGGATGATTTCTACTAAACGGCCGGCATCAGATCAGAGGATACGATCGGATGTGACAGCAGCCGATTTTTGGAGTCATGCTTATCGGCTTGGCTGTTAAAGCAAATAAAACTATTTGACAGTAGAAAACTCCATTTGTTTGAAATATTTTTGAAACAGGATTTATTGTTTTTTTACGAAAAGGCAACTTGTGACGTGGGTAGTTAATTTAAAAGCTCAATTGAAAAGCTAATTATTTTCTGATTTCAAAGTAACTCGAAATTTAATTTTACAGTTGATTGAAAGTTAATCGAGTTGTAAAAGCATTAATATATAATTTGAGCATACATTTTGTCACAACTTAATTTATAGCTATAAATATTAAAGAATTTTACTGTTCCATAGTACTTCATACCATGATTAGATTAGATAAGATTAGATTATTTATTCATTCAATATAAAATTACATCATAAATTGTACAATGTCAAGTTACGAGAACATGTCCCAAGTAACCAATTTTTTTTTTTATCCAGTTTGTTCGCAAAAATAGCGATGTTTTTCTGCTACGTTATGCTTGCCTGACCCAAAAAATCCGGTGTATTTATAACTACAATCAAACATAAACTGTTTCACTTAGTCTAGGGTGCATCTGGAGTGCAGCCAGATTTGTGAAGTTTCAATTAAAAAGCGATAATGTAAATCCGTTGAAAGTTAGCGCGGCGTCGACGGACTCTGAAAAATCGTCACAGATCCCATTAACTTAAGGCGCTGTCAACAGCAAATGACCTGGAGCAGCGCCACTCTTCACACATACGGTTCATGTGCCTGTTAGTGAAAGAGAAGAAACTATTCCGGCAGCTTGGCGCGCGTCTTAAATCTTGCAAATAAGACACAAATCATAAGAAATAAACAAAAGTATGGATTATTTGTAAAATATGACTCGTTAGCCGTTTAGGTATTGAATATGTTGACTTTATGTTTTTAATTGCAGACCCATACGTCGAAAAAATAAACACATAGAACTGTTTAATGATGATTTTAAGACCAATCTTTGCAATTATTTTCTATCGAGCCGATTTTGTTCAATTATGTATCGAGCCCGTCTAGCGTGTTTGAAATATGATGAAAATTAACATTATCTTTTTTTTGGAATTTTTTTGTGTGCAGTTTTTCTTAAAAAAGTGTTTAAATAACATCAATTTCAATAAAATTAGGTGTTGTCAGCCTCTTAAGTTTCAACTATAACGCAGACTCTTTGTTTATTCAGATATATTTTTTTCACTTACAGAATTTTATCTTAATAACCTGTAATGTTGTATGTATGTACAACTCTTTATTGTACATAAAACATATGAAAACACAAATGCAGAAAGGCGAACTTATCCCTAAAAGGGATCTCTTCCAGTTAACCTTAAAACGATGTTGTCCCACTGATACATACACACATAAATTACGTGCGTATCTCTTACGGAGTAGATAGAGCCTAAGGTTACAAAACCTTAAGGCATGTTTGTGGGCGTAAAAGTGGAAAGGGGAATCAAAATAGTGATGGGTTGCTAGCCATTAACCTATATAACATATGATTTTTGCCGATCTCCTCAATGTGCTTTTATCATTTGCGCGGGTAAAGTCTTTAGTAGAGAGAGCAACTTTATCGGTACATTCTGTTATTTCTATTGGAAGCTAACTATACTTCATTTAATTTAGAATGAGAAACCACAATAACATTATATTGCGGCTGGTCAACTATTTCTTACCTAGCAAACAGTACAGTGCAATAGTTTGGCGGCCGCAAAATAAAATTGTTTTGATGTCACTTTATTTGCGTGTCGTCAATTGTTACTCTAGTACAAATTGTAAAGAGATTACAGTTCACGAGCCGCAATATAATGTTGTTGTGGTTTCTCATTCTAAATTAAACGAAGTATACACAATATAGGATAATTTTAAAATGATGTACACCAAGGAGTAATTCAATTTATTTAAACTAACTTATCTAAAATAACAATAAAAAAAAATTAACATCTAAACCTAAAATTTTTTCTAAACTTTTTAGGTATATTATTTCAGTCCCGGGGAAGGAGATAAGATAGTTCATTATAGGACATTAGCAAAGGGAGCGATTTAACCAGCATAGCAGTCGAGAGCACGAATACTGTGCCCACCGACGTGAACATTCGGCTGTTGTAGAATTTGAAAGCTGTTGAAAACCAAAGTGACGACTGGCGGCGCAATAAGATGTAACATTAAATGATGTACACTAGTTTATAAAATACTTCGATGATCGGTATACCTAAACAGTCAGTAAATTATAATATAGAACTAACTACCGATACTTAATTATTAGGTATGTAAAATAGTTACATTATTAGGTAACGTAGGTACTAAATTAATGGACACCGTACAATAAGCAACATGCTGAAAATAAAGCATAATATTATATATTGGTGTCCTTACTCTAGCCAGATGCCACTCTGTATATTTAATAGCGCAGTTTTTAACTAAAATTCAACACAATTTTTCGCGTAACTGGTAATACACGTCAGTATGCTTAGTGTAGGTTTTCAGTCACAAAATACGTCTCGAATGCGTTTTCGTTAAAATGTCAAATACTATGACAACTTTTTGTTGCCATTTCGTTCCGCTAGTGGCGCTACTAATTTTTCCATAGTGACTGAGACGTAAACGCGAACGCGGTCGAGACGTATTTCTTGTCTAAAACTTACACTAGAGGCTCTGAAAATGCTAACGTCTGCTCTCGCTTCATGTGGTTGGCATAAAAAAACCACAAATCGTGTCTCTACTAATGGAGTAGACAGAGCCACGTTCACGTTGCATTCCAAACTAACATCTACCTGGAAATTCATTTTTTATTTTTTATCGTTCACAAAAACCTTGCATACAAACAAAGCAGTAGACTTTGGAATTTCTCTTTTTTTTTGTCGAATGAAAAGTTCATAACATTTTTTGGATCAAAAAAGACTTAGTTCATTGCACAAAAACCTTCACACAAATCTAAAAGCTCAATTGTCACATAACCCTTTCATAATCACAAACCCTCGAAATCGGGTCGCGCATACAAAACGACTGCGTATATTTTTTTACATATGGTAACACTGAGTGTTGCGAGTCGTATTCGGTGAATAGAAAGCTACCTACAGTGGCACATGTAAAGTTACGATTGTGTTGGAAATACATAAGGGTAACATAACGAACTAATTAAAAAATACACTTAGGTAGGTCGATTTGAATATGTATTGTAAAGTGGCATTGGATTGACCGACCGGATGCCCTAGGTAGTGGTTGGAGAACTCATGACTATGAAGCTTGAGGTCCCGGGTTCGATCCCCGATCGGGGCAGATATTTGTATGAAAAAATACGAATGTTTGTTCTCGAGTCTTGAATGTCTAATATGTATTTATTTATTTATATAAGTATGTTTATCCGTTGTCTAGTACCAATATTTACAAGATTTGCTTAGTTTGGGACTAGGTCAATATTGGTGTCAATTTATTGTCCCAATGTATTACTTTTTTTTAGTTCTGATTAGAAAATTTAACTTAAATTGATATTTTTGTTACAATAACATTCACTCAATCACAAAAAAATCGAGAAAAATTGAATCTTCAGTCAATCATTTTCTTCAGATAATGAAGACGAGCCATTCTATTGAAATTAGTGTTGCCATTGTTTACGGCTTTGAGCTCAAAGGTCATAATTTTTAGTAAAGATCGCTACACAGCTGGTGAAATTCAGTAATTAATTGGTCTAAATAAAATAAATAAAACCGGCCAAGTTCGAGTCGGCATTAAAAAAATTATCTAGATGGATTTATTTTTTCCTTAACCGATTATTAATAGTCTCTGGACAATATGAAAAAATCTATATGCACAAAAAAATTATCTAGATGGATTTATTTTTTCCTTAACCGATTATTAATAGTCTCTGGACAATATGAAAAAATCTTTATGCACAGCACTTAGCTGAGTGAGCGATACTCATCAATGAAAAATGCAATTACCTTCAGAACATTTCGATCGGTAAAAAATAGAGAACTTCATGGGCGTGAACTGTCAAAACCGGCCTTATAAATTGTGACGACTTTAAAACATAATGAGATCACCAAGACAATAAAGATAGATAACAACTGCATTAGGTACAAATGAAGTCATTGACGTCATAGTCGTATGACGGTTCTATCTGGCTGAAAATCAGTGCTGCAGGTGTCTAACACTAGTGGTGGCAATAATGGCTATTTTGCAATAATGAATAACAGTGTTGTGTTATTCTTAAATAGCTGTTATTGTAAACTGTTTTCTGTTATCCTGTTATATTGCTGTTTTACAAAACGATAATGAACTTGTTATTAAATAATTGTTATACTTATTTCGTCGCGATCGCAGCGTAATAAAAACGTACGGGAACAAAAGCAAAATAACGCTCTGTTACCTTGTTTGTTATTGTACTGACTGACAACAAACAGCAACAGTTAATAATGATACCAAAAGTCAGTTATTTGAATTGCGATTGCGATGCGAGCTCGCGCGTATAGCGCTATCTCTCGCACACACCTACTTGATTTGTTGCGCACTCGCTTGCGCTTCTACGTCAAAGTGTGGCAACAGTGCGCGTATGACAACGTTGACAACAGACAACGAATAATGATAACAGAATAGTTGACGATTCAATAATGTGTTGTTCGTTGCGTGCAAATAATGCATTACGTTATCTGCTGTTGTAATAACGACCACCACTATCTAACACCCCAGCGTAATGCTGAGCCAGCGACCGTTTCACTTTTGCGAAGACACAACGCTGGCGCGCTGATGATCTAATTTTCACGTCTGTGTTTTTATTTTTGTTTCTTTTCTATAAAGTTGATCTTGATCTTATAAATATTTTGTGTCTTGCAAAATGAATAAATGTCTTCTTTATTTCTTTCTTTCTTTCATTAAACGACGCAATGCCTTGGTAATCCTACTTCCTACTAAATATAAAAGGTAAAATATAAATATAAAAGCGAAAGTTTGTGAGTATGGGTGTATAGGAATGTATCGATGTATATCTCTAGAATGTTTGTTAACTCTTTCACGCCAAAACGGTCAAACAGATCTAGATGACATTTGGCACAGAGCTAAATTTTAAAGCTGATTAAAGTCTAGAATTTACCAGAAGGTGGTTCAGACGATGTTAGCAACGTAGTCTGAATAAATCTGATATAGGCCGATATGATTGGGATACGAAGCTGGTTCTAACCAGTCAATTGAAATATCATTACCTATTCATAAAGTAAAAAAAAAACTGTTGTGATACGTAATAATGCGGATTTAAGGCTCCGATGTGACAGGCGTGACGAATGAGTATTTTATTCTCTTTAGTCCACTAAAGCCGTATAAAATTTACATGCTTTGAAAATAAATTATCATTCCCGTTTTAAATTGCTTTTTCCACCAGTATTGTCCGTTTAATGAAATGGTGGGACCATTTTCAAAGAGGCCCCTGTGACCTTGAAACTGTTTCATGACTGTTATTCTTAGAATAACAATTATTTAGAACGGATTTCACTAAAAGAGTTTTATTCGAGGAAACAGGCCGTTATTAAAGAGTTGACCTGACAAATACTTATTATGTTTTACCATCTACAACTTAAAATAGCCAGTTTAATAATGATTATCCGTAGTTTATTTTTATAGTTTAAACAATATACACTAAAATATAGGCAAATCCCAGCTCACCCCGTAGTGGGGTCAGAAGGGCACAAACAATAAAATAAATTACGATTGCAAATTACTAGAAAAAAGGAGATATAAATTATATATTTACTTATAATGTCTAAATATATAACTAAACTATTTTTAGAAGAAGCTGAGCCAGAAATTATGAGTAGCAAGTGAAAACACAAAATATAATATCTAAACGACGCTGAACACATAGAAACACATAGAAAAATCTGAAAAGGAAAGCTATGGCTGGGAATCGAACCCGGGTCCTCGTCATTCCGTGACGCGTGCTATACCCCTACACCACCCATAGTCCCCTTTGTCGTAATACCTCGTGCCCCTGTCCCGCGTGGGCGAAGACTTATTTAAGCGGTCGTTCTATAACTAATAAACATCCCAACCCCCAAAGGATTTGGCCTTCGCAAGGACAAGTACCCCAAATATTAACAACCTCGACACATCAATCAACTAAAGTTTAGATTGATTTCCAAGTCACATTAGATCAATGAATTTGACAAGTTAATCATAACTATTGCGAACTTAAATGAGATGTGGCCTCCAAAGAATAGTCAGTAGCCATTTAAACGCTAAGGGTGAGCCCGGACAGGCGTAATATTTTGTATGTATGTATCTATAACTCTTTATTGTACATAAAACACATTTTGAGTTGTGAGTCACGTAATTTTCGCTGCATGCAAAATCAAACTCTTTTTGCGACGCCGTGTGAACGAAACAGGGACTTTACCATGACGTCTTAATGTGATTCCATTCCGATTCTGCTTAGGTTAGCTCGCTGTCAGATCCATGCTAAAAATGACAGCTAAAACCTGAACTGAGTCGGTATAGAAGTCCCCTGGAGTTTTGTATGAGGCAGCGTTTCCACCAGAGATGTGCGAGGAGGCGTTGCGAGGAATGTGTTTTTATGAACCAATAGAAACGCTTTCAATTGACCTATCTTGGATCCGGTGAGCTGTTTCCACCAGAGCTGCACCGAGCGAGGATAGGTAAATAAAGCTATTGGTTCATGAAAACACATTCCTCGCAACACAGTCTAAGAGTGGGGCCAGACAGTCGCATTACACTCTCATACTCGTACATCCATCGATTGTTTAAAAAACTGGTCTTACTAACTTTTTTTAACTTTAATATTGTTTTTGCAATGGGAAGAGGTAACATTCGGTTTTATGCAAAACTGCTGTTTTGTTCACACGGCGACGCAAAATGAGTTGGACTTTAGTATGCACAAAAATTACGTGACTCACAACTCAAAAATACACGCTAGAAATAACGCGACTCAAAACTCAAAAAATTACGCTCGTGTGCCCTCACCCTTAGTTGTAGGGTTGTCTCACGTTGTAACTTGGCAATTTAAGTTTTGAAAACTATCCAAAACTTGGCGCCAGTTAACCGTTAGTTAAACGCTTGGTGCACAGCCCTGGAGGTTTCGTTAGACGCGGCCCAAACTTCGGGCGACATGAAGTTTACAAAGTTCTAATTTTATTTCCGAGAGTGTTTCGAACATCCTTAAAACAGGTTTTATTAAATACCTGGGTATAAACTACGAAACTATTGTCAATTAAAAAAAAAAAAGCTTTTCGAATAAGGTAAAGTTATTTTTTCGATACTGCTATTGTCATTATCGCGATTGGTACCCAATTAAAATAAAATAGTTATTGGACCTTAGTTGGCTACTGAACAAAAAACATTTACCTCGCTACTCCGCTGCTCAAGTGCAAAGCAGCCAAGCTCGTGCGACATGTAGGCATATATTTTACATCCAAGCCCACCCTCATCTGCTGCCGTATAAAACATACATAAATCCCACAAACCTAATATCCCATAAAACACAACTAAAACATTCACGCATTTCAGACCCTCATCAACCCACTCTCAAAGTCTTCTTCTTCTTCCTTTCTCTACCAAGTTCTTGGTGTAGGCCTCTTTCAACCGCTTCCATTCGGATTTTGAGCAGTGAGAGTCCACTTGCTGCCCGCTACTCTTGTAATGTCGTTTTTCCATCTCATTTGTAGTCTACTCTCAAAGTAATTTTAATTATTTACTGCGCCAAATTCATCCCGAATTCAATTTCTGTTTAACTTAAACTCTGCATTTACTTTGGGTTACCTTAGGTTACCTTTGTAGCGTTAAGAGCTAACTTTACTCTTACTTAATACAATAACCCACCGCCCCTTACTTGAGACATGCAAAGGTAACGTTTTTAACTGTAATACTAGCAATTTGGTTTGATGCTAAGTCAGTTACGTCAAGTTACGTGTTGCGATGTTACAGAATGAATTAGGGGAATCTTTTGTTCCACGTAATTATCCATTGCTAAGAACGTTAACTAGCGCAGGCATTGTGTAGGGATGCCAATTAAAGCTACGGCGAGTAATTGTAATTTCGAGTTGTGAAGGGGTTAAAAGTATAGTAGATTGATAAACAAGGGTTGAAATATACCCATTTCACCTGAGATATTTCTGGTGCCCGAACGAAGTAGTAGTAATAGTAATTTCATCCGAGTTGAACACTCTACTTTTCATTTCGAATATGAGGAAATTAAAATTTCACTAACGTCGCATGGTCGCATTTAATATTTGTTACGTTTGTCATTCTCTTCCCGCTCTTTTTTCTATTGCGCGATTTGCGCGCATTGCGCATTTCTTCTGCGCACCAATGGCGGCCGGCTAGTTTTTTTTTAAACTTGCAGACACGGAGGTCGCTATCTTAATTGTCGACTTAAATATTTCAAGCAAAAAAAAAATACCGAACGTAATAATTTCTACTAATTCTCGTTGTATACGCTTGCATAAGCTTATATATAGCGGGAATGTTATTTTAAGATTATTTTGCGTTTTACAATTAAAAAGGAACTATTAGTATAGATTATTATTTTAAACTTATATTACATGGCTGTATACTTATTTCCATTGCTATGTACCTCATTTGGATTAGCTAGAAAAAAAAATTACTTTCAACCCAAGGGTCGCGATGAGTCACTTTCAACCCTATATCCAGATAATCAATGACCTACTTTCAGAGTATGAGAGATGAAAAAATTATTTCACACTGCCTATCATCGTCCCCGGCCGTTAAATAGTCAATCCTGACTCATAACACAGCTATGAAGTTCCTGATTGTTAATGTCAAGCGTCTGTCAATCACAGGAGAAAAATGCTAGACTTGCTTGTTGCGTGTGATAGAATAGTAAGTGACAATAATACCCATACCACACAATATATCGATTCACGTTAAAAAGTTAGTATAGCAAAAATTTTAATATTTTCTATGGTATGTGCATTAATAAAAATTAAATTTATTGATTGTAATTTCACTGTACTCTTTTACAGAGTACAATTAGTTATCCAATATTCTTTAAGTAGGTAACATAAAATTAAGAACTAAATAATAAGTTTTGGGAATTTCAACGAAACACCAGGTGATACGAGCAAAGCCTTCGCTAAAAGCTAGTAAACCATGTTTACACAATCATTTATGATATTCCAATATTCTAAATAAACATGTTTACGTCTTATGAAATTATTAACTGGAAGTCAATGTCGCACGGGAGGAGGGGGGCTGGACCCCACGTGTAACCCCCCTTTGGGTAACACCCGCAATGAACGATATTAAAACCTACGCGAACTTCACAAAACATTCGTAAAACGTCGAACACAATGTAATCTTTTAATCGACTTCTAAAAATAGAGTTTCATCCACGTTTCATCTGTTTTTTCACCGATAATTTTGGCAAATAAATTTGTTAATTCGAAGTAGGAAAACGTTTCTGTTTCAAACAAACGCTTGCGTTTTCTTACATCCATTTTAATAACATAACGTACCTAATACATGGGACTAAATTGGATAGTACTCAATATCCCCATACAAGTATTTTATTTCTTTTGTAATGCTTTACGGAGCAATTTTCAGCACTCCGTAGGTAACTGAAAAGGTCAAAAAAACGAAGGAAAACGTTCGTCATTTTTATCGTTCCTATTCGCTCCTTCCACTTCCCAAGTTTATATGAAATAAGCATGCAGATGGTTCCGCACAGTTTGCAACGTAACATTGTGTCTCGTTGCTGTGAAATGGATCACTAGCGTATGCGGCAACTATGTCCAAATGGGGTGGAGATGAGGCTTCAGGTTTTGCCCAGAATGAACATCAAATTCATGCCCTTTGTTGTTTGTTTGGGAGCAAAGAAAAATACAAAGTACCAGTTGCTTCTCTTCCCGCGCAGATGGTATGTTATGTTATGTTATGTTGTAACGGGCTAGTTTCCGCAACTCGACGTCTATGAACTGCGCCTATTTTGCGTGGTGGGCTGTCGCACTATTCGTGCCAGCCCAGCTCCTGTAGGAAGCCTAGCAGACCCTTTATGTTGCCGACGACTTCCTGGAGCGTCCTCGGTGACCCGAGGTGTTGCGCCCTGTAGCTCGCCACTCCGGAACATTCCAGTAGGATGTGTGTGGCTGTTTCTTCTGCCTCCATGCACGCTCTGCAAAGGGGGCTGTCTGTAACACCTAGATTGTGCAAGTGCTTGTTTAGTAAGGCATGTCCGGTCAGAGCTCCGATTAGTAGTCGGAGCTGGGGTCTCCCATACCCGCGAAGTTTGCGGGACAATCCGGGGTTGATCGTCGGGAGCGCCTCTCTGGTTTGCCTGCAGGTGTCCAAGCTTGACCATTGCTGTTGGTGCATTACCTTGGTGTTATGTAGCGCAGATGGTATAAGCGCATCGAGGGAAAATCAAGTTAATATACACTCAGCGGTACATTTAGTACACAAAAAAAGTGTAGGTAACTATTTTTTTTTCTAATCAAGCATTAAGTGTGCATTTGCTAACTTTTTTTTTGTGTTCCGCTAAATATGCTAAATATTCTTTCTCTTTTGTACAGCATTCTTTTTAACCCTGCAACTCCCCGTTATCTCCAAGAGCGTTTTAAATTCCTGACTTCTCTCCGGTCTGCGCAAAATTTCCTCCTTGCTGTTCCTGCTTCTTCTTCCAAGTTCTACCATGACTCCTTTACTATGACATCTATCCGTCTGTGGAATGCCCTTCCTGTAGACCTAAGGCGTGCTAAAACTTTACCCATTTTTAAGAACCAGCTCAAATCTCACTATTTATCACTAATTGAATCCACTTCCTGTCTTAAGTCCTATTTCTTATCTTTTTGCTTTGATCAATTCCTTTTCTGTTATATGGCCTTGTTATACTTTTCGTTATTATACAATAATGGTATGTGTGTATGCATATATGTATTATTTTATTTATTTAGCTATGTATTATATTTATGTTAGTATTGTTTTATTATCCCTGCGTTTCTCCTGTCTATTTGTTTCCGCCACCTACTTAAACTGTCTCCAACTTATTTCTCTATCTTAATGGTTGTCTGGTAGAGATCGCTATTAAGCGATAAGACCGCCTATTGTATACTTTCTTCTTTGTTTCTGTATTGTTTCGTACTGATTTGTGGTGTTCAATAAAGAGTATTTGTATTGTATTGTATTGTATGCCGCTGAGTATAGTTCGATGCGTCTAGCAATTCATCACTATTTTGATTCCCCTTTCCACCTATATCCTATATCATGCTAAACGTGACCTAAGGTCTTATTACCTTAGGCTCGTCTACTTCTAAAGCCTTAAGGCACAAAGTCGTGATTTATTTATGTATTGTATGTATCATTACTGAATTCGGGGAATTTTAATACTAAATTCGTGGTAATACTACTCATTACCGTAATTAACCTGACGTAGTTACCGCTAATTTGCCATCCGTACTATTATGCGCATTCCTCAATGGGTATCTTGTAGGGAACATTTTGTTAATTTCGAAATTCTTACGGTGCCTAGTTTGTATGTGCCCGTTTTGCTTTCGGAACTTGTTAAAAAACATGGCCAAGTACGAAACTTGTGAGGAACGGGAGCTGTGTCTGAGCACGCGTACTAAAAATGTGAAGTGCATGTTTTGTCCGAGGCTGAAAGTAGCAAAGCATTGCGCCAGACATCAGGCCGTTGTGATTTATAATAAGCTGCCCACCGATTTGAAAATAATTACTGATCATTTTAAATTTAAGGAAAAATTGAAATGTTTTTTGTTGCGAGGGTGCTTTTCTACAGTATTGAGGAAATTTTTAGAGTGACATTGTAATAATTTTAATTTCTGACTTATTTGCTAATCTAACCATAAGTAATACTTAATAATTATAATAATAATGATAATGATTTTAATTGAACTTGAATGTATAGTATATTGTATTTCTAGCTTAGTGGTTATAATTATCTTGTTATGATAATGTCTATATTTTTAATTATTTGTGTAATACTGTAATATTGTATGTATTTCAAACACAATCATGTATTGTTACTGAATAAATCACTATCACTATCACTATTTGTGGGAATGTGTGTTAGATAACGGAACCGTCTTCGTGGGATCGGCTTTACGCTTTCCTTCTAGCCGTGTCTTATGGGAAGGGGGAGAAAAGCGTTGGGGCCGGTACACCCTGGGCAACGAAGATAAAAAAATCATGGGAAGGATAATGAACGAGAACATATCAAAATACATAACGTATGAAATGCATTACGGGACAAAATAATGATTCATAAAGCTTACGACGCAATATCCTAAGAAAATTACAACTTATCAAGATTATTATTTATTATTTATAATTAATGGATTAGGTTAGAATAGGTTTATTTTAGGTTAACGAGGGAATGGGCAAAAATCTTAGGAATCAATTTATAGGCGATGCGGCTAGCAACCCATCACTATTTTGATTCGCCTTTCCACCTAATACGCCCATAATAATCACGCTAAGCGTGGCCTGTATGTTTTGTTACCTTTAGCTCTGTCTACCTCCCAGGGATAAAAACGTGATTTATCGTGAATGTAGGTTTATTTTACGTCATATTAAACTTCACCGTTGATAAAATCAGGGAAGTAAAACAAATAATCGGCTCGAAATTATTGAAGCAAGTAGAGTTCTGTTTCAACTAAACTTGTAACCACAGATTGCTTCATGGTCGCTGGAAATCGCTTTCATAATAACCCAGAGATGTTCATTTATTATTAAACACGAAACTTAGCGGATGCGACATTAAAATATTAATGCCACTAAACAAATTACGCGACCTGGAAACTTGGTTTCTCGATTTGCTTCCCAACGAAAATGTTATAACATTTCTCTTATGAAACAGCAAAGATTTGAAAACTTATTTCGTTACTCAGCTTTAAACTTATAGACGACTACAAGGTTGAAATCATTCAATTCAAAGAACTAAGTAGTTTGAATTCAATTAAAGAAGATGATTATAAAAAGAGGAGTTGTGTTACAGCATTAAAAATTATTTGATGTTTTTTTTAAAAAAAAATTCACCCCAGTAAATCCACTCAAATATATTATTACGTTACTTTGAAGACTTCCATTTATTTATTTATTTATAAGCCTTTTTATTCCGAATTCGCTACAATTTCAGTAAGTACATGTTGTTATTGTTGTTATTGTCGTTTATTTATTAAATTGTCGCGTAATTCGGCGTGCCTCATGGCATAGGCCTCCTCCGTGTATTGGAGGGTTTGGGCTATAGTTCCCACGCGCGCCCAGTGCGGATTGGGAACTTAACACACACCATTGAATTTCTTCGCAGATGTGTGCAGGTTTCCTCACGATGTTTTCCTTCACCGAAAAGCTCATGGCAAATTACAAATGTAATTTTCGCACATAAATTCCGAAAAACTAAGAGGTGCGAGCCCGGGATTTGAACCCACGACGCTCTGCTTGAGAGGCCACAGGTCTAACCACTGGACTACCACGGCTAGTAGAAGACTTCCATAGATAAGACTAAATGCCGTATAATACGTAACAAGTATACTAAAATGTCTAAACAAAAAAGTCGTAAGTCCGTTTTAAATGAAAAATATATTTTTTGAGTTCAAAGTATATGAAATAAATAGCTTAATTAGGTAAAATAACCATATGCGCAAAATAAAAGTGAAAAGTCCGGTTTTAGGTAGTGCGATCTAACAAAAACATAAAAACACGTTTTTCTCGAAACCGTTAAAACGGACATAGGCCCTTTTGGCTTAGCACGGCAGCATGGTACTATTAATGAAACGAGAATCCTTACTTCCAGGTTTTAGTATTTATTTGTATGGTTAACCGTTCGGTTAACCCGTTAGAAATTATATTTGTTATTGTGTCGTAGAGACATATCATTCAAACAGATGGACGCAGGTGCGCGGTGCAGGGGCGTGGGGTGGGATGACCGCGGGGCCGAGAGAGGTGCGGGCGGCAGGCGCACTACCCACCCGCACATTTCTCGGCCCCCTTTGTAGTCCCACCCCGGGCCCCTGTGCCGCACGGGCGAAGACTCATTTAAGCGGTCGGTCTATATATATAGCCTTTATAAGTGACAAATTCGCTTAGTAAAATGACATGACAGCTGATACCCATCTGCTATGGGTGGTGTAGGGTAAAACACGCATCACGGACTGATGGGGATCCGGCTTCGATTCCCGGCCATAGCTTTACTTTCTTATATGTTCTGGTTTTCAAGTTCGTTTAGAAATACTGAGGAACTCTTTGACCTCATTCCAGCTGCGGGGTTCCATTACAAATCCACCCGTCGTAAACGTTCATTTCATCGACATCATGTTGATGAATGGCAGTCTTCGACGGTGCGGTTTAATCGGTCTTTTTTGCCACGAACTTGCAAAATCTGGAACGAGCTTCCCGCTGGGGTCTCCCCATCGAGTTACGACCTGGGTGCCTTTAAGAGGCGAGTGTACAATTTTCTGCAGGGCCGACAACGCACTCACTGGCATCGCATAAAGCGCTGCGGGTGTCTATGGACAGTGGTGATCATTTAACATCAAGTGACCCACTAGTTCGTTTGTCTGGCCTCTCTAACATAAAAAAAAAAAATGAAAACATGGTTTTTGTCTTGTAGACCATAGCAGGATTACAATGAATGACACATCATTTCGCAACATTTACTAACACAGGGTTTCTTTTTCCTTGTCGGTACCACTCTTGATAAGTGGTCGTGGTCATCACTTCATTGGTGGCTAGCTTCACAACACGCCGCACTCTTCTTTGATGACCGTCTTTCTCGTGCGTTCATGCAGTGATGATGAGTCATGATTACTGCCGCTTTTATCTGGTCAGTCCACTACATCAGCGATCTTCCTCGTGGCCTGGTACCCTCAACCTTTCCTTGGACCACAAGTCGCTCAATAGCTACCTCCCCTCCGCGGCAAACGTGACCAAAAAAGGTAAGGATACGACTGTGATAATGATAAACACGCATACAACAACACAGGATACACACAGGGTACTGAATAGGTAATATTTCGTATTCCACACTAGGTATTTTATGCAAATGAAAGGGACTATTTAGATTCGGGAGTTATGGAATTTACCACACACATCAATTCAAAATTTGCCAACAGAGCGATACAGAACATTATTATGTTTGCTATAGGTACACTAATTTCAGAATCGTGGACTGTGTTTGCTTCAGCACATAGAAACCGAAATACTGTTCGGTCTATTGAATTAATAGAGGTTGTCTTGTTATTAAATAATATTATTTACCTCGCAACAGAGGAAATGTAACAAATCTTCAAAAATGTTTGATGGAGCAGTTTTCGTATCTAATTTTTCTAACCAAACATTTTGCTACCTACTTAATATGCCGATTACTGTGGTGAGTAAGAAGTAAAATTTTCTTTTTTTTTTTTACAGGGAAGGGTATAGACCCTTCCTTGCTATAAACTAAAAATAACAACCATTCTACGAAGCCAACACACACAACTATCAAGGAGTAGCAAAACTATATTAATATTTATTTATGGGTTACAATACAATATTCGCCAAACTAAACCAACATTGTGAAATAATTGTAGCTATTTTTAATGTTACCTCACCTTTCAGTTAACTGAACAGAACAATGTAAAACCTTTTTTCAATCCTGAAACATTTTTCAATTCTAAATTTATGCACACGTGAAAATGAATTTATTTTTAAACCGTGACCAAGTGTTCATAACGAAAGTCCTTCGTGTAGAACAATGCGTTTTTAATTTCGCTGCGCTGGAGCAATCGAAACGCTACTTTGGCTTGTTTTAATAAAGTTTAAAGTGGCTTGCTAATTTTGAACATGAAATAGAAAATGTGGCAATGGTTCTTTATTATTAAGATTTTTACAAAAGCAGTTCAACCCACCCTTCTGGGGCCTTACCATGACGTCTTAATGCGTTTCAGTTTAGGTTCGCTCGCTGTCAGATTCATAATAAAAGTGACAGCTAAAACTTGAACTGAGTCGGAATTAGGACGTCATGGTAAGGCCCCTGTTCACATTTCAAAAAGGGGGCTCGTAAATAGATTTTTCTTTAGTTTCCGTTTTAATAATTGATATTTCGTTGTGACAAAAAATACACGAAAAATACATATATCTATTACCACTGAAAAGTTTGGAACTACTTGAGTTTGAATTTGAATATAAATAATGAACAATAATCACAGGCTTTTGCAAAGATTAGTCTCAAATTTATCCAAATTCGTAATCCATTCGTATTTGAGCGATACTACTGGAGGCCTACCAACCAACGCCACTCGAGAACCTTCTGACCCCATCGGCCATCGGTCCTGCGAGCAATGTGCCCCGCCCACTGCCACTTCAGTTTCGCAATTCTTTGGGCTATGTCGGTCACCTTAGTTCTACTGCGGATATCATCATTTCTGATTCTATCTCGCAGAGAAGCCCCGAGCATAACCCTCTCCATAGCCCTCTGAGTGACCTTGAGCTTCCTCATGAGGCCCAACGTTAGCGCCCTTGTTTCAGATCCATACGTCATCACTGGCAACGCACACTGGTCAAAGACGCTCAAATACGAATTGCTAAAAGATTCAATTGATTAATTTGAACGACTATGAAATTGCTAAACAGAATCTTTGTTCAATTATAACAATGTTTTTAAAGGATTCTCTTTGCACAGAACAGACTGGTCTTATTACAATATGCTCAGAAAGGATTGCGCAAATCCCAAGCATTCGAACAAAGCAAATAAGCTTCCGTTTTAAAAAACTTTTCTATAAAGACCGCGATGCTTCATCAGAGGATCTTAATTAAAAAGCAACCAACAATAGGCTTGGGCAAAATACGGCTGCTGCATTTGCATGGTGATTCATGCAATGCCAGTTTACTTTCCGTGTTTCGCCGTTCCTTTGATTGTTTTGTTAATTATTAGCTTTTTCTGTGTCGCTGTTTATTTGGCTATGCAATTTTGAACTATCATCATAAAAACCTATTCTTTTAACTGGCTTTTAAAAAGGCCATCTTTGTCTATACAAATAACAATACATGGTTTTGAGATCAGGATGTTTAATTTCTAACGACACTGAAAATTATTCATAGTATAGTTCCGCGTCATTCGGAATGACGAGGACCCGGGGTTCGATTCCCGGCCACAGCTTTACTTTTCGGATTTTTCTGTGTGTTCTAATTTTCAGTGTCGTTTAGAAATTACATTTCTAACGATAAAAGTAAAAAGTAAACAATATTACATTGATTTTTAATCAAGAAGTAAAATTTCTTGATTAATTTGATATTTCATATCAGGACATTTGATATTTATCACAGGGCAGTTACTCCATACTACTTACATAATGGTGTACATACAATATACATGCATAATTAATCATGTCTTTATCCCTTACAATACAATACAATACAATACTAAACTAATAACTCTTTATTGACACCACATATTTTATAACAATCAAAACAGAGAAAACACCCTTACGTGGTAAACAGAGCCTAAATCCACTCTAGGGTTTTTGGTGACAGTAGCGTGCAACATTTACGGTTACAGGGACCCGATTTTTGAAAGCACCTGTGTGAAAATACCACTCGAAAGTAGTGAAAAATTCTGCTGAATTTGAAATACAAGTAGGTAGTTTAGAAGGAACTTGTGGCTCTCATTAATCATGTGGACTAGTGAAAAATATGACTAGAGCCGTAGTTTTGAAGATATAAACAGATTTACACCACTTTCCAGTGATTATGCTTTCAAAAATCGGGGCCCTGTTCGCAGATGAGTACCTACTCGACTAAAGAAGAATGCTCGCGGTTAGCTCTTATTAAAAGTCCCGTTAGATGGCGCTATAATAAAAAATGTTTTTTTACAGTTTTTAGAAAATTCTTAGAGAACTCAGAAATTATTTATTTATTTGCGAACACAATTTGGTGCAGCCAAATTTTTGAGACCACCGTCAAATGTTAAAGTACCAGTTTGGAGAATAGTTTTTTCAGTATTTAACTAAAAAAAAATAGATGTGCAATAGCAAGAGTAATGCGATAACTGATTCCAATTTGTTTTGCAAACATTTGTGTAGCCAGGCCACAACAGGCTGGTTTGTTTCGGAAACAACATTTTTTGTAAAAATAACTTCGTTTTTGAAATAGATTAAGCAAACAAAAATGAAACAAATACTTTTTATCCAATAAATACCGATGTTCCAGCAACCAATGCTGCGATATTTACCCTGGGTTTCTGTAGTAATAACTAACCTTCAAAATAGATAATTAATTTCAACTTATGTCTAGATTCCGAAGCTTTGAATCCTTAACAGCTCTGCTCTCATAGACCACCTCCACTAAACTATTATAAATTGTCCACTTGTGACCACAGTTATTGTGGTATTATACCTCGTGATAATTTAAATATTTGCTAATGCAATAATGCCCTAATGTAATGCTCCTAATGCTCCTTTCATCCACTCAAAGTTTGACTGGAAGAGATCCCTTAAAGGGATAAGTCCGCCTATGTGCATGTATCTCAGTGTTTGTCAATTGTATTTGTCTTTGTTTATTTTGCACAATAAAGAGTTTACATACATACATACATATTTATTATCGCCCTGGCTCGATGTCGAGACTTTTGTCGATGCCCTGAGTCTATCTGTGAGCTCCTTTGCGAAATGCGACTATATTGTACTGTTAGGTGATTTTAACATTAACTTGCTTTGTACTGAAGACACCAAGACCAAGAAAATATTGGATTTTTTTAAATGTTTTAATTTAACACAGCATGTTAAAGATCCAACGCATTTTACAGATCACAGTAGTACGCTAATTGATATCATTTGCACCGATGCGCCGGTTTTTCGTACGAACGTAAATTATATCCCGGACTTAAGCTCGCATGCCTTCATTACATGTCAAATGAACATAAAGCTAGATAGGCCCAGGCCGCAATGCATCACCTATAGACCGATTAAGGATATAGATTTGGTTGAATTTAATAAGGATCTAAATGTCACACCATGGGAAAGTATTTTAGAGTTAACTAACGTCAATGAAATGGTCAATGTTTTTAATGCCTACCTCACTACTCTTTACGACGCTCACGCCCCTTTTAAAACTATTTTCACTAGGTCACACAGTTGTCCCTGGATCACATATACTGTGAAACAGATGATGCGACTTCGTGACAAAGCACATGCGAGGTACCGACGTACGAAGTTACCCGTCCATGAGCAATATTACAGGGAGCTCAAACATATCGTTAAGTCAGCCATTTATGCTGAAAAACGCGCTTATTTTAGCCAAAATATTAATTGTAATCTAAAAGATTCAGGGGTGTTATGGAAGCATCTTAAGAGAGACGTTATTAATAAACACACGGACAATGAGTTACCTGCACATTTTAACGATCCCGATAAAATTAACAATTTTTTTCTAGATTTGCCTGGTGAAAACCGTGTGTCTATTAGTGACCTTACCTATTTCGAATTTTATCGTCGCGGTTCAGCTGTGTTTAGGCTGGAACCCGTTACTGAGGCTCAGGTTTACAAAGCGATTAAAACTTTTAAATCAAATGCGCAGGGGTGTGATGGAATTTCTCTCGACATGTTACTGTTAACGCTGCCACGAACTTTGGGAGTCATTACAGCTATTGTAAATGCGTCGATTAAATCACACGTTTTTCCTGACCCCTGGAAGATAGCTTTGGTGCGCCCAATCCCAAAAGTACCCAATCCTCTAACTGCAAAGGATCTTCGGCCAATTAGTCTTTTGCCCTGCTTGTCAAAATTTTTAGAGAAAATTGTTTGTAATCAAATTTCTGATTACTTAGAATCAAATGATATCTTGCCACCGGTACAATCCGGATTCCGCAAACACCGAAGTACCACAACTGCGTTACTAGACGTTACTGATGACATATTGGCCGCTCAGGATAAGGGAGAGGGAACTGTACTTGCATTGCTTGATTTCTCTAGGGCATTTGACACTATAAATACCTCACTGCTACTATCGAAATTATCGTATTATGGATTTGACACGGGGACTGTCAATTGGATAGCAAGCTACCTTTCAAATCGTCGCCAAATGGTTGACATTTCTGGTTCAAACGGCAAGCATATAAAATCTGAGCAGAGCGAAGTGTACAGGGGCGTCCCACAGGGTTCAATATTGGGTCCAATTTTATTTATAATTTATACCGCAGACATAATCGACGCGATACAGAATTGTAAATATCATATTTATGCAGACGATTTGCAGCTGTATATATCTTGTAATGCCAGTAAAGTACACTCAAGGGTGGATATGCTGAATGAGGACCTTAAGCGTATTCGCAATTGGTCACACAGTAACTCCCTAGCCATAAACCCGAGTAAATCAAAATATTTAATCCTTGGGTCTAGGCAACAAATCGATAGTTTGTCTGGTAATCATTTTACAGTACATATTGAAAATGAGCCACTAGAGCGAGTGTTTGAGGCTCGTAACCTGGGTTTGCTCATGGACGGTGAGCTACGATTTGAAAGTCACCTTTCGAACACTGTTCGCAATTGTTTTTACAGGCTTAAGGTTTTGTACAGAATTCGCGAATATCTGGATGTCGAGCTGAGGGTGAGACTTTGTGATGCATTGGTCCTGTCGAGGTTGAATTACGGAGATATCGTTTACGGCCCGCGCCTCCTGGCACGCACACAGCGGATTATACAACGCGTGCAAAACGCCTGCGCGCGTTTTTGTTATCACATCCCGCCCCGCGCTCACGTGTCTCCGTATATAAACGAAAATTGTATTTTAAGAATGTCAGCGCGCCGAAAACTGCATATGGCCACCCTTATGTTTGGCATCGTTAACCAACAGCAGCCCTCGTACCTGTACAGTAAATTAACTTGGTCGCGCAACGCCAGGTCTGCGGAAGTCCGACCGGAGAGGTTTTTGCAGCTTATTTTCCCTCCGCACCACTCTGCTGCTTTTCGTGGTAGCTTCCGCTACGCGGCAACGAAATGCTGGAACGATTTGCCTCCGCCAATCCGTGCGCTGAAGTCAAAACATAATTTTAAAATAAAATGTAAAAATCACTTTCTAGCATTAAGCATTGTATAGTTTTTATAAAACGTGTTTCTGCTTACCTTGCTCCAATGAGACCTCTGGCACTGATAACACTCAAAGGCAAAACGTGCATTGAACGCGGGTGAAACCGACGCTCTGACCGTTCACTTTAAACTTTTTTTATAAGGAATGGCGGTAACTACATGGGCCGGGCTGTGTTCCCACCCGACTACTAGCCATAGGAATGTTTTGTTACTTTTACTTTGTATTATGGTTTATCGAGGGTTATGTGATGCATTACAATATCAAAACTATTGAAATTGATAATTAACTCACTGCAATAGCCAAATTAACGTTTGGCTTGACTTGTTTCGGTTTAATTGGTTTAATGCGATTGAACTGATCGAGTGTTGCCATACATACTTCCGTGTATTTGTCAGCTTGTTTGTGAAGTGTTTTCCACTGGCGTTCGTGTCGCCACAGTGTATGTGTTTTTTGTGTTTAGTTTTATAGTTTTATCTGGGTCCCACTGAAAAACAGCGTTGCGGCTTGCCGCAACATTATGCTGAGTGGGATCCATTTTGCACCATATCGGTACTTCCTTAGTATATTGTATTTCTCCTTGTTTTATATCTCAGTGTATCGAATGTGTGTAAATAAATGTTTCTCTCTCTCTCTCTCTCTCTCTCATATTTCGTTCAGTTAGATACATCACTTCGGTTACAGAATCTGAAATAGGCCCCTCATGTAACTTTTCAAATTTTACGTTAATAGTAAGTATGTTAATATAAGAATCCGAAGTACCCTTATCAGTTGGCGGAGGATGGGGTGGATAAACTGGAAAGAAATAAAGATAAATGAAAAGGTTTTGAATATGGTGGGGGATGGGGGGAAAAGAGGTCTCTGCTGAGGTTGATTGAGAATAGAAGAGGAAATTATGCTGGGGCACCTGATGATTACATAAAAACTTTGATAGAAGGGAAAATAGGAGGAAGAAGAGGCAGAACGCCGAGACATGCGTTTATGGATCAAGCAAAGGAGAGTTAATTGTAGTGTCGTATCAGGAGCTCAAAGCAATGGCAGAAAAAAGAAGTGAATGGCGATTACTTCACCGACAAGAGCTGGTCTCTTAAATATTTATGATGATGATGCGCGCAGTGTTCGTTTCGCTGCTGCGAGCGCTCCAAGAGCAAGGAGTACGAACTAGTCCGAAACATGTCGAGCATTAGTAGACTTTTACACATGAGTTATCCGTTTTTGTAATTATGATGACTTTTGTTCACTTGCAGCTTGAGTCTAACCACATTTTATTGTCAACTAGCTTCTGCCCGCGACTTCGTCCGCGTAGAATTAGCAATTGGTATGTTTATGGCTATCCCGCGGGAACTATACAATTATCCGGGATAAAAAGATGCCTATGTTTTAATCTAGGGTACCAGCTATCTTCGTTCCGAATTTTATTCAAATCCGTGAAGTAGTTTTAGCGTGAAGAAGGAACAAACATACACACTCACTCACATCGTCACATCGTCACATCGTCACTCACAAACTTTCGCATTTATAATATTAGTAGGATTTAAACCAGAGCAGTTTTCGATTCGCACGCCAATATTTCAACGGATACATTCCACCTGTCTCTACCGATACACGACATTAAAGTAAATAATCTGCTACGTGTCCCAGTTCCAAGTGAGTTGAGGTCCATTCCCCGGGGCACGAAGCGATCCAGCCAACTGGACGACCAAATGTATTGTAAAGTGGTTTTGTAAAGTATGTTCTGGTATTTTTCAAACAAGCAAAACAAATGAAGTGAACACAAAGGTTCAAGTTATTCGTGACTCGTTGACAACGAAGTTGAAACCATTTTGAAAGCGGTTTTTTTAGTTTTTTAACTACATTTTTTAATGTTGGTAAGTTTATCTATTGTCCACTTGTCTGATGATTTTTTGAAAAACAAAGAAGAAAATAAACAAAGAAAGAAATAAAGAAGACATTTATTCCTTTTTACAAGACACACAAAATTTAAGAGCATACACACAATTTTATGGAAAAGATACAAAAACACAGACATGAAAAATAGATCATCAGTGTTGAGTGTGTTGTGTGTGACAAACGCCTTGACACGGTCCGGAAGTGCCGTGTTTTTAAAAATAATAAAATGAACATAATATTTTCCAAAAAATTGTGCATTTATTTTATGCGGCATCTAGGTCATTATTAAAACGTTTTATTTTCATCTCTTCGTGATTCCCGTGAAATAATGCAGCGAGTTTTTCATTCTGATTTATCAGTACTATCTTGACAAGAAATACAGTCGCAAATGAAAATAACCGCATTTTATCACGGTACAGTGAGAAATGAACAAAAAATTTAACCTGAATAATTTTCGCGCGCATTTAATTCAATACGAGGAAAAGAACACAATAAAAATGACAAATGAATAACGTCTGCATAATGGAGGTGCGTCCAGAATCCTGTTTGTAGCTCCTTTTGTCCATAAGAAGTATATTTAGAGTTGAGAAAAAGGACAAGGCACATGCATTTTTGTCCAGGCAAGTTAAAACGACCCGTCGGTTCAAAGATTAGGAAAGTGCTGAATAATAAAAAAAGAACAAGTGAATTTAATAATCTTCTCTTACCTACTAGCATTTGCCCGCAGTTTCTCTGGTGTTACTTTTTTTTTTCACCCGTTAAATGCCCTTAATGCCCTTTAATGAAATAAATTTTCTGCTAAAACTTATGCAAAACATTACTATTATGATTAAGATGATCGGTTCCCTATCGTTTCTCATAATTTGAAGCTACCGTAACTCTTTTTTTATCTTAAACAGTTGATATTTCAAGATTGTTATAAAACTGACTTGACCTTACCTTTACAGTTCTACAGAATGGTCATTTCGGACCAGACAGGTCTTTATCCCTTACGAAGTAGACAGATACTAAGGTATGGTAAGGGGCTATGGGATTTTGGTCCAGAAAAAAAAGAATTTTATTTTATTTTATTTGTTTCGCTTTGACCAGTAGAGACTTTATACATCTCTACTATAGACCAATATAATTTAAGGTACGGACTTGACTTAGGGACCTTTTTTTTACATCCCTTTTATAAAATGTATTAATTGTATTATAGGTAAGTTAAGTAGAATTTAAGTACTATTGCAAATCTATTTTATTTTGGAAATATGACTTTCTGTCAAGTTTCTTGCGGCGCATTCTTCTTGGCAATGATGGTCTTTCCGAATGCGCTGGTAGATTCAAAAAAAGACATGTAAAAGAGCCCTTGGCGGCCTATTTGCAAAATAAACTTTTGACTTTTTTTTTTAGGTAAGGTAAGACCTAAGGGCCACGTACTGTTTAGCATGATCGTGGGCGGTTTTCTTGTATAAATCCTACTAATATTATAAATGGGAAAGTTTGTGACGATGAGAGTGAGTGAGTGTGTATGTTTGTTACTTCTTCACGCAAAAACGACAAGACGGATTTGGACAAAATTTGGTACAAAGATGGCTGGTACCCTAGATTAAAACATAGGCTACTTTTTATCCCGGAATATTGTATAGTTCCTGCAGGATAGCGATTAACATGTCAATTGTTAATTCTACGCGGACGAAGTCGCGGGCAGAAAGCTGGTATAATCTAATCTAACTAATATTATAAATGCGAAAGTATGGATGGATAGATGGATGTCTGTTTGTTACTCAATCACGCCAGAACAGCCCAACAGATCTGGATGAAATTCGGCGCATAGATAGAAAAAAGTCTGGAATAGCACATAGCCTACTTTTTATCCCGGAAAATTGCGTTCCCGCGGGATAGCGATAAACGAATTCTTTGCAGACGAAGTCGCTGGCAACAGCTAGTATAATCTAAACATGATTCCTAAGATTTCTTCCATTCCCTCGATGGGCTTTTACCAGTGTGCGGGCAGAGAAGCAACTGGTACATTCTAAGTTTTTTCTTTATTCCCAGACGAGCACGGAAAAAATAAATACTTAAATACCTTCAATAAAAAAAATCGATCATAATCCATTTACCGACTCAATACATTTTCGTCGTAATGTCTTTAGCGCTCTTTCACTATCGCTGCAGCACTTAAAGTAACTACTATAAGTCTTTGGAAATTTCTCAGCGTTCATTGAAAGCCAACTGTTACCCCGATATTTAATATCGCTATGACAATGCAATTGATGGCTTTACCATTCAAAATTGCACCATGTAAGTAGGTATAAACAACACTTTTTTACATAGTGACGACCGATTGGCCGAGTTAGTGAGTCCAGTAGGCTTATTGTCTAACTGGCTCGCAATCGCCATCGTGTTCATTTTGACAGTACATCTATGGGCTGACAGTTGGCATCGGAATCAGCTAGCTGTCACATTCATACAAGAACTGTCAAAATGAACACGATGGCGATTGCGAGCGAGTTAGACAATAAGCCTACAGGGGTCAAATCCAGGGCCGACTTGTATGATGAGTGTGAATGTTTGACCATTAGAAGTTTGGAAAAATGTAATAGTTACATTTTAATTCTATTATCAGCGACACAGTGCGTCAATTTTTATGTCCCTCGTCAAATATCGTGTGTGGAGTGTTGTTGAGTTCCAATCAGTGGGTCAGGTAGTGACCACATAGTAGGATAACGTGTGGCCAATATAGTTTTTCAATTGCCACTGTCAGTACGATTTGGATTCAAATACATACATAAGTCACGTCATTATTCCTTACGAGGTAGACAGAGCTTAAGGTAACAAGATATAAAGGCCACGCTTAGCATGATTGTGGGCGTAGAGGTGGAAAGGAGGTTCAAATGCATCTGAAAACATTAAGAAAATAGAATCACTACTTAATTAGCTAGGTACAACTGTTACAAGTGAAGCCACTCTAAATTTAGAAAAACTTTTAATTAATATTTTTGTAAAGCGGAAGGCCTGTTCAAAATTACATCACAAGGATGAAAAACGGAAGAAACGTTCAGTAGAATTCATTAAAGATTTGTTATAAAAGACACTTGGGTAAGAAAAATGCTTCGATTCCTCCGATCAGCAGTGGGCGGGGTGATAGAATAAATGTTGATTTAAGACGAATTATTTTCGAGAAGAAAATGAAATGTAAGAGGGGAGTGTGTCCATTACACAAAGATAAAAATACATTGTTGACGTCTGTAACAGTACAATTAAAACCAGTGTTGGCATCAATCTGAAATAAATCAATCCGGATTGATCAATCGAATTGACGCGTCTATCCGAATTGATCAATCCGAATTGATTCAATTCTGATTAAACGCAATCGTAAACGCAATCGAGTAATTTCTAGAAATGTCCCAAAAAAAGACATCTCTCAATATTTCCTTCGGAAATAAGTTTCGAAACCTTTGGGCACCTCAGATATCGATTTTGAACGCTATCGGTTAATTTCAAGGAAGGTCCGAAAATGTTCCAAAAAGGACATCCTTCATATTGCCGTTAAAACATGTTTCGGAACCTTTGGTAAACTCAGACACCGCTTTTGAACGCATTTGGTCAGTTTCGAAAAATGGCCTAAATAAAAAGGACATTAGGTAAGTACATACAAAGTAATCGTCAATCCGAATTAACGATTGAGGATTGAGGATTGACCGATCAATTCGAATTAACGATTAGTAATCGTCAATCTTCAATCAGTAAATTTAGAATTAGTTTCGTCAATCGTCAATCGTTAATTCGAATTGATCGGTCAATCCTCAATCGTCAATCGTCAATTCAAATTTATTTTTGCCAACACTGATTAAAACGTGGGAGATTTATATAGGTAGCTTAAAGTATGCCAGTACAATTATAATTAGGTATAAAACAAAGACCTCCATCGCTGATTTCCGCCTGTTTGCGATAAACACAGATTTTTAAGTGGTTTTCACTAATGGATAATGTGATTCATCGAAAATGATTAAGTACCGTAAACCGGGGTTGACTTTGATTTACGGGTGTCTTTAAAAATCACCTAGTTATAATGACGAAATCATAATTTTTAATTTGCGTTTACTGCCTCCAATCGATGTCTTCATCAATCGCCTTTGCGTCTACGTGCCAAACATTAACCCCATATGGACAAAAACGATATTATAGCAATTTTAAAACGAGCAAAGTATTCTTACTTAAAAAGCATTCTCAAAACTGTTGACAAAAGTAACGCCCCTAACTTCCAATAAGGTTTTTATTTTATGCGAAATAACCCATTTTCAGTAGAAACAATATCTATTTATTTGGTATCCTCGTGGACACAGGCCCAGTAAGCCTAGATGCCTACAGCTGCCTAGCTCTATTTCGACATTGTTGGATCAAAAGATTTCTGATTGCGAGTATTTTGGTACCAAAGTCACGCACATTTTATCGAAAAATACTTTGGCGTCACAAAAGTATGAATGAGAAATGATTTTGCTTTTTAAAGAAACGTTTATTGGCTTTTTCGATACGATATTCTGCGAAGGTTATATGTTCAAGTTAAAAGCAGGCACTCAATATTGCGAATATTGTATGTTTGGAAGTTAGTAAACGGAGTTTAATGAATGAATTAATATGAGTGGTCTTAATCTAACATTTCGTGAAAAAAGGACAGCATTGAAACTTGAAAGCAGGAGTGCAGGAGCATCGCCTTCAATAACATAGGTATTCTCCATTCCAAACAATTTTAAAGCCTTACTCACTTATTCATAAACGCTGTATAGGCTTCTGCAATCTTAGCAATCGTTTGTCCTTATCTGTGAGAGGTAAATGTCAAAGTGACTAAGATAAGGACAAACGATTGCTAAGTTAGCAGAAGCCTACAGAGCGTTTAGTTACAAAAAAAGATTGGGTTAGTAAATAGACCAATTTCTCATTGCTTACAATTAGCATCACATCCACCTGAATGTTGAAGCATACGTGAATTCTCACGACATTTTAAAACAATAATACTATGATTATTAAATTTTATACGAAGTTGGGGGGACTTGTTTGTTTGCAACAGCGATAAAATGGCGCTGCCTCAATTATCGACATTATTTCAACCAATTTACAAAAAACCTTGACAAATCTTATTTCCAAATCTTCCTAATGAACAGGGATCGTAGAATGCGATCAAATTTCATTGAAATGACGAATGACAACCAGTAGGCTTATTGTCTAACTCGCTCGCAATCGCCATCGTGTTCATTATGAAAGTTCATGTAGGCCCAGTGCAGGTTGGGAACTTCACACATACCATTGAACTCCTTCGCAGATACGTGCAGGTTTCCTCGCGATGTTTTCGTTCATCGAAAAGCTCATTTAATAAGGTAATTTCGAACACAAATTCCGAAAACTCAAAGGTGCAAGCCCGGGGGGATTATTGTCTAACTCGCTCGCAATCGCCATCGTGTTCATTTTGACAGTTCGTGTATGGGCTGACAATTGGCATCGGAATCAGCTAGCTGTCACATTCGTACCTACAAGAACTTTCATTTCAATCCGATGCCGAGTGACAAAATAGTTACACAATTACACTGCAGGATTCAAACCAACGACCCTCTGCTTGAGAGGTCAAACCACGGCTACCACGGCTTTTAAACTAAAATAATAAAAATATAATTTTACTGATGAAATTGAACAGAATCCGAAACTCAGTTTATTATTTATTTACTATATCATTATGGGACCGAAGAACTGGCAGTTTCCTCACACGAAGTATCATTACTGCGATACAGAGCGGGGAAATGCTGCCAGCATCTTTGGTTTGATGCCGCGGGCAGCTCTGAGATTTATTTTAGTTTTAGTTTAGATTTATCTAGTATATTTATTATTTATATATAGTTGTTTTTCTTTAAAGCATCGTGTAAATTATAATAGATTAGCTTCTGCTCGCTGCTGCTGCGTAGAATTATACATGTAGTACCAAAACCTTCCTCTAGAATCACTCTATGGACAGACAGACAGTGGAAAGCTAATTTGTTTTATACTACGAGTATGTAGTGATTTTAATGTTTACTGTTGTGAAAACCACATGAAAATTTCACAACAGTATACATTAAAATCACTATTTACATAGTATAATACCACATGAAAATTCGTCCAGATATTTTCGAGTTTATCGCGAACAGAGAGACAGATACAACGGAGTATACTGCTATACGAATACCTACTATAATCTCATCCACACGCTCCAACAGTTTCATCTCATTGGCAATCTCTTAGAGTGAGCACTAAAGCTCGCACTCACATATCGTTCATGGAGTTAAAACAACACCGCTTGTTTATTGTTTCCTAGTACCCATTGGTAGGTATAAAGCTTTGTTTTACCCGACTCCGCCAGAAGGAGGATTATGTTCTTAAAGGCTCTTATTTAACTTGACCTGGGGCGTTACTATGACGTCTTAATTCAATCCCGACTCAGTTCAGGGTTTAGCTGTCATTTTTAGTATGGATCTGACAGTGAGCGAACCTAAACTGTATCGGAATTGAATCGCATTGAGACGTCATGGTAGTTTGGCATGGATTAGACGGGCAATATTACTAGAAGAGCCTAACCCAAAACCAGACACTAAAAAAGCTGTTGAAAAAACAAGACACACCTTCCCTAATTGACAACATTTCATTTTTATAACACCTGAAAATGTATATTTGGTTCGAAAGCATTTTGGCTCTTGATCACTGCAATATGTTTATATAATTTTAATTTTGCTTATTATAGAAAATAAAAATTAATTAAAAACATGTCTTAATTTTACCAATTCTACCACAGGATAGGTGAAATGCCTTTGCCTTTTTCACGAGAAAAAGTAAGCGACCATAATTTTGTATTTGACAACTTCAAAGTACAAGGGGGGTGACTCTGTAATTCTATTTTTGAAGTTCGTTGCATACCTTCTCTCTCACTCTCAAGTTAATGTCTATGTTAGTATGAGCGGAACAGCACGAAGCGAACATCAAAAATCGAATATCGGAGAATAAGGCCTGACATTGTCAATTTGAAATTGACGTCAGTTTTTTTTCTATACAGAAAAGACAAAAGGATAAGTGTCTATTCTGTGATAGTTTCGGTGTTACGCCCATTTAGAATAAGCAAAAATTAATAAATTAATTATAAATTAAATACAAACCCTACCGAAAAAATTAAACTTCCAGCATGTTCATCTTTTCAAACAAAATACAGAGAACCATTAAAACTATAGGCTCAGAAATATGAAATGTTGTCAATTGTCTGAAGTGAACAAAATACTTCAAGTTTACTGTAGGTACCGCCTAAATTGTGATACTTAACGCAACATTATAATTTACTACCAAATCTCACTGGTTTATTCTCGCTTAGATTCTCCAAAGCAATTATTCGAGTCCTTATTAGTTCAAACATAATTTGTTCCCTCGTCGTAAGCTCTACAGTGGTATGTGAGCGGGCCTTACTCAGCGAAATCAAATATGCTATGATATCTTCCCTATTAAAAACTTCAGAGGGTCTTTGTAGAAATTATAAGTAAATTAAGTTCAAAGAATATTTAAGGTAGATATCTTGAGCTAAGATTTAATAAAGTATCTCTAAAAGACAGTAGGTGTCCTTTAAAGGAATCGTGGAGTTAGCATCTTGAGTTTTAGAAAAAGGCTTTCTATTTACTTTTAGAAAAGAAAAAAGAAAAGAAAAGAAGACAATTATTCCTTTTTGCATGACACACAATTATAAGAGCATAATACAAAATTTAATAGAAAAAATAAAACGAATAAATAAAAAATACACGCATGAAAAACGCTTTTGTTGTAATTATGTGTTATTTTCAACAACCGATCGATCAAACTAGATATACCTATGTAATGTAATGTGTATCACTTCAAATAAAGCTAAAGAACTACACAATAAAAGCTGTAAATTAGCTGACAAACAGACCCGATTTTTTTAAGATCATTGACATAATTCTCTCAACATTTCCAACACGGGAGAGTAGTTTTCTCCAAAATATTTTTATTTTATAGAGAATTTTTCCTTTCACTGCTTTTTTGTAGATATGTGTACTGTTATCAAGGAACTAAAAAAAGGACTAGAATACAGCGAAGCTTAGGTTTTAGGTTTGAAACTTGAAACAGCAACATTAAAAAGTCAAGTACGTTAAAAAGTTATTTTTATCTCCGATACAATCCTCCCTTTTACGATCGCTTTGCCAAACCCAATCCAATAAGGCTTAAGCTGATGTACACTTTCATCCGACAAATACGTACTCGTAAAAACTTCACTTCACTGGAGAATCAGTGTTGCCACACGTCAGGTTATACAAATCTGTGTTACAATTGCGAAAGAGGGTTACCTCCGCGTGTGGTTAAGAGCATGCGATTCGTTTTTGGATACGTCCAAGGGGAAGAGCAGTGTTTGGCCCGGTGCACCCTGGGCATCGGTTAATGATGCGGTCTCCGAGGGATATCAATATCCGTTGGCTAAGAGCCCGACAGGGGATGGGGTCGTTTGACCGTTTTGTACCGTACAACGTTGCCGACATTTTTGACACAAGATTTTTGAATACTGTATTTATTACTTCGACATTGGCGAAATCATCGCATCGATCGATGGGGTCATATTAATAAAAGAAGAAGAAGTGCGAAAGATCTGTGAATAATTAGAGCCTGGCAAACGGAACCGGTGGATGCAGGTGGCGACTTGTCGTTCAGTATGGTGTGCTAAGGGGGAGGCCTTTGTTCAACAGTGGACGTCTTCAGGCTGATAATGATGATGATGATGATGAAACGAAAGCGTGACCTGAGAAAACGCGGGAAATTCAAAAAAATTATATGTGGTATTAATGTTTTTTATTTCGCAGATCCCTAGAATATCTTCAAGATTATCATCAACGGTATCATCATCATCATAATTATGGTCAATAATTATATTAAATAATCAGCCAACAAGGATTAAGATTACATAGTCATAGGTACTAACCTAAAAAATCTAACATCGCATGTAAACATTGTTGTTTCTCTTGGAAAACAACTTCTTTCTCCTCTTGTTTTTGCTTGAACTTACTGATCATGGTATGTAGCAGCTTTCGCACATTACTTTTTATTGTTTTACCCATATATTACGGCAATTATAAATGAAAAACAATTGAGTTCACAAAATGGGCGTTTTCAAACAAAGTTGTCGGATCACTCGATGTTTCAGAATTTAAAAATTTTACGTTGTTCCTACTCAGAATCGAGAGCTCTATTAATTCTAGTAGGAAAAAAAATGTCCCAAAATTTTGTATAGATAAAATATTTCCATTACGCTACCATCCATAGAAATTAATTGGGAGTGGTGAATCGATAAAAAAACCGGACACTTTTTTTCACATATTAAAATGAATAGAGCTCTCAATTCTGAGTAGGAACAACGTAATTTTTTTAAATTTTGAAACATCGAGTGATCCGACAACTTTGTTTGAAAACGCCCAAATACTGACAAGACTTTGACAGAGAAACAATGTTGCCATATTAAAACTTTAAAAAAATCCAGGTCACGCTTTTGTTTGCCAGGCTCTATCAGCATAAAAGACTTTACCTCCTAAATGTAGTTTCTGTTGACGATGCTTGCTATGTCAAAATTTCACCCTGTATATTTTGTACACCAAATTTCAAGTTAATCCGAGCACTAAGAGACTAAGGGCCTGTTTCACCACTCTCTGTTAAGTTCAAGTTATCTAAAGTGTCAGCTATCTATGATTCCCTCTCAATTTATTACTACGAAATAGACAGAGACGATATTAATCTAACTAATATTATAAATGCGAAAGTATGGATGGATGGAGGGATGGATGGACGGATGGATGGATGTTTGTTTGTTACTCAATCACGCCAGAACGGCCCAACGTATCTGGATGAAATTCGGCACATAGATAGAAAAAAGTCTGGAATAGCACATAGGCTACTTTTTATCCCGGAAAATTGCGTAGTTCCCGCGAGATAGCGATAAACGAATTCTTTGCAGATGAAGTCGCTGAAAACCATGGTTCAATCTGAGCATGCAAACGTAGCGAACGATAAAAATGAGGGTAGTCAAGCGCCGATGTCAGCTGCGCCGAGTAGCCGCGCGAGCAGAGCGTTGGCACGCAGTTTTCGTTTCGCTGCCGCCGGGGCGAGCACTCCCTGATGAAGGGCTACGAAATAGTCCGAAACAATTGTCGGAGCAATCCTTCGGCTTTTATACGTGACTTATCCGTTGTGTTGTAATTATGTTCAAACGTAGCGGCTTCGTCAGAAATTTAATGTAGCAATATAAGGTAAGTTAACTGTACAAAAACATCGTAAAATCAGTTGTCTATAACAAGGCACAAACATCCTTATAAGAACAAGGAACTTGTAAATATGGCAACACTAAATACACGTACGTACTGAAGACGAGCTTGGCAAAGTAAATTAAAACCTTTCTTAAAGACATTAGAACCCACTTCGCCTTGTGCAAATCTCTTGCAGACTCCACTCCCGCTCACCTACGAATAAGCAAAAACAACTTCGCTTCTGGAAATCTGGGGTAGCGAGGTGGATGCGACAAAGTTCCACTAATTAGGCTTGCCAAGCAGATTTTGCCTTTAAGGAACTATATTACACTATTTGGGTGACATTTTCTTCGTTCTACTAAACGTTTGGCGTGGGTTGCAGGATGCGCTTAAAAACACGTTTGCAGATTTACATTGCTTTAATTGCTTGAAAGTTGAGAATAGTTGTGATGACTCTGCTTGTATTATTCTGACCATTTAGGAGTCAAAGACACACGACATTACACTTTGGAGTAAAAACCTTGCTACAGTTTTCTCTCTCTTCTGCCTTTGTCAATCATCTTCTGTCTTTGTTACCTGCTATGGGTGGTGTAGGGGTATAGCACGCGTCACGGAATGACGAGGACCCGGGTTCGATTCCCGGCCATAGCTTTACTTTTCGGATTTTTCTATGTGTTCTAATTTTCAGTGTCGTTTAGAAATTTGTCAATCATTTTAATGTAGGCTGCCTTTAATTCATGCTACTCCGCTCTGTTTTAATCTTTTAATATCCATTTTGTTTCTGTCCCTCTTTTTTATATTTATAATCATACCAGCAAACAGGGGCCCTACCATGACCTCTTAATGCGATTCAGTTTAGGTTCGCTCGCTGTCAGATCCATACTAAAAATGACAGCTAAAACCTGCGCTGAGTCGGGATTGAATCGCATTAAATCGTCATGGTAAGGCCCCAGCTCTTTAATCATCAGTTGTTACTAGTTGTTGTGTTCTTGTTTTAACAATATTTTTACCCGACTGTGCGACTTTGTGGCGCTCTAGAAACCTAAACGTTCGCGTTCGTTCTGTGTGAACATTTAGGATGTGTAATGATTTAAGTTTGGTAAGCAACTATTATTTAAAGCGAGCGCAGATGGCGGGCGGCGGGTACGCCAGCTCGAAACATTTAAAATAATAAGTTTAAAATAATTTGCGGCGTTTAAAAAGAAAACGCCGACTGCAAAAGCAATCAACTGATAAAGAAGAATGTCAAGATTTAAACTCTTGCAATATAACATTTGAATAAAAAAATGATGTACCTACATCAATGCAGGGACAGACTGCAAGAAAAGAGTCCAATAAATCCTACCTATATTTTTATATAAACTAAATTCTACTCCCGCAGTTACAGTGCTTGTTTTTCTTCTTTTCATTTTTATTTTTAAAGATTTTGTAATCATTTTTTCCAAGCATATTTTCTTCTCAGGGTTAATAGTAATTATAATGAGCTTATTGCAAGTGACTTATATGTGAATTATAATTGGATTTGAAACATTACAACTTCTGATCACATTGTTGATTATAAAGTACTGTAACTTTGGTGGATTACTGTTGTTCCCGCACTTGTAAACTATTAGATTATTTTAACAAAGGATATCGCTAAATTAGGGTTTCCAAGGAGTTAAGGGTCTCTCTTAATCAAGCCTTACGTGTATAATCAACAAAACAATCAATAACTTCTGAAGAGGGTGTGGAAGCTTCTAATAGTGTTGAAAATTATATTCGCTTTAATTAAAAGTAGGTGTAGCCTTCTGAGTCTCGACATTTTTTAAAAGATAGCAGATTTACATTGCTTTAATTGCTTGAAAGTTGAGAATAGTTGTGATGTTGTAGTTTTTGCTTAAGATCTGAACGAGATTCAGTTTTGTAATTTTGGAGTACCTACCATTAAACTGTATGTTCTTTGTACGGCAATAAGGAATATTCGTGATTTATTTCATGGTTTCTTTTTGAAGTGAAAATTTCTTTAGAGTCGTTGAGCGCTTTTTGGGATGGGTAAAAAATGTTAAATTCGCGTCAGGCGTAAGACGAAGGGAGAGGTTAGGTAAGTACCAGGATATAATATCAGATCCTCCAAGAGCTTATTTTGAAATACAAATCGTCTTGAGCGTCTTGGAGGTTACTACATTAAAATCTAATATAAGCTGCTGTTTTCACTTCTGTCGGCGCTCCCAGAGTGTGTAGTTAAGCTACACACTAGTGATGTAACGAATCTCATATTTTGGACATTCACGAACGCGAATGCGAATGCGAATATCTGCTGCCAAAATTCGCGAATGCGAATGCGAATGAGAATATTCAGTTTTTGTTAAGATTTGGCGCCATTTCTCTATGGCTTGGTGACCTTGGTGGCAGTCCCGTTCGAACGAAGCGCGTTCCGTTTGGTTTTTGTTCCGAGAATAACCGAGTTGATACGAACGCATCCGATTGAAGCGTCATTCCGGTCAGTGTTGCCAGATGGGGCTATTTAATTTAGCTCAAGCCAATCTAGTGGCTATCTACCTCACCGGGCGGCGATAATTATATAATTAAACAACTATTAGGTAGCCTAAATTTTTTTTTTATATTCTTAAAACATTCGCAGTAATTTTGCAAATGCGGATGCGAATGCGAATATGCAGAAAATATGCGAATATTCGCGAATGCGAATGCGAATATTCCCTTCCGGGTCATGGCTGCTCGTATGACTGAATGTCCAAATGGTTCGAATGCGTTACATCACTACTATACACACGACACGTGCACAGTCATGCGGGGCGTAGTTTAAACCAGTTTCGCTTTACCAAGCTAACCCATCAGATACGTCTATTCTGTATAGGATTCAGACTTTACTTTGAGGAATTCCGTCTTAAAAATAAAGGGATAACTTTATTCATATTTCCTATTCTAATAGATCGGGAGCGTCACGTGGCTGTTTTGCATGAGTTGACTATTTGTAATTTTAAACTAAGTCTTACCAAGCCTAAGAGTAATTGGTAGAGATCCCTTATAGGGATAAGTTTGTCTTTGTTCAAATATCTAATCTGTTTTTGTGAATTGTGTTCGTTTCTTTATATTTGTACAATAAAGCATTTACTTGCTTGACCTCACTGTATTCTGCCCTCCTAATTAAAAAGGACGTATATATTATGTGTGTCATATGAAACGCATATACGTCCTTTTTAATTAGGATGGCAGTAAGTTATCCATTTATTTTCGCATTATTTCCTTTAATACCACGCATTCTATAACGGAAACAAAAAACGCATAAATAACTCTTGTGTCTAACATAAGTAAAAGCTACTTTGTCTATCCCGTTCTATCGAGTCCTAAATGAAAGAGACTGAAACGTTCGAAAATAAAAAACAGAGCGTATCATCGGCTCCTATAGCTACTCAAATATAATGAAAAAGGCCCGGCATGCCGTACCCAGATTCCTGCGGCTGACGTGAAGAAAAACCCGTATTGCTTCCGGTGAGGAAGATGAATATTATGCCCCATATGTCGAAATGTTATATTTATATTGGGTATATACGAGGTTTGGTTATCAATGCTATCCTTTGTACAGTTGGATCATTAAATTGCTGTGGGTTAGATCCCGTGCAGAGTTAAAACCTTAACCTAATTACATTTAATTAAACTAAACTTAATTAAATGTCAAAATGTAGTATTTTCCAACCTAAGGTGATATGAACATAGTACATTGTTTTTTTTTTTATTATACATACATACATACCGTCACGCCTCTTTCCCACTGGCGTAGGCAGAGACTACTTTGTTCCACTTGCTACAATCCTGACATACCTCTTTCGCTTCATCCACATTCATCGATCTCTTCATACATGCTCGTCGGTTTCGGGTACTCTTGACCTGACCTTTTTCCAAAATGTCCCCAATTTGATCACGGAACACACACATAACGTACAGAAATGACGTATTTATTCCTTATAGAATAGACAGCCTGTAACAAGACCTTAAGGCAGCATTTAGAATGATTGTGGGGGTATAGGTGGAAAGGAAGGGGAATCAAAATAGTGAAGAGTTGCAAGCCGCATCGCCTACAACGTAATTCCTATGATTTTCACCAATTGGGCTTTTACCATCTGGGCGGGAAGAGAAGCACCGCAACTGGTACATTATTGTGTTCTTTCTTTGCTCCCAGATCAGCATGAAAGAAATTGTATCACGAAGTAAAACATATTAAAAGTAAACTAATTGAATAAACACAATGTCTAATTTAGTATATTGTGTTATCTAGGTATTTTTTAAGGTAAATAATCGATACCTCATTCCCCATTTATAAACACTGGCCGATTTTTTTTACCTTATGCAATACAGTACAATAACTCTTTATTGAACACCACATATAAAAATCGAAACAGAAAAAAGGTATACAGAAGTAATAAGGTAACAATAGGCGGCCTTATCGCTACAGAGCGATCTCAACCAGGCAACCATAACGGACCGGAGAAAAGAACAGATCTGAGCAGGTGGTGCAATCTAGAATATAATTAATATACCTAAGTAGTGAAAATACATACATATACATAATACATTATACATGAAACACATTTATAATCAATGTTTTTTTTTTTATGTGAATAGGAAGGCAAACGAGCAAGTAGGTCACCTGATGGTAAGCGATCACCACTGCCCATAGACACCCGCAACCCCAGAGGACTTAGATGAAATGCCTCTTGTGCCCGTAATTTCCCCGGCTGTCTTACTCTCCACACCGGAACACAGCAGTGCAAGCACTGCTGCTTAGCGGCAGGATTAGCGAGTAAGATGGTGGTAGCGATCCGGACGGACCTTGCACAAGGCCCTACCACCCGCAATGTAATTTAATTGGAATAAAATTATTTTACATGTTATCTATTTAATTAAATAATGTATTTGAATGAGTAAGTACCTACATGAGAAGGGCCAGTTGTCGACGGTTTACTCTTGGATGTCCTCTTAACCTTTCGTGTCATATAGGACGCAACTGACGTCAGATTCCTAAACGAAACAAGATTGGTGTAAACGATCCTACGTGTTTTTAACGCCTACGTAAACCCTTTGTGATCTAGTATAATAGAAAGAAAACGCGTCCAGTTGTAGACAAAAGGTTACTTGATAGTTGAGGGCATTGACACGACTAACAAAGTGTGATGGCGGACACGCTAAAATGTAGAGCGTTTCAAATTAATTTGTTACAGACTAAAATATTCATATTCATATTCATTTATTCATTGTTTATGGCAAATAAGTATCTGTAATAAATAAATGAATAAATAAAAACCAATTTATTTCAGACAGAATCCATAGAGGTTAGTTAGGTACATACAAAATAATAACATGTGGTATTAGTAGGTAGGATAATCAAAAACAATTAAATACAAAAAAAAAACAAGAAAATAATAATAATGCACGACTGCCCAGCGGCGTCAACCATGGTTATGTGGTTGCAGCAGCATGCAGCCCCATCCAACGTCTCATCATCGGGGAGTCCCACCGACCTCCCATCGAACGCAGCGTAGTGTGTAATGGGTTCATGTGTGTTCATTTTTACGCTTCTCACTATGTCCTATACAAAAAGACTGACGATCGTCTGTCATCAATCTGTCCCACCAGACACCAGGGGTGTCTGTCTCCAGGTGTGTGTCTGTGTGTGTGGGTCAATTTGTGTAATTTGTCCCATGATATTTATTTATTTTATGTAGTTTCCATTTTCTTACTCTGTTAGTCAGTTATTTCAATATTAAGAACCTTCCCGGAAAAATATGCAATCGAATAGTAAAACTGCATCCTAATAGTGTGCAGTTTTTGAGGAAATTGCGGACATACTTATACAAGCAGAAGAAACAGAAGATGTTTTATACTTATATAGAAAAAGGAAAGTTGTCCTATTCTTCGATTGAACACGAAGCTGTTAGCTAAAGCGTTAGAGCGTACAGTCATTGAGCTCTTAGAATGTCATTCGAGTTTGTTTTGCTGTCTCCCCATAAGAGTGAGTGAATCCATAAGAGTGAGTGAGACGGCAAGACAAACCTGAATGGCATTCAAAGAGCTCACAAACTGCATGTCATCTGTCTAGCCACGATGAAATTCAAAACAATTAGAGCAACTAACATTGAATTGCAATATTGAAACCTTAATGCCTCTGTATCGTAAAACTGAACGTAGAAAACCCAACACGCTCCCAGTTTTATCATTCTACGCACAAAAGCGTAAATTCCTTTCAATCGCCAAACAACAAAACAATTACTCGGAATTCCATCAAGTTGTATTCTTTTATTGTCCTCTATTGTGTGGTCATGTATTATTCAGACGCACTAACCCACCATTGTGGGTAAACGAGCGATTGTTTGTGTGCCTGTTCCACGCTAGATTTTGAGGTAAAAATAAATTATAGACGCTGATGGGGAAAGGGGAAAATTCCCCTTTTCTGGGGTATTTTTTTCCATAAAGATTTACAGAAAGCATTATGCACTACCTATCTATTATTCAGTTTTGGAAAAAACATCTAACTAATATTATAAATGCGAAAGCATGGATGGATGGATGTTTGTTTGTTACTCAATCACGCCAGATCGGCCAAACGGATCTGGATGAGATTCGGCACATAGATAGAGAAAAGTCTGAAATAGCACATAGGCTACTTTTTATCCCGGAAAATTGCGTAGTTTCCGCGGGATAGCGATAAACGAATTCTTTGCAGACGAAGTCGCTGGCAACAGCTAGTTTTAAATACAAGTGTTTTTTTTTCTTTACTTAACAGGTACAAGAGAAGATAGAAATAACTATGTAGCGACAAAGTTAGCTAAGCCATCCTCCATTGAAAATTAAACATGTACCTAAACAGTAAAAAATGTCAAGCGGAAAGAATATTTAATTTTTATCAATAAACCAACCACTTCGACCATCCTACAACTACCTACTTATACCTACACATAAGTTTTCAACTGTGTATTGTTAGAAATTTTATAGAAATATTGGTAGAAAGTCACTTACTATAGTTATTAATATTTTAACAGTAGTTTTGACATTGGTTAACATTTCCGTCGTGTATTTACTTAGTATTAAGTTAGTGTAGGTCTGTAAGTGTATTTTTAGAAGTGTATTTATAATATTTTGCCTTTGTTTTTGCTGTAGGTATAATGACATGTGTCGCGTAGGTAGCTGACTAAAATAAGAATTTTCATTCGAACTAAACTTGCATATTGTTATGTTGGACACAAATATATAATTAGGGTGCGACCACACCGCCGCTTAAAAAACGGTGACGTTACGGAATCGTGACGGGTGAGAAAACGTGACGGATACGACACGTCACGCGGCGGTTTGGTCGCACCCTTATATTATTACAAAGAGTTGACAAAAAAACAGATGAGACCATACTAATGCTGCTCCTTCACTACTTCAAGTTTCAAGTGTCAAAAAAATACTCACTCAGATCTGTCATTATCACCTCCAGCCTATATACGTCCCACTGCTGGGCATAGACCTCCTCTCATAATGAGAGAGCTTGGGCTATAGTTCCCATGCGGGCCCAGTGCGGATTGGGAACTTCACACACACCATTGAATTGCTTCGCAGATATGTGCAGGTTTCCTCACGATGTTTTCCTTCACCGAAAAGCTCATGGTAAATGTCAAAATGTAATATCGCACATAAATTCCGAAAAACTCAGATAAAGCGGGATGGATGGATATTAAAAAATCAGAACAGACAAAAAGTAGGCACATTGCTGATTTTATCATAATTTTAGACCTTTCATAAATTAAATCATCCAATAAGGATACTTAGCCCTCGGCCGAATCTTCCAATCCCAAGTGGCTGAACGCTTCATCGAACACGATCTAATGAGCTAACTTTATGTAGGTACCGAATGTCCTTTCTTATAATTAACTGCCTGCTTCATACAGCTTTATTAGTACTTCTTGGGCATTCTAAGTGATCTCAATGCATGCAACCTTTACTGTTGTGGTATCAGAAGAGCAAGGTAAATATTTTGACGTGATAACGTCTTATAATTCGACGAACGCTGGCTGCACTCACGATAAAGCATGACTCATTGTCACGTTCCGCGTGACGTCAGTGTGCAAGCGAGAGCGCGGAACAAGCGATAGGGAGGCACGATCTTCTCGCGTGACGTCAGATCTAACAGTTTGAATATGTTTCTTTGTGATGTTAACCCGTAAAACTATCGTCCGTAAACTGACTTTATAGACAATCGGTTTTTTGTTGAATTTTTTTATCATGTGTTACAGACAACCTTGATGTAAATATCATAGACCGATAAACTAAATTCTGTAAACTAAATGTGTATTTATACGGTAACCTTGTATGTATGGGCACGTATTTAAATGTCGAAAGTTAAAATATCTAAAATTAAAAAGTCGACGGTCTAAATATCGAAAACCAGAATGTCGAACGATCGTAAGGTCGAAATTCAAAATGTCGAAAGTATATATTATCGAATGGTACAATTATCGAATGCTTAAATTTCGAAAATCTGAATATCGACAGCTACATTATCGAAAATCAGAATGTCGAACGATCATAAAGTCGAAATTCATAATGTCGAAAGTATATATTATCGAATGGTACAATTATCGAATGCTTAAATATCGAAAATCAAAATGTCGAACGATCATAAAGTCGAAATTCAAAATATCGAAATTACATAATTGAATGGTACCTACAGTCGTCATCGAATATTTTATTTTTTTATTTTATTTTATTTATTTCAATAAATTTACACGGCATTACAGTGTTCACCAATACACCGCGAAATTAAAATTGTACATAGGTAAAACAAAACCGAAGTAGGAAACAGAAAAAATAATAATAATAATATAATACATAACTTAAGAAAACTTAAGAAAATACACTGGATTGCCTATCATCCATCAACTCGCAAAACCTTTGACATTCACGCTGCACAGACGGCCAGCGACAAGCAAACAGGTCACACTCAGGTGCTGCTGTCAGTAGCGTATTGAGCAGCGTCAACGCGCGAGGCAGCGGTGAGTTCTTACGTGACAGCGTGCGCGCTGCCGGCACCGCCAGTAGCGGCCGCAGCCGTGGTCGCAAAGGTATCCGTGGAACTTCCGGGACGAACAATCTCACGACTCTACCCACAAGCTCAGGACAATCCGACTCCCCGCGCAATATTTTACAAACAGTGAGGAGCAAATTGTTGTTACGCCTTACCTCTAAAGAGTTATACCCAAGAGAACCCAGTAAAAATTTTGTTGGGTATAAAAAAGGATAATACCCATAGATTTTTTTGTATACAGATCTAAGAAAGGCTTTTTGAATTTTTTCAAGCAGCAAAGCATATGTGCTTTCATAAGGATTCCATACTACTGAAGACGCCTCTAATTTGCTCCTCACCAACGCATTAAACACTAACTTTATAGCTCCGAGATCGTAGAATTCCTTACTGTTGCGAAATACAAAGCCCAGTCTACGGAAGCAGACGTGCGCAAGTGCCCTAATGTGCTCATGAAATGTCAGACGCGTATCAAACACAACACCGAGATCCCTCACTGAGAAAACACGGTCGATAGGCTCAACCCCCAGCAAGTATTGCGCATGTAAAGGAGCAGGGGAACGGCTATAGGTGCACACGCAACATTTGGTAGTATTAAAATGGAGCTTGTTCTCTACACTCCATCGAACCACCGAGGCAATATCCCTTTGCAGATCTTCACAATCTGTTGACTGTTCCACTCCATACACCAATTTCAGATCATCAGCATACAACAGACATCCGGCATGCCTGACTACTAATTCAAGGTCATTTATCATTATACCGAACAAAAGGGGCCCCAATATGGAACCCTGGCTGACGCCAGATCTGGTGTGATACGGTTCTGATACGAAGCACCCATGCTTAACGTACTGTTGTCGATCGCACAGGTAGCTTGCAAAGAAGGACAGCAATTTTGGAGAGAAACCGATGTTATTCAGCTTACGCAATAGTATATTATTATCTACACGATCGAATGCCTTCTTAAAATCAAAATACACGACATCAACTTGGATGCCACGATCAAGATGCTCAGAAATAGCGTCAACCAAGGTCAAAAGATTAGTATCAACAGAGCGATTCGCTCTGAAACCATGTTGTGAGTCGCCTAGAAATGGCTTTATCTGCGTAGATATGGTCCGATGGAGTATAGACTCAAACAACTTAGCCAACGTTGACAAGACGGCAATGGGCCTATGGTCCTCGACTTTGACAGTGTCCTTGAACTTCGGTATAGGTCTTACTCTAGTAATTTTCCACTGGTGCGGATATTGTCCCGTTGAGAGGGCTAGGTTGTACATAAAATGTATGGGAACCCTTAACCACTCCATACAGCCTTTGACTATGTATGCCGGAACATTATCAGGGCCCACTGAGCTATTAGATTTAAGACGTTTAATGCCGGCCTCTACTTCGTGCATGGAAATAAAGTGGATATTAATGTTATTGGCAGAAGTTAACTGACTATCGTTATTTAAGAGGCGCACATCTAGGCAAGGAACTTCCGGCAAAAAAACACTAGCAAAATAGTCAGAGAACGCCGTGGCCACCTCTGCCCCCGCAAACTTCCGTCCTCCAAACGTAACCTCTGACACAAACCCTCCCTTAGACTTTAGGCTGTCTATATGCCGCCAAAAGGAGCGAGGATCACTTTTAATATTACTTTGGATCCGATCAATGTACATTTGATAGGCCACGGCTATCCGTCTCTTAATGTCCGTTCTAAGCCTAGCAAACTCATTATATACGGCTTTGCATTTTGTAGCCTTCCATTTCCTATGGAGACTGGCTTTTAGGGCTATGTCAGCAATCAAATCGGCGGTAAACCATACCGGGAAACGTCTACAAGCCGCCCTAGGTCGAGTCTTCATAGGAATACAAGCATCAAAAATATCGTAGATTATCTTATAGAAAGAGTCTACCGCTGTGACAATCTCCACAGACTCAAGAACTTCCTGCCAGCTTATCTCTGAGACAAGTTCGTACAAACGTTCATAATTCCCCTTAGCGAACTGCCAGTCTCGCCGCAAGTCCATGTTACTTGGATCGATTCGCTCAGAAAAGGGGCGAAATAGAGTTCTATCTAACGGGAGCAATATTTCCAAAGGAGGGTGGTATGCATCCCGCCGAGGGACCAGCCCTCCCCCCTCTATCTCAAAAACACTGGCTCCACGAATACGCTCCGACAGCAGCACTACATCCAATTTTCCTCCATGTGCATTCATCACCTCATTCGTCTCAGTTAGGCCACATACATTCAAAAAATAACAGTAGTAACATAAAATATTATGGGATGTATACAATGGATTCAAATTGAGATCACCCACTATTAACACTACGCCATTGAGCGTGTCAATCACTTGTTCTACTGTTTCAAACCAACGCATATATATTTCGTCTCTGGCATTAGGTGGAATGTACACTACGTTAATATAATAGGAAATCTGGTCCAAAGTAAGCTAAGTAAGTATTATCTGATCACATAAGGGTGCTCAAAAATGTCTGAACATGCACTCCAACGCCCTCACAGAAAGCGCGGGCAACATAGGTTAGGTTAGGTTAGTATTGCGTCAAGGCGCGAAGCGCCTGAACTAGGCGGAATAGGAGCTCCGCGAAGCGGAGCTCCGTCGACTTTTTTTCGTAGCTATTCAAAGTTATTTTTGTTGATGACACATTTTATTTTGTCATACGTAACATTTAGTCGCATGAGAATTGAATAGCGACGAGAAAAAGTCGACGGAGCTCCGCTTTGCGGAGCTCCTATTCCGCCTAGATCAGGCGCTTCGCGCCTTGACGCAATACTAACCTAACCTAACCTATGTTGCCTGCAATTTCTTACAGAGAATAGTGATTATTCGGCATTTGAGCTGTAGGAATGTGAACCGTCAATATAATAGCAGTAGATGTTAAGATCGTTCGATATTTCAATTTTCGATATTTTAAACGTTGGGTTTTTGATGGTCGATATTTTGTGTTTCGATTTTAACATATATCGAGCATTCGACTGTAGATATTTTGAACTTTCAATATTTTAGCCTTTCGGTAAGTATTTGAATTTTAGATATTTCAGACGTCGATATAATAATAGTAGATATTTAGATCGTTCGATATTTAAATTTTCGATATTTTGACCGTCGGCTTTTTAACCTTAGATATTTTAAATTTCGATATTCAAATACGTGCCCGTATGTATGTATGTATGTAAACTCTTTATTGTGCAAAATAAACAAGACAAATACAATTGACAAACAATGAGATACATACCTTGTCTCGCCAAAAAAATTATTAGAGGCAGCAAAGAGCTGACACTGTTTTCTTCATAATAAAAACATATATCACATATTTACTTCGTATGGAATTTGAATATTTGAAGGATTAATAGAGGCTAATGAGGGAAGATATTGAGCTTAGCCGTGAAAGTTTGAAATATAGTATTTTTAATAATGCTTTATTAAAAGCAAGCTGACTGTAAAGTCAGGGAATGAAATTGTATTCACGTGCCACCGTAGAAATTTATCGCAATAAAGTGACATAATCACTTAATATTTACAGATAAGTAAGTAAGTAAATAAATGCTTTATTGATAAGCTTTTTATTCGCGTAATTTCTCCAACAGTCTTGTCCCACTCTCCACACCGGAAAACAATAGTCTGCTTTCCGAAAGAGATTGTAAGATAAACGCTGTACCTTCTTAAATTTTGTGAAAACGCTCTTAAAACAATGACCCGGAATTAAGAGCAAAAAAAGCAATTTGTGAAAGTACATGATAATGGACATTTTCACAATGCCTGCGACGAGGAATGATCCTAAAATCGTTCGGCGTTCCATTGCAACACGAAGAGTTTTTGTTTTTCGAAGTATCACAATAATTAGAATTTAGCGGCATTGATTCCAATAAAAAAAACAGATACCAGTTGCTTCTCTTCCCGCGCAGATGGTAAAAACCCATCGAGGGAATGGGCGACAATCTTAGGAATCATGTTATAGGGATGCGGCTAGCAACCCATCACTATTTTGATCCCTCTTTCCACCCATACGCCAAAAATCATGCTAAACGTGGTCTTATTACCTTATGCTCTGTGTACAACGTAAAGGATAAAGACGTAATTTAATACAGACGGGAAATAATTGCATACGTATATTTATAACTTATAAACATGTCATCATTGTTTGCCTTGACGCTTTTTTTCTCTGAACTGTAACTTTTTCGGAAGTTTCGAAACGGCAATCCTGAACTGCATAGATTTTTTTTATGATCTACATCTATTATGATCGGAGTCTTTATTTACTCTTACTCTTGCATACTTACCAGTTCTCGCTTTTTCTGCATTCCCTACTTTTGTTTAACACACTTGTTCTTTTTCCTTGCATCTTCTTTGATATTAATAGTGAACTGTATATGTTATGCTAGTTAGTTCAAATAATGGCAAACGTTAGGGAGTCTGGTGAATGTACCCATTACTAATACCTTATTAACTTACTTAAGTATCTGTGTTTAAGTATTTAATTGTTGGTTTGTCTGGTTCAATCACTTTGAAGGCGGCAGAGGATTTACGCGAAATAGCGGAGCGACCGAATTCAAAACCCTTTTGTGATTCACCAATTGAAAATTATTGTTCTAAATCACTACGACCCTTCACCGGCCTTCAAGACTAAAGTACCTAACTTACGCTTCGACACAGTTTCGTTCCGTGGCGACAATTGTGGTTATATTTTAAACTAGCTTCTGCCCGCGACTTCGTCCGCGAAGAATTAGACTTAGAACTGATATCTATATCTATCTATACATATAATAAAATTGTAACAGGTCGATGTCTGTACATAGGAGATTTTAAAGAAAAAATAAACTAAGGGGCATCTATAAGCGCCATAGAAGCCAAAAATACAATTTTTAGAATTTTTGTCTGTCTGTCTGTCTGTATGTTTGTTACCGCGCTACGCAAAAACTACTGCACCAAACTGAATGCGGTTTATTTTATTGTATTGCTGGAGGTCTAACTTAAACTCCCATGTCGCGTTTTTTTCGAAATTCCATCTAGAAGTCGAGATATTAAAGAAAAAGGGGGGGTCCTTCGCGCTTAAACCGATGAACCGACTTAAACGAAATTTGGGATGGATATTGTTATGTTCCCGGGGAAGAGCATAGAATTTAGTTTTTGACTGCAGAAATTGTCGAAGATGTGAATAGGGGAGTGAAATTTACTACGAAGATACAATACCCTAAGGGTGATTTGTGCTCTAATTGAATGTTTGCCTACCACTAAGAATAAGCTACCCAAAATACTAATCCTACCTACGCAGACGAAGTCGCGGGCAAAAGCTAGTTGATAATATATTCTGCAATAAGTATTTACGTTGCGACTCAAGGCAGCTACGACCTTTCACATGTTTATGGCTATCCCGCGGGAACTATACAATTTTCCGGAATAGTAAGTAGCCTATGTTTTAATCTAGGGTACCAGCTATCTTCGTTCCAATTTTTTTCTAAATCCGTCCAGACGTTTTAACGTGACGAAGGAACAAACATACACACTCAGTCACATCGTCACAAACTTTTGCATTTATAATACTAGCTGTTGCCAGCGACTTCGTCTGCAAAGAATTCGTTTATCGCTATCCCGCGGGAACCACGCAATTTTCCGGGATAAAAAGTAGCCTATGTGCTATTCCAGACTTTTCTCTATCTATGTGCCAAATTTCATCCAGATCCGTTAAGCCGTTCTGGCGTGATTGAGTAACAAACAAACATCCATCCATCCATCCATCCATCCATCCATCCATACTTTCGCATTTATAATATTAGTTAGAAGTTAGATTAGATTAGTAGGATTATTCACTCAAACATTTTAAGACCAACAGTGGGCCACCATGTTGTTCTAATTTATGTTCGCGCGTTAAACACTCCTTAAATCAGCATTTTTCTGCTAAAAATGGCGCGTCCTCGAAGGCAAAGCTAGTAATACATCGCAATTTAGGTAATGGTTTGTGGTTAGCTAAAGGAAAAGATTTATTGCTGGTTCAGAACAAGATAGCCTGCCGCATTATTCTGTGTCACTCAGGTTTTGGGTTCAATGATAAAGGAGAAAAACTATCTATCACGTATGAAAATTAATGGGTTTTTTGCTTTTGTACCGCGCGAGAAGTTTGCGACTTTTGTACGCTGCGGTTTAATAAATCCTGTGACATTTGGTTGTCCCATATTATCATGACACCGAAATGTACCTCCTTAAGAGTTCCCTTCTTAATGTTGCCTTGCCGCCTAATAAGAAGCCTATTCTATTGTAAAAAATTCAGCATTCCAGTCATACAGTTTGGGCTAGGCGTTGATTTAAATAAGTCAGTTAGTGAGGAATTTTACGTTTATAAATATATACATAGCTACATACATAAATTAACTAGGTACGTCTGTATATCCCTTGGATGGTAAACATAGCCTAGGGTAATAGACCTAAAGGCCACGCTTAGCTTGATTGTGGCTGTATAGGTGGAAAGGGGAATCAAAATAGTGATGTCTTGCTAGCCACATCGCCTATAATAAATTTCCAAAGATTTTCGCCCATTCCCTTGAAGGAGTTATACCATCTGCGCGGGAAGGGATGCAACTGGTACATTCTATGATTTTTCTTTGCTCACAGACCAGCATGAAAGTTTTTTTTTATGTGAATAGGAAGGCAAACGAGCAAGTGGGTCACCAGATGGTAAGTGATCACCACTGCCCATAGACACTCGCACCCCGGAGGGATCGCAGATGCGTTGCCAACCTAGAGGGCTAAGATGAAATGCCTCTTGTGCTCGTAATTTCCCCGGCTGTCTTACTCTCCACACCGGAACACAGCAGTGCAAGCACTGCTGCTTAAGCGAGTAAGATGGTAGTAGCTATCCGGACGGACCTTGCACAAGGCCCTACCACCTGCAGAAGTAAGTAAGTAATAATGACCTCTATTTTATTGGTAGAAAACCTCTTAAGCATTTCATAGTATTAAAAAACGTTTTGTCTAAACGAGCCTTATACTTTAGTAAAAAGTTAACGGCGTGTTTTAACTAATTCTAATTGTTAATTATCTAATTATGATTTTCAACTTTATGAGAGTTAATCGTATTGAATTAATCTTAATTAAATCAAGGAAGCCGTTGTTAGATTAAATTGGGTATGGGTTTTTGGTGATTAGCATCAACATAGATTTAATTACTGAGATTGAGTTCGTATCTCACTGGAACTCAGTGAGGATCATGTCGAAACAACTTTGCGCTGGAATGGAGAATTTATTTTTATTTATAGTTGGCTTCTCAATTACAACCATGAATTTATATCTGATCATCTTTATTTTGATTCTATCTCATAACTCGTAAAATACAGAGAATCAGGAAGCTGTATACATTTTATTTAATAGGTAGGTACTTACATATTTCTTAGTTATTTACTGAACGAATAACTTACAGAGAAGACTTACTTAATTTCAACCTACACAGTTTCCTAATTTTGTTTTTTTTTCTTTGCTTTTGTCCGTTTCTAAATTTTGTACACATGAAAAATATTTCAAATACATTTAAATTAAGTTTTAAAATCTCGACAAACCGTGGCCTGAACAAGTTGCTAGACTTTTTATGACTCTTTGTGCACCGTTTGTGAAAATACTATTCAAGGACCGTAAAACGGGGTAAGTAGGGAAAAAAAATTAAGTTCAAACATCGATGAAAAATATTTTCATGGGTGGCAAATTGAGTTTTTAAGTTAAAAAACAGGCCAAGTGCGAGTCGGACTTGCGCACCGAGGGTTCCGTATATCATTATCTATAAATATCTATAAACCAGTGTAAGCAGAGCCCTCCTCCAAAGCAAACTGTACGCAATGTGGGGTCACTTTATATTGGTCACTGATATATACAGACATACATACATATTTTCGGTTTTCGCAATTATTCCTTAATCTGTGCTATATGACCTACCTTCATACCAAATTTCAAGATTCTGACTTCACGGAAAGTACACTGTAGGTTCTGATTCCCTTGCGAGTTTCGAAAATTTGCGGCATAAACGACGTTTTCTTTTGATTGCGTTGGCTTAGAAGTTTGATTTTTTCACAGCTCTAAAGGGCAGTAGACTTGAGAATTCGATATAAATTTCAGCGTGATACCTCCACGCGTTCTTGAGAAAAAGGGTCTTGACGGACGGACGGACGGACGGAGAACAATAATGTCTATAAGGGTTCCGTTTTTTCCTTTTGAGGTACGGAACCCTAAAAATGTTCCGGTGGCATGAATTTAGTTTAATACCCCTCGTTTAGTTTCATAGTTTAAACAATAAACACTAAAATATAGGCAAATCCCAGCTCACCCCGTAGTGGGGTCAGAAGGGATAGGAATAACTAGAAAAAATTATATAATGAGTCTAAAACTATAACTAAACAACTTTTAGAGCAAGCAGTTTTATGTTATCTATTTAAAATAGAATTGCTTTAAAATAACAAATCCCCACGATTCCAAAAACGGGCATTCTTACGAAGAAATATTTGTAATGCTTTACCTTAATCCCGAGGCTTTGATATTGGTTTGATTTGAAAAATATATTTCCTTATAATTTGCAAGGGCAGAAAAAATGCGGTGACATAATAAACCTTCTGGTTACATTCGAACAAACCCGGAAAAGGGTTCATCCTCAGTGAATAAATATACATAGATTGAAATGCGAAAACGGCTACATCAGTTTATTACGTAGCTATCGCCAGCCTCTTTATCTATATCCTGCAGGTATTTTGTTCTTTTCGGCGATAAACATAAGACTTTTAAAATTGTCAGGAATAATGTAGCTTTCGAATCGTGAAACAGTTTTTAGAATCGGTCTTGATATTTCAAGAAGACCCCTTGAAAATCGACGGATGTGTTGTGTATAGACACATCCGTCGTTTTTACCTTTACCTGGACGACCGGATAGCCTAGTGGTCAGAGAACCTGACTATGAAGCATGAGGAGGGTTCGATCCCCGGTTGGGGCATATGTTTGTATGATGAATACGAATGTTAATATTATTATTATTACCTGGGGCCTTACCATGACGTCTTAATGCGATTCAATTTAGGTTCGCTCGCTGTCAAATTCATACTAAAAGTGACAGCTAAAACTTGAACTGAGTCGGAATTAGGACGTCATGATAAAGGACCCTGAAGTGCCAAGTACCTTTCTACTGTATTAGTTGGAAATATTATTACCGCGTTGTGACGGGAATTTGTCGAAGGAAATGATGCTGGATAGGGCACACCCTGAAGAGAACCGATGACCGTTTAGCCATGAAGCAATAGTACCTACTCGCCAGGACTAAGGAAAAAAGATCATCCTATACATGGTACCTAGCGCTCTGTCGAAAGGAAACTTACTTAAAAAATGCATTTTAACACAATTTACTATAATTAAACTCCTCGGTTAAGCTCTCAAATCTACACGATTATATATGTACCTAGTTGTAATTCGTCAATTGTTTTCAACACTTACTGCGAACATACAGCTGTATTTTTTTGAACCACTTAGTTAAGTGGCTTTAAATAAAATAAATAATAAAATAACGAACATATTAAAAACCATGGCTGTTAAGCCATTCATATCCGCTGGTATTATTCCGCATGGCCAGTTACACGTTACCCCAACTAATATAAAATCCCAATACGAAAATGATATTTACAACCAGACTATTTTGAATATCTTATATTTCTTGGAAATTTTACAAAGCCATCCATTTTTCTTGTTATAAAGAGCCTCTATGTAAATGACAGCTCTCTTTGGTCCAATAAATTTAATCTGGGCATTGGAGAGATTTTTATTTTCATGTTTTAATTGTTAATAGTATTTGTGAGTCAGGCTAATCTCAAAATGCCCAAGTAGGTAATTAATTGAAATCGAATCCCAGAATTTATGTAAATTAGTAAAAAAGCGGTTTCGTTTTTATCTCTAAACAAATTACAAACCGTACATTCAAAAGTTGGCTTAAATCGTTGAATTGTCCATTTATCAATTTTAAAAATATACTAACAGCAAGTATAACGTTCTATTTTTGTAGAAAGGGTTACCCAATATCCGATTGCTTGTTTGTGCAAGTATCATAAAATACTGATTTAGATTAACTTACAAAAACAATTGAAAGCGAAACAATCATGGCCGACAGGACGCCAGAGCCAATCTACAGACAAAGGCAGTTCACAGTTGGAAATGTCACTGTTGTCATTAATAATGTTGTCAACAGCCTTGTTGTTGACTGTTGTTTGAGTGAATTATACTTCAGGCTGTATGTTTTGGAGCTCGGTCGAGTTGTTAGTATTAATTCATAGGCGCAGCGGCGTTGAGCACTGGTTTATACAATTACACATGCCTCTCGATTATTTATGGTTTTCATAGTGACCTCTAAGTGTTATAAGGAACTCTCGTTTCTCCAAATGTTCATTGTGTCTAGTGATGTTCCGGATATCCGTATCCGTATCTGTGTCCGTTACTTTTCGAGCGGATATTTTACGGATCTTTTCAGGTGATTAGGTAGAATTAAAAAACTAATAAATTCCATTCAAACTATTTTTATTTAATTAAATCAAATATTTGGCACCTTTATATTGCAAACATTGAGATAATATCCGTGTTCAGATCCGTATCCGCGGATATACATTTTTAGCGATCCGGCACATCACTAATTGTGTCTCACAATTAAACCGGGACTCTTCAGCAGGTACAGTCAAGGGCGTAAATATTATGTACGTTACCAAGACGCGTGTGTTTATGCCACAAACAATAAGGTCGGTGACGCATGCGTGACTGCTCTGTTAGTGTTAATTATGAAATTACTAGCTGTTGCCAGCGACTTCGTCTGCGAAAAATTCGTTTATCGCTATCCCGCGGGAACTACGCAATTTTCCGGGATAAAAAGTAGCCTATGTGCTATTCCAGACTTTTTTCTATCTATGTGCCGAATTTCATCCAGATCCGTTGGGCCGTTCTGGCGTGATTGAGTAACAAACAAACATCCATCCATCCATCCATCCATCCATACTACGCATTTATAATATTAGTTAGATTAGATTATAAATAAATATAAAAATAAATAAAACATATTGACATGATGGTTGTATTGATATTTATGCCCTCGTACGTACCGTACATAAACCAGTCTTTATCCCTTGCGGGGCAGACAGAGTCGAAGACAACAAGACTTAAAAGCCAAATTGAGCATGATTGTGGGCGTATGTATAGCTGGAATGAGAATTAAAATAGTGATGGGTTGCTAGCCGCATCGCCTATGACAATGATTCTTAAGATTTTCCCTTCAGCAGGTGTTTGGGTTAATTTGACTGAAAGACAGAATCTTTAAATTGTGGTTCAAAGTATGCAGCGTCAAATGGATTAAAAAGTACTTAAACTTCATTTAATTTAGGATGAGAAAGCACAACAACATTATATTGCGGTTCGTCAACTGTAATCTCTTAACAATTTGTACTAGATTAACAATTGACGACACGCAAATAAAGTGACATTAAAACAATTTTATTTTGCGGCTGCCAAACCATTGCACTGTACTATTTGCTAGGTAAGAAATAGTTGACCAGACGCAATTTAATGCTATTGTGGTTTCTCATTCTAAATCAAATGAAGTATGAGGGTGCGACCACACCGCCGCTTAAAAAACGGTGACGTTACGGAATCGCAACAAAATGTATGATGAAACGGCGAAAAAACGCGACGGATGCGACACGTCACTGCGTATACGCGGCGGTTTGGTCGCACCCTAATTTAAATCTCGTAACGACTTTTTACCCACTACGGCAAACCCAAAGGAGTTTCAAGACTTGGTATGCAGTGGCGTAACTATAGGGTGGTAGGTCTGACAAAATGCCACGGGCCCCGAGCTCTACAGGGCCCCGAACTGGCTTGGCCTTGAGCACAGAAGGGAAGATGATGCACAAGATGATCCAAGTGCTGGAATGATATTCCTCCCCCTATCCAAGGAGCGTCAAGTAGTTAAGATCACTTATTGACGCTCCAAAAATCCTTGCAATAGTCCAGCACTAACTTGTACATTGGTATGCCTGCCTGTTGTTTTTGAACAATTTCGATTTCCCTTCTTTTTATTTTTGCTTATCGTAAATTATCTATTTAATTTATCTACTTTAAGTTACTCATAATAATAATATCGGTTCCATTTATTATATTTATTAATTTAGTTACATATAGGTTATTAAGTGTATGAACTATAGTATTAGATTATGTATATATCTGTGTATCGTTCCGTGAGTCACAGACGGTTCTGGCTGAAAATCAGTGCTGCAGGTGTCTACACCTCAGCGTAATGCTGAGCCAGCGACCGTTTCACTTTTGCGAAGACACACACATTAATACATTGCTGATCTATTTTCATGTCTGTGTTTTGTTTCATTTTTGTACAATTGTGTGTATGCTCTATTTCTGTGTCTTTCAAAAGAGAATAAATGTCTTCTTTTTTTCTTCTTTCACTTCTTATAGTGAGGATGGGCCTCATCTGATGAATTTGCCGCGGGCCCCTGACGTTTTAGTTACGCCAAAAGTTGGCAAAATGTACAATAAAATTAGCACATTTAAATGCCCGCACTCATTAATCACGAAACGCATATCGATTTCCATTGATATGTAAATCGTATATGTTCATTACATTTTAATTGAAGTTTCACCGGATGCGGGCTCGTAATGAAATGCAAAGCGAAATATATGAAAAACGTTTATTTTAATACAATTATGTAAATTGTCGCTTAAATAACACAATGTTTAAACAGTTTTTAATACAAAACCAATCGCAGAGAAACGTTCGTCGGGGTTCGAGAGCGAATGAACTCGTTTAGACTACTCTACTGAAAACCGTGGTATGACGTGCAGGTACAACCACACACATAAACACACACATACATACACACACACACACACACACACACACACACACACTCACTCACACACACACACACACACATATAAGGGTGCGCGCGTGCAGCTTTTGCACCAACTTCGTTAACATTGCTTTAGTTGTAACCTAATTGACTTAATACTACATATAAGTAATTTTGATTCAGTTGTTAAATCGTTTTCTCTTTTTGTCCTTTTTTTCTATTTCTGTGCTTGTCAGTAGTTTCTGCTCTGTAAACTGAATATCCTTTGGTCATATTTCTATGGTAATGGTCACTGGTTCTCACGACACAGGCTCGACCTAGTGTGAGAACCGCTGCTACACTCTAGCTGTTAAATAGATTAAGGTAACAGTTACTGTAAATATCTGTTATTGCATGTAAAGTATTTTGGAAATAAATCTTATCTTATTTTATCTTATCTTATCTTAGACTTTATAACATATTATGTGTGTGAGAATAGTATTATTTATAATAGTTCACTAGAACCCGCCCTCAGGCCGTCGCGAATGTTGTGTTCTTCGAGGTGGCGCCCCCTGTCGACCGGAAATAGGAGTTTGCCTGCAAAAATGTTGGCGCAAACACTGTGTTGCCAACATACGGCTCTCAGCATATTTACGGGACCTTCCAGCTCTGGCCAGTTCAGATTTTATATGTTATGCATTGTTATGTTGGTACTAGCTTCTGCCCGCAACTTCATCCGCGTAAAAAAGTAGGCTATGTTTCAATCTACGGTAGCAGCTATTTCCGTTCCAAATTTTATCCAAATCCGTTCAGTCGTTTCAGCGTGAAGAAGGAACAAACATACTCACATCGTCACATCGTCACTCACAAACTTTCGCCATTATAATATTAGTAGAATTTAGCCGCAATTGTTTCAATTGAACTTTTAATTACCCACGGGCAGTTTTCATTGAATTGCGTCTAAATAACCAAAAAATGACTGAATGACTGATGAATAATGAGTGTGCAAAGCCCTAGACCGAACCGGATGGCATGTTGATGAAGAGGCATACGCCCAACTATGGGTTAATTTAGGCTGAAGAAGAAGAACCAAAAAATAATTCAACTTGAAGACAATTAAATTTAACATGTGTTTCTGAACGATACAGAAAACTCGAACGCCAAAACAATAATACAAATAGCAAAGCTACGGCCGGGAATCGAACCCGGATCTTCATCCGTGCGTGTTTTACCTCTATACCGCCTATGGTAAGTAACAGGCTGAAATTCTTCTGTGTTCTCATAACGTTAGCTTGAGCAAGAATACCTACATTAATTGTTATTAGTATAGACAAACGCACGCGATAATAATGATTAATTAATTTGCATGTCTCTTCTTGATCTGGATCAATGAAACCGCAGCCTCAGTCCAAAGGCCATGTCACGCTTGACGAAATGTCCGATATTCGAAGTTTGTATCACATCATCCCTTTCATCCTGATATTAATGACTATTAGTGCGAGCGGAAAAGCAGACACGAACTTGGCCTGAACCTGGCCTTATACTTCGTTTCGAAGTATAAGGCCAGGTATGATAAATAAATAAATATGTAACTAACTATTTTGAGACAATTCGACACCAATAAAATTGACCCTAGTTCCAAACTAAGCAATGCTTATAATTATGGATACTAGACGACGGATAAATTTCATTTTAGATACATTTTTAGCTGACTTTACTTTTTGTTGACTGTACTTGCATTGTCATCCGTCCTACATACAGGGTGTATCAGATACCCCCTAACAATAATCCACTGGGGTATATAACCACAGCTATAGATTAGATTAGATTAGATTATTTATTCATTCAATATAGAAGCTAAAAATTTTTTTTTTAAATTGGAGTAAATTTTTTTATATATTTTCTATACTACCAGTGTTAAATGTAGTCATTCCTATAGAAAATATAAAAAAAAATTACCTACTCCAATTTTTTTTTAATATTTTTTTTGGCTTATATGGCGATAGTTGTATACCCCAGTTGATTATTGTTAGGGGGTATCTGATACACCCTGTATATATGTGATTCAAATTTCAAGTCTATCGGACCAACCGATGAAGAGTTTCCTCCTGCGCAGACGGTCCTGGCTAGACCACCAGAACTTTACTACCAGATTTATTGTACTTTCATCAGACTTCCACAAGTATGCAAATTTTCAGCTTAATCGGTTGAAGATATCGGCAAAATTGAGTCGCAAGATTCATACATACGTTGCAATTTAATTGTTTGCCAAAATACTAACATCATTTTTGAAAAGAGCTGATACTCTTCGAACTACTGGGCCGAGTTTTTACCGAACATAGCTAAAGATCACCACAAGTAAACTGGCCTTCGAATGAAAAAAACCGCATCGCCGCAGACGTCGACGTCAAATTTATAACACCCGTCTTTTTGCGGGGTTGAAAAAGAGGCTGAGTGTGAAAACAGCCCAAAATCATAAACAAAAAAGCGCGGATTGTATACCACTTTTCATTCTTACCTGTCCTATTTGGTAAACAAATTTCTAACCTCAAAACGTCTAATTTTTGTTATTTTTTAACTATTTTATCGTAAATAAAGGAACTGGAGATAAAATATCAGCAAAATTATGTACAAAATATTACCTCAGGTTTATTTGATAACATAATTAGGACAGGTAAGAATGAAAATGGTATAAGACAACCAGGATAACAGACGTTAATTATTGACGTTTAAGAAAAAATGCTGCACAGATACAAAATCAACTAAATAAGAAAAAAAAACATAGGCAAGACCTTTTTCGAACCAGCCAGTAACGTCGTTAGCAAGGATTTACTCAACTTATTCCCAACAAGGATTTTTCTGGGGCATCAAGATGGTGGAATTAAAATTCTTGTCAGCGTCAGTCAACAGTGATTAGGGAGCGCTGACGGCTCATTTTGTGTGTCCGTTTACTTAATTAACTTAATTATACGGCGTCATTAAAAACGGCAAGCTGAAAAAAGTGTCATCTTAGCGTTAAAACAGTTGACCAATTTGAATTTTGTAAGCATTCGTAATTGGAGTTCTATTTTAAGATTTATCAGACTGTTATACATTCCACTGTTCACAAGCCTCCTCTCATACACTAAGGGTTAGGGCCTGTTGCACCACTCTCTGATAAGTTTCAGTTATCTTATCTATGATGACGTCTCTGTCTGTTTTGCAGTAATAAAAATAACATGCAGTCGAACATAGAACCTCCTCCTTTTTTGAAGTCGGTTAAAAAGAGACGGAATCATAGATTACTGACATTAAGATAATTGAAACTTAACAGAGAGTCATGAATTAGGCTCTTAAACTATAGCGTAGTCAGTTAGTTGTTTAAGTCTACCTTTAAAGGTAGTTAATAGTAGTTAATTGGATATTGGCAAAAAAACGAGAACAGAAACGGAAAAACAAATGAATTGTTCAAGTATTTTTTGCTATTACTGGAATTTGGTATCAAAACAAAATTAACGATGCGATTTATTAATTACTAGCTGTTGCCAGCGACTTCGTCTGCAAAGAATTCGTTTATCGCTATCCCGCGGGAACTACGCAATTTTCCGGGATAAAAAGTAGCCTATGTGCTATTCCAGACTTTTCTCTATCTATGTGCCAAATTTCATCCAGATCCGTTGGGCCGTTCTGGCGTGATTGAGTAACAAACAAACATCCATCCATCCATCCATACTTTCGCATTTATAATATTAGTTAGATAGCCGAAACAACACTGTTCTAGTAAACATTACGTAACTGAGTCCTTCAATTTTGTTGAATATTGAAGCAGCCAATCAGGTTTTTGCTAATGATAAAGTTAACAAAATTGGTTCTAAATGTTCACGCCACAAAGAGCCCAAGAAATAAAACACCATCTCAAACTGAACTGTATAATGCTACTAAATTATAAAGTTGTAATACATGTAGGAAGGACAGTTAAAGATGGCCGTCTTCGGTCATGTTATATGAATCAAGAAAAATCTTAACAGCGCGATGTAGGATGGGGACTGAACATGAGAGCGACATCTATGGGAAAACATCCGAACTAAAATTACATACATTAACGCTAAGAGATTTCAAGTACTTAACTTAAAATAACAACAAATTAATATAATTTATAAATGTGCGACACGGTTAAACACAGACTTAGACTTAAGAACTGGTGTTGATAGTACTTATATTCTACAATAATGTCCTAATGTTTATTTATTATTAATGTTTAATTATTAATTATTAATGTTGCGACTGTAGGCAGCTACGACCTTTGACATGATTATCGCTATCCCGCGGGAACTATGCAATTTTCCGGGATAAGAAGTAGCATACTTACGTTTTAATCTAGGGTACTAGCTATTTCCGACTGCCGTGTAGAAGGGACAAACATACACGTTCAATGACATCCTCACATCATTACTTACAAACGTTCCTATTTATAATATTAGTAGAGTCAATATTATGCTTATGAAAACACTTAGAACGATTAATTATGATTTATTAATTTAATGAAAACCAGCGAATTTACGACAAGCTTATCCGCAAGTTTGTTCTAATTAGGTACCTAATTGCTTGTAGGTATTGCATTAATTACTTGCTTAAACATAACTAAACTATCAACTTGTATAAACCCAGAATGCTCTCCACTATTCAACAGTTCAAACTGAACTCTAGAAGCAAAGAAAAACAAGGTTTCCCTAGAAAACAATAAACCACTTTCCGAGCGCCGCCATTAAAAAAAATAAACTTCACAATAATGGCTACCTTTTTTTATTGTAATTAGTCCAACTGGCCAGGAACTGCGCGAAGTTCTTTCTTATCCGGCCTCTTAGCAATTCTGAACTTTTTAGAAATGCGATCAAAGATTTCGAAGTGATAAGTTAATTAAAAAAAAACTTTGCTCTCATTCCATTCCATGTTCAAAGTTCAAGAAATAGCACTTAGCTTCATTGTTATAAATTCCATTCCAATAGTCCCTAATAATGTTACCGCTAATGATATAAAATGCTAAAAGGATGTATTATTCAATCTTGCTGAGCGCTGTATGGGTTGTTTTCACGAGAAATTTGCTGTCGGAAAAATTCAAGATTCTCTGTGAAAGGTAGAAAATTTACTGCACGCCAGCTGCCTGTGAGGACAAGAACAAGTATCCTCCAAGTACATTCGGATGACAGTTCCTATGTACTCCGAGTCCTAGCAAAGCCATTTATCATGCGGTCTTCCCTTTTGCCTTCTGTAATTTTTTATCTTCTTAAAATCACAGATAATTCAGTCACAAGTGACTGAATAGCAACAAGTTGCTATGGCAAACATATTGCAAAAAGTCAAAATGTTTTTTTTTTTAATAGTTTAGTATTATTTGCGGCTCCGCCCATGGACGCCAACACCAAAGGATTGCACAGAAGGCCAAGAATGAACACCTCGCGTTCACCGGCTATCTTACTCACTCCTCACTCTATAACACAACAGCAAAAGCTTTGTTGCTTGGTGGCAGGATTAGAGAGAGTTGGTGGTAGCGATCCGGAATGACCTTGCGCAAGGGTTACCACTCGTAAATGTTGCTATACGAAGGACAATATAAATAATAAATTGTTTTTTTTTTTCTACATACATCCAGTCTAATTTATAAGTATTTCCATATTGGGATTTTAAAGCATTGAAATTATAATACACACGCTAACGTCATTATTATAACATAATTAACGTTCGTGCACGCTGTTTGACCATTAATCCAAAATATACAATAAAGTTAAGTAAGATGAACTCAGAATATCCACTTTATTCCAAACATTCCCAGAAAACAATAATAATTAATTAAATTCGACTCAAACGAAAAACAATTGTCTCCAAAAACGCGCAAAACTTTTCTCTTATTCGGAAGTTCCATCGTTCAATTAATAAAGCTCTATCGTCGTAAAAGCTTCTGTCGGAGACAGAGCAATCACACACGAAATCAATTCTTTATTTAGATCTCACTTACCTCCGAAACAATACAGGAAAAGAAACAAAAACGTCGTCCTCAGGCGGCCTATCATCTTCGAACTCACAATAGCACTATCACAGTCTCAAACTTTCTTAGCCTCTACAAATAACTCTATGCATAATTTAATTTAAAACTAACTGGCCGCTTTTAAAACAATAAACAGACCCATGCTACGTCCTCAAACAAAATAGGATCGGAATTTAAAATTCAAATTCAAATAACGTTCCGAATATCTAACGGTTTCAGATACGTTTGCCCTCTCGGGAGTCCCGCTGAGCACTGAAGAGAATCACCTGACTGGGACAACGTCAGATTTGCGCGGGAAAACAGGATAGGAAACGAAATTTATATAGCAGCGTTGTGGGTACTGCGAAAAAGCTCGTCGTAGTCTCCTTATTTTGTCACACTGTGGCTTTGTACCTCGAGCGAATCATTTGGGAGAATTTAAAGGAATATTGTCGGTCGGACTGCCAGTTATACCCGTTTGAATGGTAGGTAGATATTACCGGTTTATTTATCTACCTGCTTCACATGCTTGCAACTGATTGTTTTAAATCTTTATTGATACCGATTTTGGGATTTTAGGGACTAAGAGAACTATGGTGAGGAGTGTATGCAAATCCGTAATTCATTAATGCTGTGACAATGACTGCATTAGGACCATATTTTTGCGATAGTTTTCCTTTTAAATTAGTGATAAATCTTTTTTTTCATATAACAACAGCAAGTACACTACATAACATTATAATACATGTCTACAATCTACATAAATCACGTCTTTACACTTTACGGGGTAGACACAATCTAGCTGGGGTAACAAAATCTAGACCACGTTTATCAAGTTTGTGGGTGTGAAAGTAATTTTGTACAATATACTTGTAAAATACGTAAACATTGAAAGAAACCCTAAATATTTCGTATTAATTTCAATTTGATACATTCACGCGTTTCGGAGTAGAAACGGTTTTGCGAAACAAACGAACAACAAGATGATCCCATAAGGGTTCCTTTTTTTCCTTTCGACGTACGAAACCTTAAAACATTAACTTAATTTCATTAATGACTAGCTTCTGCCGCGACTTCGTCCGCGTAGAATTAGCAATTTGTTTGCGTTGCAGCTGCGATCTTTTTAAGACCTGTTGAAGGATATCCCGCGGGAACTATGCAATTTTCCTGGATAAAAAGTAGCCTATGTTTTAATCTAGGTTATCAGCTATCTTCGTTTCAAATGCTCGCCGGTTTCGAGTACTCCTGACCTGGCCTTATACTCCGAAATCCGATTTTCGAAGTTCGTTTTGTGCCGTTCCGCTCTCACTAATAGTTATTAATTTGAGAGTGAGAGGGACGGTGTGATACGAACTTCAAAAATCGGATTTCGGAGTAGCCCCCCCAGGCCTGGCATTGCGCCGGAACGGGAGTTTTTGAGGTTGAAACGAAAGGCAATACGAAAGGGGATACTACGACAGGCTAATTATAAAAAAAAACTATTGTTTTAAAAAGGTATACATAGACGGCGAGCGACTGGCGGACCGCAATTTGTCAAAAGTTAATTAATTCTTTGTCCCATTCTTGAAAGGAACTAATTTGAAAAAGGTTATTGATTTCTGGAAGTTGTAAGGTACATTGAAGTCAACGTTAATTTTCTATGGCGTATTGTGAGCGATCGCTTTGTAAAACTAAGTGTTTAACTATTTTAAATAATTATAGCTTTTAATTATGGAAATAAGAACCGAAAGAGACCATTATAAGTAAGAATTTGTTGCCATAAACCGCGAGAAAGATCTTAAAAATTGATTGTCACAATAATTATTACGAACGTGCGATGCTAACGCCTTATATATAATATATGTAGGTAGTGTTTATTGTGTTACGATTTGGTTTTAATTAGCAGTTGGCGACGGTATAGAAATTAATAACGTTATTGATTAGCAAAATTATGATATCACAGATCTTTCAATCGTTACCCATCTTGATCGTAGTTTAGCAGTAAGTACAGTTTTTACTTTATCAAATGAGTTTTATCCCAATACGGATATACAAAGCCATTGAATTCATAATGATTATTGTACTATGCATTATGGTTTTGTTACTTTTGCAAAAAAAAAGTAAAGTTTAACATTTGGTCCGCAATCTTTTTCTACGAATTTAATGTACCTGTAAAAGGCAGTTAATCTAACTAAAATTATAAATGCGAAAGTATGGATGGATGGATGTTTGTTTGTTACTCAATCACGCCAGAACGGCCCAACGGATCTGGATGAAATTCGGCACATTGATAGAGAAAAGTCTGGAATAGCACTTAGGCTACTTTTTATCCCGGGAAATTGCGTAGTTCCCGCGGGATAGCGATAAACGAATTCTTCGCAAACGAAGTCGCTGGCAACAGCTAGTACTGTTATAAATTTGCACCGTTTTCTGTCAAATTTGATGTTTTTTACGAATAGCTTTTTACAAAACGACGCAATAAAGTATCAAAAAAATTACGTTGCCTCACTCATTCACCCTGATCCTTAAACAAACAAAATCATGCATCCCGCGGGCAGAAAGGGCGACATTTTACACCGCTTAAAAGGGCAGTTAACCAATTTTTAACCGAATCAGATAAACATGGACACATGCCATTTGAGGCGGGCAAATTTACCCCGCTCCCCGTTAATAGGGGTACCGTACCCTGCTAACCGGGTGTAGAGGAAGTAACCAACGGAGTAAAAATGTCATACAATAAGAAAAAAAAATGCCAAACACGTAAGGGGATTATGGCAATCCGATTGGTAGGTTGAAAGACAAACACAATATCATTACAATTGGGTAGGCAGCTTCATGATTAGCTGTTGTCCGCGACTTCGTCCGCGCAGCATTGATATTTGTATCGCAGCATGACTTTTGATGTATTTGTCTTGTTTATTTTGCACAATAAAGAGTTTACATACATACATACTTTTCCCGACACTTCCAACAATTACATTCAAAAACTTTCTCATGTATCACTCTATCTATTGGCGAAAACCGCATGAAAATCCGTTCATTTGTTTTTGAGTATTTCGCGAACAGACCAACAGACAGACGCGTTGGAGGACTTTGTTTTACAATATAAAGTGATAGTGATATGGAAGTTAACGGTTAGTCGTTGCGTGGGACAAGCTTTTTTTTTTTTTTTTTAAGTTTTTAAAAGTTTACTTAATAAAAATGCGTTGCACTCTGGGAGTGCCGGCAGAAGTGAACCGGCGGTCTCTCCCTCCGTCAGGAATTTTCGATCAGTAGGCTTATTGTCTAACTCGCTCGCAATCGCCATCGTGTTCATTTTGACAGTTCACGTATGGGCTGACAATTGATGGCATCGGAATCAGCTAGCTGTCACATTCATACAAGAACTGTCAAAATGAACACGATGGCGATTGCGAGCGAGTTAGACAATAAGCCTACTGGGCGCGTGTCCTGACGCGAGTTTAACATTTTTTACCCATCCCAAAAAGAGGTCCTGGATTTATAAATAGGCCGTATAGGCCGCGGCCTAGGGGCGGCAGCGTCCTACGGGCGGCAGATTTCAGAGGACGGTCACCTCACTCGATTTCAGACGATAAAAGTCAAACACGTCCTGCCGCTAAGCAGCAGTGACTTGCACTGCTGTGTTCCGGTGTGGAGAGTAAGACAGCCGGGGAAATTACGGGCACAAGAGGCATTTCATCTTAGCCCTCTAGGTTGGCAACGCATCTGCAATCCCTCCAGGGATGTGGGTGTCTATGGGCAGTGGTGATCGCTTACCATCAGGTGATCCACTTGCTCGTTTGCCTTCCTATTCACATATTAAAAAAAAAAAAAAACTTTCACTGGTTTTATCATGGGCGGCGGAAAATAGTGGCCTACACTCATAAAAAATATAAATCCGGCACTGGCAAAAAGTGCACAACGCCACTAAAAAAGTTTTCACTTCGATAACCAAAATTCTAATAACTGAAATGACTTCATTCTATGTAGGAGATAAAGCATTAAACAATGCGTCACGATTCTTTTGCGATGACCTGTCGGGGCTAAGCCGACAACCCGGGTTAACCCGTATTTAGCACTCTATAGGGTTATTTCCTCTGTGTAACCGGTAACCCGGGAAGCTGACATGTGGATTTAGGTAAAGGTCCCAAGGTGCTCATAAACGCACGGTAAACGATAACGCGGTCATAATTTAAATTTTGTTTCAGGAAAGATTGATGAAGGGATTTGCTTTTTATTGATGTTATTGAAAGCGTTGCAAAGTTGCGGTCTATTTTTAACATCTGGCAACATGAATACACCGTTTCAAAAGTAATCTGGAATTCTTCGGCAGGACCTTATTTTATAAAGCTACAATTTACAATTTACAAGCGGGAGTCTCTTTCGGACCCTATGTGTTAGATAGAAACTTCCGCTTGTAAATTGTACACTTGTAGTTGTTTATAAAATAGGGCCCAGGTTAGGTCAATTACACACACAATGGCATAACGAATTTATTTCTACTCATCCAAAATGCATGCAAAATCTCCAATATTGTATTGAATAGGTACCTTCATTTGTTTTTGTTTCAGCAAACAGTTACTTTGTTAGTAAATTTATCGCTCGTATTTCATATGCATGCAAGTTTTGCAATAATTCTGAAACTCCTTCGCGCTCTAAAATATATTGCTGATATAAAAGTAAATCACACGTGGGGTGAGAGTATTCGTGTTATGAATTTTTAGTGAGACACAAGGCCAACTAATTAATTTAAATAGGTACAGTCAACTGGGGTGACTTTGATTTACGGGGTGACTTTAAAAAGTATTTTTAATGACAAAACCATTATTTTTTATTTGCGTTTACTGCTTCCAATCAATGCCTTCGTCAATCGCCTTTGCGTCTACATGACAAACATTCACCGGATATGGATAATATCGATTTTATAGCAATTTTAAAACGATCAAAGTAGCCTCAAAATTACCAAAGTCACCCCAGTTGACGGTACATTCTGAAAAAAACTGTCAAAAAATATAAATAGATGTTTTATACCTTTTCTCACTCCTTTTGAATGTGATTTGGAACACGTAACACTTAGTAGTCGTGACTTGTATAAGTCCACTCTCAAACTGGGGCCTTACATGACGTCCTAATTCCGACTCATGGGCCTTACCATGACGTCTTAATGCGATTCAGTTTAGGTTCGCTCGCTGTCACATTCGTACTAAAAGTGACAGCTAACAGTTGAACTGAGTCGGAATTAGGACGTCATGGTAAGACCCTGTTCAAGTTTTAGCTGTCACTTTTAGTATGAATCTGACAGCGATCGAACCTAAACTGAATCGCATTAAGACGTCATGGAAAGGCCCCTGTACTGATTTTCGCGACATTGGATAGGATAGCACGTGTACAGAGCAGTAATATTTTAAATAATAATAATTACCTCTTACGTACCTAATTAGCGTACTTACCTATCAAAATTAATTTAATTAATAACCAAAAAAAAATTGATGGATCCATTCCCACTAGGTTACCGACACTAAATACAACAATCACTAACAGAAGTAAATCCAGAGGCGCACAACATTTAACTAATTCTGTATTTATGATTGTTTTTAGGGTTCCGTACCAAAAGGGTAAAAACGAGACCCTATTACTAAGACTTCGCTGCCCGTCCGTCTGTCTGTCACCAGGCTGTATCTCAAGAACCGTAATAGCTAGGCAGTTAAAATTTTCACAGATTGTGTATTTCTGTTGCCGCTATAACATCAAATACTAAAAACAAAATAATAATAATAATTGAGGGAGGCTCCCATACAAAAAACGTGATATTTTAGCCCTATTTGGCTACCACTCGCCGAGCTAGATCTCAAGTACCGTAATAGATAGACAGTTGAAATTTGCACAGATTATGTATTTTTATTGTGGCTACAACAACAAAATAATACTCCCATACAACAGAGTATTTCTGGTACGGATCCCTTCGTGCCCGAGTCCGACTCGCACTTGGCCGGTTTTTTTAATCCACCAATAATGTTTAAATACTTTTCAGCTTCTATAGATCTGTCTACAAATATTTATCCTTGCCAATATGCTCAGATTGTTACACAGCAAAGTTTACGGTCGAAGAAACTAAATCACGTACCTACCTCTGTGGAATCTTAACTCATAGAATTTGGCAATAATAATCTTTGGCACGTGTATAGTAAACTATTATGATATTTAATTAGTTTAGTTCAGTTTAGTTTATTATTCATTCAAATTAATAGGTTCTACAGCAGAACGCGATTCAGTTTCATTCACTGTGTGTATTGAGTTTTACAATAAGCGAGCAAGTATTCGCCTGATCGCATCCCATGATTTCGAATAATTCTCAAAACATTGTTTCGGCGAAGAAATCAAACATGCATCGAGCGAGAGTCAATATCGTATTATCAGGCGACCTTAATTTCCTATACGAGTGGATATTCATTTCCGCAAAGGATATTAGAGTCCACGTTGGTATAGTGTAATCTTAAATTTATTGAAACTGCTACCGACAAATCCTCGTGATTGCTTTTTGTATTACTTACCTTTATGAAACAGTGGCATAAATCTGATCCAAGTGTTTTGTTTATATCTTTAGTTTTTCAGATTGCGTACCTCTGAAGGCTAAAGGAACCCTTTTGAGATACAGTCAGTTTGCTCTTAGAATGCAATTGGGGTTAGTTTGCTGTCTCACTCACCCTTATGGGTTGATACTTGAATCAGCTTTACTTTTGCTCCCAGATAGCGCCTATAGCTCGCATCAGCTGACCGTGTAGTAGTAGTTAGTTGTAGTGTATTTACACGACGAACGCAATTTTAACCTTCTCGACGCCAACGACATAAATATCAGCACCGCAGGTTCAACGCAAACGACCTAATATATAATATACACTATATAATATATACTTTTTTTCTTTTTATATTCTTTTTGCGTGAGTGTGCGTCGTCGTTTTCACTTCTGCCGACACTGACGGAGTGCTACGCGTTGTTTTTTTTTTGTATTGACTTTCGATTAATTATTATGTGTACAATAAACAACAATACCCGTATATAACTTGTCGAAATCATCACAGTGGGACCGTTACAAGGGCGTTAATATTTATGGCACCAATTCCGTCGGAGCGTCACTCGATGTGTGTTTATTCGCTGTAAATCTAGCTAATATTATAAATGCGAAAGTATGGATGGATGGATGGATGGATGTTTGTTTGTTACTCAATCACGCCAGAACGGCCCAACGGATCTGTATGAAATTAGGCACATAGATAGAGAAAAGTCTGGAATAGCACATAGGCTACTTTTTATCCTGGAAACATGCGTAGTTCCCGCGGGATAGCGATAAACAAATTCTTTGCAGACGAAGTCGCTGGCAACAGCTAGTTATACATATTTACACTAACTGGTGCCCGCGACTTCGTCTGCGCTGAATTAAAATTTGTATTTCAGGCAACTTGACTTTTCTCGACTATTCCGACAATTTATCATTATATTTCTACCAATTCATACAAAACTTTAACAACTTACATACTTGAACCTTCCTCGCGAATCACACTACCTATTTCTGAAAACTATATGAAAATCTGTTCAGGAGTTTTGAGTTTTTTGTGAACAGACAGATAACGCCGGAGGACTTTGGTTTATATTATTCAGATATTATTATCATATCAATTAAAACGTAAAGGAGTCCTGGGAACAATGTATACTTAGTCAATTTTATAAAAAAGTGAAGACCGGTTTTGCTATGGTAACGCAGGTCATAATAACAAAACTAACGTTACCAGTTATTAATATTAGTAAGTTAATTATTCATTGTACATAAAATGAAGAAATAAGCCCTTGACAAAAGTTAAGATATATTAAGGCAAACTTATCTCTTTTAGGGATCTCTACTAGTTGATCTGTGAGTGGACGGGAGGATCATTGGAACCGTCAAAGAGGAACCTCCACAAAGTGTGTAAAATCACAAATAGGTAGTCAAATGAACAATGTAGTACAATACAAATACATTCATACAATACATTAAACTCATAGAACAGAAAACCGTATCTATACAAATCTTACTAATATTACAAAGGCGAAAGTTATTAAGTTTGGATGTTTGGATGTTTGTTGCTATTTCATGGCAAAAAATTACACCTAGGTATATTGATAGTTACAGTCCCGGGAAGGGACATAGGATAGATTTTATCCCGGAATATCGTATAGTTCCCGCGGGATAGCATTAAGCGAATTCATCGCAGACGAAGTCGTGGGCAACAGCTAGTGTTTTATAAGGAGTAAAGATTTTATTTGTTTTACTACTGGACCGTTTTTGAAAAATTCTTTCACCAGAATCCTACATTATCCCTAATGAACATAGGCTGTATTTTAATAATGCACGGACGAAGTCTTGGGGCACAGCTAGTCACAAAATACAGTACTAAATACTTTTAACAGTTGCTTTATTTCTGAAAACAACAATATACCTACCAGAAAACAAATAATACCTACCGCGGTTTCCGGGAATCTCTAAATAATATCCCATTTTCCTTGTTATTCGATCCATTGATCTGGGTTGTTAACTGAGTTATTCATAAAACGATTCCAGCGATAGCTTGCCAACGCAAATAATATAGTGATTTATTGAAAGAATTAAGTTTTGTGAGAAATTAAACAAAGGAAGAAAATTTTTGCTTCGAAGTTCGAAGCTAGAAAAATAGACTTTGATGAAGTTGATTTACAATTAATTCAAAAAGTTCATTCGATGTTTCTATGAGGAATTTTTACCCTCTCTAGTTCTAAACGAGATTAATGTTTACTTAAAAAACTAAATAAAATGACTCGCTCATCAACGCTCATCGCATACCCTTCCTTGGTGAAATTTTTCATAATTATTCCTTTATTATTATAGACAAGGAATAATATTAAAGTTAGGGAAACTAATATTTAATCTTACCTATTACTAATGTAGGTAATAGATTTGAGGTGAGCCCTTCAAATCAAAGCCAGATAGATTCGATATCGTAATTGATTCTGAATTATTTGACACTTCATTTTCCAGCTTATTTATTTTCAATGATGAATGCCTATTCCACAAAGGAATAATTTTGCAGATTAATATTTATTACATAGGTATCTAAAATTTTAATTATGTTCAAAATATCTATGGAACCGTTAAGATGTAATTTTAATTATTGAAAATACGGTTTAGCTGAAGATTATTGCATCTGGTACGATACGACCATTTTCGATTTCTTCTGCAAATTCACATGCCAATTCAGAATTTATATTTTCGCGTCGTTTTAGGTATATTTTTATTTTTGTAAATAATGAAAAATTTTACGTCGCCTTTTGCGTTTCAACTCTGAAACTCAAGAAATAGATAACATTTTGCCAACTTTTCAGCTTTTACGATATAAATATCCTTCGCTGCGAGTTTCTAGAATTAGCATTTGGAAAACATTTTTAAATATTCTTTGGGTACAGTTGCTTAATTATCAATTAGTTTAAAAAGTCTCTTAATTAAGCTAATTAACGCCCCGTTTGAAATACGCTTAGCTCTGTCAGCCAGCAATTTTATTGTAGGTACTTACCTACTTATAACTGGTCTTGCCTCGTAAAAATACCAAGGATAAATAATAATATTCCACTAAACAAAGTGATTTTTCACCCACTTTGGAATCCTTTCACAGTAAATGCGATTGCAACTGAATTGACAACGAAAATTACGAGACGTTTACTGGGACATAGTTCTACGGTGGTTCAGGAACCAACTTGTTCGATGGTACCTATTACTAAAGCGACTTAAAAAAAACCGGCCAAGTGCGAGTCAGACTCGCGCACCGATGATTCCGTACAAATTCGGCATGTTATTATAAAAACCAGTTTTAGCAGTCATCCTCCTTAGCAAAATGTATGCAGTGTGAGGTCATTTTATGTTTGTTACTGACAGACAGACAAAAATCTAATCTAACTAATCTTACTAATATTATAAATGCGAAAGTATGGATGGATGGATAGATGGATGGATGGATGGATGGATGGATGTTTGTTTGTTACTCAATCACGCCAGAACGGCCCAACGGATCTGGATGAAATTCTGGACATAGATAGAGAAAAGTCTGGAATAGCACATAGGCTACTTTTTATTCCGGAAATTTGCGTAGTTCCCGCGGGATAGCGATAAACGAATTCTTTGCAGACGAAGTCGCTGGCAACAGCTAGTATTATAAATGCGAAAGTATGGATGGATGGATGGATGGATGGATGGATGTTTGTTTTGTTACTCAATCACGCCAGAACGGCCCAACGAATCTGGATGAAATTCGGCACATAGATAAAGAAAAGTCTGGAATAGCACAAAGGCTACTTTTTATCCCGGAAAATTGCGTAGTTCCCGCGGGATAGCGATAAACGAATTCTTTGCAGACGAAGTCGCTGGCAACAGCTAGTGATCTAATAATTTGTTGTTATAGCGGAAATTGAAATACTCTGTGCAAATTTCAACTGTCTGGCTATCACAGTAACTGTGTCTCAGTTACTGTTCCTGAGATACAGCCTGTGGACAGACGGACAGATAAGACAGACGGATGGACAGCGAAGTCTTAGTAGGGTCCCGTTTTTACCCTTTGGGTACGGTACCCTAAAACAAAATGGCATTATTCGGCGATCCTTTATAATCTTCGTAGGGGTCAATGTCCATTTTAAACTTTCGTATAACTACGAAACTGGATTGGATTAGTTCATTAAAATATTTAATTAGAACACCTTGATTTTACAAACGGAATTTTCTCACTATCGTAAATTACATCTAAAAAGGTCATTGTCATCCCACCACCTAAGTATAAAGTACGTATAGTATTAAATTTAATTATTTTCCTTGTGATATAGATATGGGAAAGTCAGAACATGTGTTGGAAAGTTTTGTAGAACCCACAATGAAGAAGATTGTCTTCGTAAAAATAAAATAATACAACAAATAATAGGTGCTTACCTTTTTATTCTAAACGACGCAAGTTGAACACATAAAAAAAAAGTAAAGCTATGGCCGGAAATTAAAGAGTATAATCGGAATTCATTTCAAGATTAAATCGGTGCGAAAATAATTCTACTTTCACAGTAGCAAACACTTTACTCAAACACTCAGAACTGGAGTAATTTAAACCCGTTTTTTGTAAAATCCAGCCCCGAAGAATGCCAAAAACTGGCCAAGTGCGAGTCGGACTCGCGCACCGAGGGTTCCGTACAAATTCGCCAAGTTATTATAAAATCCGGTGTTAGCAGAGCCCTGCTCTTAAGCAAAATGAAGGCAGTGTGAGGTCATTTTATATTGGTTACTTATTTAAAAAATACTACTTACTAGATCTCGTTCAAACCAATTTTCGGTGGAAGTTTGCATGGTAATCTATATCATATATATTTTTATACTTTTATCATTCTCTTATTTTAGAAGTTACGGGGGGGGGGCACATTTTACCACTTTGGAAGTGTCTCTCGCGCAAACTATTCAGTTTAGAAAAAAATGATATTAGAAACCTCAATATCATTTTTGAAGACCTATCTATAGATACTTCACACGTATGGGTTTGATGGAAAAAAAATTGAGTTTCAGTTCTAAGTATGGGGAACCCCAAAATTTATTGTTTTTTTTTTTTCTATTTTTGTGTGATAATCTTAATGCGGTTCACAAAATACATCTACTTACCAAGTTTCAACAGTATAGGTTCTATAGTTTCGGAAAAAAGTGGCTGTGACATACGGACGGACAGACACAGACATGACGAATCTATAAGGGTTCCGTTTTTTGCCATTTGGCTACGGAACCCTAAAAAGCGCTCCATTAGAAATACGAAGAATACCCGCGAACTATGAAAGGACGGGAGCTTCGCATAAAACTCTACCCCAACATAGATTAAACAGTAAAAACAAAAACCGGAACGAATCGTCCGTAACCCAAAGAAAACGCGACTTTAATTTTTTTAAATAGAGATGAAATTGAAGCGGCGGGAGAAAAAATTATATAAAGCACCTCGGAGCATAACATTTGTTTGCCGAATGCGCGTTTCCAAAGTTCTTTAACTCTGAAAATTATGCCCGACGTGTCAGAAGTGAGTGCACTGTTTCTGGAGTGTTTTCAACTCGCGTTTTACTGCTCAACACTAAAATATTTGTGCGGGTCAAAATGCATAAAGTTTAAAAACGCATATACATACTTACATACCGTCACGCCTCTTTTCTATAGAAGAAGGAAATAGACTACTTTGTTCCACTTACCTACATACGGAATTTCCTTACGGTTTCCGTACGGAATGACGTCAGCGAACGGGACATCGCTATATAACGGAACGGGACAGGGCTACGAATTGACGTCATTCCGTACGGAAACCGTATGTATGTGGCCGACCTTACTAAGATCCTGAGGTAACTTTTTCGCTTCATCCACATCTATCCAATCTCTTCATACATTATGGGTTCTTTTAAGTACCCTACCTACACGTAATCTTAAACCTAATAACAGACCTTCGATTATATACTTTACAAACCTAAGTTGTTACTTGCAAATATACATATAGCTAAATTTACATGTAAGCTTAGTTACACTTAGACATTAGTTTCACTTTGATTTTTCCCAGTGTTTACTCTAAATCTACTTTATGTTTAACCAAATCTTGTAACAGTAATGTAGTCTACTTTGTACTTCAGATACCATCTAAGGAAGAGCGGTGTCTCTTAACACAGGTTTTTAACAAACTTAAAAAGAGGCACCAAACAATTGTTAATTCGTTTATCGCTATCCCGCGGGAACTACGCAATTTTTAGCCTATGTGCTATTCCAGACTTTTCTCTATCTATTTGCCGAATTTCATCCAGATCCGTTGGGCCGTTCTGGCGTGATTGAGTAACAAACAAACATCCATCCATCCATCCATCCATACTTTCGCATTTATAATATTAGTTAGATTACTATCACATTTGTGTTTTTTATAATAATTTCATAGTAATAAAAAAATACGTTCACACAAACATACTATGACGAACTTTGTAGTGATCATGATCACAAAGTTAAATACGGGCGGACAGTGTCAATTTTGCGACATAGAAAAGCAATCATCACTTTTATTCCTCCAGTCCAGACAATATGACAGAAAAACCCCAAGTTTTATATTGCGACACATTTTATTATGATAGTATAAAATAACACAGTACCATGCCGATTAACACGCGAGTCGCCAATTATAACCACCCACTGTCATTATCACCTCTGCCACACTAAAACCACTTTTAATACCTTTTAATAAAACTAGTATCGAATGTAAACCATAATTGGCAACTGCCTGCGACCACGATATGCGTTTTAAATGCGGATGAGACGACACGGGGAGTGGTGTAATTGTAAAACAAAAGAGGATCGCTTCAAACAGGAATTTGTTAATATGGACTATAAACAGTTGGAGTAGGGTTTGGTTAGGAGTGGCAGAGATTTGTGACATGGTGCTTTTTAGGTTTGAAAGTGACATATACGATTATGATAGTCACCTGGGCACGCTTGAGTGAAATCAGAGGCGCAGTAGTTGTTATAATTGTGGCATTCTAATGAGTTACCATTTAATAGGTCATTAATATTTGACAAGCATTATAAAAACAGATTTTTTTTACGTTTTGCACAGATTGGTCATGAATCTATCATAATTTTCTCAAAAAGGACGGCAGTATGACAGTTTGGTCTCATCATCTCCAGCCTATATACGTCCCACTGCTGGGCACAGGCCTCCTCTCAGAATGAAAGGGCTTGGGCTATAGTTCCCACGCGGGCCCAGTGCGGATTGGTGTCAAATCTGTCCAAAAATGTAAAAAACTAAAACTGTTTTGTTGGAAATTCGTCCTTTTGAAATAGGACGGCAGATTAGATAAATGTTATTAGAAATGAAAAGAAAATTGCTGAATTTTTGTCATGACGTGTTCTTCAGTAAACTTCACACCGTTAAAATATTAATTTATAAAAATCGTTTGTCTTATGTAAGAATTTTAATACAATGTAGGAAAGTCAATTGTACAGAAAGTTCAAAGTGTTAGATGGCGTGCGTCGGTCTGTGGCTTGGTGGCTCTTAAAATATGAACCGACAGATACGGATTTTAAAATTTAAAACAGCTTTTCTAGCGGCGGTTCTTAGACAGTTAATCAAAATTAGTTCATGGTCTTTGTTTTTTTTGTTTTATTTTTCCTTTTTATATGTAACGTAAGGGATAAGTCCGCCTTATGTATGTATCTCTGTGTTTTTCAGAGTTTACATACATACTTTCAACATGAAACTACCGTGAGACTCACAAATAATTACAACACAACGGATAACTCACGTATAAAAGCCGAAGAATTGCTCCGACAATTGTTTCGGACTATTTCGTAGCCCTTCATCAGGGAGCGCTCGCCCCGGCGGCAGCGAAACGAACACTGCGCGCCAACGCTCTGCTCGCGCGGCTACTCGGCGCAGCTGACATCGGCGCACAACTACCCTCATTTTTATCGTCATACTTGTCATACTTGTACTTGTGTTGTTTTTATTGTCATACTTGTTTGTAATTTTACATACATACATGACGTAAACTGTAACTGTAATACTTAGACTTTGTTCCCGCGCGGATGACAATGATGTGTCGTGCAGATTTTATCGCGAACTGCTCGCAGTCATTAGTGTAGCCAAGTGGAGTTTTAGGAGTCGCTCTCGCGCTGGTTTTGAGAACGTGTCCTTTTTAATCTGTGTCAAAGGCAGGTTCTTTAAATAAAAACATAATTTTGTAGTAACGTCACGTCACGTGTCTCCGACTTATTTCTCTGTCTTAATGCTTGTCTGGTAGAGATCGCTATTAAGCGATAAGACCGCCTATTGTATACTTTGTTGTTTGTTTCTGTATTGTTTTGTACTGATTTTTGGTGTTCATTACAGAGTATTTGTATTGTGACGACCGGATAGCCCAGTGGTTAGTGCCCCTGACTATGAAGCTACAGGTCCCGGGTTCGAATCCCGGTAGAGGCAGACATTTGTATGATGAATACGAATGTTTATGCTCGAGTCATGGATGTTGTATGTATTTACCTACATTATATAAGTATGTATATCCGTTGCCTGGTACCCATAGCACAAGCTCTGCTTAGTTTGGGACTGGGTCAATTGGTGTAATTTGTCCCAAGATATTTATTATTATTATTTATTATTTATTGTTTGTTTGTATTGTAGTAACAAGGTTACGTGAGAGCTAGTAACAGATAGAAAAATTCGAAGGCTTTACTCACCTGCTATGGGTGGTGTAGCACGGATATGAAAATGTTAGGTGTACTGTCGTTTTACTCCTGTCCGGCTAGCACGACAGCGCACAAGAGTCGCGTCGCGCGCGAGATAGATTACCCGTCTCTTTCTAGAACGAACAGTAAGAAAAAGACGGGCAACCTATCTCGCGCGCGACGCGACTCTTGTGCGCTGTCATGCTAGACGTGCTGGGTTAACTATTTAAAATCATCCTATGCGCGGTTTGACGTTATCCGCATGAAATGTTCGAGCCGTGATAATAATCATTAGTATAAATTGTTATAACTGTTGTGCTATATCAAATATCCTGCAACATTCCGGTGTATGTGATACTAATTGCATAAATCGTGATCGTGGGGGAATTCAGATAAAAATTGGTGTGCTTACAAACACGTTTAGAATGGAAAATACCTTTGAAATCGTTTTAATTCGTCACTCAACTCGCTCCGACCTTCTCATAAGCCGGGTCGCCACTCTGTCAAACCCGCTATACAGAACCACGACTAACAATACCCTGTTTACTTTAACCTTAGCATTGTTCCCGTGAAGGGAGAGTAACAATTCTAGCGTGAAAATCTTGTTTACAATAGTCTTCGAGTCGCAAAAGCCTGCATATTTAAGGCTAGTGATTAAAACACTTGCGTTTCGGCCCTTTTGTATAAAGGGTATATTCATGTTCTTTAGTCAGGCGGACTGTGGACAAAGTGACGTCTATTCTCAAGGCGTGTCTGAAGTTGGACCGTTGGAATGGAGGGTGTTGCTATGCATACATTTATTTATTTATTTATAAGCCTTTTTATTCCGAATTCGCTACAATTTCAGTAAGTTCAAATTGTTGTTGTTGTTATTGACGTTTATTTATTAAATTGTCGCGTAATTCGGCGTGCCTCATGGCATAGGCCTCCTCCGTGTATTGGAGGGTTTGTGCTATAGTTCCCACGCGCGCCCAGTGCGGATTGGGAACTTAACACACACCTCACGATGTTTTCCTTCACCGAAAAGCTCATGGCAAATTACAAATGTAATTTTCGCACATAAATTCCGAAAAATTCAGAGGTGCGAGCCCGGGATTTGAACCCACGACGCTCTGCTTGAGAAGCCACAGGTCAAACCACTAGGCTACCACGGCTTTTTACATACATACTGGGTCCCTTTTTGTCCTATAATTTTATTTGGTCATAATTATCGTTAGTCATAATTTTATTTGGTCATAATTATCGTTAGTCATATTTTTTTTGGTCATAAGTGTCATAACACGTAAAACAGTGCATTTTTCAGAAAGTTTGGAAAAGCCATCTGTGAAGGCAGGCTGTGAAGGTAAAGAGAATCGCATAGACTTCTTAGATAGCTAAAACAAATATGTTTACGGCTTAGTGGCGGCTCAAAGGCCACCCGCGCCACACTCACAAGCACGCATAGCGTAATAAAAGGGGCTATCCCATGGAACTGCTTATTTCCGCTAGCTTCCGGAAGCATTCAAACTCAAGCTTACATTTATCTGACCACTATTAATCCGACTATTTAGTCGCAAGACGGATTGCCGCAAAAACGCCCTCCTTCTCTGCAACAGATACATCATTCTGATGTCTGCTTTGTTGTCAAATAGGATGGTAAAGCAAATTGGTACAGTGTTTCTGTTTTCCGAATAGCATTCGGCAATCTCCGCGTTTTGCTGTGAATAATAGGAATACCAAATAGAGGGCTATCCAATAATGGTAAAACAGATCTTTTTCGGCATACACCACGCTGGCACTAATATTTAGCGATTGTTTTTCCTTTTTTCTATATGGAAGAAAGCCGTTAAAGTAATAAAAATTTTGATAATTACATTTACTTTATGGTTTTTAAAAAATATAATCAAGTTTCATTCACTATGCCACACAACTTACTGCCAAAATCATTATTATTATCCTTTCATTTGGCCTCGCAAAAGTTGGGTAAAAGTAGCATAAGACTACCTAAATTTCACTATTTTTTTAAATTACCATCTTAAACTCGAACAATTGACTCTACAAAAGTACCCAAGTTTTTAAATAAATATGACGCATTTTTTTTTTATGTGAATAGGAAGGCAAACGAGCAAGTGGGTCACGTGATAGTAAGCGATCAGCACTGTCCATAGACACCCACAACCCCGGAGGGATTGCAGATGCGTTGCCAACCTAGAGGACTTAGATGAAATGCCTCTTGTGCCCGTAATTTCCTCGGCTGTCTTACTCTCCACACCGGAACACAGCAGTGCAAGCACTGCTGCTTAGCGGCAGGATTAGCGAGTAAGATAGCATGCCTGATTATAAACAATTATTTGCCGCCATTGGACACCCACAACAACGTGACAACATCAAACGTTGCTCATCCACAAAACCTTTTTATGACCCTTTCATAAAAAGCAAATTCAATTTCAAATTTCAAATCAAAAACTCCGAACACGAAACGCATTGGACTCCCACAAAACCTAGCTGTCTTTCCAAACAATTTAACACTCTCGTAGCGTCGACGCCGTAGCAAAGTGCTACGAGCTCGTAGACATAGCGTAGCACTCACAAGCAACGGATAGAAAGTCCCCCACTATAAATTCTTAAACTTAACTCGAAGTAGCTTTGGCGAGCGCCTAAAATTTGTATCGTCCAGAATTTGCTTCACTTTCATAGCAATGCCAACTGTATTAAAAATTTGTTCATTATTAAACTTTGTGTATATATTTATATTATATCCCTTTTTTACTAAAACAGAATTGCTAAGGGAGCAACACCATCCATGGATACCCGCGACTCAGATGTGTTGTCAGCCTAACAGACTAATAATAGAATACCTCATGTGCCAGTAATATTACCGGCTGTGTTACTCCCCACCCCGGAACACAGCAGCGCAAGCACTGCTGCTTGGCGGGATGATTAGTGATAGTGAGTAATACGGTGGTAGCAATTCGAATGGGCCTTGCACGAGGTATTATCACACGTAAAGTATATAAAATTCGTTGACTGTTCAACATCATTATATCAGCCGTAGGACGTCCACTGTTGGATATAGGCCTCCCCATAGACTTCCAGTTGCCTCGGTTGGAAGCGGCTTGCATCCACCGTGAACCCGCGACTTTAATTAGGACAAAAATAAAAAATAAAAAAATAAAAAAAGTCATCCGTCCTCGTTGGTGGACGTCCTAAGCTGCGCGTGCCCACCCGCGGTCTCCACTCGAGAACCTTTCGCTCCCAACGACAGTTCTCAGTTCAGATAGCAATCTGATTAAATGTCTTAATAATTCGTCAAAATTATGCTAAATTAGCTCCACACACGTGTGTCTTAATTAATATTGTAGCTATTGCAATACCGCCTCAGCTCGCTCTAAGAACTTGACAATTAGAGTTAAACTCACCCATAATTAGAGCAGAGCGTTCCGACGTCGATATTCGAGCTTCGCAAACTAACGTTTCACGATAGGGTCGGCAGTTCAATACATATGCGCTAGAGTTGCACCACGATTTATCGATACTCGATAAACAAAAGAAATTCTCCGCTAAAGCAATTTTGACATAAATATTCGTCGGAAAAACACTTTTTTTTTAAATTGGTAACAGAAAAGTATAAATCCATAACAAAACAAATTTAATTGCAATATTCCAACAATTTTAAATTGTAACTGTCTGTTACTTATTTTTACAACTATTTATTTAAATAAAAATACAGTCATGTCAAAATGTTTACCTTTTTTCTAATGATAAAAAAATGACGTAAGTACACTCACGTGCAAGATAATTGCGAATTATAATATATAATGTTTGCTGCTGCAAATCCCACAAACTTAACTATCTCCCTGCACCACACATAACACTGACTTGTTTCGATCGCTCTACGGGGTCATCCTCAAAGTTGGAGTAAACCGAGCACAACTGTCTAGCTTTGGCAATAACACACGGATTAAAAAATATCAAACTAATTCAGAATAATATACATCAGTTGGGGTGTCTGAGGTTTTCCGAACGGTGTTGTAATAAGTTGTAGATACATCACATTTTGGTAATAACATTAATGGATGAGTTCATCATTTTGAAAGCCACCAATTTGGGAATCGATTGAATCGATATCGACAACTAAATGCACGTCTCTAGTAATCAGCATACACCATACAATACAGTAATTAAATGGCTAGGAGGGGCTTAATCGAATACGGTCCCCTAAGACTCTGCAGGTGGACAACTCCGACGCGCCACGTCGTACTGTTCTATATCTAATTAATGATAAATGGCAGGTTGATACTCCAAGCCATCGTAACATGGCAAACCAAAGATAATTTACTTATACATAAAAACTTACTCAGCATTAAAGGACAAAGTAAGACAAAAACAAAAAAAGGAAAATGCATTGTACATCAATGCTGATGATCTAATTTTCATATCTGTGTTTTTTTTGTGTGTGGAACAAAGTAGTCTCTGCCTACCCCTGTGGGAAAGAGGCGTGACCGTATGTATGTATGTATGTATGTGTTTTTTTGTTGTTGTTTCTTTTCTATAAAATTGTGTGTATGATCTTATATTTGTGTGTCTTGTAAAATTAATAAATGTCTTTCTTTCTTTCTTTCTTGTTGGCATTGTAATGTACAAACGCTTATTTCGACACATTTGGGCCACACAGTGGTACAATTATACACGCGAACGGGGTGTGTAAAATTGTCATTAAACTCAAGGACACCTCATAAATACTGCGGCGCCCACTAGTTCGGTAATGTTTATTAAATTAAATGTAATGGACGTTAAATAATAACTAAAACATTCATTAGGTAGTGGCCTAATGAAGTCATTGGAGACATTCATATTATAAACTTTCAATGTATCTATCTATCTAGTCAATAATGTATTGTGTAAGTATAGAAATTAATGGCTAAAATGTGCTGCAAAGTGCGAGCCTCGCTGAAGCCTAAGGGAGGTTCCTATGAAGACTTCTGTCAAAGTTATTTGCAAAAAAAAAAATTAATCAGGTAAACAAAAAACGAACCCAACCTCAAACCAACCAACTCACTAGTGTTTTTCTGATATTTTTTTTAACAATAAAACATTTATTGACCTACTTTTATTTAAAAGTCAAGTAGGTGATATCGTTACTATTTGCGTACCTACTGTATGTTTACGTATAATGTGTATGCGTAAAGGAGTTTTATCGTCAAAACTGCATTGACATTTTTGTCCTGAATAAAAAAGGATTTTTTTCAAGCAAAGGATATAAAATGCTTATTCTATTTCAATATTTACCAAAGGCTGCGAGCATAGTGCCGTGCTGAATGATTTTTTCCAAATTTATCTTGAATTTATAAATTTTATCCACGATCATTTTCACATAAATATTTCTATTTTTATTCCTATTTGTATCTTTTCGATGATATTGAAAAACTAGTACCAGTATTGCGAACTGGGGGGTTACCACGACGTCTTAATGCGATTCAGTTTAGGTTCGCTCGCTGTCAGATTCATACTAAAAGTGACAGCTAAAACTTGAACTGAATCGCATTAAGACGTCATGGTAATGCCCCTGTAGGCTTATTGTCTAACTCGCTCGCAATCGCCATCGTCTTCATTTTGACAGTTCTTGTATGAATGTGACAGCTAGCTGATTCCGATGCCAATTGTCAGCCCATACATGAACTGTCAAAATGAACACGATGGCGATTGCGAGCGAGTTAGACAATAAGCCTACAGGTCATTGACAAGTGCAACGCAAAAACCGCAGCGGGCGAGAACGACCACTCCCGAGCATTTACAAACACAGCATACTGACGCCACGAGCGACAAGCCGCGGGTGGCGGATGAGAAAGGAAGAAAGAAAGAAAATGTTTACTGACACAAAACGACACATGGAAAAAGAAAGAATAAAACAAATTAAAAATAAAACTATGTGCCGAAAGTGCCAAAAGGCCCACACTCGGCATGTTGCTGCGGCAGGCCGCAGCGCTGATTTTCAGTGTGACCCTTTTGCCTAAAACTAAACCTAAAACTAAAATTGCGACGACGACACGAACGTCAGAGACAGTAAGTGAAAGAAACAAATCCTCGCCTCGTGCCACACGCGTATGAGAACAACCAAGACCTCACATTCAGTCACATACGAACAGCCATGACCCGGAAGTTTCCACTTTCCACATAAATATTACCTTCATCTACGGTTTAAGAGTATTTCCCTGTAAAATTATCTCCTTAGCTTTGTACTTATCACAGCATGAGAGCAGGCGATCGCTGTCTTTTTCTTACTATTTCAATCTAGAAAGAGATGGGTAGTCTATCTCGCACGCAAAACAGCTGTCACATGTTGTAGTGATAGCAGCGGTGCTGGAGGGCTACTCCAAAATTCGTTTTTCGAAGTTCTTGTCATTATGTCCCTCTCATTCTCACAATGAATGTTTATTGGTGTGAGTGAAATGGCGCGAAACGAGTTTTGAAAATGGAATTTCGCAGTGCCCGGTCGCTCCTCCCGTCACCTTACCCGCTCTCGCTTCCGATCGGAACAGTTCCTACCCCTCGCTATTTGACGTTTCACTCGGCGAAAGTAATTCGATCCCGACGCATAGTTCGCGCAACGACTCAATGTTAGGAATTCCCTTTGTGCCCCGGATGCGGGAAGAATTTATCCCGTGACATATACATAGATACATAGTAATGCACGTCGCGTGCCGATAATCCGTTCGTTCGTATTAGTCCGTGGAATAAAATGAAATATACTCAACGGTAAAAACTGTGGCCCTCTATGTACAATCCTATGTCCGTCCCTGGGATTAAAACTATCTCTGTACCAAATTTCATCAAACTCGGTTCTGTGGTATAGGCGTGAAAGCGTAACAGATAGACAGGCTGAGTTATTTTCGTATTTAGAATATTAGTAGGGATTATGAAGTTCACTAAAGTTGCATAAACACACGCTATAAAAACAAGTCAAACTCTGTCAGAACTTGAAAGGAAATAACAATCCTTCAAATAAATAAGGTGCTTTATAGTCAAGCAACGTTCGCTACTTTTATCACATAGTATTGCACTTGACAGCTAGTTTTATGTCTTGAGTTTTCGTGACTAAAGTACCAAAAAACGCTATTACGTACGTAGAACATGGACTGAACTTATACTATAGCTAATTTATCTAGTAACTTCACACGCACGCACTCAATAATATACACACACACTATTGAATACGTAGTTATATGACCCTTAGGTCTTTTTAAAGGATGATGACGTGATTAATAATGTATATATAATGTATCTAATATTATAAGAGACGGGCAGCGTGAAGTGGTTAAGTGAGACTTAATAAAAACTAGTACAGCTATCTTCATTCAATTTTATTTTTCTCTTCGCATTGACAAAACAAAATTTTACGCTAAATAGAGCTTAAGACGGGTTAAGGGGTTGTCCATTTAATTGCAATGAACTCTCTTTGTCTATAGTTAATGTCTAATTTCATTGTTCACGAACTTTTAATTGGATAGCCTGCAGTTGATTAGAAGTCTAAAGTTCGAATCGTAAAAGTTAAGATGATTAGAACTTTCGATGCCCTAGTGTCAATGGGCGGTTGATGCCTTAGCCTTCTAGGTTGGCAACGCATCTGCAGTGCTCTAGTCCTTCAGTCCATGGTGTTCAATTACCATCAGGTAATCCCCTTTGTCCTTGACTGCTGGACTTTTAGAGAGGCTCAGAGTCGTTCAACGAGCTATGTAGAGAGCTACGCTCGGGGTTACTTTGCGCGACAGAATCCGGAATACGTAGATTCGCCTAAGAACTAAAGTCACCGACATAGCTCGAAGAGTATGTTGAAGTGGCAATGGGCACGCCACATCGCTCGCAGAACAGACAACGTTGGTTCGCTCGCTGTCAGATCCATACAGCATGACAGCTAAAACCTGAACTGTGTCGGAATTGAACACATAAAATCTCGACGTCATAGCGTGGCGTCAGATTAGCGCTCTGACGCGCGCTAAGTACAAAAAGAAAGCCAACCATCTGATCACCGGAAAGACTTAATTATGTTAGATCTTTCGGGACTTATTAATGTTGAATGCACTGTTGCCCGTTCGAAAATATCAGATTGATATTTGTTTATATTTCCTATCATGTTAAGGTCCGACCACACCGCCGCATATACGCAGTGTCGTGTCGTAGGCGTCACGTTTTCTCACCGTTTCTTCATACATTTTGCTGCGTATACGCACCGTCAACGTCTTTTACGCACCGGTGTGGTCGGACCTTTATTAAACGTTTTATATTCACTCAAATCGGACTAAATTGGCATGTTGGGGTTAAATTGAAATATGAATTTGTGTTAACAAGAGCTCAGTTGCATGTCAGCCAATTTGGTAAATCTGTATGCTATTCCGACAAAACACTAATTAGCCATGGTTTTTATTTTACACTATATTTTAACCGTGGCTTCGTTTGTGTGAAACCTAAAATTGGGAATTGAAATTACGGGATTCTTCTGAACTTTAATTGGACTCTACAAAACCCATGGAGATTGATACTTTAGCCCAATTTACATCATGCAAGTAATTTCGTGCATACGTGGCCAGCCTAGTCCCATTTCAGCCTATAGACCGACCGCTTAACTGAGCACAGAGGCGCGGGGTAGGCGACAAAGGGGGCGCTCTTGGTTCCCTTTGTCGTCCTACCCTGCGCCCCTGTACCCGCGCGGGCGAGGACTCAGTTAAGCGGTCGGTCCACAGCTATTGCTCTGCCCACGTCAACAACGAAATCTTAAAAAGTGGTAATTTAATTAACCCGTTGATGCATTGAGATGGTGACATCAGATCTATCTGAAATAGCTCCGTTCGCTTCGACGGCATACCCGGGTGAGGCGCGGCCGGGGTCGGGGCGAATTTTCCCATTTTAATTATACAGGGTGCGCCGCTCCGTGATTTACGCGAGCACGCACGACAACTCACACATTTGAATTAATTTGCTTAACCGACACCGAAAGGAGTGCTAAGTTATTACGAATAAAGTGCGTGGTTGGAAGGATCGGGTTTTAATGCAAAAAATACGTATTCAGGTACGTAATAAAATAGGACGTTTTAAGTAAATTTAAAAAAAAAGTATTTATTAACTCCACCACCAAGTATACAGTTTATACAGTACATCTAATAAACATCACTATAAGTAGGTTTCTAACTTGTGCGGTGGAGACTGGTGCCCGAACTAGGAGGAGCCTGTATGTCAGGTCAGCAGGTCTCCAACCCTCAGATAACTGTAACAATATATTAAAGACAAACAGAACAAAAACAGAAACAGTAAACTTTTTCTCCTAGTACACATTTAGATTTCAGGTAATCTGTTCAAAGAATTTTATATCATAAATTAACAGGAACAAGTAGATAAACTCACTTGAAATTATAATGTTTAAGTATGTCGTGTTTTAGGCTTAAGAAACTGAAAATAGGATATGATTTCTTGTAATAATTCTTCTAAGCTGTGATAGTCTGTATGAAAGCTCTGGAAGAATGAATAAAGTTGGATTAACACAGACTTATTTTACCATCTGCGCGGGCAGGGAAACAACTACATACATGCTGTTATTTCTTTGGGCCCAGACCAATATGGAAGTGTGCTAATTAGAGTTATCATAAAAAGCGCTGCCTGCGGCTGCACCAAAGTAACATCAATCCTCTCAATTAATTCATATCGCATACTTTCAAAACACTCAATGTTAAAATGTTAAATTTAAAAATGTGTCTCTTAATACTATAGATAGGTACCACTTTCACCCAAAGCGACTTACCACTCGTCGCTTATACAATACTCGTTTACTGTCTATTCACGATGCATACCGAGCATTTTACCAGTAAAAAATAGTATAAAACTATATACTTCAAACTCTCAAAAATCCCATCGCTTTTCTCTAACCCGCGTCACACAAAAACTGTCGTTTACCACTTGTCGCTTATACTAAAACGCTCACTTATTGGAAATTGACGACGCCGCATCGCGACAATTCCGCGGAGGCGAAACGTTTTGACAGCCAACTGATGCGCTGCCACTTTTCAAAAGTTCCTGCAAACGTAACACCCCGTACAGTCTATACAATACAGTTCTTTGCAACTTTGTAGACACATTGAAATTGAAATATTGAAACGGTTCATTCCATGCTTATTGTAAATAATGAATGTAAATACGTCTCTTTGAAATATATTGAGGTTCTATTATTTCGTTCTGCAATAAGTTGTATTGTTTTAATGTTAATTTGGTCACAAATGTTATATAATTATAAAATTGAGACTCATTTAAAAATTTTAATAAATATTTTGAATTAAAAGTTCTACTATACTTCAACTACTATACTTTTTTAAACTAACAGAATAACTTTTTCGCCTTCTATTATTTTTGCGGTTTCTTAGTATCATTATTATTAACAACATCTCGGTGTTTGTCAATTGTATTATGCACAAAGTCGGATTTATTCTTTCAAGGGATCTCTTCCAGTCAACCACTGAATGGATGAGAGGAGTGTTGAGTTACAATCGTTGTATTTTATTTTATTTTTTAAATTGCTGTATTTTTTACAGTTACACTGTTTCGTGAACTTCAAAACTATCATTCAAATGAACGTGCTGCGGCAAACTTACCTGTGCCAAGTTTAATCTTAGTGTCCGGGACAAGTTATTGCTTTTAACATTGCACCCGTGTTTTATAATTCCAGTATAAACAAAGCCCTTCCTGATGGATAAATTAACATTAAAGTTAACGAAATTACTTAATAGGTAGATTCAAACTTTCACAATTTTCACACATTATTATAAGTAAACGGGACTTAATCACGTAAATAACAAGTATTTTAAATATTTTATTGAATCAGGCGTTACTTTGCGGAGGTCCATTTCAATGAACACAAAATATTTACCTTGCTACTCCGCTACTTACGTGCAAGTTAACCAAGCCTGTGCGAAATATGTACGTTTTGCATGCAAGCCCTCCCACCACTACTACCACACAAAACGCACACAAATCCCACAAACTTAATTAATCCTAACACCACACAAACACTGACGCGCGTTTCGATCCCTCTACGGGATCATTCTCAAAGTTAGAGCACAACCGATGCACATGCGAACCAACGTTGTACTAATTTGTAAAACTATAAATAAACTAAACTAAATGTACCCACATTCGTATATTACCAAACTACCCTCTTATTTATAATTTTAATTAGCCATCAACAACTACCTTCATAAATTTTTCCGACTACAACAAAAACAAAGAGGGTTATGTATTAAACAAAACAATTTTACTATTCATCAAAATGGACACGCAACAAAGGTGACGACAGCAAGTTCACCTGTTCGTTAATTATTGAAGCACTATTGTTGTACCTAATTATTTCCAACTGCTCTAAAACATCCAACCGTAAACCCTTTTCACAAAAATGCAAAACATCAAATGCTGCTGAATCTGACAATGAATGATTTGATTCTAATAAGTGTTTTGCAAAATTTGATCTATCTGGATGATTAAGCCTAAACGAGGCAACATGTTCCTTAAATCTTGTACTAAAACTACGACCCGTTTGCCCCACATACACACTATTGCAATCACTACATGTTAGCTTGTAGACCCCAGATCTACTTCCTTTATCTACCCTCTCTTAAGTTTCTCTTGAGTTTTACAATCAGAGTTGTCGTATAAATTACATTACATAGAATTTGATAGTTTAGATCAGAGAGCTAGATATTTCGCTTCACGTGAGGCCCATAAGAAGTACATAATTCAATGCGGTAAATTGCGTAGGCTAACGCGACAGGGTGTTGAATCTTTTTCTCAATTGAACAGTTATAATTTGGAATCTGCTAACGTCCATTCTTTCTACCCTCGAGTAAAAAATTTAAGTAATGTAGATTTTGATGAGCAAGAAGTTCGTTTATTAGAGAAGGGTTTGAAATACAATCTACCCTCCAAAATTAATCAAAAGTTAGTGGAAGGTTTGGCGGTAGATTCTGAGGTTGCTATTGTTCGTAATGGGGGTGACTTTGGAACTAAGGTATTGGTAGCTGATGCACTTAAGAATGTGGGTGATACAGGGAGGGTTGTGGATACGGGGGATTTTTGTGCAGTGCGTTCCATTCAGCAAAAAGTCTGTGACAATGATTTGGTAGTTTCAAAGGCCGATAAGGGTAATTGCGTTGTAATTTTGGAAAGAGATCAATATAAACAAAAAGTGTTAGATATAATTCAAGGAGATGGTTTTTCTATATTGCGTAAGGACCCTACAGCAGGGTTTCATAAAGATGTAAAAAATTTTGTTAAAAATACTTCGTTTAACTTTGAAACGGACCAAAGAAAGAGCTATGTTATACCTATGAATCCGCAGGCACCAATTCTTTATGGCCTACCAAAAATTCACAAGGATAACATTCCGGTTCGCCCAGTTGTCTCATACTTGGGGGCTCCAGCATACAAATTAGCAAAGAAACTTAATGAAATTGTTAGGGTAAAATCTTCTTTTAAGCCACGTTATTCATTGAGAAATAGTTCCGATTTAATAGATAAAATCAAAGACATCAACGTGCCACCTAATGCAACTTTGCTTTCCTTGGATGTGGATAGTTTGTTTACTAATGTACCTTACACTGAAACTTTAAATATTCTTAGAGATCATTTGGAAAGGAAGCGCTTACATCCGGGGGAGGTAGTAGAATTAATAGATTTAATAACTGTTTGCATGAAACAGAACTACTTTAGATTTGATGGGCAGTTTTATTTACAGAATGATGGATTGGCAATGGGTTCTCCTCTTAGTCCACTAATGGCAGATATTTTTATGGATAATTTTGAAACTCGGTACATTGTTGGTAATAATAATATTATTTATTATTATAGGTATGTCGATGATTTGATTATTTGCTGGAAGGGAAGTATGAGACAGCTCGATTCATTTGTTAATGGCTTGAATGGTAAGCATCCAAGGATAAAGTTCAAGAGAGAATTAGAGGAGAACAATTCATTAAATTTTTTGGATTTGACAATAACTAGAGTAGATAACAAGCATATTTTTCAAATTTACCGTAAGCCTACGCAGACAGATGCTGTGATCCCGGCTGCTTCCACTCACCCTTGGCAGCATAAATTGGCTGCTTTCCATTGCTATGTACATAGATTATTAACAGTTCCTCTTTCTGAAGAACATTACAGTTCGGAATTAAGTACTATTTATCAAATTGCAGTTTCAAATGGTTACAGTGTAGCAATGGTTAACGGTTTAGTTAGAAAGAAGCGGAAGCGGATAGCGGATAGCTTGCTTTACGCCGCAGAACCCACGCAGATTACTGACAATTACAGATCTAGTATTACTTATGTAGGTTATTTGTCAGATAAGATCTATAGTGTTATGAAGTCAAAAAACATTAATGTTGCCTTTAAGACAAATAATTCTTTGCGTGCGAGGCTATGTAATAACAAAGAGAGGGTAGATAAAGGAAGTAGATCTGGGGTCTACAAGCTAACATGTAGTGATTGCAATAGTGTGTATGTGGGGCAAACGGGTCGTAGTTTTAGTACAAGATTTAAGGAACATGTTGCCTCGTTTAGGCTTAATCATCCAGATAGATCAAATTTTGCAAAACACTTATTAGAATCAAATCATTCATTGTCAGATTCAGCAGCATTTGATGTTTTGCATTTTTGTGAAAAGGGTTTACGGTTGGATGTTTTAGAGCAGTTGGAAATAATTAGGTACAACAATAGTGCTTCAATAATTAACGAACAGGTGAACTTGCTGTCGTCACCTTTGTTGCGTGTCCATTTTGATGAATAGTAAAATTGTTTTGTTTAATACATAACCCTCTTTGTTTTTGTTGTAGTCGGAAAAATTTATGAAGGTAGTTGTTGATGGCTAATTAAAATTATAAATAAGAGGGTAGTTTGGTAATATACGAATGTGGGTACATTTAGTTTAGTTTATTTATAGTTTTACAAATTAGTACAACGTTGGTTCGCATGTGCATCGGTTGTGCTCTAACTTTGAGAATGATCCCGTAGAGGGATCGAAACGCGCGTCAGTGTTTGTGTGGTGTTAGGATTAATTAAGTTTGTGGGATTTGTGTGCGTTTTGTGTGGTAGTAGTGGTGGGAGGGCTTGCATGCAAAACGTACATATTTCGCACAGGCTTGGTTAACTTGCACGTAAGTAGCGGAGTAGCAAGGTAAATATTTTGTGTTCATTAACAAGTATTTTTGTAAATACCTCGACGTTACTTCGAAACGTACTTGTTATTTACCTACGTGATTAAGTCCCGTTTTCTTATAATAATGCATCCGAGACTTTTTTTCTGTGACAACTCACACAAGAGCGGGTGGTAGGGCCTTGTGCAAGGTCCATCCGGATAGCTACCACCATCTTACTCGCTAATCCTGCCGCTAAGCAGCAGCGCTTGCACTGCTGTGTTCCGGTGTGGAGAGTAAGACAGCCGGGGAAATTACGGGCACAAGAGGCATTTCATCTTAGCCCTCTAGGTTGGCAACGCATCTGCAATCCCTCCGGGGTTGCGGGTGTTTATGGGCAGTGGTGATCGCTTACCATCAGGTGACCCACTTGCTCGTTTGCCTTCCTATTCGCATAAAAAAAAGGCTCGGCAAACTATCGCAATCACGCTCCACTCCACGCAGGCAGCAACTCTTGAACCAATTTAAATAAATCACTCGACTTACAAATCACTGTGTCGGCGCAAAAACTTACTGTATTCAAATCCCCACTCAGTAAGTAGGGGGTAAACAACTTTTATCACATCCAGCCATCGGCAACTTCCCGATGATATCAAACTTTACCACTCGACAACTCGGCTATTGAAGAAATATCAAGCGTAAAACTCCATTGGAGCGTGCCAGTTCCAAATTTCTGTGTCGATATTTATTTCGAGGTTTAGCGCCTCTGACAATTTGGCGAAGGTGTTTTGTTGTTCAAATAAACGTTTGGTGACGGGTAAATGAGCCTTTAGTTGGACACCTGTGACTTCGGCCTAAGGGCTGACTGTTATGACAGGACTAAATGATTGTCACGTTAACAATACAATACAAATAATAATAATAAAAGCATTGAAAACCACAAATTTGTATAATGAGATTATAAAAATAACATACATACTATAAATCACGTATTTATCCTTTACACGGGGTATACAGAGCCTAAGGATGGATGGCTAGCCGCATCGCCTATAGATAACACTAGCTGTTGCCAGCGACTTCGTCTGCAAAGAATTCGTTTATCGCTATCCCGCGGGAACTACGCAATTTTCCGGGATTAAAAGTAGCCTATGTGCTATTCCAGACTTTTCTCTATCTATGTGCCGAATTTCATCCAGATCCCTTGGGCCGTTCTGGCGTGATTGAGTAACAAACAAACATCTATCCATCCATACATCCATCCATCCATCCGTCCATCCATCCATCCATCCATCCATCCATCCATCCATCCATCCATCCATCCATCCATCCATCCATCCATCCATCCATCCATCCATCCATCCATCCATCCATCCATCCATCCATCCATCCATCCATCCATCCATCCATCCATCCATCCATCCATCCATCCATCCATCCATCCATCCATCCATCCATCCATCCATCCATCCATCCATCCATCCATCCATCCATCCATCTATCCATCCATCCATACTTTCGCATTTATAATATTAAATAGATGATTCCTAAGAAATTTTAAAAGTAGGCGTAGGTACCTACTAGGCGTACATACCTTAGTTATATATAGGTAGGTTTCCTTAGGTAATAAGGAAAATTATACACATAGGTATTGATATTTTATTAAACTACAATTGTTATTATCTACTATGCTATGCACTCTTTTTAATATGATAATGATCGATGTTTCTTCTACCAATTAATACGTAAAAAATTAAGGCTGTAATTTTCAACATCGAATCAGTTTTCCCAAGAGCATCGTATTATCAGGCGTTTCACGTCTAAATAAATTTACAGCGCTTTCCTTCCTTTATAGATAAAACAATAAAGGTGCAACAGTGAAATATCTTTAGTGCTCTTCTGCACTCGTAAAATGCATCTATTAAATCGAACTGGAACTAACATGAAGTAAATAAAATATTTAGGTCTTCTGTTGCAACTTTATTGCATTAGGTACATAATAAAACTAAAATCTAGTAAAAGCGGAATCTCCGAGCTGGACACAAAAAGTGTTGGCTTTCAGGAGTTTCTTAGCTACATCAACATGTAGGTACATAATATACCTGAGATCACAAAAAAAATAAAGACAGAATTTCGAGTACAAGCAACTGAAATAGGTAAAACTACGTTCTGACATTTGACCAAAAAACATTTGACAAATGAATCGTTTGACAACCAATTCATTCGACAACTCAGGTGCTTATCCACTAGAGGCAGCCTCGGGTCGAGCGCCTGCCTCGAACCGAGGCCACGCAAGTGGAGATGCTGCCTCAACGCTGCCTCAACGTCTTAGGCAGCGTCTCCACTTGCGTGGCCTCGGCGCGAGGCAGCCGCTCTACCCGAGGCTGCCTCTAGTGGATAAGCGACTTTATATGCATTGTCTTGCTTTATATGCATATCGTCATTATCATCAGCCTGAAGACGTCCACTGTTGAACAAAGGCCTCCCCCTTAGCACACCATAATGAACGACAACTCGCCACCTGCATCCACCGGTTTCCCGCAACTTTCACGATGTCCTCGGTCCACCTAATGGGAATCTTAGAAATCATGTTATAGGCGATGTGGCTAGCAACCCATCACTATTTTTGATTCCCCTTTCCACTTATACTCCCACAATCATGCTAAACATGGTCATTACATCTTGTTACCTGCTCTGTCTAACCCGTAAGGGATAAATATGTGATAAAAAGAAAGAAATAAAGAAGACATTTATTCATTTTGCAAGACACACAAAATATGAAAATGTATAAGAGAATACACACAATTTTATAGAAAAGAAACAACAAAAACAAAAAAAAAAAACAGACAAAAAAAAAAGATAAGGAAAAGATGACAAGATGATAAGTATGTAAGCTCGGAAAAACAAAGACCACAACAAAACAGAATCTAGAATTAAAGTGTAAAGGACATGAGACATCTCATTGGTCGATTTCTTCGCTGACTGTGCATCGTTTTCATTTAGTCTAGCGATATCCTAGCTACTTTCTGTTTTCACATTTCACTCTAGTAATAGTTTCTTGTATTGAAACTCAAAATTCTATACACTTAAGACTTTACATTATATACGCTCTCTTTGCAGGTCTTGTACTCCCAAATTCGATCATGCTGTCTCGCTCGCACTAACAGTGCTTAAAATTAGAGTGAGAGGGAGTAGACCCCCAGTGGAGGCGATGATGCGACGACACAATAAAGTTTGATTGGATGCTCGCTGCTATCGCTGCCCGTACACAGTTACTGTGCATTCCGGCTGCTGGGAGGTAGGTAGCTGGTTCTAAATACGGTTAAGGTTAAATAAAGAATGTATTGTTAGACACATAAAAACACCGATCACCGGTATTCAAGAATATAACATTTCCAAGACATAAAACGCTCATTTCTAATACGACTATCGCGGGAAGAGGCCATGCAGGAATCTGTCTGTGTCAGACCACAGACTAGCGCATTCGGTTACAAGGCAACGTTCAGAAATCAGGCTAACAACTGACATGTCTAGTCACTACTACTTCTATATTATAGTAGCACTTGTATTCTTTATTTACGGGGCATGGCACAAACACATTAATTTGTTGTTTAAAGGCGCGACGACACCGCCGCTTATAAACAGTGACGTTACGGAATTTCAACAAAATTTATGAAGAAACGGTGAGAAAACGTGACGCCTACGACACACCGGTATTAAGCACAGAAAAAAAAATTAGATTGGATACGATCCACTCTCATCGATTTCCCGCCAACCAACGATTTTAAGTTCCAGTTCAATCTAACAAAAAAAAATAATATCGCACGTTAAATAAGTCCAGACGTCACGTTTAACGCCCCGTGCTCACAATCGCATTCACCGTTTCTTTCTCGTCTCTTTCAACGTTGCCTCAACGTCAAGCAGCGTCTCCACTTGCGCGGCCTCGGAGCGAGGCAGCCGCTCGACCCGAGGCTGCCTCTAGTGGATAACCACCTAGCCGTGCTGGTTCGAAATTCAAACTGAAACCGGTTTTGCCAGTATGTTACGCTGTTCGGCCGATGCAGCTTGTTTATCTCGCGTCCGCGAACCAATTGGAGTAGCGCACGCGCCGCCGCCGTCCCATCAATCTGTAATCAGCGCTAGACATACATGAGAAATAGCGAGGCAGATTTGACATAAAAGCGATTTAACCGATTAGGGAAAAATAATTTAGTGAATCGGGCGTTCGTTACTTTGCGGAGTTACAATACAATAGTACATTGTGTATTAAAGGTGGTAAGTATGGAATTACGACCGAGGCTCTAGTAGAAGCCCGAAGTCGAAGACAGGGCTTTTGGAGACGAGATTCGTAATTCCCGTACCGCCCGTGATCATACAATGTTTTTTATTACATTTGCGAGTAAATAATAGTTATTTGTTATGCAAGGCTGCAAAGTTTTTGTTTGGCGCGAGTGCCTGTATTGAAACCCGAGTAAGCGAAGGATTCTTATGTTCAAAAGAAGAATCCTGAGCGTCGCGAGGGTTTCAAGGCACGAGACACTAAACAAACTTTGCTGCCGAGCGTGACACACAAATTTTTCACCTCACTACAGCGAGAACAATGTTGGATGGAAGAATTTCAAATTTCTAATTACTTGAGTATATGAGTAGGTGGTGACGTGGTGGTGGTCGTGGGGGAATGGTGGTCAACGCGACGTTCGAATTTCAAAAACCTTTTCCACCCAAGAGGGGAAAAAGCACTTTTCCACGCAGATTTTTAAGGAGAAAAACAGCCCTTTCGAGCAAGTGAGGTGAAAATAAAATTATAGGGCAGATATACCGCGTGCTGGAGACGCGGTGTTTGTCCAGGCGGGGGGGTTAGGGGAGGGGGTCGTGGCGGTGGTGGGTTGCTGCGCGGGTGGTGACGGGCGCTACTTACCGCCCGAGGGCTTCATGGTAATAAAAAAAGCCCGAGGGTTTTATATGGGGCGTTGCGGCCAAGTTAACCTGTATGTTTTGCAGTGTTGCCGTTAGCGTACATTTTACACATTTGACGTACCTTTTTAGCCTCCAATGTGTTATGTGTAATGGGGTCCAGTTTACGTACCTTTTGATCTCATCCAAAACTATGTGTAACATTTTGTAAACTGCCGCCAAACAGTTGTGACAAAACTGAGAGTGATAGAAGCTGTGTTAAGAATTGAGTAAAAAAAAAGGCTTATGTACCTTTTTGTCCCAAAATGTACCTTTTCAGCGCTGTATATGTAACTTTTGGGAACTCAATTGTGGCAACACTGATGTTTTGATACCGTTTACGAGCAAGTGTGATGAAAAAACATTCACATACACGTGCAAGACAGCCAAGCCTGGGCGAAATATAATAATGTTTACATATAAAGTTTAAAATGATAACGGGTATATACATAATTGTTCAAAATATATTATAATAGTATTTTCCGTGAAACTATATTAGCTAAATTAAATTTTTTGATAGTGTAATCTATAGATTGGTTCAGGTTAGGTTAGGTTTATTGTATAACAATCCTATTAATTTTCCATTGTCTGAGAAAATTGCATTAGGTTATATATTTGGAACCATTATGTATTTTAAGAGTTTTTAATGATTCACGGTTAAGTTCATTCGAAATATTATAAACGGGATGTGAACCGCGATTACCTTTATTGAGCTCCCGATATTTCGATACAGTTGCATGTATCATGGTCTACCCGTGATCATGATACATGCAACTGTATCGAAATATCGGGAGCTCAATAAAGGTAATCGCGGTTCACATCCCGTTTATAATATTTCATTATGTATTTTAACCCATTACGCATTTTTCAAAACACATTTATTCCTTTAACAATATAAAGTTCTCTTTATTGTCTACATTTTATTTATTCCCAAAGAACCTAATTCTTGAGACTCAATACGAAATCTTAGGTAACAATATCTTTAAGTAATTAAGGCAATCTATTGATTGGATAAAAGTACACGATTACCCAAAGGACTAAACGAATCCCAAAGCTATTATTGTGCATTAATTATTTAGGAGTTTGCCTTGAAGCGGTAATTGAAGCTTTCGTACTAAAGCTCAAAATTTAAAGCCATTTACACGACGCAAGAAAATATCATACGTTGATGAAAGAAAACTAAATTTGGGACATTATTATAAAAAAAGGTCACGGCAAGAGTGCCCGAAACCGACGAGTATGTATGAAGAGATTGATGAATGTGGATGAAGCGAAAGAGGTATGTCAGGCTCGTAGCAAGTGGAACAAAGTAGTCTCTGCCTACCCCTGTGGGAAAGAGGCGTGACGGTATGTATGTATGTATGTATGTATGCAAGAAATAAGCAGTCACTTAGTTAAACATTGACGAGCAAAAATAATAAGTCACTTCCCATACAAAGTCTTATGAAAAGTGGCCCTTTATTTTGTCCGTGGGTACAGTTACGAATGTCAGGAGTGACAATGGTGAATGCGCGGACCTGTATAATTGAAATGGCGGCGTCCATGATGATGACGATGATGATTATTATTTTCTTTCTCGTCAAGATCAATTGAACCAAATTTTTTGGGAATTTGGAAGTTCTTTCACGGCATTTTCAATTAACCGTGCGTTTGCTGCATTTGAATTATTTAGTAATATTTTGACGGTGACATTAATTCACATGTTGATTTGAGTTATTTTTTTAACTTTCAATTGTTTTATGTTTTGACATGAGATGTAAAAATTATCTTCATGTCTTGACTAAGTATATCGCGGAGATAGCAAAGCAAAATCTGCTAAACCACCCAAAAATGATAGGTATGAAAATACCTCAAGACATTTTCCACAAAAATGCACCAAAGACGTATCCAATAATCAACACGCTTGCCACGTTTGATTCCTTATACATTTCAATCTACTTAGGTAAACCTTTTCAATAAGACTCCGTAGTAACTGGCAACAAAACCTTTTCGGCCAGATTACTGCACGCCGCTAACAGCCGTCCATCAAAACTTCCTCACATTGCACACTAATAATTCATGGCCAGTTACTGTATGGTCGGTCGTAAAGAACTAGCTGCGGATAGTTCGGTTTGCAATAAGTTTGACCGGCAATGTTCATTGCGGGTTCGGGAAACAAAGAAATCATGATCATCATCGGCATAGGCTAGGACGGTCAGATGGATGGTGGCTAGGATGGCTAGGTGTATATACATCCCACAGCTGGGCACAGGCCTCCTTCAGAGATGGTTTGGTAGTGGCCAATGCGAATTGGGAACCAACTTCACACGCACCATTGAATCCTTAATTATGTGTGTGGAGACTTCTTCGTGATGTTTTCCTTCGTTAAGCTCATGGTTTTGAAACGTAATTTCGCACATGAATTCCGAAAAACTCAGAGGTGCGAGTCCAGTATAAATACGAACCCACCAGCCCTCTGCTGGAAAGGCCATAATTCAAATTTCTAACCACTAGGCTAACCACGGCTGTCAAACAAGAAAAAAAAAATTATCCATTTACTGAATCAAGCAAACCGGGGGCTTCACACGGGTGTGGCTTTCTTGCACGTGTGGTAGCATGTCGTAAATTCCGAAAAACTCAGAGAGCCCGGGATTTTAATCCACAACCCTCAGTTTGAAAGGCCATCGTTCAAACCATGCTACCACGTCTTGTACTGTCTTAGACTAAAAAAGTAAATCGATAAAGTCGGGTTAGGACAAGAGGTTATGTCATTTTTTAATAAAGTCCTACCTGAAGAACTAGTATTGGTAAACATATACCTATTTATAACAACCGCAATGTACTGATAAGTAAAGTCATTGCGCCAGGGCATGGCTGCCCAGTATCGACACAAACTCAATAAAACAGTTTTGCAGTTATGAAAACTAAAACTTTTTAGTTCAGCTTCGGGTTTACGAGGAAAGGCCACGAACAAACTAGACAATGGTCGGACACTTTACAAAATACTTTATACATTACATACATTACGAGTACACGGAATATGCGGTCTTTCAGAATGTTTGGTGATGGTCAACCTGTACACCTGTAAAATAATTCAATGGTGTTTTAAGTATCTGGTTCGCACTGGGCCTGCGTGGGAACTAAGTCCTGTGCCCAACAGGGTAACGTATTATGGGATATAGCTGTTATATAGGCCCTATCGCTCGTAGAACAGACAACCGTTGGAGGAGAAAAGTTCTCGAGTGGCGACCACGAACTGGAAGACGTAGTGTTAGATTTCCCACTAGGTGGACCGACGACATCGTGACAGTTGCGAGAAACCGTTGGATGCAGGTGGTGAGTTGTCGTTCATTATAGTGTGCTAATGGGGGAGGCCTTTTTACAACAGTAGACGTCTTCAGGCTGGTGATAATGATGATATTATTATAGACTGGAGATGACGTCACTCTCGTCTCTAACTGCGTTCTGTCCTTGTCTGCCAGCTCAACGTTCCAATTCCACGAACAATTGAATCCAAAACCATGTTTATAACGTGCGAACATTTCCCACTTTCAAACACCCCTCACTCTAAGTATACAGTTTTCATTATAATCCTCCCATCATAAATTGAGCTACTACCACCACACAACTGACCCCCGTGACATGAATGTTTTGTTCCAGAGGGGAGGGGGCGGCGGTTCTAGTGAAACTGGTGGGTACGTCATAGACAAGGTAACTGGGAGGGAGTGGAAATTAATGCAGACGTGGAAGCCTATTTTCCCAACGTATAACGTTACATATCGCTCCCGTTAGAGCTGTAGTTGGGGCCAGGAGATACGAGTCAAAAACTATAGGACCATGTAAAGGTATGGGAAAGTGGTCACCATTCGTACACTTTTTAAATTTCATTTTTTATTTTTTATTTAATTGTCGAATTTAGCTAGTTTATGTATCTAATTGTAAAGTGTAACAAATATTATATTGTAGTTTGTTACAAAAAAGTCCGAAACTATTATGTCAAAATGTTAAAGGGTTATACATTCGAAATATTATAAACGGGATGTGAACCGCGATTACCTTTATTGAATATTTCGAATGAACTTAACCGTGAATCATTAAAAACTCTTAAAGGGTTATAGTCATTTTTCAACGATAAGGTATGTGTACGAATGGTTACCACTTTCCCCGACTGTAAAAAAAGATATCTTTGGACAATTGACACCAATTAGCCTAGTCGCAAACTAATCAAAGCGGATAAAAATAATTTTATAGACAAACACATGCTTAAACGGATATTTAACGGCCAGGACTCGACAGCGAACGAACGAAAATAACTGCCTCAACTGGGCACCGAAACCCAAATAGTTTCATAGTTAGGTTTTCTACTACTAAATATTTAATAGACTTGTAATAGAATAGTGTGTTGGGGTAAGTTGTAAAGCGGGGTGTGTTTTTTTTTTTTTAGTTTTCAAATAGACGAGAATGACGTCATCTTCAGCCTATATAATCATCATATTATTATGTTGTAGGCTCTGCTGCGGCCTCGGCGGAAGACTTCAAACGCCGAAAGTATAGCTCGCTTGGAGCTAGATATTTGAAGTATTTGGAGTCGAAACTCTGGGACCTTGGGGGCCAAGCGCGCGCCGGATGTATAAAGATATCTCGGCGCGCCTTATAGAGGCCTCCTGTGACCTTGAGGTCTGGCCAATATTTCGCTCAGCGAATAAGCATTGCCATACAACGTGGCAATGCTGCCAGCCTTCTGGGCACCCTCCCTATTGGCGGCGATTTGGGAGATTTTTTTTATCTTTAATTTATTATTAGTTTTATGTAAGAAGGTTTAAGTTATTTTTAAGTTCCGACTGTTTTTTTGGTGATTTTTTGTCACCCCACTTTTCAACTTACCTACCCCAACGCACTATAAATGGTTTTGGGGCCGAAGCCAGCGCGTAGTCGTAGAGATCCTTTAAAACAATTAAATGAAGTGAAAAAGGAATAGATCGAGTGGATAGTGTCTAGATCTGTGACATAGGAACACACTCAGAAACAGCATCTACCAGATGTATGATGGGCTTATATTGTGAATCTATGGCGTCTACAATCTCATTGGATACAGATTTTACAGTAAAAAAACTGACTTCTTACACACATACATACATAAACTACGTCTTTATCCCTCATGGGGTGAACAGAGCCTAAGGTAACAAGACCTAAAGGCCACGTTTAGCATGATTGCGGGCGTATAGGTGGAAAGGGGAATCAAAATAGAGATGGGTTGCTCGCTAGCCGCATCGCCTATAACATTATATCTACGATTTTTGCCGATTCCACCAATGGGTCTATGGATTTTATCATCAACGCGGGAAGAGAAACAACTGGTACATTCTATCTTTTTCCTTTGCTCCCAGACCAGTAGGCTTATTGTCCAACTCGCTCACAATCGCCATCGTGTTCATTTTGACAGTTCATGTACGGGCTGCCAATTGGCACCGGAATCAGCTAGCTGTCACATTCGTACAAGAACTGTCAAAATGAACGTGTAATAAGCTAGCAGCATGGAAGGTGAAGTAAACTGACTAGAGATTTAATTTAAAAAAGCGTATCATTCAAAATTACCGCGTCCTGCAGTCGAAGAAACAAGTTTCCAAGACCAAACAAGAGTTCTCCAAAAGGGTGTTCTATTTTTTCTTTAATAACTACAACACCCGATGATTTTATGGCCCAACCGGAACGTAAGAAAGACGATAGTTTGTAAAGTAAATTTCAAGGAGTGTTTTTGTACGCCGTGACGGTTGTTGGGAACCCGACTGACATGGGTTCACGCTTATTTATTCCGAAAGAAATACAATCTTGTAAAGTTAAGTTAATGTCTTTGGTGGTTGGATTCTGTAACTTTTTTTATTAATTGTGACAATCATTTGGGAGTTACGAAATAAATCAACAAGGAGGCGCTGTGACATTTCTTGAGTAGTCTATTTGCTGTCCCACTGCTGGGCAAAGGCCTCCCCTTTCTCTTTCCACTCGTCTCTAGACGTTGCAAAGCTTTCCCAGTCCGGCTCAAAAGACTCCAAATCGTCCCGCCATCTCCTTTTTGGTCTGCCTCTGCTCCGGTGCCCGTCACATGGAACCGAGTCAGTGGTAATTTTTGCAATCGGCAGACATGGTCTCGACCAGTCCCACTTGAATTTTGCAGCTTTCATCCATAGATCGACAATTCGAATCAAGAACGCAGATCGGTGTTTGTGATTCAATCAGTTTTTCGAACACCCAGGACGCTGTGCATGAAACGCAATGATAAATATAAGTTACGACACAAAAACAGATATATCAAAGCAAACTATGCCTTAAAGTTACTAGTAAAAAACATTAAGTAGGTACCAATTAAGATTTAAAGGCGGTCAAAAATATGAAGTAACGAAAACAAAATGATGAACGATTCAAGAAAACAACTTCTTGCGTCGAACTTTTCAAAATGGCGTCCATAAAACCGCTTTGTGAAATTTAAAATGCATAGAAACCTTGCTTACTTTCCGTATAAAATTTCAACATTATACGGTGTTGGTTAATATTAGGAGCGCTTTACATTTTTCACAAAAATTATTCGCCCTCGAGTGCGCAATCGATTTCGTGTGATGGATTAAGCCGGGTGCTCATCTCCGAGCGGTAACCTAAAATCCTAGTGAGTCCACCCGGACAAACATATACAATACATTTCATACTAGGTACATACCGTCACGCCTCTTTCCCACAGGGGTGGTAGAGACTACTTTGTTCCATTTGCTACGATCCTGACATACCTCTTTCGCTTCATCCACATTCACCAATCTCTTCATACATGCTCATAGGCTTCGGGCACTCCTGACCAGACCTTTTTTTCAAAATGTCCCCAATTTGAACACGGAACGTCCGTCTAGGACTTTCTCTCGCAACGCACTTCACACTCCCCATAAATAAATCTGTTTAGTTCATTTTCTTTCATCCATTCTATCTACGTGACCAAACCACATACATTTCAAGTTAAATAAAAGCCTGTAAAAAATAATTATTATTATCATATCGGAAAATGATGGCGGGATGACTTGGACTCATATCAAGCAGTGTAGCAGGAGCATGCCCTCGACCGGGACGAGTGGCGGAAAAAAGGGGAGGCCCTTGCCCAGCAGTGGGACTCTGAATTAGGCTAATATAATAACAATCATATCGGCCATAGGACGTCCGCTGTTGGATAAAGGCCTCCCTCATATACCTTCAGTTGCCTCGGTTGGAAGCGGCTTGCATCCACAGTGAACCAGCGACTTTAACCAGGTCATCCGTCCACCTCGTTGGTGGACGTCCTACGCTGCGCTTGCCATATGTTCTCCGTGCTATATGGCCTACCCATTGCCACTTCAACGAGAATTCGCTTAAGTATGTCGATGACTCTTGTTCCCCTTCGTATGTCCTCATTTCTTAATATTGTCTGTAAAAAAATAAAGATATCTGATGAAAAACTCTGTGAGAAGCTTCCTCTTCATTATTAATGCATTGACCTCCTTTCCGATTGTCTTTTGCTATCGGCGTTTGGCTCTTATCATAATTTACCGATACTCAATGCCAATTAACATGCAGAATGAGCTTCCTTGTACATTTAATTTGAATAATTCTCGTGCAAACAGCAATGTTTAATAGGCAAGTATTAAATTTTGTCAGATACATTGACTTTCAGGCTATGGTTGATTTGATTATTCATAAAAAACCGAAGTTCATGGTTTTTTAACCATTCTTCATAAATAAAAATAAAATGTAAACGACGCTGAAAATTAGAGCACAGAAAGTAAAGCTATGGCCAGGAATTGAACCCGGATCCTCATCACTCCGTGATGCGTGCTATACCGCTATACCGCCCACAGCGGGTAGAGTCCTCTTTCATAGACGCAATGTGTGTGCAATATTTTTTTCTCTTTTGCCAAATGCCGTGTTGGTAACCTACGGTATCGCAGGCAGAGGGATGTGGGTTCGAACCTGGGCTCACACCACTGAGTTTTTCGGAATTGGTGTGCAAATTTCATTTGAAATTATCGAACATTTCGGTGAAGGAAAACACTGTCTGGCGAAGGCAAATGTCAATGTAACTGAAAATAAAGTATAATCTTAGCAAGCTCTATGAAAAAGGCGTTAATTGCATTACTTAACGTTCGTAAAAAAAAAAGATATTTCTGATTATCATCCGCTAGATGCTAGATCGTTGCATCCGTCTTACAAATTTACTATTTAAATTATCTACGATGTAAAACAATCCACCTAAAGCTACGGAACCAAAATCAGATCCGTCTATGATTTAATCACCAAACCACATTCTGATTTACAATGAGCACAGTAAATTCGTAAACAGTGTCACGGTGCGCTCGCCAAGCCCATTATTTTGTGGAGACCATGGCTTGCATTTATGGGCCAACGCGGGCATCGATACACTCACTTCCCCAGAATTTATTCACCGAGCAATATTTCACCGTATAATGCTCACTTTCCGAGCAAAAGTTGAGCAAAGTTTGCTACACTGTAAAGTTTCTACGTGTAATGTTTAGTCTCTCTCGCTGCGTGATTGGTATAATACAGTTGGCAAATGTCAAAGGATACGTTTTAGATTTTTGTTGGGAAACTGACCGCGGTTTGCATTTTATACGTGTTTCAATTGGACAAAAGTCCAGTGGACTCGTAGTCATAGACGACTTAGCAAGAGCTTGAAATTGCATTTGTAGTGGTTGTATGGTTCGTATGAAAAGGAGGAAAAAGCGATAAAATGTATTCTAAATTTGTCATCAGTTCAACTTCAAAATATTTATAACAGTTCAAAATAATTTGCTTACTCGGACTCTCACTCGGACCGAAATTATTTTCTGCTATAGTTTTTAAAAACTGTGTAACTTACAATCGTACGGGCTTAGGGAAAATTATTATAAAAATTTTGAGAATAGAATAAAATCAGACGTTAAAATATACGAATTATAAGACCGCACTTTCGTCTCTAACATCGAGCGACTGTCATCTAGTTTAGGATTAGTTTTGTAGCAAATTAATTAGTATTTCTTCAATAAAATTAGTTAGAGGTTCTAGGTTTTCTTTGGAGGCTTTGGCTGCTATTCCATAGCTTACGCATTTAACATAAATAATATTTAGAATTTGACACTGACATTATTTTGGAATTTTCTTCTTCAATATTATTATTACAAAACTACCTCTATTTATGCTGACAGTACAGGAAAAGAAAATTCTAAAAACTCACTGACTACAGTCCAGTATTTTGCGAGTTACACTGAGTGTCACAAAAACATTAATGATAATAAAAATATTTCAAGTAAACATAAGAAAAGTTAGTTCTACAACTCCAACAATGTTTCATATTATGTAAAACATAACCCTCCTGGCGCAGTCGGGTAAAAAAAGGCAAAATACTCAAGGACCGAGCTACTCTAAAACACGTTAATTGAATATACGAGTACAACAATCGCACCGCTCCAAAATGAAATCGAGCGAAGAAAACTTAATTAAAGCTCCAAATGTACGTTTTTGAAGAACATTGATTTTCAAACAAAGACTGCCTTCTGACTACCCTTTCGGTTGAACGAGCAATTATCTATCCATTTCACGAGGTGCGAGTTGACAAACACTGGATATGCATATGCAAGCGTATGTAAATATATCGGAACACGAAGCTACGAATGTTTCCGACATGCCGTTTCACTGAAGTAACGTTACGACAAAATCAGCGTAACGTAAAGTTCCGTAAAGTTTTTTGTTCAAGCAAAGTGGTACGTTTATGGGATTTTATAATAACTACACATACACATTTTTAATAACGCACAGAATTGAATACCTATAGCTTATGATTATGACACTCACAAACAATGTAAGTAGCTATGGGTAAAAGAATTTTCAAAATCGTTTCAGTAGATCCAGAGATTATCCCTTATAACCAAACTCACAAATTTTACCTTTTTATAATATTACGGAAGCGGAGGACTTTCGTTTTATAAGCTACTAGCAGCCCGTCCCGGCTTCGCACGGGGTAGACAATTATTTATTTTTGGAAATTTGGATATAAAACACTTTTTTTCACAAATATTTTGTTGTAGTGACATAACTACAATAGTTGGACATATGCTACCGCGGAGTTTTTTGTAGACATTATGATGTTCTTCAATATTGTTGTACATTATTTTGTTCTATCGCTAATAGTTTCGGCAGCGCATTCGACGAAAGACATTTTAAGACTCATTTTTCTACACCTTCGGTTACATTGTTCAAATTTTACCAAGGATCCCTAATTTTTTTCAAAATAAAATGTAGCCTATGTCAAATTGGAAGAATGTAGCATTCTATTGGTGAAAGAATTTTTTAAATCGGCCCAGTACTTTTTGAGCCTATTCATTACAAACATACAAACATACAAAAATAGGTACAAATCTTTCCTCTTTATAATATTAGTGTAGATGTAGATATATAGTACTTAGTGTACAAACGAGCAAAGAAAATAAAACCGAGAATAATGTGTCCGCAACAAAAAATCGAAGTCCGAAATAGCTGCAAATCGTACTCCGGCCAACTGTGGAACGGAAAACAAAACACGGTCTGATAATGTGCAATTTCCATTTCAGAATCAATGAGAGGAGAGAGCCTTAGAATTCTAATTCCACGGGGAATCCCATATAATGCCGCGAAACTTCGCGACCCACATCAAAGCCCTGGTCTCAGTGGATTTATGTTTAAATCATTGTTAACTTGTACGTTATGTTTTTAAACTTTAATATGAAAACTTAGTTTGCGAAGTTCTCCGTTCCGCAAAAATTGGAATGTTGAAAACGAAGCAAATCCGCGGTAATTTTGCATTTTACCGGTTTTTTTTTGTAAATTCAGTATACATAATTATAGAATGAACTACTATTACGAGTATGTATTAATTCGTAATTATGTGTGTCCTGCAGTAAGTATTTCCTTACAGCCAAGGGCATAAATCCTACTAATCTAACTAATATTATAAATGCGAAAGTATGGATGGATGGATGGATGTTTGTTTGTTACTCAATCACGTCAGAACGGCCCAACGGATCTGGATGAAATTTGGCACATAGATAGAGAAAAGTCTGGAATAGCACATATATGCTACTTTTTATCCCGGAAAATTGCGTAATTTCCGCGGGATAGCGATACGAATTATTTGCAGACGAAGTCGCGGGTAACAGCTAGTATAATATAATGTACGTTACTAAGACGTCAAAAAAATCTATACACTTATGCTATACAATAAGGCCGATGCCACATAATTTGACATGTTGGCTGTACAGACCTATCGATATTTATGCCCTCGACTATACACGTAGGTAGGTATTATTAATTTATTTTTAACTTCGCTTTCGGAGCACGAATCCATAGGGACGCGCTATTTGAAAGGCATTAATGGATCAGAACTCGATAAAGTCTGCGATGCTATAATGTACTTACAGAATTTATACCTACATATAAAAAGTACCAATGAGAATGATTGTAATATCGTGCTAGAATTCTAGAGTTTCTATTTTTGTTTCTCAAGATATTATTTTTGTGGGTGGCACAAGCAAGTGGGTTATTTGGTGGTACCATAGTATCATACTAGTACATATAGGTACTACCACCTTGCTCTACTTATAATCCTTCCGCCAAGCAGAAGTGCTTGCAAATGAGGTATTCCATCTTGTCTCTCTAGGCTGGCAAGATATCTGCAATCCATTAGTAGGTATTCCAGGTGTCCATTGGTGGTGGTGCTCACTCATCTCCAAATAACCCACTTGCTTGTGCCATCCAAAAAAAAATATCTTGAGAAACAAAAATAGATACAATACTAATATTCTAATCTACAGTACCTATGCTAGGTGTAAGTTTTCGGTCGCAAAACACGTCTCGACCGCGAATGTCAAAATACCTTACAAATTGTTTGTTGTCGTTTCGATCCGCAAGTGGCGCTGCCAAATTATCCATAGTCATAGTCATAGTCATATAGTTTATTGCAATTATGTGGTATAAGAGGTCTTAAATCTATTAATTATTTAATTATTCTTTATTATTTATTTTTTATTCATAGTATTTGAGACGTTTATATCAACGCGTTGAAGGCGTTATTTTGCATGAAAACTTACACAAGAGGCTAAGAACACAATTACAGTTTGTAGCTCGAATTTATTAAAGCCACATTAGTATTTTCACAGCTCTTGGTCGGGTTCCGCTAAATCATTGGTTTACAATACAAATTGGCTATTAACTGAGTTGAGGTGGAGGCTGCGGCATGAAGCGAGGACATCGGCTCGCATTACCCTAGAAATTATAAACGTAATACAAGATGTCTTAGATTTGTTCCGGAATATTTCAGCAGCTGGTTCAGTTATCGCAATGCTTTTCATCCAAAACTCCTTAGTGCCTTAAGACGAAAGCCTTTAAGGTGACACCAGCCGCGAAACTAGCGCTACTTCGGAAATGTTCTTATATAATTACAACACAACGGATAACTCACGTATAAAAGACAAAGGATTGCTCCGACAATTGCAAATAAAAAAAATGACGATAAAAATGAGGGTAGTTGTGCGCCGATGTCAGCTGCGCCGAGTAGCCACGCGAGCAGAGCGTTGGCGCGCAGTGTTCGTTTCGCTGCCGCCGGGGCGAGCGCTCCCTGATGAATGGCTACGATATAGTCCGAAACAATTGTCGGAGCAATCCTTCGGCTTTTACACGTGAGTTATCCGTTGTGTTGTAATTATGTGTGAGTCACACGGTAGTTTCATGTTCTTATATCTCCTAAATTAGATCAATTTTCTTTGATGAACAATAACTGTCAATTTTCAATAATTTCCGGAGGTTAGATAGGTACTAGAGAAACACCTATTCAAAGTATTTTACGTCTTGATTGAAATATTTTGAATCTTATCTGTATAACAACAAGGTTTAAACTTGCAAGGAAGCAAGTATTCGACTTGTTACGTTGGACAGAAAATACTTTGAAAGTATTTTGATACCTGGTTTCTGCACCTGGTATGAGAAGGTGGACGTACTTTTAAGCCCTGGTACGCGATTTAGCAACCCATCCCTATTTCTACGGGAAGTGAACTGGTTTTTTTGCACCCGAGTATACATGATAGTTGAAGAATAGCAAGATAACTGCTTTTATTAATTCTGGCGTCCTAATTAAAAAGGACGTATTATATGCATTTCATATGACACACATATACGTCCTTTTTAATTAGGAGGGCAGAATTGACATGCATATCTGCAAATGAACAATTATTCTATTATGCTTAGCTCCGTAGTTTTAGTGTTTCTAAGAATGTAATTTAGTTATTTAGTATCCAGTAGGTACATGTTTTGTCGAAATTATAAGATTAGGGTCTTCTTCAATTAATTTTTCAGACTTAAGTACCTTATTCGTGGCCAGTTTTTTACAATTTCTACTTAATAACTGAAAAAATAATAATTCGAGTACCTTAATAATGATATTGGTTCTAAGGGTTAGGTCACACTGGAAATGGAGCTAAAAAAAATATTTTGTTCCAAAAAAACAGTTTTAATTCAAACCTTTTTTAGTATGGCAGGTAGGTACCTACTTTGATATTATATTGCCATCGGAACACTATTGATTTAATTAGCTTAGCTTAGAGCGACCTTCAGCAATCTGATAACAAGATGAAAACAAATCGAATGTAAAAGATTACGGGTGTCTATAATTATATATAGTATAATTTACGGGTGGTAGGGCCTTGTGCAAGGTCCATCCGGATCGCTATCACCGTCTTACTCGCTAATCCTGCCGCTAAGCAGCACTGCTTGCACTGCTGTGTTCCGGTGTGGAGAGTAAGACAGCCGGGGAAATTACGAGCACAAGAGGCATTTCATCTTAGCCCTCTAGGTTAGCAACGCATCTGCGATCCCTACGGGGTTGCGGGTGTCTATGGGCAGTGGTGATCACTTACCATCAGGTGACCCACTTGCTCGTTTGCCTTACTATTCATATATAAAAAAAAATGTTGCAAATAGATTATAAGGATACATTGTATAAAATATTATGGTCAAAGTCACAAATCATGTACCTAATAGGGGACCAGAAGACGGCAAATTAACTGTTTCATAGTATATTCGGATTATGCTAACGAACGACTCCCAGAACTCAAAATTATATTACCTGGATGTTAAATATTAGTACTGTATCGCCACAGCCGTGGTCACGAGTAGACTGAATTTTATAGTAGTAATTAATTTTTAGTAGTAACTCTTTATAGCACAAAATGAAATAATAATAAAAAATTGACAAAGAGCATAGTAAAAAATCAACCATAGACCTAAACAGGAATCTCTCACGTATAAAAGTCGAGTGATGGTCATGTTTCGGACTAGTTCGTAGTTGAGTTATCAGTTTGTGTAATTATGATTGAGTCACGTTAGTTTCATGTTAAAAGTCGATTTTCGAAGTTCGTATGGATGGTACTCTTACTCTCAAATTAATTGCTGCTAGTGTGAGCGCCATGGCACGTTACGAACTTCGAAAAACAGATCTCGGAGTATCTTCTTCTTGAGGTGCCATATCCTACCGGAGGTCGGCTATCATCAGCGCTATCTTTAATTTTGACACAGCAGCTCGCGCTTGGAACAGTGAGCTTGTGCTAAGGTTGAACCATGTCCGGAGATTCTTAAGCTACGAAATACACCTTCTTCCTGGTGGTCGCTTTCCCTGGATTTTCCCTTGCATGATGAGTTGAACAGGTCGTATTTATCACTATGCATTATGTGACCAAAGTACTGCAGCTACTGTACTGAGGTAGAGATCTTGGAAACTGTCAAGAAACGCAGGCTGCAGTGCTTTGGTCACATAATGCGTAGTGATCTCGGAGTATAAGCCGTCGAAATGTTCAGAAACATTATATTTATCGCTCATCATTTTCAGTGAAACCTACGCTTTACGGAAATCCCCCGATTTCGTATCTCGATGAATAATGTCCACCGTCTCTCTGGAGATAATTAATATTTTTGACAAGTATTTCAGGTCACAATGCCAAGCTTTTGGTTAATTAATCATTCGGATAATTCTATAGAATCAGGATTATTCTGTAAGACGCGTAATTTCAGACATCTCTATCGTGGTTGTTGGAGCTTCCTGCTTTATTCGCTATTGTCATTGTTACTTACAAAGAAAAACGCCTGTCATTGCACTTATGAACGACTCTATGAAGGATGCAGGGGCCTTACCATGACGTCCTAATTCCGACTCAGGTCAAGTTTTAGCTGTTACTTACTGTATTGCCTTTTTTCAGCTGTGAGAATCTTATTCTTACGTTTCTGCCTAATATCCAAAACAACAGGGGGAGTTACAATGAAGTCTTAATGCGAGTCAATTCCGATTCAGTTTAGAAAGAAGAAAGAAAGAAAGAAAGAAGACATTTATTCTCTTTTGAAAGACACACAATTGTACAAAAATGAAACACAAAACACAGACATGAAAATAGATCAGCAATGTATTAATGTGTGTGTGTGTTCGCAAAAGTGAAACGGTCGCTGGCTCAGCATTACGCTGAGGTGTTAGACACCTGCAGCACTGATTTTCAGCCAGAACCGTCTGTGACTCACGGAACGATACACAGATATATATACATAATCTAATATTATTGTTCATACACTAATAACCTATATGTAACTAAATTAATAAATATAATAAATGGAACCGATATTATTATATGAGTAACTAAAAGTAGATAAATTAAATGGTTAATTTACGACAAGCAAAAATAAAAAGAAGGGAAATCGAAATTGTTTAAAAACAACAGGCTGGCATACAAAAGTTTAGATGCTCGCTATCAGATAAAAAAAAGTAAATGACAGCAAAAACCCGAACTGAGTCGTCACGGTAAGAACGCAGGTGCCTAGACACACTTTATTAAGTTGTTCGTTATATTTTGGGGTAACATAGATATGAAAAATTTATATAACAAAGTTCTTGAGTAGAATCTGCCGATCCCTTGTCAAAACACTCGAAGTACAGTCAGCCTCGTGACCTAATGGAACAAAAATACTCGTAATACTGGCAAGCGTATCTTATATTTGTCAATCGTGTTTGTTTCTTTATTTTTGTAACTATACCGAAAACCAGAAAACATGGAAAAATCCGAAATGTAAAGCTATGGCCGGGAAACGAACCCGGATCGTCATCAATCCGTGACGCGTGATTTACCCCTACACCACCCATAACTGGTGGGTAAGTTTTCGATTTTTTCCAACCATTTGATGCGACAAAGTGAATATTTATTAATTTACTAATATTTTTTAACGAAAAAAAATAGTTTGAGCCTCGACTTTTGTCTCACGTGGTGCTTTATAAATAAAAGTACGACATAGGCCCTACGTCCGGAAAGTATATGCAATTCCTAACTCGTGTCGTGTTTGAAGATTTCCGGCACTCATTGGGAATTGTCCACTTTCCGCACTTGTATCGTAAATAGCTATTGCCACTATCATGAATTGTATGTTGACTAGGTTCGCAACAGACTGAACAGAAAAATGTACAAACGATTCATTATTTTGTTCAATGCTGTTCTAACTTCCTGTTTTCGTTTTCTTATTTACGCATTGCAGAAGTTAAAGCTCATGTTCAACAAAGTTTTATTGCTTAAAAAAGAAGTGAACCAAATGAATCGGCTATAAAGATCAAACAGCTCAGTTGGTTTTATTTTTTTGTTGACTGAGGGATTATTTACGTAAATTTTTTCAGGCTTATCTTGATGCATACAGTATCTTTATGTATTTTAAAGAAAACCATCCAGTATGGTGGTAGGTATTCTATTTAGTGACCTTTAGCTTTCATATGTATGCCAATATAATGTATGTGAATGCTTCGAGTATCGAATAAATACTACTAATAATCATACCAACACATTTTTTCAGGGCAACCGTACCCGAACTTTCACTACATTGATTTTCTTTTATGGACAAAGAAAAATGAAACTTCACAGTTCGGGTCCGCATAGGACCTTGAATACGAATGTCCCTCTATTGAATTTATCAAGAGAACAAGTTTATATGTGTTCTGTAATTTGTGGACATGCGTTACCGTTTTTATCAACGACGCAACGGAGAAGGTATGTGAGTTAGTAGTGCGGCAGCAGAGGAGACCGACGATAAATAATTTAAGTCCCTTTTTTAAACAAACCACACATTTAATTCTATAGTAAGAAATTACAAAACTAATTAATTAAATAAGAGTGAACGCGATCAATGTTAGAGTCGAATTTAGCCCTACCTAAACACTAATTAAATTGTGTTGTCCTCCGACCCGATGTTAGGTGTCGAAAGCCGATGGGTGACTGCGCGCTCTGGTTTTTATCGATCCTTCTTGATTGGGCATCGATGATGCGCGGGCGATGGTCGACCACCCGCGACGCGATGAGGCGGCTGCAGGTGCATCAGGTGAATCATAATCTTCCGCGTACTGGATACTTGATATTTTAGCAATACTAGTACTCGGCCCCGGCTTTGTGTCTTGTACTAGTATTCAGCTATAACATGTGCGTTTAGGGTGATAGGTTTGTTTTGTGTGTTTTTATTTGTTTATTCACACAATATTTATAACTAAAATCAGACTTAGAGATATTTCTAGCACGAACGCCTTGTGATTAGTGTTTGACACAATAAATAACATCGACAATCCTGATATCGATAGAGGAGTAATACGAGAAGTTTGAAGTAAGTAATAAGAAAACAAAAAAACGTAATACCTAATATTAACAGTTACTTCTAATACTATTATAGTGTTTATGTGTGAAACATTCTTTGGCAGATGCCCTGAGCAGAATGGAGAAGCATCCATGCAAGCCAGAGGCAGAAGGCGACGCTGACGCCGCGTCCGTTTGCGCCCACGCATGCTCAGGGGATGATCCTCACTGCAGCAGGAGCACCGAGCAGCAGCACGGGCTCAGAAGTGTGTTTCACTTCATTTCTCTAGTTTAAACCGACATTAAGTAAGCAATCATTTTTTTTTAATTTATTGCCCTTATTCATTTCAGAATAGACAAAAATACATGTAAATGTCATTTCTCGCGTTGCGTTTTAATGAAAATACCTACTAACAAGAACAATATCAAATACAAAATTAAAGTCCTATTTGTAAAATGTGTTCACAATGGTTCTGAAGCATTTATTCAATCTAACTAATATTATAAATGCGAAAGTATGGATGGATGGATGAATGCGGATGGATGGATGGATGGATGTTTGTTTGTTACTCAATCACGCCAGAACGGCTCAACGGATCCAGATGAAATTCGGCACATAGATAGAGACAAGTCTGGAATAGCACATAGGCTACTTTTTATCCCGGAAAATTGCGTAGTTCCCGCGGGATAGCGATAAACGAATTCTTTGCAGACGAAGTCGCTGGCAAAAGCTAGTAAATAATAAACGATTGAATTGGTATATTGTTCATTTATTTCACGGGTGACCCACAAAGAGGACCGAGAGAGGTGCGGGTGGGTAGTGCGCCTGACGGCCGCACCGCTCTCGGCCCCGCGGTCGTCCCATCCCACTCCCACGCGGGCGAAGACTCATTTAAGCGGTTGGTCTATACTATAGACCAGAGGATCCCAAACTCTTTTGTTCCATAGACCACTTTCAAAATTTTGCTGGATCCGGTGGACCCCCTGCAGCTACATTACCACTAATTTCTAAACTAAATCTCGAAAAAAAAATTAAGATTAGCTCTATAATCTATGGAAACTTGCGTTGTTGCTGAGTTTCAACGATAAATTAACAGTTTTCGAAAAATTGGTTAGAATTGATTGCTTGATAGGGTTAATTATTTGAAAATAAAGTAGACGTAACAAATTTTCAATTAAATTATATTTTTGTGCTGCAAGTGACTCCATCCTACTTTACTTTCTTGAAATCTACAATGACTCACAGCACAAGAACCAATCAATTCTCACAAATTTTATTCAATTTTCATGCACCCCCGCTTGCGATTGTGGATCCCCATTTTTGGTCACGTCCAACGTAGACCCCCGTCGAGTCTTTCGTGGACCCCTGGGGGTCCACCTGGACCACTTTGGGAACTACTGCTATAGACTCTATAGATACATAGTTAATAGAGTTGCCTCGTTCAAGCTAGGAAAATATCTAGGTCTAGAAATCATTGTTAACGCTTTCAGTGCGGAGCCTCTTTTGTCACAATAAGAAGACGTCGCGGTCTCGCGTACCTAAGCGTCTCAATTATCGTGGGCAAATTGTAAATAATAGCACGTGTCTAACGACTACAAGGAAGCTCGTTTCATAGAATTCGATACTTCAAAGTGTTGTTCGCGACGTTTGGTGCGACACTAATTTACGTTAAATTAACCTTTCAGTTAATTCACCTTTTCAGTAAAATTTTTTTTTTATTTCAGACTAGAGTAGACTGATCCATAGAATGTTAGTAACAATTGACTTAAGACTAGTAATACTAGTATTCTATCTATCTATCTCCAGCCTATATACGTCCCACTGCTGGGCACAGGCCTCCTCTCAGAATGAGAGGGCTTGGGCTATAGTTCCCACGCGGGCCCAGTGCGGATTGGGAACTTCACACACACCATTGAATTGCTTCGCAGTTATGTGCAGGTTGCCTCACGATGTTTTCCTTCACCGAAAAGCTCATGGTAAATTTCAAATGAGATATCGCACATAAATTCCGTAAAACTCAGAGGTGCGAGCCCGGGATTCGAACCCACAACCCTCTGCTTAAGAGGCCACAGGTCAAACCACTAGGCTACCACGGCAATACTAGTATTAGTAAGACTTAATGACTACCAAAACATGTTAAAAAATAAACATAATACAAATGATCAACACTGAGATAAATGCACAAAAGCATACTAATCCCTTCAAGGGATCTCTTCCAGTCAACCTTTGAGTGGATGAAAGGAGTATTATAATAAGGGATGGACGAGTGAGTTTAAAAATTGCAAACACATTACAATTGATTACAATTATTTTTAAAATCGTAAACAATTAATCACAATCGCTTATATTTTTCAAACACATCGTTTGTTTTAAATTATTACGACTTCGTTGCATTTATTCAAGCGATTAATGAATTCACCGTTTCATGATTGTCTTTTACTACCCGCTTATCAGCGATGTTCTGTTTTCTTTTTCAAAACTTCTAAGTAATCGATTTATTGTTTACTAATAAATGAGAAAATAATAATAATAATAATAATAAATATCTTGGGACAAATTACACCAATTGACCCAGTCCCAAACTAAGCAGAACTTGTGCTATGGGTACCAGGCAACGGAAATAATAATAATAATGCGAATATAATAATAATAATGGAAATAATGCGTAAAACCAGATTGCAGCTAATCAGTTAACACTTTAACTTATGATACAATTTTTCTGAAGAATACTGATGTGAAGGTATCGTTATTTATTATATTGCGTGATTCAGCTCAGAAAATATTCCTTTCGTGTAATAAATAGTTATCTTGTCTTACGGAATAACCGCCAAACTTGTGCCTACTTGTAATTATCTCAAGTAAGAAAAAGTTGCCATTACTATTTTCACTCGTTTTCTCGACCTAACACAAATTATAAGGTAATTTGAAGTCCTGTCACGACCAACTACGAACCCAGGCTAATTTCGGTAAAGCACTTAACTAAAGTTAACCACACACGATAGTGTCCCTCTAATGGCCTTATGTTGTTTGCAAGTTGCTAAGCCCTAAGTTTCACTAATGCAAAAAGATCGATCGACCTTTTCGTTGGGGCAGTTTCTAGTTTATTTAGGTTGTAATTACAGTTCCAGTAACGCGCAATGTTGCGGCCATTTTGATTTTCTGCTGTGGGATGGGAGAGAATGAAAAAGAGTTTAATGTTTTGGTGTATACAGTTTAATGTTTTGGTGTATACAGTGAAAATAAAAAAATAATCTTACCGTCAAACGTGGTAAGTTTGCCGTCCTTGTCGGAAGAGCACGAAAAGTCACTACCTACCAGTGGCGCGGCGTGAAGCATATCAGAAGGCAAGCCAAAGGGAATTTAACTAGCCTTTTTCTATAGTTCTGCACAATAAAGTACCCAACTGCCTTAAAATAGGCAAGCCGATGGGAATCGAGTTCTAAGGACGCCACGCCACTGCTACCTACGGAATAGTTAGTATAGAATGTAAAGTATGTAGGTATCATAGTCGTGTGCATAAAGTGTTCGAAAAAAACTGTAATTTTTACAAAATGTAACATTCAAATCGTTCGAAAAATGTATTAATGATTCACTGAAAATAATATAACTATCCGTATTAACCACTTATCCTTAACCTTAACGTAACCTTAACACTCAGACTAAAAAGTAATGCATAAAAAGATCCAAATGATGTTGCCGGCTCTATACTCGTATTCAGAGCAAACTCATTTTTTTATACGACTAAACTCACACTGACTGACGCTGTCTCAAAGTGAAGACTAGGTATCGTATTTGACGCTAACTATCCCGTGTTATTGGCTATAGGCGAGTTGACGTGATCGCAGTCCCGCCGCAGCATTAGCGCGAGCCCTTTATCTCGCCGAGCAGGCGCGCGATCATGCGAGTCACTGCTCGCTGCACACGTCGCGAGCAACCGCGAGAGAGCTCTCACTTGGCCTCTATACGAAATTGGCACGCGAACGACAATACTAAGCATTAGCAAAGCCCAAGCGAGGTTAATTTGCTATTCGATGTCGCTAAACTGACAGTTCGCTGTGCGTAAACGATGAGAAGGTGATGAGTTCCAGCTGCTTGCTGCACACGCCGCGAGCAACCACGATAGAGATCTCAACACAGCACAGTCAGTCGTTGCCACTTGTTTGTTGGATGACGTCATTGCTGCCACGCTGTAGCATTAGCGCGAGTTCTATCAGACCGGACTTACTTTGCTTACTGCACACGCTGCGAGAGAGATCTCAATACAGTACAGTCGCTATCACTTGTTAGACGACGTGCTCGCAATCGCGCTGTAGCATTAGCGCGAGCTCTATCTCGTTGGGTAGGAGCGCGATCATGTGAGTCGTTGTTCGCTGCACGTGTCGGAAGCTGTCACGAGAGAGATCTCATTACAGCACAGTCGCTATCACTTGTTAGACGACGTGCTCGGAGTCGCGCTGTAGCATTAGCGCGAGCTCTATCTCTTTGGGCAGGAGCGCGATCATGCAAGTCGCTGCTCGCTGCACATGCCGCAAGCTGTCGCGAGAGAGATCTCACTACATGATATAGTCGCTATCACTTGTTAGACGACGTGCTCGGAGTCGCGCTGTAGCATTAGCGCGAGCGCCATCTCGCCAGGCAGGCGTGCGATCATGCGAGTCGCTGCTCGCTGCACATACCGCAACGCAAGCTGTCCCTAGAGAGATCTCACTACAGCACAGTCCCTGTCACTTGTTACGACGTGCTCGAATTTTCACTGTAGCATTAGCGCGAGCGCTATCTCGCCGGGCAGGAGCGCGATCATGCTGCAGAGATCTCACTACATACAGTACGGTTGCTGTCACTTATTAGTTAAAAAACGTACTTGATGACGTGTTTCATGACGCATCCGGCTATATAAATATAAAGCAAAACGCGCGTGTCGTGTCGCAGCATTTAAATTTATACAATTTACCTTTTAATACACTCTCTCGTTCTCCGTCTCTGGTCTCGTGTAGCTTCAGAGCGCTTCCCATTTTTGGTAGCCAGAGATTAAGAATTAATTGCCAAATCAACAACCTTTTTCGCCTCAAACGTCGGCGGCTTGTTCCTAATTGATAAAGAATGAAGTTCATAAAAGTACAATGAGATCATTTGATTCGTATCTTGACTGAGATATACTGGCTACCAAAATGGGGTGAAACAAAAGGTTTTATTTTGCAATTACTTGAGCTCTACTCTATAGAATACTCTCCGCAATGTGTGTGTTTGTTTGTCTGCCACACCAGACTGCATTACATTATTGCCTAAAAGAATAGATTATTTATTTTGGATAATAATAGAACAGTAACAATCCTAAAAATTCTGTGTGTATAAAAAATACAAAAAGATAATTTTTATCTTCAGACCACGTGCACACTGTAAATTTTAGGGTTTATGACACAGAGGAAACGTATTTTTAATTTTATTGGTGTTTTCGACCAGCAAGAGAAAATTGCTACAGGAGGATCTTAACCGCGATATCCTGTGTGTTACAACTGTATGTTATAAAAACTCGGCGAGCACGCGTAGTGTGGTGGGTGTTCGCGAGTAGCAAAGTCAAGAGCCAATAATGGTCTTAGTTCATGGACACAATATTCTTTCATCGATTTTCGTAACACACGGGATAATGATGTTACAAAAAATAGAGTAAGTAAACTCATGTTAGTGTATACGTTGCTGACACACAATACCTTAAACCTACACACTAAAATCCTCAAGCCTGCCACTGTGTCAGTTCTAAAATATAAACGCTCGACGCTACGTGGTATCGAATATTCGCCATTTTATCGCTATCTTTGCTGGGTGGTTATTAACGAGCGCTTGTGGTCGACATTGGCAGTCGCTTGCCAAGACATGGCCCGGGGGTCTATTTCGCACGACGGAAGTGACACAGATGGAAGTGCTTTCGCGCCGATACTATGACCAAGCATTTTGAAATATACGACAGCGATAAAGTTTTGCAAATACAAATTACTTCCTTACAATTTTTTTTTTATGTGAATAGGAAGGCAAACGAGCAAGTGGGTCACCTGATGGTAAGCAATCACCACTGCCCATAGACACCCGCAACCCCGGAGGGATTGCAGATGCGTTGCCAACCTAGAGGACTTAGATGGAATGCCTCTTGTGCCCGGCTGTCTTACTCTCCGCACCGGAACACAGCAATGCAAGCACTGCTGTTTAGCGGCAGGATTAGCGAGTAAGATGGTGGTAGCTATCCGGACGGACCCGCAAAAATTGGCATTTAAATATAAATTGGCAGTTTAATGTAAAATTGGACATAAAAATTGTAGGTAAGGAACTTCTTCTGTTCTTGATTGTAAGATCTATTCGAAAATTATACCACGCAAAATTGCCTATTGCCTACCTTTCAGTTATTTTTGCATTAAGTTCACCATATTATACCTGTTTTCTGCATTGTTGTGTACATAAATACACACATACGTACATAATCACGCGTCTTGATCCCTTACGCGGTAGACAGAGCCTTAGGTATGCAGACCTAAAGGCCACGCTTAGCATGGTTGTGGGCGTGTAGGTGGAAAGAGGAATCAAAATAATGATGGGTTGTTAGCCGCATAACATGGAATGTATATATTATGTGGTCTTCAGTAAAGAGTAATTGTATAGTACTGTATCGTATTCAACAGTATAGCGGTACGTCATTAGGAGCAAATTTAGTCGGTGCGGTTCCCCGTCAGTTTCCATTAGTTTTGCCCCACCCTTTGAGTTTAAACGCGACTAAGAAATTATACAAGCGCCAAGAATTTCATATTGCAATGGATAGAGCAATTAACTGGTACAATGGAAAAGTAACTTTGCAAGGAAACTGGTGAACTTTCAAAGATAAAACAGTGTTGGAAAAATGGAGTTTTTATTGGCCCGGATGGCTGGTTGTAAGAACTTGTTAATTGTTGGCGGAACTGCGGTCTTTGTATAATTATTACTACGGTATTCATTTAAATAGTTCACTTAACCTTTGTACAGTATGTAAATTGCGTACGGCCATATTTTTATCCAGAATTATATTTTTGTTAGTAACTTTTATTATTGAAGCATAATTAATTTTTTAAAGTAGGTCTTAGGAGCAATGTAACACTTATAACAAGTTCATTTGGCATAACTGTTATGACGTTTACGTAGGAGGGTAAATACGTTAATTTGATCAACGAATTGTGTGTTACATTGCTTGATAAATTAATTAGTAACACAAAATAAAACTCAACTAACATTACACATGTTTTTACGTTAATTAGTGTGTATAACATCAGTTGTTAAAATATATGCCCCTATCAAATTTAGACACTGTATAGTCGTCCAAGAAAGTGCTTTCTAAATGCCTACATTATAATATTTATTCGGAAAAGCCGTTACAGACGTTGTTTCCCCAGAGCAAGCCTCGTCATAGTATTCACAGGGACAGGATATCCGCAACAGGCTTCGTCAGAATATATACAAATAAAAAAATGCTTTACCTACTATTTTTAATAAAAGTTTCTACACTTAAAAAACAGTAAGTAAGCCTTAATTGGGATTGTTCTTTTTTTTTTAACCCCCCCTTATTATATTTTTTTTAGAAAATATGGAGTACTTTAAGAAACTAATTTGAATATTTTGTCATTTCATGGCTTAATTTAATTAATATAGTTGGTTAAAAAAATCCGATACGACTTTTCGTAAATTATATACGGCCGGCTGAAATAGGCAATTTTCCGACAATCCATTGGAAATTAAAAAAATAGTTGTCATAACTGTTGTGACTGTCATCTCAATGTCAAATATACTGTTTACCTTTGGTTTACCTACAAGCTTATTGTATGTTGCGTTAAATCCTGATCATGGTTATAATGAGTTGAAAATTTATGAATGTGGCATTGTGTTTTGGTACCTACTTACATCGAAATGATCCTCGCAACAATATTGTGTACTTATAAACTTTGAAGTATTCAACATTTACTTCACGACACCACTTTTCTCTTAAATCTTCTCGGATCAGTGCGAACTATTGTTTTGGACCTGTTTTTAGAGTCATTATTTCAGGTTGGAACGAAACATTTTCTGTAATTTCCATTTAACTGTTGTGAACTTAAAATTTTAAGTTTTCAACAAAACAATATTTACTTTACTGACATTGGGTGACAGATAACTAGTTGACATGTAAATTTAATAGACAAACTAAATATTTGCCGATTGATTTTTTGGAACTACCAACAGCCGCTTGGTAAGGTCGAATAAAGGTCAAATATTTTTTTTGCAAAATATCCGTAATCCTTGAGTATTTTTGAACGCCAGTAAGATAAAACAGTTCGCAAGCCACATACTTCGAAATAGTTTTCAAATCAGGGTGTGTTGTAAAAAAATGAACAATCCCAATTGTCGCATTGACTTGCAAGTGACGATATTATTTGTTGTTTTAAACCGTAAAAATAATATTATGGTAATCAAAATCTTTGGTCGACTACCTATACATTGGTTATAGCGAGGAATATCAATTGTGCGGGTTTCAAGGTGTGTGTGTGTATGTACTCTTTACTGTGCCTAAATTACATAAAAGTAACTTTACTGAACCATAACGAATATTGTACTCTTTGAAAATTTCACTCGCATAAATTTATTTTCTATTCTATACCTACAATATTCTTTTATCATTATTTAGGTCACGAATTTCTTGAATAATTTAAGGTTTTTAGATCGTTCAAAGAAAAAAATCTTAGCTTTTCTGCTAGTAATTTACTACATAAGAATAAGAACTGAACATAAGAACGTGGCACAAAAGTTAAAGTAGATAAATGTGTTACACGTTAAGCATAATAATTCCACACTTAAATTATGTCATTCACTAGGTTAAGCTATACATATAAAGTACATATTAAAGGAGATTGATCGCTACCACCATCTTACTCGCTAATCCTGCCGCTAAGCAGCAGTGCTTGCACCGCTGTAGAGAGTGAGCTCCGGTGTGGAGAGTGAGACAGCCGGGGAAATTACGGGCACAAGAGGCATTTCATCTAAGTCCTTTAGGTTGGCAACGCATCTGCAATCCCTCCGGGGTTGCGGGTGTCTATGGGCAGTGGTGATCGCCTACCATCAGGTGACCCACTTGCTCGTTTGCCTTCCTATTCTAATAAAAGATGATAACGAGCGATTTCCTTGGCCAAAAACTTAATAAATAGCGATAAATTAACCCCTCATTCATAAACGCTGTAGGCTTCTGCTTACTTAGCAATCGTTTGTCCTTATCTGTCACTTTGACATTTACCTTTCACAGATAAGGACAAACGATTGTTATGTTAGCAGAAGCCCATAGAGCGTTTATGAATAAGGGGGAATATCTTTATATACGAAGTCGCGTGCAACAGCTAGTAAGTTATATGTAATACATATTTGAAATGCATGCTATAAATAAATTAAGTGATAAAGTTAATTTACCTCCATTGCATTGCGGACAATTTGTAAAGCGATATATTTTCAGCATGAAGCTCCATGGGGCTACAGGAAGAAGGTCACGAATTAGTACGAAATATGTCGAGCATTATTCGACTTTTATACGTGAGTTAAATATTAGGGAATAATTCACACAAATTGACCTAGTCCCAAAGTAAGCGCTAGTAAGGCTTGTGTTATGGGTACTAGACAACGATATACATACTTACATAGAGAAATGCTCATCACACAAATAATATATGCCCTCACCAGGATTCGAACCCAGGACGCTTGCTTCGCAGGCAGGGTCACTACCAACTAGGCCAACCGCGTCGTCGAGTTATCCGTTTATGTAACTATATTATGTATATTATAGTTTCTGCAATATACACAAAACGAGTTGATACTTTGAATAATCGCGATAGTATCCTAATGAAAGAAACGTTTTGGTCCTGATCGAATAAAAAAAGTCGGATTTCGTGTTGAAGTATAAATTTGATCACAAGTAGCCTGTATTAAAATCTGCGGCCCTGAAGCATAAGGGGTTTTTCACACCACCTGCTCGACAATGGCTAATTATATATCATGTAAACCTTACTCAAAGTAACTCATTATAGCCCTTGGCTCTAGCCGGGTAGTAATATTGTACTGAATTTCATTATAACCCGCCGGTTAGTAATATGAATCTCACTTCTCTTAGTTCTTATTGTAATACACTTAAAGTCTAATTTCGTAAAAATCGCACGGCTCCGAAAATCGAGATGGCCATGCCACCAGCACCACGACGACCACCACCACCGAAACAAATTTCAAATAAAACAAAAGCCGCGAGCCTTTGCTGACGCTGTAATTATAGTTAGGTACGCATTAGACAGCTAAGATTCCAAATAAAAATATTACTTATCGTTACACAACTGGACCAATGTGTCAAACATAATTTTTTACTTTTAATTCTGTTTGACTGTTGTTTTAATTAAATTCTTTTTCTAGTTGCCTTGGTTTTTATTGTCTCGCAAAAGGTGAGAAAAGTAGAGTAGGTATACTCCTCGGGGATAAAACTGTTTATGTCTTGGGTGCGCTTAAATTCTTCGCTCCACTCAGGACTCATCTTAATTCCCTCGCTACGCTCAGAAATTAACTCATAACACCCTCGCTTCGCTCGGGAGTTAAATTTAGAGTCCTTCGCTACGCTCAGGATTCAATATCGCGCCCGTGACATAATACAGTGCTTTATCCCCTCGGTGTACAATCTACTATTATATATCAAGCAAACACTTAGACAAAAAAAGTAAATTCACAAATATGATCGATTCCCAAACTTCAAATGGAACTTTATGTCACTACGTCTACAAGAACAGCAAAATGTTTTAAGTAAGTAATCTTTAATTTAAATATTAATTGCTTACAATAATTAAATAATAAAATTTATACATACATAGATTAAACTTTTCAAGGCTTCAGAATCAATTTGCATTCCCGTTAATTTTTGAAAGTCCATGGTTAATTAATGTCAATGTGGTAGCAAAGGTAAATATTTGGTGCATTGGATTCAGCTATTTTCCCGCCTTTATTGTTACGTCACGTATACTTATCGAATAGTCAGTCGAATAAATAAGTACCTTTGCTCTAGGTACAATTATAATCGAAAAAAACCTTGAAGTAAATCCCAATTAAAGTTTTTCATTTGAGCCAGTCTTAGTTATATGATTGTTAAAACTTCCATTCTATTCCGGATTCCATTAACAAGCTGTCTCACAGAAACAAACTATTGATCGAGGGTTGTCTTCATCTTGGGATGAACTCTCAGGGCCCCGAATTTTGAAAGCACATCACTCGAAAGTACCACTCGAAAGTGATGTAAATCTGTTTATATCTTCAAAACAACGGCTAATTTTTGACTAGTCCACATGATTAATGAGAGCCGTAAGTATCTTCTATGCTACTGGTATTTCAAATTTAGCACAATTTTTCACCACTTTCGAGTGGTACACATTGTGCTTTCAAAAATCGGACTTCAGCACTCCTTGAGTGACTAATGTTACAGTTCTCTTCTATCAGAAGCGCTGTGCCTCATGGTAACGCTTGAACCAGTGCACAAAGGTTTAAAATCTAATCTAACTATCTAACTAATATTATATATGCAAAAGTATGGATGGATGGATGGATGGATGGATGGATGGATGGATGGATGGATGGATGGATGGATGGATGTTTGTTTGTTACTCAATCACGCCTGAACGGCCTAACGAATCTGGATGAAATTCGGCACATAGATAGAAAAAAGTCTGGAATAGCACATAGGCTACTTTTTATCCCGGAAAATTGCGTAGTTCCCGCGGGATAGCGATAAACGAATTCTTGGCAGACGAAGTCGCTGGCAACAGCTAGTAGTTACATAAACGGATAACTCACGTATAAAAGTCCCTCGGCCGCTTGTCCACCGCCGCCGTCACCGTCACGTCACCGAGAACGAGATGACGGTGCCGAAGTAGCGGTACCGCAGCGCTCGGGTAACGGATATGCGGTGGACACGCGGCTTAAGTAAAATGTAAGTACCGCTACTTCGGCGCCGTCATCTCGTTCTCGGTGACGTGACGGTGACGGCGGCGGTGGACAAACGGCCTTCCTCCTGGAGCGCTCGCCCCGCCATGAACACGCATGCACAAAAATATTTTTTAATATTTGTGTAAATATTTGTGGGAGCATTACACGACTTTTATACGTGAGTTATTAGTTTCATGTTGAAGGTTTAAGATCACTGATTCAAGATTCTAATGTTATCCAGCAGGCTTATTACGTAACTCGCTCGCGATCGTAATCGTGTTCATTTTGACAGTTCATGTCTTCCTCTTCTCCTGTCGGATGCTCTTGACAGAACAGCCGTGGTCACGCAAGACGCCCGGCAGCGCTTCAGACAGTTCATGTATGGGCTGACAATTGGCATCGGAATCAGCTAGCTGTCACATTGATACAAGAACTGTCAAAATGAACACGATGGCGATTGCGAGCGAGTTACGTAATAAGCTAGCTGAATGGACTATGTGATTTTCATTTTTTCACTGCTCCAGGGGGTAGCAGATCAAAGTATTAGATATTAATTACAGCTTGATACATCTAGCATGAGAGCGCGCGATAGATAAGATAGTATTGTGGAGGATAAACTCTTTTTGTAGCTGGCCGTTGTAAACCTCGTGACAGCAGCACCTCAATTTTTATAACTAGACTTCAGTTCGTTACGAACCACGCCAGGAGTTGCTGCTGCCACGAGGTCACCCATTTTTTCATGTAGTTTCCTTATATTCATGAAAATCTGTTAATCATCATAATTTGTTTTCATTCAAAAGATACAGTCCACTAGTTCGCCACAAGTATATATAGAGATAGATAGTAAAAACACGGTCACTTCTTTACTGTTCATTCCAGAAAGAGGCGGGTGAAGCGTACGAAATGTGGACTGTATGATAATTAATGCCTAATGGGTTTATGAGCAGGGAATCTAACTATAATGAGACAAACACCAACAAAACTGAACTCATTCTTTTACTGCAAGACAAAACAAACTAAGATTCAAAAAGCAAAAACAATTAAAATTAGGTATACATAAAAAGTATCAAAAAGGTAAAGAGTTCGCAACAGCGGGTAGTCTATCTCGGGCGCGACGCAACTCTCGCTCGCTCTTCTGCTAGCTGGGCTGAGCAAAAGGGTCTTGACAGACGGATGGAAGAACGGACGGATAAGAAAGAGAGAGAGAGAGAGAGAGAAACAGAGAAACATTTATTTACACACATTCGATACACGTAGATATATAAAAATTTAATTTCATTTATTTGTACAAAGAATTTAATTAAACAATAGAAACAATAAAATAAACTAAAATAATAAAATGTCAAAATTACACATAAAATTACAAAAACAATGAAATACCTAGTCCCTTAACTACATAACCTAAAAACTAAACAACCCGCCCCGCATCAAACCGGGCGCAAAGGTACCCATCACACTCGCAGCGTTGCCGCGTTGAACGGCGATGGACAACATGGATTATATAAAAGGAAGAAATACAATATAACTTAAGAATAGTACGTATATTTATCCCAGCGGATCGCACTTGCGTTCCAATGCCGCTAGCGTCTTGGGAATCCTGGCAAAGCCAGTAGGGCTAGACGGGGTGTTCTTTTTATAACTTTTTTAGAATAGTACCGATATGGTGTAAAAATGGGCCCCACTCAGCTTAATGTTGCGGCAAGCCGCATCGCTGTTTTTCAGTTTATAACAAAGTGATCCTATAAGGGTTCCGATTTCGCCGAACGAGGTAGGGGAGACCTAGGAGATTAGTGACAGAGGTGAGTTGTGACAGACGCGATTTCTCTCTACCTATGAAGGTGAGCGAGCTGGCAATAACGCTCGATTGACGCTTTAGAGACACGCTAGTTGACTTAGTACCCGCCGGGGGCGCTCGCGAAGTGGTTGAGTAGTTATGACGTCCACGTGCAAAAAAATGCGAAAAGTAAGTATTTCGACAAAATTTTGATTGAATTTATATCATATCTTATTACATGTGCGCTGTTGTGTTATTTTTTCTTAAGTTGTGTGGTTATCTAAGTCTCAAAACGTGGCATTGATTTTTTGTGTTTGCATCGTGTTTAGAAAATTTGAATTATTTTTCGGACAAAGTCGTAATTTTGAGCACCTAGGACAGTTGTGACAGCCTGTCACAACTCTCCTATTTGACTTCACCTGGGATATTTCGACACTTTTTTATTCATTTGCGATGTCTGTATGTGTGTTTGTACATCAGTATATTAAGGCCAAATTATGCAGGTACAGTCCGCAATAAAAGTTTGAATCAAAAAAGAAATTTCCGATAAAAAAATATACTTGGTTGTGGTGTGATGTTGCATGCTGGATGACTACTTTTTTGTTTCAGAATGCCTAACTACAAACTGCCTGCCTGTAGCACAATTGTGAACAGCAATACTCAAGAAACTGTTGCCTCCAGATCTTCAGCCCATAAGCCTACTAAGGACGAAATTGCTGCTATAGAAGCCAATAGGAAGGCGAAGAATGTAAAAAGCGTGTCTTAAGCGACGATAAGAAGAAACCTAAAGAAGCCAAGAAGACTATAATAAGAAGAAGGAAATAGGTGATGGCGAAGAAGAAGCAGAAAATAATTGTTTTTGCTTGGTTTGCCTTGAAGCCTATTCAAACAGCAGATCGAATGAGGAGTGGGTGCAATGCCTAGAATGCAAAGGCTGGTAACACAAAGATTGTACTGGAGGCGAGCTGCAATACGTTTGCCATAATTGCCTATCAGATTAGATTTAAAATTTTGACTGATTATAATAGGATTGATCTCAAAGCGATGCTGTAGTGTATAGGCTAACAGACTATCTATATATTAATTATGTATATCATTGTGTGACGTCACTTACCTGTCGTCTCGAGAGCAGTACACCGCGCGGGGCGCGCGGCGGGGGCATTGCCTCACGGACCGGTGCGGAGAGAAGACGTGGTGTGCAGCTTACGAGCCGATATATATATTATATATATGTGTACAGTATATAGTACAAGCTACTTGGTGTATAACGTGCACTACATTTGGCGACGAGGTGAACTGTAAGTTTTTTTTCTTCTTATAAACAAACGAAAAGGATGAAGTACCTATGTACAAATGTTACATTACTACCTATTACTTCCCTTGGATTTTCAAGTCAAATTGCTTCTCGATTAATAATGAGCTGGTGTTTATCATCAATGTTTAATATTTAGTCATTGGACAGGAACCGAGTTGCAAGTAAAAGTGACTAAATACCTGTATTTATTTACTGGCGGCTGTATTAACGCGTTGAATGCTACTTAATTTTCTTGAGATATGTAAGTACCAAAATAGTCAATAGGTACGACTTTTTGCATTTTTCCTCGCGGTAGGCATTAATTTAGTTAGCAGGTACATAATATTTATTGTGATTTTCAGAGTAAAATTTGAATATTAGATACATAATTAACTACAGTAATAATATTTTATCGAAACAAAATGACAAATAAACAAAACATTCATGCGACGATTGGTATCATTTATAATTATAACTGCGCGATGCACGGGAGGGTAGACGTGAAAACGATAATTCGTTGCTAGTATTATAAAGTAATATAACGATTTATGTTTTAGTCAGAATATGAGTGCACTATTTTAAGTGTAAATGATACTTATTTATCTAATGTTAGTTATAATATTAATATTGAATCCTATAAATTTAGTGAAGTATTTTACCGAAATAAATCGAATTGTGATATGGTATAAAATTGTGTACCTACCTACTATGGCGCTGCATTAAATGGCGTATTGGCATTGCATTAAATTGCGTATTGGCATTGCATTAAATTGCGTATTGGCATTGCATTAAATTGCGTATTGGCATTGCATTAAATTGCGTATTATCGTTGCATTAAATTGCGTATTGGCATTGCATTTAATTGCGTAGTGGCAAGTCATTAGATTGCGAGTAGCGATAAAATGATCGTTTAAGCATTCAATTGCGTGCTTATGTATATTTTGCATTAAATTGTGTAAATTTAAAATACAAAAGTAAGGGTTGATAAAAGACCGTGACAGCATTTAATTGCGTAATAGTAGTGAGCTTGTAGTTGCGAACCGTGTGTCTAAATAGGCACTATTTTGTCTGCAGGTATCCACAATGGCGTTATATACGTTAGACAAATTTGAATGCGAAGGTGAAGTAGGTTCAGTAGCTATAAAATGGGAGCGTTGGAAAAGAAGCCTGTACATTTATTTAGACGCCGCAGGCATTGATACGGACGCGAAGAAAAAAGCTAGCTTACTACACTTTGGTGGCACGGAACTACAAGAAATATTTTACAATATTCCGGGTGCTGATGTATCTGCTTCAGAGGCGGGAGACAATGGAAGTGTTTTCGATATAGCTATAGACAAGCTAGATAACTATTTCGCCCCTAAACAGAGTAAGGTATTTGAGCGCCACGTTTTCAGACTTCTGAAGCAAGAACCTCAAGAAAAGTTCGAAAGATTTTTGGTTCGATTAAGGAAACAAGCGGTTAAGTGCAAATTTAATAACATAGAGGACAACATTATTGATCAAATCACAGAAAAATGTGCATCAGATGATTTAAGGAAAAAGATTTTGAAAACCGGAGATGATATAACATTAGATAAGATCATAGCAGAGGCAAACGCTTTAGAAGTAATTAACCGCCAGTTGGGAGATTTCGGAGAGCGAACTTTGAATGCTCAAAGTGTAAATAAAATCCACTCTGGATCAGATAAAAACATTGATGACAAAAAACGTGGAGTATGTAGTAGATGTGGTAGTTTCAAGCATTTTGCTCGTGATAAAATCTGTCCAGCTCGTGGAAAATCGTGTTTAAAATGTGGTATCGTAGGTCATTTTCGAGTTCAATGCAGAACTAGAACCAACCCGCAGAAAAGAAAAATAGATAGTGATAAAGAATCAAACGGTAATAAATCAAAGAAACATAAAGAAACTAACAGCGTAGAAGAATTACCGGACAGACAAATTTCAAACAAACATATTGACTATATATTTAATGTTGGAAACGATGCGGTTGTGACGTGCAAAATCGGAAGAACAGATGTTGATATGTTAATAGATTCGGGTTGTGATCACAATCTGATCACAGACAGAACATGGGAAATTATCAAGAAGAATAATGTTATGATAACTGATCAAGACAACCATCCAACGAAAAAATTTGTAGCATATGGCAGTGCCACGCCCTTGAAACTATTGGGTTCGTTCAAAGCGGATATTCACTTGGCAGGCAAAACGGAATCAAGTACTTTCTATGTCATAGCTAATGGTACTCGCGACTTACTGGGAAGAATCACTGCAACATCATTAGGGGTACTTGCCATCAACCTGAAGGTAAATAACATTGCAACAGAAGAGTTTCCCAAGTTTAAAGATCTGTTGGTAGAGATTCCTATTGATGACTCTGTGAAGCCAATATGTCAACCATGTCGGAGGATTCCTATTCCGCTGGAGGAAAAAGTCAATAAGAAGATTGAAGAACTGCTTCAGAAGGACATTATTGAAGAAGTCAGGGAGCCTTCCAGCTGGGTCTCACCCATTGTGCCGATCTTGAAAGACAATGGAGACATTCGTATATGTGTTGACATGCGGCAAGCGAACAATGCGATCAAGCGAGAGAACCACCCACTTCCGACCATGGATCAACTGCTGCCTAAAATGAAAGACGCTAAGCTGTTTAGTAAACTCGACATAAAGGATGCGTTTCATCACATCGAACTTCACCCGAATTCGAGACCAATCACGACGTTTATAACAAACAAAGGTTTATTCCGGTACAAGAGAATGATGTTCGGGATTACATGCGCGCCCGAAATATTCCAAAAAACTCTTGAAAGAATATTAATAGGATGTGACGGTGTCATTAATTTTATTGATGATATCCTGATTTATGGAAAAGATTTGGCAGAACACGACGAAAGATTGGAAAAAGTATTAAGAGCTCTCGAGGAAAATAAGGTTTTACTGAGGAAAGAAAAATGTGTTTACCGTACAACCAAGGTTCAGTTCTTAGGTCACGAACTGTCGGAGCTGGGAGTAAAGCCATTAAGTAAATATGTTTCGCCGGTAAAAGAATTTAGAGCACCGACCACCATCGCAGAACTGCAAAGTTTCTTGGGCTTAGTAAATTTTGTGGGTAAGTGGGTTCCTCATTTAGCCACAATTACGGAACCTTTGAAAATATTGCTTAGACAAAAATCGGGACGAAATGCAGTCATAACACCAAATTGGGGTGAAGCTCAACAAGAGGCTTTTAATAAAATAAAAGCTGCACTAGTTGAGGTTCCAAATTTGGGTTATTACAATCCTCAAGCCAAAACGGTTGTAATTGCTGACGCAAGTCCCGTTGGATTGGGAGCTGTTCTGCTCCAGGTTAATGAACAGGGTCCCCGGATAATTGCGTTCGGTAATAAAACACTAAGCGATTGCGAGCGCCGCTATTGTCAAACTGAGAAGGAAGCGTTGGCCTTGGTATGGGCAGTGGAACATTTCCACATGTTCCTATACGGCAAAGAATTCGAACTGGTGACCGATCACAAACCCCTAGAGGTAATCTTTGGTCCCAGAGTAAAACCGTGTGCGCGTATTGAACGGTGGGTGTTAAGGCTGCAGTCCTATAAATTTAAGGTGCGATACAGCCCGGGCAAAGAAAACATCGCAGATCCGCTATCGAGACTTTGCAAAATAGCTTCCAATCCGACAACAGCTTACAAAAGTTACGTTCACAATGTGGTTGAACAAGCTAAACCGGTCGCCATTACTTTACAAGAAATAATGGCCCATTCCCGACAAGATCCTGAAATACAAAAAGTCAAAGAGGGACTTTATAACAACAAATGGGACGATACCGTTAAGGGATTTAAGCTGTTTCTTAATGAATTATGCTTTTACGAAGACATATTGTTAAGAGGAACTAAAATCGTGGTTCCGACGAAGCTGCGCGGTCAGGTTTTACAGGCAGCACACGAAGGCCATCCGGGAATAGTGGCGATGAAATGCAGATTACGCACTAAAGTCTGGTGGCCAAGGTGTGATAAGGAGGCTGAAAACATTTGCAAAGCATGCAAAGGTTGTACATTAGTATCAGCCCCAAATCCTCCAAATCCCCTTAAACGGCGTGAGTTGCCGACAGAACCATGGGTCGACATTGCAATTGACCTACTCGGTCCCTTACCAAGCAACGATTATCTCTTCGTTGTTGTGGACTATTATTCGCGGTACAAGGAAATCAAAATATGTCGAAGTATAACTAGTTCAGAGATCATTGGACATTTAAATGATATGTTCAGTCGATTGGGTAATCCGGTATCCATCACGGCTGATAACGGGAAACAATTTACGAGCGAAGAATTTAAAACTTTTTGCCATGAACGTAACATAAAAATCTACCACTCCATACCGTACTGGCCTCAGCAAAATGGGGAAGTAGAACGCCAAAACCGGGACATCCTTAAACGACTTAAAATATGCCAAGCAGGCAAGAGAAACTGGAAGGAAGGACTTCGTGAATATCTGGTTATGTACAACAGCACTCCTCATAGTGTTACGGGCAAAACACCAGGAGAATTGTTTTTCCGTCGACAGTTCCGTGACAAACTGCCAATGATACAGGACCTGACATTTTACCCGGAAGATCTGGAAGTTAGAGATAAAGATAAAGAAATGAAGGAAAAAGGGAAAGAGTATGCTGATAAAAGGAGACACGCCACGGAGTGTGATCTTAATATTGGAGAAAAAGTTTACGTAAAGAATACCAATAAAAATAATAAGCTGAGTCTTAACTTTGAGCCAACATCTCACACCGTTGAGTCAAATAAGAATGGAGATGTAGAACTCAAGAATGACGAAACAGGCCAACACATCAGGCGTAATGTCGTTCACCTTAAGAAGATTGAGGGTCAGTGGCAGGTAATGGAAGAAGGAACGTCTGATAAGGAGTTGGAAAAATAATAATGGAACATTTGATTAGCTAGAGTTAGTAATTACATTAAGAGTTAAAATATTAGATTAAAATGGTGCATAAGATACCTAACAAAATGTGATTAAGATAAAGTAGCAATAAAGAAGATACGAAATTAAAAGTTTTTAATAATACTAATAAATCTATAATAACAAGGGAGGGATGTAGTGTATAGGCTAACAGACTATCTATATATTAATTATGTATATCATTGTGTGACGTCACTTACCTGTCGTCTCGAGAGCAGTACACCGCGCGGGGCGCGCGGCGGGGGCATTGCCTCACGGACCGGTGCGGAGAGAAGACGTGGTGTGCAGCTTACGAGCCGATATATATATTATATATATGTGTACAGTATATAGTACAAGCTACTTGGTGTATAACGTGCACTACAGATGCCATAATTACTTCTAAGATATAATTACTTGTTATGGAAAGGTTATAATGTTGTGTTTGTTGGTACTTGATGTGCTAAAAGATGATTAAACTACTTTTTGCAAAAAAAAAACATGCCTCATTTATTTATAATATGTGTAATGGTTTTTTTTAGTCTAAATGCATAGCTGTCACAACTTTCCTCGGTACCTGTCACATCTTACCTCGGTGATAGGGGAGTTGTGACAAAGGGAGTAGTCTTTCTTTTTGTTGTTTTTCTCGGTAATCGTAATACTTTACTTAATTTTGATGATTATTTTGGAAAGGGAAGGAATGATGCTACATTTATTCACATAGGTCGTAACTGTGGAATGTTTCTGGAGCGAGATATTCCCCTAAAATTAAAAATTGACACAACTCTCCTAGGTCTCCCCTACACAAACCCTAAAATCAATTCCAAAACACTACGTTCCAACGTGCCGGCAGTCGACAGTCTCAGAAGTTTCCGAACTCTTAAATCTATAATGACCTTCCTCCCCAACTCCTAAGTCTCATTAAGAAAATTCCTGATAAGGCAAGTTAATTAGCATTCGAGATTGTTTACTTGACCGGGGACGCTGGCAAATGGTAGTAAGTTCAAGTTAAATTGATCAATTAAAACTTGCGGAGTCTAAGCGTATGAAGTGGCCGAACTATGTACAAGGATAGCCACAGGTCTGCAAGTTGCGACGTAAAACTGTACTTCGACACGACGTTACAGGCACCCGAGTAAAGATTGCACGGTCTTCTCGGCTAATTTCGGCTTCGTAGAGCGTTGTCTCGCTTTAACTTACGTGACGCTAATTGTCTCTTTCCAAAGACCGAAGTGCGATCTTTATGGCCGGGTACACGTCACTTCTAACTATACACTGTTTGACGACCGGATAGCCTAGTGGTTAGCGACCCTGACTATGAAGCTAGAGGTCCCGGGTTCGAATCCCGGTAGGGGCAGGCATTTGTATGATGAATACGAATGAGACGAATTGTGCCCGAGTCATGGATGTTGTATGTATTTAAGTATGTGACGACTTTCTGGTATCTTCCTCACCGGACATAATTAAACTCCCAGATGCAGTGTTTAATATTTAATTATTATTCGTACTTTTAACAAATTAACAAGAAATAAAACAAAACAATTGAGGACGTCGGCGATCCGTCGAACAACAACCATTTTGCGCGCCTTTTCCAATGACAGTCCAATGACATTGACAATGACACTGACAGTGACATTCATTCCTCTTACGAGCTACTGTCCACGCAAAAGATGCTTCGACGTTCCGCCAGAGTAAAATAATCACCCTCGTCCGTATAGTTTAAGTACCTAGTCAGCTCAATCGCCGACATATGTATTTATGTACATTATATAAGTATGTTTACCGTTGCCTGGTAACCATAGCACAAGCTCTGCTTAGTTTGGGACTGGGTCAATTGGTGTAATTTGTCCCATGGTATTGTGATATTATTATTATTAATTATTATTACTGTCCTTAAATTAATCCAGCAGCATGGAAGCATGCTGGTCTGGGAGCAAAGAAAAAACATAGAATGTATCAGTTGGTTCTCTTCAGATGCAGATGGTAGAAGCCCATCGAGGGTATGGCGAATGTACGAATCATGTTATAGGCGACGCGGCTAGCAACCCATCACTATTTGATTCCCCTTTCCACCTATACGCCCACAATCATAAACGTGGCCTTTAGGTCTTGTAAACTTAGGCTCTGTCTACCCCTTCAGGAATATAGACGTGATAATATATATAATATATATGTAGGAAATGGAACGTAAGATGATCGGGTGAAACGGAACGCGAGTGTGTGTGAAGGATGGAGAGAGGTGTGAGAGAGACTGAGAGAACAGATTGAACGGCGAACGATGAAACAATGAAATGCGTGTGTAAAAATATATTAAATAAGAATTTGGAGTTAAATAATAAAACGAGTGTTTAAAAGAAGTTGTTTTATTGAGGCAAAACAGTGTCCCACACAATTTTGGTGTCCGAAGCGGGATTTGCCTCAATATTTGAAAAAAACGAAGTGACGACGGCGCGCAAACTTGAATACTGAAAACGGTATAAAACGGTGATAAAGATGGCTGTTCTCCAATACTAAAGCTGAAAAAAACAATTAAGAAGAAAGAAGTATTGCTAACTGTATGAGCGATCACGAAGAAATTTTCTTTGAATCCGAATCGGATTCGTCAGAAAAACAGGAAAAACAAGAGTCAAAGATGGCGGTCGAAAATGTTGCGAATATTGGCCTAATGTCGGACATAACGAAATTCAGCGGTGACGATAAAACGTACTCTTCAATTAAGTGGGCTGAAGACATCGAAGACAATGCTGAAATCTTCGGATGGTCTGAGGCTCAGAAGCTCGTGGTAGCGCGTAGGTCGTTGGTGGGCACGGCGAAATTATGGCTACAATCCGAAAAAACTTTTAAGAAGTATGACGAATTAAGAACGGCATTAATCAAAGAATTCCCGGATTCTATAAACACGAAGGAGATGCATGAATTGATGTCGAGTCGCAAAAAGAGAAAAGATGAAACGTACTACCAATATATGCTAGTCATGAAGGAGATGGGTAAACGTGCTAAGTTTGCTGATTATGTGGCGATACAGTATATAATTGACGGCATACAGGATTATGAGCCAAACAAGTCAATTTTGTACGGGGCGACGACTTACACGGTGCTTAAGGACAAACTCCGTTTATACGAAAATATGAAGTTGAAGTCGAAAAAAGAAGATAGGCTGGTAGAAAAATTCGAACGCTTACTCACCTGCTATGGGTGGTGTAGGGGTATAGCACGCGTCACGGAATGACGAGGACCCGGGTTCGATTCCCGGCCATAGCTTTACTTTTCGGATTTTTCTATGTGTTCTAATTTTCAGTGTCGTTTAGAAATTAAGATAGGCCTGTTAAACAAGAAAAAGATACGAAGCATAATTCATCATCAACATTGCCAGCGAGTAGAAAACGTTGCTTCAAGTGTGGAGAAGAAAATCATTTGGCTGTGAATTGCAACAAAGGCATAAAATGTTTTCGTTGTAACGATTACGGACATATTGGATCTCAGTGTCCGACCGAGAGCAAAGTTGGCGCTAGCGGCGTAGATCGGACGGTGAAGCAGTTTCGAGACGTGCATATGAGCAGTCCAGGAGAGCGAGCGAGACAACAATCTACTCAGCCGGTTAAGCAGACGACGGTGGCGGAAGGACGACGGCAATCAGCCATGTTTGGACGGTCGAGCGGTTTGGCCAATGGCGAGGCGCACAGCAGCGACGACGGCGGCAATATAGCCAATCACAGCAATGACAGCATTGACAGCTGCGTTATGGCGTTGACGGACGATGGCGGTCAGCGCGATGTAAACAAACACGGAGAGACGGCGAAAATGATAGCGAACAAGCCTGTTAAATTGATAAATTTATGCGGAAGTGAAGTGGAAGCTTTAATAGACACTGGCAGTGATATAAATTTAATCAATCGTGACTTATACGACGAACTTTTAGTGGAAAAGTGTGACGACGACGATGCGGTGTTATCAGGACTCGGAATGTCAAAGATAAGATCGTGCGGCAAGTTTTACGAAAGGTTAATTATTTTATTGAATCAGGCGTTACTTTGCGGAGGTCCATTTCAATGAACACAAAATATTTACCTTGCTACTCCGCTACTTACGTGCAAGATAACCAAGCTTGTGCGAAATATGTACGTTTTGCATGCAACTACTACCACACAAAACGCACACAAATCCCACAAACTTAATTAATCCTAACACCACACAAACACTGACGCGCGTTTCGATCCCTCTACGGGATCATTCTCAAAGTTAGAGCACAACCGATGCACATGCGAACCAACGTCGTACTAATTTGTAAAACTATAAATAAACTAAATGTACCCACATTCGTATATTATCAAACTACCCTCTTATTTATAATTTTAATTAGCCATCAACAACTACCTTCATAAATTTTTCCGACTACAACAAAAACAAAGAGGGTTAATTATTGACAATAAGTGTTACGACGGTGTTATATTCCATATTGTTCCTAGCAATTGTATGCCATATAAAGTTATATTAGGCCAGGAATTTCTTAATACGATAGTGATGGTTATGCGCGAGGGTTCCGTGTCTATATTACCTGAGGATGAGGAATGGTTGGCGAAGGTGAATTTGTGTGTGAGTGAGGTTGACATTTCAGATCACATCCGCGACAACGATGTCAAAAAAGAAGTGGAGCGGCTGGTGGCTGAGTATGCTGCCGTCATAGTATAGAAGGCGGCAAAGGGACTTTTGCGGCTTTTTTACTTTTTGATACATGCATACTAAGCAAAAAATTCTGCGTCGAACGGTATTGACTTTTTTTTTCTAGCACCGTTAGTTCTCAAGATAGCCAGCAGTTAAACGACATGTCTTTTGCTTTTTGTTGCGGTATTATAATCTAAAAAGCCATGAATGGTATTTAATAAGCTAAGAAGACGTTATATCACATTAGCGGCTTTATATCTTACTTTAAATGTGATACCTATCTAAGCTAAAAAGCGTTTTTTGATCATTCATAGACTAAAAAGTGGTTAAAGTCATGTAACTAGGTTTTAACGTATTACCATGGCCGAAGTTAAATACTCATTTATAGATTTAAAGGCGGTATACTTTTAATTATACTCTATAATTACGTTATGGGAGCTTAGCCGCATTTTTAGATATAACCCAAAAATGTATTATGTAGCGCATAATAGTCAATACAGCGGTGACCGCTTTTTTACTTTAGTGACAAAGGGTTAATTTTTTGTGCAATATTGTCAATAATGCGGTTATATAACAATAATAAGCTAAAAAGCGGCTAGGTTTTTGTCACTCACGTAGCCCCTTACCTCCCCACCGCCCGTAAGTCGGAGGACGACGGCGCCCAAAGGACATTTTATTATAATTAGTGCGCGCGAAGCCTTTGCGTTGGGTTGGGTTAGGTTAGGTTAGGTTAATGTGCGCAAGCTGCGCAGGAGCTTACGCGCACTGATTGTTCTCTGCGCCCGTATCAACATCAAGGTAACTGTAGACACAACAGTATAATACTTATAATTATTTCGAGATTAACGAACTGAAATTAGTAATGAACTTACTCGTAAGTAATAAAAGTGGCCGTATAATGTTTTCTGTGTATTTGAGTATGTGTTTCTCTATAACGTTGTCTCGTAAGTATCTACAAACTAGAGTTTAAGTTTAAGGCAGGCGTCCACACGTCCGTATCGTAGGCATCGGACGCAAGGCATCCGTGTATCGTAGTATTATTTGTATAGCAAGTCATACAAGTGCGTCCACGGATCTGCATTGTACGGATTGCTGGACAGTGTACGGCTCTTGTTGGACTGGCATAATGCTTACTATACGGACACGTAGCGAGGCCTGCCTTTGGAATAGGATATTATTGTGTGTAGGATTATCTTTTAATATTTCTGTGCCTCCAGTAAATACTAATTCAACTCAAAAAGTGCAACTTTACAGGAGAGCGATTTTACTTTTGAAAAAAAAAATACCCTTCTGCGTTAAAGGCATACAAACAAATTCAAACCTGTTAAAAAATAAGTAAAAAAATCAATCTTTCTTTCAAATAATATTTTACTGAATCAGGCGTTACCTTTGCATTCATTAAAATCAAATAATCTTTAAGATAATCAAGAATTTCGATCAGATGAATCAGGTGCCACGAAATATTAAAACTAGGTTTAAAGTAAGTGATGATGTATGTCCAGATGTATTTAATTACACAAAAATGAGGCTAAGTGGGCAATGTCATGCAACAATCCAAAATTTCAATACTTAAATCTTGAACTTGTTGAATTAAAAATTTTGTATTTGAATTTCTTGAAATTCAGTTATTTTATGAATACATTACGACGTAAAGGTCACACATTTCGTTGTTGAAATTGACGTGTTTATTGATTAATTTAGAGTTGTATTTTCCCACACATAAGACAAATTTGGATTAGACTAGTGATACTTTTTAACATGTATTTTTATACACTAGTTTTAAGAGTAGAACTGCGTAAATAATTGAAATATATTTGATCTTGAATCATTAAAACTAATGTACGGTAGCGAAAGTTGGGTATGGCAAAAGAAGCATGAAAGTAGAATCAATGCAGTAGAGATGAGAGCGTTAAGAAGTATGGAAGGCGTATCACTGGTAAGGAATAGTGTGATAAGGGAACGTGCTGGTGTGAAAGAGGATATAGTGACTAGGATAGAAAAAGGTATGCTTAGTTGGTTTGGTCACGTAGAGAGGATGGATGAAAGAAGATTAACTAAACAGATTTATATTGGGAGTGTGAATGGGTGCTTTGGGAGGGGAAAGCCTAGACGGACGTTCCGTGATAATTGGGGACGTTTTGGAAAAAGGTCAAGTCAAGAGTACCCGAAACCGACGAGCATGTATGAAGAGATGAATGTGGGTGAAGCGAAAGAGGTATGTCAGGATCGTAGCAAGTGGAACAAAGTAGTCTCTGTTTACCCCTGTAGGAAAGAGGCGTGACGGTATGATGTATGTATGTATTATTTAACAAAAATAACTTTGACGAAGTGGATCACCAATTTTGCTTCATGACAGATGCTTTCCCAAAAAAGGCGGCGCAGTTTGTTGTTGTTTACGATTGTTATTTTTAATTTTTATTTTGATTACCTACATGTATAAAATTGAAAGGGGCAATTATAAAAATGTTAAAATTTGAAGAATATAATGTTGATTTTAGTAAGAAATGTCTTTTGATTTCTTGTGATTACCGCTTCTCAGACCGCATAACTCTCAATAATTGTAGTCCTATCATAAACTATAATGCCGTAACGTACAGATTAATGGACACATTGCGGCTTTTTAATGTATTAAAAGTAAACAATTCTGTTGCTTAATAAATTGGTGTAAAAAGTTAAAGGAATAACTAAGCTTTAAAACGGCTATGACACTTTAACTTCATTTTAATTTCCAACGCAACATGCATATGCCATTAGCAAAAATAGACTATAATGCGGCTATCCGTAATAACGATTTTCTAGTGTATAACTCGCACCTAACTTTTATTTAAAATAATAGGACTAAAAAAGTAATGTCCAAAAGTAAGCTTAAAAGGCGTTGGTGTTTAGCCAACGGCTTTTTAGTTTATTAATCTTTGTATAATAATATTCCCTTATCCTAAGCTATAACATAAAATGCTGTAAAATTAATACTATTTATAATTATTCTACGATCGAATTAGATCAATAAAAAAACGTGATTTTTTGTCTAAATTTGTGTGTAAACAGAATTTTGGTAAACCATTTTTTGCCTAAAATACAAGCAATTGAAATATTTAAAAGTTTTTGCCGTTTATCTCGAAAGTTCGTTTTGTCAGTTTGCCGCCTTCTGTACTATGACGGCAGTATGAACCTGTCCAAACGAGGGAGGCGCCAATCGAACTTAAAATCATTCTCAAGGACGAGATTCCCGTGGCACAACGTCCAAGAAGACTTTCCTTGGTGGAGCAGAAGACTGTAGAGGATCAGGTAGATGAGTGGCTGCAAAAAGGAATAATACAGGTGAGTTTTTCCGAATATACTAGCCCATTAGTGTTAGTTAAGAAAAAAGATGGCTCAACTAGAGTATGTGTTGATTATAGACTGTTGAATAAGAAGATGGTCAAGGATGAATTTCCCTTACCGCTGATAGAGGACTTAATTGACAAGTTGAAAGATGCGAGGGTGTTCAGTGTGTTGGATCTCAAAAATGGATTCTTCCATTTGAGAATTAGTAAGGAGTCAGTGCCATACACATCATTTGTAACGCACCATGGACAATGGGAATTTCTTAGAGCCCCATTCGGATTATCTGTCTCACTGAAGTACATCATGAGATACATTGCCATTATATTTAGAGATTTGATTCAAGGTGTTATGATGGTATTCAGAGATGATAATATTATTTCAGCCCAGGCGGAGCAAGAAACCCTTCTAAGACTGCGACGGGTATTGACAGTGGTGGCAGAGTTTGGACTTGAAATGAACTGGAAGAAGGCTAAGCTGATTTTGAGAGATGGACTATATAATGACTATTATGTAGAAAATGGCATATTATATAAAGGAGACCGAGGGCAACTTATTGTTCCTAAGACGATGGAGAAAGAAGTTATCAAGCAAGTACATAGTAACAGCCATTTTGCCATGAGAAAGATGAAAGATGCCATAAGCAAGGATTACTACATAAGAAACATGGATAGAAAAATTGAAGAAGTGCTTATAAGTTGTATACCATGTTTATTAGCTACCCGAAAGGAAGGCAAGCATGTGGGAAGAGTACAGATGGCTATAAATAGTACTTACCAGAGGAGCATAGACACGTCACCATTCCAGCTGTTGACAGGTACTAAGATGAACTGTAAGGAAGATGTAGAAATACTTACTTTGCTCCAGCAGGAAACCATAGCTCAGTTTGATGAAGAAAGAGAAAACCTAAGGCAGAAAGCCAAAGTACAGATTCTGAAGATCCAGGAAGAAAACAGAAAGAGTTATAATAAGAAGAGGAAGGAGAGCTCTAAGTACGAGGTCGGTGACCTCGTCGCGATTAAGAGAACGCAGTTCGGGCCAGGACTAAAGCTTAAGCCCAAGTTCCTTGGACCCTATAAGATAACCAAGGTGAAGCGTAACGACCGTTATGACGTAGAGAAGGTGTACAGCGCTACAGAGGGTCCGAACAAGACAGCTACGGCGGCAGATTTCATGAAGAAATGGCCGGAGGAGGACTGTGAGTAAAGCAGGTATAAATCAGTTTTATTTAATTTTAATTGTGTTGTTTTCTTTTGTGTAAGATGTCTGAAAGAAACTTTATTCTCAGTTGATTATTTTTATTGTTAATTTGTAATGATGGACCCTGAGCGTAAAAACCTGATCTTGTATTTAAAGATTTCTGATGCTTAATTTAAGATGTGTACTTTGCAATACAATATACCTAGTTAAGATGTTAAGTTATTCTTAACAAGCAGTTTTAAGATGTGATGATTTTATTTGTTAATGTTGTTTGTTTGTAGTATGTTCTAAAGTTTGCCTAACTAAAAGATGTTTAAATGTTTGTTAATTTATTTGCTATAAAATAAACCAATAAAGTGCTAGAGTAGTACATGTAATGTTAAGTTTGCTTATGATGTATAATGTTGGGTGAGAAAGTAGTTACCTTGTGAGTTGTTAAGTTTTAATTTGATGGTGTTAAAATGTAACTGTAGTGCTAAGATGATACTTGTTATTTTGATGTTGAATGATGTGAAGATGAATGAACGAGTAAGAGTGAGGGCTATATCTGAGGACAGATATGCATGTCCAGGACAGCCGAAAATGTAGGAAATGGAACGTAAGATGATCGGGTGAAACGGAACGCGAGTGTGTGTGAAGGATGGAGAGAGGTGTGAGAGAGACTGAGAGAACAGATTGAACGGCGAACGATGAAACAATGAAATGCGTGTGTAAAAATATATTAAATAAGAATTTGGAGTTAAATAATAAAACGAGTGTTTAAAAGAAGTTGTTTTATTGAGGCAAAACAGTGTCCCACATATATATATGTACATAATTAAACAACTAATTTGCTTATCTATCATTATACACGTACCCAGTACGGCTAGCACAAATGCGCATAAGAACTGTGTCGCGAGCGAGATAGACTAGGTACCCGTCTCAACCAAAACGAACAGTAAAAAAAAAATCATGAGTACCTATTATATCGTCGCTTCGGAGGTAAAGATACTAAAGCGACACTTTGGGCCAAATTGAGTTATATATACCATCGGAATCAGCAAATTTTTCTGCGTCGATCTATCTAGGTTTCAGGACGATCGAAGGACTTTTTTGGCGCTTTAGTCCCTGAAAAATCAGTGAAATTTGGGACACTAATTACTAATCCGACGCTTAAATTGAGTGTTTTCTCTTTAGTGCTTTTACCTGTTTTAGTTTCTATACCATTTATATTGTTAAGTCATTTGTAATTTTTCACCGTTAAATACATTTGGCGTTTTAGTACTCTGTGCATATTAAGAAATTTGATTCTTCGTCGCTTTAGTTAATTGTTCCGTAATATTCTGAAATTTTGGATGCTTTTAGTATTATGGTTAAACTGATAAGAATATATTTAAGTCGTTTGAGTATTTAGTACAAAACAGTTAACATAATTTGTGGTGTATTAGCGTTATTACAACGTATTTTCAACGTATTACAATGATATTTTCATACAAATTGTAGATATTATGCCAAAGCAATCTGGACTTAAATCGTAGGAATTTAAGTTACAATCACTTTACCAAGGATACTATGCGCGGCTGCGGCGAGCTTTTTATCACTTTTCCTGTCCCCCTCCCCCTCGCATTGTTGCGAGTGGTGCGCGCTCGCGCTCGCTTACTGTCAGTCCGTTCCAACCACTGAACGTGTTGCTGCGCGCGCGTCTTTTGTTAATATCAATAAAATAATAGAGCATGTTGGCGACAAAACGTGAAATATCTAAGTGATCGTGATTACTATATGGTGAGAATTATATGGATCGGAAATAGGATCTGATATACAAACATACATACAGACACGCCTCTTTCCCATAGGGGTAGGCAGAGACTACTTTGTTCCACTTGCCACGATTTTGACATACCTCTTTCGCTTCATCTACATTCATCAATCTCTTCATATATGCTCGTCGGTTCCGAGTACTCTTGACCTGTCATTTTTTCAAAACGTCTCCTGTTTGGTCCAGCAACGTCCGTCTAGCCCTTCCCCTCCCAACGCAACCATTCACAGTCCCCATATAGATCTGTTTAGTTAGTTTACTTTCATCCCCTCTCTATGTGACTAAACCAACTACCTCAGCATACTTCTTTCTATCCTAGTCACTATATCTTCTTTCACACCAGCACATTCCCTTATCACACTATTCGTTATTCTGTCTTTCAGTGTCACCCCTTCCATATACTTCTTAACGCTGTCATTCTGCTGCATTATTCTACTTTAAAGAAAGAAAGAAGACACTTTTTTGTTTCATGCTTCCTTTGCCATACCCAACTATCGCTGCCGTACATTAGTGTTGGGACGACCACCCCTCTGTGAATAGCCAGACGCGCCTTGACCATGTTTCCTGCATTCACTCTTCTTTCAATATCACTTTCACACTTTCCATCTTTCGTAAACGCCGAGCCCAGATATACAAACTCTTTTATCTGTTCTACTTTCTCACCCGCAATCATGATCTCACATTCTGTCATACCATCGTCTTTTTCGAACACCATAATTTTCGTCTTGTTTACATTAACTTTCATAGCTTTCCTTTCCAATGCCCCACATAAAATGTTAGCCATCGTTTGCAACTCCTCCTCCGACGATGCCAACAACACTTGGATGGTTAATTCACTCATTCTTGATCCACAGTCATTCTCTTTCAAATCATTCAAGCACGTATCGATGAATAGGTTGAACAGCCACAATGACGCAACACATCCTTGTCTAACACCTTTTTCGACGCTAAACCATTCAGTGTACGCCCGTTTATCCTCACACAAGCACTAGAATCCTCATAGAGAGATTTTAGTGCTCGTATCAGATTACTATTCACCCCATGCATGGATAACGCGCTGACTCATTCCTCATCACCCTGTCATACGCCTTCTCTAAGTCAACGAATAAGCTGTATATTTTGTGGCCTTTAGCCATATACTTTTCGCTTATATCACAGAATAAATAATAGTATACGCCGCAAGAAAAAGACTTGATCCGTGCATCCCATTCGCCTTCTAAAACCCGCTTGTACGTCCCATATTTTCTTATCGGTCGCTTTCATAGGTCTTTTAATTAGTATCTTCGCATACAGTTTGCCGACGACGCTGAGAAGGCTTATTCCGTGGTAATTTTTGCAGTCTAGTTGTGACCCCTTTCCCTTGTACAGCGGCACAATGACGTCCTTACACCAATCCTCCGGTACCCGACCGTTCGTCCAACACAAGTTGAGAAGGTGGCACAACTGACTAACTAGTAAATACCACGCCTTCACCGGCTCTCAGCATTTCGACCGACACCCTATCATATCCCGCAGACTTTCCTAACTTCATTCTTTTCATAGCGTTCACCATTTCATCCATACCTATATCATTTTCCTGACTTCTTTCTTTCATCTCTCCGGCATGAGTCGGTACTTGGACTGATTCTTCTGCTCTTTCAAATTATTTCCATCTTTTTAGCACATACTCTTCTCCTTTTATAACACTCCCATCCTGGCTTCTGATTTCACTCAGCTTCGAGGCTGTGTTTTTGCCACAGGCTGTCTTTATAGACTTCTTAATATTTGCCCGGAAGTCATCAGCAAGCCTCCTATCAAAACTATATTTATGTTTTTTCCTCTTCTTCGTCGTCTTTACTAATCCTTTCACTCTTTTGTATTGATATTTCGCTTTACATACTTCTTTATCCGTCACCTTTTGCATTCTTCGATTAGCCTTTTTCTCTAACCAATCCAACCATGCCTTCTTCTTTTCTAAAATCGCCTGTTGTATTTCAGCATCCATCTATACGTTCCTCTTCTTTCTCCCTTTTCACCTTTTGCACACCCCGCACACTTTAGTAGCAACATTCACAACTCCTTCCTTAAATGCCGTCCACACCTTTTCTATCTCATACCTCATCTACATCCCGAAATCGATCCTTTAATTCATCCTTTTACTTTTCTCTTACATTCTCGTCTTGCAGATTCTCTACTTTTATTCGCTCTAGGACACTTAGTGGGTTCTTTGACCCGGTGCAGCCATCGTTTGAACAGACCACTAATTCGGCATATCACCAGGTGGCGGTCTGTATGGATGCCGACTCCGCGGTATGCGCGAGTGTCCCTGACTTTCATTCTCAATCTTTCATCCACGATCACGAAATCAATCATACTCTTCGCACTTCCATTTTCTCTTGTGTACATATGGATCTTTTTATGTGCAAACATTGTGTTTGTCACACAAAGATTCCACTCCAAACACACTTCAAGTATACTTTTCCCGTTTTCATTCACTCGTTCATCCCCAATCTCACCAAGCACTCTTTCATACCCGTCACGCTTTTTACCTACCCATCCATTAAAATCACGTAGCATGATAATCCCCTGGTTCTCCTTGCATTTAGGTACTCAAAATTTCTCTCACACCATCCCAAAACTTGTCTCTTTCAGTTTTGTCTTTCATAGACCCACTCGCTCCGACATCCGTCGGTGCATTTGTATACACCGAGAATGAAGATACGAGTGAGTCCAACTTTCAGCCTCACCCAGACAAGCCTGGGACTCACACACTCAAACTCAATCACTTACTCAGCCACTCTTGCGGAAAGTATGACATCAACTCCCTGACAGCCTCGATTGGCACCGGACCAATATGGCCTGTAGGGTTCATGTTCGATGGTGTCACATCCTTTCCGCTTGGTCTCATCCACACACAAAACATCAATATGATCCATCATCTGACACACTTCGTCTATTTTATCCTGCATTCCTCCTCTAACATTCAAAGTAGCGAAGCGGCTCTCCCTAGCCCACTTCTCGCCCCCGTAGTGAACGGGACGTGACGGGTTGCGAACCTCGTCGCCGCTATCCTGGACATCAATTTTATTTATAAATTGAACCATTTCGTTCCCACGAGCAGCCAGGGAACGGATGTCTGTCCTGGCAGAGCCCCGCATGCCAGGATAAGGCAAATCTTTGACTGGGATCGCCTTGTCCCCAAGGCTATTTGGCACTAGTTTTTTGGCATTAGTATATTGTATTTCAAAACATTCAAATTGCAAGTCTACTAAGTATTTGTAATGTTGTATGATTATCATTTAATCAGTGCTTAAGCATTATGCAATTGTAAAATAGTTTGATTTTTGGTGAATAAGCATTAAACACAGTTTGATAAGAAATTGACTAGCGCCATTAAGTAAATTGAAGATATAAAAACTAAGATAAATATCCCGTTAGTCATCTGAAATTATGACATATTAAACCACTTCTTACGTTTAGTCCTTTTACCTTATTGTGTTTTCTCAAAAAGTTGAAGACGAATGACTAAAGCGCCACCTATCTCCTGAACTATTGTACTTAGGTCAAAATTACAGACTTCAGTTCATAGTATGCTAAATTAGCTTTCATACAGTCTAAGAAATTCTAGAATGTGTTCACAAGGAAACGAGTTATGAATTTTTTTCGTTAAAAAAAAACTTTAAATCGCTCTCCTGTAAAGTTGGTCAAATGTCGCTTTAGTATCTTTACCTCCGAAGCGACGATATGTATGTAAACTTTTTATTGTAAAAAATAAACATAAAATAAATAGAATTGGCAAACACTGAGATACAATACATGCACACATGCGGACTTATCTTTTTAAGGGATCTCTTCCAGTCAACCTTTGAGTGGATGCGAGGAGTATTTTAATATTAGGAACAGACGAGTGAGTTTAAATATTACAAATACTGAGAGCCACAATACATAACTTTACCGAATATATTATCTTACTTCTATTACTAATATTTAAAGGCGAATAGGTACAGTGCTTTTATTTTCATAATGTAGTTCGGAATCTTCGTTTTTCATATAGACGTTAGTAATATATGAAAATAGAAGATTGCCGAGATACATTAAGAAACTAGAACCACTTATCCATTTTGATTTATACATTCTTTTTTGTATGATCGTGTCCTCCCGTTTCCATTAGCCAGTTTTCGGCACCATCGATCTTCCGTCAACATCGTAATGAAACGCTTCTCGAATCACAGCAACTCGATACTGTTGATGCCTTACCTTCGGCGTTAATAAAAAATGTCACAGCGACAAATTATTCCACTGCAGCTATAAAAAGATCGTTCATTCACAAGCTATGTCAAACACGCGAGGCAGAAGCACTTAAATTAAATAAAAAGTAATAAAAAACGCTGTAAAACGTCCGCATCGCGCGGATGCCTCGATACGGTTATAAGGTTTAAAAACGTGAAAACGCGAGTCGAGTGACACTTCCCGATCGGAACGCAAAATGTCACGGCACAAAAGTGTTCTCGCTGTACTTTTTGTCTGTAGTTTCAGATTGTTTACTGCTTTTTTAATTAACGATGAACGGGAACTTAATGATACTTCGTTTAACCTTGTACACGAGTACAGGGATGGTACCAGGAAAAGCCTGGTGTCCAGCGGAGATCTGCCACAAAATTTTGATTGGAGAGATCATAATGGAGTGACTCCTGTGAAGGATCAAGATCAATGCAGCGCGTGTTGGGCTTTTAGCTCTGTCGGTGAGAAATAAGGAATCTTATGCTGCATACTTTTCAAAGAATATAAATTTTATTAGGCATCTAATTCGCAACGTCCGGGACGTTTTGGAAAAAGGTCAGGTCAAGAGTACCCGAAACCGACGAGCATGTATGAAGAGATTGATGAATGTGGATGAAGCGAAAGAGGTGTGTCAGGATCGTAGCAAGTGGAACAAAGTAGTCTCTGCCTACCCCCGTGGGAAAGAGGCGTGGCTGTATGTATGTATGTATCTAGTTCGCACATGATGAGATATCAAACGGATTGTCAAAATGAATATAGACTAGCTGCTGCAGCTGCCCACGACTTTGTCCATGCAGAGTTAAAATCTGTATCCCAGACGGACGAAAATCCGTTCAGTAACTTTTGAATTAATTGGAAACAGACAGACGCGGCGGAAGACTTCGTTTTACAATATGTATGTAGTGATATATGTGTGCGAAACCGCATTCTCTTCACGTTATAGCAATTTATTGATGTACATTTATACATACAAAATGACGTCTTTAACCTTTGCGGGGTACACAGAGCCTAGAGTAAAAAAACCTAAAGGCCACTTTTAGCATGATCGTGGACGTAAAGGTATAAGGGCAATCAAAATTGTGATGGGTAGCCGCATCTCCTATAACATGATTCCTAAGATTTTCACCCAATATTATTTTATTTTCGCTCATTATACTATCGATGTGCAATAACATAAAGGTTTTACTTACTAGACATCTTAGTGTGCATAGGTACTGACGGCGACTAAGGACCCATTTGTAACACGCACACATAGACATAATATATAACAGTAATACACATGATTCATAAGATGTGGAGAAGTGTCGTGAGTAAATAGATCTGCGAACTCTAGGTACTTTAGAACAGTGCAGACCTGTCAGGGCATTCATCCGGCTCGAGTGTAAGGTAAGTACTAGTGCAAACTATAAATTTTGTATGTCTGTCGAGTAATCTCGTCTCCTACATCGTCTAGAACATATTGAATTCAGATCAGAGCTTCCACCTTTGTTTAATTTACCTCCTGGAATGCAGTACTCTTTGTGTAAGTTTTTGTTCGCTAAATACGTTTCGAACGCATTTGAGCTAAAATGTCAAAAACTATAAGGCCTTCCTTACCATGACGTCTGAATGTGATTCAATTCCGATTCAGTTTAGGTTCGCTCGCTGGCAGATCCGTACTAAAAATGACAGTTTAAACTGAACTCAGACGTCATGGTAAGGCCCCAGTTTGATGACGTTTTGGATCAGCTAGTGGCGCTGCATAGTCTGAAACATGTCCAGCAGTTTTTTTTAAATACGTGAGTGATCCGTTCATTTGACAGTGTCTGAATCTCAGAGTAATTTTAAAATAAAAACACTCATGAGTTTCCAAATTGCTACGGGACTTCTGCCGCAGAAGTTCTGCGGAAAATTCATTTATCGCTGCTATCCTACTGACAGTCGCAATTTTCTGGGATAAAAAAGAGCCTATGGGCTATTCCAGACTTTAATCTATCTCTGTATCAAATTTGATTGTTATCCGTTCAACCATTCTGGTGTGAAAGCATAATAAACATCCATACATTCTCATAAACTTTCGCTTAGTAGGATAATATGCTTGAGACAAATAACTTAATGAAGTTTTACATCAACGAATTTCTGCTAATTTTAGTTACGTTACCGGAAGCCTTTGCACGGTTCCCTCTCCTTTAATCACATCAGTGACACCCTTGAAAGTCAGCAATGTGGAAAGGCACATGAAATGAGAATTCTATTCGAAGCTACTCCCTTGAGCCCCTCCATGGTAGTAAAGTATGCGCTGAGAAGCACGCTGCGTTGCGTTATTGATATAGTATGTTTAGTGTGGGTTTTCGGTCCGAAAAATACGTCTAGAACGCGTTTGCGTCAAAATGTCAAATACTATGAGAACTGTTTGTTGCCGTCTCGATCCGCAAGTGGCGCTGCCAATTATTGCATAGTATTTGAGACGTATACGTGAACGCGTTCGAGACGTTTTGTATGCGACAACTTACACTAGACGTAGAGATTGTTCCAAAAGCGACGGGTAGTACTCCGGGAGTGCCGGCAGAAGTGAAAACAGCAGCTTAGATTAGATTTTAATGTTGTAACCTCCATGACATGATGCTCAATGCGCGTACCGTACTGGCCGCTTGCAAAAAAAACGTACGTATTATCTATATTGACAGACCTTTGCCTCTGACAATGTGCTGATGCCCTAGTACTTTTGCTCCACGACTCAACAAAAAAACACTTCAAAAATCGTACGCGATTCATTCGTGTTTCAAAATAAGCTCTTACGGTCGGTTTCAATAACGAAGGGTTGTGTGACAGATCCATAGAATGTAACTGTTAGCGTTCACGAAAGTTTTGACAGCAAAATAAATACTAAATTAAATTACTTAGAAATAAATCAATACTCGGTACTGTACATTAATAACGTTCTAAAAAGAATCGCGGCGATGTTTTTTGCGTTTACATAATTTTCACGTACAATTTTTCAATATATGTCACTATTGACGAGACGTTGCTAGGTTACGTTCTATGGTTATTAAAACTAGAGAGGTGACTATGTATAATTGGGTGATCGGTTGAAATCGCGTATAATCGAAAATCCAAAGACAACCTACAAAAATATGAAGTGAGTATTTTACATTCTTTCACACTCGCTACACAATACCAATCGATTTTATTGGTAATAAATAGATTCCTTAGTACTTAAATTACATAACGAAGTAAAATAATATTTTATTCAACCTATTTTGTTGAAAAAACAGAACTTGGCAAAAAGCGTAAAATAGGAATTATAATTATTACATCTTAGGAGATTGACTTGGGTATTATTATATCGAAATAGCATTTATTTATAAATTAATTATGCAGTCGTTATTTTAATGGAAACGATTGTTATTAGTACTAAGATATAATCGATAATCGTTTCATGTGAAAGGTGTCACAAGGAAGCCTCACCTCTAGATTTGTCAATGTTAATGTCACATACAACCCTTCCTTAGGGGTGCGAGTCGGGTTACCTTCGCGTGTGGTCAAGAGCTGCGGTTCGTTTTTGGATCCGTCCGAGGGGAAGAGCAGTGCTTGGTCCGGTGCACCCTGGGCTTCGGTTAATGATTTCCTGGCGGTCTCCGTGGGATATCATTGTCCGTTGGCTAAGAGCCCGACAGGGGGGGAGGGGGTCGTTTGACCGTGTTCTACCGTACAACGTTGCCGACATTTTTATGTCACAAGATTTTTGAATACTGTATTTTTTACTTTGACATTGGCGAAATCATCGCATCGATCGATGGGGCCATATTATTAAAAGAAGAAGAAGAACCCTTCCTTATTGAAACCGAGTGTAGAGGATACTGATATCTTGGTACTTAAACTCTCCCTCCGTCTTATGTCTGTCGCGAAATTATAATTTTTTACCCATCCCAAAAAGTGCCCAACGCCGCTAAATAAGTTTTCATTTCAAAACGCAAACACGCGTGATATGACGTTATTTAATTATCTATAACACACGAAGTATTACGGTTGAGACGTCTGATGAAATTTAAGATTTTTTTCCAACGTTTTCAAATTACAATAAATGGATACTGTCCATATATGGTGCCTAAAAGTAACTTTTTGTTTGGTTCGAGTGGCACAAATAATAATTATTTTAATTGCTATGTTTGTGTCTCACGGTAGTTTCAGGGTGCGACCACACCGCCGCTTAAAAAACGGTGACGTTACGGAATCGCAACAAAATGTATGAAGAAACGGTGAGGAAACGTGACGCATACGACACGTCACTGCGTAAACGCAGCGGTTTGGTCGCACCCTCATGTCGATCAATATGTCTTCTTATTAAAAAGCTATTTGTTTCTTTCTCTGCAGCGGCGATAGAAAGTCAGTTAAAAATTCAACATCGTCAGGATATCATCTTGTCGGAGCAGTTCCTCATAGACTGCAATAACATGAATGCCGGCTGCACTTCAGCTAGCCTCTTGAAAACTTATGGGTTTGTTGCTTTTGTCTACTAGATACTTACAGGGGCCTTACCATGACGTCTTAGTGCGTTTCAGTTCCGACTCAGTTCAGATTTTAGCTGCCATTTTGAGTATGGATCTGACAGCGAGCGAACTTAAACTGAATTGCAGTTGAAGCGCGATAAGACTTCATGGTAAAGGCCGGCGCACACCACATTAGGGATGTCGGAAATGCAATAAAGTATCGATATATATCGTATCGATGTTTTTTGAAAATATCTATATTTGAATATATCGGTATGATTTGACAGAGAATATATTCGTGCTCTAAAAATTAATTTATTTGGTCTAATCTAATTCAATCATCTTACATTTCATTGCCAACTTAAAAACCAAATTATAAAACAGCAAATCAAGTCGACCAAAAACAAAAAATACATAAAATATAATTTGTTAAAAGATGTTAGTATAAAAAAAGTATTTTCTTTTTTGGATTTTTTAATCTTAAAACTTATAAATGTTTATTGGTCTGAAAAAAATATCGGTTTTTATACCTTTTCGATACTTAGAATTTTATATCGATACATCGATATATCGAACTATTAAATATCGCTCAAAAATATCGATATATTGAAAAGATAATATCGATATATCGATGTATCGATATTTTTTCAACAAGCCTACACCACATGCGTGCTGCGTGGCAGGCGCAGGCACCTGTTGTAATGTATGAAACTATGAGATACGTACGCACGCGCGCGTGGCTACGCATCTGGTCTGGCATCTATATTAATAATTTCGTGACCGGTTACGGTAGACTCGATCGAAACGTTGCCTGAATGATGGAACGTGAAAAAATAAAAATTTCGAGTCGACAACATGTATCCGCAAAATTCGGATTGTCGAGTATTTTGTAAAATTCTAACGGTGCTGACGGACAAATCGCAGTCGCCATATTGGACACCACCACAGACTAGCGCGAAACTGACACTGGAGGACGACAAACGTTCCGTTTCATGCTAGCGCACATACGCCGTGCGATTTTTCTTAAACCTGAGATTGGCCAACATAACCATAGAAAAAATAGAATAATTGGGAATGGATGATTATTTTAAAAGTGCTTGGTGATTTTTCTTTTGATAGGAATAACCATCCTCAGCTACGGAAAAAAGTTTCCGATTTCTTCCGTCGAGCCGTATATTTTATAAAAATAAAAACATTTTATTCAGTCACTCGGCGGTAGTGATGTAATGAATGTCATATTTTCGACATTAGAGAATGCAAATGCGAATGCGAATATTCAGTTTTTGTTAAAATTTGGCACCATTTGTCTATGGCTTGGTGACTTTGGTGGCAGTCCCGTACAAACGAAGTACGTTCCGTTTGTTTTTTGTTCCTAGAGGGTCGTTCTCTCATTTCGTGCAAATTGGTGGTATTCTCTCGAAAAAATATTTTTTCTTGAAATGGTACAATTGAAAGATTTTATGTGTTTTTGAACATATATTGAATATGTGTATGTGAAAGGCACCTTAATTAGTTAATTACTTTCTATAAAATATGATCACTGGTAATGAAGTACGCGCTGGTAATGAAATTAGCAAAGATGGTAATGATTTGCTAGTGGAAGGAAATGAAATAAGTACAGGAAGGTGATTTCACCTTAGGATGGTAATGACAAAACGATGTGTTTTTATTCATTTATTCATCAGAAATGTGACATAGAAATCCAATATAAATATTATCAATGAAGGCACATACATATGACCCTCGGAAGACGTTATCTTATAGGTTTTATCCCCCTTATTCATAAACGCTGAGTACAGGTGTAGTGCAAAATGATTTTCCATGACATTTTGTTAAATTTTATTCGATTTTCAACTTTAGTGATATGTTATTAAAGTCGTGTATACAAAGCAGCTGTCACATTAAATTGTTTTATAAATAAGAACCTTATGCCATTGTCGTTAAAGTTGAAAACCGCGTGGGATTCAACGAAATGTAATTGAAAATCACTTCGCACTATATCTGTAGGCTTCTGTTAACTTAGCAATCCTTTGTCCTTATCTGTCACTTTCACATTTACCTTTCGCAGCCCTTGCCTTCTGCTTACTACTACTACCTCCGTCTGAATTTCAGAAAGCAGTATTTCTCGCTAAATATCAATATGTATGGGAATCTCGTCTTTTTCGAATCTTTTTTTAGTTCTTTAATCGAGGCATACTGTGCAACAATGTTTTTGGTGTGAACCAAAAACTTTGGCAGTATAACTTCTTCAAAACTTTGAATTATATTCCGTGGATTGTCCTCTATTTCTTTTTAATTGTAGCATTCGTTGTTGTTTTTTTTTTGCCATCTTTTCCTTTGTATTTTTGTTTCTCTGTTAGCCATTGATAATAATTGATTTTTTCTTCGTTACTAAACTCTTGACAGTTAATTATCTTATGAGCAATGTCTTTCTAAACATTTTTCATTGGTAGTATTGCAGTATATTGGTTTAAGTATTTCTGACCTTGATTAAACCTTCTTTACATCTTTTTCTTCCGATTATTGTTTATTTTGTTTATGTTTATTCTTTCTTTTAATTGTATTATTACAGTTTTAAGCTGTTTCACCTCTTTTAAGTGCTTCTATCGCAATTTTTGAATTCGTGTTTTAACATTTACAGTTTGACGAAAAGTCTCCTCATTGTATCTATTTTTGTAACTCATTATAATTGTGGGTTACTATTTATAATTCCATATTTTTCTCTCTTGCGTTGCCGATCTTTAGCTAACTTATCTTTTTTAGACTGTTTCTTCTTTGGCTTAGCCATAATTATAAGCTGCATTAAAAAAATACTTTTGATATAAGTAAATTTAAATATATTTATATATCACCTTTAATTTCTGACGGTAAAACCGGAAAAGTAAACAAAAAAAAAAAAGAAGTAAAAATTCTTGATTCAAATGATAGTATATGTATATCACCTTATTTGAGCATGATTATATGTATGTATACCTCAAAAAATGCGTGATTATAAATATAAATTCATCAATAATACACCTAAAATATACATGGTGTATCAGATAACCCCTAACAATAATCCACTGGTGTATATAACCATAGCTATACAAGCTAAAAAAAATATTTTGAAAAAAATTGGAGTAATTTTTTTTTATATATTTTCTATAAGAATGGTAGTACTAACTATAATCATTCCTATAGGAAATATAAAAAAAGTACTCAAATTTTTTTCAAAATATTTTTTTTATCTTCTATAGCTATGGTTATAGACCCCAGTGAATTATTGTTAGGGGGTATCTGATACACCCTGTATATAATCCAATGCATCGGGGGTTAAACTGTTTCATTTTTATCACTATTTTTGATATTATCATATCACTGTGTTCATGAGTCAATGTTTACGAGCCATGTTAAAATTGTATTATTTTTAAAAACATAGAAGATATAAAATGTTGTTTTCATTGAAGCTACAGTTAGAACTATGCCATGTATTCATTGCCTTTTCGAACTATTCATGACCATGCCCCTCAATTTCGATTAAATCATTACCACCTTAAATAATTCATTACCCTCCTTTTCAAATTTGGAAGGAAAAGAAGGTAATGACACGGATATGAATGAAATATTGAGAGTTTTTCTCAACTAACTCATTTTGTAATTGACATTGAATTTACTAAACTTCCCAACTATTAGATAGTTTACAAACGCAACAAATTAGAAAGAGCATACTTAATTCTTTTAAGTACTTACCGATTGTATAGCTGGATGGTGATGAAACTGAAAACGTGACAATCTCGTTCGACTCACGAGAGAATGTAGCTATTTCTATAGAGAGCTGCGTATACGCGTTGCTCGGGGTGGCTCGCGCTCGACTGACCAACGAACGATGTTTTAGTTGGCGGTAGGTATTCAAAAGCTTGTTCGTACATCAAAATATATATGAATTCATTTCTCGCGCGGGTAATGATGGAACTGCTGGTGACAAACATTTAGGAACGTCTATTTTTATTCTGGTTGGCTTATAGCCTCTCATATTTTACCTTTGGAATCTATAATCAACTAGTGTTTGATTAAATGTTAAATAAAACCTCTGTTTTCAGTATGTTTTTCTAAAACTGTGATCAAAATCACATCAACAGACTTTAGGCCCCGAGGTGAATGAAAAAAATAGATATTTTATATTAATAAAATAAAAACGTCATAGTTATTAGTATCAGTTTTTGAAGATAACAATACCGTACCAACTATGTGACAAGATGGCAATAATAACATCACGTAAAATCAATTACATTTTTCACAATATTCGATTAAAGGCGATTTGCACGAAATGAGAGAACGACCCTAGAATAGCCGAGTATCTGATTGAAATGTCATTCCACTCTATGTTGCCAGATGGGCTATTTAATTTAGCGCCAAGCCAATGGGGCTATCTCCCTTACCGGGCGGCGAAAATTATATAATTAAACAACTACTAGAAACCCTCAATTTTTTTTTATATTCGCATAACATTCGCAGTAGTTTTGCGAATGGGAATGCGAATGCGATTATTCCAGAAATATGCGAATATACGCGAATGCGAATATTCGTTACATCACTACTCGGCCCTTATACGGCAGTTAAGCAGTACGCCAATGCATATCAAATAAAAAAAAAACTGCTTGAATCTGTAGAAGAAATGTGATCACATTTCTAGCTAAAAGAAGCAACGGCTAAGTGGCGCCGTCTGTAGATTGTTCGTGTTACTAAACCACTATGGTAATTTTTATTGAAATTGGCATTGTTCATTTTTTTTAAGCTGTGCTTTTAACACCTTTATTTGATAGAATGGACTTTTTTAAGAAACTAACTTGAATATTATGCTTCTACGTATCTTTGTTTATTAATAATAAATATAAATATTTTTCGCTGTTTGATAATTTGTTAATTTTGGCAGGATCCCAATCGCCTTCGTACAGAAATATAAAAAAAGGTTTTGTCTATATGTCAACGTCATAGATCTGTAGATGTGTGTGAATTTAACGGCAAACTCACGTTTAATGTCAACAATGTTCGCGTGTTCGAAATTATTTCCGTTCGTTGGCGTTGTTATTGTTTTCCGTGCTATTTTTGCTTTTTCGTTTCACCCCTGCACATCTTTCCTGACTTCTACTTACATTAAAATGGTCTTCGCAACAATGCATCGTGTAAACTTTGAAATATTCCACATTAGCTTGCGTACACCATTTCTTCTGCAAACCTTCTCTGATTTTCATAATGATTTTGTTGGGGCTATAGTTCGAGTCATTGTTGCATCCCGGCAGAAAACATTTTTTTATAAATATCCATTGTTTGTTACAGTTTTATACTTTGAATTTGCTTTTATTTCTAATGTTTGTAGGTTAAGTCAGAATGTAATGTAGCTAAACTTTTTTTTTCATTTTTGTGGCAAACATTTAATGGCCGATTCTTACATAAAACATAAAACCCGGTCATTAGATCAAACAAAGGTCAAAACTTACTACGTACTTTTACAAAAATATCTGCAATCGTAAAGTATTTTTGAAATCGGACAAGATAAATCGGTTATTTGATGGTTTTCCTCCAAATGGTTTTCGAATTGGAGCATACTAAAAAAAATGAATAATGTAAATTCCCCATGTATGGTAGTAACACAAACAATCTACAGGCGGCGCCACTTAGCCGTTGCTTTTTTTAGCTACAAATGTCATCGTTTACCACAGATTCAAGCAGCAATTTAAAAAAAAAATGATATGTCATTGGCGTAGTGCTTATCAGCCGTATAGAGGCCGCCGAGTGACTGAGTAAAATGTTTTTATTTTTATAAAATATATGGCTCGACGGAAAAATAAATAATAATAAACAAATAAATATCACGGGACAAATTACACCAACTGACCCAGTCCCCAACTAAGCAAAGCTTTGTGCTATGGGTACCAAGCAACGGATAAGAATACTTATATAATTTAGATAAATACATGCTTAAATACATACAACATCCATGACTCGGGCACAAACATTCGTATTCATCATACAAATGTCTGCCCCTACCGGGATTCGAACCCGGGACCTCTAGCTTCATAGTCAGGGTCACTAACCACTAGACTATCCGGTCGTCAAATCTGAAACTTTTTTCCGTAGCTAAGGATGGTTATTCGTATCAATAGAAAAATAACCAAACACACTTTTAAAATAATCATGCATTCCCAATTCAAAATAAAAACGGATTTTCAAACTTTAAAATGGCCGCCCTGTAAAATTGCCATTTTGGACTCATCAAGTTGTTCACGCCATGCACGGATATATTCTTGCAGATAATTTCAGTTATTGTGAATGCTATCACATCTACCTATTTTTGTATTAAAATAATAAACAGTGATTCGAAATAATGGCTACACATTCTACCTACATTTTGTACCTACAAGTCAAAAGTCAAAGTCAAAGTCAAAAGTTTATTTTGCAAATAGGCCGCCGAGGGCTCTTTTACATGTCTTTTTTTGAATCTACCAGCGCATTCGGAAAGACCATCATTGCCAAGAAGAATGCGCCGCAAGAAACTTGGCAGAAAGTCATTTTTTCAAAATAAAATAGATTTACAATAGTACTTAAATTCTACTTAACTTACATAATACAATTAATACATTTTATAAAAGGGATGTAAAAGGTCCCTAAGTTAAGTCCGTACCTTAAATTACATTGGTCTATAGTAGAGATGTATAAAGTCTCTACTGGTCAAAGCGAAACAAAATATGCGATAATGATAAGAAAGAGAAAGCAAAAGCAAAAAGTGAATAAAAATAATCTAAGTTCAGTGGAGGTGTAAAACGCCTCCACCGTCAAATAAGTTAATTGGAGATATCTCCAATGTCGATGAGAAAAAGAGCAAAAAAATATATATTATATATAATAAAAAATATGAAATATGCATTTCATGTCAAGTTAGTAACTGATAAGCTTTTGTGTATTATGTAAGTGTATTATGATTCAAATTTCACCCGAGCGAAGCCGGGTTTTCATCTAGTCTATCTCATAATTTCATACATCACAACTGGTGCGTGAAAAACCCTCTAAGTAAAATCAATCAAAAAATGCAGTGGTTAGAAAAGGCGTTTCCATAAGTTCCAGATGTTTCCAAAAAATTAGAGGTAGGTACTTTCAGGTGTATCGATTCAAACGTTATTATAAGAAAACGGGACTTAATCACGTAAGATCCATGGTCTCGAGAGGACCGAAGTGGCGGGTATCAACATCTTCTAGCTGCACGGGTTTAAGGCTCCTTACAAGCTCAACGCGCGTATTTCGCTAAATTCTTAATTTTTCTTCAAAGACTATGGCGTATGTGTTCATAATTTCAGTAATATTATAAATGTACAAGATAGTTCATTTCTTAAACTACGATGTGCGAAATTATTGATTTTTTGGCGTGAAATCTGAAAAAAAAAGGTGTTTCCTTGGAAGGGCCTTTCAAATTTAGCTCTAAAAGGTGAAGTTTCGTTCTCAATTTCGAAGTGAAAGAGAATCTCATTCTCGCCTAAAGTGAACACAATTCAATTCAGTATATCTTGAACTAAAGACTCATCGTGAAAAACTTGAAGATTCATCTTAATTAATAGATAGAATAGCTACTCAATGTTTGCTAGTTTTTTGATGAAAAAGAGGGCTACATTTTATTTGATTCTCGAAAACTGTGTTGATATACTGCTCTAAAAATAATTATTTAGCAATGCTCAACTCTATTTTGACTCAGAAAAAAAATCATTAGTATCGGTCTTGAATTAAATTCGGTACCTATACATTTTTAAATATCACCTATATCACGGTGGACTGACGCCGCACCCTCTTTCAGCGCCGAGCACAGCAGTATCGTAGTTTTAAAAGTGACTTGTACATTATATTACTGAAATTATGAACACATACGTCATAGTCTTTGAAGAAAAATTAAGAATTTAGCGAAATACGCGCGTTGAGCTTGTAAGGAGCCTTAAGGTACCTTAGAAATTTTAATTTTTTTATGAAGGTAGCTGTTAATAACACAACTAACAAGTCTAAAAATCATTTTTTTTATCCAACCAACCAAGCAAATTACCCACATATATTGCATGAAATTTTTTGCCGCTGAATATAAGTAAACTTCTTTCAGTGATGTGGTGGTAGAGCTAACTGGTGTGTTGAGGGTGGGCGACTACCCAGCCTTCAACCAAGAAAAGCAGAATTGCATGTGGACAGGTGATATATCGCGACTGGTCCCCGTTACGGGCTTCCGGAGAGTTGCCCCCAACAACGAAGTCGATATGGTGACATATCTGTACAACAATGGACCACTTAGTGCAGGTAAGTTGCCGTTCGGGTCCCTTTTTGTCCCATAGTAAAAAATGTTGGTTATAATAATCGGTATAGGGTTAGGTTCGTAAGGACTAGATTGCATAACGACTCTATAAGCAAAACGTCTTAGTTGCATAAGGTCTTGGCAGCTAAATGTCTAATTGTACAAACGTCTTAATAGTAGAATGCCCAGGTTTAAAATTGGACTTAGTTCTATTACGTCTTGTTTGTATAACGCCCTAATATCAAAATGTTGTAATAGCAAAACGACTAGGTAGACATATCGTCAAACATTAATAACGTCTAAATGGCATAACGACTAGATGGTTGAATGACAAGAAAAACTCAAACGTAGTTTGTGAAGGAACTCTTTGATAAAGAAACTTCAAAGTCGAGTTGCTGGCCACTTAAAATCAACGACGTTTTGCTACCAAGACCATATGCTATCCAGACACTTTTCCTTATGCGTCGTTTTACAATCAAGACTTATTAATAACTTGGACGTAAACTCTATTAGTCATTTTGCAACTTCGGGCGTTATGCTATAGTTGTCGATCGAACAACTAAGACATTCTACTCACTAGGGCATTCTGCAAAAAAGACATTGTGCTTACCAAGACCTTATGCAACTAAGACGTTTTGCTTATAGAGTCGTTATGCAATCTAGTCCTTACGAACCTAACCCCTCTCTCGATACCCCTTGTTGTCCTACCCCACGCCCCTGTGCCGCGCGGGCGAAGACTCATTTAAGCCGTCGGTCTATACCTTTTTTTTCTTAATTTCTTGTACAGGCATCAACGATGCTACAATGGTGGATTACACATACAACGCTGACAATTTTATAGACCGGCCTACTCCACAGTCTTGCCCAAATACGGGTGATAGTCTGAACCATGCGGTTCTGGTTGTTGGTTACGGCGTTTGGACAGGTATGGAATATTTTTAATTATAGATACAGCTTCCATAGGTTCTTTAGCGTTTAATATGGCTTCATAAGCTTACCAACCTCATCACAACTTTTGTACACCCTGCCACTTTTATTTAGTACGACCTGAGGCCGTACCATGACGTCTTAATGCGTTTCAGTTTAGGTCCGCTCGCTGTCAGATTCATACTAAAAGTAACAACTAAAACTTGAACTGAGTCGGAATTAGGACGTCATGGTAAGGCCCCTGGGGCCTTACCATGACGTCTTAATGCGATTCAGTTTAGGTTCGCTCGCTGTCAGATTCATACTAAAAGTAGACCGCGGGAACTATGCGATTTTCCGGGATAAAAACTATCCTATGTATGTCGGTACTGAAACTATCTGTACACCAAATTCCAACTAAGTCGGTTCACTGGTTCGCGTTTGTAATTTTGATATTGATAATGTCCGTTAGTAAATTTGGCCAAATTATCACATTTATTTTTTCTGAATCAGCATAAAACCTCGATTTGCTAGCTTAGTTCGCTTGTTCATATATAATATTTTAGCTTTAGTGTTGCTTACGTAAATTCAAATAACGTACATTTCAAAAATCGAACGCGACTCTAGCTTCATTCGTATTTCAAAATAAGCTTTTAGAGGATCCTTATACCTTAAACTCTCCCTCCGTCTTACGCCTGACGCGAGTTTAACATTTTTTACCCATCCCAAAAAGTGCTCAGCATCGCTAAAAAAGTTTTCACTACAAAAATATAATATTCTTTCAGATAGCGACGGAACACAGATACCTTACTGGATAATCAAAAACTCTTGGGGCTGGGATTTCGGAGACCGCGGTTTCTACTACCTCGAACGCGGTATCAATGCGTGTGGAATTGCCAACGATGTTATATTCCCTTTTGTGGCCTAGTACCTACATTTTACCAACATTATAGTCCCAGTACTTATACACATGCTTGTTTGGTGCAACTGCATTTAATTAAAATCATCAATTACGTAACAATTTAACGCTCACATTTCCTTGAAATATATTATTATTAAATTTATTTATACTGAGCGGCAATAAATTTGGCCGTCATTTTTATGCCATTAGGTAATTTTTTACGGAGACTGGGCCAACTTTTGTGCTGCTGAGTATACATACGTACGTACATAAATCGCATCTTTATCCCTTATGGGTTTAGACATAAACTTTTTTTGGTGTGGTAAATGCACATTATGCATCCAGCCCAGTACGGGATTACCGGGGGTATTTGGGGGCTCTCTGGAGGCGTCAGGCATACCCAACAAGAACCACACTGATTCCCTATTCAGTCGTATGTGAGGCGTTACGGGAGCACTCGGTGTCACCGCGACGGCGGGTTAGGCATAGCCTAAGGCAACAAGAGCTAAAGGCCACGTTTAGCATAATTTTGGGGGTAAGGTGGAAAGGAGAGTAAATATAGAGATAAAGAGTGATAGTGATTATGTATAAAGCTGAAATTACTCTAAAAGTATTTATAAATTATTAGTACGAAGAAAATAATCTTGCGATATTGTTTAAATTGCGAGTATTAGAGATATTAAATTAACTTCCTTGCCATGAATTCCCGGCCGGTGCGTAATAACTTCAAAACATAATTCAATATGCCACCAAATTTCTTCAAATAATCCAATTACTTACAGCAGGAAGCTCTATAATTACTACAATATCCTGTGGGATTTTGAACATTTTTTTATTTAATCACTAAATCATGTCATGTATGTCATGTCGGTAAAAGTTGTTAGTTTTCCTTGGCTAAAATCCATACCAATCCTACTAATATTATAAATGTGAAAGTTTGTGAATATGGATGTATGTATGGATGTTTATTGCAATTATAAATAGGAAGCTTTTATAATAGACAATATTGCGACATCCCACTGATTCTTAAATAAATAATGACAAAGACAAATGATTTTATATTGCTTGCATTGTTAAACTCTGCTGACAGCAGGAGCAATCGTTTTTTCATTATTTTCAATCACAAAAGGAAATTTCATTGAATATAAATTTGGTATTGTCTCCAACAATCTTCTTTTTAATATGACAATAACAGTCAATTATGTTTTTATAAGTACTGGGGCCTTACCATGACGTCCTAATTCCGACTCAGTTCAAGTTTTAGCTGTCACTTTTAGTATGAATCTGACAGCGAGAAAACCTAAACTGAAACGCATTAAGACGTCATGGTAAGGCCCCTGGCCGTCTTAACTCAAGTGTCAATATCTGTTAAGAGGCCAATAACTAGATAAGTGATGATACTGCTGATGTAAAATCTAGATAACTCTGTATGCAGCTCGACGTCATATGTCTGTCATCGGCCCCAAAGTTTCGCTCCCTGCTGATAAGTGCGGTCTCACCACCCAACCGTCATTTTCTGAAACTGGAAACTTGAAGAACGAAAGAAGCGCGGTTGTAGTGACAAACGTTTGAGTATGTACAATTGTACAGCTTCAAGCTCCATAATAGCAGCAATTATCAGCTATTCGCGGCATATGCGGAGCCCACACTTCGCTCTCCGTCACGCAGCCGCCTCTCGAGATACTAGCAGTCCTGCAAGCGATGTGTCCCGCCCACTTTAACTTATGGCTTGACCGTGGCTTGACCACAATGGAGTCTCATGTCCCGTTAATACTGTGTGTGTGAAATACCGTCCGAGTATAGGCAGCATTAAAGTTTGCGTTTGATTTAGTCATTTTTGTCTCTCGTACGATTTACACCAATCAGTGGAGTGATAAACACGTATTTATTTCGCTTGTCCCCGTACGTAACTATTTTACATTACCAGGACATTCTAAGGTAAAATAATTACTATTTCTAAATTAAAACAAACAAGTTCGCGGCTTTGGGCTGGCCCAAGGGTCACCCTCGCCGCACCTAAACCGAAATTAATCCTAATTAATCATCCTACATTCGTTTTACCAGTGCCGGTTATGTAACTTGGTTATTTACGGGGAACAAGCTTATTTGTATAGCATATTTCCTTTTCGTCTCAGAAAAAACAAAATATCATGGCTGAGTTTTGCGAATGCAAAGATAATTAAAGGTCATATTATTTTGATAAGAAAATCTTAACTCATTGGACTTGGACATGATTGGAAGGGTCGGAAGACGTAAAATGTCATGGCTCCATAACATCAAAGAGTGCACCGGCATCAAGACAATACAGCAACTATTTATACTAAGTAGCCTCATGAAGTCAGTTATGAAGTGGCATTATTAAGAAGTATTTCCGCCTCAATGTAATATTATAACCATCTAAATACCTAAATAACAATATTGCCCCGACAAAATCCACCAACGACGCCTTAAACATTTTCACCGAACCGTTGCCACAGTAGGTACATAATATTTCACCCAAAACGGTTCGAAGTGAGCGAAATAATTTACAGGGTTCATAGGCTCGGTTCACCACAAAAACTTTTCCTAATGAGTTTAAGTTCGGTTCTTATTGGCTGCCAGCAACTTATTTCAATTTATGGCCGACTTGCTCCAGTCCGTTTGATACGCACTGGAGTTGTGAGGGCTACTTCATAATTGGTGGATCAATGGCGCTCTTTGAGTATCAATTTAATTAACAATGTGCTCCTCGAGTTCTTTTATGTGAGAGTTGACGAAGTAATTTATCAGTAAGTATTCAGTTACGCGAAGAATACAAGTACCTACCTATATTACAGGCAGTTCTTCTCCATTAGTTTAATTCAATAAATTAAATTAAATATCTTGTTCCTCAGCTAAATATAAAAAAACTGAGGCAGACCTTGCTATTCTGCTTTGTGTATGGTTTGCTTTTACAATAATTACACATTCATAACATAATGCTCGCTTAAACATACACAGGTACCTATTTATAGCGAAAGTTGCATTACAATGAAAAATGTATTCATTCACAACTTGAGTAAAAGTTGCTTATAAAAGTTACTTTACTAAGAATTGTATTGCATTTACTCTTTACGTAGTTGCTCATATATTATTATTGCTTAAGCACAGGATTCAAATTACATTAGGCTACGTATTATTTTTTAACAAACTAAAGTTTTTTTTAATTAAACGGCTCCGATTATTACTATTCCTCTCAGTTCTAGTTCTACGAAATAGAAATGTAATGAGGAAAACTCGACGAAACAATATCGTCACTCCTCGAAAAGCCTTGAAAAGTAACGTATGAACGCACTGCTCCCGAGAATTCAATATGCGGCGAAAACGGTTTGAAATATTGAAAGTCAACGGAACTTTTCTAATAAAAAAGCCCGTCTTTTCTTCAAATGAAAAACGTCTCTAAGAAACGGAGGCAGTTACAAGCACTTAATACTTGAATGTTAACGGTAGGAAGTCTTCGTCGGGCTATTTTTTTCCTAAAGGGACGTTGATAGGGAAGCAAATTGTTCTCGTTTTTATGACGTTTACTAGGCTAGATTAAGCTTAGCTAGAAGCAACCAGCTCAAAGCAACGAAAGAGAACAGCAGTTAGAGTTGCACAGCGAGTTATGGAGAGAGCTATGCTTAGGGTTTCTCTACGGGATCGAATCAGAAATGACGAGATAAGTAGATGAACAAGGGTCATCGACATAGCCAAGCGAATGAGCTCGTTGAAGTGGCAATGGGCGGGCCATATAGCACGGAGAACAGATGGTCGTTGGGGCTGAAAGGTTGTCGAGTGGAGACCGCGGATCGGCAAGCGCAGCGTAGGACGTCCACCAACGAGGACGGATGACCTGGGACCTTACCATGACGTTCTAATTCCGACTCAGTTCAAGTTTTAGCTGTCACTTTTAGTATGAATCTGACAGCGAGCGAACCTAAACAGAATCGCACTAAGACGTCATGGTTAGGCCCCTGGTTAAAGTCGCGGGTTCACGGTGGATGCCTGCCGTTTCCAACCGAGGCAACTGGAGGTCTATGGGGGACGCCTATGTCCAACAGTGGACGTCCTATGGCTGATATCGTGATGAGAAACAACAACAGTTTTTCATCAAAATGGGATGTCAGGAATAAACAAATAAAAGTCTAAAAGCAATTTAATGTTCATTCTCCTAAACGTAACCGACAGAAAAGGTCAACAAGGTCAAAATACTCTTCCGGATATCCGAGCAGTTAGGTTAGGTACACGAATAGTAACCTATCTTGCATGCTTGCATCTATCTTTGCCTGCATTGCTACGCATTATTGATAACACACTTGATGTCATGCTTGCATTGTGTGCCTACCGCGCTTGCTTGGTCCCGTGCAAGTTTGCATGCTGCCTTAAAATGTTTTCAATTCACGCGACCGTTCCCGCGGGAAAACCTAGTTTACAGTAAACTGCCAATGGTTTTCAATTAACCAATACAAAGTAACAATAAGGTCAAAAAGCTCTTCCCGAACATCCGAGTAGTTACGGCCCTTAAAAATCGCGACAATTTATTTACGAACGCTCTTATATAAATCTTGAACGGTGCCATCGGAGACAATAAAACAACCCCCGGGACCTGCCATGAGTAGAAATAAAACAGAAGCGTAATGTATTATTTTCACTATCGATACCTATTTATCCTGAGGATATGGGTTTTAAATTCAGGTTCGCACATCAAGGCTTTCCATAAACCAACTGTGAACCAGCTCAATGGTGTATGTGAAGTTCTCAATCCACATTGATCCCGCATGGGAACTCCAGCACACACCTTCTCTTCTAATTGGAGGCATAAACAGAGGGACAGTGACAGAAGTGTTGTTGATGATGAGATGAAAATAATAGTTAAGTAGTTACCAAATTCTTTAGTTTCAATTAACAAATTCAGTAGAAATGAGAGCGTTAAGAAGTATGGAAGGTGTATCACTGAAAGATAGAATAAGGAATAGTGTGATAAGGGAACGTGCTGGTGTGAAAGAAGATATAGTGACTAGGATAGAAAAAAGTATGCTTAGTTGGTTTGGTCACGTAGAGAGGATGGATGAAAGAAGATTAACTAAACAGATTTATACGGCGAGTGTGAATGGGTGCGTTGGGAGGGGAAGGCCTAGGCGGACGTTCCATGATCAAATTAGGGACGTTTTGGAAAAAGGCCAGGTCAAGAGTACCCGAAACCGACGAGCATGTATGAAGAGATTGATGAATGTGGATGAAGCGAAAGAGGTATGTCAGGATCGTAGCAAGTGGAACAAAGTAGTCTCTGCCTACCCCTGTGGGAAAGAGGCGTGACGATATGTATGTATGTATGTAACAAATTCAGTGCGATTTTTCAAAGTGTAGTATCTGCAGGATATTTACTCTCACGCCCCCTTACTTTTGTTATGATTGCCATAAATTTTACGGCCCCGCCTGGTCCAATTCTTATTTTATACCTTTATGTGGTTTATTCTTGACTCGTTTGAAATTATGGTCGCCGCATAAGGCGCAAGATTTTGTGGAAGTATTTCGCAAGGGTTACTTTATCCGAAGCAATATTACTTACAACAATATTGTTCATCTAAACAAGGTCATAGATACACTGTATACTGTTACTTTGCGGAGGTCCGGTCCATGTCAAAATAACTTCTTCTTCTTCTTCTTCTTCTTTTAATAATATGGCCCCATCGATCGATGCGATGATTTCGCCAAGGTCAAAGTAAAAAATACAGTATTCAAAAATCTTGTGACATAAAAATGTCGGCAACGTTGTACGGTAGAACACGGTCAAACGACATGTCAAAATAACTTAACTTTGCTACTCCGCGATGTCATGCTAAAACAGCCACGCCCCCTCTCTTTAAATTTCTATTCATACAGTTAATCGTGTTCACTTGTGCGGAGAGGTGAAATACGTGTCCGGAACATTTTATGTGGTAGTGGTTTCGTTGATTATTGTTTTGTTGTTGTTTTTTCTAGAACATTAGCAGCATGGATAGGAATGATTCAACGGGAGCGTGGCTGTTTTGCGTGAATTGACCTCATTATATCGCATTGCAGCAAAGTCATCCATTTTTTAAGGTCATTGCATATCAGGTTCTTATAATTAGGGACATGATCAAGCGAATGCTAGCTTTGCTAGTGTTATTTTATCGAATATAATATATAAACAAAAGAAGACCTACCAAAACAATCTAACAACAATTATTGAAGTAAATTATGTAAGCTCGTAAAGTTATCTGTCAAATAGTGGGCATGATCTTTATCTTTACTAATGTTGCGGTCGCCGCCGCGGTCCACCGCTAAGCTGTTTACCAAAAAACAGAACCCGATTCCGAAATCGCCCGTTGTTTTCAACTAAAAGTGGGTTGTGGGTATTGAAAAAACATAAAACAGCGACCCAACATTTGATGGAATTAAGACTAAACAAAAGAGCTTTTATGTTTTTGTGAGCCAATTCGTTTGAGCGTTTCTCAGTTAGGATGTTTTGATATTAAATTAATTCGATTAGGGAGCGAAATTAAAGCGAGGAGTTAAGTCGCAGTGTTAAAAGGATTTGGTAGTTATTTGGTAGTTCTTTACTTATATTATCTACTTTGACCTTGCTATGCATCTTAAGGAACATATAAACGAACTCAATTAAGTAGAATAATAACTTACAATGTGTTGTCTTTTCGTAAAAAATTAAGTTTCCTGAGTTGTTTCTAGCTCTTCAGTTAATAGTTCAGAAAGTAAGGGAGTAAGAGTACAGGTGGAATTACTTATAATAGTATTCTATCCTAGCGCTCTAGGCTGACTGGCTCTAGTGTCGCGGGTATCCATGGATGGTGCTCACTTATCATCAGATGACCCACTTGCTCGTTTTCCTTCCACGTCGTATTTTTTTAGGGATTGCAATCCCGCGAGATTGATATGCGGGATTACTCAATCCCGCGGGATCCCGCGGGATCCCGCAACTTTGAAATTATGTTATAAAATCAAATAAAAACTACATAATTTTTGTGTTAAAACCAACTTCTATTAAACATTTCTTACATTAAGAGCGTTTATCCATACCGACCTGGCAACGTCGCATTCCTAGTGCTCTCCACGACCACTTCACAGAAATGGAATAAAAGCTTAAAATGTGGTCTATACAAGTTCATCGTTTTTAGGGTATCAATGTGTCCAACGCAATAACTAATCGTGATCGACTTTTATTTTCGTATTAAAGAGATAAAATAATATAATATATCGTTTAATAAGAAAATAAAAGTAAATACATAAGTCAGTCATAAAATACACAAAAAACAAAGTGCACTACAGACACACATTTCAAACTTTCATTCAATTTCCGTGAAACAATCGCAAACCAAAAATGCGACGCCGCCAGCCCAATAGGAATAAACCTTCTTAAGCAACAGAAATTATTTCTTTGCTATTAATTAAGTATAAGTAATTAGTAATCTGTTTTTTTAGATTCATCTTTAAATGTTTGCATAGTTTAATAGTTTTGTAGTTTTATATTTTTAATTCAGTCTTATTTAATGACTAATAATAATCAAATCACAACTTTCTTTTAGATGCTATTTATACTATGTTATCAAACTATGGTGATAATACGCTCTTTATCGCTAGTTTGAGCACCAAATTTTTAATTTGTGGGATCCGCGGATCCGCACTTTAATGGTGCGGGATCCAGCAGATTATTAAAATCAGCGGTATCCCGCGGGAATGCGGGATCCCGCTTTGCGGGATTGCAATCCCTAATTTTTTTATCAAAAAGTGTTAAGAGCACTTTGAATGGATTTCACTTCGCATGATAATTATATAAACAATGATACATTACGCCTTTCATCTAGTTCTGTTCAGCCGTTCTGGCATGATTGAGTAACAGATATCCGTCTATCCAAATTAACTCTTCTTCTTCTTCTTAGCCTTTCTCTACCAAGCTCTTGGTGTAGGTCTCCTTCAACCGTTTCAATTTTGATCTATTTCAGGCAGTGAGAGTCCAGTTGCTGCCGGCTACTCTTTTAATGTCGTCTTTCCATCTCATTTGTGGTCTACCGACTGGTCTTTTACATTCCCATGGCCTCCAAACTAGTTAGTATTATTAATAGACGTAACGTAGACGTAAGAAAGTCAAATTCAAATGTGCCCAGTACCAGTCCCCATTCTAGAAGTGCAACATTACACACTTGTTATCTCCAACACATATTACTCAGCCTCTCTTCATAGTTTCGAATTGCACTGTTTCTTATCTTCTCCCAAAACTTTTGAACCTTTTGAACTTTTATACCTCGAGAAAACACTCCTCGGATCTCCCTCGAACTTTACATCGCAACGCGATAAATTACTTCACTTATCTACGGCCCACTGCCGTAATAGAATTAGAAGAAGAGTACAAATAAGGGATCAAACTCGAAAGCTACTTATCTAAAAGTAATCCACCAGTGAGCCGCAAAAGAGGCCAAGTTTTTTTCCGATTAATATTAAAATCTCACTGATGCCTTCATACCGCCTTGTTCGAGTTTGGGGACACAGAGACGGTGGGAAACGGCAAACAAGATTGGTTCAACTGTTTGAGGATATTTTAAGATTAGTAGATTGCTAGCCGTGCTGGCCGCAATAGGTGAAAAACTTAAGTAAATGACCTGTTATATGTAGTAGTGTACAAGTGTGTGTGTGTGTGTGTGTGTGTGTGTGTGTGTGTGTGTGTGTGTGTGACTGAAGTCATTTTTCTAATTTGGAACATTAATTTGTCTATTCCCACACATTACTCACACATACAACTAGTCATTTACTTAAGTTTTCCGCTTGTGCTCCGTACATAACTATTTTACATTACCAGGACATTCTAAGGTAAAATAAAGACTAATTGTAAATTAAAACAAACGCCGCACCTAAACCTAAATTAATCCAAATTAATCATCCTATATTGGTTTTACCAGTGCCGGTTATGTAACTTGGTTATGTACAGTCGCCATCAGATATATCGTAGCGGGCAAGGTCCTCAAATATTTCGGAGCAGCATTAAATTTCAATAAATTCGTTACACTAAATATGGTTAATAACATCGGAACACGCAATCCGTCATAAATATAAGAGCAGCGACTTTTCAATAAATTCGGGACGTTCAATGAGCTAAAAATATCAGGAAGCACATACCGTCAAAGGTATCGACGCAGTCAGGCTGATCATAAATATCGGAACATATGTGGAAAATAAACCTTACGTATATGTATTTTGACGACGCGGTTGGCCTAGTTGGTAGTGACCCTGCCTGCGAAGCAAGCGTCCCGGGTTCGAATCCTGGTAAGGGCATATATTTGTGTGATGAGCACGAATATTTGTTCCTGAGTTATGGATGTTTTCTATCTATATAAGTATGTATTTCTCTATATAAGTATGTATATCGTTGTCTAGTACCCATAACACAAGCCTTACTAGCGCTTACTTTGGGACTAGGTCAATTTGTGTGAATTGTTCCAAAAAAAAAATAAAAAAAAAATAAAAAAAAAAAAAAAAAAAAAAAAAAAATGTATAATAATAGATTCGAATTCCAAACAAAATACAAATAAGGCTCAAACGTCATGCCAAAATGAAAGATATGTCACCTATATAGTGTACGCGTCTGCATGCATAATTCACTGTGTTAGTAACATAAAACCTTTTTTGTTGTATAAAGTGTAAATTGTTACTGGCCACTAAAATTGCCATTATACTTTTTTTAAGAATAAAACTTTTCTTCTTCTGCTGTTATAAGTCAAAACATGTAGTTCTATTTTATAAAACTAGTTTTATTATAAACACACTGTAATTTAAACTGTTTGTCACAAAGTTATGGTCATATTTTCCAAAAATGTTCCGATCTTTATGGTCAGCCTGTCTGCATCGATATCTTTGACGATCTGTGACGTCCCGATTTTATTGAAAAGTCGCTGCTATTATATTTATGACTAATTGCGTGTTCTGATGTTATTAACCTTACAGTTGTAATGAATTTATTGAAATTTAAGGCTGCTCCGAAGTATTTGAGGACCTCGCCCGCTACGATATATCTGATGGCGACTGTACGGGGAACAATCTAGTTTTCACCTTATGGGGTGCTACAAAGAAACAAGCACTCCACAATAAAATTTTAACTCTTATATTCAGAAGGAAACACTGAAGAATAATATACACAAGAAGGATATGGCTAGAAACACAGGGAAATAGGAAAACTAGGATACAATAGCGTGTGGTAAGGATGACAGATCATAAAGGCAAGAAGTGTTAGACAGTTGCCGTTTGAAACCGCACATGCGACTCGACCTTTGAGGTCGGGAGTCCTCGGCTGGCGCTCGGAAGCGCTCGGCTTTGCCAACTTAGTTTCCACTAAAAAGTCTAGTTAACCAATAAAATAGCAAGCAGCAAGTCCGGTACGGGAACTAAATTGAACTCACAAAACTCACAAGTGCGCAATTTTTTGTAGACAGTTAGAATTTACTGAGTACTACTGGTAAAAAAAAAATATAACAGATTTTTACCTTGCGTTATTTAATATTTAAGTTTTTGTTAGTAAAGCGTGTAAATCCAAAGAAAAATTACACAAGTGTAATTTTTCTGTACTAGATTATTGCATTTAACTATAAGAACATCACCTGTAGTATTCTAACAGTTTCGTCAAGTGCTTACGTCAGCATAATTGGAATCCCGAAAAAAAATTATAAATCTCTAAAAAAAACTTACAAGTGAATGATGACTGCTGAAATGTATTCAAAACTGTCAAAAGTAACGACAGTTTTAAATTCTAACAGATTATTTAATAGCTTATTTTTTTATCAACAGTGTAACTTTCAAAATGCTCTATTTTCCATAAAAAAAATCTCATAATTCTCAAGTCGGCTTATTTGATTCGGTTTTATTATAGTAATCTATAGGCAGAAATTCTAACTAATTCATCAATAGCTTTAGATTCTATTGTGTTTTTAGTTATATCCATAATTTAAATTCGCGCGCGACTCGCGCGAGCCACGCTCAGCCAATCACGTTACGAGCCGCGCTAATACAAGGTCGTGCTCGCGTTCGGTGTAAAAAATCTTAAGTAATTTGTTTTCGAATTATTCACATGCTTCACGTGGAGGGGATCTGCGCACCCACGGATACCGTAATTTATACATTCTGCGCATACAAGGTCATCGCTAGACTTACGTGCCGGCACTTATACCTAAGCTAAGGCCGTAAGGATGAGCATAGAAAATGTACACAGTTTATACACAGTATGTAATATATAATGTGTATTGGTTTTTCTGTTAACTTGCATATGTCGAAATAAATAAATAAATAGGCTTTCTATCCAGGAAAAATACCCTGATCCCGCGAAAACCACGATAAAGAAATACTGACTAAAGGAGAACTAAGTTGTGGACAGAATATATTACTAAGTATAATAATATATTTTAAAACGAAGTAGTAAGCCGCGTCTGTTTGTTTGTCTGAACGTGATAAAACTCAAAAACTACCGAACAAAAAAAGTCGAGTTGACAGCTATCAGATGTCAATCGATATCAAAAAAATAACTTAAGGTACCCAATTTACAGTTACTTACAATCTAGAACCAGTTTTTTAATCAAATAAAGCAAATATCACCGAACCCAAGCTAGTTGAAAAGTACTATATTATTTATTTAACTAGAAACGGGACATATTTTGACTGGAACTCGTTTTATTGGCAACAAGCTATGTAGTACATTTTGCCTGAGAACGAAAATTTTAAATAAAGAATTCATAATTCAATAAAAACCAACTAGGTACTATGGTAACGGCACCAGTGTTGGACAAGGACCCAGTAATGGACAATGAGTCTTATTAAATAGAAAAACTAAGGGATATTCACGTGGAGCATTCACCAAGATGCAGAAACTTCTAGTTTCTAGTTTTTAGTTTAGTTTCTAGTTTCTTTTAGTTCGCCTTTGTGCATTTGTGTTTTCCTGTATTCATCTTTTTCATGTGTTTTATGTACAGTAAAGAGTTATATATACATACATGCATACATACATACTTCTATGTGACAGGAACATTAATATCGGGCTCCGCGTTCGTTTTGCGCGTTGCTACATTTTCTCCATTCTTCTATACGGTGTTGCGGCTTGGACGCTGACCGATAGCATGTGTAAGAAGATAGAAGCCTTCGAAATGTGGGTGTATAGAAGAATGTTAAGGATATTCTGAAGAGACAAAGTTAGAAATGTGGTGGTGCTGCAGCGAATAGGGAAAAAGGTGGAGGTTCTCCTCTACAACAAAAGGAGAAAGCTGAAGTATTTGGGCCATATCATGCGGGGCTCAAAGTACGAGTTGTTACAGCTTATCTTGCAGGGTAAAATCTAACTTAGACGAAGCCCAGGAATAAGAAGAACATCTTGGCTTAAAAATCTGCGCCAGTGGTACAATAAAAGCACCCGATCTTTGTTCAGAGCTGTTGTGTAGAAGGTTCAAGTCGCCGTAATGATCGCCAACCTTCGATAGAAGATGGCACCAGAAGAAGAAGAAAGGGATAGTCATTTATTTCTTTTACTACAGTCAATTTACAACCGCATGATTTTTAAAGTAAGAATGAAGTGTCCATTACTGGTGCTTGTCAGCTTAAAGTGTCCAACACTGGTGCCGTTACCTTAAAAAGTTTTAAATACAGTAAAATAGCAACAGTAAACTTTGATAACCTTTGATTTTTCGATTGGGCTGATCCCTTTTAAGTAACACATGATTACTATTACTAAATTTAGTCATTAATTTTACTAGTACCTGTTACGATTACTCGTATTTATACATAAGGTCCTTGCAGGTCAGACCATGACTCCTAATCAACATTTAAATTTTTCATGTTCTTGGAAGTATTCATTCATAAAATGTGAATATTTCCAAAAACAGCATATAATATTACATCATATCAGTCTTTATTATGTTTTAGGCATAACTTAAATTTATATTGTAATATCTAAATAAATAAATAAATAAATCTCTTATTCATTCATTTTACTAGTATGACGATTATTCGTATTTAAACAATAGGTACAGTCAAGGGCATAAATATCGATACAGCCATCGCGACAATAATGTATACATCAACCTATTGCAAGTGACATAAAGGTGTATAGACGTTTTTGACGCCTTGGTAACGTACATATATTTATGCCCTTGACTGTACAGGTCAGACCATGAACTCCACATATTGATACCCTTATTATGTGTTAGTTAAGGGATCAGCCCAATCGAAAAATCAAAGCTGTGCTTCCTGTGACAAGTGATACAAGTGCAAAATCGACGTTTTACACGAGAGCGAAAATAAGATTTAAAAAATTCTGATTTGTGAGTCTATAAACGTGCATTTAGTGTTTTTCGGTAAAATTGTAAGTTCGAAGAAAATCGCGAATAACCTGTGAGTTGTACCTATTGAAATGTCTAATATGAGGAAATAATATGTGTTAGATGATACAGTTCAGATATATCATGGTGCACCCCTGGAACACCCATAATATCTCTTGGTGTAAGTAAGTACATGAACTCGTTCAATGTTGCTTAAAGTAAAACATAAAACTACTAACTAAAATTTTTTTGACAAAAAAAATCAAATTGTTCTCGCATTGGTAGGTACAATGTTGAGTTGTACCTTGTACCCTGGTCTGGTTTTAGAAAAGTTGGTCAAAAGTGATATAATTGTAATTATATCAATATTTCCGGAAAAGTACCGAAAACTTCAATGTGCAAATAAATACAATTTCATTTATATCACAAAAGACGAAAGTATCCTTTAGAAAAGGGGGTTACAACTTGATATACATCAATTTGCACGATTTTTTTGCCGAAAAGCTGCTAGTTGTATCACTTTTCACAAAATTATCTCCGAAACTATACTTCATTTAATTTAGAATGAGAAACCACAATAACATTATATTGCAGCTGGTCAACTATTTCTTACCTAGCAAACAGTACAGTGCAATAATTTGGCAGCCGCAAAATAACATTGTTTTAATGCCACTTTATTTGCGTGGCGTCAATTGTTACTCTAGTACAAATCGCAAAGAGATTACAGTTCACGAGCCGCAATATAATGTTTTTGTGGTTTCTCATCCTAAATTAAATGAAATATATAGCACCTAGAAATATTATATCATACATGTTTTTTTCTGATTATTTCTAAATAAAAACACAAAAGGGTTATAAGTCGAGTTACATCACTTGTCACAGGAGGCACAGAAAGGTTATCAAAGTTTACTGTTGTTACTTTACTGAATTAAAACTTTTTAAGGTAACGGCACCAGTATTGGGCACTTTAAGCTGACAAGCAACAATAAAGGACACTTCATTTTTACTTTAAAAATCATGCCGGTTGTAAATTGACTGTTGTAAAATAAATAAATGACTATCCCTTATTTTCCATATAATAAGACTCACTGTCCATTACTGGGTCCTTGTCCAACACTGGTGCCGTAACTATAGTACTTAGTTGATTTTCATTGATTAATGAATACTTTATTTAAAATTTGCGTTCTCAGGCAAAATGTACTACATAGCTTGTTGTCAATAAAAACGAGTTCCAGTCAAAATATGTCCCATTTCTAGTTAAATAAATAATAATATTCAACCCTTTTTCGTCTATTTTTTTAGGTGATCCCACACTTACAAGGAACATTTACGTTAAAAGTAACTCTATCTAGGGAATCCCCCTAATATTTAATTATGAATTATAGTACTTTTCAACTAGCTTGAGTTCGGTGATATTTGCTTTATTTGATTAAAAAACTGGTTCAAGATTATAAGTAACTGTAATTGGGTACCTTAAGTTATTTTTTTGATATCGATTGACATCTGACAGCTATCAACTCGACGTTATTTGTTCGGTAGTTTTTGAGTTTTATCACGTTCAGACAAACAAACAGACGCGACTTACTACTTCGTTTTAAAATATATATTTAGTAATATATTTTGTCCACAACTTAGTTCTCCTTTAGTCAGTATTTCTTTATCGTGGTTTTCGCGGGATCAGGGTATTTTTCCTGGATAGAAAGCCTATTTATTTATTTATTTATTTCGACATAATGCAAGTTAACAGAAAAACCAATACACTTACACATTATACATTACATACTGTGTATATACTGTGTACTATTTCCTATACTCTTCTCTACGGCCTTAGCTTAGGTACATACCAACTTTCATCGTAATCAGTTTAGTAGCTAAGCCGTAAAAATAATCAGACAGATTTACTTTCTTTTTTATTTATATACAAGAATGTGAATATTTCGAAAACAAAAATTACTTATAGATTTTTTACACCGAACGCGGGCACGACCTTGCATTAGCGCGGCTCGTAACGTGATTGGCTGAGCGTGGCTCGCGCGAGTCGCGCGCGAATTTAAATTATGGATATAACTAAAAACACAATAGAATCTAAAGCTATTGATGAATTAGTTAGAATTTCTGCCTATAGATTACTATAATAAAACCGAATCAAATAAGCCGACTTGAGAATTATGAGATTTTTTTTATGGAAAATAGAGCATTTTGAAAGTTACACTGTTGATAAAAAAATAAGCTATTAAATAATCTGTTAGAATTTAAAACTGTCGTTACTTTTGACAGTTTGAATACATTTCAGCAGTCATCATTCACTTGTAAGTTTTTTTTAGAGATTTATAATTTTTTTTCGGGGTTCCAATTATGCTGACGTAAGCACTTGACGAAACTGTTAGAATACTACAGGTGATGTTCTTACAGTTAAATGCAATAATCTAGTACAGAAAAATTACACTTGTGTAATTTTTCTTTGGATTTACACGCTTTACTAACAAAAACTTAAATATTAAATAACGCAAGGTCAAAATCTGTTATATTTTTTTTTTTACCAGTAGTACTCAGTAAATTCTAACTGTCTACAAAAAATTGGGCACTTGTGAGTTTTGTGAGTTTACAGGGTAATTAACACGTTCCCGTACTGGCCGGCAAACGAAAGCGTGAGCTGAGAAAACGCGGCAAATTAAAAAAAATACATGTGTTATTATTAACTGTTTTTAATTTCGCAGATTCCTCGAATATCTTCAAGATTATCAGTAACGGTATCATCATCATCATCATAGTTATGATCAGTATATCAAATAATCAGCCAACAAGGATTAAAATTACATAGTCATAGGTACTAAACTAAAAAATCCATCATCGCATGTAAACATAGTTGTTTCTAATTTCTAAACGACACTGAAAATTAGAACACATAGAAAAATCCGAAAAGTAAAGCTATGGCCGGGAATCGAACCCGGGTCCTCGTCATTCCGTGACGCGTGCTATACCCCTACACCACCCATAGCAGGTGAGTAAGCGTTCGAATTTTTCTATCTATTACTAACTGTCACGTGACCTTCAAATAGATGACGCTTCGCGACAAAATAATCGCATAGTAACAAGGTCACGTGACAGTTAGTAATAGATAGAAAAATTCGAACGCTTACTCACTTGCTATGGGTGGTGTAGGGGTATAGCACGCGTCACGGAATGACGAGGACCCGGGTTCGATTCCCGGCCATAGCTTTACTTTCGGATTTTTCTATGTGTTCTAATTTTCAGTGTCGTTTAGAAATTAAATTTCTAACGGTAAAACCGTAAAAGTAAACATAAAAATTAAGAAATAAAAAAATTTCTTGATTTATTTGATATTTCCTATAGTTGTTTCTCTTGGAAAACGACTTCTTTCTCCTCTTGTTTTTGCTTGAACTTACTGATTATGGTATGTAGCAGCTTTCGCACATTACTTTTTATTGTTTTACCCATATATTACGGCAATTATAAATGAAAAATAATTGAGTTCACAAAATACTAACAAGATTTTGACTTGCTTTTGACAGAGAAATAATGTTGCCATATTAAAACTTAAAAATAAATCCAGGTCACGCTTTTGTTTGTTTTGTTTGCCAGGCTCTATGTACAATCGCCACAACCTATACCGTCCTATCAGTCTCGAACAAAACCGACTTGCTCGCCGCTAAATCCCGCCGCGTGTTCTCGCAGAAAGTTCGGCGTCGAGCGCGGAACCCGCCACCATTAAACGGCGTTTAGGCAGACAGGTGGCCACAACTTCTGGAAACAACGAGACGATCGGTAATTGATTACACGTTTGATTCGTGGCCAATGTTGAATATCTGCGCCAATTACGAAGTTTATTCGCTTAATGACGTGTGTTCTTTGATTTGTTCGGGGGCGATAAATCGATCTGGCTAGGTTTCATTTTTAGAAAATGTACCAGAATAAAAATACCGAACCTAGCTCGGTCATCCGGGTACTATCTAACTAATATTATAAATGCGAAAGTATGGATGGATGGATGGATGGATGGAAGGATGGATGAATGGATGTTTGTTTGTTTGTTACTCAATCACGCCAGAACGGCCCAACGGATCTGGATGAAATTCGGCACATAGATAGAGAAAAGTCTGGAATAGCACATAGGCTACTTTTTATCCCGGAAAATTGCGTAGTTCCCACGGAATAGCGATAAACGAATTCTTTGCAGACGAAGTCGCTGGCAACAGCTAGTAATAATATATAGGTGGAAAGGGCAATCAAAATTGTCATGGGTTGCTAGCTGCATTGTCTATACATATTTAACAAGATTCCTAAGATTTTTGAACCGTTCCCGCTGTAAAGAGAGATGGTAAAAGCCCGTCGAGGGAATGGGCGAAAATTTTAGCAATCATAGGCGATGCGGCTAGCAACCCATCACTATTGTGATCCCCTTTCCATCTACTCACAGTCATGCCGAGCGAGGCCGTTGGGTCTTTTTTTTATGTGAATAGGAAGGAAAACGAGCAAGTGGGTCACCTGATGGTAAGCGATCACCACTGCCCATAGACACCCGCAACCCCGGAGGGATTGCAGATGCGTTGCCAACCTAGAGGACATAGATGAAATGCCTCTTGTGCCCGTAATTTCCCCGGCTGTCTTACTCTCCACACCGGAACACAGCAGTGCAAGCACTGCTGCTTAGCGGCAGGATTAGCGAGTAAGATGGTGGTAGCGATCCGGACGGACCTTGCACAAGGCCCTACCACTCTTGTTACTCTGGGTTTTGTCTACCCCGTAAGGGATTAAGACGTGACTTTATTATCTATATATATAAAATTCTAAACTGACTGACTGACTGACTGACTGACTGACTGACTGACTGTTGATATATCAACGCACAGCCCAAACCACTGGACCTAGAGACTTGAAATTTTGCACACAGATACCTTATACAATGTAGGCATCCACTAAGGAAGGATTTTTGGAAATTCGACCCTTAAAGGGGTTAAATGGGGGTCCAAAGTTTGTATGGGGAAACAAGATTAGTTAGACTATTTTTTTCGAAACTTCACAGGAGTACTCCCAACGATAAATGAGTAGTAAACACGTGTTTCAGGTTTTTTGAAAATTCAACCCCTAAAAGGGGGATATGTGGTGACAAAGTCTGAAAATCAACGTGGGTATTATTATATTATTATTATTAGTGGGTAGTATTGTTTGTACGGTTTATCGGGTCGCTGATTACGAAAACAACAACACACATACCTACCTGACACACACACACACACACACACACACACACTCAAATTTCCACGGGAACGGGAAAAAACGGGATTTATGTACTTATTCGATTCCGAGTGACCCTATCCCAGTAACTATAATAACTAGACTCTTCAAATTTCGTACACAAGTAGGTGATTACAACACTAAGAAAGCAATTTCAGGATTTTTGGAAATTCCTACGGGATAAGGAAAAAACGGGATTTATATATTCAGGTCAACGAAATCCTATGAACTATAATTATAAAAACGGTTTTAAGGATTTTAGGAAATTCCCACGGGATGAGGAAAAAAGGAATTTATGATTAATTCTACGGGATCGATTTTTCGTTTTACTGGTCGTAGAAAACTGAAATTTGGCCTTCAGGTTCCTTGGGGAGTATAGGGGAGCACTACAAAGGATTTCCCGAATTTCTGACGGAAACAAACGGGAAAAACGGGATTTTTTGTTATACATTGGTCGTAGAAAGTTGAAATTTGGCATGTAGGTTGCTTGATAAGTGTAAGGAAATATTAAAAGACAATTTTAATTTTCAATATTCCCACGGAACGGGAAAAACGAGACTTCGTTTTACTGGTTGTAGAAAGCTGAAATTCGACATGTAGGTTGCTTGGGGAGTGTAAAGAAGCATTAAGAGAGGACTTTCTAAAATTCTCACGGGAACGGGAAAAACGGGATTTTTCGTTTTACTGGTCGTAGAAAGCTGAAATTTGGCATGTAGGTTGCTTGAAGAGTGTAGGGAAGCTATAATAGATAATTTCCCAAAATTCCCACGGGAACGGGAAAAAGGGGCTTTTCGTTTTACTGGTTGTAGAAAGCTGAAATTCGGCATGTAGGTTGATTGAAGAGTGTAGAGGAGCATTAAGAGAGGACTTTCTAAAATTCCCACGGGAACGGCAAAAAAACGTGATTTTTCGTTTTACTGATCGTAGAAAGCTGCAATTTGGCAAGTGGGTTCCTTGGGGAGTATAGGGGAGTATTAAGAGAGCATTTTTCGAAATTCTTACGGGGACGGGAAAAAAACGGGATCGAAATATTCCTGATACACGCGAGCAAAGCCGCGGGAAAAGGCTATTTGTCAACAAATGAGTCTACGCGGACGAAGAACATTAAGGTAGGACTTTCCAAAATTCCCACGGAAACGGGAAAAAGGGGCTTTTCGTTTTACTGGTTGTAGAAAGCTGAAATTCGGCATGTAGGTTGCTTGAAAAGTGTAGAGGAACATTAAGAGAGCATTTCCCGAAATTCTTACGGGAACGGGGAAAAATGGGATTGAAATACTCCTGGTACACGCGAGCAAAGCCACGGGCAAAAGCTATTTGTCAATAAATGAGTCTACGCGGACGAAGTCGCGGGCAAAAGCTAGTATTTTAATATTTATAGACGACTCCCTACTAGGAGTGTGGGTAAAAAGGAAGCCCGCGTTGCTCTAAGAGGTAAAACGATAAACCCTGTCTATTTAAGTTCATTGTTGCATTAACTGGCCAATCGCTCGTTTCTCATTGTACTGACGCAAATTAGAGCGCGCTACTAATCGCCCCCGGCTATTGTAGCGCCCAAATTAATCAGATATTAATACATTGTCCTGAACCTAATAGGCAGTGGTTACTGCTACGTACTTGGAAATTGTACATATATTTTTTAATAGTTATAGTCGGTGTAGCGCGCAAAAATAAATAGCACTCTATCGTTGTGAGTAAATTGAGACACTTTTGAAAAAAGGTCAGGTCAAGAGACGCCTAAACTGACGAGCATGTATGAAGAGTATGATGGAAGTGGATGAAGCGAAAGAGGTACATTATATCAGGATCGTAGCAAATCCAACAAGGTAGTGCCTACCCCTATAGAAAAAGGCGTGACGGTATGTATTGTATTGTATCGTCTGAACTCATGTCTGGTTCTGCTTGGTGTGCCTCTACTGCGTCTACTGTCACGAATCCGCAATTTCCAGCTTAGCCAAAAGACAAACGTTTGCGTGCTCAATTTGCGAGCGCGGTCAATCCTTTGCTCCATTATCGGTGAATTTTCCGACTGGCTGGCCCCAGTTTTATCGGAAAATGTACTTTAATTCAGGTCGGGAGTAGTACAGCAAGCACTTCCACTACTAGTTGTATATAGCTATAGGTATTGTCGCGAGTTGAATAAAAAGTATAAGCAACTGAGTGTCCTAAGTGCCTGTAAACTAGTTTCCTAGAGGCGTGAAGTAAGAAGACTTCAAAAAATCATTGTGATTCATTGTTGAAAGATCTCTACAGAAATAAAGTACACTTGATATTTCACAAGCAAACATCACTAAAATCTTTTGTTGTTTTTCACGCCGATGCCATTAGGACTGCTGGTGCATTACCGGTCTTGTAAAAAGTGGTACACTTGCCTTTTAAAAGCTGCCATGTTTAACAAGTTGGGAAAACCTCAGCTGCTAGTCCGTCCCAAATTCTACACGTACCTACCTACGGGGAAAGATACAGAAGAAGAAACAGAGGCGGACCGCCATTCATCGAAATGGTGTTGATGAAAGCTACATTTTCGTCGAGAAGTCCTAGACATGTACAATTTTAGAGTCGATTGGAAATGAAAATAGTCATTGATGTTTTAAGCGGTAAGTCAGCTGCAGAGAAAAGCTGACCTTAATTAGGTACAGTAGGTAAAGGTAACCATACTGAGGGGTTACCTTTTTTCTGCTGACTGTACAAATGACTTTGATCTTTGAATTTAAAATTTTCCTAGCTTTTGCCTGCAACTTCGTTTGCGTAATTTTTCAAAACAGCCCCGAAGTTGAATCTTATTTCTGTCCTGCGATAATTTAGCACTTTCCCGGAGAACATGTTTTAGTGTTACAATCAACTACATGTGTGCCGAATTTGAAGAGTCTATTTATTACGGTTACTGAGAAATATAATTATAAGCCTCATTTATTCCCTATCCCGTGGGCATTTCAAAAAATCTCTTCTTAGTGCTTCTCTGGGATACTCAAGATTTACGTCTGCCAAATTTCAAGTTCTTAGGTGCAGTGGTTTAGGTTGTGCGTTGTCTGTCTGTCAGTCAGTCAGTCACGGTACCGTTTTATAGGTATAGATTAAAGGAATTCCTTTATCGACTATACAAAAATTATCACCGCGCTTACGAGAAAAGGACGAACGAAATTTAGCGCAAGCCAGCCGTATAATGCAGTTCAGTTAGGTGATGTAAATTCGAGCAACACAGTGCGAGTATAATAATATGTTTTGTGTTGTATATTCTGTTTTGTACGGGAAGGAAATTTGCATGAAAATATAATTATGCGTGGTACGCGAGCAGCTGTTTTGCTCGGGTTAGCTTACGGGTTCGTGGAGTAGCGCGTTAGTTTTGTCCCAATTTCTTGGGACCCTGCGAGCAAGAGCGCTTAGGGTTAGTTCATCGTTATAACAAAAGCTAGCCCGTTTTCGCGGATAAACAGTATACTCAGTGGCACAAAATTTGGCCAAGTCTCCTTACAAAATTACCAATATTGACATTATGAGCATCATCTTTCAAAAACGAAAAGCCACAAACAATAATTAAGTTGTACCTACCATGGACGTAACGCATTATACGTAAGGTACACAAAACTAACTTGATTATTAGGATACTAATATAATAATATACATATTTTGTGTAAGTGATAAAAAAAAGTAGTTCTGACGAACTTTTTATCCTCGTCTTAGCTGCCAAGTTTCGTCATCGTACTTCTCGACGGAAAGGAGCTTCCATCAATGCCATCTCGATGATGGCGCTCCTCCACAGTTGAGTGCGGTTTCTTGCTCCGTACGTGTAAAACTTGGAATGGACTGGTGGCTGAGGTTTTCCCAACTTACTATAAAATGGAGACCTTTAAAAGATGAGTGTACCACTTTTCGCAAGGCCGGCGACGCATCATCAGAGCAGGTAATCCAAATGGTACAGTAAGTATCTCTATGGACGATGGTGATTACAACATTAGGTGAACTGCATGCCCGTTTGTCGGCTTTAAATTAACTTTAAAAAGTAGTGTGCTAGGTTGAAAGATGCGCATAAAACAACAAGCGAGACAGCGGTCATTCTATCCGTCCTTAGTTCATTGATTTAGATTGTATCCAGCCAAAGTCACAACGATCAAACTCTACAAATAAATATGTACATGCTGTTACAAAGATCAAACAAAACATTCATTGCACGCTCCGGTAAGCAAAGTTGTACTTTCAACTACACCCGCAGTCTGGGTTTCTCATTGTTTGATCTTATAAAAATGTTTTGGACGTCTTCTACTGTTTTTTTTTAAACCATGTCGGTGGCAAACTAGCGTCCGCCTGTTTTTAAGCGGAACGAAAACTTAGCATCAAGTCGTATGAGCTTTTCATTGATTAACACTAATTTTGCCGATTATAGGCGATGCGGCTAGCAACCCATCAAGACTATTTGATTCTTCCACTCGCCCACAATCATGCTAAAGGTGGCCTTGTTTCCTTAGGCCATGTCTACCCCGTAAGGAATATTATGGACTTGATTTGTTTATGTATTTGCCGATTTTTGTACTTCTAAAAGGGAATCATGAAAGCCTCCTTAGTTAAACGCGTGACGTTACTCGCAATGCACAAATTTGAATCGCTTGATTGTTAGTAATGCGGTCGCTCCGGCTGCCATTCGTGACGGCTAATGGTAGCTGGTGCAGGGATGCTATTTGGACGTCCATCTGCAGGGCCGTCTTTAAACTATTTGAGGCCCTGGGCACATTAGGATCATGGGGCCCCTATGACCTAAATATCGGTTATCATTTGGTAATCTGGCAGGAACTAGGGGGCCCCATTCGATCGCGGGGCCCTGGGCACGTGCCCATAGTGCCCAGTGGAGAAGAGGGGCCTGTCCATCTGGACAGTAGGTAAGTACTTCTAAGTAAAACAGAGGTCATTATTGTCTAACGAACTCGGAACATGAAAAATATTCGTCCCAGGGTCCAGGGTTCTTGATATAGGCAGGAGGACGCATCGCGTATAACATGATTCCTAAGATTTTCGCCCATTTCTTCAATGCGCTTTTGCCATCTGCGCGGGAAGAGAAGCAACTGGTAAGTAAATTCTTTGTCAATGTTTTTTCTTTACTCCCAGACCAGCATAGAATAAATGCTTGAAAGTTAAAGATATACCCCCTTATTTATAAACGCTCTATAGGCTTCTGCTAACTTAGTAATTGTTTGTCCTTATCTATCACTTTGACATTTACCTTTCACAAATAAGGACAAACGATTGCTAAGTTAGCGGATGACTATAGAGCGTCCTTATGAATAAGGGGGATAGTCACTAAACTAGAACTAAAACGTTGTATACTGGTGTTCACTCAGCACGGCCAGGGCCGTGTCGCGCGTGAGTTAGATCCGTCTTTTTCTTACTGTTCGTTCTAAAAAGAGACCGGCAGTATATCTCGCGCGCGACACAGTTTTTGCGCGCACTCGTGCTAGCAATGCTGTTGATATCATAAGTATCAATTGTTAGTCTTTTTATAAAATACGCGCTGGGAGCCCATGGACGTAGGTACTGAGAATCACTGTTGTCAAATATTTTGCTGGAGCAAGAGTGTGTTTGAGTGGCCTCTAAAAGAGAAGTCGGCAGGCCCCTAGCGGGTTGCTACCCGTGGTCCCACTGTTATAAAAAATGACGAATTACACTTCACCATAATTTCTGCCCGGTTTGCCCTTCGAGCATTTAAAGATACCTAACGAACCTTTTTTGGCCTGGGGAAAATCTTTTATGGATACCACCGGCTTGGGGATGCCGGTGGTTATGTGGGAGTCCCGCCCCAGAAGGGGGCGGTTTACCCACTATAAACCCCAGGGTGTTCCACTTCTCCGCCGTATTGCTTCCGAGGCTGTGGGAACTCTACGCGTCCATGGCCCCGGTAGCACGGCAGTCTGCCCTTGTGAGGGCCCGCCATCAGGAGATCAGCGCATCTCCTGTCTCCACCACTGTAGGCGCACCGGGAACACTTGATGCGCCTAACAGCTCGAGTATATCTAACGAACCTAACCTAACTTTACTATCTCTAGTGAAGATATTTGTAACAGTGGGACATAACGGTGGGTTCACGGGTAATGCCTTCCCCTGGCAAGGTCAGACGATATATTCTCGACCGCTGGCCCAATCTGGGTGACCCACGGCAAACCGAGCTCAGTGGATAAAAATGGAGCGGCGTATACTTAACGGTGGGTACAAACTTTGAAGAAGAGATTTTGCTGTCAAAGATTCTGCTTGCTTTCTCCAACACATGACCCATAAGGCAATGTAAACGGCCTTTACAAATCTGCTTCGCCTAATTGTAACTAATGCGGCGTGGGCCTCTGCCGACATTTACTCCGGCTAATGGAGCGTCTGTTTGGATGTTTGGACGTACACAGACAGACTTACATTACTTGCAAGTGTACCGTGACTCATAAATTACGTAACCACAATGCTAGCACGGAGCTAGTGTTATTTCTCATAGTACTAACTAGCCTCTGCCCGCGACCACGTATAATTAGACTTAAGAATTGATGTAGTATATTCTGTTATAAATATTTACGTAGCGACTCTAGGCAACTACGACCTTTGACATATTTATCGCTATCCTGCGGGAACTATGCAATTTTCCGGGATAAAAAGTAGCCTATATTTTAATCTAGAGTACTAGCTATCTTCGTTCCAAATTTGATCCAAATCCGTCCAATCGTTTCAGCGTGAAGAAGGAACAAAAACACACTCGCTTACTCACATCCTCACAAACATTTTTGTATAAGCTTGAAATGTTTATCCTGAATAGTTCTATTGCACTATTTCTAGTACGCTTACTTGCTTGTTTTCCAAAATACTCGAGGCTCAATCGAGCAAATTCGCAGGTTTTAATAAAATGATCAGAACAAAGGTTCGGGTTTATTTTGTCGAAAATATTAACATTTCTGTACGTTAGACAATAATAACTTCAACTTAACAAAAGCAGCCAGCAATTACGATGATTTACTACTAAGTGCGCAATAAAATATTAAGTTAGTTTAAAAGGCGCGTCCCCTTTATAGCCACCTTTGTAGTTGGCCCTAATCTGCGTGTAATCCTTACTTGTACAGTTAATCTTGTGTAATTGCGGGGTCAGATTGTAACTAACGATATTAAAACGATACATCGGCGAACTCTGATCCTCTAGTATAAAATAATTGTCACAAGAAACGTTTCGAACGCCTACTCGTGTTAATGCCTTCATTACTTGCCTCTTCTTCCTCATTCCCTCACTGCTGAGGATCGCGACCACATACGATCACTTTCCAATTGCTGCGGTCATATAGCGAAGTGAACTGCACCTTTTTATCATGTGAAACCATCTTTTAGGTGCCCTTCTCCAAGCACTTCATCTATTCTGCCTAAGAGAATCTGTTTCTCCAGACAGAGCTTTGAAGAACACATGTGTTCAAAGAAGCTAGGTTTATCTACAATGAGCGAAATGGTAGCGCCTTGTAGCGGCAGTAGCGGCACGTATCAACAACCATAGTATTTGACATTTTAATGCGCATTTGTGGCGTTTGTTGCTTCGACATACGTAAGTATTTCTATCTTATTCTCTGAGCCTCTGGTAGTTTTGCATCACTTACTACCCAAATATTGTCCAAATACTCGCATCCATGGTCCAAATCTGACTCAAATATTTTCGTTTTATTAGATCAAGAAAGTTTAATGGTTAAATACAATACAATACAATACAATACAATAACTCTTTATCGAACACCACATATAACAATCAAAACAAATATAAAAATAAAAATACATAATATGTTCATTAACGGAAGGAAAAACTTGAACCAAACAAAAAAATATTTGTATGGTTACTTAGTCACCTTGAAGTTATGGACCAAATAGTTATAGTACTAGACTGGTTGGGTAGTTTTACGGTTCCTTTATTAAAGTCATATTTGTATCGTGCCTCATAATATTACCAGCAAACCCTAATTATGTTAACATTGCGGTGACTTGTCTAAATTTAGGATTATTTTCAGCAGTAGCAGTAAGTACTGACCCGGCTCTACGTTATTACAGTTCATTTGTCATCATTTTGGTAGATCCGCTGAAATAAGAATAATTATACAAATGTTTAAAGCGTGATATGATAATAAAGACTAATAGAAAGAACGGAAAGAAAGGTAACTGATGTTTGAGAAGTCTGAAAAGTCGCACTAAATACTTTAATAGGTGAATTTTCCAAAAATTCAACTTCACGTATTTTTATGTACAATCATCGCTGAACCATTTTGTCCGTTAATACATTCAAATAATACATTTATTTTTAAATACAAAATTTCAAAATTCCGCTGTTACCTACAGTATCGGGCGGATGCTTCAAAGTTTTAGAACAGGTGGTCGGAGCGAGTATTGGGTATACTGTGATTTGCGTGTGTGCGTTACACAGATAGTCTAGTTCAGCGATTCTCAAAGTTACGCAATACATTCAAAAACTTTATTTGTATACCTTCCTTTTTTGGCATCAAACAAAGAAATTTATAATACTTAAATCACTCCTCTGTTTGTAGTCGAGCATCGGTATGGTATAGAGTACCTAAGTTCAGACAAACGAGTATCGAATGCATTTGCGTTGACATTTTAATTACTTCGGGCCTTTGCGCTGCCAATTTTGGCAGCCCTTGATCTGTGTAGATTGTCTTTCAGCGCACTTCGACCACGGCCGCCATCAAAATTAGTTTTTCAAGTCCCTTAAATTGCAAACCAATTTTGGCGCCCCTTTCTATATGGAGCTTAGAGGTGACTCAACTCGCTCTAGCATAGGACTTCACTGACATTGTGACTCTTTTTGAAAACACATCACTCGAAATTACCATTTTAAAGTGTAAATATCCGTGTATCTATTACTATAAAACTACAGCTCAAATTAAGTTAGAGCTATCAGTAATTATCTTCCAATCTACTCGTATTTCAAATTCAGTAGAATTTTTCGAATTTCACATAGTATTAAAATGTTTTCAAAAATTCGTCCCCTGGGGCCACCTTATACTTTGGGAACAGCTGTCCCAACTTTATAAACCGGCAAAGCCCTCACAAGCAGAGCCTTCGCAACATTTCCTCACGGTAAATAGAGTTTAACTATGGCTTCGTTAGTTGAAGAGTTATTAAAAATAACTTGCTAAACTTATGAAAGCTGAAAACAATATCAATCTAAGGTCTTTTCATTCTTACCTGTCCTATTTGGTAAACGAAATTCTAACCTCAAAACGTCTCATTTTTGTTATTTTGTTCAAAACTACATGAACAGGAGGTTTATTTAATGGTTTCTTTTTCTGTTTGTTTCTCTATGATGTCTACTTTGATGTAATGTCATTATTCTTAATAAAACTAGTGTTCAATAAACACATAAAATTTTATTTAATGTTACCGTACGCTTAATTCCATATTATTTTAAGCCACGGCTATATACGCGGCTGCGCCGGTAACATATTTTGTAACTATTTTATCGTAAATAAAGGAACTGGAGACAAAATATCAGCAAAATTATGTACAAAATATAGCCTCAGGTTTATTTGATAACAATAATACACCTTATTCTTTACAAAAATTTGTACATTGAGGTTAGAATTTTGTTTACTAAATAGGACAGTTAAGAATGAAAAGACCTTATTAAAGTTGCTCAAAATAATACCATAACTTAATATTTTTAATATAAAACTGCCGTGAGGCTCAGACATTATTAATGTAAACAAACCGACGAAACCGAAACTGAAACTGAAACTGTCGGACCTTTTCCGACGTAATAAAACGTGAGATATCCATTTGTTTACATTAATATAACTTAATATACAGTGACACGCCTTATGCGTCACGTTTGTAACGCATACCTATGAAATTTTCAACGCAACGTAAACTCAGTGACGCCATTTATGCTTAAAGCATATCTTCTAAGAGTAAGAGTACGCACGGAGTAATCCACAGCGTAAACGCAGTGATGCGACTTCTGCGTCACGTTTTAAACGCATACCTTTTTTTTCATTGTTCAATGCAGCGTAAACTCAGTGACGCTACTTGTGCTTAACGCAAACCATTAAAGTGTAAGTTACGTACAGAGTAACCCCCTTATTTATAAACGCTCTATAGGCTTCTGCTAACTTGGCAATCGTTTTTTCTTATATGTGAAAGGTAAATTTCAAAGTAACAGATAAGGACAAACGATTGCTAAGTTAGCAGAAGCCCACAGAGCGTTTATGAATAAGGGGGCTAAGCCACACGTAAACTCGGTGACACGACTTCCACGAGGCTACTACGAAATTGAATTCGATTTTCATTCTAATTCAAATTAACGACGAGTGTGAGCAGAACGGCACCAAACGAACTTCAAATGTCGAATTTATATCGAATTTTACAGAATGAGGCCTGGGTTGCGTGTTTTTATTATGGCGTTGCTGCGGTTGCGTATTTAATTACGAGCCAATACGCCACAGAGTTTTAGTCCACGGAAGTTAATCATTTGTACAGACTTTCGCTTTCACGTCCACGTCTCAAAAGTCTGTGCCGCATGAACCGACTATCACGCAGTGATAGTTTCAGTTAAAAACGTGACGCGTAAGTCGCGTCACTGTGTTAACGAGGCGTCAGCTCACACCGATGTAGTCGACGCTTATACCATTACAAATTCTTCGTTAGGATAGTGCATAAACTTTAAGATATCGGTCATATTTATTTCCAAAGTGAATGAAAAGTTGGCTCGTTATTTTTTCCCTAATTCACTCATCTTTGTATCTAGTTTATGTTTAGTTTGCCTTATGTTTCACTTTTGCATACAGAAGAACTCATATAAAGTTCAACCACGTTCGAATCTATACACATCGCAAAATTTTATTAAGGTCGCTTTACAACATGTGTTCGACTCGATAAGCATACGTTTTAAAACAGAAATACCCTCAGTAAAATCGCAAAGTGAAGGCTTAAAACCCCTTCTATGTAATAGAGAAAATAACGATAAAATCCAAATGGCTAGGCCGACAAAAATACAGGGTTTTGTCATAGGTCCGATCCAAATTATGTAAATAGAGAACTCCGAATGTGCACACATTGATCTGAGCCACAGTTGTTACATCTACAGTATAGATGAAATTAACGTAGCTTTTACGTATGTACGTTTGGCCTAGTGGTATAAGGTGTGGAATAACAGTGCGTTCTCTCATGTGACAGTTCGAATCTCGTGTAGAAAAAGTTTTTTTTCTTCTTGCGCGAATGTGCGTGTGAGTTTTCACTTCTGTGCCGGCACTCCCGGAGTGCTACCCTTCGTTTTTTTTTGTGCACTAGCTGCTATTCTGAGAGATCAGTCGGGTGTGTTTTTCAAGTGGTACAGGACGGTGGCAGAGCCACCAAGATACGTACCTACCCGGCTTCAGGCGTCAGATGTCAGAGCGTATCATAAGACGTAACGTCAGACCAATTTGAATCCTGCAGGCCTACTCCTGCCTACTCTTCGTTCTGTTCCACTCACGTTTATAGGGGAGTGAGAGGGACGGTAGACCATTTTTCATCATCATCTCCCGCCTATATACGTCCCATTGGGCACAGGCCTCCTCTCAGAATTAAAAGGGCTTGGGCTATAGTTCCCACGCGGGCCCAGAGCATATTGGGAACATCACATACACCATTGAATTGCTTCGTAGACGTATGCAGCTTTCCTCGCCATGTTTTTCCTTCACCGAAAAGCGCATGGTAAATTTCAAATGTAATTTCGCACAAAATCTGAAAAACTCTGAGGTGCGAACCCGGGATTCGAACCTACGACCCTCTGCTTGAGACCACAGGTCAAACCACTAGGCTACCAAGGCTTAGACCCCTTTTGGACCTTCCACATCCAGTTATATACCAGTTAATACTACAAAATTGTTATTCTACTGCGTCCGCTAGATACCAATGTAAATTCGTAGTCTCACGAATTTTAATGAGGGTAGGTTGTGCAAAGTAACGCTCCGTCGTTTGTTTAGGTCACTTGTGACGTTTTTAGAAAAACGCTGATCTGAACTTCGCTAGTGGGCGGACAAATAGATTTACTTGATTGGACGAACTGATCCGAACTCGGTACGGGTAACGGATTTTCTACTTACCGAATGTCATATTAAGGTCCGACTACACCGGTGCGTAAGAGACGTTGACGGTGCTTATACGTAACAAAATGTATGAAAAACGGTGAGAAAGCGCGACACCTACGACACGTCACTGCGTATACGCGGCGGTGTGGTCGAACCTTTATCTAACACTGCGCTTGTATTCGCATAGGCACGCTATCTCGTAGTGATGGGCGAGTTACTAATTTGTTGATTCGAATGATTCATTACTAATATCATAATCATAATTCGAATTTGAAATTAGTAATATACTAATGCCGATAATCGAATAACGACTACTAATATTAGTAACTAATCGGCGGCTGGACGACTGCTCGGACCGAATCGGGAATCTTCGTGTCGACTCGGCGCGGTGCTTGCGTTTAGTTGTTAGCTTGTTAATTATATCAACGTCAACTCGACTGGACTGGATGGAGGGGATTTTGAGTACAACTAATATTCGAATGATTTTCGAATTAGTCGATTAAGTCGAATGATTACAATAATAGACTAATCGAATTAGTATTATTCAAAGTCGCCCATCATTACTATCTCGTTCTACCCTCATCCTTGTCATAGAGTCTGTCTAACCAAAGCTGAACCCACTAGTTTTTTTTTTTTTTTTTTTTTTTCGCCCAAAGTAGGCTTCTGTCCAATCGGACAACTTTGCCAAACCCACTAGTTATTTGATTGGCAACATTTTGTCTTTAAGTGTGTCTATCTGAGGTGTCATGTTGTATTTCAAATTGACATTTCTCTAAGAAAATTGCAGCTGTGTGAGTGATCCTGTGTTACCCGGTCATGATTTTTTGAAATTGCCGCGCTTTTACAGGTTCAGCTTTGGTTAGACAGACTCTAGAAATAAATGTAATGCGATTGTGATTCCCAGCACTGTTTGAGTGTACCGACTCTCCAAATTAAAGATTATTAGTGTGAGCAGGACAGAAAGATACGAATTTCGAATTTCTGAGCATAAAATGCATAATTATATAGGGTCGTCTATAAAAATGTTTATCCTCTTTTACTATCCATTGAAGTTTCGAGTGCCAGCACGATATTCCAGGTCCCTATTAAGCAGCGGGTTGAATGGTTTTGAGAGGAGAGTAGCTTTATACAGTTTTGATTGGTTTTTTGTACGTCTATCCAATTACACTGAGAAAAATGGATTTCTGGCTTAAGGTGAATTCTGCCGTCGACGGCTAAATTATAATGACGTGAAGTGATTTTGTAACGCTTACGGTTATATTTGCTTAGCTAGGCGTTATCGTTAAGACGGTACCGTCTATTATGCTGGACACGAAACGTCGAAACACACTTACGGTAAGGTAATCTTGGAGTCCAACTTCCTACTGTTATTATAATAATAATGGACTATTAAAAACGCCTTCCGCTTACGTCGCTGAATATGCGGCGAATATTACCGCAAATAGGGCAATATTCATTTTATGATAAAGCGAAATTAGCTCAAATAAAAACATAACAAACGTAAACGTAAGTCTTATGACGACTTCCAAAAGAGGCATATATCACCGTAGACATGGCAATATTCACCTTACAATGAGGCGAAATATACTTTAATTAAAACTAAACAACCGTAAACGTAAGTCTTATAACGACTTACATAATCGGCGAATGTCACCGTAAACATGGTAATATTCGCCTTACAATAAGGCGAAAAATACTCAAGTTACAACCAATCAAACCTTAACATAAAGTCGTGTAACGACGTACACATGCGACGAATGTAACCGTAAATATGGCAATATTCACCTTACAGTAAGGCAAAATAGACTCAATTTACAACTAATCAAACTTTAACTTAAGTTTGTTATCGACTTAAATATTCGGCGAATGTCACCGTAAATATGGCTATTTTCACCTCACAATAAGGCGAAATAAACTCAAGGGCCAACTAATAAAACGTTAATATAAGTCCTATAACGACGTACGTATTGGGCAAATATAACCGTAAATATGGCAATATTCACCTTACAGTAAGGCGAAATTTACTCTAGATGCAACTAACCAAACCTTAACATAAGTCTTTTATCGACTTACACATGGGATAAATACAACCGTAAATATGACAATATTCATCTTACAGTAAGGCGAAATACACTCAATTTACAACTAATCTAACCTTAACATAAGATTTTTATCGACTTACTTACTCGGCGAATATGACTGTAAATATGGCAATTTTTCACCTTACAATAAGGCGAAATAAACTCAAGTTACAACTAATTAAACGTTAACATGAGTCTTTTATCGACTTACACATGCGACAAATACAACCGTAAATATGGCAATATTCACCTTACAGTAAGGCGAAATACACCCAATTTACAACTAATCTAACCTTAACATAAGATTTTTATCGACTTACTTAGGTACTCGGCGAATATGACTGTAAATATATGACAATTTTTCACTTTACAATAAGGCGAAATAAACTCAAGTTACAACTAATTAAACGTTAACATGAGTCGTGTCACGACGTACACATGCGACGAATATAACCGTAAATATGGCAATATTCACCTTACAGTAAGGCAAAATACACTCAATTTACAACTAATCAAACCTTAATATAAGTTATAAAACGACTTACATATTCGGCGAATATCGCTGTAAATATGGCAATTTTCATCTTACGATAAGGCGAAATAAACTCAAGTTACAACTAATATAACGTTAGTATAAGTCGTATAACGACGTACATATTCGGCAAATATAGCCGTAAATATGGCAAAATTCACCTCATAGTAAGGCGAAATAAACCCCAGTCACAATGAATCAAACGTTAACATAAGTCGTGTAACAACGTACACATGCGACGAATACTACCGTAAATATGGCAATATTCACCTTACAGTAAGGCAAAATACGCTCAATTTACAACTAATCAAACCTTAACTTAAGTCTATTATCGACTTAGTTACAATATTTGGCGAATATCTCTGTAAATTAAGGCAATTTTCACCTTACAATAAGGCGAAATAAACCCAAGTATTTTGCGGCAATTTTTTTTTTTGTGTGAATAGGAAGGCAACTAAAACATGGAAGACGATTTTCATTAAAATTCAACGTAAAATGGAAAAGTACCGCGACTAAGGTTACATGGGTCATTTAAATAAATAAATATCTCGGACAATTCAAATCAATTGTGGGTACTAGGCCCAAATTACAAGCCTATTCAAAGGCTTGTGATATGGGTACCAGAGTGCAGATAAATATATACTTACTACATATCTACTTATAAATAATATGTAATATAATAGTAATAATTATAATAATTATACTTTTAGTGATCCGTTAATCACACACTTAGGTTCTGTATCAGACGTATTGTATTGCTATGCATGTTCTATCTACCTAATGTTATTACAAAACTGGCTTTTGCCCGAGATTTCGTCCGCGTAGAAATCAGGATAACAATAGTTATCAGACTAACAAAGAAACAATAGGTACTTGTCTTAAACAAGTTTTAAACCAATAAACTGATTCGTGTACCTTGCCTACCTACCGAAGACTGTTTCTCATTTCTTCCGCAGGCCCGCGATTTCGCCCACGTAGAAATCAGAATAACAATAACTATCAGACTAACAAATAAACAATACTTAAACCAAAAAACTGATTCTCATTTTTCCCGCAGAAACCACAAATATTTACTGAGTAAAGCACAGACCTAAACCATACTTAACAAAGAGCTCAGCCTTCCAATAAAAGGCCCATCGAAATCAGTTCAGCTGTTCTCGCGAGATTAGTCTGGATACACATACAATTCTCCAGGCACCGGTTTCCTTCCGTAGGTACTGCAAGTTTCAGGTTGATAAAACGCAGGAAATCGTTTTTAGGGTTCCGTAGTCAACAACAACTAACTCTTATAGTTTCGCCATGTCCGTCCGTCCGTCTGTCCGCAGCTTAGCTCAGAGACTTGAAGCTGGAAAGCTGTAATCCCATAAAAAAACATTCCACGTAATAAATAGGCCAAGTCTCGTAACTCTCACTGTAAAAAGTTGTGAGATAATTACGTAGAGCCAAGTCAGGCTTTCTTATTAATATTTATATTGCTTGCTAAATAAAAGTTTGTAACTTGGGAATCTCACTTTACTGCATTTATTATTTTTTGCATACCTAAAACTGAACTATTGTGTGATTGCTAAGCCACAAAATTTTATTTAGCAAGCAATAAAGAGAAGATTAAAGGAATGCCTGATTTGGCTCTACGTAATATCTCAAACACTACGGTCGGTGAAAGAGTTTCGAGATGAGGCCTGTTACCAAGCCATATTCTACAAAAAAAAAATATTGTGCCTATTTTTTACATGGAACGTTTTTTATGGGATCTCACATCTTATTGTAGAGTAATGTGTCCATCAATACCTACATATAAATTTATGAATGCAGCTGGAATAGTATATTGATAAACAAGGGTCGAAATTAACCCATTTCAGCTGAGATATTTTTGGCACTCGAACGAAGTGAGAGCGCCAATAGTTCGAGGGTGAAATGAGTAATTTTACCCGATTTGAACACTCTACTTTTCATTTCGAATATGAGGAAAGTAAAAGAAGGTATTATGACAAATAATATTTATTACGTTTGTCATTATTTTCCTGCTTTTTTTTCTATTGCGCGATTTGCGCGCATTGCGCATTTTCTTCTGCGCACCAATGGCTGACGGCTTGTTTTTTTTTTAAACTTGCAGACACGGAGGTCGCTATCAATTAATTGCCGACTTATATCTATTTCAAGCTAAAAAGAATCACCTTTCTAACGTAATAATTCCTTATAATATAGCGTGAATGTTATTTTCAAAAAAGATTATTTAGCCTTTTACAATTAATAAGGGGGCGTTCAAGTATTACGTAAGCGCTTGATGGGGGTGGGGGGGTCTTTGCTTTGCTTATTTTTGATGACATGGAGGGTAGGGGGGTCGATATCGTGATTACGTCAGCAGTTATTATTTACTTTTTACACAAATGGCAACCCACAAATTTATAAAAAATAGAATACATTAAAAGAAAAATGCATATAGGTACCAATGATTACGTAAGCATGGGAGGGGGGGGGAAGAGGTTTGCTTACTTTTGCTGACAAGGGGAAGGAGGGGGTAAATAATTGTAAAAAATCTGCTTACGTAATACTTGAATGGCCCCTAAGGAACTATTTGTACCTATAGATGATTATATAAAACATAGATTACATGGCTGTATACGTATTTCCATTGCTATGTACTTACCTCATTTGGATTAGCTATGAAGGGTTGAGATATATTTTTTTAAATTGAATACTTTCGATTTCAACCCAAGGGTCGCGATGAGTCGCTTTCAACCTGCTATCCAGATAATCAATGACCTACTTTCAGATTATGAGAAATTAAAATATATTTTAGCATTGACTTTGTATGGAATAGTTATTTGTGTCACAAGGGAGCAAAATGATGTATACTCAAGAGCAAAAATAACGCGTCATTTTTCATAGAACCTTGTATGAAAAGTGACCCGTTATTTTTGCTCTTGAGTGTATTTACGAGGATTCAAGTGTTAATTTGTATTAACACTTAGAAAGCCTTGAAGAGAAAAGGCTTTTCGAAATGTTTTTTTTTTTTGCAAATGTAGCTTTTTGAAGTTGATAATTGTAAAATCACGCCATTTTCTATGCTGGTAGGTAGCTCATGTAATTATATTTAGAATTATTTTTTCAAGTTTTTTATTGTTCGGTGTGAAAAGTTGTATGAGCCACTCAGGAGCAAAATTATTTTCATCTTGGGCGTTAACACTTGAATCCCTCGTTACGCTCTGGATTCAATGTAGCGCCTTCGCCGTAAATACATAATTTTGCTCCCTTGTGACACGAATAACTATTGTTATACTTTTCAAGTGCATTGTACACCTACCTAACACTATCCACAATGCAAAATTTCATGTTTGTACGTCTGCTAGAACTAGAAGTACCTACCTTAGAACTTTGATCGGTGAGTCAGTGAATGAGTAAGTGAGAGACAAAATTAAGTAGGTAAATTTGACTTGCAATAATTTTTTAACTACTGGTTCAAATTTAATGTAAAAAAATGACCTGTGTGGCTTCGAGAAAAGAATGGTACGGCCGTGCCTTTTTAGCTCTTTGCCTTGGGGCCCTTGGCGGGCCACTTCCGTGCCCCCAGGTTTGCCATGGTTAAACATGAATTAGTCAGGCCACAATCAATTTTTCGATTAAGGGATACGTTTGTAAGATATTAACATGGACAAACATTATGACATAGGTCCATACTTAGAGGTAAAGCGCTGGCTGTAGGCCAGCATTAGGTACCTATGCTGAGGTGGGACCATTTCGTGACAAGGAACTATGTCCTTATGTTTTTACTTCTTTTTTTGTTATTGTTGTTATGTAATGTACCTATCTAAATTTTTTCCTATCTACCTATTCAGCCTGCGCAACGGTATTGTGATCGAAAAGGTCTCTTTACTAATGAAACGACTTTTAGTAAGGCCCTTATAGTCGTACGTGCGATAAAAAAAGCTTTCTATTAACTAATATAAACGCCTTTACCACAGTAGAAGTAATAGTACTAAGGTGCTAGACATCATAGTACGTCGGCTGCACTGTGGTGGAACGCAGTGACGATAAGAAATTCAGCAGTGTTTTGTTTCTATCCATCAGTCATCGCGTAAGGTGGCGCGGCGCGTGCGCCCTATGTAATTAGAGCTGCCGGTGTTCTTGTGTTTGTGATTTTATCAAGTACCTGTCAACGCCACAAGTTTGGGTAAGTTTTTGTTTCAATTCAACATTATAGTGACTAATTTCCGTGGTATTGTGAGATTTTAATTTGAAACTGGCCATTGGCGACTCTGCCATCTTTTTCTAACCAATATTTTATCAAGTTTTATTTTGTATTTTCGTTTTCTTGATAAACAAATCCCTGACAACACAAAAAAACGCTCTCACTACAAATGCTGAAACGCTGCAGCTGTGACTAACCATCTCGCTTGACCGACAGATTCCCTCCAATTCCGAGACCTCGCCCGAAGCCAATTCTACTCATCGAACATGGCAGACCAATATACAGTCGATTTACTTTCAAAATGGGGCTGCACTGAATTGATTGATACATTTCGAGGTAAGTAAGTATCCGTGTTGAATGTGAGATGGCACTACCTAAGTAAGTACCATAATTTTATACCTAGAGAGCAAAAAAAATGCATCAGATTGGAAATTTGTTTCCATAACTTTTAACACTTAGCAGTAAAAGTATTGTGTTCTTTATTGTGTCTAAGAAAATGTTTCATTTTGTATGGGAATAACAAACATTTTTTTTTCTTGGAATGTGACCCTATTTTTTACATATATGTATATGCCCTCCTGCATTATTTTAAGTAGCATGAGTCGTACGGTATTTACTAACTAAAATAACTGGTGTGTTTTGCATTTTATGTACTCTGGTTTTGTTGCTATTTTTAAGATGCTAGGATTGACGCTGTTGCTTTGGGGCTACTGAAAGAAAATGACATATCATCCTTAATCCCATTAATTGGAGATAGAGTAAAGCTCCAAGCTAACTTGTCTATGTGGAAGGCTGACAATCAACCAGTGAATGTTGGGGTTGGTGGTGTTTCCTTATTTTAGAATAATAAATAAATAACAGGTGTCCACATAAAATATATGTATTATTCTATATCAAAAACTATTATTATCTTATCGATCTACATGCCTGATTGTGGTCTCTATTATTAATTTATTTTCAAGAATAGAATAGAATAACAATGGTGGAAAGATGAAACCTTCAAAGCATAATATTTTGCTTATTTAGAGACATTGTTTCTAAGGATGCATTATTTCAAGTTGCATTAGCTGTCAAACAATAAAATAATGTTATTACCAAAAACACAGTATCTAACTTCTGAAAAAATGTTGTATAAGTGAAATGGCCCCTAAAAAATTCCAAGGAGAAAATATGTTGAAGCGACTCATTTTATAGAATTTATACAGATCTAGAATTTTTAGTTGAAGGCCAAAAAGTAATTAATAAAAAAACCTTTTGTTAGTACTATTAGTTTGTATTTGTGTTTCTCCTTTCCACCGTAATTTTAATTTATTGCCTGTTTCTTGCCTTTAGTTTAATTTGTTTATTATGACTGGTATCGAACCCTGATTGCATGGGCGCAACTTACACAGGACTGGTTTATTATCTAAGGCTGCGTTCGACAATGTTACTCGGGAACTGGAACTCTGGAGTGTAAAAGCTCTCAATCTGTATAATCCAGCTGAGTCGACTTGCGGCCGTCTCCTAGGAGCTGGGCGCAAGTTCATTTGCCTCTGATTATACAATTTGTTACTCTTGAGTAGCATTGTCAAACCCACTTTAAAAATTAAGTATATAATAATAATATGAAGTGTTCTAGTAATATGTTTTTTTTTTAATGTCTAGGACTCTTCACAGTCGCCAGTGTTGATTGGTGAAAGCTTGAACGGAATAATTAATGAATTACAAGGAACTCGGCAGTTTGAAGTTGTGTCTTTCGACGTGCAAGTAGAAGATCCGCCTCAGCCTGACCGAGATAAAGTTAGTAAAAATTTCTTTATGAAACATTTATAATACCCATTTGCACCAACTGTTATGGGGAAGGATAACTTCACTAAACAGGTGTTTATGGGTTGAAAATAGTCCGGCTATTTTAATAAGTATTTATCATTCTTGTTGCATTAATCTGTCTATTTTGGATCGGGGTATACCAGAAGGTCAGGATACGGAACTTAAAATTTACCGTTACTGAGATAATTCGAGGTTATTAAATTATAGTATATTTTCCTTTTTTTAGATAAGGTCCATATTACAAAAAACTCACAGAGGACGGGCTTTACTTATAAGCGAAGGAGCTACTAAGGGCCTCCTGGATTCAAACCAGAGGAAGGAATTGGCGCATTTAATATTAGATTCGGTGTTAGATATAGATCCCAACACCCAGCTCAAGAGGAGTGATTATCAATCATGGCCACGAGGGATTGGAGAACTTTTTGAAAAGGAATCGCCAGTTGTGTACTACGCCGCATATGTTGCTGTATGTGAGCTATATTTTTTTCCTTTTATACCAATTTATACTAGTTACAGTTAGTTAAAATTCTTGTAACTATTGTGACCTACCATATACATATTATAGTCATCGATTTTTGACGCTTTTTGACCTCCCCTATAATTGTATGGCAGGGAGGTTCTTTATATAATGTCGGTACGGTGATCATTATACAGGTTGGTCCAAACACTGACGTAAAAAAAAAATTTGATGCATCACATCCGGGGCTATCCGAATATACCTACCCCATGTATGTTGGCCGATTTTTTGTAGTTTTCGAGTAATTTATTTTAAAAAATTTAATGCTATGTATGTAAGTTGACGGTAGAACATTTGAAAATCTTTTATGAAATATTCTACCTAAGTAAAATTCAAAAAAATAATTACTCGAAAACTACAAAAAAATTGGCCAACATACATGGGGATATATATTCGGATAGTCCCGGATGTGATGTATCAATTTTTTTTTAAGACGTCAGTGTTTGGGCCACCCTGTATAAAGAACCACCTTCCCTTGTAAAAAACTGACGTCAAACAATAGAAATCAATGAGCTCTAATATTTTATGCAACCGTTACATAATGAGGGTCCTTAAAACACGAGTGTGGTTTTCTGAAACAAGCCTTGGCGAGTTTCAAAATTAAATCACACGAGTGTTTTAAGTTTAAGGCCTTATTATGTACAGTTGCATACATTACTTTATCTACACACATATCATAATGCAAATGTGCTCAAAAGGGTGTAATAATGCTGGACATTTCCAACGGTTTCTCAACGCATCAACTAATGACATGTGCGTAGATAAAGAGTATTTGTATTGTTATATGTATTGTATGTACCTCGCCTTCTAATATCTAGTAAAGAATGACAACTTTTCCGGACATTAAAAAAAAAACTAAAAATGACATTATTAATTATTATAAAAATTGCTAATGACCCTTAACATGTTTTATTCTAGGGAGGGCCCTTTCAAGCAAAAAGAAATGCATCCGGTATATTGTATAATACATACCTGAGGAAGAGGAAGCACCTTATCAGAAGAAAAGTAACAGAGCCTTTCCGGAAGCGACGCGCTGCTAGCGAATCCAGTGACCTATCCTCTGATGTAGAATCCGCTCGGCCACAGTGTCCTATTGACTTATCTGTTATTGACGAAAGTAAGATTTTGTTAGACCAATAATTATACTCGTACATATTCAATGTTAATGCTTTTTTCGGTACCTAGTATTCTTCTCTTCCAAAAATGATTTAATATTCAATTTTAATGCTTTTTTCGGTACCTATTCTTCTCTTCCAATTTTGATTTATCATTTCAGGCGAGAGTGATATTGTTGCGGAGGCTAAACTGGTACTTGCGATTGCGATTGCCGTCGAAGGAGCTACATCATGGAAGGAAATTGATAAGTTTTGGGCAATTACGGCGAAGGCGCATCTTGAAAAGCTGTACAACGAAAAGGGCACTCTCCTGGATTATTTAAATGGGTATCAGATACTCAAAGGCTCCAACGGTTACAAACTTCTCATAGCAGACTTCGATCGACTTTATCCCGCTGCGGGCGCAGATATATTGCGTTCCTCCCTACACAACGTCAGTGGCAATATCATTGCTAAAGGAAAGGCATTGCTGTCCTCAACCAAAAACCAGTTCCTGAAATTGGCACTTACGGAATTACTCACCTCCAATGACGGTTAGTTTTACCTTTAAGCTTTTTCCACGTTTTTAATAAGTTACTATCTTGTTTATTTTCTTTCTGTCTGTCGTTCCGGGTAGAATTTTGCAATTCAAATTTCGAGCAATTCCCGGCATCCGAAATTTCACACACCTTTGATTCTGATGACAATGCAATATAGTATATTTATTATCATAATCATCATCATCATCAGCCTATTTTATGTCCCACTGCTGGGCCCAGGCCTCCTCTTAGTGTGAGAGGGCTTGGGCTATAGTTCCCACACGGGCCCAATGTGGATTGGGAACTTCACACACACCATTGAATTGCTTCGCAGGAGTGTGCAGATTTCTTCACGATGTTTTCCTTCACCGGAAAGCTACTACAAATGTAATTTAGCACATGAATTCAGAAAAACTCAAGGGTGCGAACCAGGGCTCGAATCCACGACCCTCTGCTTGAGAGGCCATAGGTCAAACCACTGGACTACCACATTTATTATTATGGTAGATCCAATATGGCCGCCATCGCAAAATGGCGGACTACTTTTTTCTTTAGAACCCCCTCAACATGGGTATCAAATGACAAGTAGACTATAATTAGCCTTGTCATTGTCACATAATTCTAAATGGCGGCCAAAAAAAGATGTCGAAAGACGTCTAAATTAAGCGTGTTTTACTCGAACAGATTTTTATTATAAATATGTACTAAACACTTTTCTTTAACATCTCACCCACCACCATTTATCTTTTCATAACAACCAATTATGTAGTTTATGCCATAATTTTTTTTTCTGCATTGTTTCAGTCGATTCAGAAAATAAACTGGCTGTATGCCTGCTGTTGCTGCCCCTACGTTTCTCTATGTTCTGCTAAACGTGCCTCGAAGTTTGCACAGGCTCGCAGGCTTGCAGAAGACTCGCAGAATAAAATTATCTCGTATGACCGCCTTGGATGTCTTTTTCAAGTCTTTTCCCTTCAAAGGCGTAATGTTCAGTTCTTTTGGTCCTGTATTTTCAGGTGTTGATTGTGTATCTAGTTTTTTATATGTGAAGGTACGTGGTTTTATAAAGTTCGTTTTTATTCTAAAACTTATAACTGATGATAGTGATGATACAATATTTGATATGCGCATTTGAAAACGTGTCTCGTTGAAATTGTGTGTCGCTGGATCCAAATAGATAGATAGTGCTGCGATACTATACTAACACATCAATTCATCATCATCAATTTAAGAGCCCAGCTCTTGTCGGTGAAGTAATCGCCATTCACTTCTTTTTTCTGCCATTGCTTTGAGATCCTGATACGACACTACATTAACCTTCTCCTTTGCTTGGTCCATAAATGCACGTCTCGGCCTTCTTCTGCCTCCTCTTCCTTCTATTTTCCCTTCTATCCAAGGTTTTTATGTAATCGTCATTTCGTATCAGGTGCCCCAGCACACTTCCTCTTCTATTCTCAATCGTCCTCAGCAGGGATCTCTTTTCCCCCACCAAATTCAAAACTTCATTTGTTCTTCTCTCTGTCCAGCTTATCCTCTCCATCCTCCGCCAACACCACATCTCAAATGCGCTCAAACTCTCCCTTTCCCGCTGGGTCAATGTCAGGTGTAAGTCTTAATAAGACGTTTCCTGATGTTTCCGGATATATTAGCTTTAAGAAGTTTTTTTTTTGCCATTGAACGCTTTTTTTGGCCATAACACATTTCCAAATGCATGCATAAAATATTGCATCATCTCATCAGTTACAAAAGTATTTAACACAGATGTACTTATTCACGTCTGGAATTCACACACTGTATTTATAGACATACAGCGTGTGAATTCCAGACGACTATTATCAATCACTTGATAGATTTAAGTGGTGTTAACAGTTTTAGCAAATAATTACAAAAAATGAATACCCTTGTTAACAGATAGAAATTAATGTTTAAAACTAATGTTAATGTTAATGTGAATAGCGCACTTTTTCCGAGTTCTTATAATAAAGTAGGTAATAGCTCTTGCAATTCACGAAGACAAATGTTAGAACACTTATTGCTATGACCATAAAGCCTAATTTAAATAAATCCACTCGCCTTCCAAGTAAATTCCAAGAGCTATCTCTGGTTAATGGCGGTAACTGACGTATATATTTTTTAAATTAGGAGCGCATTATTCACATTATCGTGTCAAATTAACATAGCTCTTACTGCCCAGTTATGAGATTGTAGATGCTAGTAAAAAAAATGTGCATAAAAAGAGTATTTTAAAACTGAAGTGTTTTTGGTCCTGTATTTTCAGGCGTTGATTGTGTATCTAGTTTCTTATATTATGTGATCAAAGTTCGTTCACCTTTGTAAAATTGTCATTTGTTACGTAGTATATATATCAAAATTTACATGATTTTTCAGTGTCATGTACAACTTGTGTACTTATCTAAGTATAGTTTCATGCAAGTAAATAAGTAAATATAATAAAGATTTTCATTTCTTTAACTATAATAATAGTTTCATTGCGATACGACCATATCTTTTCTACGATACGATATAACGAAGTATATAGTTGGTGTAACAGAACACCCCAATAATATTTAAAGGGGTCAATGTACTCATAATATACGAACATCTTTTACTATTAGACCAACTACAGAAGCGCAAAAAAATATAAGCCATTCCATAGAAAAGTTCATATTATTATCTACCTACTAGCTAAGCTAGACCAAAATGTATAGTATATGCTGTTATTTCTTATTGAATTGCTTTGTTAATTGTTGCTTTATTTATTGCAGAATCTTACAAGGACAGGAGAACAGCTTTCTGAAGACAGCAGGCAACGCTGTTCACTAAAGGCATGGTTGACGGCTCTGCTATCATGAAGTTCATGTGAAGGATGTTGGGCCGCTGCTCGCTCCCGCCTACCATTACGGTGGTGATGGTGGTGCAATCTATTGGTGACAATGCGCGTAACATATGTATTTCCTATAGTAACGAACGGCATGCAATTCTTTTCAAATAACGAACAGAACACTTACGGGCATAACAAAATTATTTATGATCTCTACACTTTATCTTCCATTACCTCTTGGATGGACTTCTCTAACTGGTCACTTATAACCTTAAGGAAGTTGTGTATTTAAAGTTTTAAGAGAACATTATAATTTTTTATGCTCATAAAGTGCTAGCTTTTTAGAAAAGAACCAAAGGACATTCCTCTTAACGAAAATATATCAATAGCGTACATTGTCACCAACAGATCACGTTCCTTTAGGTGGAATGTACATCTTAACTCGCTGCAATTATGTTTTTGTACATTTAACGGCCTAATCGCATTAAAAATGCGTAATTCAAATGCTATTCGGCCGTCAAGAGTACGAAGACATTATTGCGGCGCGTTTCGGTGCACGTTCACCTTTAGCAGCCCAATGCCCTTAATATGAACTATATGATAGTAAAGCAAGTTCATCAGGCCTTCAGGGAACAGCGTTACCAGCCGTTAGAAGGCTATTTTCCCAGTCTTTACAAAACGTTTCTGCTCGTAAATAAAGCACAATATACCTTACCATACGGTTTATCCAACCGTATGAAGGTAAATAGCGATTTAGTGGACATGTTATTAAGCAGTAATGAATGATTAGAAAAGCCCTAAAGTAGGACGGAAACGCTTGACGAGTAGGTTAAACCACAGTAAGGAAAGACGTAAAACGCCTTACTAGAAGTCAATTACGACTTACCAAATAGTAAATAACGTTACAAACGCTTAGTTAATAGGTGAAACCACGGTAAAGAAAGACTTAAAACGCCTTACTAGAAGTCAATTATGACTTACGAAGTAGTAAATAACGTTAAAAACGCTTAGTGGATAGGTGAAACCACAATAAGGAAAGACTTAAAACGCCTTACTAGAAGTCAATTATGACTTACTAAATAGTAAATAACGTTAAAAACGCTTAGTAGATAGGTGAAACCACAGTAAGGAAAGACGTAAAACGCCTTACTAGAAGTCAATTATGACTTTCTTAATAGTAAATAACGTTAAAAACGCTTAGTGGATAGGTGAAACCACAGTAAGTAAAGGCGTAAAACGGCTTACTAGAAGTCAATTATGACTTACTAAATAATAAATAACGTTAAAAACGCTTAGTGGATAGGTGAAACCACAGTAAGTAAAGGCGTAAAATGCCTAACTAGAAGTCAATTATGACTTACTAAATAGTAAATAACGTTAAAAACTCTTAGTGGATAGGTGAAACCACATTAAGGAAAGACGTAAAACGCCTTACTAGAAGTCAATTATGACTTACTAAATAGTAAATAACGTTAAAAACGCTTAGTAGATAGCTGAAACCACAGTAAGGAAAGACGTAAAACGCCTTAATAGAAGTCAATTTTGACTTACTTAATAGTAAATAACGTTAAAAACGCTTAGTAGGTAGCTGAAACCACAGTAAGGAAAGACGTAAAACGCCTTACTAGAAGTCAATTTTGACTTACTTAATAGTAAATAACGTTAAAAACGCTTAGTAGGTAGATGAAACCACGGTAAGGAAAGACGTAAAACGCCTTACTAGAAGTCAATTGTGTCTTACCAAAATGTAAATAACTATAAAAAAGGCCTTAAAGTAGGTCAGAAAAGCTTGACAAGTAAATTTAAAATGCTCGGAAGATAGGTGAAACCACAGTAAGGAAAGACGTAAAACGCCTTACTAGAAGTTGGAAATCATCGTCAGTCCGTCGATTTCTAACTGACTTACCACGTTTATCGCTGTTTAATTAAGGTCAATCTGTTTAATATTACGTTTAAAACATACGTTTAAGAGCCATTGTGATTGTGTTCATTGCGCCTTACGCTTAAGTCATATAACGCCTTCAACCTTGTAAGGCGTTTTTGTTCATATGACTCGTAGTCGGTATTTTGCCTTCATTCCCACTAAATCGGCCGTAATTAGGATGCTTTCAGCTTTACATTTTTCTCAGTGTAGTTTCGGCCGCAGTTCGATTTATTACACTGCAACCAACAATGCGTGTAAAAGGGTTTTTGTTTTTTTTTTTCATACAGTGAAAAACGTCATTGTTAAAATAAAAATGATACTTCATGAAGTGATAATTATCTTTTCTAAGTCTTATGTTTTTTTTTTCATAAGATGGACCACGGAAAATCTAGAACGTTCAGGTGGCTAAAAAGGTTTCTCTACAAAAAAGTCATAATATCCATCGAAACTTCTCTCTGAACTGGCAACTAAACTACGAAAAAGCTTGTTCCTCGCGTCGCTTTGACTCGTTGTCGCGAAATACTTTTTATATTCGCCTATGGTTGGGAAAAACACGCTTCCAAACAAGGCTTTGAATGAACGCGCAACTTGAAACAAAATCACGTTTAACGGGAACCCGGAAAATATGGCCGTTCCAACCTTAACTTTACGAAAAGGCTCGCTTTTACTTCCGCATCGCTCGCAATTTAGACCCTTTGCAGAACCGCAAGAGGTCTAAATTAAAGACGGTATTAAAGTGGAAATAAATCGCTTGTAAATGATCGTTCATTTATTAAAAGTGCTGACTACACCCCAAGGGTTGACGTGTCAACGGTTTCCGGCGACCGGACTTTTCTTACATGGCAACACCATTGTGCTTCGAAGAAAAATTACCTAATTGTTTGTTTAGTCCAGTAGTTCCCAAAGTGGTCCAGGTGGACCCCCAGGGGTCCACGGAAGACTCGACGGGGGTCTACGTTGGGCGTGACCAAAAATGGGGGTCCACAATCGCAAGCGGGGGTGCATGAAAATTGAATAAAATTTGTGAGAATTGATTGGTTCTTGTGCTGTGAGTCATTGTTGATTTCAAGAAAGTAAAGTAGGATGGAGTCACTCGCAGCACAAAAATATAATTTAATTGAAAATTTGTTTAGTCGACTTTATTTTCAAATAATTAACCCTATCAAGCAATCAATTCTAACCAATTTGTTCGAAAACTGTTAATTTACCGTTGAAACTCAGCAACAACGCAAGTTTCCATAGATTATAGAGCTAATCTTAATTTTTTTTTCGAGATTTATTTTAGAAATTAGTGGTAATGTAGCTGCAGGGGGGTCCACCGAATCCAGTAAAATTTTGAAAGTGGTCTATGGAACAAAAGAGTTTGGGAACCTCTGGTTTAGTCTGTGGAGCACGGGAACTTTTAAAAAGAAAGTGACGTGTAGTGGCCGGTTTCTTAAAGGTACAATTTTACACGTCTGAACTAGCAACACTGATCAAAAACCCAAACACTGATTGGTTAATTGAACTAATATCGCTCGCTAGTTAAGGCTTGTGAATTGTGTCTTTTAGCTTCGAGAAATGGCTTCTGATGATGATTGAATCTAACTAATATTATAAATGCGAAAGTATGGATGGATGGATGGATGTTTGTTTGTTACTCAATCACGCCAGAACGGCCCCATCTGGATGAAATTCGGCACATAGATAGAGAAAAGTCTGGAATAGGCTACTTTTTATCCCGGAAAATTGCTTAGTTCCCGCGGGATAGCGATAAACGAATTCTTTGCAGACGAAGTCGCTGGCAACAGCTAGTAAATTATAAATTTCATCATGATTGTTTTCTGTACCACTGTGCAATTTTAAGTGTTTATTATTTGGCCAGTAAAGCAAAGACCAAAATAGAAAACAAAATAACATGAACACGTGTTGTGGCTTTTGTCCTACCTAACAAAGATTTAACCGCGCACAGACGGTTTTCCTCTGCCCTGGAAAAACAAAAAATAATCCATCAAAACATTTCTCAACATTTTATAAATACTTAAAATAGCGGCAAAATTAAATGAAACAATTTATCAAAAAATGCAATATGTCAGTGTCCCCTGTTAAATATTCTGCGAAATGAACCGTCCCAAAGTAAAATAATGTAATGGTCTATGTAGATTTTTTCCTGGAAATTCACAAAATTTCCACAAACCAACCGTTTGTCAACAAAGTTTGGTTTGGAGTAGGTAGGTAATACTCGAAACAGGCATATTCCGAAACGTTCGAGATGATATTGAACTATGAATTTTGACCTTACACTTGAACTTTACTATCTTATTGAAACCTTGAAAAAAGGTTTAAGTATTTCTAGATTTGTAATTATATAATAACATTCCATTGCGAATTTAAAGACTTGAGTGACATTCATTATTATAAGTATTATTTTTTATTCAAAAACGACAACAAAACATTTTACCCGATCAAAACGCAGAAAATTTGAATGTGTTGAACCAAAACTTTGTCCACAGAAATAAAGGCACACAAAAATAATAATGCACGATAATGATACTTTATTTGTCTCAAGATGACTTACAGTAAATACTGAAGGCAAATATTAGCAATAAATATGGCTACACGGGCACGCGACTGGCTTATTTAGAATTTAATGAGGCTCGTCTGCTTGGCTGAATTTGATAGAAAAATACGACCTCATTTTAAGATATATTATCTAACTTATTTTCACAATTTCTTTCGGAGGTAATGGAATATTTTTTGTTAAATAGGTACTTTTAAATTATGAATTACAATTTACGAAATAAAACTAATTTTCAAGTCAATTCGACTACTGAAAATGGGGGAAATTTTAAATTGCCAAATTTGACTTAAACAAACCTACAAAGCATGTAATAATTCCTAACTAATCCTGACGTAATATTATAAATAATATGAATGTGTTTGAGACTCAGAAAATGATATAGTTTGCGCTAAACAAATTTTCCGCAGAAAAATTCGCTGGCAGCACCAAGTAATAGATAAAAAAAAACAAAAGCTTTAAAGGCAGTGTGCATATAATAAAAAAAAACCTGGAACAAGAAAGCAAGGACGTAACAGAATAAGGAGGCAAGGATTTTCATCTCATCCCGTAAGAAAGGTCAGGCGTAACTCGAGACCATTCAAAGTTAATCCGTGCCCACCCCCGATTGAGTGGCTGGAGTTCCAACAAACGAGATCCGCGTTTGAAAAATTCAAGCTCTCCCGCCACCTGTGATTGCTCCAATTGTTTACTTTTGCGAGTCACCAGAACGATTGTTTGACTAACTCGCCTAAAATATTCGAATTTCGCCATGCTTCCACGATGCCAGAGAAGCTTTAAAGTGTACACAACTACAATTAAGGTGACATTTTAGAAGCTTGTTGTTCGCATTCATATTATTGAATAGATATATGTTTACGTCCCACAAGAATCTATTCAGGAATACGTCAATGCTGCATGCATGCCAATTTCGTCAAATTAATGTAAATAACCGGATTACTAACGTTTTATTGCGTCGGAAAAGGTCCGACAGTTTCGAATCATCCGAGATTCTTAAATCATGGTGCGACGGGGGCCAAGGCGCGACGGGCTCTCAGTACGTAATAAAACGTGAGTAATCCGGTTATTTACATTAATATGTCTGACCCTCACGGTAGTTTTATTAAAATTAGTGGTTGCGTTAAGAAGTCCTACTAATGATGTGAAGGCATATTAAGATATATGTACGGAGGTTTCTTGATCTTTCACGCCAGAACAGCTGAGGGCCGTACCATGACGTATGCGTTTCAGTTTAGGTCCGCTCGCTGTCAGATTCATACTAAAAGTGACAGCTAAAACTTGAACTGCGTCGGAATTAGGACGTCATGGTAAGGCCCCAGATCTAAAAGTTTGACACAGTATAGATCATTGTCTGAGCACATTGGCTATTTTTTCCCCAAAAATTGCGTAGCTCTCCCGGACTACTATAAACTAATTCACAGACGAATATAACTTTAGTTAGGACCAAAGACTCAAAAAAAACCAGACCCCTATTTCTACAACTCGATTCGAAATGCAATGCGTATTCACTATTCAATATGAAGCCAACCGGCGTAGATTCTTGTCGAGTTTGTGTAAAAGTTGTCACATGTCACTGACAACTGTCGGTTTGGTGAAATAATTGTAATCTAGACTTCCCAAAAACATGTTCGAAACCCTTGAACCGACAAGGAAAAGCAATTACAGCGAATCAACGGAGGTGAGCCCACCTCGGCCAACTTTTAATGGCAAAGTTTGATTCAATTTTAAGAGCATATCTTTCGCGGACAATGGACTGTGCGGGATGAATGGGTTCGTTAGACTGCGGTGGCTGGGCTATGGACCGCGCTGTGGCTGAGAGGATGCGGTATTATAGGCAGGTAACTATTAAATATTTAAAAAAAAACTTATAGCTTAAGAAACAACGAAACAACCTACAAAAAGTGAAATTAAAAAACACACAGGCATTGACGTCGAACTTCTAACAACCCGTTTTGCATGGGGTGATAAAAATAAGAAACGCCGTCTCTCACACATTCTTCATACACACAAAAATCACGTCTTTATCCCTTACGGGGTAGACAGGTGACAAGATCTAGTCTAGTGGAGATTGCTTCGATCGATTGTCTACCTTGTTTTCAGGGTTCCGTACCCAAAGGGTACTCTATTAATTACTAAGACTTAGCTGTCCGTCTTTCTGTCGATCTGTTCGTCTGTCACCAGGCTGTATCTCATAAACCGTGATTGCTAGACAGTTGAAATTTTCACAGATGATGTATTTCTGTTGCCGCTATAACAACAAATACTAAAAACAGTATATTTTTATGTCTGTCTGTTTTTGTATAAAATATCTCACACTGCCTACATTTTGCTTAGGAGGTATACATATAGGGCTCTGATAACACTGGATTTCATATTCACTTGCCGAATTTGTAGGGAACCGTCGGCGCGCGAGTTCGACTCGCACTTGGCCTATTTTTATTTCTGTTTATTGTATGGACTTGTGGTGTTCAATAAAGAATATTTGTATTGTATTGTATTGTTTTTGCAAGTGTTTTAGGTCTAAAGTCTTTCCCCCTTATTCATAAACGCTCTAGGCTTCTGCTAACTTAGCAATCGTTTGTCCTTATCTGTCACTTTGACATTTACCTTTCACAGATAAGGACAAACGATTGCTAAGTCAGCAGAAGCCTAGAGCGTTTATGAATAAGGGGTTTAAGTTTATGAATAAGTTTTACGCCGCATTCTGCGCTTAATAACTCCAGTCTAGCCTTCTTTCCCGCATCGGACCAAGTTAAATTGATCATTCAAAACTCATATAAAGCCATCTAGAAATGTTTGGGAGGGACCTTGAATCGCGAAGATCGATTGAATTTTTTCATCCAAACCTTTCCATTTGTACCTAATGTTGCCGACTTTCCGACAGAGGATTGATTTTTATAAGTGCCTGCGTTCTGCGATAAAGAATGGGGTAATGATTTCACAGATCCCTTGAAAAGGCCTTTTGTTACTCATAAAATGCCATAATATGCATGCAAATATGCAATAAAGGCCGAAATAAGCACTAAAAGTTGTCGATATGGCCAAAATATTCACAATCCAAATTTAAAAAAAAATCTTTTTAATATAGGTAGTTAACGAGGGGGATTAATTCCAATAAATTCGACGCAAAAGTTCAGATCATAAACTGTCGACCGCAACCATACCATGCAAGCATAAAACACAGGTCATTTACAATTTAAGCGATAGGCATAGGGATTTCTTCTACTGGAGCCACGCCGCGCGTACAAGCTAGCTGATGGTAAACAATCAGAGAGAGATAGAGAAATAAACATTTACTGTACTTACAATCACAATCACAACTGTCCATAGGGCCACAGCTGCTAAAGTGTTTGTAGGCCGCTAGATAGACCGACAATCTGGTAAAGATTACGGGCAGCCATTGGTTGCGGGTGCACCAAATCAATCGTCGTGGAGATCCTTGACGTGACGGCTGGTGAAGGCTTTATGTCCAGCAATGGACCTCTCCCCGGCGCTGATATATGTTCATGATGATACAAACACGGACATAAATAACGTCTTTACGTCACAAGACCTAAGGCCACGTTTATCTTGATTGTGGGCGTCAAATTCATACAGGTGGAAAGTGGAATCAGAATAGTGATGAGTTGCTAGCCGGCGCCTACAACATGATTATGATCTGCGCCGATTCCCTCGATGGGCTTTTACCATCTGCACGGGAAGAGAAGCAACTTGTACATTTTGTGAGTCATCGTCATCATTGTATCATAAATGACTGCATAAATAACCGCAACAAAGGAGGGATTATCAATGCATTGCGAACCAAGAGGGCTGAACTAGTCTCATGTGCAATTTCCCTGTCTTCCTACTCTCGCCACTGGAACACGACAATGCAAGCTCTGGCGTTTAGCGGTAGAATTAGTAAATAAGATGGTGAAATATTATAAACGGGATGTGAACCACGATTACCTTTATTGAGCACCCGATATTTCGACGCAGTTGCATGCATCATGATCACGGGTAGACTGGCCTACCCGAATGAACTTAACCGTGAATCATTAAAAACTCTTATAATAAGATGGTGGTTGCGTTTGATGGTGGATTCGGAAGAACCCTGCCTAGTCAAGAGAGTATAACGAAGAATAGTGCTGGCTACCATAACATTATTTCTTCGTCCATTTTTAATAAAACGTTCAAGTTGTGATTTATCGTACAGTATTGTAAAGCCAGCGCTACACCGCGACGGCTGAGAGCAGGTGCACAATATCCGGTACTGCACATTGCACATTTGCAGTCGTAAGAGTATTTGCAGCGCTACGGGGGAAGCTGCTGAAAAAAATATCGATTTAGCCGCTAAATTGGGTCCAAAGCTTTTAATCAAATGAATCAAGAATGAATCAAGATTTTTCATAATTATTTTTAAGTTCTAAGAGTACCTTTTTGTATTTTTTAACACATAATTTTTGGATTCTAAAATTACGATGAGGCTTGAACCGTGATTGTTTTTTAATTGTGTCAAATTAAGGGGCATTTAGGCATTACTAAAGTCCAGTTTTAGGTACTTGTTTACATTAAATGGAGATGTGACTTTTTCGAACAAGATGGCTACCATGACAACAAGCTCTTGGCAAATTTCAAATGTGATTCCGTACATAAATTACAATAAAATCAAAAGCCGAGTACTCATTAGCTATCTGTAACCTTAACTGTTGCACGTTACTGTAACCACAAACCCTAGTTCACACTGGTGACTCGTGAGCTCGGCTAAAGTTTCCGAGTTCGAACCCAACTACGCTAACACTGCTTTTTGAGCTTTCAGTGAAGTCAATCACACACCTCTTACATTCTGAGGGGAGGTGATAAGTAATAGAGAAATGCTTACAACGCTGTGTTTAAATTAAATATTATTTTGTAGCCTTTACATGCATCGTCATTCATTTTAATAGTCGTTTGACTTGCAAGATGTGGCCCAGACATTAATAACACTGCAAGTTTTTATAAAAGCTTGTAATAACTATACTTAGCTGAATTTTAATTTAGATAATTTTCTTAAAACGTATTGTTTAATAAACCAATTTTATCTAAGCATACATGAATAATCTAATCTAAAAACAATAGGTATAATATATGGGCTTCTTCATGGACCCCATTTGACGGGCAACGGGCTAGCACTAGCGCAGTGACGTTCTTTAATTTCTTTAATTTTAATTTAGATGTAGAGCCTGATGAAGGAACACATCCTAATGTATTTATAATAAATATGCTTTTATCCAAACCGGGGATCCAAAATGTCCGTAATATTCTGAAGGTCACATGGAATAACCTTTTCCCCACACGGAGCGGTACTGAATAAATTTTGTTTTGGTGATCAAAGGAAAATAATTCATTCGCAGTTTCTGTTTTCGAACAAACTTTATACTGAAATAATCCAATTGGAATTTATTAATTCAACTGGAAAAAGACGAAGTATCTTGGAGATTTTTTTTAATAAATATTTTTAAAAAAGAATTGAAAAAAAGCGTCTTAGCTAGACAACGTAATAATGGTGTTAATAGAGCTGAGTCGTTGAGCGCTTTTTCGAAAACGAAACGGTTACGAACAAACGAACGGACGGAACGGTTTTTGGTTAACAAGAAAGCGTTCCAGGAAACGCTTTTTTGTCACCAAGTGGATTTTGTTCGATTCGTTCTCGCTACGGATGTACGAAAAAGAAAGTTACAAGTGCACCAGCATATGTATATGCCTGTCAAAACTGTATCAGTCAGTACCAAGTCGGTATAAATGGTCCTACGTTTAGTTTAAATTTTAAAAAACTTGGTCCGTCCGCTTTGTTTATAGATAAGAGTTTTAATGAAAATTGTGGAGATCATGGCAAGAAAGCGTCCGTTGGTTTCCTACTGAAAACGCTTTCTCATAACTGTTATCAAAAATAACGCCCAAGCCGCAGGCGATAATCGTGTTTTAAAACAGTTCTTTAGCGTGATTTTTTCACTTACAAAGTAAGGCTAAGAGTTTTCTTTACAAAAGAGGCACTACAATTCCTATTTATAAAAAATATATAAACTTTATACACATATATACATACATTCCGTCACGCCTCTTTCCCACAGGGGTAGGCAGAGACTACTTTGTTCCACTTGCTACGATCCTGACATAGCACTTTCGCTTCATCCACTTTCATCAATCTTTTCATACATGCTCGTCGATTTCGGGTACTCTTGACCTGACCTTTTTCCAAAACTTTATACACAATCCAAATATTATTATCGTATGGCTTTATTTTCAGAAGTACAATATAAATTAAAATTACAATGTCAAATTACAAAGATAAAAACAGTCATGCTTCACAGTTGAATGTCTAGGTTTGATAGCCATACCCTGGCATCCTCAGTAAGCGCGTGCAGATCACGTATCTCTCCCGTAAAGCGTCTTCCAGGACATTCCTCCACAATATGGGCAGTAGTCTGTTCAGGTGCACCACAGTCGCAGCTCGGGGAGGATTTGTAGCCCCACTTGTGGAGACAATCCAAATATATAAACTTTCACACCTTCAAGTCCACCAGAGACACCAGGAAATACCACAACAAACAAACATATTATATTATAGAAAGTCAAAAGCAAGTAATAAAAGCTTGTAAAAACTGGGTAAACAATAGCATAGTATCAATGCTATAAAAAGATTCTGTCGAGAAATGTTACAATTTTGGGCATTAATTCCGGAGTAAAATGAACTTCGAGCCAATGGAAGTTCTCAACGGCTCTTCAATCATTCCGAACGCAAAGGGAAAACTGAAAGGTTCTAGAAACTTCACGAGTGCCTCTATACGGGGTTGTGAAAAACAACTTTGCAAGGGGGTCTTATCGAGCTTATTTTAATTTACGCCGCACCAAAGTTATGCCATTAGTGCGGGCCGAGATTAAAAGCATTCATAATTATTTTAAATTGAGGTGCGCTCTGTAGGTGTTGTAATGATAGATACTTAAACGCCGGTTAAATTTGAGTTTGTAAAAACTTAATGAGTTTTCCATTTTCAGTCTAGTGCAAATCCATTAGTTTCTTGTAGAGATACCTAGACGAGTAGATTTTGTTTTTATATGTATGATGACTTAGAAATTGCTGTTGTGTGTTTGTGATAAAATATTGGATACCTACCTTATTATTATAGCGATAACATTATTGTAGGTACACACAATTCCATACATTTTGACACAACTAAATCGAGTTTAACTCTAAAATTTAGAGTCTAAATCAAGATTCATTTTTTTACAGCAACTGGCCATTAATTATTTCTTTAAAGAAACAAATTGAATTTTAAATTCAAAAAGCTATAATTTACTAGATTCTGAACTGAATTTTTAATAAGCGAAATAAAACTGGAAAGCTTACTGAATTGAGAGACTTTTAAATTTATGCGCTTATTCCATTTCAGTCTACTACATTCACGAGCAAAAAAAATGTTAATCAACTTTTTTGCCAACTATACTTTTTGTTGACTGTACTTGCATTGTCATCCATCCTATATAATTTGTACTTACCAAATTTCAAGGCAATCCAGCCACCAGAAGTGGTTCGAATTTGGCTTGCAAGTTTCACCCAAACAACAATTGTGTTTTAATTCCGACACAGTTCTGGTTTTAGCTGTTTTTTTTTTTTTTTTTTTTTTTTTAGTATAGATCTGACAGAGAGCGAAGTTAAACTGAATCGGAATTGAATTGCATTAAGACGTCATGGTAAGGCCCCAGATAAAGTTAGTGAAAACTTCAAAAATTCTGAGTGTGGTCCAGTCTTATAAATTTTTTTTTTATGTGAATAGGAAGGCAAACGAGCAAGTGGGTCACCTGATGGTGAGCGATCACCACTGCCCATAGACACCCGCAACCCCGGAGGGATTGCAGATGCGTTGCCAACCTAGAGGGCTAAGATGAAATGCCTCTTGTGCCCGTAATTTCCCCGGCTGTCTTACTCTCCACACCGGAACACAGCAGTGCAAGCACTGCTGCTTAGCGGCAGGATTAGCGAGTAAGATGGCGGTAGCTATCCGGACGGACCAACAAGGCCCTACCACCCGCAAATTATTTTTTATTGATGTTGCAGCATTCAAAATACAATCCGTTCGTTGACGGAATGCTTTATTCGTTTTCAAAGTATTGTTAGTCCGAGCGCCAGATTTATCGCAGCTCGAATTGTACACTCATAAAATATTATTAAGCCTTTAAAAATTGTTTCGTTCTTTTAACACGTCGCGTTCGAATATAGAATTTAATCCAAAATAAATTTGAATTGTTAGGCTCTTCGTTGCCATTGCCTTTGGTTCCTTTTAGACTCAAAATTGACTTAATTTTTATACACGCTTTTGTAATTTGCGTCATGAGCTAAAATGGTATTTTTTGTTATCAAAATGGCGTCCATATTAGCTTTAAGTAAAGACTAGTTGTTGAGCCACGATAGAACCTTGTCGCAAAATGTCAATCTCAAAATATTATTGAAATTGTTTGCTGACTTGGCGTTACTTCTTCTATATCGTTACTCAATCAAAAGATACAGTAATTATAAAAGCTCTTAATACTTAAGGCACTTGTCCCACCGCGGACGAGTAGCGAGAAGCGAGTGTATTTTAGTATGGAACTTTTGTCGCCCGGCGACTAAAGCGACAAAATTTCCATACTAAAAAACCCTCGCTTCTCGCTACTCGCCGGCGGTGGGACAAGTGCCTAAAGGTTTAAATTTTACATAATATCGTATGTCTACGTATATACCAATATCAAATTACCTCACACTGCCTACATTTTGCTTAGGATCAGGGCTCTGCTAACACTAGATGTTATACATTATACACTTACCAAATTCGTCCGGAACCCTCGGTGCGCGAGCCCGATTCACACATGGCCGGTTTTGAACTAAAATTGTACAATAATATAATCATTTGCCAGTAACAGCGAAAACCTTTATTAAATACATTCAGGTATTGTGTAGTATAATTTTCTCTGATTAGCATATTAATAGCGGACACGTAGATACTGACCAACACGCCTTTGTAATGGCCGCCATATTTGTATCACGAATGCTTGGAATCGTTTAACCTTTTAATTTTATTGAACAATATTTAATAACGTGTTTTTTTTATGAGATAAAGTGGAAAAAAGTGAGTGGGCGACAGTCATGTGCTGGACCGTCTAAGGCACACATTCATAACAAAAGCCCCAGTGTGTGTGGGGCGCTTTACCCATTTTTGACGATGGCAACTCGTACTACCTTTCTTCGGCTGAAGAGCCCACAACGCACACAACACAACACACACAACGCTAGAAATAAATTTAAAAAAAAACTACTCTTCTGACTTTTAGCCCTGTAACAATAATTATGGTTGACTTCTCTGCAATTCATTTTCAATGTATCTATTATTACCTAAGTTAAAGTTTAATACCTAATATGACAAATATTATGGTGTCTTTAATCTTAGGATTATAAGCGTCTCGATACGAATGTTATCGACATTTCATTTCTCTCCTTTGCTGCAAACATCCCAACTCCACTCGATCCACGCCGACCGGGACCTCTAACAACCTGGGGCCTTACCATAACGTATTAATGCGATTCAGTTTAGTTCGCTCGCTGTCAGATTCATACTTAAAGTGACAGCTAAAACTTGAACGAGTCGGAATTAGGACGTCATGGTAAGGCCCCTGATAGTAGGTAAAGCAGCGCAACAACAATCCGAGGGTGGTGAAATAAGGAATGTCTCAGATCGAAGGAACTTGTCGCACGAGCCAAAGGCGAGGGCGATAAACATGCGGGGCTTTCTTTATCACCGCCCGTAGGCCGCTTTATACACAATTTTACGTCTTCCTCTAGCCAGGAAGTGAAAACTTCGCTCGCGTAGCAGGCGGTACTAAATTAGCCCGGGCGACGTAAAAGTGCTTACTGTAAGGTTTTCGGTCACAAAATACGGTCTATCAAAATGTCAAATACTATGAGAACAGTTTATTGCCGTTTCGATCCGCAAGTGGCGCTGCCAATTATTCCATAGTTAACGAAAACTTGACACTACCTAGAGGCTCAGATGTGTTGCCAGCCTAGGCTAGGATAGAATACCTTGTTTACAAAAGCGTTCAAATGGATTGGAGCGGAATAAATAAATTCGCCCGCCAGGCTGTCATTTTCCCGCCTATTCGTTGGAGTTCGTGAGACACGCGAGCTAACTATCAAATTTACGGTACTAATTAAAAGACGCACTAATGGGCGCGACTGTAGGGTTGAACCGGTAAATGAGCGTTAACATCGTCAAATTGAGCGATAAAAGTGATTTGAGACTTAATGAGAAATTTTTGAGTTGAACCTTAATACATATAATATATACATAAATCACGTAATGTGTCCCTGACTGGGTAGACAGAGCCCTTAAGGCATAGGCTAAGGTTACTTTATAACAAGACCTAAAGGCCACGCGTGTAGTATGGTTGTGGGCGTATATACTTCATTTAATTTAGGATGAGAAACATTATATTGCGGCTCGTGAACTGTAATCTCTTTACGATTTGTACTAGAGTAACAATTGACGCCACGCAAATAAAGTGGCATTAAAACAATTTTATTTTGCGGCTGCCAAACTATTGCACTGTACTGTTTGCTAGGTAAGAAATAGTTGACCAGCCGCAATATAATGTTATTGTGGTTTCTCATTCTAAATTAAATGAAGTATAGGTGGAAAGGAGAATCAAAATAGTGATGGGTTGCTAGCCGCATCGCCTATAACCATGATGCCTAGGTGCTGGTGCACAGTGGTGTAGGAACTGGTGCGTTTTTTTCTTTGCTTCGAGACCAGCATGGAAGGAAATTCAAAAATATTAATGAAATCATAGAGTTATAAGATACTTGTAGTTAGTGTCCGACCGAAGTTTCGGTTTCGGTTTCGGCCAATTTCGGCCAAAAAAGTGATTTCGGCCGAAGTTTCGGTTTCGGCCGGGCCGAAATGACTTCGCGGCCTTTCGCGGGTCTCGCATCGGGAGCGCTCGGCTTAATTCGGGCACGCTCTGCCGGGTAGGTATAGGTAATGCATTGGCGGTCGGCCCAGCTGGGACCAGCGACAGTAGTACCTATGCATGCAGTTTTTTTATTTGGTTAACAAAATAGTAACTGTTCTCATATGAGAAATCCTTGCAATAACCTTTTAATTACGATTTGTACAGTAATTTTGAATATATTGTTTGATATGATACGTCTTCAAAAATTTCGGTTTCGGTTTCGGTTTCGGCTAAAAATCGTGTTTCGGTCGGACACTAACTTGTTATGAATTATGTCGTGAGGTGTGAGGTACTATCAAGTATGAGGGTGCGACCAAACCGCCGCGTATACGCAGTGACGCGTCGTAGGCGTCATGTTTTCTCGCCGTTTCTTCATACATTTTGTTGCGATTCCGTAACGTCACCGTTTTTTAAGCGGCGGTGTGGTCGCACCCTGATCCTGCAACATTCTAGTGGATGTGATACTAAAAGCATTCAATGCAGTGGTTGTGTGTGTGTGCGAGTTTAGATGAAATTGGTTTGTTTACTAAGACGTTCCAGAATCCGAAATACGGAGATTCGCCGAACTAGAGTCACCGACATTGCTCGAAGAGTATGTACGTTGAAGTGGCAATGGGCAGGCCACATCGCTCGTAGAACAGACAACCGTTCGGGGAGAAAAGTTCTCGAGTGGCGAGTGGAATGGAAGACGCAGTGTTGGCAGGCCTCCCACTACGTGGACCAACGACATCGTGAAAGTTGCGGGAAACCGGTGGATGCAGGTGGCGAGTTGTCCTTCATTATGGTGTGCTAAGGGGGAGGCCTTTGTTCAGCAGTGGACGTCTTCAGGCTGATGATGATGATGGTTACTAAGACGTTAAAATGCTTTGGAATGGACTGTAGTCATTACTTGTGTGAGAGGGGCGGTATAACACGAACTTCGAAAATCAGCTTTTAAAAATTCGATGTCTGTTTTTTTTTCAGAATGCACTGACTAAATTTCGATCAAACCTATAAAGAGGCACATCTGAAGCCCAAGCAAATTGACCTAAACGTAGGTACAAAAACTGGCCAAGCGCGAGTCGGACTCGTGCACCGAGGGTTCCGTACAAATTTGGCAAGTTAATATAAAATCCAGTGTTAGCAGAGCCCTGCTCCTAAGCTAAATGTATGCGTTTTATATTGGTTAATTGTACATAGACAGACATCAAAATATCAGATTTTTTTGATTTATTTCAAATGTGTGCTATAAGAGATAGGTACCTTCATACCAAATTTCTAGGACAACTGGAAGTACCTACATTATAGGTACCCCATAAGTTATTTTAAGCTCGGCTATTTGTATAAAAACGCCTTTCATCAACGCCACTCCCGAGAGTTTATAATATATTTTCACAGCTCCAAGGGATTGCACACCTTAGTATCATCACTACATCACTACATAGGTACTTAGTATAAAACAAAGTCGCTTTCTCTGTCCCTAATGTATGCTTAAATCTTTAAAACCTTGCAACGGATTTTGATGCGATTTTATTTAATAAATAGAGTGAATCAGGAGGATTTTTTTAATGCGAATAGGAAGGCTTATATATGTTTAATACCTACATGCATAATATACCGTGCGATTAATATCAATTCCTAATTTACCTAATTGAGTCACCTATCTAATTGAATATAAAAGCTTTTAAGCAAAATATCGCGAGTAAACCTGCTCATATCCGCAAGGACCGCAAGTTACGCGAAGCAAAATATAAGGAGCAACATTTTTATTTTATATTGCGAGCGTTTCATATTCCGACATTGTTTAGATTTGAGGTGGAGATAATTATAATAATACTTGTATTATTACACCGTTATCAGCAAGTCTCTTGTTACAATCTATAGAAAATTAAGCAGAGGAAGCAGAGCACCCTGCTAAACTGAGTTGAAGTTGAGAGCGGAGGTGTAGGGTGTAGGTAGTGAGTGTGGGCGATAAGCGATACACAACACGCCTCCCACGATGACAGCTACTGAAGTTAAATGCCATCTGGGGGCGAAACCTTGAACTTAAAGGAAAATAATGTTGCCACTGCAAATAAAACAAATTGACTGAGTAGACATGTTGAATGACTATAATTTTACTAAAATGAAGAAATACGACTGTTTATTCATTTAACATTTATATTTTCACGAAATAAGACATAGAACATTTTACCCAAACCTATAAAATACCTATTGGAGTTTAAAAATTAAAAATATTTTTACATATTATGAACTAATTCGTAAAGCCAATATTTATACATGATTTTGATTAAATTCATTAAAGAAAAACTGTGTTGAAAACAGACAGGTACCTAGCACAATTTTCGTGTGTTGATTTGATCAATCAACTAATTTGTTGCATCCCATTCGATGTTTCCTGGCATCCTTGTCTCTAACCACTGCACGTATGCAATTGCCGCACAAACTACTAAGAGATACTAACGTATCAGACGACCCACTTCCCTACAGCCAAACTAGCCAATAAGGAAAAGTCGGGTTTAGATTATGACAGCTCTTTTTTTTTTAATTTACCAATGGCATATACAGGCAAAGGCGCAGTGTTAACAGCCGATTTGCATGAGGCTCCTTAGCCTATAAGTATTATTTTCATTTTATTTGTAGTGTATTCCCAGTATTTCTACAAATAGGTAGTAAGACTTGGAATACACCTACTTTATTCATAAAATAAATTGTAAAATAAAACAAACACTAATTATTTTATCTTTTTATTTTTAACTTCTTCCTGCATTTGTTCAACGCTGTTTGTTGCATTTGTGGCAAAAGTTTATTTTGTAATCGAAGTACGTCTGTCCCCAATGTCCCTTTGTATTTTATTCATAGTATTGCACCAATTACCGCACTGCAAATGAGACGTGGTTGTAATTGTTGTAATGAACCTCGTTTCAAAATGCTTGTGGCACACAAACATCTTACGAAGTTCCTGCAAACTACGGCTGCGAAGGTGAACACCGCCAATGCACTGTAACCACTTTTGGAGTCCTATCTCAGATATGGGAAACTGGATGCATTTTAACGTCCTGTCGTATGCTAGCACAGTTTTCTATTCAACACTTGTTGTACATGGTAATAAATACAACACGGCACAACGAATTACTGGTTTGGCTGAGAGGATAAGCACGGACAAAATTCAACGTAACTTCACTCGATCAACGTAGGTAATGAAGGAAACTTCAATCAAACTAAAACACCGGTGTCAAAATGTCAATGTCAATTCGAAAAGTTCATGGGCGTGTCGGCCATTTTGAATTTAAAAAAAAATGGCACGTCATATTCTATTCTAGACCATAAACAATACCAAAATACCATAGACATAAGGCCCAAACAATGTCTTTGAAGATTAACAGCCGTGAATTGCCGTATGTGCCGTACCAAAGCGTGTTGTGTGGTTCAGAAAGGAAATATAAGGCTTTTTTTAGTTTATTTAAAAACTGTAGAAACAATAAAAAAAATATGCTCTGTTTGTTTGTTATTTCTTGACTGTGGCCGTCTTGAGTCTGACACATTATTTATTCATACATAATCTATGGCAGTTGTTAGTGGTAACATTGGTAAAGTGAGTGAGTGAGCCATCGCCCTGTTAACGGTGTCATGGCGGTTTAACTTGTTAAAACCCTTTTTTTTTGCATTAACTCTCTCGTTAATGTGCTTTTTGTCGAGCTGAACATTGATTTCGTTAAACAAATTTACGTGATACAAAATAGTAAAAAATGCGCGAGTACAAAATAGTCGTGTTAGGTAGCGGAGGCGTGGGAAAGTCCGCCCTCACAGTACAATTTGTACAAGGCATCTTCGTTGAGAAATACGACCCCACAATCGAAGACAGCTACAGGAAGCAGGTGGAGGTGGACGGGCAGCAGTGCATGCTCGAAATCCTGGACACGGCGGGCACGGAGCAGTTCACGGCTATGCGCGACCTGTACATGAAAAACGGACAAGGGTTCGTGCTGGTTTACTCCATTACGGCGCAGTCAACGTTCAACGACCTGCAGGACTTGCGGGAACAGATCCTGCGGGTGAAAGACAAGGACGACGTGCCCATGGTGCTGGTGGGCAACAAGTGCGACCTGGAGGCCGAGCGCGTGGTGGGCAAGGAGCAAGGACACAACCTCTCGCACCAGTTCAAATCGTGCGCGTTCATGGAGACTTCTGCCAAGGCTAAGATCAACGTCAACGACGTATTCTACGACCTAGTGCGACAGATCAACAAGAAAACGCCTGGTGAAGTCAGGAAAGTCAAGAAAGGCGGCGTTAAATGTTTAATCTTGTAATTCGTTCGAGCCCCGGGAGCCTCCGACGCGACTAGGTATGAAATGTTTAATAATTTGAAAGACTTCTCAAACCCGGATCTGGCTCTTGCGGTTCCGAAAGTTAACTAGGTTGGGGTGGTCGAGCGTCGCTCGGTTGCCTGTAGCATTTTAAATGTGCATTTGTTGAGCTATATCATGACCAGTGCTATAGCGCGAGTGGAAAATGCACAGAATGTTGCAGATTAATACAAATTCCTATCCTGTAATTGTGTAGTTCACACTTTTTGGTCTTTGTAATGTTAGGACAAGTATTCAGATAGATTCTGTGTGTGTTTCACTCTAGAAAAAAATTCCAATCGTAATGTGTGGATGCTATTAGGTTCAGAAGTAATGAATATAGTGAAACAGTTCCGGTCAACGTGTGAGTTGCCGAGCCGGCGGGGAGTGCACTGTGATCCCAACCTGTTTCAATATGTACACTATTAATGTAATTCCGTATAATAAGGTCTTGTTTATTTTATTACTTATATTATTTAATTAATATTGCAAAAGGCACTCCTCAACGACTTGTATTTGTAATCTCGATTTGAGCAAAACTCATTCGCTGATAGGAATGAATTTTGTCAAATTAGTTTTGAATCGAACTCACCAACATGCTATGTGCAGACAGTCTAGTCTCGTCAATTACAGTGTACAGGAAAACTGTGACAGCCTGTATTTGCCATACAATAAACCATTCAAGGGCATGTAATAATTATAATGCCAGGCAATGTAACATTGTCTTAATTTACTCAATTATGAGTTCCGTAGTGTAACCTTCTGTGGCATAAGTTATGTGTAAATGACTTCATTAACATCTGAATAGCAATAATAAGTGCCAGATATTAGTGAAATTTGGTTATAAGTACGCCTCACTGTCTGGACCTAGCATATAGTGTAACATAATTCCTAGAATATTGTTCCGATAGTACTGAGTGAATGGAGCCCGACTTCTAAACAGCTCGGTGACGTGCGCCGGCCACGACGGGCCGGGAGCCCCAGCGGGCCTGAACCAGTGTGTAATGTTTAAATAATTAAGGATACATTAAATTTTTTCAGATATATTATTGTCTTGTTATATAATTCAAATGTATCGAAGGAAAGGTTGATAAGCGTCACTGTTAGATGTGGGCGGGAACAATCCAGTGGGCGGGAACAATACAGCGAGCCCGGGCGAGCCCGCGCGCTGCACCGCTGCCAGTTTTAAAACCCCTTGGTGTAAGAAATTGAACTCTAAAAAAATTTATCGTTATTGAAGATGGAATAAAGTTTTATGATTACCAGCTCATTATAATGTAATTACCGACCTATGTTTTGCTTGTATGGAACTTTGTTAAAACATACTAATTATAGGTGTTCCAATATTGTTACGGGATTAGATGTTTCCTCCATTCTCGTTTCTTTAAATGTAAGGTTACTGCACAAGGATATTGGTAATGACTTCGATCTGAGTTGAATTATATTTTTTATATATATTGTGCAAATTAAGAACTTGTATATTTTTATCTTTTCAATCAATAATCGACATGTACAATAACTATTAATTTCTTTTTGCAAATTTATCAATAAAACCAATTTTAAATTTATGCTTTGCCTTTGTCTCTTCTGTGTAATGTTTAACTGTTTACATGCTAACTGTGTAGCATGTTATGACATTTGCAGACAAATGCATAATATTTTTACAGGAAATCAGTCTGATGGCTGCAAATGAGTAGACATGTTTATTTTGTACCTTTTCCATTATCAAATAGTATGCAAAGCCACCACAATGTCCACAATGCTATGAGATTGAATTCTTTATTCTGTGGCATGATCCCAATCAGAATTGGTGTAATTATTAGTGTTTGCGCTGTGCGGACAGGGAACGCGTTCCCGTCGCCCCCTCGCCTGTGACTCATGCCCGCAGCGTTGCGCCAATCAAACGACACTTGGCTCGGAATTTTAATGGAATTTAATTGAATGAAACAACCATTTACCATCTACAACTATTTTATTCGTTGAATCATAGTGTAAAAAAGTTTTACAAAACGTGTCCCACATTGTACAACACTAAATGATACTGTAGGTACAAAATGCAGATAAGTAAAATAATGGCAGTGACGTGGCGGGCGTATGTCGACATTCTAGTAATATAAGAATTGACACAGTCCAGTAGAAATGAACACAGTATGCCTAACTTAATCTAGGTACCTACTAACTCGATAACTAAGCAATCTAATCTATTATGCAAATAAGTGTCTGGTTACAAGGAGTTACGTTACACGACGGTTCTGTAGGCGCAGCCCTGCCGTGAAACAAGGTCTAACGCTTAGACCGAGTCCACCGCGGGCGCGCCGAATGTTCAAAACAAGGTCTTAAATGCAACACTATTGAAAATCGGGCATTGAAAGCTCGTGGAGTATGCCTAAAACTACTTGTGCTTCCTATTCGAGATAATACTAGGTATAATGCATTGTACAATTTGTTATTATCAAGTCGCAGGATCCTGGGTTGTGCGCGCGTATCTGTGTTACCTCGCAATGGGGTCATCCACATCCCGCCGTTTCATTGGGTGATTACTTTGTTATTAAAAGTGTAATGAACTCGTTAACTGCATTCAGCGAAAAAAATGGGACGTCGCATTAATGGATGCCGACTTATCTGTTTAGGTAATTTACTGCACGATAATGTTCGTAAAATTACTTTGATAACCATTATCATTTCTTTTGAGTTATTGCTTTATGGAAAAGGGCCGCTTCTGAACAGTATGATTGATTTCACGACTATGATATGACTATGAGGCAGGATATTTTCGTAATTTAATTAGAGCATGGGATTGAGGAAAACTCCTACGCTACGTCTGCAAATGCCTACTCATAAATTCCTATTAAGTTAAACATCGTACTTGCAACTTGTGATACGCTCATTACGAATTTATTTCCCAGGAAAGGCTTGTGTGAGCATGACGTATCTGGGAGTACAGTTAACGTCATAATCGTTGCAGTCTAAGTGATCAAATACTCGTATCAACACGCTCTTACATTCTTGACATACAGGTGTGTACCGATATATTTGGACACTTTGACCGTAACGTTAACAATATATGTGACGCTGACTGGACAATCGTCATAAGTGTTCAAAAATATGTGAATTTGATATTTTTGAGCACATAGACAGCTCAGATATACCCAATGGCTGCTGCTATGGATACAAAATGTCTTGAACACTACCCTTATTGCACCTATAAAATTGATCTTGTACACAGATACAAATATAGGTAAATGCTGACTCAAATGTTCTAGTAAATTATAATACTGATTACTTGTAACTTACATCTAAATAAGGTACTAATTCGAGGCGGATGCTGCGACTAGTTTTTTCTCTAAGGACATAAATAAAGTGCAAATTGTTAGTCATCCTACTCTACGACCATTGCACTAAAGGACGGAATATTTTCCATGATCTATTTATAATACATTTCTCAATATAATTATATAAAGTGACAATAATTTAGGAAACTTTCGAGGAACTACATAATAATACTAAGTTACATTATTTCTTTGTCAACGGTTGAAATATATCTAACAACCTTGTTAATCTCTCATTTTCTTCATAAGTCACCATTGAAATATTTAAAAAATGTCTTAAGTTACTAGTTAATAAAAATCTCGGAGACTAGTTTTGAGTCATAGACATAAAAACAAATTTCCTGTGCTTCCGGCTGACCTTCGTGACTCAGAGTCACCGGTCAAGATGACTCATGCATGTTATCAAACAAATCATTGCGACGTCATTTTAATCTGCTAGTCATAGTATTTTCTTAGACGGTAACGCAATCTCAAAGCTATTGCAGAACGTTAGCACGCGCGCCGTTTCCTGAACAGTTTTGTGGCCGCATTAGGCCATCTAGAGGGTATCCCGAAATTCGAAGTTCATAATCAACCCGTCCCTTTCACTTTCATAGGAACGACACGAAACAAATTTCTAATTTCAGGGTAGGTACTCGTAGGCTTCTGTTGTAGAAGCCACAGGCTCTGCTATTAAGCCCGAGACAGTTTGTTGTAACTATCACAGAACTTATGTACCTTACTAATACTAATGCTGTGACTCAATAAAGGACGCACTAGGTAAGTAACAAGTTAAAGCTAGTAAGGGCGCGCGTGCTAGTCCTAAACTTGAACAAAAAAATACAACCGAATTGAGAACTTCCTCCTTTTTTTGAAGTCTGTTAAAAAAAGAATAAGTAATCGAACGACTTAACTTGTGAACTCAACTCATAATCGACCGATGTAAACCTAATCTTCTAATTGTACTAATGTAAATGTACCATTACGGTTTTTTACAACATTTAAAATGTGCAACACTTTATTTTTCTAACGTTTCAGGACCTTCATGATTGCAACATTCTTGGCTCCATAATCAAGTACTCACTCTTTTTATTGCTTTTGTTATGCTAACTAATCCTACATTCTCTCGTTTCCAAGCTCTTGCATTCGTTGCCGTGCATTTTATTTGATAGAGTACATCTCACACCAACCCTTAAAAGTGTAGCAGAAAAGCTAAATAAGTATCTTTCCAGTGACAATTGCACCGTAACTAAGGTTCGCTCAGGTGAGATACTTAGAAATGGTAAATAAACACTCCGGAAGGCACGCTATGATTAGGAGAAATGAACTTCTTTATTATCCGAGAAGGAAAAATCAAGAAGCCTACACTTCTGTTTTTTTGTCACTGTAGAAAGAAGGTAAACGATCTTGACGTCTTTTTATTGAAAAACACAAAAAAAACATACTAACAAATTACAATTTTAAAACTGCTGAAATACTGTGATTTGTTTTGTTATGGTTGTGTATGTCACAGTTATGCCGGTACTTACAAATTCGCCCCCCGCCTACCTCACCTACCAAACGTCATACTTATTGAAACTTGAAGTAATTGTAGGAGCGGCATTACAGTTTTTTTTAGATTATGGCCTTTAAGCCAATACTTCATTTGGTTTCATTTCATTTTCACTATAAGAGTTTGAACACTGAAATGTGTTTTCCATTAGAAAGACATGTCAAATTTGTTAACCTTCTAAATTGAAAGTGGTGATGATAGGCCGCTGTTTATTTGGAGCTGTCATAGCTGTCGTTGAGCGGCGGGAGGCTGTGTGCCAGCGTGCTGTCCAACTTGCGGGCTTCGTGCTCCAACGTGTATGAATCCAGCGCCGGGTCCTGTCAAGTCAGATCGTAATGTAAGTATATAATAGATCGCCCGCTTAAATGAGACCTCACTCGCGCGGTGCAGAGGCGCAGTGTAGGTTACAAAGGGGGCCGAGAGCGGTGCGGGCGGCAGGCGCACTATCCGCCCGCACCGCTCCCGGCTCCCTTTGTCGTCCTACCCTGCGCCCCTGTAACCCGTGCGTCGAGGACTCAAGTTTTTTTTTATATAAGGGGCAAACGAGCAGATGGATCACCTGATGGAAAGTGACCACCATCGCCCAGGGCAACAAGACTGAATCACAGGTGCGTTGCCGTCCCTTTCAAGAACAGGAAGGCTCGCCTTTTAAAGATCCCTAAGTTGTACCGCTCAGGGAAAGTTGGTTCCAGATCTTCGTCATACGAGGAAAGAAATTGCGTTTAAAAAGCACGGTACTTGACTGCCAACCATCAAGATGTTGAGGATGGAAGGACAAACAGTTCCGCGAATTTATCCGCATGCAACAATCGGAAAAGTTCATCGGAGCACTCCTCATGAGTTAAGCTGTCTATTCACGTTTTAATTGGTCAGCTGAACACGATCCAATAGTTGTAATTAAGAGGGTGCATCCGTGCTGAGCTCGCAACATCGCATTTTTGGTGATTTTTTGCGATTATTTCACAAAAATTGAATGAAAGTATGAAATATCCGTCTGTAGTGCACTTCGTTTTTAGTGTATTAATGTGTCTGATGCAATAATTCATCGTGATGGACTTTTATTTTCTTATTAAACGAGATGTAGTATATTATCGCTTTAATACGAAAATAAACGTCCATCACCATTAATCATTGCATTGGACACATTAATACACTCAAAACGAAGTGCACTACAGACGGATATTTGATACTTTCATTCAATTTCTGTGAAATAATCGCAAAAAATCACCAAAAATGCGACGTTGCGAGCTCAGCACGGATGCACGCTCTTAATAGGTTTGCTATAGGTGTTGGGGGCCCCGGACACTGCCCCGCCTGGCCCTTTGCCTACCTGCGAGACGGTGCGCAGCGAGTCCCCGAGCGCGGATCGCAGCCGCTGCACGTCGCGCGCGGCCCGCCCGCTGCGGGCCACGTAGCTCTGCCGGCGGCGGATCTCCGCCGACAGCTGCGTACGGAGCTGCGACGCCTGCGTTCATACGTTAATTACGTCTTTATCCCTTACGGGGTGGGCACTAGGGTAACAAGACATAAAAGCCACGTTTAGGTAGAAAAAGCGACGGGTGGAAGTGAAAACAGCAGCTTAGATTAGATTTAATATTGTAACCTTCATGATGCTCAATACGCGTACCGTACTGGCCGCTTACAAAAAAAAACGTACGTATTATCTATATTGACAAACCTGTAACAATGTTGCTGATGCCCTAGTACTTTTGCTCCACGACTCAACAAAACAAAACTTCAAAAACGAACGCAATTCATTCGAATTTAAAAATAACCACTTAGAGGATCCTGATATCCTGGTACTTACCTAAACTCTCCCTTCGTTATACGTCTGTCGCGAAATTATCATTTTTTACCCAGCTCAGCTCAAAAAATCAAAAAGTTTATTTTGCAAATAAACCGCCAAGGACTCTCTTACATGTATTTTTTTCAATCTACCAGCGCATTCGGAAATACCATCATTGCCAAGAAGAATGCGCCGCAAGAAATTTGATAGAAAGTCATCCATCAGTCTTGGTAGAAAGGGTAGCAATAGTAATGGCTTGCTAGCCGCATCGCCTGTAACATGATTCGCCCATTCCCTCGATGAGCTTTTGGTATCTGCGTGGGAGAAGCTGCTGGCAGATTCGTTTTTACTTTGCTCTTTGCTTTACGATTATTCGACCATCTTCCGTGCTAGTCTGGACGTGAAAATTAGCATGCGTGATTTTTATGAACCGAATGACTTGAGTAGGTACTAACACGTCCGGCGCATAAGATACAGAGGAAAACCAAACAAGGTAAAAAATGCTTTTTTATTCAAGCGTTTCCTTGGAGATCTGAATGAGGTCGCGGAGTAGGAAAGAATTCGGTTTAAGTTCTGAACGAATAAATTCAAAATAGGGCACGAGGTCAATATGCCACAGTGTGTACGATCAACCATCGAAACGTGTAAACTGTCGCCAACTTATTTCTCTGTCATAGGTTGTCTGGTAGAGATCGCTAGTTATTGTATACTTTGTTCTTCGTTTCTGTATTGTTTTGTACTGATTTGTGGTGTTCAAAAAGGAGTATTTGTATTGTAAACGTGACCTTACGTGTGTACGTACCTACCCAATCCGAACACTATATCAAAAGCATCCATCGCGGCGAGTCATAAATCAAAAACAAAAACCTTTGTCGCCCAAAAGCAGGAAAGGATCACGATTTTTTAAACACATTGCTATTGTAGGCAATTTTAATTTTGTACCTAGTCATTGTAATTTACCGGTTACAATGGGTATTTCCGCATGGGTATAAAAATAAATAAGGAAATATATAATCTAGTCGCACCAAAAACGGAAAATGTTTTTTGTGCAAATTACCTACTTTGTTGGTTGATAATGTACGAACACTATAATACCTACGGCTACATACAAAATTGTATGTATAACATTAGGTGTCGTTCCATTTGACCTAAAAATTATTGACAAAAGCATCATTATACAAAATGATCATTTGACAAAATTTAAATATCAGATAAACCGTGAACTTTTTTAAAAATCTAAAACCTTTATGCGTGGCTCACATTAGGTTAGGTTAGGTTTGTTTTAAAAGTTTTTTAAAAAGTTTATGGTTTATCAGATATTTAAAGTTTGTCAAATGATCATTTTGTCAATAATTTTTAGGTCAAACGTTAGTGAACCATATAACATTAAAATCGATATTCTGAGACAGAATAAAGGTCATGTATCTAATGTAACGATAGTAAGTAAATGCTTTATTGTACAAATATAAAGAAACTGACATAAATCACAAGAAACCATTAAAATGCACAAAGGCCAACTTATCCCTATAAGGGATCTCTACCAGTTAACCTTTTGAGTAGATGAGAGAAGCATTAAACGAGGGACCGACAAAGAGTTAGATAGTGTTATTTCACCTGTAGTAACTGTAATAAACTGTATACTTCGATTTTTTTAAAATTAGAAACCACAATAACATTTATATTCAACTATTTCTTACGTAACAAATAGTACAGTGCAATAGTTTGGCTGTCGCAAAATAAAATTGTTTTAATGACACTATTTGCGTGTCGTCAATTGTTACTCTAGTACAAATCGTAAAGAGATTACAGTTCACGAGCCGCAATATAATATTGTTGTGGTTTCTAATTCTAAAAAAAAAACGAGAAATAGTAATTACATCATTCACTTATACTTATTTTTTACAACGACAAATATAAATGAAATCTTAGGAATCAATTTATAGGCGATGCGGCTAGCAACCCCCATCACTATTTTGATTCCCCTTTCCACCCACGCCCACAATTATGCTAAACATGGCCTTTAGGTCTTGTTATCTTCGGCTCTGTCTGTCCCGCGAGGGATAACAGCGTGATGTATCTATGTATGTTATGTACCTGGTTCTCGAGCCGTATTATCTGCTGTCGATGGGAGGCCTCGCGCGCCTCTAACAGACGCTCGGCCTGCAATGCTGCTTGGCGGTAGCGCTCCACGTCGTCGCGCCTGCTCGGCGAGACGGAAGACAAGTCGCTCAGGTAGCGGGTACGCGCCAGTTTCAACTCAGCTTCCTAGAAACATAAAATACTAATACACTCCCTTGAAAAAAAAACACCGGGTAGCACTCCGGGAGTGCCGGCAGAAGTGAAAACTACACACACGCACACTCACGCAAAAAGAAAAAAAAAACTTTTTCTACACAAGATTCGAACTGCGGTCACTTGAGAGAACGCAGTTATTCTACACCTTATACCACTAGGCCAAACGCACATACGTTAAAGGGACGAAATTAACATACACTTCAAAAATCGAATGCGACTCCTTCATTCGTATTTCAAAACATTAAGTTTGCCTTTCTATTCATATAAAAAAAGCTCTTAAAGGATCCTGATATCCTGGTACTTAAACTCTCCCTCCGTCTTACGTCTGACGCGAGTTTAACATTTTTTACCCATCCCAAAAAGTGCCCAACGCCGCTAAAGAAGTTTTAATTTCATGAAAGCTTAATTTCTAAGCTTTAGTGCCTAAAAATCTGAAAAACCATAGATGCCCGATTTTTTTACAAGGGGGTGTGGGTTTAGCTATAGTTTGTCTATATGTTTGGCTGGCATAGCCGATTTGCTACATTTTTTGTTAATTACCTGTCCACGCTTAAATAAGTCATGGAATCAGCTAGCTGTCACATTCATACAAGAAGTTCCTGTATGAATGTGACAGCTAGCTGATTCTGAACTGTCAAAATGAACACGATGGCGATTGCGAGCGAGTTAGACAATAAGCTACCAGGCTTCATAGTGACCTTATCAGCAATTTCCTTTTCCATTCGTCGTATCTTCATTCTCAGTTCCCTGTTCTCCAGCTCCAATAGGCTCAGTTCGGCGCTGAAGCTCTTCTCTTTGCCCGTGCTCAGGTTCGAGTCCTTGGTGGGCAGGTAACGCATCGAGTCTTTAGTTGAGTCTGGACCTAAAATTGAAAAGCATAATGCAGCAGTCTATAGGTATAACAGAATACAACGTTCAATGATTATGCATGTGATGCCTGCATACAAGGTATTAATTAAATATTGGTTCCAATAGCCATGACAATGATAAGGTAACCGAAAAATAAACATAAAAAATCAAGAAGTAAAACTTCTTGATTCATTTGATAGTGACTATATCCAAAAATCAAATGGACATTATCAATTTAAAGTGTAACATGTCAAAAAAAATGTACATTTTTTTGCGTCACTTCTGTAAATATTATAATAATTTGTATGAAAAAAAAATGCCACAAATCTGAGAAAAAATAAGGGATACACTTTTCTTAACAGGAATAAATAGTGCAGGTGATTCTGATTTTGAAAAAATTAAACATGGCGCACCCTTCGTGGATAGATTAAAATGCGATTAGGATGCGATTCTTCATTTTGGAAAAACTAAAGGGTGCACTTTTGATCGCATTTGTTCAAATAGGTACCCAGTCTTGCTGAACGTGGCCTGCATGTCTTGTTACCTTTGCTCTGTCTACCCGTAAGGATAAAGACGTGATTTACGTATAGTCTATTTATTTTAGCTAGATACTAAAATGACATTACCTGTGTTGCCTGTTTTTTGCAATTCAAAAATAGTGATGTGCCACCACTATCGAAAGTTAAAGATAAATTAAATTTAGTATAGATTTTTGTATGTATAAGCTAGTGTAATAAACTTTTAAATTTGCTTGATTATGATAGAATCGTATTTTTTTCTTAAAATATAACATGACTAAACCTCTTGTATTCAGACCACAAACATTGACGATGGTTTTGAGTACACCACTAAACAATAAAAGCTGGTATCATTATTTCACAATTTGACATTTGCAATTGTCAATTTAATATCTAGCTAAAATAAATAGACTATATGTACCTGAATCCAAATCCGAGTAGTAAACAGTCTTCTCGGTCCGGTCGTGGCTCTTGCTGCGCAGCGCCGTCGTGCGATTAAGACGACGATCCGCCTCCATCTTCCTCATCGACTCTTGTAGAGCATCGTTCTGAAATACGGAGATTTTATATCACATCTCAGTGTTTCTCACAACAGGGAAGGTAGAAAAGCGAGTAGGTTACCTGATGATAAGTAATCAACAAAGAGGAAGAAAAGTAGAAAGACTAAACCCCTTATTCATAAACGCTCTATTGGCTTCTGTTTACTTAGCAATCGTTTGTCCTTATCCATGAAAGGTAAATGTCAAAGTGACAGACAAACGATTGCTAAACTAGCAGAAGCCTATAGATCGTTTATGAACAAGGGGGAAATTATGTAGCATGGAAGGACGAGCAAATGATGGAACTGGCATGAACGTTAAGGCGCTGTCAACAGCAAATGACCTGGAGCAGCGCCACTCATCACACATACGGTTCACGTGCCTGTTAGTGAAAGAGAAGAAACTATTCCGGCAGCTTGGCGCGCGTCTAAAATCTTTCAAATAAGACACAAATCATAAGGAATAAACAAAAGTATGGATTATTTGTGAAATATGACTCGTTAGCCATTTAGGTATGAATATGTTGACTTCATGTTTTTAATTGCAGACCCATACGTCGAAAAAATAAAGACATAGAACCGTTTAATGGTGATTTTAAGACCAATCTTTGAAATTATTTTCTATCGAGCCGATTTTGTTCAATTATGTATCGAGCCCGTCTAGCGTGTTTGAAATATGATGAAAATTAACATTATATTTTTTTTTGTATTTTTTTTGTGTGCAGTTTTTCTTAAAAAAGTGTTTAAATAACATAAATTTTAACAAAATTAGGTGTTGTCAGCCTCTTAAAGTAAATAAATAGGCTCCGACAATGTTGGAGGCAGTGTATAAAAAAAAAGTAATCATCACTGACTGGAAATCGGCAACACCGGAGCATAACAGAGGCGTTGTCAGCTTAGAGGCCTAAGATACATTAGATTACCTCGTGTGCCAGAGATATATCTAATCCAGTGGTTCTTAACCGGTGGTCTGCGGACCACTGGTGGTCCCTGGAAGCCTCCAAAGGACTTCCCGGACCACCGCAGGGCCAATATAATAAATAATCTGTTCCTCTCTCCGTTAATTCGTGTATGAGGTATGTCAACTCGGTACGCGATACAGTGCGGCAACACTCGAACAGATCAATCATGTGTCGATGTCGGCATCCACTTGACGACTCGTATAAATTAAATTATTACGAAAACGTAATCGCATGCCATTTAAATTTAAAATAAAAATATTTTTTTTTATTTTGATTTTGAATTCTTCACTAGATAAGTGACAACCAGACAACGCTTGAAGGTGCTATTCCGTCTGGTGTGGCCGATCGAAGCCATACGTTAGATATTATGTAGTTACTAGGTGGTCCATGGCAAGACCGAAATTTTATCAAATGGTCCCTCATGCCTGAAAGGTTAAGAACTACTGATCTAATCTAAAGTTGTTATGAACAATATAGTGTAGCTTGCCTTGGCTTTGAGCTCTGACCGCTCTCGCTGCAGCGCGTGCAGTTCTCTCTCGAGCTCGCTGTCCGCGCTCTCTTTGCCGTCCCACGTTGTCATACGCAGTTGGGATTCTAAGCCCGATCTGAGTACATACACAAATGTAAGACAGATGAAAATAATTAAAAAAACTGGCCAAGTGCGAGTCGGACTCGCGCACAAAGGGTTCCGTGCCAATATCTATAAACCAGTGTAAGCAGAGCCCTGCTCCAACGCAAAATGTACGCAGTGTGGGGTTACTTGGTCATTGATATATACAGACATAAGTACATACATATTTACGGCTTACGCAATTTTTCCTTTATCTGTGCTATAAGTTGTTTCATACCAAATTTCAAGATTCTGAGTTCTCGGTAAGCAACCTGTAGGTTTTGATTCCCTTGCGAGTTTCGAAAATTTGTGGAAATTTGCGGCATAAACGGCTGTATCTCTTGATTGCGTTGGCTTAGAAGTTTGATTTTTTCACAGCTCTAAGGGACAGTAGATCTGAGTTCACTTGAGTATTTGATATAAATTTTAGCTTGATACCTCCACGCGTTCCTGAGAAAAAAGGGTCTTGACAGACGGACGGACGGAAAACAGTGATCCTATAAGGGTTCCGATTTTTTCTTTTGAGGTACGGAACCCTAAAAAGTATCAAGGTCCAAGAACTTTATGCCTATAAGATTTGTTTAAAAAAAAATAACTTACATGAAAACATAAATTTCACAGAATAAATCCAAGTTGCGGCATCGTTTCGAGCCAGTTTTGTACGAGCCAAATTGTTAGAAGTGTATGTAGTGAGCACTCGCCTCTGGACCTCGACGTTGGCCAGCTGGTTGGTGAGGCGGTGCACCTGGTCCTCGAGGGTGCAGTTTAGCCGCTTCAGCTCGCCCAGCGCCGCCTTGGCGCTCTCCAGCTTCTCACCCAGCACCCGACGCTCGTTCTCGCAGTTCGCTGCAATTGTGACAAAATTAACCAAATAAACCTCCCAGCAATAAGTGATGTGTGTGTGTGTGATGTGACAATCGTTGGAGGAGAAAAGTTCTCGAGTGACGACCGCGAACCGGAAGACGCAGTGTTGGCAGGCATCCCACTAGGTGGACTGACGACATCGTAAAAGTTGCGGGAAACCGGTGGATGCAGGTGGTGAGTTGTCGTTTATTATGGTGTGCTAAGGAGGAGGCCTATGTTCAACAGTAGACGTCTTCAGGCTGATGATGATGATGATGATGAAGTGATATCATAAAAATGGAAATGGATTGGTTTCGCAGATGTGTCGTTTGACAACCAATTCATTTGACAAACCTTTAATATGTGTTAAACCATAAACTAGGCGTGCAAGTCGGGTTAACTCCGCGTGTGGTCAAGAGCTGCGGTTCATTTTTGGATCCGTCTGGAGAAAAGAGCAGTGCTTGGTCCGGTGCACCCTGGGCTGTTAATTTCCTGGCAGATTCTGACGGATATCATTATCCGTCGGCTAAGAGCCCGACAGGGGGGAGGGAAGTCTTTTGACCATGTTCTACCGTACAACGTTGCCGACATTTTTGAATATTATTACTTTGACATTTGCGAAATCATCGCATCGATCGATGGAGCCATAAAAAAAGCGACGGGTAGCACTCCGGGGGTGCCGGCAGAAGTGAAAACAGCAGCTTAGATAAGATTTTAATGTTGTAACCTCCATAATGCTCACTACGCGTACCGTACTGGCCGCTTACAAAAAAAAACTTACGTATTATCTATATAGACAGACCTCTAACAATTTGCTGATGCCCTGTACTTTTGCTCCACGACTCAACAAAAAAAAAACACTTGAAAAATCGAATGCGATTCATGCGTATTTAAAAATAAGCTCTTAGAGGATCCTGATATCCCGGTACTTAAACTCTCCCTCCGTCTTACGTCTGTCGCGAAATTATAATTTTTTACCCATCCTAAAACGCGCGTAGCGCCGCTAAACAAGTTTTCATTTCAAAAAATGGAACCGTAAACCAAAGAGAGACAGAGAGAAGAGTTACATGTGTTCCTAATCAGCACATCAACTTACCGCAATTCTTCTGGAGCTGCCTCAACTTATCGAGCGCGTTCTGCTCGTTGTTCTTGGCCTCGTTGAGCATGCGCTGGGTCTTGCTCAGCTCGGCCCGGAGGTCGCTCTCGGCCGCGGCCGCCTTCTGCAGCGCCGTGGACAGCTGCTCGACGGTGCCCTTGAGGGATGTGCAGCGGTCCTCCAGGGAGGCTATCGTGCGGCAATAGCCTTCGCAGCGCTCTTGGAGTTTCTGCAGAAAAAAATGGACGGGTTGCACTTGCATTCCGGGAGTGCCGGCAGAAGTGAAAACTACACACACGCAAAAGAAAAAACCGGCCAAGTGTAAACCGGACTCGAGCAGGAAGAGTTCCATACCATTATCTATAAATATCAATAAACCAGTGTAAGCAGAGCCCTGCTCCAAAGCAAAATGTACGCAGTGTGGGGTCACTTTATATTGGTTACTGATATATACAGACATACATACATATTTACTGTTTTCGCAATTTTTCCTTTATCTGTGCTATGAGACGTTGCTTCGTACCAAATTTCAAGATTATGAGTTCACGAGAAGTACCCTGTAGGTTTTGATTCACTTGCGAGTTTCGGAAATATGCGGCATAAACGGCTATGTATCTTTTGATTGCGTTGGCTTAGAAGTTTGATTTTTTCACAGCTCTAAGGGACAGTAGACTTGAGTATTTGATATAAATTTCAACTTGATACTCCACGCGTTCTTGAGTAAAAGGGTCTAGACAGACGGACGGACGAACGGACGGACGGACAACAAAGTGATCCTATAAGCCCTAAAAACGAGAGATTTGAACCGCGGTCACCGGAGCGAACGCACAGTTATTCGTTGGCGCGGGCACTATATGTACCTTGAGCGCCTGTTCGCGGTCCCTGGCGGCGACGGCGGCGCGCTGCACATCGCCTTCTAGCTGCGCGCGACGCACGTCCAACCGCGCGGCGCGACCTGCCCACACAAAAAAAAACAAATTAAAAATATTTTTTTTTGCGGGGATTTTCTAAATTCTTAAACTTAAGGCGCTGTCAACAACAAATAACCTTGAGCAGCGCCACTCTTCACACATCGGTTCGCGTGCCTGTTAGTGAAAGAGAAGAAACTATATTTCGGCAGCTTGGCGCGCGTCTAAAATCTTGCAAATAAGACACAAATAATAAGAAATAAAAAAAGTATGGATTATTTGTAAAATATGATTCGTTAACCGTTTAGGTATGAATATGTTGGTTTCATGTTTTTAATTGCGGACCCATACGTCGAAAAAATAAAGACTTAGAACCGTTTAATGATGATTTTAAAACCAAGCTTTGCAATTATTTTCTATCGAGCCGATTTTGTTCAATTATGTATCGAGTCCGTCCAGCGTGTTTGAAATATGATGAAAGTTAACATATATTTTTTTTTATTTTTTTTGTGTGTAGTTTTTCTTAAAAAAGTGCTTAAATAACATCAATTTCAACAAAATTAGGTGTTGTCAGCCTCTTAACTACCAATACATACAGGATAATAATTAAATACCTTCGGCAGCCGCCAGCGCCTCACGCAACTGTCCGACTTCTTGAACGCGCTCCGCCAACTGCACGCGCAGACTCTCGCCTTTGTTCTACAGAAAAAAAAGTAAAAGATTCAAAAGTATTCCGTTTTCGAAACTGGCCGCAAATAAATTAAACGCGCGGCCGAAAAAAAAAATATATAGAGAGCGTACTGTCTTGTTATGCTCTTAGGTGCAGTCGTAAAAAGAGGGCACGAAGAATGGCAGGCGTTACCTCATTCTGGACCTTCTCCTCAGTGATGGAGCTGAGCGTGGCCTCCAGGCTGGTGATCCTGTCGCGCAGGTTGCTGATCTCCACCGTCTTCGATTGGACCGATTCGTTCTGAAACGATTCCAAGATTAATTTAAAACTTGCTCATGTCCGCGGCTTTGCTGACGTGATTAATGAGTAAGTATTTCATCCCGTAGAAAAATCGGGATAAAAAGTAGCCTATGTGTTACCAGCTGTCTGCATACTTTACTTCATGTTTTAGCATTAAAGAGTGATAAATTCACATTTATTATATTAAATACACATAGGCTACTTCTTATCCCGGAAAATGGCATAGTTCCCGCGTGATGGCGATAAACATGTCCAAGGTCGTAGCTGCCTGCAGCACATACTATCAATATCAGTAATTCATAAGTCTAATTCGACGCGAACGAAGTCGCGGGCAGAAGCCAGTAAATTGGTGTTCTTCCATTTGACCTAAAAATTATTGACAAAAGCATCGTTTTACAAAATGATGCTTTTGACAATTTGACAATATCTGAAAAACCGTAAACTTTATTAAAAATCGAAAAAACCTTTATGCGTGGCTCACATTAGGTTAGGTTATTTTATAAGTTTTTAAAAAAGTTTACGGTTTATCAGATATTTGAAGTTTGTGAAATGGTCATTTTGTCAATAATTTTTACGTTAAACATTAGTGAACCCAGTAAATTACATACCAATCCGTTTATCTGCGCGTCTTTTTGTCCGATCACGTTCTGCATGCGTCCCTTTTCCTCCTGCAGTGAGCGCAGATTGCTTGTTATGGACTGCAGCTTGGTGTCGCCTTTGCCTTGCTGTTCGCTGGCGTCTTTTAGCTGCTTCTTAAGCACGTTCATTTGGGACTTGTAATCATCCTGCATAAGAACAATTAGGAGATTAAAATAAAAGAAATAACACAGAATAATTAAATACCGATTGACCATAGGTACTACGGTATTTGTAATAGAAATAAGTAATTGAAAAACTGAACATAAAACTAACCCTTTCTCGCTCGATCTGGCAGACTTCGTGCATCAAGTGTCGCACGCCCTTTTTCACAAGTTCGGGATCTACGTCGATGATTTCGTTGCGGTCTTCCGAGTGGTCGCGACCTAAAGATGAATAAACAAATAAGTAAACCATTACGTCAAAAATATAGCAAGGCATGGCGATTTAAGTTTTTTTTTATATATTTATACATGTCTCTGGCTACCCCTGTGGGAAAGAGGCGTGACGGTATGTATGTACGTATGTATACCTGATAACAGTCTATACACAAAACTTTGACGCATCAATAATAGACATGCGACATCAGCTCGGATGTGCTGTATATTGGCTGGGTTCACCAATGTTTGACCAAAAAATTATTGACAAATGCATCATTTCACAAACTCATCATTTGACAAACTTTTATTTTCTACTAAAATATTGACTTTGAGCCACGCCTAAAGGTTTTCTATTTTAAAAAAAAGTTTACGGTTTATCAGATACTAGCTGTTGCCTGCGATTTTGCCTGCAAAGAATTTACCGGGATAAAAAGAAGCCTATGTGCTATTCTAGACTTCTCTATGTGCCGAATTTCATCCAGATTCGTTGGGCCGTTCTGGCATGATTGAGTAACAAACAAACATCCATCCATACTTTCGCATTTATAATATTAGTTAGATTAAAGTGTAGTCAAACGAAATGTTTGTCAAACGATACATATGTCAAAAGTTCGGATAGCTTATGTCTGACCTCTGTGCGGGCTGTACCGGCGCGCCGGGCTGGCCAGCCGGCGGCGCGCGGCGGCCTGCACGCTGCCGTCCGGCTGCACGCCGCACACGCGCCGCAGCGTGTGCGCTATGGACGACAGCTTGGCCTCCGCCTCGCGCTTGCCGCCCTCGCACTGCGCGAGCGACGCTTCCAGCGCGCGGCAACGGCCCTCGCTGCCGCCGAGACGGGCCTGTAACAAACAACGTATCACAAAATATCATCAGGGTGCGTAATTTTGGTGCCGATGACAGGCAGAATGAGCTACATACAGAGTGCTTTTAATTGACAGTTAATGTCATTAAAAACAAGATTGTTAGAGATTAACAGCCTTATTCATAAAAAATCCTTAATTGAGGTTTGATCAGTCGATTAGTTAACAGACTGATTAAGCTTATTTGACAGTTGTTAAAAAGTACGATTCATAAACGCTTGCTAGCAGTCTGTTAACTAATGAGCTGCTGATGGATGGATTAGACGCGTTATGTTGTCACCTTGACAAATCATAGACCAAAAATGGCCTTTTAGTGAATTAAAAAAAAATTGACAGCAGTGGCAGCGAATTAGCGGGAAACCAGCGAATTAACACGACAGACTAGGCAGTGTGGATCTAGTTTCCTTTACCTTTCCCGGAGGGAACAAAAACTTAAAACAAAAAAAACTGTCTTGCGTATGGTTTTGCTCTTGCCAAAATCAGCTGTTCACATGTGTGGCAGCCATTTTGTGAGTTAGCAGAGAGATAAAGTAGGGTCTACGGTCCGCTAACTTTCGGAAGACTTAACAGACCCTTGATGGACTGATTAGCGCTAATTGACGTTTATGAATCATGTTTTTTTGCATCGGTTCTATAGCGAGCTTATAGCGAGCCTCTAACTTTTTATGAATAAGGCTGTAACAATATATAAAAACACACTATATGTGAACTTACGTCATTATGACATCATCCGCACCAAAATTTAGTGATCAACCTTTATTACTTACCTTTAATTCCTGGATTTGCTGCGTTGCGTCAGCGAGGCAAACTTCCAGATTGTGTTTCAGCTCTTCCAGGCGACGCTCTTTAGAGCGGCAGTCTTCTAAGCGGAGCACCAGTTCCTAGAACCAGAACAGTGATATGAGGAAAGGATATCACTAATACTTTACTAATAATTTTAATTCAAATTGTAATTGTATGGGTTAAATTAATGCCTAAATAAATACATTATTATTATTATTATCAATACAGTTGTACAAGTGTACGCCAACTGTTTGGGGTAAGGAACGGCCGTGCTCGGTGACTTTAAGCCTTGATAATCAACTCGTAAAGCGATGGTATCGAGCTTAGGTTATAATTCAGCTGTGATCAGTAGCCAGCAGTAGTGTTCCAGCTGTGTCGGAGCACTGACCTGGTCCCTGGCGCGGCAGGCCTCCTCCAGCTCGGCGCCGCGCTGCCTGCTGGCGGCGAGGTCGGCGCGCGCGGCGCCCAGCAGCGCCTCCAGCAGTAGTGTTCCAGCTGTGTCGGGGCACTGACCTGGTCCCTGGCGCGGCAGGCCTCCTCCAGCTCGGCGCCGCGCTGCCTGCTGGCGGCGAGGTCGGCGCGCGCGGCGCCCAGCAGCGCCTCCAGCAGTAGTGTTCCAGCTGTGTCGGGGCACTGACCTGGTCCCTGGCGCGACAGGCCTCCTCCAGCTCGGCGCCGCGCTGCCTGCTGGCGGCGAGGTCGGCGCGCGCGGCGCCCAGCAGCGCCTCCAGCAGTAGTGTTCCAGCTGTGTCGGGGCACTGACCTGGTCCCTGGCGCGGCAGGCCTCCTCCAGCTCGGCGCCGCGCTGCCTGCTGGCGGCGAGGTCGGCGCGCGCGGCGCCCAGCAGCGCCTCCAGCAGTAGTGTTCCAGCTGTGTCGGGGCACTGACCTGGTCCCTGGCGCGGCAGGCCTCCTCCAGCTCGGCGCCGCGCTGCCTGCTGGCGGCGAGGTCGGCGCGCGCGGCGCCCAGCAGCGCCTCCAGCAGTAGTGTTCCAGCTGTGTCGGGGCACTGACCTGGTCCCTGGCGCGGCAGGCCTCCTCCAGCTCGGCGCCGCGCTGCCTGCTGGCGGCGAGGTCGGCGCGCGCGGCGCCCAGCAGCGCCTCCAGCAGTAGTGTTCCAGCTGTGTCGGGGCACTGACCTGGTCCCTGGCGCGGCAGGCCTCCTCCAGCTCGGCGCCGCGCTGCCTGCTGGCGGCGAGGTCGGCGCGCGCGGCGCCCAGCAGCGCCTCCAGCAGTAGTGTTCCAGCTGTGTCGGGGCACTGACCTGGTCCCTGGCGCGGCAGGCCTCCTCCAGCTCGGCGCCGCGCTGCCTGCTGGCGGCGAGGTCGGCGCGCGCGGCGCCCAGCAGCGCCTCCAGCAGTAGTGTTCCAGCTGTGTCGGGGCACTGACCTGGTCCCTGGCGCGGCAGGCCTCCTCCAGCTCGGCGCCGCGCTGCCTGCTGGCGGCGAGGTCGGCGCGCGCGGCGCCCAGCAGCGCCTCCAGCTCAGCGCCGTGTCGGCGTCCAGCTGCGGCCTCGTTCGCCGTGCGCTCACGCTCCTCGCTTTCGTTCTGGAGCCTGGCAACACCATAAAAGAACGATTTGGACATGATTTATAAAATACAGCGGGCCGTAAAGGGCGGTACGGAGAACGTCAGTGCGGGGAGTGCCGCTGACCACCCTGAAGCCCCTGACCTGGACTGTAGCTCCTTGATGTCGTGGTTGGCCTGTTCGAGCGCGGCCCGCTCCCTCTTCAGCTGCGCCTCCGTGGCCCGCAGCTCGCGCGTCACGTGCTCTCCGCCCGTCTCGGACTCCTTCAGCATGTTCTGGAGACGGGAGAGCTCGATCTCCAGAGACGATCGGTTCTCTTCCAGAGCTGTGAGGAAATTAAGGTGGCTGTGTAATGTAACGCATACGGAAATTCGTTAAGTAGCAGTGATTTTGGACCTTGCACGTGGATTCACCAACATGTTATTTCCGCTTGTTTTACCAAGACATTGTAAGATATAGACTATCTCTAAATTAAAACAAACATGCTCGCGGCTTAGGATTGTTGCCCAAAGGCCACCCCCGCCGCACCTAAACCTAAATTAATCCAAATTAATCATCCTACATTGGTTTTACCAGTGCCGGTTATGTAACTTGGTTATGTACGGGGAACGACCTGTTATTCGCTTAACTCCTTTCCTTATTCATAAACGCTCTATAGGCTTCTGTTAACTAAGTAATCGTTTGTCCTTATCTGTCACTTTGACATTTACCTTTCATAGATAAGGACAAACGATTGTTTAGTAAGCAGAAGCCTATAGAGCGTTTATGAATAAGGGGGTTAGTGATCAGTGTTTTTTTTTGTTAATAAATGTCAGGATCAGTGACTTTGCTTCTTATCGCAAATGGACACGTAGCTAGCTAGTGAATTTGGTAAAACCTTGAATCACACCAACAGTTGGTTAAAAAAAGTACAAGTTGGCATTATCAAGTAGTGCTGGCCTCGCGCCGCTCGAGCTGCCGCTGCACTCGTCGCGTGTACTCACTGGCAACACTGTGCACGGCCTCGTCGCGCGCGCGCGCGGCCTCGCGCCGCTCGTGCTCGGAGCGCTTGACGTGTTCGCGCAGCTCGCGGCAGCTGCTGTTGTACTTGTCGCGCTCGGCGACACAGTTGCTGAGCTGGCGACGCACGTCCGTCAGCTCCTTGCGGAGGCTCTCGGATTCGTTCTCCACTGGGGACAAAGAAGGAAGATGCAACATCTCGCTCATTTTGGGACTTCGAAACAACACCGGGTACGTGTAACCTGTTTAGCACACGTCGAAATAGGTACCCATCATCAAGACCCTGTGTCTCAGGAATGCGTAGAGTTACAAAATTCAAATTAATACCAAATATAGAGGTCTGCTGTTTCTTGGAGCTGTGAAAAAACCAACTTCCTAAGTCAACTCAATCAAAAGATACAGTCATTACAAAAGGTGCTCTCAAAAAAAGGGTGTACTTCCAGATTTCCTAGAAATTTTAAACTTGCCATGATCGTACAACAAATGACATAAGTCTGAAATCTATTTTTTTTATTTTTGACGGTAAATAACCAATATAAAATGACCTCACACTGCCCACATTTTGCTTAGGAACATCTGCTAATACTGCATTTTACGAGTACATTCCCTTGCCGAATTCCCAACGGTACGGGAATCCGACTCGCACTTGGCTGGTATTTTTATAAGCTTGTGTTTCCAACTACTTACGCTCCTTCAGCTTCCTGATGGTGTCCTGTAGCTGCGTGTAGGCCGTGTCATACTTGTCCTCGGCGAGCGAGAGCTGCGCGCGCACCTCCTGGCACTCGCGGTTGCAAGCCTCCTTCTCGAGGTGCAACTCTTTGATGCGGTTCTCGAAGCGAGCGCAGTCGTCTTCCGCGGCCGCCCTAAAAACGAATTGTCAGTTTAGAAAAGGTTGGGAAAAAAAACGGTTTTGAAACACTTCAAATCAACAAGTTCACGTTCACTTGTTTGTGTTTGTTGAAGTGTATGTGGCTTAAATGAGACTAGCGAATGCAATTGGGAGCTCGTTTATTGCTGAACGTCCGTTGACAATGTTGACATGCAGTGTGTCGAGAGAGACTGACGTCACACGCATATACGTCAGTTTCTGAAGTTTTGCGAACGAAAGAATAATCCGAAGACTTACCATGACGTCTTAATGCCACTCAGTTTAGGTTTGCTCGCTGTCAGATTCATACTATAAAAGTGACAGCTAAAACTTGAACTGAGTCGGAATTAGGACGTCATGGTAAGCCCCGTGGTCTATCCTAACTCACTGTTTGAGCGTTGCCTATTTATACTCTTCACTTTGAGTCTTATTTGGGTTACTCAAATATTTCTTGTTGTTGTTCTGTCCTGTCAACGACGGGATCCCCCAACGCTGATTTGCAGGCTCCCGGTTTGTTCAACAGTCACTCACTTGACTTAGAAACCGCCGAGACAAAATCTTTCTAGAACAACTAGTCCCTGTTAGAACTTAATTACTTGTCCTTTTCGAGGTGTGTCCCGCTTCACCTCCAGCTTGTTCTAGAACAATCCAGAGCCCCCTCGAGGCCGGGTCGGACTTATTTGGCCTTCTCGAGGCGCGTCCTGAGCGCGGCGAGCTCGTCCTTCATCTGGTTGATATTTCCGCGTCCCACTTCGCCTCCAGCTTGTTCTAGAACAATCCAGATTGCCCTGGAGCCTCGTTTGTACTTACTTGGCCTCCTCGACGCGCCCGGCGAGCTCGTCCTTCATCTGGTTGTGTCCGCGTCCCGCTTCACCTCCAGCTTGTTCTAGAACAATCCAGATTGCCCTGGAGCCTCCTTTGTACTTACTTGGCCTCCTCGACGCGCCCGGCGAGCTCATCCTTCATCTGGTTGTGTCCACGTCCCGCTTCACCTCCGGCTTGTTCTAGAACAATCCAGATTATCCTAGAGCCTCGTTTGTACTTACTTGGCCTCCTCGAGGCGCGTCCTGAGCGCGGCGAGCTCGTCCTTCATCTGGTTGATGTGTCCGCGGTCCTGGTCGGCGCGCGCGGCCGCGTCTCGCTTCACGCGTTCCAGCTTATTCTGTGAGCAGTCCAGGACGCGTTTCGCTTCCTCCAGCCGCTCTAATAAAGCTTGCTGCTCTTGGTGCACTTGGGAAAGAGACATGACAAAAATAAATGAGAGTCGTGTCGTGCGCAATAAACTACCCGTCTCTTAGAACTTATGAACAAGACGGTTAGTCTATCTGCGACACAGCTCCCGCACGCACTTCTGCTAGCTGTCCAGGGGATCTGGAAGATGTATAGTGTAGTATGGACCTTGCGAGTCGGTGTTTTGAAATGGCTTCTCTCTGCCATTTTGATACTCGTATGTTTTTTCCAAAATCAATTCGACAAATAAAATCATTAATCATCGCTAGCTCATTACCCATTATTTTTATTTTAAATCCCCTTTCCACCTCTACGCCTTCTCTGTAAGGGATAAAGGCGTAATTTATGTATATATGTTTGTATGTATACCCATTATAAGCGCCTGTTGTTTATCGCTCTCGGCGCGCAGCATGGCCTCATCATGTTGCAGTATGAGTTGGTCGCGCTGCGTCAACAGTTTTTTCTCTCGCTCCCGCGCGCCCGCCTCGCCGGCTTCCTTCTCGCTCGTCAGCGCCGCTATCGTCTGAGATAGCTTGTGCTCGAGAGACTGGCGAAGTTGCTCCTATATCACAAACATAAATATTGCATCTTCAATTTTTCTATGGTCTTTGCAAACAGCGCCATCTCTCGTCTCAGGTGAGCAGTATACATACTACAGGAGTTAATCGTTCAGTTAGAAATGAATTAACACTTACGAGAACAACATGTTATCCACCTCCTATGGGTGATTTAAACGTTAAGAACGAATCATGGATTGAAGATACCATTGCCCCATCGAACCTTCAACTATATGGCCCTTAAAGGGGTTGCCCCATCGAACCTTCGACCCTATTGACCCTTTAAGAGGATGCCCCATCGAACCTTCGACTCTATTGGCCCTCAAAGAGGTTCCTCCATGAAACCTTAGACTCTATTGGCCCTTAAAGAGGTTGCCCCATCGAACCTTCAACTCTATTGGCCCTTAAAGATGTTGCCCCATCGAACCTTCGACTCTATTGGCCCTTAAAAAGTATGCCCCTTTGAACCTTCGATTCTGTTGATCTTTAAACAGGATGCCCCATCGAACCTTCTCCTCCTTAAGCTTGGTGATGTTCTCGGCGGTGGTGCGGTTGATGTTGGTGATGATGCTCTGGTACTCCGCCTCCTTCTTGCCCGACTGCTGCTGCATGGAGTTGCGAGTCTCGCGGAGTTTGCGCTCGCTACTATCCAGCTCTTTGGTCAGCCGGGCTATTTGGCCTGGGGGACGACGTTTCAAATTTCAACTGTCGAAGTGTAGAAATAAATGCGAAAGTTTGTGACGATGTGACAATGTGAGTGAGTTTGTATGTTTGTTCCTTCTTCACGCTGAAACGACTGGATGGATTTGCTTCAAATTTGTAACGGAGGTAGCTGGTACCCTAGATTAAAACATAGGCTACTTTTTATTCCGGAAAATTATATAGTTCCCGGGGGATAGCGATAAACATGTCAATTGCTAATTCTACGCGGACGCAGTCGCGGGCAGAAGCTTACAAAGAACCAGATGGAATAAAAAAAAATCTGGACGCACTTTATTGGGAATGGATAATTATTTTAAAAGTGCTTGGTGATTTTTCTATTGATAGGAATAACCATCCTTAGCTACGAAAAAAAGTTTCACATTTTTCCGTCGAGCCATATATTTTCTAATAAAAATAAAAACTTTTATTGAGTCACACGGCGGCCTCCATACGGCTGAGAAGCAGTACGTCCATAACATAACAAATAAAAAAAATGGCTACTTGAATCTGTGGTACACAATGACATTCCTATCAATAGAAAAATCGCCAAGCACTTTTAAAATAATCATCCATTCCCAATTGACGAGTGTGATGACTCAGAACAGAAGAGATGGCGGCTGAAATATCCCCCTTGCAAAAAAAACGGGCACCCATGGTTTTTTAATTTTACGTGCATAAAAGCTTACTTTCTAAGCTTGAATGCCTAAAAATCTGAAAAATTATAAGTGCCCGATTTTTTTGGCAAGGGGGTGTATATCTGTCAGCTTCACCCAGGTACGCAGATTGACTGTTAACTAACGCTACCTTTGTGGTTCTCCTGCTGGACCATGGCATCCTGCAGCTCGCGGTCCAGCTTGGCGCGCCTCGCCTCCGCGTCGTCCAGCATGTTGGCCGTGTCGAACAGCACCGCTTCCAGCGCGTCCTTCTCCGCCCGCACGCTGGCCAGCTGCTCTTGCAAATGCTGCTTGTCTTTGTCCAAGCTGTCTATTAGTATCTGTGAAAGGGAATAAGTTGCTTTTGTTAAGAGCGTTTATCCCTACTAAGCTGGCAACGTCGCATTTTTGGTGTTTTTGTACGATTATTTCACGGAAATTGAATGAAAGTTTCAAATGTGAATCTGTAGTGCACTTCCTTTTTAATGTATTAATGTGTCTAATGCAATAATTGATCGTGATGGACTTTTATTTTCTTATTAAACAAGATATATTATTTTATCCCTTTAATGCGAAAATAAAAGTCCATTGTGAAAACTACACACGCACAGTAGCGCAAAAAGAAAAAAAAACTATTTCTACCCGAGATTCGAACTGCGGTCACTTGAGAGAACGCACTGTTATTCCATATCTTATAACACTACGCCAAACGCACACGTTAAAGCAACGAAATTAACGTTCACTTCAAAAATCGAACGCGACTCTAGCTTCATTCGTATTTCAAAATAAGCTCTTAGAGGATCCTGATATCCTGGTACTTAAACTCTTCCTCCGTCTTACGTCTTGCGGGTGGTAGGGCCTTGTGCAAGGTCCGTCCGGATCGCTACCACCATCTTACTCGCTAATCATGCCGGAACACAGCAGTGCTTGCACTGCTGTGTTCCGGTGTGGAGAGTAAGACAGCCGGGGAAAGTACGGGTACAAGAGGCATTTCATCTAAGTCCTCTAGGTTGGCAACGCATCTGCAATCCCTCCGGGGTTGTGGGAGTCTATGGGCAGTGGTGATCGCTTACCATCAGGTGACCCACTTGCTCGTTTGCCTTCCTATTCACATAAAAAAAAAAAAAGTCTGACGCGAGTTTAACATTTTTTACCCATCCCAAAAAGTGCCCAACGCCGCTAAAGAAGTTTTCACTTCAAGAAAGCCAGCTCACCTGCTTTTCCTCCCCATCCTTCACGTGGTCTTCTAGCGCCCGATTGAGCCTCCCAATGGTCTCGTTGGCCTGCTCTAACCGCTGCTGTAGTCTCATGATCTCCTCGTTGAGGGTGTCCTTCTTGCGCACCATGGCCGTCAGCTGGGAACTCAGCTCGCCGCGCTCTCTGAACGAAAGAGATGCATATAGTGGCGCCCCGAAGCGAAGAGATAGAGAAAAAATCGGCCAAGTGCCATTATCTATAAATATGTAAACCAGTGTAAGCAGAGCCCTGCTCCAAAGCAAAATGTACGCAGTGTGGGGTCACTTTATATTGGTAAGTGATTTATACAGACATACATACATTATTCTGGTTTTTAGTATTTTTTGTTATAGCGGCAACAGAAATACATCATCTGTGAATATTTCAAGCGGCTGTGAATATTTCAAGTCGTCTACCTGTTAATATCGAGCAAAAAACGCAAAAAAAAACACGTTTGTGATATGGGAACCTCCCTTAAATATTAATTTTATTTTGTTTTTAGTATTTGTTGTTATAGCGGCAACAGAAATACATCTGTGAAAATTTTAACTGTCTAGCTATCACGGTTCATGAGATACAGCCTGGTGACAGACGGACGGACGGACAGCGGAGCCTCACGAATAGGGTTTCCGTTTTTACCCTTTGGGTACGGAACCCTAAAAAGTATGCGGCATACCGTGGAACTATGTCGTCGATGATTAAAGTGGAAATTGGGTGGTTTTTTTGTCACTCGTCGCTATGGTAACGTTATTCTCGGTCACTCTTTAAACCGTTCACAGGTTTAAAATTTGCCAAACAGGCGTTTTTGTGATAGTTTTAAGCCGTTCCCTAATTAAATCATTTATCTGTTACTTTAACCCTTTATAAGGCCCCATTTATTGGAGCATACTACCACAGATTCAAAAGCAGCTATCGAATGCATACGGATATTTTCAGAGCTAGTCGTCGTGTTTCAATAATTACAATGGAAATTGTGACGTATAATGAAATTAATAAGGTTGAAATTTCAACACAATCCATGTGGTCGCTAAATCGCGACTCTCGACGCGAGCGGCTACAGAGCACTCTCCCACTCACCTAACAACCTGTCGCAACTCCATCTCCACTTTCTCCCGGTCTCCCTCCACGAATTTAATCTTCTCCAGCAGAGAGGCCTTGTCTGCCTCCAACTCCATCCGGGTCTGTTCTGCTGACAGCAGCTCTTTGCGCAGGGAGTTCAGATCACCAAGTTGTTCTGATGATTGGCTGGAGAGAGAAGACTTCTCATCTTCCAACTGTGGACAGGGACATGAGTCTTAGAAGGTACAGTGAAACGTTAATTCCTTATCATCCTCGCAGATAACCAGCAGCCAAGAAGGAAGAAATTTTCTTCCCAGATAACTGGTTTTTTAACGGGAAAGATTTTTTCCTGCACGATAACCAAGTTACATAACCGGCACTGGTAAAACCAATGTAGAATGATTAATTTGGATTAATTTAGGTGCGGCGAGGGTGGCCCCTAAGCCGCGAACATGTTTGTTTTAATTTAGAAATAGTCTTTATTTACCTGCTATGGGTGGTGTAGGGGTATAGCACGCGTCACGGATGACGAGGACCCGGGTTCGATTCCCGGCCATAGCTTTACTTTTCGGATTTTTCTATGTGTTCTAATTTTCAGTGTCGTTTAGAAATTTAATTTTCTTTATTATACCTTACAATGTCTTGGTTGCGTAAAATAAATGGTTATGTACGGGGAACAAATCTTTCCCGTTAAAAAACCAGTTATCTGGGAAGAAATTTTCTTCCTTCTCGGCTACTGGTTAGCTAAATTGGTTATCTGCGAGGAACAAAGGGTTAATTCTATAGCTAGGCCTATTTATGCAAATGGCTCTTTCACATGTCACTTTGATTCTGCTAGCGCTTTTGGAAAGACCTAACCACCATGAAATTCAAACATTATAAAATAAATGATCACTCACGTATCAAGGTCGAGTAAATACTAGACATATGGACTAACTAGCTTCTTCTTCGTGAATTAAACTTAAGAACTGATGTTGATAGTATGTTCTGCAATAAGTAAGTTGCGACTCTTGGCAGCTACGACTTTTCACATGTTTATCGCTATCCCACGGGAATTATAGAATTTTCCGGGATAATAAGTAGCCTATGTTTTAATCTACGGTAACAGCTATCTTCGTTCCAAATTTTATTGAAATCTGTCCAGTTGTTTTAGCGTCAAGAAGGAACAAACATACACACTCACTCACATCGTCATATCGTCACAAACTTTCGCATTTATAATATTAGTAGGATTCGTCTACGCTCCTGGAAGTACTGAAACTACTCACGTGCTTGACTTCTTCCTGGAGCTTCTTTCTGTCGGTCTCCAAGTTCCTGATACTAGCTTGCAACTTGTCCACCAGATCTTGCAAGTCGCCTCTCTCGAGCAGAGTCCTCTCGAGCTCTATTTCGAGATCATCTGCACGCAATAACATTGAATTAAAAACTTAAACCCGACGCATTTATCGAGTCGACCGTACGTAAATACAAAAAAAACAATTTTAGGTCACAAACGTACTTACATCATTTTTGGAAAAGACCTCAAACTGAGACCGATTTTCACCAAACATGGCTAACAACCACCGCCGCAAACTGGCATTCGAATGGAAAAAACCGCAACAAATTCCGTCCATTCACTTGAGAGCTACGATACCACAAACAGAGCCACACACACAAACATTCACGTTAGACCGACCGCTTAAATGTGTCCTCGCCCTTGCGGTGCAGACGCGCGGGGTGGGAGCTCTGTGCGGGCGTTTGGCGCACTCCCCCCGCACTGAGAGCTGCCCGCGGTCGTCCCACCCCGCGCCCCGCAGCCGCAAGGGCGAGGACGCATTTATGCGATCGGTCTGTAACTTATAACTAGGGCTTCCAATTCGAATATTCGGATTATTCGAATATTCGGCTAATTTTCATATTCGAATATTTGGGGGCATAGTATTCGAATATTCGATTTTATGTTGGTAAAATGTTTACGCGGGTAGCGATGTGATTTAAGTATTGCAGTATCATCGTGTAAATTAAGTCGGTACGTAGGGTAGTAGTTAATAGTACTGTTCTTCTTTAATTTTAGGTGATTTTTGAAGACTCAAAATGTGATTATGATAATATTTAGATTATTAGGTGAATTAGGTAACCAATACACGACGTTCTCTATGTTTGCGTTGATCTCTTTGATTTTTTTATGAAAATTATAATAACTGTTTTGTTTTTTTATTGCTAAGTGATTTTTTTAACTGATTACGTAATTACACAGCTGATTCTGTAGTTTTCTGCGTTTTATTAAACCTTTCTAAAATATTCAAATATTATTCGAATAATTCGAATACTTCCGAATTTACGAATCGAATATTCGAATAGGTAATTAAAATGGTCGAATATTGGAAGCCCTATTTATAACCAGGGGTCGGACAAAAAGTCCGGATGACGTAAAAATGACGTAATCTTGCACACAGGCTGATGTTTGTATTTAAACTTCCGTATGACATGTAGTAACAATATTCGAGTAAAGACGACATTTGACAGCGTTTTTTATACATTAGTAAATATACATTTTAGCTAAATATAATTGTGAAGATACAATAGTTTTTTACAATAACGAAGTCAATTTATTGTTCATCTGATTGACAATGTGTCAGCCAAAAACGTACTTGCTCATTTCAAGTGGCGATATCGTTTAATAAAGAGGTTGATATATAAATAAATAAATAAATAAATATTATGGGACAAATTACACCAATTGACCCAGTCCCAAACTAAGCAAAGCTTGTACTATGGGTACCAGGCAACGGATAAACATACATATATAATGTAGATAAATACATACTTAAAAAAAATTATAAAATAATAAGTGATAATGTAATGTTTTAAACTTCCGCGCGTGTAGTAGTGCGTAGTTTATTTACGCGGTTAAGTCCCGAAATACTTTAAATAAATACAAGTGATAATTGTTTATCAAAACCAAAAATAATACCTATTTGAAATCATCCTATAAGTGGTTTGACGTCATCCGCACTTATTGTCTGACCCCTGCTTATAACCCTCCATTTGATGTTAATAAGCTGCTTACTCCTGTGCTTCTCCATCTGGGACATGATGGCGTCGGCCTCCATCTTCTGCTGCTCGAGCAGGTCCCGCGCGAGGCTGGTGCGGTTCAGCTCCTCGCGCGCCGACACCAGCTCCGACCGCGTCCTCGCCGACCGCTCTTCTTCCGCCCTACCCGACAGAAGTTAACATAAATAGCTACAAGGTCTAAAGGTAAAATTGTTCCGGATTGATTCAGCAGGTTGTTGAGTTAGTTTGTTCTAATTCCGAAAAACTCAACTTGAAACTCCGCTTGAGAGGCCACAGGTCAAACCACTAGGCTACCACGGCTATACCCATGACCCAAAAAAAAAACACCGGGAGTGCCGGCAGAAGTGAAAACTACACAAACGCACACTCGCGCAAAAAGAAAAAAAATACAAATAAATAAATAAATGAGTATGAGTATGAGTGAAAAAAGAAAAAGAAAAAAACTTTTTCTATACGAAATTCGAACTGCGGTCACTTGAGAGAACGCACTATTATTCCACACCTTATACCACTAGGCCAAACGCACTTCAAAAACAGAACGCGACTCTAGTAGCTTCATTCGTATTTCAAAATAAGCTCTTAGAGTATCCTGGTACTTACACTCTCCCTCCGTCTTACGTCTGACGCGAGTTTAACATTTTTTACCAATCCAAAAAAGTGCCCAACGCCGCTAAAGAAGTTCTGACTTCAATTACCTTTTTTACCAATCCAATTTCATTCTTTCTTTTTTTCTTCTTTCTACCTTCAATTACCTACAAAAATTGCGTAAAAATTTACTCAGCATACTGCATCAATCTCAAATTGCCTCACCTCAGTATAGACTCCCTGTTGGTCGCCTCCCGGTGCAAATGGTCTACCTCAGCGTTGAGCGTCCGTTTGTCCGTCTCGAGCGCCTCAATAGTCTTCTCGAGGCGAGAGTTGATCTTCTGTAGTTTCTCATAATCGGAGGTTAGGGATTCCACCTGTCAAACATGAACTATGCAATGATGCAACCTTGTGAGATATTTAGGTATTGATTATCCCCCTTATTCATAAACGCTCTATAGGCTTCTGCTAACTTAGCAATCGTTTGTTCTTATCTGTGAAAGGTAAATGTCAAAGTGTGTTTTAATTCCACTTTATTTGCGTGTCGTCAATTGTTACTCTAGTACAAATTGTAAAGAGTGTCATTCTAAATCTAAAATAATTGATGTATATACCATAGCGTTGATCTCGACGCGGTTCCTTTCAAGGTTGTTCTTGTCGATGCGCAGCGTCTCCACGGACTTCTGCATGGACTCCTTATCCTGCGACAACTGGTTCAAATCTGCGTTGGCTTGATCCAGTTTTGCTAAAAAACGACAGTTATTTTAAAAATCATCATCATCCTAGCGTTTTTCCCGGCATTTGCCACGGCTCAGTGAGCCTGGGGTCCGCTTTGACAACCTAATCCCAAGATTTGGTGTAGGCATTAGTTTTACAGAAGCGACTGCCATCTGACCTTCCAACCGTTTCCTCTCTATTAGGTTGTTTTGCTGTATGGTGCGAGCTTACCCTGCAGATCCTGCACTTTATCCTCCAGCGCCAGTATGGTGGCGTCGGCTGCGTCGCAGTGCTTCCTGCTGGTGGACAACTGCTCCCGGGTGTTTTGCAGCTTCACCTACAAATTAAATGAATGTGAGTTTGTTAGCTAGCGACTGACCGCTTAAGAGGCTGACAACACTTAATTTTGTTGAAATTTATGTTATTTAAGCACTTTCTTTAAGAACTACTACACACAAAAAAAATGATAATATTCAAAATTATTTCAAAGACCCTGGACCAGTGATGGGCAAACTACGGCCCGCGGGCCAACTCCGGCCCGCGAAAGAATTTAATGCGGCCCGCCGGCGTTCCTTCGAATTGGAGTGTTATGGCACAGGATGACGATATTTAGACGGTGCTGCTGTATAAAATAGAATAATAGATGCGAAGGCAAAGGAGCCAGCTAGACTAGCCACGTAGTTCATGCGTCATGTGTCAAAAAAAATGCATTTTAGTATAATTTTGGCCCTTCTTTGAAATTTCTGTGATTTTCTGGCCCGCCATGAAAAAAGTTTGCCCACCACTGCCCTGGACGGACTCGATACATAATTGAACGAAATCGGCTCGATAGTGATAAAACTAATTTATCAGTTAGAAAAGAGACTCGTGAATTAGTGACAGTATAAACATTATTTTATTAGTCAACACAACAGTTGCTAAGAACATAGATTGACGTAAGTTAAAGTTGTTCAAAAATAAAGAGGTTTTAGTATAAAACAGTCCTTAACATCCTCCCTTTTTGACAACCCTTAACGAACCATACCAATTTTTATTGCTATTGATTCAATTCGTGGCTTATGCAAAGCCTTGGTCAAAAAATCAGCCAGTTGGAACTCGCTTGGTACATATTCTACGCATATTTCACCATCAGCAACGAGTTCTCGTACATAAAAATGTCTAATAGCAATATGCTTGGTTCTTCTGTGGAGTTCTGGATTATGTGAGATCTTTATGGCCGCATCATTATCAACCTTTAGTTTAGGTATCTCCTTCAACTCAGATATTTCTCCAAGGAGTCTTTTGATCCAGACAATCTCTCTAGCTGCTTCACTGGCAGCTACCAGTTCTGCTTCGGTACTGGATATCGCAACACATGTTTGTCGTCGACTAGCCCAAGATATTGCTCCTCCAGAGTATAAGCATAAAATACCCGAAGTCGACCGTCCGGAGCTTCGGTCTCCACCATGGTCAGAATCGCTGTAACATTCTAGAATTCCAGCATTGCATCTCTTCTTAAAAATTATTCCATAGTCTGATGTTCCTTTGATGTATCTTAGGATACGTTTCAGTTTCTGAATATCTTCTTTAGAAGGATTTTCTAGAGTTCGGGATACAACGCTTATAGCGTATGCTAAATCAGGTCTGGTTCCAACGGTCAAGTATGCCAATGCTCCCACAGCTTCTCTATACGGAAATGAAATAGACTCTACCATTTCTTTATCCAGATCTAGCAATCCATCTCTCTGTATAGGAGTAGTGACAGGTTTGCAATCGCTCATACCAAAGCGATCTAAAATTTTCAGAGCATAGTGCTTCTGTGATACTTTTATATTACCGTTCTGGTCTTCTATTTCTAATCCTAGAAAGTAGGATGCGTCTTTTATAGTGATTTTGAATCTTCTTTTCAACTCTCTAATAAATTTTTCAGAATCTTCCTGATTTGTTGCAGCGACCAGACCGTCGTCTACATAGAGAGCAAGAATGATTTTATTACTCCCACGATTTCGGATAAACAGGCAGGGATCAGTAGAACTTTGTTTAAATCCAATAGTTTTCAAATAATCCACCATGCATTTGTTCCAACACCGAGGTGCTTGCTTGAGTCCATATAGACTTCTCTTGAGTCTACAGACCTTATTTGATCCATCTGAGTAACCATCAGGTTGACTCATATAAATTTCTTCATTCAGTGAACCATACAAGAAAGCAGTTGATACATCAAACTGAGTGAGTTTTAAACCTTCGTTTGCAGCAACGCTTAAGACAGATCTAATTGTCGTCATCTTAGCAACAGGGCTAAAGGTCTCATCATAGTCGATGCCTTTTTTCTGTGTATATCCTCTAGCAACTAGCCTTGCCTTGAATTTATCTAGAGAGCCATCTGCATTGGTCTTGATCTTGTATACCCATTTACAGGATATAGGCTTTCTGTCTTTTGGAAGGTCAACCAATATCCAGGTTTTGTTCTCTTTTAAAGACTTCACCTCATTTTCCATTGCTTTGACCCACTGATCTTTATGCGGACTAGAAATTGCTTCTTTGTAGGTTTTTGGTTCATTGATATCATTAACAATATCATCTGACATCATAATATAGTCTTGAAAACGATTAGGTGGTCGAATCTGACTTCTGTTCCGTAGAGTCATTCTTGTAGCCATCTCAGCTATATCATCTATATTACTCCTTGGAGCCTCAGCATCTTCATCGTCATCATCATCTACAGCATCTTCGTAAAGAGGTGACCCTGGCAATGATGCTTCTGAAGGCGATTGGCTTCCTACTTCCTGATTCTCAACACGATCCGGCGATGTGGGACGCACAGTCAAACTCGGCTCATTAGTGCTACTTGCAGTAAGATCCGAGCTTTTTTCAGTGCGATGCTCATCAGTGCTACTGACAGTACGATCCGAGTTTTCTTCAGTGCGATGCTCATCAGAGCTACTGACAGTGCGATCATCCCCCCTTGCATCACACATCGGTGGTTCTGAAAGTGGAAAATAGATTTCAGCTGAGTGCTGTTCTTCCGAATCACCCATGTCAAACGAAGTAAGTATTAACTCATTAAATATAACGTCTCTTGACCTTATGAGTTTTCCAGTCTTACTTAGTAAGCGATAGCCTTCATCACCATCATATCCAATTAGGATGCATTTCTCAGCTTTTTTAGATAGTTTTACTCTCTTTTGTTGAGGAATATGAGCATAACACTCACATCCAATTATTTTCAGGTGATTGATTGCTGGTTTTTTCTTAAACCACAATTCAAATGGTGATTTACCATCTTCTGGAGTTGGGCCGCTTCTGTTTAAAACGTACGCAGCAGTATTTATCAATTCTGCCCAAGTAGCGAGAGGTAATTCTTCATGAGCATGCATCATTGTGCGGGCGGCTTCGACTAGGGTTCTATTTTCACGTTCGCTAAGGCCATTTTGTTGCGGCGTGTAGGGCATCGTAAGCCTTTGTCTTATTCCAGCTTCTCGCAAAATGCATCTTATGTTCTCATTATCAAATTCACCTCCGTTATCACTCAAAAATTCTTTTACAGAGTGTCCAGCCACTTTACATTCCTGTAACATCTGTCGGAGCTTCAGGTGAACTTCCGATTTCTGTCGCAAGAAATAAACATGACGATACTTGCTGAAGTCGTCTTTGAACAAAACGAAGTAACGAAATTTATTGAACGAAGGTGGGAATGGACCACACACATCAGCGTGAATAATTTCTGCAGGTTCCTTAGCTCGTTCTCTTGTGCCAAACGTTTGCCGGTGAGTCTTTCCGTAAATACATCCGGTGCATAGTTCAGAATCTAGACGAACTTTAATTCCAAGTTCCCGTTCAATAACTCCTTTGACGTGTTTCTTATTCTGGTGGACTAACCGTTCGTGATAAAGTTGTAGTAGGTTATCTGTTGACAATGCGTTCAGATCAGGAATTGGCTTTGTAATAGTCTCTACATTAAGTTTGAATAAGCCCCCGTTCTTAGTTCTTTTTCCAGTCAATATTACATGTCCATCAACTTTCAGCGAGCAGTGTTCCCTATCAGACATGAAAACACTATTATTTAGTCTGTCTTGAGTGGCCAGCACAGAGAATAGGTTTCGCATAATATCAGGTACGTACCAGACATCACATAGTCTTAGCCTGGATTCCTTGCCATTGATAACAGTTTTCAAGTCAATAGTACCTTTGCCAATAGCTTTGACAGTAGCTCCATTAGCAGTCGTCACTGTACGAGTATCCTTAAAATGCTCGAAACTAGAGAAAAAATCGTTCCGGCAGGTGACGTGACTAGTTGCACCATTGTCAACAAACCAATCTGCTGTATCATAGTTCATAAGCATTGAGTTTACATCTGTAGTAACTGGCATGAGCATTAAGTTCAAATTGCTTGACATCTGTATATTTTCTGGCTTGGCTGGCTTTCCGTCCGCTTTCCATTTATGACACTGTCTGACCTTATGACCGACTTTTCCGCAGTATCCACATTTCTTCTTTGCTTTATTGCTATTCTGTAGCGCCAGAGCTTCTGCAGGACCTTCATTCTTCAATGATATAGCACGCTCATAGGCACAAAGTTGCGTAGTCAGATTTTCTATAGTTTTGTCTGTCTTTGACATCAACATCCAGCTCGATTTGAAAGGAAAATAGGCTTCAGGTAGAGTATCGAGAATTTTACAGATTAACAAGATATCTGGTAATTCGGATTTGTCTATCTTCATTAGTTCGGTTTTCAAATCTGACCAAATAGTTTTTATTTTGGAGACATGAGTTGTGATGTCATGTGACGGATCTTTACAATAGCCGAAAAACTCCATACAAAGTGCGTAACTCTTATCTTCAGACTTGCCGTCGAATAAACGATGTAATTCGTCCCAAACTTCTTTTGATGAGCTAAAACGCATGATTTTTTGAAGGGTTTCGTCTGACATATTTGCAGTAAGCAGTAGTAATGCGGAACTATCAATTTTGTTGTAATAATCGAGAGCTGTTTTAAACTGAGAAATTTCGTCGGCATTGTTAGTAGTAGGTTTTTCAGGTTTCTTTAGGATTCCGTTTACCGCATCCAATCCACCGGGCATACCTCTAAGTAATAACGTTGCCTTGAATTTCCAAGTCGACCAATTTTTTACACCTTCCAGGTGACCGATGTCAATTTTGCAACTTGGTGATTGCATGTTGAATCTTCGTCTTCCCGGATTGTTTTGAAACTTGGTTTATCACACACTCGATTTATTTATAATTATCACTCATTCCTTACGATCTGCTACCATGATAAAACTAATTTATCAGTTAGAAAAGAGACTCGTGAATTAGTGACAGTATAAACATTATTTTATTAGTCAACACAACAGTTGCTAAGAACATAGATTGACGTAAGTTAAAGTTGTTCAAAAATAAAGAGGTTTTAGTATAAAACAGTCCTTAACAGATAGAAAATAATTGCAAAGATTACGGTCCTACAATCATCATTTAACGGTTCTATGTCTTAATTTTTTCGACGTATGGGTCTGCAATTAAAAATATGAAGTCAACATATTCATACCTAAACCGCTAACGAGTCATATTTCACAAATAATCCATACTTTTTTAATTTCTTATTATTTGTGTCTTATTTGCAAGATTTTAGACGCGCGCCACGCTGCTGGAATAGTTTCTTCTCTTTCACTAACAGGCACGCGAACCGTATGTAGTAGTACTACGGTTGGCAACCCTAATCACACCCAAAATCTACCGTGTACTGACCATTTGCCACCCCTGACCCACCTGGCCAACTGTCATGAAACTAATCTAGTTCCATTTATTACTTCTTCGCTTAAATTACTTCTTCCGCATAAAATCAACTGATATATCTATGCACCTCGCTCAGTTTGACACGTGACGCCCACTCTCTATGACGTCACACACTCAGGGGCAGGGACCGGAACCGTTATTGATATACCTGTTAATATTGTTCCAATATCGTTATTTTATTTCGTTCGATAATATACCGGTTAATTGATGGCACGAACAAAAATAATCTGGTCTTCTTACCGTTAAGTACAGCGAACGAAATTTTAACGTTCGCGTTAGCAAAATTATACCGGTTAAGCCCAGCCGCCGCCGACATACGCCACACGCTCCAGTAGTGGTGTAAAAGAGACAGCAATATAAGCTGTATCTTGCTCTTGTTTCGTAATGTTCAATTTAACCGGTTCCCCAAAAACGAATGATAATTGAACAGTTCTCTAATCAGTAACCGCGAACGGAAACGAAATCCCTTTCGGTCCCGGGCGAGTGCACAATACCGGTTTCAAAAATTAACCGGTTTCCGGTCCCTGCGTGACGCCCACTCTCTGTGACGTAACTTAGTCAGGTGCACAGATACTTCCGACGTGTACCTGTAGCTCGTGTATTTGAATCTGGTACTTGTGCAACGCAGCTTGTACGGCCGATATGGTGCTCTCGGCGAATGCAGTAGCGTTGGCCGACTGAGGGACGCTACGGCGAGGTGACCTGTAACATACATACAAACATAAATCACGTTTTTATCCCTTGTATTAATATGTGAAGTTCCTAATCCGCACTGGTAACGCGTGGGAACTATAGCCCAAGCTCTCTGATGTTGAGAGTCCTGTGCCCAGCAGTGGGACGTATATAAGCTATCAAAGATATCTCTTCTCTATCTCTTTCTAGAAAAACGGAATTTTAATATAGAGTTTATATAGGCGTTGTGACAAATAGATCTCTCTTTCTAATCGCTGAATAATTAGTAGATTAAAACTCTTATATTTTCCGTATTTCTTGACCGATATTATTTTTGATTTCACTTTTCGTCATCTCTTTTACGCTTTTTTCATCTTTTGCTAAAATGTAATTTTTTTTTAATGAATATTCACTATTACTGCACTCTGCTTAGCCGAGATGACAAATCAATTCACCTTTCTGACATATGCAGGTGCTGCGCGCCCGGCACGTCAGCCTCAGAGTCCTGTATGAGGGCACGAGCGACTTCCTCGAGAGCGGAGCGCATAGCGTTTGCCTCCGAACACATAGTTTCCGCTACCTCGTATCGCTCCTCCTGTGAAACGGTAGCCGAGCTTAAAAGAACAACTTGAAGTAGAAAATCATAACATTAGTTCCATTTTTAACCACATGCGTTTTTCATCTGCTCGTTACAACTACATAGAACGTTAATGTCGAGAGCTATGATAACGTCACTACTCCGAGGGGAACAGGGTAGCGATCATTCTGTATCATTAGATAAGTATTCTGTGGTCTTACCAAGCCCTGCAACTCGCCGAGCAACCGCTGTATACGCGCGTCCCGCTCTCGCAACTCAGCCTGCGCAGTGTCTCGTTGTGACGTCACGTCTCGAAGATCTATGCGGAGAGTCTCGACGGTTATGTTGGGTGGTGATGACGTCATCCCTGCGGCGTGGTGGTCGGTTGAAGGCTGAGAGAAGTTCTGTTGAAATGCCAGTCGTTGGGTTGGTAAGAAGTTTGAATTCTAACGGAGTTATTATGTTTAAAAAAAGCGACGGGTAGCACTCCGGAAGTGCTGGCAAAAGTGAAAACAACAGATTAGGTTCTAATGTTGTAACCTCCATGACGCTCAAGACTCGCACCGTACTGATGGCCGCTTGCAAAAAAAACGTACGTATTATCTATATTGACAGACCTCTAACAATGTGCTGATGCCCTAGTACTTTTGCTCCACGACTCCACAAAAAAACACTTCAAAAATCGAACGCAATTCATTCATATTTCAAAACAAAGCTCTTAGAGGATCTGTTATCCTGGTACTTAAATTCTCCGTCCGTCTTATGCCTGACGCGAGTTTCATTGTTTACCCATCCTAAAAAGTGTTCAACGCCGCTAAAGAAGTTTTCACTTCAAAAAAGGCCACCTAATGCTTTGACATCCGGGTACTAAACTACGTTTTAAATTTTTTTTAATCACGGGGAAAGACGCAAACCTACGAAACATTTTAATAGTGTTTGAAGTTCCCTTTTGGCACGTTATCACAGATTAGTTTGAAATGGTAGGTAACGATAAGGAATAGTTATAAGACTCCACAGAAAAAGGTATCTTGACTTGGCTTGCGAGATTGTAATCAACCTACGCCATAGTGGGTTATAACCCACATGAAGAAACTACGCTGCATGGGGCACCAAAGTTTAAACAGTCTCTATCGTCCATAGTTAGAATAACTATAAAATAACTTGGGAAAACTATGTACCACAAGCGATATGCTCGACTCGAATAGCGTTCTACTCAAAAAATACCTTGCCTTACCCTTGGTCCTTGCGCATAAGCATTGATGGCGTAACCACTCAGCGTCCCAACAAGCTCTCTGGTAGCTGATTCAAAGTCGTTCTTCACTTTGAACAGATCCCGTTCGGTCGTGGTCTGCAGCTCGGAGAAGAAACGCTTTACGGAGACCACCTCGCGCCAAAGACTGAGTAGACGGTTGTGCTCGCTCGTGTAGTAGTCGTTGAAAGCCTGTTTTTGAAATTCAAATCTATACAACACATTATAGAGTGAAAGGGATGGTAATAATTCTAATTTTAGAGTAGCCCCCCAGCAATAAAAAAAATAGCTTGTCTCTGGTCCGACAATGTTATTATTGCGCTAAGGCTAAGTTTTATCAGCGATGTAACAGAAAATGCATGGCAGCTAATACTTCACAGGTTCTGGCTTATACCCAATCCTACTTACTTGTTCTTCATCCTTCCATTCATCTTCTTTGACGTTCATTTCATCCCTGAGCGCCTCCCAGTCGTTCGTCAGCTTCTGCAGATCGTTGGTGAGGGCTTCGTTCAGTTGGTGGGACTCTTCCAACTGGTCCCGGAGCAGGTTGTTCTGAGTCACCAGCTTCTCGCATCTGTTCACGGAAACATTCCACTGGAGTTCACATTTTGGTGATTAGCTGATGTTATAACTAGTAATTAAGACTTACTTGCGCTTCTCTTCATCCAACCGTCTCAGAGCCGTCTCCAAATCCGCGATGCGTTCGTCCCTCCTGGTGACAAAACGTATAATCATGGTCTGTCTCTAGATTTGCTTTCCGTGAGGAAGCTATGTCCATCAGTGGTATTTATACAAGGTGTTTTAATAGTATTCCAGATTATTTTGGCGGGTGGTTTCTGTTAGGGGTTTTTCCATCAAGATTTTCGATTAAAAATTTTGACATCCCTTTAACGCCGTACACTTTAACCATCGGCCAATACGTATCGTCAACCACAATTCACAATAAAAAAAATCTGTAAATCATTTACAGAGGTGTTCAGTTAAACTATACGTGCCGGCACGTAAGTCTAACAATGGCGAGTTACGTGGAGGGGATCTGTGCACCCACTGATACCGTATTTTATACTTCTGCGCATACAAGGTCAGATTAAACTTACGTGCCGGCACTTATAACCTAATCATCTGCTACAGTACCGCGGAATAATTTTAAGACCGCATATAAGGTGGAGCGACGACCTGATCAGGATCGCGGGATCGCGGTGGATGCAGAAGGCACAGGACCGGTCCGAGTGGAGAGCCTTGGGGGAGGCCTATGTCCAGCAGTGGAAGTCTTTCGGTTGACATGATGATGATGATGATGATATAAGGTGATGCCAGACTAACCTGGTGTCTGAGCTGCTGGCGGACGGCAGAGCGGCTGGCGCCGGCAGCGCGACGGCCGACCGGGCGGTGGTGGGGGCGGCGCGATAGCTCGGCTCGCTGCGCGGCGTCGTCTCCAGCATGTGCTGCTCCAGCTCTGAACATCGTTGCTTGTATTGCAGCACCTGGACAGTGGCGGTGCAAATAGCTCTATTAAAATTGGATTTGTTTTGAATTTTTGTGAAGGCACACAAATATAAATACTTACCCAGTAATCGTACGCTGACCGTTCTCTAGTACTGTTTTTCTAGTAAGCAAGGTGCAACAAACTTAGGACTTTAGTTTTGAATTGCTCCCACAAGGCTCCCACGTATTGATAAATAAATGCATAATCAGAACTCAAAATACGTCAGACATTATATCTATATTAGGGATGGCGATCTGAGATCGATTAATCGAAGAATCGATTGTTGGAGCCAAAAAGATCGATTTTTTAAATCGATATGTAGTACTGTATCGATTCAGTGAATCGATATTTCACCCTTGAAAATCGAACTTCGATTTTATTTTATTTTTTGGTATAAACGGTATAAACCAAAAAAGTATTTACAATTAATTGAATGTATACCCGTATTATAAGAGTGCTGCCGGCTGCCGGTTAAAGGGTTAATTATTCAAAAACTCGCGAGATGGCTGTGTGTTTGAATTCCTTCGCCTCTCTTTAATAAAAAAAACGTTACGTTTGTTTGTAATCTTTGACTTTTTGTATCTGTGATTGACATTTCTTGTTGCGTCATCATATTTTTTATCATCGAATTACCTGCTTTTACTGATAAGAGATTGTTAAATTATAATACGTATCTTGTTTTTAATAAAATAGATTTGTATTACATTATATACAAAAACTTGAGAAAAAGATCGATTTTTCAGAAATCGATCTTATTGGCCTCGATTTTTTTGTGGATCGATTCATTAGGTCACGATTCGAATCGATTTAAAAATCGATGTTTTTCGGAAAGAATCGCCATCCCTAATCTATATTAATAATTTCGTGACCGGTTACGGTAGACTCGATCGAAACGTTGCCTGAATGATAGAACGTAAAAAAATAAAAATTTCGAGTCGACAACATGTATCCGCAAAATTCGGATTGTCGAGTATTTTGTAAAATTCTAACGGTGCTGATGGACAAATCGCAGTCGCCATATTGGACACCACAGACTAGCGCGAAACTGACACCGGAGGACGACAAACGTTCCGTTTCATGCTAGCGCACATACGCCGTGCGATTTTTCTTAAACCTGAGATTGGCCAACATAACCATAGAAAAAATAGAATAATTGGGAATGGATGATTATTTTAAAAGTTCTTGGTGATTTTTCTTTCGATAGGAATAACCATCTTAGCTACGGAAAAAAGTTTCCGATTTTTTCCGTCGCAGTCACTCGGCGGTAGTGATGTAAGGAATGTCATATTTTCGACATTCGCGAATGTAAATGCGAATGCGGATATTCAGTTTTTGTTAAAATTTGGCACCATTTGTCTATGGCTTGGTGACTTTGGTGGCAGTCCCGTACAAACGAAGTACGTTCCGTTTGTTTTTTGTTCCTAGAATAGCCGAGTTGAGACCAACGAACGCATCTGATTGAAATGTCATTCCACTCTATGTTGCCAGATGGGCTATTTAATTTAGCGCCAAGCCAATGGGGCTATCTACCTTACCGGGCGGCGAAAATTATATAGTTAAACAACTACTAGATACCCTCAATTTTTTTTTATATTCGCATAACATTCGCAGTAATTTTGCGAATGCGAATGCGAATATGCCAGAAATATGCGAATATTCGCGAATTCGAATGCGAATATTCGTTACATGACTACTCGGCGGCCCTTACACGGCTTTTAAGCAGTACGCCAATGCATATTAAATTAAAAAAAAAACTGCTTGAATCTGTGGTACACGATGACATTTTGTAGCTAAAAGAAGCAACGGCTAAGTGGCGCCGTCTGTAGATTGTTCGTGTTACTAAACCACTATGGTAATTTTTATTGAAATTGGCATTGTTCATTTTTTTTAAGCTGTGCTTTTAACACCTTTATTTGATAGAATGGACTTTTTTAAGGAATCAACTTGAATATTATGTTTCTACGTATCTTTGTTTATTAATAATAAATATTTTTCGCTGTTGATAATTTGTTAATTTTGGCAGGATCCCAATCGCCTTCGTACAGAAATATAAAAAAAAGGTTTTGTCTATATGTCAACGTCATAGATCTGTAGATGTGTGTGAATTTAACGGCAAACTCACGTTTAATGTCAATAATGTTCGCGTGTTCGAAATTATTTTCGTTCGTTGGTGTTGTTATTGTTTTCCGTGCTGTTTTTGCTTTTTCGTTTCACCCCTGCACATCTTTCCTGACTTCTACTTACATTAAAATGGTCTTCGCAACAATGCATCGTGTAAACTTTGAAATATTCCACATTAGCAAGCAAGCGTACACCATTTCCTCTGCAAACCTCTGATTTTCACAATGATTTTGTTGGGGCTATAGTTCGAGTCATTGTTGCATCCCGGCAGAAAACATTTTTTTATAAATATCCATTGTTTGTTAGTTTTATACTTTGAATTTGCTTTTATTTCTAATGATTGTAGGTTAAGTCAGAATGTAATGTTATGATGTAGATGTGACAGTGATAGCGTGACAGATACCGTAGCTAAACTTTTTTTTTTCATTTTTGTGGCAAACATTTAATGGCCGATTCTTACATAAAACCCGGTCGTTAGATCAAACAAAGGTCAAAACTTACTACGTACTTTTACAAAAATATCTGCAATCGTAAAGTATTTTTGAAATCGGACAAGATAAATCGGTTATTTGATGGTTTTCCTCCAAATGGTTTTCGAATTGGAGCATACTAAAAAAAATGAACAATGTCAATTCCCCATGTATGGTAGTAACACAAACAATCTACAGGCGGCGCCACTTAGCCGTTGCGTCTTTTAGCTACAAATGTCATCGTTTCCACAGATTCAAGCAGCAATTATTTTTTTTTAATTGATATGTCATTGGCGTAGTGCATATCAGCCGTATAGAGGCCGCCGAGTGACTGAGTAAAATGTTTTTATTTTTATAAAATATATGGCTCGACGGAAAAATAAATAATAATAAACAAATAAATATCATGGGACAAATTACACCAACTGACCCAGTCCCCAACTAAGCAAAGCTTTGTGCTATGGGTACCAAGCAACGGATAAACATACTTATATAATTTAGATAAATACATGCTTAAATACATACAACATCCATGACTCGGGCACAAACATTCGTATTCATCATACAAATGTCTGCCCCTACCGGGATTCGAACCCGGGACCTCTAGCTTCATAGTCAGGGTCACTAACCACTAGACTATCCGGTCGTCAAATCTGAAACTTTTTTCCGTAGCTAAGGATGGTTATTCGTATCAATAGAAAAATCACTAAACACTTTTAAAATAATCATGCATTCCCAATTCAAAATAAAAACGGATTTTGGAGAAAATTTCAAACTAAAATGGCCGCCCTGAAAAATTGCCATTTTGGACTTATCAAGTTGTTCACGCCATGCACGGATATATTCTTGCAGATAATTTAAATTATTGTGAATGCTATCACTTACGTACCTATTTTTGTATTAAAATAATAATCAGTGATTCGAAATAATGGCTACACATTCTACCTACATTTTGTACCTACAAGTGTATTATGATTCAAATTTCACCCGAGCGAAGCCGGGTTTTCATCTAGTTTATTTCATAAAAAAGTGAAAGATTTATGTTGTATGACCCTTGGTCTTTAACTTTTTCAAGAATATGAAATTAAAAACACAAGTGACAGCAAAGTGACAGTGACAGCATAGCTGTATTCGGTGAAGTTGGTTTTGTTTATTTATTTATAAATTGTATTAAAAGAAAAACACGGGTGATTTCGCAAGGTCTCAATTAAAAACTCTTGAAGAGTTACGTTACGAACTACCTTATACCTTTTATTGTATACTCGAGGATAATGGACGACATTGCCGACTTCGAGGAGTTCATTGAACATACCAAAAGATCGCGAGATCAAATAGGCCTCAGAAGGTATCTTCGGGATAATGACAATCCATTTGAGAAGTATACAGTAGAGGAGTTTTATAGCAGATACCGGTTCAAGCCAGAAACAGTCAAAAGCGTGCTGGTGCCGCTCGTAGCCCCATTTCTCGCAAAGCCAACGAGAAGGGGCATGCCATTTGCTCCCGAAATTATGGTCTTGGGAACCCTACGGTATTATGCCACAGGAACTCGTCAGGTGTGTGTAAATGATTAAAATTTATGAATAACATTTAAAGACACTGCTTGTGGGATTTTTGACAAAAGTAATCAGGGTAAAATACAGCAAGGGCGAAAGCCAAAAATAAAAGGTAGTAATTTAAATTTGGTGTTTAGGCATAGACCAACCACAATAAAAATAAATTTAAGTTTTTGTAAATTAATCATGTTTTTCAGTTAATTGTGTTGTTATGTTTGAAATTGAATATCCATAATAAAGTCAATTAAACTTTCTGATATTGAATAACTCATTTTCAGAATTTAGGTGCAGGAGGAGACGTTGTAAATATTTGCCAGCAATCCATGTCTCGGATAGTTATTGTTGTGTCTTCACTATTGGCAAGCCAGTTAAAGAATGTAATCAAATTTCCCTCACCAGCAGAATTGCCAGATGTTAAGTAAGTTAAGAAAAAATAACATTTCTTATTTAGAGTGGCAATACTCAACAATCTTTTTTTTTCCTTTTTTTTCTATCGGCTGAAGGGCTATGCACCCAACACCAGAAATAATTATATTTTTTTTTTTCAGGAAAGAATTTTTCAACATTGCCAGTTTTCCTGGTTTAATAGGCTGTCTAGGTTGCATGCACGTTAGGATTAAGAACCCCGGTGGAGGAATGGCGGAAGTATTCCGGAACAGCGACGGGTGGCTATCTATTAATGTGCAAGCTGTAACCGGACCAAAGTTGCAGTTTTATGATTTAGTGGTGCGTTGGCCGGGAAGCTGCCACAGCAGTTTTATCTATAACTATAGTAGTCTGAGACAGCGTTTACAAACTGGTCAGTTACAAGGAATACTGTTAGGAGACAGCGGGTTAGTATTTTTTAAATTATAATGAAAGTAGCAAGAGGTATGCAATTAACTGAGCACTATCATGAGTGCTAGCTGAATTAAAATCAATTTTATTTACCTTGCTACTTAATTGGTGATCACACTGCTGTCTATGCTGCGCATATTCCTGTTCCATACTTTATGTAAACAAAGAGGAGCTGTAAAGATATTTGTTGCTAGAGAGTCTCAAAATACTTTGTTTTTTAGTGCTGTTAGTCTGTCACCAGGCTGTATCTCATGAACTGTGATAGCTAGACAGTTGAAGTTTTTACAGATGATGTATTTCTGTTGCTGCTATAACAACAAATACAAAAACAGAATATTTTTATGTCCGTTTGTCCATGTTAGTAACCAACATAAAATGACTTCACTCTGTATATATTTTGCTTTGAGCTGGGCTCTGCTAACACTGGACTTCATAATATACTTGCCGAATTTGTACGGAACCCTCGGTGCGCGAGTCTGATTCACACTTAAATTCATTTCGTTATTTAAAGTAATTTGATTGCCAGATTTTTTTTTGGTTTAAAAAAAATTCAAACAATCATTAATCACGATTTCATTTTTGTTTTCAAAACAGATACGAAGTAAGCCCAGTACTGATGACACCGTATGCATTTCCAAACAGCCCTGCTCAAGAGAGATACAATAAAAGTCACAGTGAAACCAGACAAACCATGGATCGGGCATTCGCAATCTGGAAAAAAAGATTTCCCTGTCTACAGGTACCTATGTCTATAATATTAAGGTGGGTACAGATTATGCGCGGCAGCCGGGCGAGCCAGTGTTCGCGTGAACATTGGCTCGCGCGGCAAATGTTCGATGGTCGTGCGGCAGTCGCGTTTATTGTGATCCATCACATCATCCGCAATAATTTTAAACGAAAAACGCGTAGGTCGGTGAAAAAAAAAATTGGTTTAAAATGTGGTATACAACTAATGGCGGACATGAGACATGAAGTCGTGGAAGACACCATAAAAAACTCAACCCATCTTCCTACTAATTTCCGTCCACACATCATGCTTTAGTGACTTGTTGTGGTGTAAAGGCGATTTGCTGTTCCACAGAAAATCATAACTTCCATAAAAATTAATTAAATCGCGACACTTGTCGTTAAATCCATAATTTAAGCAAATGTTCGTCGCAACACTTCAACCGTCCAAACTGCGCGCGCGGCAGCGACTGAAGCTCCTTTGATGCGGGCTCAAAAACCGACAGCGCTCGGATCGCCGCGCGGCACGTTCGAGCGCGGCGATGTTCGAGCTGCCGCGCGCGGCAACCCCGTCCCCATTGCGCGCGGCCGCCGCGCGATCCAATGTTCGAGTGATTGCCGCGCGTAATCTGTACGCGGCTTAAAAGACTTATAATCGACTTATAATTTAGTATACTTATTGTAGGATGGATGTCAATGCAGAGGTACACTCAACGAAAAAAGCTTGCATTCAAATTGAAATTGTTTTTTTTCCAGATTGGATTGTCAGTGAAACTAGAAACTATAGTAGCTGTTATATGTGCCTGTGCGACATTGCACAATCTTGCGATAAGCCACAATGACCATGACTTGGATCCATTAACATACGAGGAAGACACTTCTGAACCGGTACAAAATGAACCAATCACAGAAGACCCTGACAGTGAAGGGTTTGTGGCTCGTGAGAACTTTGTTCTGAATTACTTTAATATTTAAATGGTTATTTTATAATTTTGCAGGTTTATTGTACATATATACATACATATTGTTATGTTTTAACTAAATTATTTATTTAAGCAGTACTTACTCAATAGATATTTTAATTCTTTTAAAAAATGTATTATTTATTTATTTAAGCAGTACTCAATAGATATTTTGACTCTTAAAAAATGTATTATTATTAATCTCCTTGTTAGCTGGCAATCTACGTTTTTCTGATCTGCGATCACCACTTGTGAATGCTACTGTGTGTAAAAGTAGTGGCTTGAGGGGCCTGTCTGAGGTCAGCCGAGTTAGTTTCCAAGAAATTTGGTCTGCTTATTTGTTACATTCACTATCACGGCAACATTCAACAAGCTTTCCACTGCTTCGTTCGGAAAATTGCGCACCAAACACAAGATAAAAAAAAAATAAAAAAATTGAAAGAAAAAGTTTATTTGTTCTGATACAGAACAGTGTATGTAAATTTAAACAAATATAATTTCAACAATAAAACTGGCTAGTAAAAATATTCAATTCTTTTTATTAATCTAATTTCGACTTAAGAATTATGATTGCTGATTTGGAATAGTCTTTTCTTTTGAAATTCCACTTCCATTTGAGCAGCCTGGAGGAGCATTTCCGCCCGCTCTCCGTCTTTGCGCTTAGCATCCACTTCCAACTGCGCAGCTTCCAATAGCAATTCTGTTCTTTTTGTTTTACTCGCTCGTGTGTCAAGCTAGAAGCAAAAGCGAAAAAATTAACCCCTTGTTCATAAACGCTCTATAGCTATAGGCTTCTGCTAACCTTAGCAATCGTTTGTCCTTATCTGTGAAAGGTAAATGTCAAAGTGAAAGATAAGGACAAACGATTGCTAAGTCAGCAGAGTTAAGTTTCTACCATAATTACAATTGTACTTCCCATTTTTTGCAGTCTTTTGTTTACGCTGTGATTGTTTTCCAGTTGTCCGTTGGACAAATGAAAAAAAATCATCTGTTCCCAGCGCGGACTACTGCGAAACCTAGGAAAGTAAGCTTACATTCCTTACAAAGTAGAAAAGCCAGATCTAATATGCAAATTGCCAAAATTTTACAGCTGTGCTCAGGGTACCTCAATTAATTAATCGTACAGTACCCGGCCATAAACATTGTACATCGGTCTTCTCGACTAATTTCGGATTCGTAGAGATGTCTTGCTCTAACTTGCGTGACGCCAATTGTCTCTTTTCAAAGACCGAGTGCAATCTTTATGGCCGGGTGGGTACAATTAATTGTATCATCTAACGATGGTCACAATTTAAGACAGGAGTACAGTTATTTCTTAAGTCTTACTTAAGTTAATTAGGTACTTGCCTTGAGTTTTAATAATTTAAGTTTCATTTCCATAGCTTTCGACCGCAGAGCCGCCTCGCGCCTAATAAGGATATCGTTGGTTCTAGCTGGCGCCCGGCGCCGGCGGTCTTAAAATATTGAACAGATTAGATTTCGTGTCATTAACATTTAATAATGTCTCAATTTTAATAAAACTAACCATTTAAAGGATTTGAACTAACTGCGATTGGTTCTTCCGTATCTGGAACATTAATATCTGTAAAATAAACCTCAATTTTCACAAATGATAAAATAACGAGATAATCACAAAATAAAACCCTATTCCATGTTCTTTGCTTAAAGCACATGAACTGTGGAATCTTTCGCAACTCTAAAAAGTTCTCACGTTATCCAACGATATTAGGCAAGTAAAATTATAGTATATTAAATTGAGATACCCATGCCTTTAGTTCAGATCATATGAAACGCTTTTACTTTCATTTTCATGGGTTTGATTTGAAAAATCATCCCCCGCGTGAACAAATTATCAGTAATTCGAGCTAATTTGAACAACAAACAAACAAACTCTCACATTTATTTTATAAGAAAACATGCAAAAACTAACCATTCAATCGGTTTGGTTTTCTATCTTCCGCTACACCTTCTCGTATTTGACATTCTGAAAATAAAGAATAAAGTGTAAAAAACACGTCCAGGTTTGGTATGTTCATTATTGCAACTTTTTTATACTGTACTTGATGGGCCAACGTCAGCTAGCCTGAGGGCGTGATTACACGTTAGAGTGAGCACCATGTGCTTCCATCTCACTCAAACGTTACGCCCTGTGAGTTATTCGACGTAGACACAACGGTGCAATAGGCATATTAAAAAACATTATGTTTAAAAAAAGTGAGAAATTATCAGAAAAAAAATCAAGCAGTTTGTGAATCTGCGGTTTTTTTTGCACATTGCCTCAATGTTAAAGGATACGAGTTCCAACGCATGTTGGTAGTACTCATCACATACAAAAACTAACCATATAACTGATCTGGCGTTTGTTCTTCCTGACCGCCTTCAGCCATTTGACATTCTGAAAACAAAAACAATACAATACATAGTAAATAGAATACCTATATTAATAAATTCCGTAATTTTTTCACTAATAGAGAACTGTAAACTAACCATATAATTGATTTGGTGCAAGTTCTCCGTCACTGCCGGTTGGCCTTTCTGAAAATTAGTTGATATAATACTTGTACATTTTATTCAGTACTTCAATAGCAGAAAATATACTATCCTTATACCAACTCAACATAAGTACAGACCGGGAGCTCTTTAAGGTTATCGCAGACAACGGAACGGCAGTGCATCGCCTCATCGGCTCGCCGTCAACCAGGCGTCAACCATACGCAAGCTCGTAACGGAAGCGGCTCCGGCTTATCCGGCTACAGCGCGCTTACCGCGAGCCGGCGACTGGTTGGCGGCTAGCGGTCAACGTCGACGGTAGGCGATGTCAGAGAGGCAAGCGGCGGGGGAACCACCCGAGGTCCGCGCGCCGTCCCCGCAGCGGCGGCGAGACGTAAGCGCGGTGACGGCGAGTTGCTCACGCAGTGCTAGCTTATGCCGAGGCGAAGCGTTGCCGTTCCGAAGCCGATAAGAAAGTGTACGTTGCAGTATGGAGTTTCCTACGAAGAATACTGAGCGGGTGCCGTGCCGGGGCGGAGCGGTTATGTGTGCGATTGTATTTGTCTTGTTTATTTTGCACAATAAAGAGTTTACATACATATATACATACATAACCTTTAGAATGCTATTCGAGTTCGCCTTGCCGTCTCACTTACTCTTATGGGTGTGATATTTAAATCGGCCGATGGTACTCGAAACCCAAATGGCATTCGCATTCTAAGAACTCACAGACTGTATTCCTTTGCAACTTCCTACCCACATAATCATAGCAATGGATACAAAACTTGCGATCAGAGGCGAGGGTAGTTATGGTTATGAATTTCTAGTTGTCGTCTTCAACTTCGTGCCGAGTTTTTTTTTTCCTGCTTCTCAGGGTAAAAGTAGCTTATTTATGTTAATAAGGGATAGTTTAGTTTTCTATTAGTGAAAGAATTTTTAAATTAATACAGTACTTAGTTTCATATATTAAGTACATGCTAAATACAAATCAAGTTAACCTCTAAAATACAATTTTTATACCAATACTCTTATTACCTGGTAACTGAAAAGGATCCGACTGTGGATTGTTAGATGCCCTGGTTACTGCATCACTGTCATATGGATTATATATTTCGCACATGATCGCAGGGCATGCCTGAAAGAGGTTTAATTTTTTTTTTAAAGCAAAATATATCCGCATAAATAAAAATCTCAAACGAGTGCCAAGCATAGTCGAGTTTAGAGAACTGATGAATTTAAATCAAGTGACAAGATTACCTGTACGTCAATATTTGGACACTGCTTTCAGAATGTAATGTATGGTAAATACTTAAATTTACCTGTTCCACCATGTTCATAATGGCTACTTGCTGCGGAGGAGGTTGCGGAGGCAGCACGGGACCATCTCCTGTCCTTTCGATGGCCCGAGCTCTGCGCACTTTACGAGTCATTGCTTTTAAGTTATCCCATGCTCTTTTGAGTGTAGCAGTGTCTCGCTTAAATAAAAAGGTTTTGATGCATGTTAAATTTTATTAAAAAGTATCTACAGAATGAAAAAAATTGTTGCATGAATAATAAGTACTATGTTTGTATTGTTCCTAAAAAACAAACAACTGGACCAGGGGGGCTACTCCGAAATTCGATTTTCGAAGTTCGTATTGTACCATCCCTTTCATTCTCAAACTAATGGGCATTGGTATGAGTGGAATGGCAGGAAACGAACTTCGAAAATCGAATTTCGGAGTACATGCCCAGTAATTTTAAAAGCTAGTCCTGAGTAACGTAGGCGATATTTAATTCTGTGTGGGCATATACAGAATTATTATGATACACACCTTATGTACACCCATGTTGCTGTTGTAAGCAAGTGTCAAAGCTTCCCAGGCCATTTTTTTTCTTACAATTGATGGTCCATCTGTTAGCTTGGAGTCAAGAACGTTTTTCTTTTCGTTCACAAGTTGTGTGAGTAACATTTTTTCTTCAGTTGTGAAATTTGGCACTCTGTTCCGTTTCTTCTTTTCACTGAAATCCTATGACGGATATTAGGATCACTTTTTCGTGCTATTAGCTTGATAATTTATATTGATTAAAGGAGCAATAGTTAAAGCAATTAGATACTTTTTAATTCCCACATAAAATATATAATTATACGGATCATAAATAGTATAAATACTTACCATGTCTAAACAGCTTTTTTTATTGGTTCTGGTTAAATTGCAATAACGTTGCATCCAACTTTAGGACTTTCAAATATTTGTGTTGCCTCGACTTGACAGTAGTTAATGATTGCCAGAAAATGAAAAAACAAAAACAATGTGGTTGACATAATTAGAATTTTAAATGTCACTTATGGTAAGTATGGAGAACGATAAACACTGCATAATAATAATAAAAATGCTATCTTATGGTTATAATAAAAGTAATATAATTTTCAGAGACAGCTATTAGTAGTTTTTTAGTAAATAAAGTGTATAATTATGTGAAAACAGAATTATTTAAATATCCACTACAGTAAATTCGATATTTGTGAGTAAAGTGGTACAGTAAAGTGCACAGTCGTCTATTTAAACAGATTTTTCTAATACATAAAAAAACAAGACTACAGAACACAAACAAGACTCGGAAACGTCAATTAATATTTAATAACACATCAATAACGATTTTCTATACAAAGTGTCGTAAACATAAGATATTATAATAATCGACGTATCCTTGAAAATGGAACGAGTTGAGTATCAATTAAAGTTAATTGTCGCGTCAGAGAGACGCGACGCGAAGTTGTTTCACACATCGGTACTTACCTTTTGTGGTAGATTAGAGCACTTAATGAATGGTTACGGTTCATTCGACCGATGATATTAATAAATTCAACAGCACTGATACCAATCCCAAAGGACTTGAGTTATATTGAAGCTCATTTATTATGGTTCGGCATATAAACAAACCAAATCCTATAAATCCAATCCGAGCAAACTGTCTGATTGTGTTTGTGTGTTTTGCTTTTGCTGTCATTTGTTTTTGTTTTTCACCTCTGATAAAGGTAAAGGCTAAATGGCCATACAACACAAGTCTACAAATAAAAATGTCTGACGTACAAAACAAAGGCATCTAGCCCACACAGCCACCTCTTAAAATAAGTGTTATAGTTACTTATGTTAATTTAAGATGTCTAGAAGCGATACTGGCCATACCTTTGCCTGGAGCCGTGAGACCAGGTCAGCCTGGCCTTGCTGCGCGCGGCGATACGCGTCGAGCCTCCGCCGATGGTCCGCAGACTCGCCGGCCAGACGGGCGCGGAGCTCTTCGTTTTGCCGGCGCAGGTCGCTGCCCACACTGCCGCCCGGGGAATCCATTTCCGGCGGACTCTCGACGGATTTCTTTAAGAAATGGTACCACACATTTTTATTTTTTGAAAATTCCTAATAGATTGTTTTGAATAATTTTGGGGTTAACTTGGTATATATTCATTCGATAAAGTTAAATTATAACTTATCTTTTTACAATATATTGTGTGTATGATTAATACTGTGACTGCAGCTGTCATAAAAGAAAGCGCCTGGATGAAAATACTGGCAATTTGTCACCTTAAGGTAAATACACACTCACTTGTTTCTTTTGGGAACTCACCTCCCTCTTCAGACGCTGGTGTGGAAGCGTTCCAGTCCTCCGAGCCACAGGAGCCCGAGCGCTCCGCGGCGTAGTCAAACCCTCCCTCGCAGGCAACTGCACAAAACCAAAACCGGCACATCGTTATCGTTACAATCGCGTGTCAGAACCTAGCTTTAACCTGAATTACATTACATTTTACAACCTGAAACGTCACTTTCTTTTTTGTCTTCCTTTTGTGTTTCACCTCGAAAAACAAATGACGGGCGGGCCTGAATTCGCAAGACATCGTTCTAGATTAGAACGGGAATTAAAAAAAACCTGATGTTTTCAACCAGTGTTTTTCGCAGGCGTTATGATGGAATTGTGGTAAAGTAGTGCGGTAGAATGAAACAGGGGTTTGTTGTGCGGCCGATAGGCTGGCTATCGGGCCAGGCATCTAATTACCTACCGCCCACTGCAGTTACCTCTGGTATACCCGAAGAAAGGTGAATAAACCTGTCTCTGTTCAACGCTGAATAAATCATTACGGAGGCACAAACGGGTCGTGTTTACAAAACACGTGAACTTGCTTTAAGTTACCTAATAGCTTCTTATATCTAGTGTCAATTCATCTTATGGCGGTATTGTCTTAGCAACAATTTAATAAAATTGCGACATAACTGTGTGGACGTGGTCGTGTCGTAGGTACCTATCTTCCTCCACTCGGCCCCCGCAAAAATTGGCAATTATAACGTGATACAAAATTAAGCTAAGAACAATTCCTGTTACAAAAACTGACTACCTAACTATAATATTATGTACATTTATGTACTATGTCTTATAGGTAAAAAACAGCATATCACTCCGTAACGGGTCAATTACCTGCACTACAATCGTTTAATGTTATCATTACAACCTTGTGCGAGCGACACATGCAAAATGCAAATAAAGGCCAATTTATTGCCGTTACATTGCAGCATAATCTTAGTTCAAGTGAACTACATAACTTAGATTCAATTACAGACAAAAGCAACCCAACTAAACTACTATTCAATTTGGAACAGCATTGAAAAAGGATTGTTGTTTTTTAACATTTAATCCAACTGGCCGCTAAGAAAGTTTTTATTTTTCCATTTATTTTTTCTTTGACTCACCTGTTTTATGAGTAACCAGCCAGTAATGATTCACGTGCCAACACTAACGCCGCGGTCGCATAGCAACGCAATCAGGAAAGCATTTCCCTAACAACACTGCACGCTTTGAAAGTAGTTCGAAAGTGATTCAGTGTGTACCCTACTTGTTCGCCATTTGATATTGATAAGTAAATTGATAAATATTACACTTAGTTTCTATCTGCAATCTGCACTATACTAACCTAACTCGACTACTTACAGTCGTGTCGTGGGCTCTAAAATATTAAATTTGAAATGGTTACTTTATAACTTAGAGACACTTTATTTTTATTTAAGTATTGAACACATTTTGGATATTACTCACCGATGTATGATACCAGTGAAGTAAGGTGCAATACTGATTAAAAATTTACTTAATTTTTTCGAGGGGTGGCAGGGCCACGCTTCAGTGGTCACCCCCGGAACGATTGCAAAGATAAAACTATTTAAACAGTTGTTTGTTATTGATCTAACGGAGTCTTCGATGTAATCCATGACAGCTTTATAAAACCGGCCAAGTGCGATTCAGACCCGCGTATCGAGGATTCTGTACAAATTTAACAAAAGAAAAAAAATCCAATGTCAGCAAATGTCCTATACTCCTAATCAAAATGTAGGCATTATGATGTCATTTTACTTCTTTTCACGTCCAGATTAACTTTCAAGATGTCACGTCTTTTCACGATTGTTGACTGTCAATGGGTATTATTGATTGGCGGCGTAGGTAAAAAATAAGACTAGGTCCGGGACTAAAATAGGTACGGTCGCCCAAATAAGTGGTCTACCAGTTTTCATCCATATTCCTATCAAATGAAAATGTCGCTAAAGTCGAACTTTCAAGTTGACAGCCTGTCTTATCGACGTTATATAATTGTGACGTGCAAAGGAATTTTAACCTTAGACCACATATTTGGCTGATGGTACCTACCTATAAATCAGCAAAGTTCACACATAAAGGGTATCTATCAATTACTTAAATCAATAAACAAGTACATGCGGTCATATCCAACTCTTGTTTCCTAAACCAAAACTGTTGTCACCCTAATCTCGTACGGTGTTGACCGTACAAGATTAGGGTGACCGATGTTGATCAATAGTAGCTGGGCAATTTTGTACTTTGTCACATTAACACACCACATAGGGGCCAGGGGGGCAACTCCGAAATCCGATTTTCGAAGTTCGTATCACTCTCAAATCACTCTCAAATTAATAACAATTAGTGAGAGCGGAACGGCACGAAACGAACTTCCAAAATCGGATTTCGGAGTATAAGGCCAGCAAGCTTATTACGTAACTCGCTCGTGATCAGCATCGTGTTCATTTTGACAGTTCATGTATGGACTGACAATTGGCATCGGAATCAGCTAGCTGTCACATTCATAACTCTCAACATGAACACGATGGAGATTGCAAGCGAGTTACGTAATAAGCTAGCTTGTCCCTATTTCACCAACGCGACAGTAGTCGCCGACAAGTGACATTTCTGTTTTACATTACAAACTCATTGCATTTCGAATTGTCAATTATCACCTACTATAGGCGAGATGGTGAAATAGGCCTTTGTTCCTCGTAGATAACCAAGTCAGCTAACCAGCAGCCAAGGAGGAAGAAATTTTCTTCCCAGATAGTTAACTGGTTTTTTCCCCGATTTGTTCCCCGTACATAACTATAAGATAAAATAAAGACTACCTATTTCTAAATTAAAAAAACATGTTCGCGGCTTAGGGGTGATCCAAGGGTCACCCCCGCCGTACCTACCTAATCCTAAATTAATCCAAATTAATCATACTACATTAGTTTTACCAGCCGGTTATGTTACTTGGTTATCGTGCAGGAAAAAGCTTCCCGTTAAACAACCAGTTATCTGGGAAGAAAATTTAGTCCTTCTTGGCTGCTGGTTAGCTAAATTGGTTATCTGCGAGGATGATAAGGATATAGAGGCCTGTCTGCCCCCAAAAGATGAAATTACAACCCTATATCTAGGCAACAAAGTCGTTTTATGAATTAAAGTGTTTGTTTATCGGTCCACGTGACTGTTTACCGGACACAGTCTCACAAACATAGATACAGATATGAGCCTCCAGGTCTTTGGGTCACTAACGTAATGCCGCTAATTGGCAGATCCCTGATGTCGACTCTGATAAACAATTAAAATGTCTCATTGGATAATTTTGTGGTTCCGTCACTAATTCTAGGTCTGAAGACCAACGAGGTTTTTTTTTTTTTTTTTTAATGTGAATAGAAAGGAAAACGAGCAAGTGGGTCACCTGATGGTAAGCGATCACCACTGCCCATAGACACCCGCAACCCCGGAGGGATTGCAGATGCGTTGCCAACCTAGAGGAGTTAGATGAAATGCCTCTTGTAATTTCCCCGGCTGTCTTACTCTCCACACCGGAACACAGCAGTGCAAGCACTGCTGCTTAGCGGCAGGATTAGCGAGTAAGATGGGGGTAGCGATCCGGACGGACCTTGCACAAGGCCCTACCACCCGCAGAGGTGTAGAGATTTATCAAATTTAATGTGCATTTTTCGACTGCACCAGGCAAGACCGACCGCTTAAATGAAGTCACGCCCGCGGGGTAGGACGACAAAGGGGACCGAGAGAGATGCGGGCGGGTAGTGCGCCTGCCGCCCGCACCTCTCTCGGTCCCCTATGTCGTCGATCTATAGTGATAACGATGGGATAACGATCCTTCCTAAATATAAATAGCAGTGGTGTAGCGTCCATAGAGCTCGATTCCCACTGGCTTGCCTATTTAAGGGAGTTGGGCAATTTATTGTGCAGAATTAGAGGAAAAGGCTAGTTAAGTTCCCTTCGGCTTGCCTTCTGATACACTTGACGCCACGCCACTGATAAATAGTAGGTACATCATCGTCCCTTCTGTGATCTGGGCCAAACAGATAGTTCGGGGCCCTGTATAGCGATGTGTCTTAAACTCTTTGCAGTCACGAATCACTTTCAGACTTTCAAAATTTACATAGACCCCTGTATAAGCTGATAGGAAAAAGAAACAAAGCCTAAAAAAATAGTTTACTTAAAATTAAGGGCTGAGTTAGTTGCTGTGGACCTCTGACCTGGCACACGTGTTACGGACCCTTAAAGGGTCTTTGGACCCCACTTTAAGAAACCCTGCCATAAGAACTATAGGGTCCCATGGCATTTTGTCGTCCTGCCAGCCTACGTCACGGCAATGGCGCCAGATTCCTCAACGCCAGGCCCCTGTTACACCAACCTGACAATTGTCAATGACATGTCACAATTCTGTTTACATTACAAAATTGACGGTAATCTACGCCGGTCGGCTTCTTATTGAATAAGCATTGCATCTCGATTGTCAATCTAACTAATAATTATAAATGCGAAAGTATGGATGGATGGATGGATGGATGGATCAATCTAATCTACTCAATCACGCCAGAACGGCCCAACGGATCTGGATGATATTCGGCACATAGATAGAGAAAAGTCTGGAATAGCACATAGGCTACTTTTTATCCCGGAAAATTGCGTAGTTCCCGCGGGATAGTGATAAACGAATTCTTTGCCGACGAAGTCGCTGGCAACAGCTAGTGGAGAAATAAATATGTAGGGGCCAGATCAAGTAGCACTAGTGTACGGTCAACCAAATGGAACCCTGGGCCACTGTATAACCTTTATCGCTATAAATGATCGGTTTGTTATTTGTGTCTGTCAGTGTCAAAGTACTCCGATGTTGGTTGTGAAAAGGTTCTACAGCCTAAGGTTCCGCCAAACCATGCTGATGGCGAACACTATATTAAAAGCGATAGAGAACATTGTAACAGCAAAATACGTATCGGCGAAAATCTTAGGAATCATGTTATAGGCGATGCGACTAGCAACCCATCACTATTTAGATTATTCTTTCTACCTATACCTACGCTCACAATCATCCTAAACGTGGCCTAGGTCTTGTTAGGTACCTTTAGCGCTGTCTACCCCGTAAGGAATAAAGACGTGATTTATGCATGTATGTATATAACTCTTTTCACCTCACTAGCTCGGAAAGCACTTTTTGTTTGTTTGACACCTATTGAGAAAATCGCTTTTTATCCACATGTGGAGAAAGAGTTTTGACCACAGATTAGAAAGATATAGTACAGGGTTTAGACTTTTGAAGGAAGCTTAAGTGATTTTTGACAGCTAATAAAACGTGAAACGTTAAAAGTCCTGAATTATTAATAAAACAATTAATGAATTGCATCCATTATTTTAATTCATAATATCAGCATTCAACATTAACCTTCATTCTTGTTGTAAAAACGGATAAAATGTTCTGTCAGTCCAAGTAAGTCAATATGCGAACAAAATGCATCCGAAATATTTTTTTTATAAAATTCATCCCTTGAGGGAGAGGTAAAGGAAATATTGTCCATTCAGCCATATTAAAGATTGTAATTCCGGTTCACTGTTTGTGCTGACAGTAGCACTTGATGGTCCTAACGGAAGACCAGCGCTGGCTGTAAGGCCAGCATTATGCTGAGGTGGAACCATTTCGTGATTGTATATGCTGTTACTTCTTTTTTTTCTGTAATTTATATCACGAATAAATGTTTTCTTTCTTTCAAATAATTAAAAAAAAATTAAGTCAAAACTATTCAATTAAGCCGTCAACGTTAAATATTCGCATGTTTTTCTAGTTATTTTGATATTAAAAATGAGTGATAGTACAAACCCTTTTTCTTATTTTCCTCGCTGTAGTGAGGTGAAAAGTTTTGTGTTTATTAAAGTTATTTTACGCCTCGTGTGTTGAAACACTCGCTACGCTCAGGATTCTATTTTTGAACCACTCGCTTCGGTCGTGGTCAATCATAGAATCCTCTCCCTAGCTCGTGTTTCAAATGAACACTCACAGGTAAAATACAATTTTCCCCCCTTGTATAACAAATAACTATTATTGTACATAAAACAACTTAACCCCTTAACCTTATCCCTTTTGTATGTAAGTAAGTAACATACTTAACTTTTTACCTTTTTTTACGGTTCCGTACCCAAAGGGTAAAAACGGGACCCTATTACCTAGACTTCGCTGTCCGTCCGTCCGTCTGTCACCACTCACCAGGCTGTATCTCAAGAACCGTAATAGCTAGACAGTTGAAATTTTCACAAATTGTGTATAGAAGTTGCCGCTATAACAACAAATGCTGAAAACAATATAATAATTAAGGGGGCTCCCATACAAAAAACGTGATATTTTAGCCCTTTTTAATGTAATAACTAGACAATTGAATGTAATAACTAGACAGTTGAAATTTGCACAGATTATGTATTTTTATTGTGGCTACAACAACAAAAACTAAAATAAAAATAATAATAATTATTAAGGGGGCTCCCATACAACAGACTATTTCTGGTACGGAACCCTTCGTGCGCGAGTCCGACTCGCACTTGGCCGGTTTTTTTAATAATGGCTTACTTTGTTCATAAAATTACTAAGGAAATAAACAGGTAATTAACAACTAAAGCAAGTTTTTGAAACACTTATTTCGTATGAAAATTATGGTAAGTACTTACTAAATAAATTGGTTTGACGAAATGAAAATAATATCACGCTTTACGTTACTACGCGATAGTTGTTAACTAAGGATGATGCAATTTACATAACAATAAATTTATATGACATTACCCAGACTACATAATAACTACTATAAGTACCTACATAATATCGAGTCCCTAAAAAAGATAAATAAATTGATTACACTTATCATTTCCTAATAAACACCACTAATCTGTTAAAATGTACGTATTGATCAAAGTTCAATACAAACACGCTCTCCTTGGATTGTTTTTTTGTAAAAAAACACTTTCTTAGAGATATAAATAGGAGCCTCTGTCCGCTCTATCTACCCCGTAAGGGATAAAGATGTGATTTATGTATGTATAAATACGAACTAAAGTAAATTGTCGTGGAGCGTAAGACAGAAGGATTTAAATAGATTTTTTGTGAGTAAGTAGAACCGTAAATATGGCCGTAGAGTCTAAAAAGCTATGTATAGTCGACCAAGAATGTGCTAACCAATCATCATGACAGTTCGGATCCTACATTGCAAACGGATTATTTCCTAAAAAATCGGCCAAGTGCGAGTCGGACTTGCGCACCGAGGGTACCGTATCATCCTACTAATATTATAAATGCGAAAGTTTGTGAGTGAGTGACGATGTGAGTGAGTGTGTATGTTTGTTCCTTCTTCACGCTAAAATGACTGGAGGGATTTGGAACGAAGATAGTTGGTACCTTGGTAGGTACTCTAGATTAAAACATAGGCTACTTTTTATCCCGGAAAATTGCATAATTGACAACATTTTGAATGTATTTTGTTTGAAAAGATGAACATGCTGACAGTTTAATTTTTTCGCTAGGGCTTTTATTTAATTTATAATTAATTTATTAATTTGTGCTTATTCTAAAAGGGCGTAACTCCGGTACTATCACAGAATACACACTTATCCCTTTGTCTTTTCTCTATAGAAAAAAAAACTGACGTTAATTTCAAATTGTCAATGTCAGTTCCTACTCTCCAATATTCGATTTTCGAGGTTCGCTTCGTGCTGTTCCGCTCATACTAATAGTCATTATCTTGAGAGTGAGAGAGAAGGTATGCAACGAACTTCGAAAATAGAATTTCAGACTTGCCCCCCTTGTACTTTGAAGTTGTCAAAAATACAAAATTATGATCGCTTATTTTTTCTCGTGAAAAAAGCAAAGGCGTTTCACATATCCTGTGGTAGTATTGGTAAAATTAGGACATATTTTTAATTATTTTTTATTTTTTATAATAAGCGATATAACATTATATAAACAATATAAACATATTGCGATGATCAGGAGGCAAAATGCTTTCGAACCATATAATACATTTTCAGGTGTTATAAAAATGAAATGTTGTCAATTCCCGCGGGATAGCGATAAACATATTAAAACATTGCTAATTCTACGCGGACGAAGTCGCGGGCAGAAGCTAGTTATCTATAAATATCTATAAACCACAGTGTAGGCAGAGCCCTGCTCCAAAGTAAAATGTACGATTGTACGCAATATGTGGGGTCACTTTATATTGGTCACTGATATATACAGACATACATACATATTTAGGGTTTTCGCAATTATTCCTTAATCTGTGCTATAAGACTTACCTTCATACCAAATTTCAAGATTCTGCGTTCACGGGAAGTACCCTGTAGGTTTTGATTCCCTTGAGAGTCGAAAATTTGCGACTTAAACGGCTGTATCTTTTGATTGCGTTGGCTTAGAAGTTTGATTTTTTCATAGCTCCAAGGAGCAGTAGATCTGAGTATCTAACTAATATTATAAATGCGAAAGTATGGATGGATGGATGGATGGATGGATGGATGGAAACGGCCCAACGAATCTGGATGAAATTCGGCACATAGATAGAGAAATGTCTGGAATAGCACATAGGCTACCTTTTATCCCGGAAAATTGCGTAGTTCCCGCGGGATAGCGATAAACAAATTCTTTGCAGACGAAGTCGCTGGCAACAGCTAGTTTGATATAAATTTTAGCTTGATACCTCCACGCGTTCCTGAGAAAAAGGGTCTTGACAGACGGACGGACGGACGGACGGACAACAAAGTGATCCTATAAGGGTTCCGTTTTTCCTTTTGAGGTACGGAACCCTAAAAAGTATCATCAAGGTCGTAAATATATGCAAAATCAGATTTTACGTGCGAAATTCAACTTGAAATGTACTTTTATGTTTAACTTTCATCTCCAGCCTATATACGTCCCACTGCTGGGCACAGGCCTCCTCTCAGAATGAGAGGGCTTGGGCTATAGTTCCCACGCGGGCCCAGTGCGGATTGGGAACTTCACACACACCATTGAATTGCTTCGCAGTTGTGTGCAGGTTTCCTCACGATGTTTTTCCTTCACCGAAAAGCTCATGGTAAATTTCAAATGAGATATCGCACATAAATTCCGAAAAACTCAGAGGTGCGAGCCCGGGATTCGAACCCACGACCCTCTGCTTGAGAGGCCACAGGTCAAACCACTAGGCTACCACGGCTTTTTGTTTAACTTTAGTTTAGAAAAATCTTTACGTACCTATTTATCTGTGTTTATTACGTAGAGCCAAATCTTTACTCTTCAGTATTTAAATAACATTTTCCTCGTAGGTATTTAGTAGTTGATATTAACTTGCTTGAAGATAGCATTTAAGATTTTTAACTTACCTACTAATGGAGGTTTGCGCGGACCAGAGTTAACTAGGTATCTTACTCCGACTACAAGTGATTGACGTTTGATTGTATAATTTTTAACCCTAAGTAGATTCGGTGCAAATGATCTTATTCTTATGGTGTTAGTGGTGTTTCATACCTATATATATACCTGATTGTGAATTGTTTATTAGTTTTTTATGCTTATATTATGTAGAAAATTAATTTAAAATAATCAGCTTTTATTTTTACCTGTTCCGCGTCTGTCTGATGTTTATATAAATTTCGTAAATTTCGCAAGTGGATTTTGTTCCACTTCTAGTGGTCAATTGCAAGTACAGTCGGCAGAAGTTTGTAAGGTGTATACGGGTAATTTTGGAAGAAAATCGATTACTTCCGAATTGAGACTCTTATTACAACGAAATATGACTGATTTTAATGATTTTCGGAATCATCCGACTTCCGAAATTACCCGATGTGGCGTTAGGCACTTTTTGGGATGGGTAATTTTTTTTTAACTCGCGTCAGACGTAAGACGGAGGGAGAGTTTAAGTATCAGGAGGAAGTGTCAGGAAGAGCTTATTTTGAAAATACGAACGAAGCTACAGTCGCGTTCGATTTTTGAAGTGTACTTACGTTGATTTCATCGCTTTAACGTATGTGCGTTTGGCCTAGTGGTATAAGGTGTGGAATAATAGTGTGTATTTTCTCAGGTGCCCGCAGTTCAAATCTCGCGTATTTTTTATTTTTTTTATATTTGCGCGAGTGTGCGTGTGGTAGTTTTCACTTCAGCCGGCACTCACTGAGAGCTACCCGCTAGCAGAGCTTAAGAAATTATTATAATAATAATAATATAATGGCAGTAGAAGCCTTGTACGGCCTGAGTCCTAGACACACCCTCAACCTCAATTTCCAAAGCAATCTCCACAAAGACGTTTGCGTCAAGCCAGGGTTCACTGACCGATAGTACGATTCGTGATAAACACATTGATACCGGCGTTAGAGACGACTGATACGCTATCTTGCTTATTATTCATTTTCTAGAGAACATATTCAGCAACGTCTCGCGTAGGCTTGTTGGTTCCATTGCTAAAGAATTGTCGCATCAATGCTTTAGGGTGCGACCACACCGCCGCTTAAAAAACGGTGTCGTTACGGAATCGCAACAAAATGTATGAAGAAACGGTGAGAAAACGTGACGCATACGACACGTCACTGCGTATACGCGGCGGTTTGGCCGCACCCTTATCAGGGGCCTTACCATGACGTCCTAATTCCGACTCAGTTCAAGTTTTAGCTGTCACTTTTATTATGAATCTGACAGCGACCGAACCTAAACTGGATCGCATTAAGACGTCATGGTAAGGCCCGTGATATAGCCTAGTGGCTAGTGATCCTAACTATGAAACTAAAGATCCCAGGTTCAAATCCCAGTACCTACCCAAGCCATGGATATTGTAGGTACCTACACCAGCCATAAATATTGCACTTCGGTCTTTGGAAAGAGACAATTGGCGTCACGTAAGTAAGAGCGAGACAACGCTCTACGAAGCCGAAATTAGCCGAGAAGACCGATGTGCAATGTTTATGGCCGGGTACTATATTTAAATACATGTACATGTTAATATACACGTTGCCTAATACCCATAGGAAGAAAGAAAGAAAGAAGACATTTATTCATTTTGCAAGACGCACAAATACAAGAGCGTACACACACTTTTTGTAGAAAAGAAACAACAAAAACAAAAATAAACACAGACATGAAAATTAGATCATCAGCGTTGTGTGTCTCCGTAAAAGTGAAACGGTCGTCATAGGACAAGCATCTCGTTGTTCCGGCTAGAAACGTTCACGTATACCCAGTACGCAGGCACTTTCACAAATTAGTTAATACCTTTATCTTATCAGGATTTAGTAGGCTTTTGAATGTATTTTAATCTACATTCCATTAAATTTTACTCGTACACATGTTTGCTTCATTGTACTCGAAAGTGTGTTTAGTTTATTTAGAGCATTTTATTGCTCTACCCCCCTGCGCGGCGTAATGAGAACAAACTTTTTTAAGATTCTAAGGGCCTGTCTCACTCTTAAGTATCAGTTCCGTCTCTATTTTTTACTACAAAACAGACAGAGACGTCATCATATATAACTGACACTTAAGATAACTGGAACTTAACAGAGAGTGATGATACAGGCCCTAATACTCGTAGTAACTCTAGTGGTAAGAACTGGTTTTTTCATCGTAACACTAAAGTACATAGAATCGCAACCACCCATATTACTAGACTGTAATCAGTATGGGATTGAAAGATCTGTCATTTGTCATTTCATATACCCTATACAGCGTGGATTTTTTATGCATTGTGGATTATATTTTTCTGCATATTTATGTTTAGGAAGCTTCGTAAGGATTTCTATTTTTATAAAGTTTCGTGTTATCTCTAGGATGGCTTTTAGACTCGAGCATGTTCAAAAATTTAAGTAATTTGCGAACTTAACAAAAAAAATACTAAATAGGGGGTTATGGGCGCTAAATACGGGTCGTATTTTGCTATCACAAGTTATTAAAGAGGCGTGCAACCTTCAACACCACCTTTGAAATTTAATTTATAACGGAACATTTTTAAGACAGAAAAAAAAAATTAGCTTATATAGCTACGTTTATATACCCCAGTAAATTATCGCTCGGGGTGTTTGTTACACCCTATACAGGGTGACTTCAAATTGGTAATACAAAATCAATGTTTAGCATATATCAAGTGTTTTGTATTACCATTTTGAAGTGAACCTGTATAGTTACCTAATAAATAAACATCGTAAATAAGATAAACGATACCGAACTGCGGTGGGTGCAATTATCGCTTCATTACTCTTGTTACGTCATACGATGAATGAAAGGAGTCGGGCGTGCGTTGACAGCACAAAGCTAGGCTAAATAGAACAGTGTTTTCTAACATGGGGTAATTACCCGAAAAAGGGTAAAATTGTCTTTCCTTAGAAGTAAATATCTACATAATCAGGCTTGAGTAACGGTCTCAAATAGGGCTTTGAAGTATCTAGTCACTATTTTACAGGACTAAGTAAGTAACTAAATGCTTTATTGTACAGATAAGTACAAAGAAATATAATAAACAATTCACTTATAGAGGCCTCCCGTGACCAGAGGGCTGGTCACTATTTCGCTCAGCGAATAAGCATTGCCATACAACGTGGCAATGCTGCCAGCCTTCTGGGCACCCTCCCTATTGGCGGCAATTTGGGAGAATTTTTTTATCTTTAATTTATTATTAGTTTTAGGTAAGTAGGTTTAAGTTATTTTTAAGTTCAGACTGTTTTTTTTTGCTATTATTTGTTTTTCTTTGAATAAATTTCCATTCACAAAAAAACATTAAGTATGCACAAAGGTGAACTTATCCCTATAAGAGACTAGCTTCTGCCCGCGACTTCGTCCGCGTAGAATTAGATTAAAAACTGATGTTGATAGTTATTTCCGCAATAATTATTTACGTTGCAACTCTAGGCAGCTACGACCTTTCACATGTTTATCGCTATGCTGCGGGAACTATTCAATTGTCCGGAATAAAAAGTAGCCTAGTATGTGTTAATCTAGGGTGAAAGCTATCTCCGTTCCAAATTGTATGCAAATCTGTCCGACCGTTTTCGCGTGAAGAAGTAACAAACAGACACACACACTCACAAACTTTCGCCTAATATTAGTGTGATAGCTTTTCAATCCCGATTTTTTCCCGTTCCCGTAAAAATTTCGGGAAATGCTCTCTTAATGCTCCCATACACTCAAGGAACCCACTTGCCAAATTTAAGCTTTCTACGACCAGTAAAACAAAAAATCCCATTTTTTCCCGTTCCTGTGGGAATTTTGGAAAGTCCTCTCATAATGCTCCTCTACACTCTCCAAGCAACCTACATGCCGAATTTCAGCTTTCTACAACCAGCAAAACGAAAATGTCCCGTATTTCCCGTTCCCGTGGGAATTTTGGAAAATTATCTCTTATAGCTTCCCTACACTCTTCAATCAACCTACATGCCAAATTTCAGCTTTCTACGACCAGTGAAACGAAATATCCCGTTTTTTCCCGTTCCCGTGCGAATTTTGGAAAATCCTTAAAACAGTTTTTTACTATTATAATCATCTACTTCCATGCCAAACTTGAAGTGTCTAGTAATTATAGTTCATAGGATTTCGATGAATTAAATGTATATATCCCATTTTTTTCCTTATCCCGTGGGAATTTCCAAAAATCCTGAAATCAGTTTCTTAGTTTTGTAATTACCTACTTGTGTATCAAATTTGAAGAGTCTAGTTATTATAGTTACTGAGATAGGGTCACTCGGAATCGAATATATAAACCCCGTTTTTTCCTTATCCCGTGGGAATTTCCAAAAATCCTTCCTTAGTGGATGCCTACATTGTATAAGGTATCTATGTGCAAAATTTCAAGTCTCTAGGTCCAGTGGTTTGGGCTGTGCGTTGATATATAGTTAAGTCAGTCAGTCAGTCAGTCAGTCAGTCAGTCAGTCAGTCAGGACTTTGAATTTTATATATATAGATCACTATCGGTTAACCTTTGCAGTTTTCAAGTAAATAAAAAACTTGAAGTAATGGCAAATAAAATGTTAATATCTTTGCAACAAGGAATAATTGCTTACCTATACATAATGATGGGTTAAGTATTGTATTCCAAAAATGCGCAAGCACTCTCTCATCGTGCATTTTTATCACCACATTTTGGCCGTGTTTACATTACGGTTATCTATGACCTTCGTTGTTTCTTTTCTTTTAGAGTACAAGGTCAAAACAACTTACTTGCTGATACAAATTATTAACGTATGCCTACTTCACCACAACCAGACAATATATTGAATTACAAACACGTAACATTTCATCATTATGGTGAACCTATAAGGGTGCGACCTAACCGCCGCGTATACGCAGTGACGTGTCGTATGCGTCACGTTTTCTCACCGTTTCTTCATACATTTTGTTGTGATTCCGTAACGTCACCGTTTTTTAAGCGGCGGTGTGGTCGCACCCTAAACTGATCCCACGGACGTAAGTTTAGTTACGGTACAATTTCGAGCATTTAACCCTTAATTTGGCAATGTACACTGTATTGTATAAGTTTTAAGAATACCTTTTTGTTTATTTTATTGAATTAGGCGTTACTTTGCGGAGGCCCATTTTAATTAACATAAAATAATTACCTTGCTACTCCGCTACTCAGCAACGCGGAGCAACATCAGCGAGATTTATTTATTCAATTTTATGTTCATAACTTTTTGTATTTTTTTTAACACACAATCATTACGGTGAGGCGAGGCGAACCGTGTTTTTTTTTTCAATTATGTCAATTTATGGACAAAGCGTTTAAAGATAGAGGATGGCTGCAGCAAATCTTTGATTCAATAGTAGATTGTACACCAAGGGGATAAAGCACTGTATTATGTCACGGGCGCGATATTGAATCCTGAGCGCAGCGAAGGACTCTAAATTTAACTCCCGAGCGAAGCGAGGGTGTTATGAGTTAATTCCTGAGCGTAGCGAGGGAATTAAGATGAGTCCTGAGAGGAGCGAAGAATTTAAGCGCACCCAAGACATAAACAGTTTTATCCCCGAGGAGTATACTCTACTTTTCTCACCTTTTGCGAGACAATAAAAACCAAGGCAACTAGAAAAAGAATTTAATTAAAACTACAGTAAAACAGAATTAAAAGTATACCTACCTAAAATTATTTTTGAGACATTGGTCCAGTTTAATATTTTTATTTGGAATCTTAGCAGTTCTCATGCGTAACTATATCACAGCGTCAGCAAACACTCGCGGCTTTTGTTTTATTTGAAATTTGTTTCATTCGTTTGAAAATCGAACGCCGCCGCTTGCCGTGGCATGGCCATCTCGATTTTCGGAGCCGTGCGATTTTTACGAAATTAGACTGTAAGAGTATAGCAATAAGAACTATGAGAAGTGAGATTCATATTACTAACCGGCGGGTTATAATGAAATCCAGTACAATATTACTACCCGGCTAAAACCAAGGGCTGTAATGAGTTACTTTGAGTAAGGTTTACATGATATATAATTAGCCAATGTCGAGCAAGTGGTGTGAAAAGGTTTGTTAAATTTTTAAAAAGCACCATATATAAGTGTGCAGCTCACCTTTCATGGAAAAAACTCATAGTAAAATTTAAACGTAATTTTGCTCATGATTACATTCCGAAAATTCAAGGTAAGTACGAGCACGGGTTTGAAGTGTTAACCCTGCTTGAGAAGCCATTGGTCAAACCACGCTACCAATGGCTGCCGTTTATAAATAATTAGGAATCATTCCTAAAATTATTTCGGACAACGCCGCCATTTTGCATACATGCTTATATGTATGAATGCACTAGGATTTATTAATACCCCGGTCATTGGTCTCTATTATCTCATTTGTTATTGTCATCTAACTCAAAATATTATCGTTCAAAACTAAAACAAATGGCGGCAATTGCGTAATGCCAACTGGGGCCTTACCATGACGTCTTAATGCGATTCAGTTTAGGTTCGCTCGCTGTCAGATTCATACTAAAAGTGACAGCTAAAACTTGAACTGCGTCGGAATTAAGACGTCATGTTAAGGCCCCTGTAACGCTTCTACACTGACGGATAAAATTAACGGAACACTTTTTACAAGGTTCTATGAAAAGTGACGTTATTTTTACTCTTGAGTATAGTTAAGAAAGAATGTTATTGAAATCCACAATATATTTCTTACCTGTCCTATTTGGTAAACAAAATTCTAACCTCAATGTGCAAATTTTTGTAAAGAATAAGGTGTATTATGTTTTCAAATAAACCTGAGGCAATATTTTGTACATAATTTTGCTGATATTTTGTCTCCAGTTCCTTTATTTACGATGAAATAGTTAAAAATTAACAAAAATGAGACGGTTTGAGGTTAGAATTTTGTTTACCAAATAGGACAGGTTAGAATGAAAATACCATACATACACATACACCTATCACGTCTATATCCCTTAAGAGGTAGACAAAGCCTATGGTAACAAGACCTAAAGGGCACACTTAGCATGGTTGTGGTGGGTTGCAAGCCGTATCGCCTTTAACATGACTCCTAAGATATTAGCCTGTTCCACCCATTCCACCAAAAAGCACCCGATGCAAAACTGCACTGATGCGGAAAAGTTTGCTGGGAATGGCACCGCAAATCTATACATATAATAAAATTGTAACAGGTCAATGTCTGTACATAGGAGATATTAAAGAAAAAATAATTCTATACATATAATAAAATTGTAACAGGTCAATGTCTGTACATAGGAGATATTAAAGAAAAAATAAACTAAGGGGCCTCTATAAGCGCCGTAGAAGCCAAAAATACAATTTTTAGAATTTTTGTCTGTCTGTCTGTCTGTCTGTCTGTCTGTCTGTCTGTATGTTTGTTACCGCGCTACGCAAAAACTACTGTACCAAACTGAATGCGGTTTTTTTTATTGTACTGCTGGAGGTCTAACTTAAACTCCCATGTCGCGTTTTTTTCGAAATTCCACCTAGAAGTCGAGATATAAAACAAAAAGGGGGGGTCCACCAAAAATATTTTTTGATTCATTATTTATTGGGATACCAAATGAAAGAGGAAGAAGTCTTGAGTTCAAAAATGTAGTACATGTAATATGTTATGATAATACTAAGCAACAAAATAATAATAAAGTTTACTATGGGTTAATTAGTTCCGCTATTCGTTAATAGATGTCGCTACGCTATATGAATGAAATTATTCGTACATAGGAAGTATCTATTTTCAAGGTTCCTTAAAGGAAAAAAGGAACCCAGAATCACTTAGTTGTCCGTCTGTCAAGTTCCTTTTCCTCAGGAACGCGTATAGTAGGTAGGTATAAAGTTGAAATTAATAAAATAACCGGTACAGTAGATCTGCGGTCCCTTAGAGTTGTGAAAAGATTAAGCCTTAAGAGGGTGCATCCGTGCTGAGCTCGCAACGTCGCATTTTTGTGATTTTTTGCGATTATTTCATAGAAATTGAATGAAAGTATCAAATATCCGTCTGTAGTGCACTTCGTTTTTAGTGTATTAATGTGTCTAATGCAATAATTCATCGTGATGGACTTTTATTTTCTTATTAAACGAGATATAGTATTTTATCGCTTTAATACGAAAATAAAAGTCCATCACCATTAATCATTGCATTGGACACATTAATACACTAAAAACGAAGTGCACTACAGACGGATATTTGATACCTTCATTCAATTTCTATGAAATAATCGCAAAAAATCGCCAAAAATGCGACGTTGCGAGCTCAGCACGGATGCACCCTCTAAATCTAACCAATAACAAGGTACAGCCATTAGAAAGGGTGTTTCCATACAAATCGCCGTGCTCTCAAAAAATATTGGGTAGGTTATATCCAGTTGTCTTAGAAATTTGAAATTATGTATGATGGTAGGTCATAGGTTCCAATATAAAATGACCTCACACTGCCTACATTTTGCTTAGGAACAGGGCTCTGCTAACACTGGATATCGTATTCACATGCCAAATTTATACGGAGCCCTCGGTGCGCGAGTCCGACTCGCAACAGGCGGTTTGTACAAAAAAATGATTTTTAACAATCCCTATCTCTACTAATATTATAAAATATACTGTATAGATGCGAAAGTAAATTCGTTTTTCTGTTTGTCTGTTACGCGTTCATGCCTAAACCACTGAGCCGATTTTATGAAATTTAGTAAGTACTTACAGAGATAAAATTGACCTTGAGAAACAAGTCAAAAAGTCAAAAGTCAAAAGTTTATTTTGCAAATAGGCCGCCGAGGGCTCTTTTACATGTCTTTTTTTGAATCTACCAGCGCATTCGGAAAGACCATCATTGCCAAGAAGAATGCGCCGCAAGAAACTTGGCAGAAAGTCATTTTTTCAAAATAAAATAGATTTACAATAGTACTTAAATTCTACTTAACTTACCTAATACAATTAATACATTTTATAAAAGGGATGTAAAAGGTCCCTAAGTTAAGACCGTACCTTAAATTACATTGGTCTATAGTAGAGATGTATAAAGTCTCTACTGGTCAAAGCGAAACAAAATATGCGATAATGATAAGAAAGAGAAAGCAAAAAGTGAATAAAAATAATCTAAGTTCAGTGGAGGTGTAAAACGCCTCCACCGTCAAATAAGTTAATTGGAGATATCTCCAATGTCGATGAGAAAAAGAGCAAAAAAATATATTATATATAATAAAAAATATGAAATATGCATTTCATGTCAAGTAAGTAACTGATAAGCTTTTGGATTCCGAAGGCAAGCTTACGTCTGCCGCCCCCAATGTTGGCTCACACGCGCTCATGTCATGCTCTGAAAGCAGAGCGGTACCGAGGGCATGTATCACTTCCGTCCCCACAGGCTCGCTATGGGGACGTTTTAGGAACTTCGACGCTGCTAGCCTGTAACTAGACAGTAAATGAAAAAATAAAACAACAAAAGAAAACGGAAATCCATAAGCTTAACAATATACCTACCTAATACCTAACTTAGCACACATACACATACGACATAGCAATATTTATGTCCTTGTAAATAATTAATAATAATAAAAATAAAAATATTACTAAAGTAAAAAGAAAATAATAATACAAACTAATTAAAACAGGTAGGCACAATATTTAAATTGATAATTGGTTTAAAGAAGACCTGTGGAGGGGGCAAAATTGGGTTGACAATTAATATGGTAGGTAGTAGCTTAGCTATCGTTTGAACGAACCTTTTTTTTCATATCTTTAGGGCATGAAATGGCGTTAAAGTTACTTAGAAAACTAACAAATATTAAAAATAACTAGGTACTTGCCTACTTGATGTATGATTTTTTTTATATTAGCCTAATTGAGTGTCCCACTGCTGGGCAAAGGCCTCCCCTTATGTAAAATTGCGTCTGTCTTTTGCCTTCTTCGCGCTTAATTTTGTTGAAATTGATGTTATTTAAGCACTTTTTTAAGAAAAACTACACACAAAAAAAATATAAGTATGTTAATTTTCGTCATATTTCAAACACGCTGGACGGACTCGATACATAACTGAACAAAATCGCCTCGATAGAAAATAATTGCAAAGATTGGTCTTAAAGTCATCATTAAACGGTTCTAAGTCTTTATTTTTTCGACGTATGGGTCTGCAATTAAAAACATGAAGTCAACATATTCATACCTAAACAGCTAACGAGTCATATTTAACAAATAATCCATTCTTTTTTTTATTTTTTATTATTTGTGTTATTTGCAATATTTTAGACGCGCGCCAAGCTGCCGAAATAGTTTCTTCTCTTTCACTAACAGGCACGCGAACCGTACATACTCGTATGTGTAAAGAGTGGCGCTGCTCACGGTCATTTGTTGTTGACAGCGCCTTAAGCCGATGAAACGAATTAAACGAAATTTGGGATGGATACTGTTATGGTCCCGGGGAAGGGAATAGAATAGTTTTTGCAGAAATTGTCAAAGATGTGAATAGGGGAGTGAAATTTACTACGAAGATGTAATACCCTAAGGGTAATTATATTTAATTTGTGCTCTAATTGAATGTTTGCCTACCACTAAGAATAAGCTACCCAAAATACTAATTCTACGCAGACGAAGTCGCGGGCAAAAGCTAGTTTTCAATAAAATTCCTGCTGACGTAAGGGAGTTAAAGATAAATATATTTAAAAAGAGATTGACATCGTTATTGCTGGAAAAATGTTATTATACCACGCAACAATTCTTAAATGATAATGATCTGTAATTTTTTATTGTATTTTTTATCAAAGGTATTTTTAGTAATTTTACCATAAATACTTCATGTAATGACATTGTTTATATTGTAATTTTAATGTCCAATGTCTACCTATGGTGTTCCGATATGCAACGGATATTTGTATGCCTAGCGGCAAAACATGGAGGGTCCTTAATGTCATAAGATCTTGTAATCTACCTATGTTTAACAAATAAAAAATATTCTATTCTATTCTATTCTATCCCTCAATGGGCTTTTAATATCTGCGCGGGAAGAGAAGCAATACTCTGTGTTAATATCTAACTTGGAAGAAATGAAACAACACAATAAAAACTCGAGCGTTTTTGTTCACAGTTGCATGGGAATTATCTTTAGGCGTTTATATGCTACGCTCGTGCGTGACGAACGAACTGGGTCACTGTAACCTTCCCTTAATGACAGGGAATGCAATAACGCCAATAACTCAAAGAAACTATTTCATAAAATTGATGGCACCCAAAAGGCTGAATAAGGTATTATACTGTGAAATTCGATTTTCGAAGTTCGTTTGGTGCCGTTCCGCTCATACTAATAGACATTTATTTGAGAGTGAAAGGGACCGTATGACACGAACTTCGAAAATCGAATTTCGTGGTAGCCCCCAAGTACTGGGACTGTAGGCGCTTCAGACCAAAACCAAACACGTTGGAGCTCTTGTATAGTGAATTTAATCAAGATGAACAAGTTAGATTGGAGAAAAAACAGGCCAAGTAGGTACGAGTCGGACTCGCGCACCGAGGGTCTCGTACAAATTTGGGAAGTGAATAAAAATCCAGTGTTAGCTGAGCCCTACTCTTAAGCAAAATGTAGACAGTGTGAGGTCGTTTTATATTGGTAATTTAAATAGACGGAGCGACATAAAAATATTCTGCTTTAAGTATTTGTTGTTATAGCGGCAACAGATCTGTGAAAATTTCAATGTCTATCGCGGCTTTTTTTTTATATGAATAGGAAAGCAAACGAGCAAGTGGGTCACTTGATGGTAAGCGATCACTGCTGCCCATAGACGCCCGCAACCCCGGAGGAATTGCAGATGCGTTGCTAACCTAAGAGGACTAAGATGAAATGCCTCTTGTGCCTGTAGTTTCCCCGGCTGTTTTACTCTCCACACCGGAACACAGCAGTGCAAGCACTGCTGCTTAGCGGCAGGATTAGTGAGTAAGATGGTGGTAGCGATCTGGACGGACCTTGCACAAGGTCCTACCACCCGCAAATATATATGAGATACAGCCGGGTGATTGACAGACAGACGGACAGTCGAGTCTTAGTAATAGGGTCCCATTTTTACTCTTTGGGTACGGAACCCTAAAATCGTTCAGTTCGATATATATTTGGCGAGCGTGGCAAGTTTCCAAGTGGCAAACTTTGGCTCATTAGCGTCTAACTCGTTCGATACAAGATAGCTCAAACTTGACAACGATCGTTAATATTCAGAACCGTTATGCCGAGTTCTCTTCCATTCTGGTCTGGGAGTAAAGAAAAAACATAGAATGGATCAGTTGCTTCTCTTCCCGCGCAGATGGTATAAGACCATCGAGGGAATGGGCGAAAATCTTAGCAATCATATTATTTGCTATGCGGCTAGCAACCATTACTATTTTGATTCCCCTTTCCACCTATACGCCCACAATCATGCTAAACTTGGCCTTTAGGTCTTGTTACCTTAGGATCTATCTACCCCGTGTAATGTAGGTGCAAGTAAGCTCACTGAGATTTTGTATGATGTGTAGTCTCAAAAAATCGGCCGTATTAAATTGTGTGCGCAAATCAATTGATAATCTGTAAGTGATCTAAGAATCTTCAAAAAACTACAAAAATGAAAATATTTATTGATTATAGTGCATCTAACGGTGGACGCCTTAAATGCATAATGTATGGATTATGCTTCTTGTTTAAACTATTCTTGTTGTTAATAACATTATCAGAAATAACCAAAAGCGACCATTGTGAAAAAAAACAGGAACGGGGGCGAAGTCTAATTGGGATAGTCTATTTTTTTACAATGCATGGTAAATCGAAAACCATTTCGAGATAAATGCTTTTTATACCGTTTTCTGTATTTACTATATTTTATTTTACAATAATTAATTTATTACATGAAAAATAAGCAATAACCTTCATTTGACATTCCCACAAATGACGTAGACGGTCCAAAATGTACTTTATTTGCTAAGTTTACAAATTCTTCACTATTTACGCGTCGATTATACTACGGAGTTCAACTTGGACCCGCAATCTGACATTTCATTCATCTTATGACATGACAGATGACAAACAAATTACAATCTTATTATGTCATTCTTGTTTTACAACGAATGTGAAATTACCGTATTGAAGATTGAAATACTCTAGCTGAGTTTATATTGGATTCCGATAACCCTTTCTGAATAAATAGTACTTTTGCTTAACCCGTACACCGATCACCCTGCACGAACGACGACATACGCTTCTCTCCTGGACAATCGACTTGGTTTGACCCCGGACACCGATCAGCCTGAACGAACGAAGACCTACGCTTCTCTCCTGGAAAATCGACTCGGTTTGACCCGGGATACCGCTCAGCCTGCACGAACGACGACATACGCTACAGTAGAATGGCTGCCAACACCCAGTTTGTCAGAGCTGATTCAACAAATCTTCCCAAAATGGAATCATGGACGACGTTACTGATAAGCTCGTCAAAAAGTCCTTAGTTTTGGAAAAAAATACATATTTCCTAAACTACTGACAAGTGCTCTAATCTAAGATCAAGTGAAACCTGTTGGATTGTATTGTCATATGAGTGGTCAGTCACTATAAATCGTATAAGTAAACTATTAGTCTATTAAATAAAACAAATTTAATTCTTTATTCGCTTTTTATTACACAGACATAGACAGATAGATATTATTTCTTAACCCACACACTATTAGAATGATAATGGTCCATATAACTTCAATAGTCAATTTAAGACACCATGACCTCTTCAAACGGTTGTTAACATGTACAAAGACTTATTGTTTGTTATTGCGATCAGTATAACTTGCAACCAACCAACTTGCAACATGCAACCATACATTTTTTTGTCATTTCGGAATCCGGGAGGCAAGCGAAGTTCAATTTCTAAGCAGGTTCAGTTCAGGTGACGAGCACACTCAGGTCGTCGGATACGTTAGGGTAATCGGAATCCAGGGGAAAGGCAGTTCAAAAATATGATAATAAGAAAGAAAATACACTCGACATGACTTGAAAAACTGGGAACGTTATGACATGACATTGGCACTAATGACAGTTTCCAAACTTCGTAACAGATAGAAAATACATTGATACCGCTGCTACACATACGTATTATGATCAATTTATCAAATAAGCGTATGTGTGGCAGGGGCATAGGAAACTATGACGTCACTAACTAAAATACTTTCAATAATTAATAATTAAAGAAATTGTGAGTTATATGATAAAATATTGAAATTAGTTTCTTATAATTGACTTCTCTATCCAAAAAAAATATAAAAAGGACAGGTATTTTTTTTTAGACAATCCCAATTCTGCCACCCACATTGTGCCTTGAATACCTACAATAATCTGACGATTTTGTCTAAGTACTATTCTGGTGCCAGTTATGTAGCGTCTGTGTCTTCGTACTAAGTTCTAGCATGTTTACAATTATGAAATGGAAAGTTCTTATATCTGCAACAATCATAAAAATAGAATAAAAGCAATGACGTTAAAAAACGAAAAACTACTGACGACAGTTAACCCCCTGGCCTTTTTATATCGATAATTCGACATTGGAACGCTTATCTTTGTCAATAAAAAAGGAAAGTACGCGCGTTCACTCTTACACAGCTACAACAACATACTTAAGTACTTAAAACTGTGCGTCACAAGATTGTGAGTAGGTAAGTTCGATAAATTGAAATCTTTTAGTACAAGTCCATGAATAGGAATCGCTTGTTACCAAGCCGTATTTCCGCGGTTCGTGACAGCCTCGCATGTCATCCCGCGAACTTCTCGCTCATAAATAACCGTTTTATGTCACGTGTTTGAGCCGCCATCTTGGTTTACCGGTAAATTTTGACAAAGATAAATACTGCCGCCATTACCAACCATCTCAGAATTCGACACGTTGTTGCAATGAAGCAAGACTCAAAGTCGCGTGACCGCGTTGCGGTGCTGGCAAAATTTCGTGTGTACGTTTTATAAAAATGGGAGTGCTTGTCTTCATATCGATTGTGCCAACTGGTGCTTCCCTCCGATCTCGATTCGTCTGCAATCGGTAGGAATCGAGTGATTGCCTACTTGAATTGTATTGTCGGGAAATTTGTAACTGAATTGAAACTTCAGCTGTGGCGGCTATTCATTCAATGGGCTTCGTTTTGTATATAGCTTTTGCAAACTATCGGTTGCAATGAATTTATGGCGGTTGGTGTTGAACACGATGCTTTAGTTATTTTTTCAACAGCGAGGTATAAGCAACACAAAGTTGGTGTTTTTGTATTACTTTTCTAACGTGGTGAAAACTTGAGGTATACATGTAGGTTTCGACTGACACAAAAAATAAAACAGAAAACTGCGATAGAAACGAAGCGGAGCGAACTGAAACGAACTATATAAGCACACGTTTATTGCCGAAAACTCTACAGATGGCTTTTCGTAGTTCGTAGTTATTCGTATGCAGTTTTCAGTTACGAAGCGTAAAGATGCTGCCGGTTAAGACTGTAGCGCGTAGCAATGCGTGGCAGCAAAATTTAGGGCCTGTATCACCACTCTGTGTTGTCTGTAATGACGTCTCTGTCTGTTTCTTAGTAATAAATAGAGACGGAATCATATATAACTGACACTTAGGATAGCTGGAACTAAACAGACAGAGGGTGGTGAAACCAGCCCTAAATATGTTATATTAGCATTAGCAGCCACATTTTGCTACGCGCTGTACTCGTAGCCGGTAGCAAAGCTAGATTTTTTAAAGCATTATAACTCGAAAGTGGTATAAATCTGTGTTTTGCCACAAAACTACAACTCAAATAAAATAGGACTAGATTAATAAAATTAGAGTTCATTCGAAATATTATAAACGGGATGTGAACCGCGATTACCTTTATTGAGCTCCCGATATTTCGATACAGTTGCATGTATCATGATCACGGGTAGACTGAAGAAATTGCGGGTGGATGTTATTGTTGGGTAGACCGAGCTCTGTCTACCCTCATTCTTGCGCGTCGACTGCGTGCACTCTCGTTACCACTGGAACCATTCTCACTCGAAACTCGATTCAAACACACTACACTCACAGTGTCACTTCGCCCACCCGAAATTGATTTTGGACGAGAATTATATAAGGCAATCACCGGATTCCAGATATTCGACAATTTAAACCCATCCTCACGATTAAAATTTTTATGTTTATGGATTTCAACCGCTTCCCTCACCAGTCTCGGTATATAGTGGCGTTCTGTCGAAATGATCTTAGGGCTGTGCAGCTCAATCCAGTGATTTGTTCCCGACTCAATAAGATGTTCAGCAATAGCGGATTTGCGCGTGTCATGATACATGCAACTGTATCGAAATATCGGGAGCTCAATAAAGGTAATCGCGGTTCACATCCCGTTTATAATATTTCGAATGAACTTAACCGTGAATCATTAAAAACTCTTATTAAAATTAGAGTTGTTATTTTCTTGTAATCTAGATTTAAAATTCCGAACAATTTTTCACCACTTTCGACATGTATTTCCACATAGATATGCCTTAAAAAATCGGGTCTCAGCATTTTTTCGCCTAGTAGCCAAAACTGCCTACCACAGAGAATCCATCTATCGGTCTCGCACTCAATGTGTTAAAGGCAATAGAATACTGCAAAAATAAAATGACGTATAGTTATACATAGGTATAGTTATATAATACGTAGAATGAGTTCGTAGCAGCTGCTACAGCCTCTACGGCGGCAGCGTAGCACTGACGCACACGCTCATTGAAGCTCAGGATTTCACTTCAAATATCGAATAAATTTGTACCTATTCCGTTAAAAATCTGACACCGGACAGTAAAATTCCTTGTGTAGTGCACAATCGCCCTCTGGGATTTTATCAATTAGTTTTTAGGGTCTAAACTCTTTGATAAACTTTAGACCATATTGAGGGGTGGTTAAAATGTTAAAATAGCAACAGAGAAACATAAGTTTGTCCTGCTCTGATTAACATCGATAACAATGAGTTAGAAAGAATAAGTTACATTTCGTCGTTTTTTAGACTGCCGGTACTATTTTAATTGAGTTGATACTTTAGTCAAGCTTAAGCCGGGTACTCATCTGCGAGCTGTAACGTAACAGTAGAACGTTACAGTAACCTTAAGCCCTAGTGCTGAGCTGACGTACGTAGCTCGCGAACATGCCGCGAGCGGAATGCCATACGTCCGTGAAGTGCACACTAGGGTATTTGGTAACAGTTACGGTTAAAGCACGTAGATGAGTGAGCTTAATAACCTTTAGTGATAAAGTCAGCCTTCCACGCCGGTCTGAGAGTAAAGAAAAAACATAGAATGTACCAGATGCTTCTTTTCCCGCGCAGATGGTAAGGCCCATCGAGCACTCAACAATCTAAAACCTAAAACCCATCACTATTTTGATTCCCCTTTCCACCTATACGCCCACAATCATGGGAAACGTGGCCATTAGGTCTTGTTACCTTAGGCTCAGTCTACCCCGTAAGCGACAAAGACGTGATTTACTTATGTAAAATTATAACCCGCGAATTGCATGTTGCACATTTTTTGGAGCTTAGTTTTATCATTCCTATTCTCTAGTCCAATTTAATCCTATTTCTTTGGGGTATAGTCGGCCACATTCTATTCTTATATTGTAATAACTTAATTATAAACAAAATTGCAAAAAGTAAATTGATTCTGACGAAATTATAGTTCCCGAACTGGGTTACGAATATTAATAAGGCATACCATATTTACGCAACGCACGATTTTTCTTCATAGTTGCTTATATTGGTATCAGGCGGGAATTGCCTACGCGGTTCATTTTTATTTATTAAACTAGACACGCACTAGGTACTAGATACAATTTTTATTCGGTAAAATGTAGATTTAAGTAAGGTTATTTTCATCATTGTATTTATTAAAATTAAACGCGTAAGGATTTCTTTTCGATTTTAAATAACTATTTTAATTTACATTACACCAACTGAATTAAGTAGTCACAAAAATTAAGCTAAACTTTTGTGTACACTAATAAAAATCTTTATTTTAAGTTCATTTTTATGTACTAACAATAATGAGATCTTTATTATCTTAAAAACGAGTAAACGAATTATGTATTTGCCGATTTATAAATATTTACTACTCTTTAATTTGTTCATTAATATAGATCTCCGCCAGATATCAATGACGTCAATTCAATTACTAAAACGAAATTTAAGTTTCCCGACAGGTACTTTAGTCACCAAGTACCTACAAGTTAATATAATCAAGAAGTTAAGTGTTTATAGTTAATTTTGATCGCAGTGTTATCTGAGGTCAGTTCCGTATGGCAGAGTCCGGGTGATAAGAGCATGACATGCCTTCGTGGCAAGGTGCAACGATAAACAATGGAGCCGTGAGTTTTAAAAGGGGTGCATATTGAAAATGCTAAATTTGGTACACATTTGCGATAGACAAGACCAGTGGTGCTCAACCGCCACCTAGTAGCCCGCGGCCTGTTTTCTAGGCGCCCACGAACATAATCGGATAAGGAATACACAAATCTGCAAAAATTAAATTTTGTAAAATAAATTCAGATTTTAGCTGTCATTTTTAGTTTGGATCTGACAGCGAGCGAACCTAAATTGAATCGCGTTAAGGCGCTGTCAACAGCAAATTACCTGGAGCAGCGCCACACTTCGCACATACGGTTCACGTGCCTGTTAGTGAAAGAGAAGAAACTATTCCGGCAGCTTGGCGCGCGTCTAAAATGTTGCAAATAAGACACAAATCATAAGAAATAAACAAAAGTATGGATAATTTTGTGAAATGTGACTGGTTAGCCGTTTAGGTATGAATATGTTGACTTTATGTTTTTAATTGCAGACCCATACGTCGAAAAAATAAAGACATAGAACCGTTTAATGGTGATTTTAAGACCAATCTTTGCAATTATTTTCTATCGAGCCGATTTTGTTCAATTATGTATCGAGCCCGTCTAGCGTGTTTGAAATATGATGAAAATTAACATAATTTTTTTTTTGTATTTATTTTGTGTGCAGTTTTTCTTAAAAAGGTGTTTAAATAACATCAATTTCAACAAAATTAGGTGTTGTCAGCCTCTTAAGACGTCATATCATGGTAATGCCCCTGACTGACCTCACTCTTTCGCGGAGTAGCAAAGTAAGTTAGTATGCTCCGAAAAGTAACGGCGGAATCTAGAGTATAACTGCATATAAATGAGTACCTAGTTCTTACCTAGTTGAATATATTGTAATTGCAAATTTAACGATGATATCTAAATATTATTAGCATTTTCATTACCAAAATGCATGATAATAGCCCAAGTCATTTTAAAAATAAACAATTTTAATGTCAATCGTGATTAAAATCTGAGTACCCTGTACCATGGACATCTCATAAGAACCCCCGTTTGGCGGCAAACGCAAACTAAATTGATTTCCCTATCTTTGAAATAAAGCATAATTTTACAACATAAATGACAGTAGGTAGGTAAACACGCAGACTCCTCGTGCCGATCTCTTAACAAAGTCACGCTTGATTTATAATAAACATTCTCAATCGCTAATTGCTAGTTATCTATGGATTTAATTGGGAAATAGATGAGCTAGTTTACACCAAAGTTTATCGGTTACGTAATAACGGCTGACCCGGTATCACAAGGCGGAAAGCGGATTCAAAAATGGCGGCCCTGGTTATTTACAATTTGAAGGTAGGTACATTCTCAATGCGAAGAAACTTAGTAACAAACTTGTAACAAAGTACTTAGTGTTGATCAATCAATTCAATTCTTGGTAATATAGCTCCATCGACACTATCGATGATTCCGCCAATGTCAAAGTTGAAGAAGGCACTTTTAGGTTTTTTTTTTTTTTTAATCAGCCGTTGTTCGGTAGCTTCGGCGTGCGGTACTCGGATGAGAATCTAAAATAGACAACACATACATAAATTGTTAGACTACTTAATGTTGATTTCTAATACTGAGCAGTTAGTTAGCGTACCGTAGGTATCACCAACTGACATATAATTTATAATTTTTTTGTGAAATACCTTGCACTTTCGTTTAAATAGTAGGTAGGTTACACAAAAAGCTTCAACCCACCAAAACATCTATGAACTTTGCTTACGAAAACAATCGTACTCCATTGCAGGAAATACTTAATCCTAAGGTGATGAACAAAATATATGGTACCTGTCCTACCTATTTTATTTTGCCATACTTTATACCTACTTGAATTTATCACGCGATCGGCAAGCGCAGCATATGACGTCCACCAACGAGGACGGATGACCTGGTTATAGTCGCGGGTTCACGGTGGATGCAAGCCGTTTCCAACCGAGGCAGCTGGAGATCTATGGGGGAGGCCTATGTCCAACAGTGGACGTCCTATGGCTGATATGATGATGATGACTTGAATTTATTAGGAAATATAATTATGTATTTATGTATATAATTATACTGTCTTAGTTTGTCACGTCTAACCCTGACCGTAAGACGCACAAAAGGTTTAAATGTGCACGCGATGTAATTAGAGTTGATTTGTTCGGGTTTCCCGGTTTGCTACATCAACGGATATGGCTTCGGCACCTTCAAGAAACTCTTTTTAACGGACTATCGCTTGCCTCTGTTGGATTTTACAGCTTACGGAGAGGCAGACAGCTGAGACAGCAAGGGGAATTTCCTTAGCACGAAGTAGGTAGTCTTATTGAGCTGACCTCGTACTTTGGACGTTCAGGGAGATTTTATGCCAGCAATTGGATTTTTATACTACCACCTTCAAGAAACTGACCTTCCTTAAAATATACGCTTGCATAGGTATATTTGCGACGATGATTAGCAGAGCTACCGCAATCACAATCAGTGCAACCCGTTTGCTCGTTTTCCTAGAGCCATCCTTTGGAGACGCTGCTTTATATAATACACCTCGAATATAGTTTTTTTTTTGTTTTCAACTGAATTTAAATAAGTTTTTAGACAAATGATTAAATCTAGCGGCATTTTGCGGTTAAAGTTAAAAAACCGCATCAATATCCGTTGCGTAGGTTCAAAGATCCAAGCATACATAGGGACAGACAGACAGCGGAAAGCTTCTTTGTTTTATACTATGTAGGTAGTGATTTTAGATTTAGACTGTTTTTTGTCAAATACCAAATAATAGGTATAAACCGAACTTATTAAGTAGGTACTTAGTTTAGTTTGCTTGTGGCATGCATAATTAATGTTATCTAACTATAATATCGTCCTCGTTTTCTGTTCAATTTTTCGCGCGGTCGCCCTTATTTTTGAGTGCAACGGCCCTTGATAACTTCTAAATATAACTCGGCATCCGTTGCCAGGCCTTATACTCCGAAATCCGATTTTCGAAGTTCGTTTCGTGCTGTTCCGCTCTCACTAATAGTTATTAATTTGAGAGTGAGAGGGATGGTGTGACGCGAACTTCGAAAATCGGATTTCGGAGTAACCCCCCAGGTCGGTGCATAGAACTCGCGTGCAGAATTGAAGTTTTTCTTTATGCCATTCGCTTGATTTTAATGCTAATCAATGGCTCCTTGTCTTGTAGATACCCATTCACTCTTAATTTGAACGACCCGTCTGAATCTGTCCTATGTAATAAGTAGTAGACTAAAAATGCTTTATCATTTTCATATCACTTAGAGCGGTTTCGCGCTACGTCCGATCCGAATCCGTGAAAATATGGTCTGTAGTAGCCGTTTTTTAGAACTATTTCAATTGTAATTTACGCACTATGACCTTTACTATGACGTAAAGAAATCGGATGATGGAGATCGGATCTAGTGCGTAAATTACCGTAGAAATAGTTCTACGGCTATCAAAAATATTATCAGGACTCAACAGTACCACGATTCTTTGAAACAAAATATGATTTACTTTTACTTTTTAAGTACCTAAGTATTACGGATTAATTTTAGATACCTCAAATCGTTCAGTACCTAGGTAAGTATTAGTCTAATACTGTCTGTGTAAATACTAAGTAAGAGTTTGCATGTGTAACAGTAGTGCTCACTTTGAAAATGATCCCGTAGAGGGATTGAAACGCGTCATAATTAAGTTTATATGGGATTTATATGTGCTTTATGTGGCAGTAGTGGAGGGAGGATTTGCATGCAAAACATATATATTACGCACTTGCTTGGTTATCTTGCATGTGAGTAGCGGAGTAGCAAGGTAAATATTTTTTGTACATTGAAATCGACCTCCGCAAAGTAACGCCTGATTCAATAAAATAAGTAAGAATGTTGAAGGCTGATAATTGTAGCCGTTGCTCTTATTCGGTTGTTTCAATAAGCTTCCCTTGAACTTTACTCCAATTAAGAATTATGTGGGTAATGGACGATTTCCAATGAATAATTTTTGCGGGTGTTAGGGCCTTGTGCAAGGTCCGGCCGGATAGCTACCACCATCTTACTCGCTAATCTGCTGTGTTCCGGTGTGGAGAGTAAGACAGCCGGGGAAATTACGGGCACAAGAGGTATTTCAACTTAGCCCTCTAGGTTGGCAACGCATATGCAATCCCTCCGGGGTTGCGGGTGTCTATGGGCAGCGGTGATCGCTTACCATCAGGTGACCCACTTGCTCGTTAGCCTTCCTATTCGCATTAAAACTGTTTACTACATTGCAACAAGGCATCTATCATTTATTTTTATAATATTCCCGCCGACACGGCTACGGTCACGTACACATTCAGACCGACAATTTTGTCAATATGTTGTCAATGTCTACCGATTACTTATCTAATGGGTAACGCGTGGTAAAGCTTAGTAGATAATTTTAATTATGTTCCACTATAATATTAGCGATTAGGTTTAGTTTAATCTTGTAATTATTCATGATCTTGTAACTAATCGTGATTTTCTAAATAAACTATTTCTTTCTTTCTTTCACATAGGTATAAATCAGGTTTCGCTGGTGTGTACCTGACTTTGTTTGTAGTAAACTATGAAACGCATTCGCGTGACGCCGTTTGCCCTCAAATTAACTGTCACCGCTTGTCAAAATGCTACCGTAACGCTTCCGTGTTTTAAATTGATGTCGTTAGGCGGATAATTACTCAATTTGTTGTACAGGCTATAAATTTCAGCAAGACAGTGTTGTTACTAAACGGTAGAGTCGCTGGCAATACTATAGGCATCTTATTATGTAAGCCTAAGCCCAAGAAAAATCATGCAAGTCGCATTGCGAGTGCCGCACCTAAGGTCCGACCACACCGCCGCGTATACGCAGTGACGTGTCGTATGCGTCACGTTTTCTCACCGTTTCTTCATACATTTCGTTGCGTATACGCACCGTCAACGTCTTTTACGCACCGGTGTGGTCGGACCTTTACTCCTAACCCATCGCAATACGGTCTGACAGTAAACGTAACAATGATTTTCTTTGCCCGTTAAACGTAACGTCACTATGACATTTGCTGCGAAAAGGTTCCACAGTGGGTCAGGAATCCATTTGTTCGATAGTACGGTCAACTACTTTAATTGTTGAGCATACATGGAACGTTGTCGTAGTGATATGATTGCTTGTTTTGTTAGTGTTTAAACACTAAAGTTTGGCATTGCCAATATGACAGCGTTCCATAGTGGCTCAACAATTAAAGTTGTTGACCGTACATTACGGCAATGGATCGCCTACTTCTATCCCTTTCTCATACACAGTAGGTACGAGTATGTCTACATTCGGCTTAGGAGCAGGGTTCTGCTAACACTGGATATTTAATTAACTTGCTTCTTGCTGAATTTGTACGGAGCCCTCGGTGCGCGAGTCAGATTCGTTGTATTGAAGATTGTTCACATTGCTGGCATTCCGTGCCGACGGCACATTAGGAAGCATGGCCAAACTCAACCCGCGCCATTTGCTCATCCTTTCACAATAATCATAACTTTAATTACCTCCTGAAATGGGTCAACGACCTATCATACATTATGAGGAAGATATCAAAATCAAAATCAAAACTTTTATTTGGTAAATAGGTCGCAAAGCGCTCTTTTGCATGTCTTCTTTTTAACTTCAATTACCTCCTGAAATTGGTCAACGGCCTGTTGTCAATACAATAATATAAATAAGGAAGTTCCAGAATCATTACTTTTATTTGGTAAATAGGGCGCCAAGCCCTGTAGGCTTATTGTCTAACTCGCTCGCAATCGCCATCGTGTTCATTTTGACAGTTCATGTATGGGCTGACAATTGGCATCGGAATCAGCTAGCTGTCTCATTCATACAAGAATTGTCAAAATAAACACGATGGCGATTGCGAGGGAGTTAGACAATAAGGCTACTGTTTTACGTGTCTTTTTTTATAACTTTAAATTACCTTCTGAAATGGGTCAACGACCTGTCATCGATACATTATGAGTAAGTAATCAACATCAAAACTCTTATTTTGCAAATGGGCCACCAAGGGCTCTTTTGCAATTCCTTTTTTGAAACTACCAGCGCATTCAGAAAGACCATCACTGCCAAGAAGAATGCGCCGCAAAAAAGTTGGCAGAAAGTCAATTTTTTTAAACAAATACATATAAGCACAATAATTAAATTCTACTAAGAGGTTTGCATTGCAGTGCTAATCGCAAGGTTGATTTTTATATAACACTTACATTACACGGTGGAACTTTTGTTGAACGTTTCCAAATAAACCTAACCCTATACTAGGTCTCTCAGATTTTTTCCGGAGTATTTTAGTTTGATTTAACACCCCTACGAAGATTTTTCATTTCAATTTTTGATTTCAAATTTAGTCACGTGCATTGACGCGGTTCACAATGAAACATCGATCAATGTATGGAGAGACTAGCTGTTGCCAGAGACTTCATCTGCAAAGAATTCGATTATCGCTTTCCCGCGGGAATTTTCCGGGATAAAATGTAGCCTATGTGCTATTCCAGACTTTTCTATCTATGTGCCGAATTTCATCTGGATCCGTTGGGCCGTTCTGGCATGATTGAGTAACAAACAAACATCCATCCATCCATACTTTCGCATTTATAATATTAGTTCGATTTGTCAACTACTGATTCAAAAATCCAAACCCAACACCCTGCGGAAACATTCCGAAACAATTTTAAGAGATCCTTGATGCTGGAAAAGACTCTAGGTATTACATATATACATAGACGAGCAAAATTAACGGGCCTAACTCGTTCAATGTCGTATAAAAGCGACTCGTTATTTTTTGCAGTTCAAATCCAAAGTAAATAGAGCAGACAACTATTTTTCAGTCAGAAAAAATTAAATTGAAAAGTCAATGCTAAGAAAACATCGCGCGAGAACTTTTTCAGAATGACAAAGACATAGAGAAACTTTTGTCGGCACTGGCGTAAGTTTAGTTCACGTAATTTGTGCCATTACCGACTTACAATAAAACATTTATTAACTGTTGTGATCCACGATTGCCTCGTATCAGTTTATAACTCAGGAAAAAAAAAGTTTGGCAAGAAATAGATCCATCTGTCAAGCTTAGGTAATGAATGTTGCTAATTTATGACGCCAATGTCAAGGTAACTAATACCTTGAATAAACATGATATCAAATATATTGAACGTAGGCATCAAAGGAAGCATGTGGTTAATTTAGCTATCTTTCTAACTTCATAGAGACGGCTACCATAACCCGCCGTAAAATCGACCCAAGACAGTAAGTGCATCTTGTACTCATCTTGTATCGTTTTTAAGACTCTATCAATCCTTACTAACAAAATTTTTAAAGTAACTGTCTCTGTCCATCTATTTGCTACTATTACGATAAAACCACTTTAGCTATCGCGATAAAATTTGGCTAAAAGACACTTTGAACATAAAGGAATAAAATGGGCCACTTTTATCCCGTATACTTGGAAAGTTCCCGCGATTTTCTTGCAGACAAACAGACAAGTCGCTGGCAACAGCTAGTTTAATAAAACAGTAACTTAAACTCACCGGCATGCTTTGCTTTCAGCCCGCGTAGTGTGCCCTCCGTGCCCGCCGCCCTACTGCCAGGGCTCGCAAGCTCCGCTGTGCCACCTCACCACCTGGTCCGAAGCCTCCTCGCGTGACTTCTACCCTCATCAACCAGCCACGACCCAAACAACAACCCTAACCCATACTCACAAGCTTTAGAATTGTCTGCGTAGCGCTATCACGATTTCCATTCGTATTTGACGTTTCAGTTTCAGCATTGTCTCCGATTGTAGTTACTTCGACATTAGGTTCTGCGCTGAATTTGGTTTTCAGAGAGTTGATGATAGCAGCTCGCGCGGCTTCGAATCTGGCACGGGATTGAACTTCGCGCCATCTCCTTAGGATTTTGTCTTTGGGCAGAGTTTTTTCTGCAAACAAACCTTAATTACTTAAAAGCTTTTATTTAACTTGCAATGTACCTACATACCTATGTATGTATGTATTATACATGTTTGTCCGGGTAGAATCTTGTGACTCGATTTAGAGAATTACAAATTAAACATCAAAAAAGCTTGTATTAAAAATGAAATTTTTGAACCTACCAACCTACCTATGAACTTATAATTTTGTCTCTTAACTTGGTTTGTGATACTTTCGAAAGTTAAGACTAGCGAATTAAGATAACTTTGATCCTTTTTCGTCAACATTTTATCACCCACAGTTAAAAACTTCCGGAAATGAACTTGTGTGTGGTGTTGTGTGTTGCTCCTTTTACTCGACCAACTTTGAAGTACGCACCTATTCCAGATTTATAAGACACAGTTTATTGGTACTTTGTGTATAAAAAGCTCAAACCTCTTACTCCTCGCGCGTTGAAAGTGACAGATTTGTCATCTACCTTTCTTTTGCATTGACCACCTCCAACATTTGGCTCCAGATCCCCGTATTGTTCCCACCATTTAATTCCAGCTGTGTCAATAGGAGCTCTGGACCTCGCTGAATGAGGAGATTTTGGTACTTGCATCTTTATAAATTACATGGAAACTGTGATTCTACGCTATTTTAACAGAAGCCAACTTGGAACCAGCCACAACCACCGACGAGTTTATTTCAACTAAATAGCTTTTCGATGAAACTGAAAATAATTGCAAGTCATTTGCACCTTAACCGGTACTATCCTGCTACCGTTTCTTCGGTCTCTTTCTAATTTTATATCGACAGACGAAGACAAAACGAACAATCTTGATCCTCGATACCCCACACAGTGCCAATTTACATGAGACGGTATCCATTCTAAAAATAAGTACAAAAGCTATTGAAGCTATTATCCGTCAGTAGGGCAGTGTGTAAAGTAATCTGCAAGTCATATCAAACCATGTTCATGTGCTTTCGTTCAACAACCGTTTGACATGGCAGGTAATGTAAGAATACATAGGCTAACAACACGACGGGTATTTGCTAGGTATTTGTAGTTATTTGCTGTGGCGTACTTTGCGTGTATGGTTTTTGGCAGAATACTTAACTCAATTTTAAGTTTGTGCAACTTTACGTATTACAAGTCGACTTCTAAGTTGAATTATAATGGAGTCTACCAAATTGTCGAGCTGTCTTATGACTTACGGCTTCGACATGAGTTATTGGTTTGTCAAATAAATAGGCTGCGGAAAAATATGCAGGCATCGCTTTGTGCGGCCTGTTTATAGGGAAATAAAGAATTTTATTTTCTGAATGGTTTTGATTGATGATTAGTAGGAAAAAAGTTTCTGAAAAAATCAGATTTAATTTAGAAATATATCGCCTAGTTTAGCTTTAATAGCTAGTTGAGGGTGCGACCACACCGCCGCTTAAAAAACGGTGACGTTACGGAATCGCAACAAAATGTATGAAGAAAGGGTGAGAAAACGTGACGCATACGACACGTCACTGCGTATACGCGGCGGTTTGGTCGCACCCTGACTGCACATTCCTGCATGTTCTTTCACTGTCTACGAGTCATCGTTATTTACTGTCTATATGTATTACTAAGATACATTTTCTGCCATTGCTTTTCGACACGATTAGCGAATGGCGGCGATCCGAACGGACCTTACACAAGTAACTACTCCGTAGTCCTACTGCTCGCAAAAATCAAAAATGGTCACAATTTTTAGAATGACCACCCTCTAATAGGTATACTGTAAACATCTCCCAAGTATCGCAAACTTACCACGCGTTAATTAACGAAGCAATTAAATTTAAGAAGTCTCAGGTCAGCGTCTGCACATAATATCCAATTAACCCTAGCAGGTTATCTATCCACTTATTTACGTCTTTCGACCTAAATAATGATGCAATACGGTTATTGATTCCGTGTAACGTCTAGACCTAGGTTATCAAAGGCGGATGCGTTGCATGCACAACGATGATATTTTTTGACGGTTTTTTTTATCACACTTTTGATACACAACAGAGTAGACGAGAGAATTGCCAGATGAGAGGGACGTTTGGAGAGTAGGTATACAATACATTACAGAAATCAAATCACATGTTTATCCCTTACGAGGCAGACAGAGCCCAATGTAACAATACTTATGTAGCTGTCAACTAGGTGGCACTAGTGACGCTCACTAGTGACGTGACAGCTACACTTACATACATACATTATTATTATTATTATTTTTATGTGCAATAAAGAGTTTACATACATACATACATACATTACACACATACATACATACATACTTACACTTACATACTTGGCCATGTTTAGCATGGTAGGGCATGGTATGGGTGGAAAGGAGAATCGAAATAGTGATGGGTTGTTGCCGCATCGCCTGACATATTTTTTTTTTATGTGAATAGGAAGGAAAACGAGCAAGTGAGTCACCTGTAGGCTTATTGTCTAACTCGCTCGCAATCGCCATCGTGTTCATTTTGACAGTTCATGTAAGGGCTGACAATTGGCATCGGAATCAGCTAGCTGTCACATTCATACTAGAACTGTCAAAATGAACACGATGGCGATTGCGAGCGAGTTAGACAATAAGCCTACTGATTGCAGGGAGGGATTGCAGATGCGTTGCCAACCTAGAGACATGATTCCCTCGATGGCCTTTTACCAAAATTTTGATGCGATTTTTTTCAATAGGTAGAATGATTCAAGAAGAAGGTTCATTATGTATAATTGTACGCAGACGAAGTCGCGAGCAGAAGCTAGTTTATTTATACCTATTGTAAAATGGTTCAGAGATGAGACTGTGGAACCTTATACGTATAAGGCCGGCCACTCACACGTGCACATATATTCACACATTGTATAGAAGTTCGTACACATCTGCACAGATATGTGCGAACTTCTATACAATGTGCGAATATATATGCACGTGTGAGTGACCGGGGTAATACTCTCATGGAGCCGTAGGGGTCCGCGGACTACAGATTAAGAAACACAGCACTAGGCTACCACGGGAGTGCGCATCAGAATACATAAAGTTTAAAATGTATAATGGGTTAAAAATACATAATGGTTCAAAATATATAATGCTATTTTCTCTGAAACTATTAACAAAATTAACTTTTTTTTATATCGTAATATATAGATTGGTTTAGGTTAGGTTAGGTTTGTTTTATAACAATCCTGTTAATTTGTCACTTTCTGAGAAAATCGCATTATATATTTTGAACCATATTAAGTGTTTTAACCCATTACGCGTTTTAAACTTTATGTACTTATTTTAATACGTACCCCTACCACGGCAATGTGTACCTAATTATGTTAATTATGTATCAATTACATTTATCAGACTTTAATCTCATTTACAGCTAAAGCGTCAATTCCTATGACGGTGTTATTTCCTTACAGACTCTATCAGTATTTTTGGTGTAAAGTCGAACTAGATAACTAACCTTTGGATCCGGATTTTGCGCTCATTGTTGCACTTTGTCACTTAAATGAAAATAAAATATTTACACGATATTGTTTTTCTGACATGTGGTACTTAAATGATGTAAGCTCCTAATCTTTTCGAACTTGATCAATCTCTTTGTAAAATTATTAGATTTAAAAAAAAGTTTAAACTGGAAACTTTACTCCAAAAAAACGGTTTTTGCACGAAAATACACCTTCAAAATGTTCGTGTGAATTACGAAACATTTTTTACGGTTGAAAGAGACCACAACTTTTAGTGCTTTATATTCATTTCACTGGGCCCGCGTGGGAACTATAGCCCAAGCCCTCTTATTCTAAGAGAAGTTCTGTGCCCAGCAGTGGGACTTATATGGTTAATTTCAACTTCAAGTCTTGACCGATCCACAGACTGAAGACGGATAACAGTGTGGTCCGTAAGGGTTCCGTTTTGTCCTCTTGGACCCCGCAACCGCGGAACCCCAAAAATACTTGTTAACGAAGCACATATCAAATTAAACGGCTGTATAATTTTTACAAGCTTTCAACAGCTTTTTAATAATTAACACTGTTTTTTCGTATCGTTAGATTGCGCTTTGAAAAATTTGCAAACCAGTTTTCAACAACTACCTAGTTGGATTGACTTGAAATTTGGTAATTTCATTTAGGTAGGTACTTGCATTGGCCAGTAGGCATCAACAAAAAAAACGGTCCGCAAAAAACCTGTTTTTTTTTATCGTATTCGTATTAAGTGCAGCGTTAAGAGTTAAGATCAATAGTTAAAATACCGTTCAAAGTCGACATCTCGTAACTCTAAACTCTCTAATTATCCTGTTTACTCATTAGTGAAATGCTTAATTAGTATACAATAATAATAATTAATGTAGGTCGTACTGTCTGCAGTACTTTGAACGTCGCGTGGCATTGACTCCGCACCAGAAGATATAAAACATGTGAAATACGAGCGGTATATTCCAGCGAGATATATTTTAGTCAATTTATAAATAGGCTGTCAAAGGCGACGGTTGCCGAATTTCTCCATTTTCGATTTTAATTCAGTCACTTTTATTTTTACGAGCGTTTTCTTTATAGAATGAGTGAAAGTATTGGGTCTTGTGACCCGGTTGAGGGTTTCAGTGGGTGTCTTCTGTGGAAATCGAGTGCGGGCAGCGTACGTCACCGTCGGTGTTGAGCTAGACGCTGATGGCGCGATGATGCCATGTCGGACGTGCGGACGGCATCGGATAAAATGTTTGCTGGTACCAGCGATGGCAGTTGTGCATCGGGTGCAAGTTTTACTACCGTAGGAAGGAGATCCAAACGCCTGCAAGTTTCTACGGTTGCCAATCCAGTGGCTAATGTCGAGAGGGCTACTGATGATAACGTCGAGGTTTGCTTAGTATCAAAGACGGGTCTTCCTAAGCAGATAAGTTTGGCCAAATTGATGCAAGCCAGGGATATTAAAGGAATTCTCAAAATTAAGTTCTTGGGCCCCAGTAAGGTTCACACTTAACACTAAGAAATCAGCAAAAAAAACCTTTTATCAACAGCTGATTTTAAAATGATAGACACACATGGCTTTAAATAAGTCTCGCCCGGTGTTCCTGAAGAAAAGAAGATAAGAGCAATCATGGCTTCCGAATGTTGTGTTTATAAGGGAGCTCTGTGGGTTTATTTGCAAGATGGTAAAAGTCAGCTGGAGACGTGTTCGTCATTGAATTAGCCTTTACTGAATAAATCACTTCCTGTTGTTAAGATGGCGAGTTGAGGCAAGGGTACAGGGACGTCGTTCTATCCACCCCAGTGAGCGAACGCTGTGAAGAGCCTACGCGTGTCATCCATCAGCCTGCTACGCAGAAACCTCGGCATCAGAGTGGAGTGGAATCTAGAAGTCAGCAGGAGGTACGAAAGAGGAAACGGCCGAAGAGAATTCCTGAAGTAATTGAGGTTGAAGATCCGGAAGATTCAGCAGAGCAGCCCCAAATTGCATTTACTGGGGGAAAAATAAGAAGGGCAACAGGAGATTAGTTGGTTTGAAATATTTATTTCACTTTTCCCCTTTCCATCTTCTACTTAGATATTTTTACTAAACCCCCCCCCCCCTCGATCATAGGCTAGCAACGCTATTGATGGGTCCTAATCTAAAACCGGGCACGACACAGAATTTTATAACGGCAAGTATTCGAGTAACTCCCTCCCTACTATGACAAGTCATTTTAGATTTCAGGTCACCTTGATAGAGACCTGATTTCGTCTTTATCTAGGCTCATTCGTTGTTATGTCTGCAACTACCTGTCACGGATTGGTAGCGTGCTTTCAAAACAACACGCTTTTATGGCCTTATTATTTTTAATTGCCTGATATAAAACAAATTACTGTCTAGAAAGATACCAAGACTTTGTAATTGCAAGTTGCAGATACCAAAGTAATCATGTATTAGTTTATGTTACAGAAATCATTTTTAATAGTGTTTTATAGGTGTATTTTTTTCTGTAACTTTGATTTTCATACCTCCTACTTAATATAGGTACCGTCTACCAAATATCAAGTTGATCGGACATCTGTTTTGAATTTGACATACAAATGAAACGGACGACGGACGGATGAACGGATTTGTATGTTATATAAATTTAAATAGTTCTACCACGAGCTTTTCGGAGACGGAAAATATCGCGACAAAACCTTCAGATTCCGAAGAAACAGTAGAAAACCCTCTCATTTTGTAATCTTATCCAGTAAAAATGTCTTAATAATGTCACCCTTATAAGCTCTCTTTGCAACAGTAGAGGGCATAAATGTCGATACAGCCACCATGTCAAATATGTGTCACCGATGCCTTTGACTGTACACCCCATAGAGTACTAATTTTATTATTTATAGCTTTTTTATTCCGAATGAACTACAATTTTTTTTCGTTACATTTACACGTCTTCACTTTTTGTGTTTTTATTTTTTAATTTTAATTAAATTGCGTAATTCGGCGTGCCTCTAGGCATAGTAGGCCTCCTCCAGTAGAATTGAAGAGTACTACTACTACGTAGTATTAAATTAAATAGAACACGTAACCAGACAATATCAGACTAATCGCGGCCTTCAAGATGGACCGTCTGGACTGCGCGCTTTTATCACTGATTAAAAATGTTATCATTACAAATTTACTTGTTCCTATAAGTAAATTAGCTATTCTGGAAAACAACTACTTATTTACTGTCCACAGTGCAAGTTGTATGCAGACAGGGTGTGATATCGAAACATTTAGCCTGGATGGATGTTTATAAAGTTTAAAAGATCTTACCTACTTACACACCTTATATAATGGATGTTTTTTAGACTTCCCATAAATGTTTACTCTTAAGCACACCTAAGTAGATCTAGATACTTTCTGGTCGATAGAGCAGTGTTTTGTTTGTCATCAAGATTAATGAAGAATTATAATGCAATGTTATATGGTTTTCGTATTTTATACTCGTATTTATCGAATGCTTACATAATGATGTGAAACGAAGTACTATTGCGCCCAAAGATGCTTAAATTAGATCGAATAATTGCGGAAACTTCCTTTACTCTTATCAAAATATTTACTTTACTACTTAGTTCTAATCTCTCATCGAACTAACAATTTGTTGATAATTTTATATATACACAAGAATATTTATTTACATGAATAGAATTAAGTTTTAGTGTAATCTGGCGATTGACAGATGAGAACAAGTTAATGATTAAATTTAAATTTAATTATTCTTCTTTTATTTTGAAGTTACGTGTCTAAAAATCTTAAAGAAACCACAAATAATTAAGGATTACCGAGTTAAGTATTAATAGGTATTTTATCATAAAAATATCCGACATTTAAGGTCACCCTCGCATCTAAGGTACAATCATCACTTCATCACCAGCGACAAATTATATTGTTTTTTTAATACAAGCTTTTCTTTGCTAAATAGGATCTAATAGTGCAAAACCCTATAGGCACCGACTTTTAAAAAATCATAGCGCACACGAAATGTCTATGGTTACTTTTCACTTTTTAGCGGTTATTTCTTTGAAGGCGGTTTTATTTTTTAGTTTGCATTGTCGTGTGTGTGGAATTAAGTAGGTACGCTTTCCATGATTTGTTTAAGTATACTCGCAGAAAACGGGTCAGGTGAAACGAAATAAAAGCTTGTATACTTAGGTATAATATGACACACATTGTTCTTGTACAAATTGACGCATTGCATTGTCCGTATCAGTCTAGACAGGCCAAGCAAATATAATCAGCAGACTTTAAGACTGCCCCAAAGAAAGAAACTGAACCTAATCCGGTTCTTAAGTGGGATAGATTTATTCTTCGTATCTTTGGGTTTTTCCGGCGTCATTAGGGATGCTTATAAAACTAGTGGGTCGGTTTTCGGTACAATCTCATCGTAGAGATTGATCTCGATTGTATAGAGAATCGTTAGAGTAAATTGCATTTGTGGTCGCAATAAAATCTCGCTTACTTTAAAATCTTATAAACCATTCTTCGCAGACAAAGTCGAATGTATGTATGAAGGGATTGATGAATGTGGATTCAAATTTAAATTCAAAATTCAAATCCAAAAGTTTATTTTGCAAATAGGCCGCCAAGGGCTCTTTTATATGTCTTTTTTGAAACTACCAGGGATGAAGCGAAAGAGGTATAATATATCAGGATCGTAGCAAGTGGAAACAAGTAGTCTCTGCCTACCTCTGTGATAAAGAGGCGTGACGGTATGTACGTGTAAAGCATGATGAACGGCTAGTGCTATATGACATAAATAAATCACAAACCCAAGGATACCCGATACGAGTGGGTTTTATGTAAAATCTAAGTATTTATTACTCATAAGTAGGTACGCGTCGGTAGGTACTCATCAATTAGTAATTTGTGAGCGGATTTGTGTACATCCAGACAGGACATAGACTTTAGTTACACACGCGCGCGACGCCTGGCCGTCTCAGGGATGTCTAAATTGGAACAAACCGATAAAAATAACTGTATGCTGACGAGGAAAATAAGTTATTTTCTATCAACAAGTAGTTTACGCAAATAAAGTATTATTTATTATTTGCTTTATGGGAAGTAACCACTTCCCGTAGACCACCGGAGCTTATATATACATACAATCCAGTAATTTCACTGGTTTTCCTACTCCCCTCAAAAGCAGCGTAAGCCTTGCTATTTGGCGAAAAAATATACATACGAAGATAGATAGCTATCTGGCCTTATACTCCGAAATCCGATTTTCGAAGTTCGTTTCGTGCCGTTCCGCTCTCACTAATAGTTATTAATTTGAGAGTGAGAGGGACGGTGTGATACGAACTTCGAAAATCAGATTTCGGAGTTGCCCCCCTGGACGGACCCAGCACGAACGAATGATATTCATACCACCCTCTCACTTTTTCTTGCGATTTTTTTATCAAAATTGATTCATAATTTAATTTTTAGATTATAGATTATTAGATATAATACAGCTTAGCGATTATAAGGAAAGTGTTTTTAACCGACTAGTGTTTGCTGCCAACCAACGTGCCCATAGTAAATGAGACGTTATCGCAAACGCGAATGAGACAACGCAGACATTAAGTTTTTCGTATTGAATATAGTACTAGTGACTCTGTGTGAAAAATCGGTCCTAACATACAATATAACACGATAGGCAGTGTCACTCCACAAGATCGCTTAATGAGTGCCAAGTTCTATTCAGCGTAAGGGACAGCTATATGGCTGCAAAACTGTGTCCCTTACGCTCGCCTTATACGCCCGGCATGCAAGGCTTCGAGTACCACTTTAATGAACATTAATATCAAACAGTAAATAAAATTAAAATGGTGGGTGTAATGGTGAGAGCCTATAGGTAAACCCAATGGAAAAAAAATCATAGGAATCATGTAAATAAGCGATGCGGCTAGCACCTTACTGTTTTGATTCCCCTTTCCACCTCTTCCCACAATCGTGCTAATGGTGGCCTTTAAGTCTTGTTACCTTAGACTCTGTCTACCCTTTAACGAATTGATGTATGTACGTGTATGTAATGTTAAACAGCATAAATATTTTTCCACAAGCACGTCGGGAGAAAAGTGCGCTCTTTGCCCCGTCGTCTGGTGACCCGGACGGAGATACGATATCAAGTGCAGCACAAATAATATGTTTCAGCCGTTATCAATAGCTGCTGTTTGTTACTTGCTTCTTATTCATAGAGCACCACATAGCAGACTTGGACAGCTCACACCAAAACAGACGAGTTAGCACCGCGATTCCTAAAGCGGGATCTAACTGGGGGAGGTGGGGTAACTCATCACTATTTTGATTCTTATTTCGACAATACGCCCACAATCATGCTATTTCAACGTGGTTTTTGGGTATTGTTATCTTAGACTGTCTACCCCGTAAGGGATAAAGACGTGATTTATGTATGTATGTGCTTAATTTATAACATCTTAGGTAGGTTGTTGACAGTCTGAATCAAATGCGACACGAGAGATCACTAATTAACGAGACGCCATTTAATTGGATACGAGCGCCAATAAAACATCGTTTGATTGCCGATAAGTTGTTTATTTTGCTATAGTTATCTAAGCTCTAAGTCAGTGAGCGGGGTGTTCAGAAAGATTAGAAATTTAATGTTTTATTGGTTTTATTACTAAGATTGGTCCAAACTCCAAACTGAAAAAAAAGCTTGCCAACGTAGCCATGGAGCGCAGCATTCTAGCTGTTCAAATAACCTGATAGAATCAGAAACATCGATCTGCGCTCCATGACTCGAATTGTCGATGTAGGGGTGAAAGCCGCAAAACTCATGTGGGACTGGGCTGGACATGTCTGCCGAACGCATCCGGATCGCTGGGCAAAAATTACCACCGACTGAATTACATGCGGCGGGCACCGGAGCAGAGGCAGACCAAAAAGGAGATGGCGGGACGATTTGGAGTCTTTTGAGCCGGACTATGTACAGGGTGTATCAGACACCCCCTAACAATAATCCACCATAGCTATAGAAGCTAAAAAATATTTAAAAAAAATTGGAGTATTTTTTTTTAATATTTTTTTTTAGCTTCTATAGCTATGATTATATACCCCAGTGGATTATTGTTAAGGGGTGTCTGATACACCCTGTATAAGTAAGACAAGACAAACGTTTATTAGCTTTTTAAAAATATGTATGTGTATCAACTTGCCACATATGAAAATACTAGCTTTTTCCCGCGACTTCGTCCGCGTAGACTCATTTATTGACAAATAGCTTTTGCCCGCGGCTTCGCTCGCGTGTACCAGGAGTATTTCAATCCCGTTTTTTTCCCGTTCCCGTAAGAATTTCGGGAAATGCTCTCTTAATGCTCTCTACACTCCCCAAGGAACCCACTTGCCAAATTTCAGCTTTCTACGACCAGTAAAACGAAAAATCCCGATTTTCCCGTTCCCGTGGGAATTTTGGAAATTCCTCTCTTACCTAATACTTCTCTACACTCTCCAAAAAACCTAAATGCCGAATTTCAGCGTTCTACAACCAGTAAAACCAAAAGTCCCGTTTTCCAATTTTGGAAAATTATCTCTTATAGCTTCTCTACACTCTTCAAGCAACTCACATGCCAAGTTTCAGCATTCTACAACCAGTAAAACGAAAAGTCCCGTTTTTCCCGTTCCCGTGAGAATTTCAAGAAATTGTCTCTTAGTGCTTCCCGACACTCATCAAGCAACCTACATGCCAAATTTCAGCTTTCTACGACCAGTAAAACAAAAAATCCCGTTATTTCCCGTTCCCGTGGGAATTTTGGAAAGTCCTCTCTAGATGCTTCTCTACACTCCCCAAGCAATCTAAGTACATGTCGAATTTCAGCTTTCTACAACCAGTAAAATGAAAAGTCCCGTTTTTCCCGTTCCCGTGGGAATTTCGAAAAATTGTCTCTTAATGCTTCCTTACACTCCCCAAGCAACCTACATGCCATATTTCAACTTTCTACGACCTGCAGTATAATAAAAAATCCCGCTTTTTCCCGTTCATGTTCAGGAACCTGAAGGCCAAATTGCAGTTTTCTACGATCATTAAAACGAAAAGTCGATCCCGTAGAACTGAATATAAATCCCGTTTTTTCCTTACCCCGTTGGAATTTTCGAAAATCCTTAAAACTGTTTTTTACTATTTATAATCACCTACTTCTATGCCAAATTTGAAGAGTCTAGTAATTATAGTTCATAGGATTTCGTTGAACTGAATATATAAATCCCGTGTTTTCCTTAATCCGTGAGAATTTCCAAAAATCCTGTAATTATTTTCTTAGTTTTGTAATCATCTACTTGTGTACGAAACTTGAAGTCCATATTTATTAAGTATAGTTACTGAGATAGGGTCACTCGCAATCGAATATAATAAATCCCGTTTTTTCCCGTTCCCGTGGAAATTTGTGTGTGTGTGTGTGTGTGTGTGTGTGTGTGTGTGTGTGTGTGTGTGTGTGTGTGTGTGTGTCAGGTAGGTATGTGTGTTGTTGTTTTCGTAATCAGCGACCCGATAAACCGTACAAACAATACTACCCACTATAATATAATAATAATAATACCCACGTCGATTTTCAGATCATTCATCGTTACTCATTTATCGTTACGAATACTCCTGTGAAGTTTCGAGTAAAATAGTCGAACTAATCTTGTTTCCCCATACAAACTTTGGACCCCCATTTAACCCCTTTAGGGGTCGAATTTTGAAAAATCCTTTCTTAGTGCACCCCTAGACCTTATAAGGAACCTACGTGCCAAATTTGGAATCTCTAGAACCAGCGGTTTGGGCTGTGCGCTGATATGTCAGTCAGTCAGTCAGTTTCTTCTTCTTTTATATATTTAGATTTGTTCGAAGTTTGATCTTCAATTTTGTCCCTACTTAACTACTACCTACTACCTAGGTACGTAAAAATTGTAGCCCTCCGAACCTCTCGCGAGGAATTGGATGCGCGAGAATGCATTACACAATAAAACGGAAGAACTGCGTGTCAAAACAATCACAGTCCAATTCCGGTTCAGTTTCCATGAGATGGGTAATGCCAGTATCACATGAAGGGGTTATCCTTATCCGAATGCACCGCCCCGCTCGTACTTAGATCGAGACCCGATATCAGCACATGTGCCGCATGCGACTGGGTAGTTAGACTGTGAACCTGCGTTTTACATCAAAGTTACATGATTAGGTAACAGAGGTTAGGGCTGAGTAACTATCAATACGTAGGTACTTAATTGTTTTTTAGCAAATTAAACGAGGTAAACAAATCTTGACATGTCTTTTTATTGAAAACTAGCTGTTGTCCGCGGCTTCACCCCTTCGTTTTTTTTAATATTTCCTCACTGTATAAACCTTCCCTGGACTACGACAAACATTTCAAAACCAAAATCAGCTAAATCAGCCCAGCGGTTCTCGAGTTTATGCGCGACTAACAAACGCATTTCATTTTTATATAATAGAAGAAGCTGTTGCCCGCGGCTTTAGGTTCACCGTAGCGAATAAAACTGAGAATTGTATCTCACTTGTCCGCCATTGAAAACGAGTTGGTCGATTTTCTGTTCATTGCGCGGCCAAGACACTCACTGCACAGCGGATACTTGGCAAAACACACAATGTATTAGATAATTACAACAAACCGGATAACTCACGTATAAAAAGCCGAAAGAATGCTCCGACAATTGTTTCGGACTAATCCGTAGTCCTTCATCAGAGAGCATTGTTTCGGCTTTTTATACGTGAGTTATCCGGTTTGTTGAAATTATGTTTGAGTCTCACGGTAGGTTCATGTTAAAAATGTATTAGATAATAGGTAATATATCGCTCGCAGTGCCGACAAGTAAAGAAGTAGCGATATTCTATTTCTCTTATACCTCTTTTTGCAGTCAGAGTCATAGTTTGAGGCATCCAAGTCAGCCAAATAGTTCGGTAGGTCGAACTTCCTTCGCACGATACGCACGATACGTGCCGACTATTAGCCAACTGCCATTTCATGTAGGTATGCTCAGCGATCTTACGGTAGGTACGGAAGTAGAAACCTAAGTACCTTACTACGCAACGAAAGAGTTAACGATGTATTTATAAGCAGATTTGTTTACAAACGCATGTGTCGCATGTCATGTGACTTTAAAATAAATGTTAGTAACAATTAAGTGACACATATTTTTAATCGCAATACCCTACGTGACCTATTTTACGCAAACCTGGAGGGTTTTCACGTCATACCAGACTATTTTAAAGTTGGCCTTTTTGAACTTATGATCCCAACGTATGCGGCCATATAACTTAGTCATTAAGTACGTACACAAAAACTGGTTTTGATAGCTCGCTTCGTGCGCGGGCACTAATTCAGTTAATGATAGCCTGCAGAAACTGGCTCCGGCCGGAATGTGAGAAAAAAGTCGCGTTCCTTTAGGCACCTGCTCGATTATCGCGAAATGAGACAAAAATAGACACCGACAGGGTATCTCTAAGGTATTTTACAAAAAAGCTCATTTTAAAAGTTTTGTTAGGTATTTGCTTAAGGAAATACCTACTTTAATCAGGAATCTCCTTCCCGCTAGATGACGGCGCGGCGCGGCGCGTTTACTATCTATTTAAGTACAGTTAAAAGTATGTAATTGGAGAAGAATTATTCTTCCGAGATTATCTCAAGATTACTGAAGCGTAGCGTTATATTTCTTGCTTTTTAATTGTCGGCAATATAGCGGAAAGTAAGGCCTGTAAATAGCAAGTGCAGTGCAGCTGTCTGGAATAATAAATCGCTCGTCGGAGAGCTACGTAGTTAAATGGCTATGTATCGCACTTATTATTGACTTGTAGAGTTATATTATAACAGATATATCAGACAGTGATATACAGCGAAGCTTCTGTACTTAAATAAGTGGGTGGTAATAAAATATTGACATTGATCGACCATGTTTTTATTTTTATTCCTTTATCTAACGTAATAATAATAATAAGTATACTTAGTATAAGTTTACAATAATATTTGGTATGGGTATCTACTTAGTAGTTACAAACAATGTCATATCGTCCCAGCACAGTTTCACTTTATCCGAGTAACGACAGACAGAGAGCGCGGCTTGGAACACGGCCACAGCCGGACAGAGAGCTCACTCACGACTCTTCAGGTACAGAGTGTCTTAAATAAATAAATCTTTACGCCAACACTGGCTTCACTCAGAGTGGCACATTAGGGGGTGTCTTGCAGGGCTCCGGCGAGAGCGGCCGGCGCTCCTCCGGCCGCCGTGATTGGTAGTAAGCGCAGTACGGAAGCGGGTCCCAGAACGCGAACAACGCTTCGCGCGTGTCCAAGACTGAGTCCAACAACTTCCCGACGGTAGCCGTGTGCCCACAGCGACTCGTCGATCCTTGGCACAGATAAGGCAACGACACACCGACACGGGCTCCCATAGCAACCATTCTGTTGCCATGCCCGTTGGTCGTATTCTCTTCGCGTACTAGTCTAAAAGATATATGGCCGGTCATAGGGCGCGTCGGCGACAACGACGACACGAATTTCTGCACCCAAGCGTCGACTTCTTCGTCTTTTTGCGGCACCAGGCCCTTCCTCACTGTATCTACACGGCATGTCACGTTATTCGCCGCGCGAGATTCCTTGAGAGTTGTGCACGTTACAATCTTTTCTCCTTTAGGCTCCCTCAGGATCACCCAAGGCTTCTCGGCACTGATCTCACGAGGAAACCTTAAGTTAGCCTTGTCTTCTGGCATGATGAATCGTAGGCGGTCCCGTGCACCTCGCGCTCCAGCGCTAGCGATATAGTACCGACCTTCCTTCGAGGCGCCACTCTCGTACCACGAACGTAGGTCTTCCTCGCTGGCCATAACCCAAAATTGCGGAGTCGCCAGGCCGGCCGCGCGACACACGCGCATCAACTCCAAAGGGTCGTCCAAAGTGACAACGTCACGAGCACAAGGCACAAAGCACTGGCACCCTATTATTTCCAGATACGGTTTCGCGAGTGCGTCATAGTAGGCCGGGGTCGAGGAACTCACAGGCACGTAGAACACAGCCGATTCTCGCTCCGCTATCTGTTTTAAAGAGCGCGCGTAGGCCAGAGGATCCGCCGGGTTGGGTCGCTGCACCGTGTAGAACTTGTTGACGGCTGCGGAGTACTTCAGCAACGTAAACTGTCCCTCGATGTCGAACGCGACGACTCTCGCTCCGGCGGTATGGAAATTCCTCGCCAGATGAAGCGCTTGAACAGAACTACCACCACTGATGAGGACCGTCCTCTGTTTAGTCAATTTCTCGGAGCTCAGCGCGCGTCCGATCATCTTCAACACACCGATAGGGCACTGTATGCACTTCCAAAAAATGAACAGCGACGCGGCGATCCATAGCGTCGGCAATACAACCAAGATCTGCTTCCACGCGGGGTGTGCGATTAAGTCGAAGAGAGCGAAGAAAGGGCGGAGGAACAGCCGAGGGCCCCAGGTGATGATCCTGACGAAGCGCGGGAGCGGGGGAGGGCGCTCGGGGGAGATGGCTCGTCCTTCGGGGATGAGCGAGAACGTGGATGAGAAAGAGCGTCGGAGGGCTGTGAAGGGCGGCGGCTGGTGGGAACAGCGCTTGACTCGTGGTGAGAACACTAGCTCTGTGTTAGAGCGCGCGAGACGCGCGTACTCGGGCGCGCAGGCGGGCATGGCGGGCAGCGCTCGGCGTTTACTGGCGCGCGCGCGCACACCGCCGCAGCATATAAACTGCCTCGTTATCAGCGCCGCGACCACGCGAACCGCTCATCTTTGCACCCAATTAACTGTTACCTAGTTAAAAAATAAACAAAATCCGAAGGAAACAAAATAGTTTTTTATTTTTTTTATGACCGCGTTAGAATTAATTGATCACTCGTTAGTTAGGCGTTAGATCGTTTGTTAGGGTTCCGTACCCAAAGGGTTAAAACGGAAACCCTATTCATGTGGCTCCGCTGTCCGTCCCTCCGTCTGTCACCAGGCTGTATCTCATGAATGCTGAACCGTGATAGCTAGACAGTTTAAATTTTCACAGAGATGTATTTCAGTTGTCGCTATAACAACATAAATACTAAAAACCAGAATAATGTATTTATGTCTGCATATATCAGAGACCAATATGAAGTGACCCCACAGCAGGGCTCTGCTTACACTGGTTTATAGATATTTATAGGATAATAGTACGGAACCCTTCGTGCGTGAGTCCGACTCGCACTTGGCCGGTTTTTTTTATTTAGATGTGACACTTTAATAGCTGAGACAATTAACTATCGTTTAATGGCCGTAAACTGAAAGTGATATAAAGGTGTGTTATTCATAAACAATCATTCTAAAGAGATGTTTTAATTGACTACAAGATGAATAACAAAGTTGATAAAAGTCTTAGAACACTAACGTATCTCTAAGTTCATTATTTTGCAGAATGTTCTTCTGCTAATGACCAGTTATAATCTTTGGACAACATAACATTCTTATCTGCCTTAAAATGTGATTAATAACAATAACTAAAACCAGGCCTCTGAAAATTCGAAATTCGTATCATGCCGTTCCTCTCACATTATTAGTCATTAATATAAGAGTGAAAGGGCCGGGTTGATGCGAGCTACGAATTTCCGAGTAGACCCCCAGGACTGAAAAGATGGGCAAAACTATTCAATACATTTATTTAATTAAGGGTCCATTCCAGGGCCGGATTTAGGGAAGGGCAACCGGGGCTATGGCTCCGGGGCCTCCACAAAAGAGGGGCCCCCACGATAGACTTCGGAAAAAAACAAATTCAGTCTAGTAAACACTAACGACTTGGGAAGGAAAATAATTTGGGGCCTGGGGGCCTCCACTCCTTTGTTGGTCCATCCATTCACAGCATCACTCGACGCGTCTTTTGTTCACTGCACAAATTCGTGTGACGTCTCTATGTACTAACACTGACCTTAGACATTCCATTCCAAATAATAATTAGCATTACCACTACAAATATCACAAACAGGTTGGCTAATGTTGTATGGAGTAACTAACCAATAGAGTGACAATTGGCCATCGACTTCTGAAACTCACCAGAGTAATTCGTTACTCATACCGTCACAAAAACTAGTTTTTTCGCGTTTTTTTTATCCAATAAGCAAGTATTTATTATGATAAGTTATTAAGTAAAAGTCGAGTTGTACCAAGTCAGGGTGAGGCCAGGGCCCTATTTTATAAAGCTACAACTTACAATTTACAAGCGGAAGTCTCTATCTAACACATAGAGTCAGAAAGAGACTTCCGCTTGTAGCTTTATAAAATAGGGCCCAGAGGTATTTTTTTGAGTTGAGTCGCGTAATTTCTTCTGCATACAACATTCCGACCAGCCTGGACCAAATAGGAGACGTTTTGAAAAAAGGTCATGTCAGGACTACCCTAAACCACCAGGACCAGGTACCAGGGAGGAGTAGGAAACCGGCGAGCATGTATGAAGAGATTGATGAATGTGGATGAAGCGAAAGAGGTATGTCAGGATCGTAGCAAGTGGAACAAAGTAGTCTCTTCCTACCCTATGGGAAAGAGGCGTGACGATGGGAATGTACAAAAGTCCTAACTCATTCTGCATCGCCACGTGAACGAAATAGATTTGTATAACACCGAATGTAGCAGAAATTACGCGGCTCACGACTCAAAAAATTAAGCTCGTCTGGCTACTCCTTGTAACAATAATTTTAACATATCGTCACTACTTTGAAAAATCTCGTATCTTAAATGAATATTCAAACAAAAGTAACCTTAAAGTACTTACAGTAAATAAAGTTAACTTCGTAAGATTGGGGATTTCGAGATACGAGATTTTTTCAAAGTCGTGACGATATATTTCAGGTTTTCAATCAAAAATACGTCAAAATCATCGGTTACGGTTAAAATTGTTGTTTAAGAGACTTGGTGCAATTCACACTAATATAGCATGCCTGAACATGGACTGGCCAAGTGGCCAATGAGGGTAAAACAATTGCCACACTGGATTGGTGTTTTTCCTTCAAACATTACAAATTACATTTCCACTATAGAAGGTTAAATACTCGATGACGTTACACTACGAAAATAAATAATTAAAACTATGTACCTGATAGCAAATAACTCCAAAGTTACAGAACAAATGCATTCTTGCAAAAACTAGTTACAAAAATTATATACCATGTGAGAGAACAATAGTGCAATCTACAGGTGTAAACATTTAAAGAAATAGAAGATAACTCTATCAATATTTACATACTATTAAATAAATGAACATAGTACTGACAATTAGTAAATAAGCATTGGAAATGGTGACTTTGATTGATTCAACATGTGGTCATTTTATGAATTAAAAATTAAAATGATCATTAAATAATATATCTATTTAATAAATATCCACTTCATAAGAAAATACAAATAAACTCCATACAAACTGCATTCTCCCGTACACTGAAGGAGTTATAATGCATAATAGATAATTATCTAACTACAATTATACAAGAAATGGTAAGTTAGTTTCCTTCAATTCAATTGAGCCATTCTTACAAACTATGTGTAACTCGTTCTGCGGTTCCCCTTCAAACCGAAACCGTTTCGGATGAGAATCATCCATAAACCGACCCAGTTTCATTATTTTCTCATCAACCTTTATTTTATCCGCTATCAAATTTGTTGCTGGTAAATTCTTTAGAATATCATGAATTAGCAATTCCACTTTACCCTTCTCATGTATGAAGATACTACTTTTATCGGTTAACTGAGACGCATGCATATACACGTCCCCACTTTTCAGGGAAGCTTGCAAGTTCCCTGAGAAGCCTGTGATTCGTAAATTTCCTTGCTGTATTACGTCAATCATTACCGTTCTGTGGAGGTGGTCGAGTGATATGTCCCCCATGGCCGTGATGAAGTGTGACTTGTCACTGTAACAAGACTTGACTGCGATGGGACCAGCATGAGTTATCACGGAGAAAGACTTGGACATGATGTTGTTGCAGTTAATTCCTGAATTCAAGCCCGTTTTCAGTTCTATGCAGTTAGCTTGCAACCTCCCTTCTGCTGTCACGTTGCCTTCCGCACTCTCCACGCGAATGTTCTGCGCTTTCAAATCCCCGACGCTCACTGTACCTTTCTGAGTCTTCACTACAAACTCGTCCCCCTCCAGTTTAGCCATATGTACCGAAGCATTGTCGGTTGTTGTGACATGCACTTTTAGCTGATATGGTACTTGTATCAAACAGACGTCGTTCCTGTCCGAAGCTGTATTCTTGTTAAGCAACTCCAAACGTTTTGAAGAATGTTTGACGTGAAAATCGGTAGTATCCTTGCCGCGACTGTATAGTACCATAGTCATTTTGTTATGGGCATTCATATCATTCACGTCGATCGGCTGCACCCTCACATGAATGGGACTCTCGACGAAAATGCTCGTATTTTTATCAATCGTCTTTTCAACTGTTCTTACTATGTTTAAGTTCTTCAAATCGGGCAAGTTACTAAATTCAACGAAAGATAACCTCAAAATTTTGAGACACTTATGTAAGACTCGTTGACCCACCGGAGAAAACATCTTGAATAATGTGATGGCCGTGATTAAATTATAAGACCATTATCTCGGAGAAATTATAATCTAATTATTAGATTCATCGTATTTTTAGCTGAACTGACAGGTGAAGATATTATCGACACCTGACTTTGACAATCCAATTTCCATTTTTAAATGACAGTAACGTATGCATTCACAATTCTATTATAAGAAATTAATAAGAAAAGTCAAATCGTTTTGATAATATCAAATTAATACTTATTTTAAAATCTGAATTATAAAAAATATGCTGTAAATATTATGAAAACAATATAATTTACAAAGACGTGTAAACAAACGGGGATAAGTAACGTGAACGCAACCTAATTTTGACATTTAAGAGACGCCTTTTAAATTATTTTAAATTTTCCTTTCTTTGCGACAAATTGCAAGATCCATGCAAGATCGAGTGAAGAAATAAGCTAATGCTATACAATTGAAAATTAATTGAACAAATTATTTTTCCCTTCAGATAAATGGAGGAAGATTATTCGTTTGATAATGAATGGTGATTGTACATAACAATAAAATTGTTAACTTGACGCAAGGGTAAATCATGCTTACGTTTAAACCAGAAGAAATACTTCTCTGTTATAATGGAACTTGTAGAAGTGTAAAAAGTGACCGATACATTTTTAATTTATCTACTTTTTGTTCAATAATTCGTGTAATGCATGCGTAAAAGATGATTTGCGTAATTTAGCGCTATAAGACTTGTAATTCTTCATTCACGGGCTGCAGACAACAGAACGGCAAAATGAACGTGGACCTAAAGCAGACATTTGCGCGCATCAAGCCTGTTTGCGATATTGTGATGATGTGCCCGAATGCGGAGTCCATCGCTCAATTCAGATGCCGTGTCTCCGAGCTGAAGAAAGAAGCCATCCAAGAGCTGCAGCAGTACCTTCTGTTCCCATTTATAACGCACATAAAGTCCACAGAAATCGAGTAAGGAGCTTACCCTCATTTTTTCAAACACTATCAGCCACAAAATAATGACTAACTTGATCTACTGTTTCTTTTTTGTTAATGTTCAGCTAAACTCGGTTATTTTTTTTTATTGTTTATTAAAAGTACAGCTGCATACACCTGTGAAACAATTCAATGTGTGTGAAGTTCCCAATCCGCACTGGGCTCGCGTGGGGACTCCAAGCCCTCTCATTCTGAGAAGAGGCCCCAAATTTGAATATGAAGTAGATTCTAATTGGATAATAATCTACCTATCCCTTATGTAAATCATCAGAAGTTATCTAGGCAGGCATGAACATTATGTACTATTAGCTTTATTCTAGTAGTATACAACTATTTTTTTTATTTTGTTAGCTGGTAGAGGTACAGTCAGTAGAAAAAGTTGATAAATATGGGAAGTGGTAAAAAATATTTACACAACTGTATCAAAGCAATAGGAGGGTGTGTAGATCTTTTTAGCTCTTTGAATATTTATCAACTTCTGACACTGACTGTACTTTTAGCACAATTATTTTTGAGAATTTATATGCTAGAGTAAATTTATTGTCAATGCAAAATATCTACCACTTTTTTATTATTTTAACTAAACAGGACTTAATTGTGTATGTGTTTTATTAATTTCCTTGACATTTTGGGCATGCTGCTACATCTAAAATCAAAGGGATTGAATTTGGGTATATGATTAAGTTCCATCATCATCATCATCAATTTATTTGTAATAGCTATCCTTACCACTGTTTTTGTTTTGCAGAAAAAAACATGAGCTGCAATGGCGAATAATTGATGCAATGAAGTTTGTCCTGGAAAAGGTCACAGTTGTTAACTTTGAAATGTGCATGATGATTGAGACGGGCCTGCTCAGTCTTATTTTTGATAACTCGAAGGCGGGCATGAGTAAGTTATTAAAATTAATTATATGTTTATAATAATAATAATAATAATCATTTATTTCAGATAACTAAAGATCCATACATAAATAAATTACACTACAGTCAAAAATTACAATACTATGGGCAATACAATATAAATTCCCCAAGTCTTGCAGGTGTCCATGGGCGATGGTGATTACTTTCCATCAGGTGACACGTCTGCTCGTTTGCCCCCTCTTATATAAAAAATAAATTAAATTGAAATTAAATTAAATTTACATTATTAAATTAAATTACATTATTTAATTAAATACATTATTAAATTAAATTACATTATTTAATTAAATACATTATTAAATTAAATTACATTATTACATTAAATTACATTATTAAATTAAATTACATTATTAAATTAAATTACATTATGAAATTAAATTAAATTATTCATTTAAATTACATTATTAAATTAAATTAGTACTTCCTCTCCGACACAGCTACTAGTTATAGCTAGTTATATTGTAAAAAAATCTATATAAAATTTGCTTGCCTGTTTATAGTGTTGCTGTAATTAAATTACAACTTACGCTAGACTTCCGAGCAAAGCGGCTCCGGCGTCACTGTCGCTGTGACAGTGTCATAGTATTAAGCAGTATAAAAATGTTTGAAAGAACTACCGAGCGCAGCGTCCCTGTCGCTCAGCGTCAGTAACAACAGAGCCTCTTGGCTCGGAAGTCTAGCGTAAGTTGTAATTTAATTTAAAAAAACAATTTCAAAACAGAGTGGCAGACTTACAATTTAAAAATTCCAGTCGCACAGGTCCCTGAGGAGCTGCTACATAACGTGATGAAGTGCCTCACCGTGCTCATGCTGAACATAGACGACCGCGTGCGGAAGAAGATGTTGCGCACGCAGGTGCCTCTCATCGCTCAGGCTGTGTTCGTGTCCGTTCACATTGCGAAGTTGCACAAATTGAGGGCGCTCAGGTCAGGCTTTGAATGAGTGGTGGACTGGTGGATGACTTTACAGTCTTAGAATAAGTAATTCATAAACGCTTTGTAGGTTTCTGCTAACTTAGCAATTGTTTGTCCTTATCTTTGCTAAGTTAACAGAAGCCTACAGAGCGTTTATGAATAAGGGGGTTAGTGGCTACTGCTATATAGTTGATTTAGGGTGCGACCAAACCGCCGCGTATACGCAGTGACGTGTCGTATGCGTCACGTTTTCTCACCGTTTGTTCATACATTTTGTTGCGATTCCGTAACGTCACCGTTTTTTAAGCGGCGGTGTGGTCGCACCCTTACCTACTTTAGTAAAATTTAGTACGGGGTTATTGAATGCGTAGAATCGAAGCTAGGTCTCATCTTTGGAAAACCTTGCAAACACCGAGCTTGTTACCTGCTTGGTCGTATATTCAATACCATAGAATGTATAGGTAACGAAATAATTTCACCTCTATTCTGAACCTTCATGCATAAAAAAAAACATTTAAAAGCGATATAGTGACAGCTACAAGGAGCGCCTCACTATCCACCCAAATCCACTGATTAACCCACTACTCGAGCCTCACTATGCCAGGCGCCTTAAAAGAGCTGATGTGCTGGACATTAATGGAAGTTAGGGCAATGGCCCTCATATTCTGAAAGCGTCATCCACACTCCACAACTAATCTGATTATAGTCTTGCGACTGATTGCAGATATTATAAAGGAAAAAAAAAAAAAAAAAATTGAGAATACCACAGTTTTTTTTAAAAGTAAAGTAAAAGTATTTATTTGCTAGAACCATAAGTATTTAACAGTGTTACATTAAAAAAATTCTATGACCAATTACAGTTCACCATAACAGTGGTATGCAAAAATTCAAACTAAATATCCAATAATAACAATATTAATAATAAATGTCTGATTGATGATTTTGAACATTAAATTATACATTATACCAGAATACAGAATAAATCATTTGTCAAAAAATTCATTTAAATCATAAATACATTTTTCTAATAGCCATTTTTTGAGTTTTATTAGAAATAGTTTAGTATTAAGAGTTCTTAGTTCGACTGGAATATTATTGTATATTTTACGTGACATCTTATAACAATTCTTGTTACAAAGGGCCGTATTAGAAATAGATTTAAAGAAAAACATTCAAATTCGGAATTCCAACTTGGTCCAGATTGGCAGCGATCTACTGCGTGACCGCGCACACAGCCAGCCACCCCAGGCTGACGGACGAGGCGGGGCACATCCCCGACATCCCGCTGGAGGCCCTCGTGGTGGACGTGCTGGCCAGCATCCTGCCCGGCGTGCTGGCCGCGCTGCAGGACGTCGCCACGGCCACGGACAACCCCGGACACGCTGTTGTGGTGGTGAGAATTTATTGAATAGTTGGAGAATGTTACTTACTCAACGTGTGAATAATGATCATCTGTCTCCGACCAGCTAGCTTATTACGTAACTCGCTCGCAATCGCCATCTTGTCCATTTTGACAGTTGATGATTCCAAATGATGCCAATTGTCAGCCCATACAGGAACTGTCAAAATGAACACGGTTACGATTGCGAGAGAGATACGTAATAAGCTAGCAGGGGCCCTATTTTTGGGAGCACACTATTCAAACTTGGTGAAAAGCAAAGTAATTATTGTCTTGCTTTATTAGTCTAGTTGACTAGTTAAAAATTAAATTTGAACAGTAGTTTTGAAATATTTTTACCACTATTTTTGTTTCGAGTTTCAAAAATCAGTTCAGGTTTTAGTATGGATCTGACAGTGAGCGAATCTAAACTGAATCGCATTAAGACGTCATGGTATGGGCCCTGGTCCCTCTGTGTGTGGACGATTCGCACTTGATTGTTTTTAGCGTATTTGTTGTCAAACTGCTGTCGGTAGTTGTTAAGTCTTCTATTACCTCCGCTCTCTATCCGTCCTGCTATTTTGGTTTGCATTAGCTTTTAAGCTGCAGCTAAAAATGCTGCAATAATACATTGCGTCCTCAATAAGAACAAAGCAACAATACGTACGTTTCCAGGCAGCAATAAACGCGATCCACCGCATTCTCTGTCTCACGATGCACGACAAGTTCCTGCTCAAGCACCCCACGGTGTCCGCTGAAGACTTTGCCAAGATGGTGCGCGACAAGAGGACCAATAAAGAAGTAAGCAATAAGGGTAATTGATATTTTAAGAGTATTTCCTTTTAACATATAGTTTGTTTTACTTTGTTACGGCATAGTAACCATTGAGGAATGCATGATGGCTAATATAAGTTTATGTCAAATATTTCATTTTTTAATACAAGCTTTTTTTGCTGACCGTACTTTTTGCTGATTGTACTTGCATTGTCATCTGTCTTGCATGTGTGTACCAAATTTCAAGTCAATCGGACCAACCGTTGAAGAGTTCCCTCCTGCGGAGACGATCCTGGCCAAGTCACCTGAACTCCACTACCGGATTATTGTATTGTCATCCGACTTACATAAGTGTGCAGAATTTCAGCTCAATCGGTTGAAGATATCTGCTTCAAAATTGAGTCGCAAGATCCCACCCGGACAAACATACGTTGCAAGTTATTAATATAAAGCTTGTAAAAAATACCCGATAATTTTCTTTGTCTGGTTTACGAATGGAGTGAGTTCGTAACTTTGAATTAACTTAAGCTAAGCGTATTAATATCGCTTTCATGCTGGTCTTATACTCCGAATTTAGATTTTCGAAGTTCGTTTCATGCCGTTCCGCTCACACTAACAGTAATTCATTTTAGAGTGAGAGGGACGGTATGTTACGAACTTGGAAAAACGAATTTCGGAGTTGCCCCCCTGGTCTGGGAGCAAAGAAAAAACACCCCCTTATTCATAAACGCTCTGTAGGTTTCTGCTAACTTAGCAATCGTTTGTCCTTGTATGTCACTTTGATTGTTTAGTTAGCAGAAGCCTCGTAAAATCCCATCGAGAGCGACTCTTAGGAATCACGTTATTGGCTACGCGGCTAGCAACCCATTACTATTTTGATTCCAGTTTTCAACTAAAAAATCCCACAATCACTCTAAACGTGGCCTTAAGTTCTCGTTATATCCTAGGCTCTATACTCTACAAGGGATAAATAAATAAATAAATATCATGGGACAAATTACACCAATTGACCCAGTCCCAAACTAAGCAAAGCTTGTACTGTGGGTACCAGGCAACGGATAAACATACTTATATAACGTATATAAATACATACAACATCCATAACTCGGACACAAACGTTCGTATTCATCATACAAATGCCTGCCCCTACCGGGATTCGAACGCTAGCTTCATAGTCAGGGTCGCTAACCTCTATGCTATCCGGTCGTCGGATAATGACGTGATTTGTACATGTATATATTAAAAAAAAAAACTAGTGTATAAATCTGATTATAGTCTAAAGTCTTATCGATCATCAACATTGCAATCCGAATGTCTTCAGATGATAAGCCCAAGGAGATATCGAAGCGCTCGGCGGAGTGGTACTCTATGGCTGGCGAGAAGCTGACGCTGATCACGAAGTGCCTGGCGGTGCTGACCACGCACGAGCACGCGAGGGTGCGTCGGGAGCTGGCCGCCTACTGCGCCAGGGTGCTCAACGAGTGCCACGAGTGAGTCTCAGATACCCAACCCAAAGCTCGGATCATCAGTCTGCCGAAAGACGTTTTCTGCTAACGTAGTAACTTTTTCTTGTCACTCGTTGCCATGGTTACTCTTCGTCACTCTTAAAAAGTAAGTTAGCTTTAAAATTTGCGAAACTTATATTTTTGAAGTAGTTTCAGCCTTCTATAAATGGCCTCTATTTCACCAAAGCGACAATTGTGACAAGTGTCAATTTTGTTCTATTGTAGAATCCTTCGCTACATTCTGGATTCAATAAATAATAAATAAATAAATAAATTTCTTGGGATATAGCGCCCTCGCCGTAAATACATCGAGGTTGATTTAGACGAGGACTATTTTCAGCCGCCTAAATTTCGGCGTCTAGAAAAGGCACCGTGTAAACACTTTCGGCGCCATTTTTTCGCGGTATGGCGCCGAAAGTGTTTATATGGTGCCTTTTTTTAGGCGGCTGAAAATAGTCCTCGTCTAAATCAACCTTCATTTTGCTCCCTTGTGACACAAATAACTATTTTTCCAGAACAATGAAGCCCTCAGTCCCCACCGCGCTGGACATCCTCATCACCCTGTCAAAGGACGAGTATAGCGAAGTGTCCGAGTTCTGCACGAGCACGGTGAGCGCGTACTTCGCGGCCACCACCGGGGAGGCCAAGCACCACGCTATAGACAGCCTGTGCCAGAACTTCTTTAACACCTTGACCAAGTTGCCGAGGATACTGAATAATGTCGGTGAGTTTGGTGTTATTTGTGACTAGCTTCTGCCCGCGACTTCGTCCGCGTAGAATTAGATTGAAGAACTGATGTTGATATTCTGCAATAATTATTTACGTCGACATGCTTATCACTATCCCGCTTAAGAGGCTGACAACACCTAATTTTGTTGAAATTGATGTTATTTAAACACTTTTTTAAGAAAAACTGCACACAAAAAAAATACAAAAAAAATATAATGTTAATTTTCATCATATTACAAACACGCTAGACGGGCTCGATACATAATTAAACAAAATCGGCTCGATAGAAAATAATTGCAAAGATTGGTCTTAAAATCATCATTAAACGGTTCTATATTTTTATTTTTTCGACGTATGGGTCTGCAATTAAAAACATAAAGTCAACATATTCATACCTAAATGGCTAACGAGTCATATTTCACAAATAATCCATAGTTTTGTTTATTTCTTATGATTTGTGTCTTATTTGCAAGATTTTAGACGCGCGCCAAGCTGCCGGAATAGTTTCTTCTCTTTCACTAACAGGCACGTGAACCGTATGTGTGAAGAGTGGCGCTGCTCCAGGTCATTTGCTGTTGACAGCGCCTTAAATGAGTCCTCGCCCTTGCGGCTGCGGGGCGCGGGATGGGACGACCGCGGGGAGCTCTCGGTGCGGGCGGGGAGTGCGCCAAACGCACGAATGAAGAGAGCACCCCGCGGTCGTCCCACCCCGCGCGTCTTCATTTCAGCGGTCGTTGTATAGGTTGTTTGTTCTGACAGACAGCAGCCGCAAGCTGGCAGCCCTGAGCCTCGTGCACGGGTACCTCGAGGTGATGTGCGACGACGCGCGCCCGCAGCGGCTGACGGCGGCGCTGGCGGCCGAGCACCAGCTGCAGACGCTGCTCACCGCGCTGACCGAGGCCGCCGCCGTGCACACCGAACTCACGCTGCTGCGCCGGCACGCCGCCAGAGGTCAGGCCATAACACAAAGCACTTAAACCTAAACGTGCATGTTCTGTCTTATTTGTATAATAGAAGGCCTCGCGCGTGCTCGGCCTTTTAGCGTTACTCGTCCGGCAATCGGCTAAGCGCGTTTGCACTGTAGTTCGTATTTCCGCTTTCAGACGTGTCGGCGCCGCCCCCGTCGGAGTCCCCGTGGCTGGTGCTCCGGCACGTGGACGCTGCGGGCGCGCGGCGGCTCTGGGCCTGCTGCGCGCTGCTGGGGGGCGCCGAGTGCTGCGCGCTGCTGCTGGACCGCCTGCCGCCCGCAGACCCCGCCGGCGCCGCGCTGCACAACGCGCTAGCCTCAGGTACAACACTGCTACTGTACTGTACGCTGCGGCTGCTGGGGGGCGCCGAGTGCTGCGCGCTGCTGCTGGACCGCCTGCCGCCCGCAGACCCCGCCGGCGCCGCGCTGCACAACGCGCTAGCCTCAGGTACAACACTGCTACTGTACTGTACGCTGCGGCTGCTGGGGGGCGCCGAGTGCTGCGCGCTGCTGCTGGACCGCCTGCCGCCCGCAGACCCCGCCGGCGCCGCGCTGCACAACGCGCTAGCCTCAGGTACAACACTGCTACTGTACTGTACGCTGCGGCTGCTGGGGGGCGCCGAGTGCTGCGCGCTGCTGCTGGACCGCCTGCCGCCCGCAGACCCCGCCGGCGCCGCGCTGCACAACGCGCTAGCCTCAGGTACAACACTGCTACTGTACTGTACGCTGCGGCTGCTGGGGGACGCCGAGTGCTGCGCGCTGCTGCTGGACCGCCTGCCGCCCGCAGACCCCGCCGGCGCCGCGCTGCACAACGCGCTAGCCTCAGGTACAACACTGCTACTGTACTGTACGCTGCGGCTGCTGGGGGGCGCCGAGTGCTGCGCGCTGCTGCTGGACCGCCTGCCGCCCGCAGACCCCGCCGGCGCCGCGCTGCACAACGCGCTAGCCTCAGGTACAACACTGCTACTGTACTGTACGCTGCGGCTGCTGGGGGGCGCCGAGTGCTGCGCGCTGCTGCTGGACCGCCTGCCGCCCGCAGACCCCGCCGGCGCCGCGCTGCACAACGCGCTAGCCTCAGGTACAACACTGCTACTGTACTGTACGCTGCGGCTGCTGGGGGGCGCCGAGTGCTGCGCGCTGCTGCTGGACCGCCTGCCGCCCGCAGACCCCGCCGGCGCCGCGCTGCACAACGCGCTAGCCTCAGGTACAACACTGCTACTGTACTGTACGCTGCGGCTGCTGGGGGGCGCCGAGTGCTGCGCGCTGCTGCTGGACCGCCTGCCGCCCGCAGACCCCGCCGGCGCCGCGCTGCACAACGCGCTAGCCTCAGGTACAACACTGCTACTGTACTGTACGCTGCGGCTGCTGGGGGGCGCCGAGTGCTGCGCGCTGCTGCTGGACCGCCTGCCGCCCGCAGACCCCGCCGGCGCCGCGCTGCACAACGCGCTAGCCTCAGGTACAACACTGCTACTGTACTGTACGCTGCGGCTGCTGGGGGGCGCCGAGTGCTGCGCGCTGCTGCTGGACCGCCTGCCGCCCGCAGACCCCGCCGGCGCCGCGCTGCACAACGCGCTAGCCTCAGGTACAACACTGCTACTGTACTGTACGCTGCGGCTGCTGGGGGGCGCCGAGTGCTGCGCGCTGCTGCTGGACCGCCTGCCGCCCGCAGACCCCGCCGGCGCCGCGCTGCACAACGCGCTAGCCTCAGGTACAACACTGCTACTGTACTGTACGCTGCGGCTGCTGGGGGGCGCCGAGTGCTGCGCGCTGCTGCTGGACCGCCTGCCGCCCGCAGACCCCGCCGGCGCCGCGCTGCACAACGCGCTAGCCTCAGGTACAACACTGCTACTGTACTGTACGCTGCGGCTGCTGGGGGGCGCCGAGTGCTGCGCGCTGCTGCTGGACCGCCTGCCGCCCGCAGACCCCGCCGGCGCCGCGCTGCACAACGCGCTAGCCTCAGGTACAACACTGCTACTGTACTGTACGCTGCGGCTGCTGGGGGGCGCCGAGTGCTGCGCGCTGCTGCTGGACCGCCTGCCGCCCGCAGACCCCGCCGGCGCCGCGCTGCACAACGCGCTAGCCTCAGGTACAACACTGCTACTGTACTGTACGCTGCGGCTGCTGGGGGGCGCCGAGTGCTGCGCGCTGCTGCTGGACCGCCTGCCGCCCGCAGACCCCGCCGGCGCCGCGCTGCACAACGCGCTAGCCTCAGGTACAACACTGCTACTGTACTGTACGCTGCGGCTGCTGGGGGGCGCCGAGTGCTGCGCGCTGCTGCTGGACCGCCTGCCGCCCGCAGACCCCGCCGGCGCCGCGCTGCACAACGCGCTAGCCTCAGGTACAACACTGCTACTGTACTGTACGCTGCGGCTGCTGGGGGGCGCCGAGTGCTGCGCGCTGCTGCTGGACCGCCTGCCGCCCGCAGACCCCGCCGGCGCCGCGCTGCACAACGCGCTAGCCTCAGGTACAACACTGCTACTGTACTGTACGCTGCGGCTGCTGGGGGGCGCCGAGTGCTGCGCGCTGCTGCTGGACCGCCTGCCGCCCGCAGACCCCGCCGGCGCCGCGCTGCACAACGCGCTAGCCTCAGGTACAACACTGCTACTGTACTGTACGCTGCGGCTGCTGGGGGGCGCCGAGTGCTGCGCGCTGCTGCTGGACCGCCTGCCGCCCGCAGACCCCGCCGGCGCCGCGCTGCACAACGCGCTAGCCTCAGGTACAACACTGCTACTGTACTGTACGCTGCGGCTGCTGGGGGGCGCCGAGTGCTGCGCGCTGCTGCTGGACCGCCTGCCGCCCGCAGACCCCGCCGGCGCCGCGCTGCACAACGCGCTAGCCTCAGGTACAACACTGCTACTGTACTGTACGCTGCGGCTGCTGGGGGGCGCCGAGTGCTGCGCGCTGCTGCTGGACCGCCTGCCGCCCGCAGACCCCGCCGGCGCCGCGCTGCACAACGCGCTAGCCTCAGGTACAACACTGCTACTGTACTGTACGCTGCGGCTGCTGGGGGGCGCCGAGTGCTGCGCGCTGCTGCTGGACCGCCTGCCGCCCGCAGACCCCGCCGGCGCCGCGCTGCACAACGCGCTAGCCTCAGGTACAACACTGCTACTGTACTGTACGCTGCGGCTGCTGGGGGGCGCCGAGTGCTGCGCGCTGCTGCTGGACCGCCTGCCGCCCGCAGACCCCGCCGGCGCCGCGCTGCACAACGCGCTAGCCTCAGGTACAACACTGCTACTGTACTGTACGCTGCGGCTGCTGGGGGGCGCCGAGTGCTGCGCGCTGCTGCTGGACCGCCTGCCGCCCGCAGACCCCGCCGGCGCCGCGCTGCACAACGCGCTAGCCTCAGGTACAACACTGCTACTGTACTGTACGCTGCGGCTGCTGGGGGGCGCCGAGTGCTGCGCGCTGCTGCTGGACCGCCTGCCGCCCGCAGACCCCGCCGGCGCCGCGCTGCACAACGCGCTAGCCTCAGGTACAACACTGCTACTGTACTGTACGCTGCGGCTGCTGGGGGGCGCCGAGTGCTGCGCGCTGCTGCTGGACCGCCTGCCGCCCGCAGACCCCGCCGGCGCCGCGCTGCACAACGCGCTAGCCTCAGGTACAACACTGCTACTGTACTGTACGCTGCGGCTGCTGGGGGGCGCCGAGTGCTGCGCGCTGCTGCTGGACCGCCTGCCGCCCGCAGACCCCGCCGGCGCCGCGCTGCACAACGCGCTAGCCTCAGGTACAACACTGCTACTGTACTGTACGCTGCGGCTGCTGGGGGGCGCCGAGTGCTGCGCGCTGCTGCTGGACCGCCTGCCGCCCGCAGACCCCGCCGGCGCCGCGCTGCACAACGCGCTAGCCTCAGGTACAACACTGCTACTGTACTGTACGCTGCGGCTGCTGGGGGGCGCCGAGTGCTGCGCGCTGCTGCTGGACCGCCTGCCGCCCGCAGACCCCGCCGGCGCCGCGCTGCACAACGCGCTAGCCTCAGGTACAACACTGCTACTGTACTGTACGCTGCGGCTGCTGGGGGGCGCCGAGTGCTGCGCGCTGCTGCTGGACCGCCTGCCGCCCGCAGACCCCGCCGGCGCCGCGCTGCACAACGCGCTAGCCTCAGGTACAACACTGCTACTGTACTGTACGCTGCGGCTGCTGGGGGGCGCCGAGTGCTGCGCGCTGCTGCTGGACCGCCTGCCGCCCGCAGACCCCGCCGGCGCCGCGCTGCACAACGCGCTAGCCTCAGGTACAACACTGCTACTGTACTGTACGCTGCGGCTGCTGGGGGGCGCCGAGTGCTGCGCGCTGCTGCTGGACCGCCTGCCGCCCGCAGACCCCGCCGGCGCCGCGCTGCACAACGCGCTAGCCTCAGGTACAACACTGCTACTGTACTGTACGCTGCGGCTGCTGGGGGGCGCCGAGTGCTGCGCGCTGCTGCTGGACCGCCTGCCGCCCGCAGACCCCGCCGGCGCCGCGCTGCACAACGCGCTAGCCTCAGGTACAACACTGCTACTGTACTGTACGCTGCGGCTGCTGGGGGGCGCCGAGTGCTGCGCGCTGCTGCTGGACCGCCTGCCGCCCGCAGACCCCGCCGGCGCCGCGCTGCACAACGCGCTAGCCTCAGGTACAACACTGCTACTGTACTGTACGCTGCGGCTGCTGGGGGGCGCCGAGTGCTGCGCGCTGCTGCTGGACCGCCTGCCGCCCGCAGACCCCGCCGGCGCCGCGCTGCACAACGCGCTAGCCTCAGGTACAACACTGCTACTGTACTGTACGCTGCGGCTGCTGGGGGGCGCCGAGTGCTGCGCGCTGCTGCTGGACCGCCTGCCGCCCGCAGACCCCGCCGGCGCCGCGCTGCACAACGCGCTAGCCTCAGGTACAACACTGCTACTGTACTGTACGCTGCGGCTGCTGGGGGGCGCCGAGTGCTGCGCGCTGCTGCTGGACCGCCTGCCGCCCGCAGACCCCGCCGGCGCCGCGCTGCACAACGCGCTAGCCTCAGGTACAACACTGCTACTGTACTGTACGCTGCGGCTGCTGGGGGGCGCCGAGTGCTGCGCGCTGCTGCTGGACCGCCTGCCGCCCGCAGACCCCGCCGGCGCCGCGCTGCACAACGCGCTAGCCTCAGGTACAACACTGCTACTGTACTGTACGCTGCGGCTGCTGGGGGGCGCCGAGTGCTGCGCGCTGCTGCTGGACCGCCTGCCGCCCGCAGACCCCGCCGGCGCCGCGCTGCACAACGCGCTAGCCTCAGGTACAACACTGCTACTGTACTGTACGCTGCGGCTGCTGGGGGGCGCCGAGTGCTGCGCGCTGCTGCTGGACCGCCTGCCGCCCGCAGACCCCGCCGGCGCCGCGCTGCACAACGCGCTAGCCTCAGGTACAACACTGCTACTGTACTGTACGCTGCGGCTGCTGGGGGGCGCCGAGTGCTGCGCGCTGCTGCTGGACCGCCTGCCGCCCGCAGACCCCGCCGGCGCCGCGCTGCACAACGCGCTAGCCTCAGGTACAACACTGCTACTGTACTGTACGCTGCGGCTGCTGGGGGGCGCCGAGTGCTGCGCGCTGCTGCTGGACCGCCTGCCGCCCGCAGACCCCGCCGGCGCCGCGCTGCACAACGCGCTAGCCTCAGGTACAACACTGCTACTGTACTGTACGCTGCGGCTGCTGGGGGGCGCCGAGTGCTGCGCGCTGCTGCTGGACCGCCTGCCGCCCGCAGACCCCGCCGGCGCCGCGCTGCACAACGCGCTAGCCTCAGGTACAACACTGCTACTGTACTGTACGCTGCGGCTGCTGGGGGGCGCCGAGTGCTGCGCGCTGCTGCTGGACCGCCTGCCGCCCGCAGACCCCGCCGGCGCCGCGCTGCACAACGCGCTAGCCTCAGGTACAACACTGCTACTGTACTGTACGCTGCGGCTGCTGGGGGGCGCCGAGTGCTGCGCGCTGCTGCTGGACCGCCTGCCGCCCGCAGACCCCGCCGGCGCCGCGCTGCACAACGCGCTAGCCTCAGGTACAACACTGCTACTGTACTGTACGCTGCGGCTGCTGGGGGGCGCCGAGTGCTGCGCGCTGCTGCTGGACCGCCTGCCGCCCGCAGACCCCGCCGGCGCCGCGCTGCACAACGCGCTAGCCTCAGGTACAACACTGCTACTGTACTGTACGCTGCGGCTGCTGGGGGGCGCCGAGTGCTGCGCGCTGCTGCTGGACCGCCTGCCGCCCGCAGACCCCGCCGGCGCCGCGCTGCACAACGCGCTAGCCTCAGGTACAACACTGCTACTGTACTGTACGCTGCGGCTGCTGGGGGGCGCCGAGTGCTGCGCGCTGCTGCTGGACCGCCTGCCGCCCGCAGACCCCGCCGGCGCCGCGCTGCACAACGCGCTAGCCTCAGGTACAACACTGCTACTGTACTGTACGCTGCGGCTGCTGGGGGGCGCCGAGTGCTGCGCGCTGCTGCTGGACCGCCTGCCGCCCGCAGACCCCGCCGGCGCCGCGCTGCACAACGCGCTAGCCTCAGGTACAACACTGCTACTGTACTGTACGCTGCGGCTGCTGGGGGGCGCCGAGTGCTGCGCGCTGCTGCTGGACCGCCTGCCGCCCGCAGACCCCGCCGGCGCCGCGCTGCACAACGCGCTAGCCTCAGGTACAACACTGCTACTGTACTGTACGCTGCGGCTGCTGGGGGGCGCCGAGTGCTGCGCGCTGCTGCTGGACCGCCTGCCGCCCGCAGACCCCGCCGGCGCCGCGCTGCACAACGCGCTAGCCTCAGGTACAACACTGCTACTGTACTGTACGCTGCGGCTGCTGGGGGGCGCCGAGTGCTGCGCGCTGCTGCTGGACCGCCTGCCGCCCGCAGACCCCGCCGGCGCCGCGCTGCACAACGCGCTAGCCTCAGGTACAACACTGCTACTGTACTGTACGCTGCGGCTGCTGGGGGGCGCCGAGTGCTGCGCGCTGCTGCTGGACCGCCTGCCGCCCGCAGACCCCGCCGGCGCCGCGCTGCACAACGCGCTAGCCTCAGGTACAACACTGCTACTGTACTGTACGCTGCGGCTGCTGGGGGGCGCCGAGTGCTGCGCGCTGCTGCTGGACCGCCTGCCGCCCGCAGACCCCGCCGGCGCCGCGCTGCACAACGCGCTAGCCTCAGGTACAACACTGCTACTGTACTGTACGCTGCGGCTGCTGGGGGGCGCCGAGTGCTGCGCGCTGCTGCTGGACCGCCTGCCGCCCGCAGACCCCGCCGGCGCCGCGCTGCACAACGCGCTAGCCTCAGGTACAACACTGCTACTGTACTGTACGCTGCGGCTGCTGGGGGGCGCCGAGTGCTGCGCGCTGCTGCTGGACCGCCTGCCGCCCGCAGACCCCGCCGGCGCCGCGCTGCACAACGCGCTAGCCTCAGGTACAACACTGCTACTGTACTGTACGCTGCGGCTGCTGGGGGGCGCCGAGTGCTGCGCGCTGCTGCTGGACCGCCTGCCGCCCGCAGACCCCGCCGGCGCCGCGCTGCACAACGCGCTAGCCTCAGGTACAACACTGCTACTGTACTGTACGCTGCGGCTGCTGGGGGGCGCCGAGTGCTGCGCGCTGCTGCTGGACCGCCTGCCGCCCGCAGACCCCGCCGGCGCCGCGCTGCACAACGCGCTAGCCTCAGGTACAACACTGCTACTGTACTGTACGCTGCGGCTGCTGGGGGGCGCCGAGTGCTGCGCGCTGCTGCTGGACCGCCTGCCGCCCGCAGACCCCGCCGGCGCCGCGCTGCACAACGCGCTAGCCTCAGGTACAACACTGCTACTGTACTGTACGCTGCGGCTGCTGGGGGGCGCCGAGTGCTGCGCGCTGCTGCTGGACCGCCTGCCGCCCGCAGACCCCGCCGGCGCCGCGCTGCACAACGCGCTAGCCTCAGGTACAACACTGCTACTGTACTGTACGCTGCGGCTGCTGGGGGGCGCCGAGTGCTGCGCGCTGCTGCTGGACCGCCTGCCGCCCGCAGACCCCGCCGGCGCCGCGCTGCACAACGCGCTAGCCTCAGGTACAACACTGCTACTGTACTGTACGCTGCGGCTGCTGGGGGGCGCCGAGTGCTGCGCGCTGCTGCTGGACCGCCTGCCGCCCGCAGACCCCGCCGGCGCCGCGCTGCACAACGCGCTAGCCTCAGGTACAACACTGCTACTGTACTGTACGCTGCGGCTGCTGGGGGGCGCCGAGTGCTGCGCGCTGCTGCTGGACCGCCTGCCGCCCGCAGACCCCGCCGGCGCCGCGCTGCACAACGCGCTAGCCTCAGGTACAACACTGCTACTGTACTGTACGCTGCGGCTGCTGGGGGGCGCCGAGTGCTGCGCGCTGCTGCTGGACCGCCTGCCGCCCGCAGACCCCGCCGGCGCCGCGCTGCACAACGCGCTAGCCTCAGGTACAACACTGCTACTGTACTGTACGCTGCGGCTGCTGGGGGGCGCCGAGTGCTGCGCGCTGCTGCTGGACCGCCTGCCGCCCGCAGACCCCGCCGGCGCCGCGCTGCACAACGCGCTAGCCTCAGGTACAACACTGCTACTGTACTGTACGCTGCGGCTGCTGGGGGGCGCCGAGTGCTGCGCGCTGCTGCTGGACCGCCTGCCGCCCGCAGACCCCGCCGGCGCCGCGCTGCACAACGCGCTAGCCTCAGGTACAACACTGCTACTGTACTGTACGCTGCGGCTGCTGGGGGGCGCCGAGTGCTGCGCGCTGCTGCTGGACCGCCTGCCGCCCGCAGACCCCGCCGGCGCCGCGCTGCACAACGCGCTAGCCTCAGGTACAACACTGCTACTGTACTGTGCTCGGGGGGTCATGATGATGACTCAACTAATTCCCTTGTGCAGCCCCCAAGGCCCCGCCGGAGCTGGCGCGGCGCGCCATCGCGCTGTACACGGAGGAGAGCGCGTGGTGCGTGCCGCTGGAGCTGGCCGGCGGGGACGCGCCGCTCACCGCCGCTGACACGCTCGACGTCACCGTCTACAACCCCAGGGCTTGGACCAAGGACAGTGTGCCAGGTGCGAACAAATCGTCGATGTATACCAAAACGACCAACAAGGTGGACGTATGACCTATAGGCTTACAGCCTTATTCATAGAAAATCCTTAATTGAGGTTTGATCAGTCTATTATTTAACAGACTGATTAAGCTTATTTGACAGTTGTTAAAAAGTATGATTCATAAACGCTTGCTAGCAGTCTGTTAGCTATTCGGCTGTTGATGGATGGATTAGACGGGTAATGTTGTCACCTTGATAAATCATAGACCAAAACTGGCCTTTTAGTGAATAAAAAAAAGAAGAAGAAGAAGAAGAAAAAAGCTTATTCATGGCAAACAAAACATCAAAATAAAAAAAAACACACATAATACAGCAGATAAATAAATAAATTGTCACAAAATGGTCCCAACTCAGCATTAGCAAAAGAAATTGACAGCAGTGGCAGCGAATTAGCGCGAAACCAGCGAATTAACACGACAGAGTAGGCAGTGTGGATCTAGTTTCCTTTACCTTTCCCGGAGGGAATAATAGCTTAAAACAAAAAAAAAACTGTCTTGAGTATGCTTTGCTCTTGCCAAAATCAACTGTTCAAATTTGTGGCGGCCATTTTGTGAGTTAGCAGAGAGATAACCGCTAACTTTCGGAAGACTTAACAGACCCTTGATGGACTGATTAGCGCTAATTGACGTATATGAATCATGTTTTTGTGCATCGGTCCTATAGCGAGCTTATAGCGAGCCTCTAACTTTTTATGAATAAGGCTGTTATTGTCTAACTCGCTCGCAATCGCCATCGTGTTCATTTTTACAGTTCTTGTATGAATGTGACAGCTAGCTGATTCCGATGCCAATTGTCAGCCCATACATGAACTGTCAAAATTAACACGATAGCGATTGCGAGCGAGTTAGACAATATGCCTACTGATTAAAGTCGCGAGTTCACGGTGGATGCAAGCCGCTTCCAACCGAGGCAACTGAAGGTCAATGGGGGAGGCATATGTCCAACAGAGGACGTACTATGACTGATTATGATGATGATGATGATACGAAGACGATAGTCCATCATAAGACGATACGACGTATAGTCATCACCCTGTAAAGTTCTCCGACAATTTGCCAGGTCTTTTCGAGGGTGCAACGGAAACGCGAACAACGGGCATCAGTTACGAGACCCCGCGTACCTCCCGGCGGGACCCCTCGCTCTGCGCCACCTTGGGGGAGGCGCAGCGGAACATGGCGCTCGCCTGCATCCTTACGGAGGGGGTAGGACTCATGGCCAAGAGGCTGGGGCCGGACTTCCAGCCCTATCTGCTGAAGACGCTCTGCTTGATCTTGGAGAGAGCTGGTGAGTACAGAATAGATGCTTGGAGCGAAAGGATTGAGTGGCTTGTGTAACCTTGAAGGAGGCACAATTTAGACGGGCCCAGCGCACGGGCCCTCCCCTTGGCGCGATCCTGTAGGCTTATTGTCTAACTCGCTCGCAATCGACATCGTTTTCATTTTGACAGTTCTTGTACGAATGTGACAGCTAGCTGATTTCGATGCCAATTGTTAGCCCATACATGAACTGTCAAAATGAACAAGATGGCGATTGCGAGCGAGTTAGACAATAAGCCTACTGGTAGAAGCCAGGGCCACGGGGGGGGGGGGGGGGGGGGGCGTTTGTGGTGAAACCCTAGTGGCATCCCACTGCGTCCCTCGTAAATGTATGAAGAAACGGTGAGAAAACTTGACGCATACGACACGTCACTGCGTTTACGCGGCGGTTTGATCGCACCCTTAACCGTTAGTTTTACTTGCAGGCAGCGCATACGAAATGCTACACCTGGCGGGAGTGAAAGCGATAACCGATATAGCGACGGCCTGCTCGCACGCCTCCGTCGGGGAACTAATTAGATGCAACGCGGATTATTTCACTAACCAGATCTCAGTGAGGCTTAAAAAGGTATTACAATAAAGAGGTAAATTTTGTTTGTGTGTAATAATATCAAGACGGAGATCTACGAGCGGTAAAGTGAAGCTGGTTTAAACTACAGTACCCGGACATAAAGATTCCCTTGTTCCTTGTAGATAACCATGGCCAGATAACCGGTTATCTCTGGAGATTTTTTCCTCAGAGATAGCTAGTTATTTATCCCTAAGGATTTTATTTTCCTCGCAGGTAACTGCGTTTTAACAGTTATTTACAAGGAAAATCTATTCTTAGAGATGACTGGCTATTTCTGGGGAATAGATTTTCCTCGCAGGTAACTTACTGTGTTTTCTAACAGTTATCAACAAGGAAAATATATTCCTCGGAGATAACTAGTTATCTCTAAAGAATAGATTTTCCTCACAGATAACTGTGTTTTCTACCAGTTATCAACAAGGAAAATCTATTCCTTGGAGATAACTAGTTATCTCTGAGGAATAGATTTTCCTCGCAGATAACTGTGTTTTTCAGCAGTCAGGCTACATTTCGTCCCGGGAAAATTTGAGTTTCGTGGGATGCAGATGAACAACTAGTAAGCTTGTGTACGAGCTCATATAAACATGTACAGGGTGTTTGGTAGCCAGGTGCAAAGCTTTAAGGGGGTGATAGCCGAGGTATTTTTGAACATTTTGTCAAACATGTCTTAGCCGAAATTTGATATTTTTTTTTTAACAAAATCTTTTATTTCGGATAGTTTAATGTGTATTGGACCAAATGAAACAATATTTAAGTGTCTGTCTTGCCACAGAAACAAAATGGAGGCATTCGAAAGTACTAAACATGTCTTATTTTGGAACAGAGTCATTTTTCAGTGCCAAAAAAAAAAATTTAAAAAAAATCCTGCAAATGCTCAAACATTTTTAAAAACATGCCTGTTTATTGCTCTTTCTTTTAAGGTATCACTCATTCACATTGCTTGCTAAATCTGAGATAAAAACTAAAAACCAAACTTGGGGAGCATTCGCTAAGAATGCACTAGTATTGAAATTTAACGTTAGAAGTAGGTACTTTAGTAGTAAATTACATGAAAAAAAGGTTAAAAAAATATCATTAATCTTCACTTTGTTGTGATTTGAATAGTAAATTAATTCATTTTACAATTCTTTTTTTACCTTTTTTATGTAATTTACTAGGTAAGTGTAGGTATATTTACCTAGTAAATTACATGAAATAACGCGAAATTTCAATACTAGTGCATTCTTAGCGAGTGCTCCCCCGAGATTAGTTTTTACTTTTTATCTTAGATTTAGCAAGCAATGTGAATGAGTGATACCTTAAAAGAAAAAGCAATAAACAGGCTTGTTTTTAAAAATGATTGAACATTTGCAGGATTTTTTTTATGACACTGAAAAATGACTCTGTTCCAAAATAAGACATTTTTAGTAATTTGGAATGCTTCCATTTTGTTTCTGTGGAAAGACAGACACTTAAATATTGTTTCATTTGGTCCAATACACATTAAACTATCCGAAATAATAGATTTTGTTTACAAATTAACGCTCATTGGCGCAATATTGACTCGTTTCTATCAAATTCTGGGTATATTCATAAAATTTCTAAATTTTCAATTTAAAAAAATATATCAAATTTCGGCTAAGACATGTATGGCTCAAAATGTTCAAAAATACCTCAGCTATCACCCCCTTAAAGCTTTGCACCTGGCTACCAAACAGCCTGTATACACCCGAACATAAGAGTTTTAAAAAATAGTGTTTTATTTACCAGTATTTGATTTACCATTTTGTAATTTAACGTTTACGTTGTTCTTCTAATGTGTGATCGAGTAATTAATAAATTGTTTTAGGCGTGGAACACAGAGTCGGCGCTTCAAATATTGTCCGTAGTTATGGAGTATAGTGACGCTAGCATATTGAATTGTTTGTATGGAATCGTTGAAGACGTAAGTATCACGCTGTTATAATTTACACGGGTTTATATACGACTATTTCAGTCAACTTGAGAAAAAATATACGAAACAATCATTCGTCCAAATAGACAAAGATATTAGACCATAGTAAGCGACCTTTACTGAACTTACAGATAACACTTTATTTTTTTCTTGTCAATTTTTTTTATGAAATTAAAACTTGGTTTTCAATCAACCAACAGATGTTAACTTTCAGTAAGCCGTTTATTTTGTCCCACTCGAATTTTAAACGTGCAGTTTTTTTTCCAGGTTCTAGTCCAAAGCTTAGACAAGTACCACGAAAAAAATCTCCTAGCGTACCTACAGGTGTTCCTGACATTCATAACGTGTATTAGAAAGTGGTTCCCTCCGAAGCAACAAGACGCCCCCGCGGAAACTGACGACAAGGAAATAGACATACTGAAAGATCTCATGGCTTATGTCAACAACTCTGACGTAGTGGACAAGTTGATGAGCAAAGAAGACGAGGGGAAGAGTGCGGAGGAGATGTTCAAGGAGGACCAGCGGAAGAGGGAAGAGGATATTCTCGATTATGATGATAGAGTTACAGGTTGGTAATTGTACTCTCAAAACCATAATTAGATTACAGCCTCCATACTGGTCTGGGAGCAAAGAAAAAACCTAGAACGTACCAGCTGCGGGAAGAGTCCCGCGCTTATTTTGTGAGTTAGCAGAGAGATAAAGGAAAGTCTACGGTCCGCTAACTTTCGGACTACTTAACAGAGCCTTGATGGACTGATTAGCGCTAACAGACGTTTATGAATCGTGTTTTTTGCATCGGTCCTATAGCGAGCCTATAACGAACCTCTTAACTTTTTATGAATAAGGCTGTTACAAACTTTCGCCTTCATAATATTAGTAACTAGCTTCTGCCCGCGACTTCGTCTGCGTATAATTAGTCATTGACATGTTTATGGCTAAGCCCCGGGAACTATGCCATTTTCCGGGATAAAAAGTAGCCTATGTTTTAATCTAGGGTACCAGCTATCTTCGTTCCAAATTTTATCCAAATCCGTCCTGTAGTTTTAGCGTGAAGAAGGAACAAACATACACACTCACTCACTCACATCGTCACATCGTCACAAACTTTCGCATTTATAATATTAGTAGGATATGTAAAAAAAAAGCTACCAAAGATGGCCGAATGTCCGTCACAATGTGACTTTCCAGTTGTAACCAACTTAAAAGGGGGGCACAATTTTACATTAAATACTTTATCCAAAAGATATTAATAATTGTTTTTTGAACAAGAGTTATTGTTACAGAGGAGAGCCCGCCTCTGCCGCGGCACGTGACAGTGACTCGGACGGTGCTGAAGCGCTGCGTGAACTTTCTCTCGTCCAGGAACATGGAGGAGGCGATTCTGGCGCTGCAGGTCCTGGAGCAAGGGCTGCCCGTGCTGGCGGGGCGCGACGACGAGCTGCTGCCGCTGGTGCACCTGGCCTGGGCGCCACTGGTACACTACTACTTTCATTATATGTATTATGTTATTCGTCGTTTTCTCTAGGCTTCGTCGTACCTCCCAATGACGTGCAAGCGTGCCAGCGCGGCGGCGGACACCCGAGATCGGGCAAAGACAACAAAATACCAGTGTCTCGGCGCCCAGTAGAATAGAATAGAATAGAATATTTATTTATTTTACACAATAATTGACAGATATAACAAACTTACAGGCTAAACCAACTAAGCATACTTTTTTCTATCCTAGTCACTATATCTTCTTTCTCTCCAGCACGTTCCCTTATCACACTATTCCTTATTCTATCTTTCTTATTTTATCTTTTTATTTTTAAGGTAACTTTAATACGTATTAACAGCTTTATTCATAAAAAGTTAGAGGCTCGCTATAAGCTCGCTATAGGACCGATGCAAAAAAACATGATTCATAATCGTCAATTAGCGCTAATCAGTCCATCAAGGGTCTGTCAAGTCTTCCGAAAGTTAGCGGACCGTAGACCCTACTTTATCTCTCTGCTAACTCACAAAATGGCCGCCACAAATGTGAAAAGCTGATTTTGGCAAGAGCAAAACCATACGCAAGACAGTTTTTTTTGTTTTAAGTTTATCCCCTCCGGGAAAGGTAAAGGAAACTAGATCCACACTGCCTCGTCTGCATTGTTAGGCTGAAGCCATGTTTTCGGTTTCCCGCTAATTCGCTGCCACTGCTGTCAATTATTTTTTTAATTCACTAAAAGGCCATTCTTGGTCTATGATTTGTCAAGGTGACAACATAATCCATCCATCAGGGGCTCATTAGCTAACAGACTGCTAGCAAGCGTTTATGAGTCATACTTTTTAACAACTGTCAAATAAGCTTAATCAGTCTGTTAACTAACAGACTGATCAAACCTCAATTAAGGATTTTTTATGAATAAGGCTGTAAGTCTCATGATAGGATGTGTTGTGTTCAGGTGGCGACGTTTGAGAGCGCGGGCCCGGCCGTGCTGCGCCGCGCGCTGGAGCTGCTCGTCACCATGGCGGCCCTGGCGAAAGACTTTATACGCCATCGGACAGTCACGTAAGTTTAAATATTAGCAGCTTTCTATTAGCGTGAGTTGAACCAACTTACTTTAAAATTAAGTTTAGCCACAACCGACGATTTTGATATAATATTTCATAGATTTAAAAATCGCTGGTTAACGCTTTTTTTTATAGTGATTTGGTGCAAGTCACACATGGTGTTTTTTTTTTAATTGATTCAGTAGTTCCAGAGATTTCCATCCGTAGATATACAAAGTATCTCGTCTCAGATATTCTCAATTTTTTTCTAACATGAAAATTTCCTTTATATCTTGTAAAGTTTTCCAGAAAAAAAAACAACTTCGTTAAGAGGGTGCATTCCCACTGAGCTGGCAACGTCGAATTTTTGGTGATGTGTTACGATTATTTCACAAAAATTGAATGAAAGTTTCAAATGTGCGTCTGTAGTGTATTAATATACACTAAAAACGAGGTGCACTGCCGACGCACATTTGAAACTTTCATTCAATTTCCGTGAAATAATCGTAAAAAAAACACCAAAAATGCGACGTTGCCAGCTCAGTAGGGATAAACGCTCTTAACTTTCCTCAACTTGTACGTCTATATCTATAACCTTGACCGTACAAGTCTAAGCGCGAGTCGAGTCAAATTGCTTCAAGAGTAACTATGACCATAATCAATGCCTTTAACAGAAAACCTAAGAAAGGTTCTGCCAAAGTCGTCGATTAAAGTTGTCGTTAAATTAACTTCCGCATCCAGCGAGGTCCTCCCGAGCGTGTACTCGTTCCTCCGCGCGTCGTCGCGCGACAGCGAGCTGAAGGAGCCGGGCTCGGCGTACCGCAGCGGGGCGGCGTTCCGGCTGCAGCTGGCGGCGCTGGCGGCGCTGGCCGCGCTGCTGCCCGCGCTGGCGGCCGACGGCGAACAGCTGGACGACGCGCTAACCGCTGTGCAAACTTACCTCAGCAAGAAACAGCCCAAGCCTTTGCAGGTAAAGCTTTATTGAAGTGAAAACTTCTACTTTAGCGCTACTTTCGTTTCTTCTTCTTTAGCTGCGCTGATCACCTTTTTGGATGGGTAAAAAATGTTAAACTCGCGTCAGGCGTATGACGGAGGGAGAGTTTAAATACCATTAGAAGAGCTTATTTTGAAATACGAATGAAGCTAGAGTCGCGTTCGATTTTTGAAGTGTACGTAGATTTCGTCGCCTTAACGTATGTGCGTTTGGCCTCGTGGTATAAGGTGTGGAATAAAAGTGCGTTCCCTCAAGTGACCGCAGTTCGAATCTCGGGTGGAAATTTTTGTTTTTTTTTGCGCGAATGTGTGTGTGTGTGTAGTTTTCACTTCTGCCGGCACTCCCGGAGTGCTACCCGGTGTTTTTTATGTATAAACTTTGTCGCCCGCGACTTCGTCCGCACAGAATTATAGCTATTTGTTGTGTCACGAGGGAGCAAAATGATATAATTTACGGCGAGGGTGCTACACTGAATCCAGAATGTAGCGAAGGATTCTGCAATAGAATACTGAGCGTAGCGAGGGATTCTAAAACCAGAATCCAGAGCGTAATGAGGGATTCAACTGTTAACGGCCAAGATGACAAAAATTTTGCTCCCGAGTGGCTAATACAACTTTTCACACCGAACGAAAATCTTAGGAATCTTGTTGTAGGCGATGCCGCTAGCAACCCATCACTAATTTTGATTCCCCTTACTAGGTGGTGCATGCATAATATATCGTACGAAGAAGGGGCGGGTCGCTATTACATATTATATATATAACAATTATTTTTAATTTTCCATCATGAGCCCTAAATGTAGCTCGCTAGGCCGTTATAAATCCATCCATCTCCAGCCTATATACGTCCCACTGCTGGGCACAGGCCTCCTCTCAGAATGAGAGGGCTTGGGCTATAGTTCCCACGCGGGCCCAGTGCGGATTGGGAACTTGCTTCGCAGTTGTGTGCAGGTTTCCTCACGATGTTTTCCTTCACCGAAAAGCTCATGGTAAATTTCAAATGAGATTATCGCACATAAATTCCGAAAAACTCAGAGGTGCGAGCCCCAGATTCGAACCCACGACCCTCTGCTTGAGAGGCCACATGTCAAACCACTAGGCCACCACGGCTTTTTTCGTTATAAATACCACACTTCAAATAACCGACCATTCCAGGAGCTATCCGTGAAATTCTTCAAAGCCATGCTGCGTTACGACTACGGCGCGACGTGGGCGCACCTCCGCCGGCTCGCCGACAACGAGTGCGTCCTCCACCCGCCCGAGATACGGGCCATTGACCTCGTGCCCATCATAGGCACGCCCTACGAACCCACGGACACCAACTACGATACCAACATACAGCTCATCTTTGAAGGCATCGACCAACAAGGCTCGCTGTCGCGCGCGTATGCCGCTATGATGATTTAGATTCGACAGTTCTACATACACGGGTTTGTTTTGCTATCTCACTCACACGAAATATCAAACCCATAAGAGTGAAACAGCAGGACAAACGAACGGCATTCTAAGTACACCCGGACGTCTTTGTAGTACCATAGATTATGCAAATGTCGCGATTTGTGTGGAAGCCAAAGCGCGACGACTTTTGCCAGCAAAAATTTAGTGATGAGAAATCAAAGTCAATTCAAAAACATTGTTGTCCCGTCCCGCTACGATTGAAACTTCAATTAGAGCCGCTTCGTATTTTCAAAATATAATTATAACAAATCTCGGAGCTTGGTCGGGGTAAGGGTGCGACCAAACCGCCGCGTATACGCAGTGACGTGCCGTATGCGTCACGTTTTCTTACCGTTTCTTCATACATTTTGTTGCGATTGCGTAACGTCACCGGTTTTTAAGCGGCGGTGTGGTCGCACCCTTACATTGTGTAATCTATGGTAGGTATATTTGATATGTGGTCATAGCGCTGACAGTAAAGTGGTATGGTTCTTATGCAGTGAACCAGGCGTTAACTCGGTGTTAGGTGAAGTGTCTCTTTTCTGTCTCGTAACCAAAGGTAATTGACATCAAAATAGGAATATGATTTCCTTTTTCGTAAAGTTATCGAGTCTGTAATCAGACTCTGAGATGGTACTAATGGGTTAATTTAGGTTGAGTTTTTGCTACAGATGAATAAGTTTATTGTTTGTATAAACGCTTTGATTATTGGCCGAAATTCTGGGCGTTTTCTAAAGGTCTTAAAATACACTTAGCTTAACTTGGGCGCTGTTGATATTTTTAACACTTGTCCGTTGGAAAATGGCGTAAATAATGTCCACTAGATTCGTTTGACTTTTTTTTACTTCCAGCACAGCTTCTATTTCAATTAGAAGTCTTTCAAAACATTTAGTGAGCATCCTTTGCGCCACCTTTACGCTATTCATTTTATAAAAATACAACTTTGTCAATGCTTAGAGTGCTTTAGAACTGATTCGTCAAGATTTTGTTTGCATATTTGCTAGCTACCGCGGTCTTTAATTCTGCGTTATTGCAAATAAAAAGGTGACCATTTTGATTAGAATAACCACCACGATTTGTAGTTGTCAATATTAAGCGAGTGTTGTTCCAAAAGTTGTTATTTTAACTTTGATGGTACTTGATATAAAAAATTTACTGACCACATGAAAAATTGTAACTTAGTCTAAGTAAACTTCCAAAATTGCAAATACAGTCTTGAATCTTTCCGAAAATCGATACTGCTTCCGAGCGCCCTATCCACGGGCGCAGAATCGACGGCAAACAACTACCCTCATTTTCGTCAGTTCTATTAAGGAGCGTCTACACTGAGAGCATTCACGTGGTGTGGACTTTGAGTCGAGTGTTACAAAGCTTACATTGATTGCTCGTTTACAAATGCTCTCAGTGAGGACGCACCTTTAAAGTCAACGTAACTTAAGTCCCGCCTACCACGCCCTCGCAGTACTACCTTGTTCCGTTCTAGCCGGGATGCACTGGCCGTCATCGTTGAAATCTCGGTTAAAATTCGGCTAGATGCGAAATTACTTTGAAGAAAAATAAACGCTTTTGACAAAACGTTCTCAACTCGTATTTTAAACGCTCATCTCGTACCAAATCAACTCTCTTGAAGCCCAGTGGTGACAAAGAGCCCTGGCGCCTTACCATGACGTCCTAATTCCGACTCAGTTCAAGTTGTAGCTGTCACTTTTAGTATGAATCTGACAGCGAGCGAACCTAAACTGAAACGCATTTAGACGTCATGGTAGGGCCTCAGGTTCTTTGTATTTGGACCCTTTCCCGCTATGATATAATATGTGACGCTGACTGTAACTCTGTCCTATGTAATCGTTAGATGTAAGTTAAAAGTTGTAAATTCGGTCTTCCGCCTACTATTGTATTAGTCTGGTGTCAAAATTGTCTTTAATTCACTGATTACGGATAAAATCCTCAACAGTAGTGTTTTATCTACTATCAGCAGACACTCGAGGATAATTGTGTATTACGTTTCGAACGTACATAAAACTAAATATATTTTCATCGTGTATCTTTACCGCTTTTCTCGTAACAAAACAAACAAGAGAGCATAAGATAAATGTATGTACATAATGTGTGTGAAATATGTATTTGTAAACAAGTCGCGGACAAGAAATGGTGAAACCATTTTGTGTAATTCGTATGCCATTATTAATGTTCCATTTATTTAGGATCTGTCTATAGATAGGCGTTAGTTGGTGCACTAGATGTTAGGGATACAAACTTATTTTAATAAATATGTTTTTAAGGAAGTCTGTAGTTTCATGATGAGAGAGAGAGAGAGAGAGTAACATTTATTTACACACCTTCGATACACGTAGATTTAAAAATATAAGAAATACAATATATGTACTTAAGAATAGTACCGATATGGTGTAAAATGGGCCCCACTCAGTTGCGGTTCTAATGTTGCGGCGGACCGCAACGCTGTTTTTCAGTGGGACCCAGATTAAAGACTAAACACAAAAACAAAAACATACACTGTGGCGACACGAACGCCAGCGGCAAGCACTTCACAAACAAGCTGCCAAATATACGGAAGTATGTATGGCAACACTCGATCAGTTTAATCGCATTAAACCAATCAAACCGAAACAAGTCACGCCAAACGTTGATTTGGCTATTGCAGTGAATTAATTATCAATTTCAATTGTTTTGATATTGTAATGTATCACATAACCCTCGGTAAACCATGAAACAAACTAAAAAGCAGCAAAAACATTCCTATGACTAATAGTCGGGTGGGAACACAGCCCGGCCCAGAGGTACCGCCATTCGTTATAAAAAAAAATGTTTAAATTGAACGGTCGGGACGTCGGTCTCACCTGCGTTCAATGCACGTTTTGCCAGTGAGAATTACTCGTGCCAGGCGTCCAATAGGAGCAGGTAAGCAGAAACACATTATATAAAAACTATATATACATACACAAATATTAGTGCAATAATGCTAAAAAGTGATTTTTACATTTAAATTTATATTTGATGCAAAGGTGACCCCGAACTTAGCACTTCGGTTCAAAGATAGGCTAATAACGCGACGCACCCTGCACGCTGCAAGCCCTCTTGTGCTTTAATACACCCCGCCCCCAACGAAAAATGGCGGAAAAAAATGCAATCGTAAACTCACCTCTTGGCCGCCACATTACAAATGAAGTAACTGGCTCTGACAATAGGAAAAACAAACTACTTACTTGATTTTTAACTCCATTGCAGAAGGATTCATTTCGAGTTGGATTTTGGTCATGTGTCCACCTATTTTGGTCCACCCGGAAAAAATGCTGCCATTATTTCGAATCGCTGATTATTATTTTAATACAAAAATAGATAGGTTTGTTAGTATCTTCAGTTGTCTAGAACAATGGGCTCCGCCCATGTCGAAAACCAGGTGGACGAACTGTAGGTGGACCACGAGCCATGCCATAGCCGACAATAGCGTGTGACTCGTGTGAGCCATGTCTTTAGCTGTCACAACTGGATGACTAGGGTGGTCTAGATTTTAACTCCCGTCGTAAGCGGTTACCAAAAGGATAAGTATGAAATGAAACGAATATAATTGTAGGTAATACAACTTTATTTTATAAAAACAGTTGTCACAGAAAAAGGTGTTATATATTTTCATCGTGTATCTTTACCGCTTTTCTCGTAACAAAACAAACAAGAGAGCATAAGATAAATGTATGTACATAATGTGTGTGAAATATGTATTTGTAAACAAGTCGCGGACAAGAAATGGTGAAACCATTTTGTGTAATTCGTATGCCATTATTAATGTTCCATTTATTTAGGATCTGTCTATAGATAGGCGTTAGTTGGTGCACTAGATGTTAGGGATACAAACTTATTTTAATAAATATGTTTTTAAGGAAGTCTGTAGTTTCATGATGAGAGAGAGAGAGAGAGAGTAACATTTATTTACACACCTTCGATACACGTAGATTTAAAAATATAAGAAATACAATATATGTACTTAAGAATAGTACCGATATGGTGTAAAATGGGCCCCACTCAGTTGCGGTTCTAATGTTGCGGCGGACCGCAACGCTGTTTTTCAGTGGGACCCAGATTAAAGACTAAACACAAAAACAAAAACATACACTGTGGCGACACGAACGCCAGCGGCAAGCACTTCACAAACAAGCTGCCAAATATACGGAAGTATGTATGGCAACACTCGATCAGTTTAATCGCATTAAACCAATCAAACCGAAACAAGTCACGCCAAACGTTGATTTGGCTATTGCAGTGAATTAATTATCAATTTCAATTGTTTTGATATTGTAATGTATCACATAACCCTCGGTAAACCATGAAACAAACTAAAAAGCAGCAAAAACATTCCTATGACTAATAGTCGGGTGGGAACACAGCCCGGCCCAGAGGTACCGCCATTCGTTATAAAAAAAAATGTTTAAATTGAACGGTCGGGACGTCGGTCTCACCTGCGTTCAATGCACGTTTTGCCAGTGAGAATTACTCGTGCCAGGCGTCCAATAGGAGCAGGTAAGCAGAAACACATTATATAAAAACTATATATACATACACAAATATTAGTGCAATAATGCTAAAAAGTGATTTTTACATTTAAATTTATATTTGATGCAAAGGTGACCCCGAACTTAGCACTTCGGTTCAAAGATAGGCTAATAACGCGACGCACCCTGCACGCTGCAAGCCCTCTTGTGCTTTAATACACCCCGCCCCCAACGAAAAATGGCGGAAAAAAATGCAATCGTAAACTCACCTCTTGGCCGCCACATTACAAATGAAGTAACTGGCTCTGACAATAGGAAAAACAAACTACTTACTTGATTTTTAACTCCATTGCAGAAGGATTCATTTCGAGTTGGATTTTGGTCATGTGTCCACCTATTTTGGTCCACCCGGAAAAAATGCTGCCATTATTTCGAATCGCTGATTATTATTTTAATACAAAAATAGATAGGTTTGTTAGTATCTTCAGTTGTCTAGAACAATGGGCTCCGCCCATGTCGAAAACCAGGTGGACGAACTGTAGGTGGACCACGAGCCATGCCATAGCCGACAATAGCGTGTGACTCGTGTGAGCCATGTCTTTAGCTGTCACAACTGGATGACTAGGGTGGTCTAGATTTTAACTCCCGTCGTAAGCGGTTACCAAAAGGATAAGTATGAAATGAAACGAATATAATTGTAGGTAATACAACTTTATTTTATAAAAACAGTTGTCACAGAAAAAGGTGTTACCTACTCGTATTTAGTGTTAAAATTGCTCTCACAATTAAATATACTATCTTATCGATTGTCCAGACAACGTAGATCGGTAAATAACTGTGAAAGACTAATTTAAACATTGATTCTACCACAACAAACATATTCCATTGTACCATAAATAAACTTAACTGAATGGTAACCTTCTGTTATTATATCTTCTGAGAAACTTCGGAAGAATCTTAAAAAACTGCCACCCATATAATATCAGATTAAGAAACTTCGTGGTTATGGTGCTATTACATTGGTCAGTTCACCAAAGTGAAAGTTAGTCTCAAATAACGTGTTTTGTGTTTACTGCTACGGCGGCCAATACTTGTCCAGTCGCAAGCGGCGCACTGAACAGTGTCATCGCACCATTTTAATTTATTTTTAAATAACAAACATCCCCATAAAATAATATCTTAATAATGTGCAACAACGATTTGTTTCATGAACCTTCACGCTATAAAGTAATAAATGCGAAAATCCGTCAATAAAAAAAAAACAGTAAGAAACTGCAGTCCTTGTCAAGATAAGTAAGTAGATTTAAATTGTAGTCAAAAGTTACTTTCTTAGATTTATTAACTCATAGAGAATGTTTGTGAATTTAGTTGTACAATCTTTTTACAAGCATTCGTTTTCCAAAGTGCCACAAAAGTTAGACAGACAGTGAATTGATATAGTTTAATTCGTTATCAATAACGCAAGAACAGCTAGCTTATTACGTAACTCGCTCGCAATCGCCATCGTGTTCATTTTGACAGTTCTTGTATGAATGTGACAGCTAGCTGATTCCGATGCCAATTGTCAGCCCTTATATGAACTGTCAAAACGAACACGATTATGATCGCGAGCAAGTTACGTTATAAGCCTGCAGTTTATAAATTAAATAAAATTGATCGTAATACTTAACCTTATCGCTAAGAAACAAATAATTGGATGAGCAAATATAAATCGCCCGCTACACCTCCACTGGTAAATGATTTTAAACTAATTGTTATTATTTTATAAACGTGACAGGCTGAATGGACTGACAAAATACTTGAAAATACATCGATAACTTGAACTGTTACTTGTTACTGTACTTACTGTTAAGCCCGTCTTCATATTGCAATACAATACAATACAAATACTCTTTATTGAACACCACAAATCAGTACAAAACAATACAGAAACAAAGAACAAAGTATACAATAGGCGGTCTTATCGCTTAATAGCGAATAATACCTACCTACCAATATTACCTACGTAATGTAGACCGAATTGTTAGTGTCACCTGTCACACGTATGAAATAGGAACCTAAGTGCATTATTATGCCTTCCAGAGTTAGGAAACATTCAAGTATTCACTTAGTTTACCTGATAAGCGCAGGATGTATCTGTAGTTCGAGAATTTTACTAATTGAAGTGCTATAACCAGTTCTCAATGAGGGGGGCAACATATCGTTCTAAAAACAAAAAATACCGTTATTCCAGTGATCCCAATAATAAACTTACGCTATCATATGTGAATATTACGTGCCTTATGGTATCCCCATATACCCGCGCACGCGCACTCTATTACTTTAGAATCATGTAATTTCTATTACTATACATACATATCAGTAAATACTTATATATAACAACAAAGTCGCAACTTCCAACAAAAACAAGGTGTTAGGAGGAAAAAACAGTCCTTTTGAAAAATTCAAACGTGCTAACAAATCAAGATTATTATTTCACGAATGGAGACAGAGGTAACGCATACGTAGAGTAGACTGATAGTTTAAAAATAATGTTTTGATTAAAAGAGTAAAACAATTTTTATATGTATACTTAGGCAGCATGGTTACAGATTTCATTAATTATCTTAGACTAGACTTTTCTTCGCAGATAATTAAAACAATCACTCTGTACAATGTTTGTGGGCCAAAACACTGTCTCCACTATAAGGACGATATCTCTTGGAATGGATGTTAAAGCCTGAAAACGATTTACACCATTTGTTAAGATTGTGCCGAACCTACAAGGCGGCTGCAGATGACGGCTGGACTTGTGTTAAAAATAATTACGATGATTTTTTTTTTGACGACGCGGTTGGCCTAGTTGGTAGTGACCCTGCCTGCGAAGCAAGCGTCCCGGGTTCGAATCCTGGTAAGGGCATATATTTGTGTGATGAGCACGAATATTTGTTCCTGAGTTATGGAAGTTTCTATGTATATTAAGTATGTATTTCTCTATATAAGTATGTATATCGTTGTCTAGTACCCGTAACACAAGCCTTACTAGCGCTTACTTTGGGACTAGGTCAATTTGTGTGAATTGTTCCCAAATATTTATTTATTTATTTTATTTATTATTTAATACAGTAAGTCATTCATCTGTGACTACAGTTATGCATACATTTCATTTTGAAATAATTATAAATTAAATTAAGTGAGCGTCTACTGCTAACTCTGCAATAGGTAACGGCTTGACTGTTAAGTGGATTTACAAAGTCATTATATGTATAAAAAGCAGGTAATTATTTTTAACACAAATATATTTTAATGTCCTCATGAAACTTAAATCCAGCCGGCGTAGGCGTCAGGTTGTATGCTCGGTACCTTCTTAAATACTTTTTCAACACAAATATGGACCAAAACGGTTTCGCAGGCTTTACCGATAAATAGAACTCTTAAACTAAACGTTAAATTGCGCTAACTATTTTACAAATTATCCCTATCGACAAACTAAATTCGAACGGGGTAGCCAGTACCAGTTGTAAACTTCCCTCACACTTCCCACACCCTTTATTGGGTACTGTTAATTTTTTCGGCATTATCTGCAAACCAGTCCTGGGTTCTCTTGTCAGGCTTGTAGTAGAGTATTGTGGCTCTCGCATTGGTTTGTATAGCCACAGATGGCGTCGTCTCCCACACGATACGCCACAATTCGTCTGTAATAAACGCAAAGGCCTAACTTAACTTTTTCTTTCATTTTCCCCACACTGCGATCAAAAGGGTATTAAAAGGGTACAACTGAGAGTAGGCTCACAAGGCATTGTTGCAAATGCCCAGCTAGTAAAAAAATAGCATGTCAGCTATAGAGCGACCGCTTAAATGAGTCCTTTTTTCTAAGAAAATTGCAAATTAACAGAATTGTTATAAACTTCACCTAACCTAACCTAAACCAATCTATCTATATATTTAGGTTAGCATAAGTAAATAAAAAAGCCGTGGTAGCCTAGTGGTTTGACCTGTGGCCTCTCAAGCAGAAGGTCGTGGGTTCGAATCTCGGGCTCGCACCTCTGAGTTTTTCGGAATTTATGTGCGATATCTCATTTGAAATTTATCATGAGCTTTTCGGTGAAGGAAAACATCGTGAGGAAACCTGCACACAACTGCGAAGCAATTCAATGGTGTGTGTGAAGTTCCCAATCCGCACTGGGCCTGCGTGGGAACTATATAGCCCAAGCCCTCTCATTCTGAGAGGAGGCCTGTGCCCAGCAGTGGGACGTATATAGGCTGGAGAGAGAAGTTTATAATTTAGGTATTTTGAACCATTAGCTATTTTAACTTTATGTATTTTAATACGTACCCCTCTCTCCTCCCTCTGTGCCGCGCGGGCGGACTCATATAAGCGGTCGATCTATACAAAAGTTAGTGGTATTCACTAGCGAGCTGTAAATGTAACTGCAGATACTCTAAGGGCCTGTTTCACCACAACTTAACTGTCAGTTATCTATGATTCCGTCTCTATTTATTACTACGAAACAGACAGAGACGTCATCATAGATAACTAACTGACAGTTAAGGAGTGGTGAGACAGGCCCTAGCTACTGAACCCAAGACTCGCGGCTGTCCGGGTCGTAAATCATTATTGCGCCGCCCGCTAATAGACGTGCACGCACAAAACTGTACTGTCGATAAAATGGGAGTGAGTCATCGCTGCACAAATGTGTAGAAATAATCTTATTAAACTATCTATGTCTAATAATAAATGTCGGCGACGACGATAGTGACACCGGCTGCCTCGAGTCTGCGTTTAGTATTATTATATGTACTTTGATCGCGTTCACCTGCCACTCAGAGCCTCTAGTGTAAGTTTTCGCATATAAAAACGTCTCGAACGCGTTCACGTAAACGTCTCAATTACTATGGAATAATTGGCAGCGCCACTTGCGGATCGAAACGGCAACAAACTGTTCCCATAGTATTTGACATTTTAACGCAAACGCGTTCGAGACGTATTTTGTGACCGAAAACTTACACTAAGCATACTGAACTCTCAACGAAGCACTTGGAACATTAAATGAAATTTTGATCCTTGCAGTATCTGTTAGAATACAGTTACACTTCGCTAATAAGATAACTGGCTCTACTTAGAAACCTTACAACTTTGTTTTCTAGAATATATGACATAAGTTATTTGATTGAACTATAAAATTTTAGCTAAAAAAAGATTAATTCTTCTAGGATATCTTGTATAAATTAAACATTCGGACTGTATAGTCGGCAGTGATCCTTTTAAATACATTCTGTTTTAAGTTTTAACTTGATAAATATACCCAAACCTTGAATACCCGCGAATCTGGTATAATAAATAGAATTGTGAACGACGTCGTATATAGAAACGTAGTACATATACCTAAGACAGTTTAGGCGAGTTTATCCCACAGACATGACTTCACCCAACTAACTTCTACTACTACTACTACTTCTACTTCTTCTTCTAAATTTAGGGTGCGACCAAACCGCCGCGTATACGCAGTGACGTGTCGTATGCGTCACGTTTTCTCACCGTTTCTTCATACATTTTGTTGAGATTCCGTAACGTCACCGTTTTTTAAGCGGCGGTGTGGTCGCTCCCTTAAAGGTGATATCAGACGGATAATTTTTTGTTCATTTTCTTATTTCATTTTGCATCTTTCACTCAAAGTGACACGTCTGAACGCAAAGCGAAAGAAAAGTGCCGAATGAATGAAAGAAAAATGAGGCATTCACTCGAGTGAACCGTCTGATATCACCTTAACACACTACGTAAGGCCGATAACCTGCTTTATCATCGCAATGCCCACAACGCCAGGGTGATACCGACCAACCGGCCTGTGTAACACTATACCCAGTAAGTAACCTGCAAACGACGCGTCGCATATTCGCTCCCAGTTCCAACAAGCTTATTTATTTTTACAAGCTAATCTGCCGGGAGAGAGTTCTCTGTCTCATACCGTTGATAACATTAGGTTGACTTGAAATTTGGTACTTACATACGTAGAATACAAGTTTTGTTATGAAACAAAAAAAAAATACTGTTTCAGAAATAAAACGGGGCGCGGATTCAGAATGTATAAAGTTTAAAATGTATAATGGGTTAAAATGCATAATGGTTCAAAATATATAAAGCCATTTTCTGTGAAACTACCAGCTAGATGTACTTTTTTGATAGCGTAATCTATAGATAGGTTTAGGTTAGGTTAGGTTTATTTTATAACAATTCTATTAATTTGCAATTTTCTCAGAGAAAATTGCATTATATATTTAGAACCATTTTGTATTTTAACCCATTATACATTTTAAACTTTATGTATTTTAATAAGTACCCATAAAACGGTTAATAACTAACGATAATTATGTGAAACACATTCAGAACTTCATTTTTATGCGACATAACATACACCCGTCAAGTGCCACATTTTTTATCAACATCATCGCTTTTCTGTCTCAGCTATACAGTCAACACTTACCGTGCCGCCTCACTTCCACGCGTTCTTGAGTGTTTTGCGGGACGCGAAGTATTTGGTGCTGTACGAGGCGACTATGAGGGCGGCTAGCACTATAGTGATCAGGTAGTAGTCGAAGTCGTCCTTGAGGAGATCAAACGTTTTCGATGGAGCTACTCGCGTGTAGAATAGATCTGGAACAATATTTGTAAATAACGTTTCACAGCGTTTATGGATATAACTCGTACAAAATTTAAGTAAATTGTGACTTCAGTCAAGCGACGCTTACGCTTTACTCGAACGGTACATCTCACATAATTATCTCAGCTGAATATCCTACTAAACGCTCTATAGGCTTCTGCTAACTTAGCAATCGTTTGTCCTTATTTGTGAATGGTAAACGTCAGAGTGACAGATAAGGACAAACGATTGCCAAGTTATCAGAAGGGGTGCGCGTCGGATTACCTACACGTGGGATCAAGAGCTGCGATTCGTTTTTGGATCCGTCCGGGGGGAAGAGCAGTGCTTAGTCCGGTGCACCTTGGGCAACGGCTAATGTTTTCCTGGCAGTTTCTGAGGGATATCATTGACCGTTGGCTAAGAGCCGGACGTTGCCGACATTTTGTCACAAGATTTTTTAATATATATATTTTTAACTTGACATTGGCGAAGTTGTCACTATAACGACTCGATACGCCACAAATAAAAAGAAGAGAGTTGTCATAAGCAACTTATTGTTCCAAGCGGAATTAGACTGCAATTGTATAAAAAGAATTGTTATTTTATGGCCATTGAGATTTATAACGCCTTACCAATGTCGTGGACTACATTGCCAGGGAAACAATTTTACTCAAAATTAAGACATTTCCTCACCGAAGAGGCTTTTTATTCGCTCAAAGAATTTTTTTTGCATGTTAAGAATTTAAAATAGTTGCATAAGGTATGGTATTGTGGTGGGTAATGTAATTTTAATGACTTTGTTTTGTTTTATTTAATATTGTGACATTTATCCATCAATTAATTGAATGTATGTTTTTACTGGCTTTTGCCCGCGACTTTGTCTGCAGGAAATTTATGTTATTATTATTATTGATTATTGTACTATTTATTAGATGTTTTTTTAATTATTTTAGATGTGAAAAAAGTGATAGAACATGAATATTGTAGCGGAATAATAGTATAATTATATTGTATGCCTACAAAGGTGAAACAATGAACTATTGTATGATAACAACATCTTGTAATTACATTGATTTCAAGCAATAAATGAATCTGAAATGAAATGAATGAATGAAATGAAGAATTTAGCATAAGCCTACAGAGCGTTTATGAATAAGGTGGTAAGCGGTACCCAGGCCGGTGGCTAGCACGAGGCAGGTGCTCTCGAGGCCGGCGGCCTCGGTGTGCAGCGCGGCGGGGCGCAGCAGCGTGCGGTTGTAGTTGAGCACGGCCTCGGCCGGCAGCGGCAGCTCGGGCGCGTACGGGATGATGCCCTCCTCGCGCTGCTCCGGCGTCGGGGACGGCGAGCGCCGCGGCTCCAGGAACGCCCACGGGAGCTCCACTATGGCCCCCGTCGTCAGCGCCACTGGGGAACGAATCATAATAAAAATTATTTTTTTATTTATTTTATTTATATATATCTACCCTTACAACAATTTTTACAGGAACTAAGACCATACCATAATGTAACTATTTGCACTCCATATAACGGAGCTTACACGTCTACATCCATTCGCTTATATTAATTAATTAACAGTGCTGACTTTGTGAATTCATTCATAGAACACGAATACAAGTCAAAAGCTAGCCTTACATCTGCCTGCCGGCGGACACATTTGTGACCGTGCTCTTTGATCCTTCTCGGCAGGGAGCAAGCCTTACTTGTCAGAATGAGATGACAAAAAAATTAAAAACCTTTTTTCTCTTTAACTTCTCAACAATGTCGAAGAACTCGTTTAATAGACGGTCTCGCTCGCGCTCGGCCTGCTGCCACTACTCGCCGTGTACTCACGCAGCACGTGCTTGTCGGTGAGCGAGCGCTCGGTGTGCGTGGCGGCGGCGGCGGCGGGCGCGGCGGGCAGCACGAACGCCTGCCGCTCCACCACAGGCGCGCCCGCCGCCCGCAGCTTATAGCTGCCGGTCTCGCTCGCGCTCGGCCTGCTGCCACTACTCGCCGTGTACTCACGCAGCACGTGCTTGTCGGTGAGCGAGCGCTCGGTGTGCGTGGCGGCGGCGGCGGCGGGCGCGGCGGGCAGCACGAACGCCTGCCGCTCCACCACAGGCGCGCCCGCCGCCCGCAGCTTATAGCTGCCGGTCTCGCTCGCGCTCGGCCTGCTGCCACTACTCGCCGTGTACTCACGCAGCACGTGCTTGTCGGTGAGCGAGCGCTCGGTGTGCGTGGCGGCGGCGGCGGCGGGCGCGGCGGGCAGCACGAACGCCTGCCGCTCCACCACAGGCGCGCCCGCCGCCCGCAGCTTATAGCTGCCGGTCTCGCTCGCGCTCGGCCTGCTGCCACTACTCGCCGTGTACTCACGCAGCACGTGCTTGTCGGTGAGCGAGCGCTCGGTGTGCGTGGCGGCGGCGGCGGCGGGCGCGGCGGGCAGCACGAACGCCTGCCGCTCCACCACAGGCGCGCCCGCCGCCCGCAGCTTATAGCTGCCGGTCTCGCTCGCGCTCGGCCTGCTGCCACTACTCGCCGTGTACTCACGCAGCACGTGCTTGTCGGTGAGCGAGCGCTCGGTGTGCGTGGCGGCGGCGGCGGCGGGCGCGGCGGGCAGCACGAACGCCTGCCGCTCCACCACAGGCGCGCCCGCCGCCCGCAGCTTATAGCTGCCGGTCTCGCTCGCGCTCGGCCTGCTGCCACTACTCGCCGTGTACTCACGCAGCACGTGCTTGTCGGTGAGCGAGCGCTCGGTGTGCGTGGCGGCGGCGGCGGCGGGCGCGGCGGGCAGCACGAACGCCTGCCGCTCCACCACAGGCGCGCCCGCCGCCCGCAGCTTATAGCTGCCGGTCTCGCTCGCGCTCGGCCTGCTGCCACTACTCGCCGTGTACTCACGCAGCACGTGCTTGTCGGTGAGCGAGCGCTCGGTGTGCGTGGCGGCGGCGGCGGCGGGCGCGGCGGGCAGCACGAACGCCTGCCGCTCCACCACAGGCGCGCCCGCCGCCCGCAGCTTATAGCTGCCGGTCTCGCTCGCGCTCGGCCTGCTGCCACTACTCGCCGTGTACTCACGCAGCACGTGCTTGTCGGTGAGCGAGCGCTCGGTGTGCGTGGCGGCGGCGGCGGCGGGCGCGGCGGGCAGCACGAACGCCTGCCGCTCCACCACAGGCGCGCCCGCCGACCGCAGCGAGCTGAACGCCGCGCCCGCCGACACCCAGCGCTGCCGGCCCTCGTACAGCTCCATGCTCGCTAAGATACAACAGACATGACAGTTGAGACAACACCATACCAATATTCCTTGATTTCCTAAGCCTATAGAGCGTTTATGAATAAGGGAGTAACTCGTTATGTTGGCAGCGTGGGTACTCACCGAGCTCGTACCGGCGCTGGCGCTCGCTGTAGTAGATGTAGGCCACGAAGTTGTCGGCGTGCACGGCCAGCGGCGCGGCGCGCGCGCGGCGGTGCGCCTGCGCAGCCACCACCGCGCCCGAGCACGCGTCCACCAGCGTCGCCGTCACCACGTCTGAGGGGTGTCATTTTTTTTTCATCACACTTGCTCGTAAAGGGTATTATAACCACGCGTGCTTATAGAGCGGTAGTAGCAGATTTACCTCCCCCGGGAATTTCAAATATTTTAGTCCCGAGGGAATTATTTTTGTATATATTTTCAGAATTCCCTTGGGAGGAAAAGTTTAGTTTTAAAATTACGAACTCATTGTACGCATTTCAGACTAAGGGAGTTTCAAATCAGCCAGGTTTATTTAATATCTTCAGAAAAAACTACGAACCAATTTTATAAAACTTTCAATTAGACATTACTGTTTACGATCCAAGATGGCGGACGGACGACACTTTGACACTACAAATATTGATGGCGGGTGTCATTTTCGAGTACTTCGGTGACTCTGAGCCCGATTTTGGCATAATATTTTTGGATCCAAGATGGCGAATGTCATGTTGACACTATTGACACTAAAATGTTGATGGGTGTCGTTTTCGAGTAATTTGGTGATTCTGAGACCGATTTTGGTATAATTTTTGAATCCAAAATGGCGGATGACATTTTGACACTAAAATGTTGATGGGTGTCGTCTTCGTGTAATTTGATGATTCTGAGACCGATTTTGGCATAATTTTTTGGATCAAAGATGGCGGATGACAATTTGACACTAAAATGTTGATGGATTTCGTTTTCGAGTAATTTGGTGATCCAGAGACCGATTTTGGCATAATTTTTAGGATCAAAGATGGCGGATGACATTTTGACACTATTGACACTAAAATGTAGATGGGTGTCGTTTTCTAGTATTTTGGTAATTCTGAGACCGATTTTGGCATAATTCTTTGAACCAAAGACGGCGGATGACATGTTGACACTATTGACACTAAAATGTTGATGGGTGTCGTTTTCGAGTAATTTGGTGATTCTGAGACCGTTTTTGGGCATAATTTTTTGGATCCAAGATAGCAGACGATATTTTCACACTATTGGTACAAAAATGTTGATGAGTGTCGTTTTCGGATAGTTTTGTGGTTCTGATTCTGAGCTTATTTTTGATTATTTTTTATTTTCTTGCAAATGTGATGAAAAACATTGTGTGTGTCACGGACAGTAAGGGGAATACAAACTCCTCATTCTAATAGACACTCGTTATCAATCCCCTTCTTACCGCTCTCGGTGCACAATGTACTATAATGCATGTGCCCTGTTAGAGTCGATCAATTGTTATTAATATTATGCCAGGCCCATCAGCCCTGCAGTCTCACCCTTGTGCAGCGGGTCGGGCCCCTCGCTGACGAACAGCACGAGGTTGGGGTTGGTGTACTTGTAGAGCACGCTGCGGTCGCCGAGCACCTTGCCGGGCGAGTGCACGCGCTCGTCGCGCCGCTTGCCCGCGACCGCCACTATGCGGTGCCCCGCGTGCGCGGACCCGCCCAGGTTCAGGGACCACGTCTTCTCCGCTACCACAGACTGCGAGGAACGGTTTATGGGAAGCTACAGTTTTTATTTTAAGGTCTTATCATTCTTAACTGTCCTATTTGGTAAAAATTGTAACCTCAAAACGTCTCATTTTTGTTATTTTTTAAACTATTTCATCTAATATTATAAATGCGAAAGTATGGATGGATGTTTGTTTGTTACTCAATCACGCCAGAACGGCCCAACGAATCTATGAAGTTAGGCACATAGATAGAGAAAGGTCTGGAATAGCACATAGGCTACTTTTTATCCCGGAAATCCCGCGGGATAGCGATAAACGAATTCATTGCAGAAGAAGTCGCAGGCAACAGCTAGTTGTACATAAAGGAACTGGAGATAAAATATCATCAAAATTGTTTACAAAATACTGCCTCAGGTTTATTTGATAACATAATACAATTTATTCTTTACAAAAATTTGCACATTGAGGTTAGAATTTTGTTTACCAAATAGGAATTAAGAATGAAAAGACCTTACAATACCGGAGTTTGAAGTCAATGGCGATAATATTTACGAGTGTGGTCAAGTAAGTTATGAGCCATAAAAGTTGTCATAACTTATGACCAGACCAGAGAGCGGAATTTTCTTAGGAAAAATCAAAGGTCAATAATCAAACAGTCATGACAAAGAAGTCAAATATTATAGTCCTGGAACACATAAAATACAAAAATGCATTGAATTAAGGGTGAGGGGTGATTAAATTGAAAAATAAAAAGCCAAAAAAGTAAAAAAATAAATCAAAGTCAAAAGTCAAGTACAATTAAAGTAATAAGAGAATAAATTTATCAATATCTGGAAAAGTCGATAGAATTTAACATTCTAGTGACTCACTCTAGTGACCTTTGATTTTTGCCATGAAAATTCCGCCCTCTGCTCATGACCACCTCCATCGGGCAGAAACAGATACGCAATTCAGAAAGTAATTAACCGCTTCGCATTACAAAACAAACAAAATCACAATTCAAATATTTTTAAGCAAGTTTTTATGAGAGTAAATCTGTATATATAAAACTGTTCCGTTACTAAGTGACTGACAGACAACGCACAGCCTAAACCACTGGACCTAGAAACTTGAAATTTGGCACACATATACCTTGAGTATCCCAGAGGAGCACTAAGAAGGGATTTTTCGAAATTCCCACGGGATATGGAATAAATGAGGCTTATATGTTTTTTAGTAAAACTGTACTAACTAGACTCTTCAAATTCAGCACACATGTAGATGATCGTAACACTAAAAAACTAATTTCAGGATTTTTTGATATTCCCACGGGATAAGGAAAAAATGGGATTTATATGATCGATTCTGAGTGACTGATTGACGACGCACAGCCTAAACCGCTGAACCTAGGAACTTTAAATTTGGCAGACGTATATCTTGAGTATCCCAAAAGAGCGCTAAGAAGGATTTTTTTTTAAATTCCCTCGGAATAGGGAATAAATGAGGCTCATATATTTCTCAGTAACAGTAATAACTAGACTCTTCAAATTCGGCACACATGTAGATGATTGTAACACTAAGAAACTAATTTCAGGATTTTTTGATATTCCTACGGCATAAGAAAAAAATTAAATTTATATGTTCCATTCAGAGTGACTGACAGACAACGCACAGCCTAAACCACTGGACCTAGGAACTTGAAATTTGGCAGACGTATATCTTGATTATCCCAACTCAAAGGAGCACTAAGAAGGGATTTTTTGAAAACCCCACGAGTTAGGAATTAAATGAGATTTATATATTTCTCAGTACATAACTGTTAACTAGACTCTTTAATTTTGGCACACCTGTAGATGATTATAGCACTAAAACATGTTCTCCGGGAAAATGCGAAATTCCCGCGGGACAGAATAAGTGCATTCAACTTCGGGGCTGTTCCTAAAAATCTAAATATAAAAGAAGAAACTGACTGACTGACATATCAACGCACAGCCTAAACCGCTGGTTCTAGAGATTCAAAATTATTACGAACATTATTATTACGAAAACAAAAATAGACTTACCTAATTTTGGAAATTTCCACGGAAACGGGAAAAAACGGGATTTATATATTCGATTTCGTGTGACCCTAACTACGTAACTATAATAACGAGACTCTTCAAATTTCGTACAAAAGTAGGTGATTACATAACTAAGAAAGTAATTTCCACGGGATAAGGAAAAAACGGGATTTATATACAGTTCTACAGGATCTGGTCGTAGAAAACTGAAATTGATACTACAAAAGGATTTCCCGAAATTCTGACGGAAACGAACGAGAAAAAACGGGATTTTTAATTATACTGGTCTTAGAAAGTTTAAATTTAGCATGTAGATTGCTTGATCAGTGTAGGGAAGCATTAAGATACAATTTCCCGACACGGGAAAACGGGACTATTCGTTTTACTGGTTGTGGAAAGCTGAAATTCGGCATTTAGGTTGCTTGATGAGTGTAGAGGAGCATTAAGAGACAATTTCTCGAAATTCCCACGAGAACGGGAAAAACGGGACTTTTCGTTTTACTGGTTGTAGAAAGCTGAAATTCGACACGTAAGTTGCTTGGGGAGTGTAGAGGAACATTAAGAGAGGACTTTTCAAAATTCTCACGGGAACGGGAAAAAACGGGATTTTTCGTTTTACTGATCGTAGAAAGCTGAAATTTGCCATGTAGGTTGCTTGAAGAGTGTAGGGAAGCTATAAGAGAGCATTTCCCGAAATTCTTACGGGAACGGGAAAAACGGGACTTTTCGTTTTACTGGTTGTAGAAAGCTAAAATTCGGCATGTAGATTGCTTGGAGTGTAGTGGAGCATTAAGAGAGGACCTTTCCAAAATTCCCACGGGAACGGGAAAAAACGTGACTTTTCGTTTTACAGGTCGTAGAAAGCTGAAATTTGGCAAGTGGGTTGCTTGGGGAGTGTAGGGTAGCATTAAGAGAGCATTTACCGAAATTCTTACGGGAACGGGAAAAAAACGGGATTGAAATAGGTACTACTGGTACCTAAAAGCGAGAGAAGCCGCAGGCAAAAGCTATTTGAAAATAAATGAAGTCTACGCGGACGAAGTCGCGGGCAAAAGCTAGTTAGTCTATATCACCTTTCCGTCATATTTGAGCGCGTAGCCTTGCACTGTAGCAGTGTTCCTGTCTGCAACGTAGATAAACATGTTCTCCACCAGAGGCGCCGCCGACAACGGGAATATCTGGACAAGGAACATAACATTTAAAGTTATTACTAAATACAACCGTGTGCGACAGAGACAATTGCTTTGTACACGCGAAAAATATACAAAGTTGCTAGCAACCCATCGCTATTCTGATTCCTTCTTAGGCTTGAAGCCTTTCCGGGGGGGGCGTCTTCGGCTCGAATCTTCGGGATACCACAACGCCTTCTTAAACAGGGCCAGAGAGCAATGCCCGGGTGGTTTTAAGAAAGAGGCCGGGGGCGAGAGTCCCACATAACCGCTCCGGGCCTCCTCGGGCTTGAGGGTACTCGTAAAAAGTTACCATTCAGTCAAAGAAAAAGGGGCTTGTTTTAGTTTTCCCCGTAAGAGGCGAAGACGTGATTCATGCTCATATGTACGCTTGGAAAGGCCTTGCTCTGGTTATACCTGTACGCTCTCTGTGCCGTCCAGCAGCAGCAAGGCGTGCAGCTTGTGCGGGTCGGCGCGGGGCAGCGCGGCGGCCTGCAGCAGGCGCGCGTCCAGCGGCAGCACGCGCTCGCCGACCAGCGTGCCGCGGATCGGATTCAGGCTTATTATGAGCCCGTTGCCGTTGTCCTGTCATGTATATTAATGTTATTTCAAGTACTACGGAAGACCTTCCTCAGGAGCAAAACACCCGTCTTCCACACAGTCAAGCAAAGACCGGAATCCGGTTAATTTTTGAAACCGTTACCGTTCGCGGTTACCGGTTAAAGAACCGTTCAATTGAGATACCGGTTTGTGCGCTTTTCGTTCCGTCATTCGTTTTTGGGAAACGAAATTAACCGGTTAAATTGAAAATAACGAAACAAAAGCAAGATATGTATTGCTGCTTTTACACTACTAGAGCGTCTGGCGTATGTCAGCGGCAGCTGGGTTTCGGTATAATTTCGCTAACGCGAACGTTCAAATTTCGTTCTCTACTTAAATAACGGTAAGCAAGACCATTAAGATTTTTTTTATCCGTTCCATTAACCGGTTTATTATCGAACGAAATAAAATAACGATATTAACAGGTATATCAATAACGGTTCCTGTCGCTGCAGTCAAGTGGACGCTAAGGTGATTGTACTCACGGCCTGCTTGGCGACGATGGTGAGGTATGCGTCGTGCGGCGGATGGCGCGCGGGCCGGCGCAGGAACATCAGCGCGCCCTCCGCGTCCAGCCGCGGCTCGTAGCGCTGCCAGAGCAAGGCGCCCGACAGGTTGTCCATGCCGAATATCTGTACACACCACGCAAGTTATAACTAGCCAGCATACAATTATTTACGCTTTTATACTCCTAATTTAAAAAGTTACCAAAGATTATTATTATTATTATCATAGCCTTTTTATTCCGAATTCGCTACAATTTCAGTAAGTACATGTTGTTCTTGTTGTCGCGTAATTCGGCGTGCCTCATGGCATAGGCCTCCTCCGTGTATTGGAGGGTTTGGGCTATAGTTCCCACGCGCGCCCAGTGCGGATTGGGAACTTAACACACACCAATGAATTTCTTCGCAGATGTGTACAGGTTTCCTCACGATGTTTTCCTTCACCGAAAAGCTCATGGCAAATTACAAATGTAATTTTCGCACATAAATTCCGAAAAACTCAGAGGTGCGAGCCCGGGATTTGAACCCACGACGCTCTGCTTGAGAGGCCACAGGTCAAACCACTAGGCTACCTCGGCTTAGCTTAGATAGCCGAATGTTAATAACAGAAACGTTATTGTCATTGTGACGTTCCAGATCTAACCAATAGCTAGCCATAACATGTACGGATTTGTCCGTCGGATCTGCCTGACAGACGTGTCTGGCGGATGTCTGGCGGACACATCCGTCAATGTGTGGCGAGAAATAAACACAGATTTGTCCCCCGGGTATCTGGTTGGTTTTGAGCACGGTCACAAAATATTATTGAACTAGCTGTCGCCAGCGACTTCGTTTGCAAAGAATTCGGTTATCGCTATCCCGCGGGAACTACGCAATTTTCCGGGACAAAAAGTAGCCTATGTGCTATTCCAGACTTTTTTCTATGTGCCAAATTTCATCCAGATCTGTTGGGCCGTTCTGGCGTGATTGAGTAACAAACAAACAAACATCCATCCATCCATCCATCCATACTTTCGCATTTATAATATTAGTTAGATGATTCAAAATAATATCATGTGCAGCGTGCAGTGTGCACAGCCGGCACGGCTAGCTCACCTTGCCGGCGTCAGTGGCGAGTACGATGATCTTGTGCAGGTTGAAGTAGTCCCGCACGAACGGCGACCCTCTGTTACCCATGATTTTACTACAGTATGTCCTAGCAGAGCTCCTTTTCATGGGTATTTTTATTTTACCCTTCGGGCAACTAAGGGTACCTAACTAACCTAACCTACCCATTATTGTATCAAAATATTATTGAATAATTCAAAATAATGGCAACATTTTTCAGAGTACAATTTAATAGGACCACGGGCAATACATTGCGGCGACTGGTCAGTGTTGGCGCCCCACTCGCCGCCCTGCAGCGTCTGCAATATCATGTGCAGTGTGCACGGCTGGCATGGCTGGCTCACCTTGCCGGCGTCAGTGACGAGCACGATGATCTTGTGCAGGTTGAAGTAGTCCCGCACGAGCGGCGACTGGTCGGCGTCGGCGCTCCGCTCGCCGCCCTGCAGCGTCTGCAGCAGCGTGTGTAACTGCTGGAATTGTGTGTGCAGCCGACGAGAGAACGCGCCCCAGATTGAACCTGCACCAAAGTCAAATTATTTAATGCGTGAGGTAATTTTGGGTAATTTGGGACTTGTTTGTTCCCAAATATATTTTTTTAAGCTTTCGTTAATAATACCGGCAAATAAAAATACGAAAAAAAAGAAAAAAATCCCGGGATCCATTCGGCATACGAGGGTATCTTCATTTACAAATTCGTTAACAGCGGCATCTAGCGAGATCTTATCAAACCAAAGAAGTTTAAAGTTGATTTTTTGTCACTGAACGGATAGATGCACTTCATAGCATTATTTTACTGAACTGTCCGTGCTCGCTGCTCGCTGTACATATCTATTCGAACATTATACAGAGTGAAATTTACTGAGTCTACCTTTAAATCAGTCCATGTAATGGAATAAAATCAAGCGTTTTTTAGCTAACCATACTCGTTGACTCTTGCTTAATGATTAACAATAAATATATGATTGATTGATTAAGGGCTAAAAGCAAGAACTAAAGGAAATAACAAACATCCAAGTTTTAAGCCCAGTTTAGGCTTGCAAGAAAAATCCTACAAGTTTCATTACATTGCCAGGCCGTGCTGCAAACGGGTTAGAAGTTGTCGACCCAGTGCCGCAATGTATTGCGACTTGCTGGATTCTTGTTGCAGGCACAAACTGGACTTATAAGGGTATGTACTTATGACCAGACTTGTTCTAAAGCAGGTCGACGTTAGTTACTACGACGACAGTAAAATTAGAACTATCTCGTTCAATGGAGATGTTGTCATCGTCACACTTTTTAAAGCAACATTCATACCCTAAAGTACTGCTTACAACATACTATCTTAACCATTACATTCAGTTTTCTTTCCCTCGTCCATTGAAATTAACGGTGTATTTGAGCAGAGGACTGTGGAATCAAACCCGAGTTCGTACCTCTAAGTTTTCGGACTTTTACAGCGCTCGCAAGGTAGGATAGTATGTGGTAACTGGTACTCTTGTGGTATGAAACTCTGTTATTTGTTACTCAATGTACACACTCACGCAGGGCTACTAATACTTACTATACATCTTGGCAGCTAGAAAACAAAGATTCCCAATAAGTCAACTATCAATTAACAATTATATTTACTATAAGAATAAGTATTATAATCAGTGGAGTAGAGACCATTCGGAAAACTACGTCGTTACATTTCATTTAGTTTGAGCAAATCAATTTGAATCTTACTGTCATTCATTTGAGTGTGATCACAAAATAGTGGTGTTAAAAATGTTAAACCCACCTTCCTTCTGGTCGAACTCGGACTCGATGGCGGCGTCAAGTTCCGACACCGGAAGGTCCACGAATTGAACAGCCACCACGTTAGCAAGCGCCTCCTCGCGAGTCCATAACACGCGACCTGGCAACACAACACAATCCAGTCTTCATCTTCCGTTTCTATTCTACTCAATCCGCACTGGGCCCACGTGGAAACAATCCTTGGCGTTTGTGAACTACTCAATCCGCACTGGGCCCATGTGGAAACAACCACTGGCGTTTGTGAACTACTCAACCCACACCGGGCCCATGTGGAAACAAGCCTTGGCGTTTGTGAACTACTCAATCCGCACTGGGCCCATGTGGAAACAATCACTGGCGTTTGTGAACTACTCAACCCACACCGGGCCCATGTGGAAACAATCACTGGCGTTTGTGAACTACTCAACCCACACCGGGCCCATGTGGAAACAATCACTGGCGTTTGTGAACTACTCAACCCACACCGGGCCCATGTGGATACAATCACTGGCGTTTGTGAACTACTCAACCCACACCGGGCCCATGTGGAAACAATCACTGGCGTTTGTGAACTACTCAACCCACACCGGGCCCATGTGGAAACAATCACTGGCGTTTGTGAACTACTCAACCCACACCGGGCCCATGTGGAAACAATCACTGGCGTTTGTGAACTACTCAACCCACACCGGGCCCATGTGGAAACAATCACTGGCGTTTGTGAACTACTCAACCCACACCGGGCCCATGTGGAAACAACCACTGGCGTTTGTGAACTACTCAATCCGCACTGGGACCACGTGGAATTAAAATCCCTAACGTTTGTTATATACTCAATGCATACTGCATCCAAGTGGTATTTTGTGTGTGTGTGTGTGTACCAACCTCCTTGCTGCACGAGCCGCACGGAGTCGTCCGCGGCGGTGACGAGCACGCGGCAGGCCAGCTGGTCGCGGGCGCCGCGCGCGCACAGCGCCGCCGCCAGCGCGGGCTCGGGCGCCGGCTCGCCCTGCGTCCAGCCCAGCTCGCCCACGCCCGCGCCCGACAACGAGTGGGCCACCATTGAGAAGCCCTGCCGAGCGATACTTACTATAATATACGCAGCACCACAAACATTGGCCCAGTATTTTTAATACATACATATTATGAGGGAATATTTCGCTGCTGAGTATATTTATCTTGTACAATAACCACACAATGTGGCATCAAACGGAAGAATCAAAAAGTTTTTATAAAAAAAAAACAGGATTTGTGACTCATATAAAACTACCAAACAATATCAACATCTAAACCTAAATATAGTGGAATGCAATATGTAATCAAGTAAGTTGAAATTAAGAAATTAATTAATAAATTACCTTCACTTTATCGTCCCAAGCTTGCAGCACCAATGGTCCATTTGGCCCATCCACGACGGCCACACTTGCCGATGGGTGCACAAGTGCCACATTCAACACATCAAAATCGCTATCCTTTATCAGAACTATCTTTGCATCTTCAAGCACAAAGCCAGGCCTCACACTGTTCCCATCCAAGGGTCTGATTGAGCCATCAGTGTTGTCTATGTTAATATATTTGGATAGAGGCTTGCTTATTATTTGTACTGCTTGGGAAGTGACATCAAGGGAGATGAGGAGTTGGCTGCCCATATTGCCGGATACACATGTGTAATAAGGAGCGGAGAGGACACAGCTGAAAAGATAGAAATGCATTATTAGTTTCCGTACTAAAAATTAGATTATATATTTTTTTTATTGTCCTCTTTTTCTAGCGAGCTACCTTATCGACATTTAACTAGATTTTAAGTAATTTTGAAGATGGCGTGTATGGCAATATATCCAGTGATAAGGCCATATAATCATTTATCATCTCTTCTTACAGAAGATCCTGAGGGGCTTGTCTTTTTAATCTTTTAAATGTGTGTCTTGGTTGGGTCCTCATCAAGTTTTTTGCCAATAAGTTAGGGTGTGATTTTATTCTCTCACAATAGGTAAATAGAGAGTCCTTGACTTCTTCTTTAACTTTTTTGATTTTTAGATCCCAGTGAAGTTGGTTATTAGTCATATAAAATGGTGCTCCAGTTATCATACGAAGAGTCTTGGATTGAAATCATTGCAGAATATTATATAGTATGCTTTTAGAAAAGATATAGTATGCTTTTACATTGTAGAAAGAAACTTTAATCCAAATTTCAGCTACGAAACTTGCCTGTTACAAAAATAAGGCTCTCAGAAATCAAAGAGTAAATTATTACGATTAATTGGGCAAATTGAATTGTTGACTAAGAAACAATACAAGTGCATTACTTACCCTTCGTTGCTCCAAAGAGCCGGTAGCCTGGACGAGGCTCCCCTATTCTGTCCGGTGAGCAGATTATACATGGTAACCTCAAGGTGCGATCCAAAGACAGGCAGCATGTGGACTAGCATGTTGTTCTGCACCCACCACTCGGAGAAGTCTGCATGCTCGTCGTTCTGTAGGGTGAGGGACCATTCCCAAAGAAGGACACCTGGAAAAAAGTTAATGTTATTACGTCAGTAATTACAAGATTAATGTGATCTTCTTCTTCTTCTTCTTTTTCAGGCCTTCTCTATCCAATGCTGGATGTAACCCTCTCCTAATCTCCTCCACTCCGTCCTATTCTCTGTCTTCCTGAGCCCGTACGGTCCGGCGTAACTTTTAATGTCATCAGACCATCTCATGTGGAGTCTGCCAACACTTCTTCTTGTGGTCCGTGGTCTCCACACCAGCACTCTATGGGCCCAGCGGTTGTCCACTCGGCGTGCCACATGCCCTGCCCAGTTCCATTTTAGTCTTGCAATGCGTCTCAAGACGTTGGTTACTTTGGTGCGTTTCCGGAATTAATGTGATATTTCATAAAATAATACTGGTTCTTGTCTCAAGGATCATGAGTAATGACTAATATGAATTATAATTGTATCCTAAGAATTGAAGCGAGCTTAAAGTTTTCAATGTCTGGGTGGATTTTTGATGTTGTAATTTGTGTGCTATACGTTTAGCATGGCACACAAATTACAATTACTTATTTTACTCAATAACAACCAATAAGGAGTCCGTCCATAAGGAGGTAGTCCTGGAGCAAGTCGGGGCAATGATATCTGTTAGGCAGCAGACTTAAGATACGTACCACTGTTGGAGTCCCATCCTCGCACAAGGTACGGGTTGGCTCCTGTCACTGTGACCACCTTCTCGCTGACGTGGAGTAGCTGGATGTTGCCCGTAGAGGCAGTCTCGAACACGTGACGCCATACCACTTGCCCTGCAGACAATGCCATTGACGAAACTATATAGACTACTTTTCACCGTTGTTTTTTTCTTTTTCTTTTTTTTTTACCTAAAAATTTTAACGAGGCTTGGTTGCCCCAATGGTGACTATGTCAGCCTCATGGGAAACCACAGGTACCTATTTCAAACTCTGCCTTGCCCAGAGTCCGAGGCTCTGGAGCCAAAGACGTGTCTTACAAATTTATACAATAGTACTGCGTCATCTGACAAAGGCCAACTCAGGATCACATTAACACCTCCATTATACAAAATCTATACCATCCAGATACCTCTTACGGATGTCTTTATTATGGTCACATTCCAACAGAAAATGAATAAGGTCCTCAGTTTTATTACAGTGAGCACACAAGGGTGATTGTATAACTCTCATTAAATACAAAAAACTATTTACTGGAATGTGACACACGAAATGCTAGCACGAGCAGATCCCTGGATAGGGCGGCACGATCAAACCAGGGAACCTTGAAGCCCTTGTTCTCAGTAAGTCATGTTTATTTTCCTACACTGAATAAGTTAGCAGATAGGCCATTATAAAAGGCAATTAATGTTTGAAAGATGTTCATGCATAATTCTTTTGTACCAGATGTCATACAAGTAGTTGATATCATTGAGCTTAATCAAACAATACCTCACATATTTGGCATTCAAAGTATTTTTATATCATTGAACCCTAATGCGGGAATTATACATCGCCTAATTAATTATGCTAAGCTTCATATAAACAAAATGTTAATCTTTGATCTGATAAGTGTGAATGACTATCTGATTTCTCATTTCATCATGACTTAGGTTTGTTAGCACTAGACAAGTCGCTGAACTTTTCACATCTATTACCGCGGGACATACAATTAACGCTATGTTATTTAATGTAACGCGGATACGTTCAATAAATACCAATTGAACTACAGACCTGTCTTTAAATTCAGAGCAGCAAGTACATTTTCCTCGGTAGCGACAATTATTTTCTTTGCCGTGGAAACAGTATCAAATTGTGAAAATTTTATCCTCCCCACATACGTTTGACGCCTGCAAACAACACAAAAATTAATAATTCACTTACTAGAGACCTAGGATGACATACAAATATTATAACCTAAAAGCGATAGTTACCAGTCGAATTTGCCTATCTGATCCTCGTAAATACATTCCGATAAATTTACTAGGCTTAAAAACACAATAAACCAGTTTATACTGTTCAAAGATCGCAATAAACCCAGAAAATTGGGTTTAAATCTGAATGACAGCACCCCCATTTTCGGCCCGATTGACTGAAAATCGATGTTGCTATGTACTTAACTTAATTACTACTGTCAAATAATCAATTGAAAAATTCAATTTCGAGTGACAAATATTATCACTCTCTGAGGAAGAATTCTAGTTTATTATTAGACTTACAAAAAAATCGCATCTGTTTGCTGCCTTAAATAATAAAAAATATCTCGTTTCTCGACGAAATAGACACGTAAACCAATAATTTAATCCTACCATGTCAAAATAATTTGGTCTAGCAACATTGTTTGAAACGTTTCAATTTACGTTAGATGTACATTATAGATCACGGATCTAATCTTTAACAATAATTTTATTTCTGATAATTAAAATGAATTACAATATTTAGCTAATGAAAAAGATCAGTAAACACCAATGTAAAATTCAAAAATTAATGCCACGTTATTTATTATGCTGTTGCTGCCCTGAATGTAAACTTCATTAAGCCAATACCTGACCATCATAACCGACTACAGCTTAAGAAAAAGAGTCATGACTACTTCATCCACGCAACCACGCATCACGGTATGTACGACTGTTATCCCCCAAACGCAATCTGAATAAAAATGCTAAATATTGTCTACCTACACCTAGGTGCTTAAGCAAACTTATAGTGAGGTCAGGGACCTTCTCCGGGGTCCTTCGCGTATAGTAGGCGGCAAATAAGTAAAACGTGGAGGGGATATGCGCAGTATGAAAACAACATCATTTTCTTACTGCGCATCGTTTTACTTATTTGCCGCCACCTGTAGTTATCGGACATGTGCCTATTTAAGTACCTCTATTTTATCTGTACCTAGTACTAGTACCTATAGAAATGTACTTAATTTACGTAAGTGTGCCAAGCTAATTATTTTTAAACGAACATCACATCATTAAGTACCGATATAATCATTAAATAATAGTTAAATATCGTTCAGAACGCACATATAGAAAGTTGAGCTTTCGCGAGATCATCCAGGTGCATGCAACCTATTAATTCAAATACCAACTTATTTCTTTTACCGGTCAAAATTAGAACTAACGTAACTTCATACTAAATTACAAATTTTACATTACAGTGGCGCCACGTTTAACGGCAAACCTGTTTTGGTAGTGGGGTGACAACACTACACCGAGTGAAGAACTGCATCCGTGGGACCGTAGGGTAACTACACGGCTATCGAGCGCAGGAAAACTGCATTGCGTCAAGAAAATAGGGTGGCCATGATGTAAACGTGTTTGTGTATACCGAATGTACAGGAGAACCACCGGCACCACGGCGATGATCGATAAATCACGCGAGAAGATACTCTATGCCTTTGTAATAGGGGTTTCAAGATGTGTAGTTAGTTGGTAATTTTATGTAGTATAGCTCGCTGACAAGGTTTTTAATGAGGCTTGCATGTGCACTTTAAAATATAGCAACTACGAAATGTTGTAGTGTTTTATTTAACACTTAGCATCTGCCCGCGAATTCGTCCGTGTAGAATTAGTAATTGACATGTTTATCGCTGTCTCGCGGGAACTATAAAATTTTCCGGGATAAAAGCTATCTTTTTTGCAAATTGCGGGTGGTAGAGCCTTGTGTAAGGTCCGTCCGGATCGCTACCACCATCTTACTCGCTAATCCTGCCGCTAAGCAGCAGTGCTTGCACTGCTGTGTTCCGGTGTGGAGAGTAAGACAGCCGGGGAAATTACGGGCACAAGAGGCATTTCATCTAAGTCCTCTAGGTTGGCAACGCATCTGCAATCCCTCCGGGGTTGCGGGTGTCTATGGCCAGTGGTGATCGCTTACCATCAGGTGACCCACTTGCTCGTTTGCCTTCTAATTCACTTAAAAAAAAAAAAAAAAAAATGATCCAAATCCGTCAGTCGTTTCAGCATAAAGAAGAAACACACTCACTCACATCCCCACAAACTTTCGCATTTATAATATTAGTAGGATAAGGAATTGACAGGTGTATTTATAGCAAACTGATCGCATTATTACCTAGACCACCTGTCATTTTACTAAAGCTAATTAGTGCTAATTAGGTACCAAAACGCTATTGAACAAAGTTGTAAATTAATGCAAATTTACATGTATAGTCAACGTCAAAATCGCTCATCGCTTTGTCGTATGCTTATTTATATTCCCATTTTTGCACGGAACCCTCGGTGCGTGAGTCCGACTCGCAGTTGGCTGGTTCTATACGGAAGTTCCCTTTATTCGCGATAAGTGGTTTCTTGTCACTGTTGGCATTGAATTAATACAACATTAAGCACTGTCAAGATTTTGGTCGTCTGACCTCAGCAAGTACCTACCTACGTGAGGTCAGCCTGAAGCAACCTATAATTATTGACGGCTTGTGAAGATACAAGACAGCAATATGGGTACGCAGTCAAAGACAAGTAAAAAAAAACAGAAAATATTGCTTAGAACTTACGGTAACGTGAATGAGACGAATGATAATAAAAAATTTAAAAACCGGCTTAGGGCGAGTCGGGCTCGCGTACCGAGGGTACCGTACGAATTCGGCGAGTGAATAGGTATAAAATCCAGTGTCAGCTGAACCCGCATCCTAAGCATTTTATATTGGTTACTTACATAGACAGACAGACAAAAAAATCAGCTTTTAGTATTTGTTATCATAGCTGCAACATCAGAAATGCATCATCTGTGAAAATTTCAACTGTCTAGCCTAACACGGTTCATGACATGCAGCCTGTATGCTTAGTGTAAGTTTTCGATCACAAAATAGGTACGTCTCGAACGCGTTTGCGTTAAAATGTCAAATACCTACTATGAGAACAATTTTTTGCCGTTTCGATCCGCTAGTGGCGCTGCCAATTTTTCCATAGTAATTGAGACGTTTACGTGAACGCGTTCGAGACGTTTTTATATGCGAAAACTTACTCTAGAGGCTCTGTGTCAGGCAGACAGACGAGCAGTGAGTATTATCGTTCCGTTTTTACCCTTTGAGTACGGAACCCGATAAATAAGTATCAAATAACTAAGCATTATTAGCGTCCCATAAAAAGTCTGGGATGCGCTTTACGATTATACAGCTCTATTATCACAGAATAGAAAAAGCGCAATAGAAAAAAATACAAAATGGCCGACCCTCTCTCGATAGTGCCGGTAACGCCCCTTTCGACACCCCCGCTCAGTTCGTCATTCGTCATCGTCTGCCATGAACTTTCTACGCCCTAATCTTTGGGATATGGGCGTCATTGTCAACATTCATCATTGTAAAAAAACAGCCCAAGTGTAGGCCTAGGTGAAGGTAGATAGGACTGGGGAAATGAGTAGGTACTAGTCAGGAATGGAATTTATCTTCGGAACGTTTTGTATCGATTAACAAATGCAGGCTCGGGCCGTGCATACAAAAAGTGACATTTGCTCGAAGTTAATTCTGTATTTCTTAAAGTTTCTTTTGCGCTTCTTGAAAGGGTACCCAGAGAGATTATACTAGCTAGCGGCTAATGATCTGATCAGTGAGTGATTAAACAAATCCCGGTAGGTAATCCTTCTCAGGCTTTCTGAACCCCTACTCGTTACTATAATTAGGTATACCTTGCTAATAGGGGGTAGCCATAAGTGTTATTATTATTACCTACCTTACCAATTTAGAGATTTTTTTTGGGAGGGGTGGCATAGACGGACATTCTGTGACCAAATTGGGGACGTTTTGAAAAAGGGTCAGTCAAGAGTACCCAAACCGACGAGCATGTATGAAGAGATTGATGAATGTGGATGAAGCGAAAGGTGTGTCAGGATCGTAGCAAGTGGAACAAAGTCTACCCCTGTGGGAAAGTGGCGTGACGGTATGTATGTATGTGTATTAATTTAGGGGTAGGTATAGAGGGACTGCATCACTAAATAGGTAAGCTAGTACCTTATCTTAGCTAACAGTGCCACAGCAGCGATGAATTAGCTGTTCAGAAACTTGGAAATGTGCCAAGGGCTTTAGCTTGCGATCTTGCAACTTGGCACAGACCATAGACCTAAGTAGTACCTACTTAATATTTTCTTGACATCTTTTCAAATTAGATTCCACAGCTACCATAGAACCTTGTCATAGTAGAAAAAACATTACCTACCTCCCACAATTACCTACCTAATTCAAATTAAATAGGTACTATTTAGGGATCTAATTGGTCAACTACACTTTTAGACACTTACATACATGCATACATACATATCGTCACGCCTCTTTCCCACAGGGGTAGGCAGAGACTACTTTGTTCCACTTGCTACGATCCTGACATACCTCTTTCGCTTCATCCACATTCATCAATCTCTTCATACATGCTCGTCGGTTTCGGGTACTCTTGACCTGTAGGCTTATTATCTAACTGGCTCGCAATCGCCATCGTGTTCATTTTGACAGTTCATTTATAGGCTGACAATTGGCATCGGAATCAGCTAGCTGTCACATTCATAGAAGAACTGTCAAAATGAACACGATGGCGATTGCGAGCGAGTTAGACAATAAGCCTACTGGCCTTTTTCCAAAACGTCCCCAATTTGATCATGGAACGTCCGCCTAGGCCTTCCCTCCCCATCCCCACCCACCCATTCACACTCGCGAGTGTGAATGGGTGCGAGTGTTTAGACACTTTCTGTATCTAATTTAGGCTTAATGATCGATTACTGTATCAATAAACGTTTCTGTGTTAGTCAGTTAAAATTCTGAACTGCAGCATTACCTTGGGTTGCCAACCGTCCTATTTTCCCAGGACATGTCCTGATTTTTGGGGTGTCCTGGGTTGACCTGGATAGTTTCTAAGCATCGTCCTGGATTTTTAAAGAGTCCTAAATATTAAGGACCTCTCTCCAATCGTTACACTGGGCCTCTTATACTGAGTACAGTAGGCTTGAAACCGAAATGTCCTAGTATTGCTACCTTCATATCCTGGATGTCTAAGTTTGGAGATGGCAACCCTAGCATTACCTAATGTCCTTATAAATTTTAATTTCAAAACTGCACTCTCGACTGCACCGGTCATTGCAGATTGCAGGCCAGATGGTGACGTCTCACATAAATTTCGAAACCATTAATCCAACTCAAGCTGTATTCCGACTGTGTAAAGATCAAAAACCCTTACTTATAAATCTTCGCTAGCCACATAATGCTGTATAATTGGAGCATTAGAGTGCATTTTAGCTCTATCGATACGCAAGTCGAATGTTGGTTGAACAACGGAACTCTTTTAGGGCTTCTATTTGGTCGCGGGAAGTACTATTGATTACTCCCTCACACCTCGTAGCGTGTATTGCGCTTCAATTAAAAATAATAAAAAGCTTTTAAAATAGAAAGCTTTGAAATGGTGCATATGCGCCGTTGCTTTATTTCCCAAGTAATTAAGTACATACTTATAAGCTTGGTTGCAGTTTGGAAATGCTCTGAAAGCACTAATACCTACCCCGAAATATTTTATTCCGAATTTACTAATTCCGATTTTTAAAACTCCGAATTTCATAATTCCTAAGAAATAAAATTTCTATTACTAAAAAACACGAAATTTATTTAACCACATTTCAAAATTCCGATTGTATATTATTCCAATTTTTATATCTCCGAATAATGAAAGGCCCTAAGTGTCATTGGCCCGAAAAACAAAATTCCGATTATTAATTTTCCGAAACTTCATAACTAATTCGGAAATTTGATATTCGGGATAATGAAATTCGTGTTTTCAACAATCGGATTTTTTTTTATTAGGAATTGGATTAATTTAGGTTTAGATGCGGCGGGGGTGGCCCTTGGGCCACCCCTAAGCCACGAACATGTTTGTTTTACTCCAATAATATTCGGAGTTTTGAAAATCGGTATTTTAATAATCGGAGTTCGTATTTTTGATATTTCGGATTACTATTCATTTCATTCGAACTTTTTATTGTTCGGTGTATTGAAATTCGGAATTTTGAAAATCGTGATTGTAAACGTAAGGCATTTTGAAATTTTGGATTTATAAAAATCGGAATACTTACATTCGGAGTTTTAAATCGTCGGAATTATAATAATCGGAATTATGAAATTCGTGATTCCGATAATCGGAGTTTAGTTTTTCGTATTTATGTAGTGTACCCGGCTAAGGGCCTACTGTTTCACCACTCTCTGTTAAGTTCGAGATATCTAAAGATTCAGTTATGTATGATGACGTCCCTGTCTTTTTCGTAGTAATAAATAGAGACCGCTGTGACAGGTACAAGTGACAAAAATGACGTGATGACGGTGAGGGAAGAGGTGAGGTAAGATACATAGGTGGGGGTCTGGGGGTGATAGTATATTATACATATAGGAGCGGTATACGACATTGGCGAAAGTCAAAAGTATGATAGGTATCAGCTCCGACTAGGGTCCGACTATCTGTAAGGTTATACGAAAATTCATTTATACTTAAGATGATGACGATGATATAGGTACAAAACTACTTCATCTTAGAATCTTTGTTCATGTTAGACCCCAGCAAATATATCATCGGATGGGCGTTCACGTTCGGCTTTTCATCTTTCTAAGTCATGTTCGTGTAGTTATTTGTTGGTCTGAGACGCACAGCTGTTTGAACTTGACTGTCTCCATAGTTATTTGCAGACTGTCGGCCGTCTGAGTTCCTTTTAGCTTGATTTGTCTTGAAGCTCTTGTTAATGGCGGATGTCAAGGGCTAAAATTAAACTACGGTTAAAACCACAACACAGACCTTTATAGGCTTTCTACCAACATTGCGAAGCCACTCTGGCTTCTTTCTTTTTCTTACTTATAACACCTTTGAGTGTCTTCGTGATCTTAACTTTAATCGCGTACACGTTTAGGTATTTTGTTTCCAGCTGACTCTAAGCTGTAGGCTTACCCCCTTATTCATAAACGCACTATAGGCCTCTGTTAACTTAGTAATCGTTTGTCCTTATCTGTCACTTTGACATTTACCTTTCACAGATAAGGACAAACGATTACTAACTTAGCAGAGGCCTATAGTTCATGTATGGGCTGACAATTGGCATCGGAATCAGCTAGCTGTCACATTCATACAAGAACTGTCAAAATGAACACGATGGCGATTGCGAGCGAGTTAGACAATAAGCCTACTGTTTGAACTAGCCTTGGTTGAAGCCATAGAATCGCCGCTGAAAAATCCAAAGCTCATAGAAAGCAAGAAGCCTCCTTACAACTTACGGTCTACATCTATACATATAGGCAGCTAAGTTGGAGCATTTCCAAATCAATCGGAAGGAAAGCCGATCCGATCAGAAAGGCTGCCAGCTCACCAGGCGGCCTCACACCCGGCGACTTGCCATATGGCTGGCCTGATCAGGGTCCTCACCGACCGCAGCTAGTGATTACTATGGTTACCGTACAATGCCTTGACACTGGAAAAAAAAATCCTAAATAACAAAAATGCCAATAAAAAAAACAACTAATACTTAATTGATATGACCCTGCTCTGGTCTGGTAGTCTAGAGCAGCCTTCGGCAACCTTTTGGTAGGCTTTTGATAGGCACTATGGCCTATCAAAAAGAAAAAAAAAAGAGTCTAAGGCTGGATTCGACCAAAGTTATTATTCCAGGAATAACACTTACTCTCGGATACTAATGTCAAAACGCCATACTATTTTGACGTTAGTATCTGAGAGTAAGTGTTATTCCTGGAAGAAAAACTTTGGTCGAATCCAGCCTAAAGTAAACACTCACCGACTAAAGTTCATCACTCAATGCTACTACGTTCTTAATCTTATATCGCAGAATTGAACATTATCAGTTATTTACGGCTAACGCGATCGTGCACATTTCGATTTCTTTGAAAAATTGGTAGACGTTGACGTTTCACGCGGATGTGTTTGAGGCTCTTAGCTGTATTTAAACTTAACAATAGAAGCTCAGAATTCTTTACTCGCGAGTCAGTTCGGTTGGGGTGAATCCTTAAAGCATGGTGCACGGAAATGCAATATCGTTATAACGTCACTTTCCCGAAGACTTTTTATCTTTAATATTGATACGACATCTTGATGAACATGCCTTTGAAATTACCTAATAAGCTTAAAGTGATACGGGATCAGCTTTTTAGTAAAATGTACATTAATTAAATCGGCTTTTCACGTTGGCCAACACAGGATGGGACGCAGCTACGTGTTAGAATGAGAAAGGAAACTCATGGTGCTCATTCTAACATGTACTCAAGTTTTACATTTGACAGAGTTCTTGTTCAACATGTATCTACTATCGAACAAGTTGATTCATGACTTAGATACAGTAGAAACAAATTAGAACGTTCCCACTGTAAGCTTTACATGACTTATTGCCTTGTCAATTCGATGTGACGACGCTAATACATTTACCTACTGTGAATAGGTTCCATCCATTTGTATAGTACCTACAGCGGGCATAAGTCTAGTTTTAAAACAGCTGATCTTGTTCTTCTTCTCCTTCTTCTTGTTATGGTACCGCAAAGCTACTGACCGTCGCACAGGACCACAATAATCTAAAGCGCAATCACGAACAGCGACATCAAATTAGAGCGACACAAAAAATAATTATACCAAATCAAACGCGATAACAAGTGTCCTAAACTGGATCGCCTTACCCCATTGTGTCGTTGTGGTATTAGACACTTTACTTACCCCTTTTCATTAATATGAATTGCGACCCTCGTATTAAAGACAGCTGTTTGCGTTTGGCGAAAAGGTGTGAATCAAATGGAGAGTTTCAAGTGTCCCATCCCAGCACGGCTAGTACCAGTGCCCGCGAGATAGACTACCCGTCCTTTTCTTACTGTTCCCTTTAGAAAGAGACGGGTACTAGCCGTGCAATGCCGTCTGAGGCTGGCGCGAATCCTGGATTTGGTTTAGCTAACCTAAAGCTTGCAAACTAAGTTCTAATAAATGATTCTTATTCTTATTCTTATTCTTATTCATTTCAATTGCTTGCTGTTCTAGAAAATTTATTATCTCCATCTCCAACCTATATGTTACACTACCGGGCCAGGCTTTTTCTTGGGATGAGAGGGCTTGGGCTATAGAATTGAATTGCTTCGCAGATTTGCCACGGACGGCCACGACATCGAAAAACTCGAAGTGCGAGCTTGAGATTCTCTGCCTGAGGCTATAGGTTGAATCACTTATGTTACCACGGCTAATCCAGTAGGCTTATTGTCTAACTCGCTCGCAATCGCCATCGTGTTCATTTTGACAGTTCATGTATGAGCTGACAATTGGCAGCGGAATCAGCTAGCTGTCACATTCATACTAGAACTGTCAAAATGAACACGATGGCGATTGCGAGCGAGTTAGACAATAAGCCTGCTGTTATGAGTAGGATGTTTCATGTTTCATAATCATTCAAATCTATAATAAATCTTAGGAATCATGTTATAGTTATAGACATGGCGATGCGGCTAATCCATCAGTAATTTGATTCCCACCAATCATGTTAACCATGGCCTAAAGGTCTTGTTACCTTACGTACCTTAGGCTCTGTTTATCCCGTAATCGATATAGACGTGATTTATGTAGGTATGTATGTATGGGTCTTTACGGGATTACACTTCAACCCATAGGGATTATTTGTATCGACACCATCACCATCAGCGTCAGCCGTTAGCGAATAGGTACAGCACTATAAGTGTCGGCTATCGGATATGTTATCTTCATCCATCACCAATATCGAATCGGACAGCGCGAAAACGCTCTAATATACATCAAACTTCTAATTACTTACGCAATTAATGGTTCACGAACGTCAATTTAAATTAAATGGTCGAGAATCACAATCGAACAGGTGATGCGTTCTTGTCCCACGGATTCGCTGTTGTCGTTGTCCCTCTTGCTCGAAACCTGTTGGAAAAGGACGAGTAAGTAACGCCAAAAGATATTCGGACATTTAAGAACTGAATGCAGCGCCCCGTTAAATTTTGATGACAGGTGGTACCTAGTCTATATCAGTCCTTAGATATCGCTCATCCAAAAGAACAATGACGCAATTGCATTTTTGCGACTTTACAAGAGAGCGATCTAAAGATTCCCAACCGAAATTTCAAATCCCAATGACAGGTTTTTTGCCAATGCAAATGACACCAATGTGTCATTGTTCTGAGGGAAGAGCGATATACTTTGAAGCTACAAATTCGTACAGTGTCGTCCCGCTCATACTAATAGTGTTTATTGTTAGAGTGAGAGGGACGGTATATATGTATGACACGAACTACGAATGTCGAGTGTCAGAATAGGCCCCCAGATGTGGAATGTACAGCTAATCTAACTATAAATGCGAAAGTATGGATGGATGGATGGATGGATGGATGGATGGATGGATGGATGGATGTTTGTTTGTTACTCAATCACGCCAGAACGGCCCAACGGATCTGGATGAAATTCGGCACATAGATAGAGAAAAGTCTGGAATAGCACATAGGCTACTTTTTATCACGGAAAATTGCGTAGTTCCCGCGGGATAGCGATAAACGAATTCATTGCAGACGAAGTCGCTGGCAACAGCTAGTCGTGTTATAAATAGGTGATACGGCTAGCAACCCATCACTGTTTTGATCCTCCTCCTTTCCACCTATACGGCAACAATCATGCTAAACGTGGCTTTTAGGTCCTGTTACCTTAATTAGGCTCTGTCTAACCCGTAAGGGATAAAGACGTGATTTATGTAGGTACTAGCTGTTGCCTGCGACTTCGTCTGCAAAGAATTCGTTTATCGCTCTCCCGCGGGAACTACGCAATTTTCCGGGATACAAAGTAGCCAATGTGCTATTCCAGACTTTTCTCTATCTATGTGCTGAATTTCATCCAGATCCGTTAGGCCGTTCTGGCGTGATTGAGTAACAAACAAACATCCATCCATCCATCCATATTTACTTTCACATTTATAATATTAGTTAGAATTAAAAGTTAGATGTACGAGTATGATTGTAGTTAGGTACAGAGATAAGGCCACTTTGAAACGATGTGAATTCCTCTTGTTTCCTACGCCATGGAATTAAAAAAATCATTTTAAGGCTGGATTCGACCAAAGTTTTTATTCCAGGAATCACTTACTTTCGGATACCTAACTAATACCTACAATACAATACAAATACTCTTTATTGAACACCACAAATCAGTACAAAACAATGCAGAACTAACACATAACATACACAACTAATGTCAAAATAGTATGGCGTTTTGACATTAGTATCCGAGAGTAAGTGTTCTTGGAATAAAAACTTTGGTCGAATCCAGCTTAAGTGACTGAAGAATAAACAAATTCTCTAGTCCTTCTGGTGATTTACATTGTGCATTGCATTGCATTTGGTACCTACCTACTCTCTTACAGGGGCCTTACCATGACGTCTTAATGCGATTCAGTTTAGGTTCGCTCGCTGTCAGATTCATACTAAAAGTGACAGATAAAACTTGAACTGAGTCGGAATTAGGACGTCGTGGTAAGCCCCTGGTAAGTGAATAGCAGACTTATTTCCCTATCTATGGCAATATGGCAATGCTCATTTTAATAAATGGTATTCTATGATTCTATTCCTCTTCTATTCATATTCTGAATGGCATTGTACTTTTAACTCGACAGTTAAATGTGTAAATGCATAATTGTAAGCGCGGCCCATGGAGACAGTAGCCAAGTGCGAACGAGCGGCGATTAAGTAAAACATAATTTACAATTCAAAGTCGGTGTGGTGACCGCGACCTGCCTAACCTTACCAATTGGGGTGTCTTGGCACAGTCGTCCACACAAGTGGTGAAGCTAGGTACTCCTAGCTAGACAGAGTTTGCTATAAGGACACTGAAATTAATATTCTACTTTTCCACTCATATTTACTAAGTACCCTCTACTTTTCTTTGGTAAAGTCAAGGGCATAAATATATGTACGTTACCAAGACGTCAAGAACATCTGTACACCCACTAGGTATACACCAATAGGCCACAAATAGCATGGTCTGTGACACAATATATTTTGTACCATACATCAAAAATCAAAATCAAAAATCAAATCAAAATATTTTATTCGCAGTAATGTGGTTACAGGCATCTTCCATAATTAAAATTAAAACTGCACATTAAACCATTTCTGGTGTGCGAATATTCTGTAAAAAATATATTACTTTACAACAAAACTTAATCACTAAAGAACTCATTAATAAAGTAATAGGGCCGTTGCAACAGCCATGCATGAAGATCTATTTTGAATTTATTTAAGTATTTTAATGTTTTGAATGTATTTAGTATGGTATGACGCTCTTGTATCAAAAATCCACCGCTTTTATTTAATTAATGCAAGATCAAAATACTTAAATGTATTTCCAATTAATATAGGTAGGTATCTCTGAAATACGCAACAAAACATAGTATCAACCTATTGTACTTAATGTGGATGTCCATAGCAAATATGCGCACAAAGCGCTTCTTAGCACAGTCAATGAAATTAATTCCTGACCCATCAAGGAAGGAACCATTTCACATAAAACCTCATAGTGACATCACATTTTTTAACAAGAAAAATCGTTGTGACACGTACTATAAAAAGGTTCCATGGTGAACAGATCAGGTTAAACAGATCTTTACCCTATCACTTTCTCATGTTCATGTAGCATTCGAGCATGCTTTATACTCCATTAACTTTTGACCTCGACTGTACAAATAAACGAGATTGTCAGCGGCTGAGAAAGATTACCACCACCTATCACAATTTCTCTCCATTGTGAGATATTCATTAAACCATTCATCCAGCAACAGGTTTACGAACAAAGCCATAGATCCATTCAATTGGAGATAAGTTCTATGAATGAAAGATCTCCGGTCGTAGTTCATAGTTCAGTAAAGTTGACCCTAGGCGCGATGCATGACCTAAAGATCCTTTATTCGGCTGTTAACAATCCATTTTATAAAACCCGTTTGCAAACAATGCGGTCTGGATTGAATCTAGAAATATCGAAACTTGAATTTCGGCCGGTCGCTAGGTACCAACCGCCCGTTTCTATGGTAAAATTTTATGTCCATGTATTTTCCGCTTTTTTCTTATATTTCAAGCGTGATTTTGCCTTTTTCTCCCTAACTTTTTAATTTTATACTTATTTTATTACATACATTACCTACCTATCAGTGGCGTGGCGTCAAGTATATAGGCAAGCCGAAGGGAACTTAACTAGCCTTTTCCTCTAATTCTGCACAACAAATTGCCCAACTGCCTTAAAATAGGCAAGCCAGTGGGAATCGAGTTCTATGGAGGCCACGCCACTGCTACCTATACACTATACAACGATTGTCGGAACTCCACTTCAATGTCCATTTAACCCTTTCTACTATTCCATTGAAATGTAGCAGGCGAAGTGCCGATTAGAGATTTACCTATTCAAAAAGTTACAAGCCTTTTGTGTACCTTAACTGGCTTTTTGTCGCTAATACGTCTAAGTACTTGTAGTTTTTTATTGCTGTCATGAAGATTTAGTATCCGATATAAAATTTTGCTATCCCTATTCAACTTTCTAAGGGATGACTTTTGGAAAGGAGTAGTGATTAAAGGCCGATTTAGACACATGCAAGAATTGCGTGCAAGTTTCATTACATTGCAGGTTGCCGGGGTAAACCGAGTTCAACCGATCTGTCTAACTTCGCAATGTAACTAAAATGGCATATAATTCTTGCATGTGTCTAAATAGGCCTGTAACCACGTAGTTACAAACTCACCGGTTCTGTCTGCCTGTCCGTGATAAACACGACTTTGGAACCGATTTTGTTGCAGTTTTACCAACGTGTAGTTTGATTCCTCTGGGTGAACATTGACTCGCTTTTCACCGCAATCACCTACATGCGGATGCGGTCTAAGAAGGAGCAAGCTTGTCCTAACAAATGCCCGTTCACCCGTTGCATTGTTGATTACATACAATTTCTAAATATTGTGAAATCAGTCCAAGAGCAGGCAACAGCTAGTTAGGTATGTACTCTGTTGACAAGGAATTATTTTAACCTTTAAATCGCTTTGTAATTCGACGCCTTAATCAAATACTTACCTACCAACAAGATCAAACTATCACGTTAGAAAAGCCTCCTTGGAAGCTAGTCTTAGAATTAAAAGCTAATAACTCCAAACATTCTCCTGTAGGGCCTATTCATCATAAGATCCAGTTCAGACGCGGGTTAGTTCCCATGTTGGGGGGTCAATGCCATTCGTTTCGCGTACTTGTCCTGTGTATTATTATTGCGATAGATGTTTTTATTTGAGGGCCGCGGATCCGGTCTGAGCGCCCCCTCGACCGATGGCGGCTGCGGGCGAGTCTGCGTCGCATCGGACCGATTGGCGATCTGCCGGCCGCATCTCGGGAGACTTGGGAACATTTACCCCCTTATTCATAAACGCACTATAGGCGTCTGCTAAGTTAGTAATCGTTTGTCCTTATCTGTGAAAGGTAAATGTCAAAGTGACAGATAAGGACAAACGATTACTAAGTTAACAGAGGCCTATAGTGCGTTTATGAATAAGGGGGTAAGGATATTGCACTTACTTACTCATTACGGCCAGTGCGTTCCCGCTAGTCAGCTGTTTTAAATTACTTTTGCTCATCGTCATTTGTTTTTTAATTTTGAATTCTAAAAGGGTTTGAATTGGTGTAAGTTTAGTTAGAATCTGTGCGTCCGTTTTGCTAATAAAGTTCTAGTAACAAGTGACAGTCGATGATGTGTAGGTTGGTGTCATGTGAAATCGTAATTGGATGAACAGCGTCATCTTCACTGCTTTCAACTGTTAAGGTAATACTTGTTTCATGGTAACAAGTGAAGCTGGAACGACCTACCTTTCACCCTATGTCAAATTTCTGGTATCTTAAGTGTCAGATATCTAGATGCCGTCTCTGTAATAAATAGAGCTAAGACATCCGAAGCTTAACAAAGTGGTGAAGCAGGCCGTTAACTTTGTACGTGTATACATACATAAATCACGTCTTTACCCCTTACGGGGTAGACCAGAGCCTTAGGTAACACCTAAAAGCCAGCACGTGTATCATGATTGTGGGCATGTGGAGAGGGGATTCAAAAATAGTGATGGGTCGCTAGCCACATGTTAGTAAACTTCAATCTTTAACATTTTTAAATGTGCATCTGCGAATCGGTTGGTCCGTGTCGGCAGCGCGCCACTCCGCGACCGGTTTCTCCGTCAATCTCGCCCATTGAAATCGCGAAAGGAACGGCCGGTGCGAATTTCACACCAGTCTAGACTAGACTGGCGCAATGCCTAGCTCAGACTTTGGCAATTACTTGGCGCAGTCTTACTCTTAATACTAGGCACAAAGCGATTCGACGGGAGTTCTTTAAATATTTTATTGAATCAGGCGTTACTTTGCGGAGGTCCATCTCAATGAACACAAAATATTTACCTTGCTACTCCGCTACTTACGTGCAAGATAACCAAGCTTGTGCAAAATATATACGTTTTGCATGCAAGCCCTCCCTCCACTACTGCCACACAAAACGCACACAAATCCCACAAACTTAATTAATCCTAACACCACACAAACACTGACACCTGATAACTTTGATAATGATCCCGTAGAGGGATCGAAACGCGCGTCAGTGTTTGTGTGGTGTTAGGATTAATTAAGTTTGTGGGTTTTTTTTTTTTTTTTTTATTTATTTAGGCAACAAACAGTCACATAGTTGAACATAACATTTGTGTGCGTTTTGTGTGGCAGTAGTGGTGGGAGGGCTTGCATGCAAAACGTATATATTTCGCACAAGCTTGGTTATCTTGCACGTAAGTAGCGGAGTAGCAAGGTAAATACGACTGCTTTCCGCGGCGAGGTACGGTAGGCCAAATTAGTAGTCCCTAACCAACTGCCTCATCATCACCATGTCAGCTGAAAGACGTCTACTACTAGACATAACCCCCCTTCAAGGGCTATCATATGAATATTTTGTTACGTCGACGATCCAGTCTGGGAATAACGAATAAGAATAAACTTTTGTAAGAAACTCTGATCTTCATCTGTAACTGTAAGTCAGGTTTTGAATCGTCGTTTTTCAATGAAGAAAATAATTATGCTAGTTGTAGTTCACTTACAATAGTTTAAATACATCTCAATAATGATGATTAAAAAAGTGCCTTGACTGTGTGTGTACACCGTTTCTAGATCGATCAGGGGGCCTTACCATGACGTCTTAATGCGATTCAGTTTAGATTCGCTCGCTGTCAGATTCATATTAAGTGACAGCTAAAACTTGAACTGAGTCGGAATCAGGACGTCATGGTTAGGCCCAGTACACCCGTAATAAGTGAGTACTTACCTACCTACTAACTAATACATTCGCGTCTAGTGTTCAGTCGCCCCTAGTGTTAGGTTACAGCCTTTAACCCTAGGCAAGCTGTGAGAACCAATAACGGCTCAGTCCATTGTCCACCATCTGTTGTTAATCGTGATCTAGCCCTTGGGTTAAGGGGAAGCTAAGGGGTCCAGGAATTTTGTATATACTACCGTTACCACAGAATAAATAATAGTACGCCGCGGCGTAGCGAAAAGTCACGAGGTTACCGCGACGCGCTCCGCCCAGTGCAAGCCCACTGTCGTTAAGTACTGCTTGTTGAATTTGATGTGATTTTGAGGAATCTATTTGGGTTGTGATTTTGAGCAAGTAATATGTGCTTTACTTACCGGGCGTCTCATAAAGCATCAACGATATTTCTCAAATTCGTCAGGTTAATTGGTCTGATAACAGCCAGATTCGTACTCTAATGTGACTTGATTCTTGTTCAGTAGTGGGTTTATAGGAAACGTTTTGCGATATATTAAAAATCACACAGTACACTATATACACAATTTATTTACACAAAGTATTTACAAATAACAATATTAAAATAGAGCGACATAGGAAAGCAACTACGCGCATGCAAGCCTACCTAGAAGAGAGCGCGCGCATGCGCGAGTTTTGCCAAACTCCCAGTTTCCACAGAAACCGGAATCGGAAGTCAATGACAAAACTTACTTAAGACTATTTACAATACTATACATAAAAATAAGGCAGTCGCCACAGGTTTATTTACCAACACTAATCGTAGGCTGGAACCTAAGGCGGCAACTTAGACCCAATTAATAGTTTTTACGTCACCTCATTATCCCTTATGGGGTGGACAGAGCCTTCACTACATAGTATAAAACAAAGTCGCTTTCTCTGTCCCTATGTCCCTATATCCCTATGTCCCTACGTATGCTTAAATCTTTAATACTACGCAACGGATTTTGATGCGGTTATTTTTAATAGATAGAGTGAATCAAGAGGAAGATTTATATGTATAATACATGCATAATATACCATGCGAAGCAGGGGCGGGCTAGTAAGGTATATAACAAGACCTAAAGACCATGTTAAGCATGATTATGGGCGTATAGGTGGACAAGGGAATCAAAATAGTGATAGGTTGCTAGCCACATCGCCAATAATACTTACATGGTTCATGGGTCCTAAGATTTTCGCTAATCACCTTGCGCGGGAAGAGAAACAACTCACATTCTGTTTTTTCTTTGACCAGCATGGAGGATCACAAATTTATTTAAGTAAAATAAAAATACACACACACACACACACACACACACACAAATGAATCACGTCTTTATCCCTTACGGGGATGACAGAGCCTAAGGTAACAAGACCTATAAAGGCCACGTTTAGCATGATTGTGGGCGTATGGGTGGAAAGGGGCATCAAAATAGTGATGGGTTGCTAGCCGCATTGCCTACAACTATGACTCCTAAGATTTTCGCCCATTCCCTCGATGGGCTTTTACCGTGTGCTCGAGAAGAGCAACTGGTAATAATTTTATGTATGTATGGTAAATAATAAATATATGCCTATTATCTCGGCAATTTTTTTTTATAGCCTACTGGCGGCAAATGTGTACTTAAATCTGTTACTTTTCTTGTTCGCTTAGCGACAGCAAAACAGCGTTTCTCAGTTGCGCTAGCTAGGCTGTCACTTAGTCAGCTTAGTCTACTGACTACTCTATATAATTACAGCGGCAGCGTGAGCCACCGTTTCGTGTTCGAGTTCGAACGAAGTCATGAAAAAGTTTTCCCAGCGAATAACGAGTTTTCCCACATACATTTTGCTTGTCAAACTTTCTCTCCGCTTGATTAATATCTTGCACCAACAGTGGGACGAACCATTGGAATCGTTAAGCTATAAGTGTAACCTAATCTTATGGTACCTATCATAAATTCTTAGTGACTTAATGAAGTCGAAATCACGCGATACCTGATAAGTAAATTTACTGTGAGAACGTTCTAAGGTAGGTCAAGATTCAGACGATTCGATACCTAATCGATTGTATTGAGTTCTTACCCGTTTTTCAGATAATCCGTGGTCGCTATAGTTAATACTAAATGATATTTATTGTGAAGAGGTTCTACGTGCTCCAACATTTACCTTAATACTTACTTAACTGCCTACATTATATGACTCTGTTACTTTATACTTCTGAATTACCTAAGTACCTACTTTTGGAACAAATGGAATTCAAAAACATGGCTTAGAGATCGAAGATAAAGTAAAATCTAATCAGTAGCACTGCATTGACGCTATCTCAACGACTCGACGTCTATTAATAATACAGTTGCGATGCAAGGCATGCCTTGGGCACGCCGCTAAACCCACAGGCAGGCTTATCATCCACCTACTTTTTATAACCTCAATTATTTCTCAGACGGACACTAATTAAAGCTCTAAAATGCTCTTCAGGGTGCCTAAGTAAAGTACCGATTTGATAAGAGTTCGATAGGCGAGCGGTGGCCGTCTGCGGCCGCGCGCCTCCACAAAACAAAACAAAACCTATCTGTGCTCTATTGAATATGCGAAGCCGCACTCCGCAAAGGTCAAGAACCTCCGCGACAATGCATGGGAGTCTTCCACGGCTCAACTGAGACTTAGCAAAACCCTGCACTAACCGACTAAGTAATCGCGCAAAAACGCCCCAACACAAACCAATTTAGCACAGACGGATTCGGCAAAACGCCCTTGAATGCGCAAAAAATAAACAAATATCATTGACCTCGACACATATGATAGGCACGATGGCATAGTGTAGGTCTATTCAAAGCGAGTTAGATTAGGGCAACTATTTAAATGCGTAGTAGGTACGCGTTTTGTGAATGCGATAACTAGAACTAGAATCACCGGCTAGGTTAGGTTGATTCGGCGGTGACGTCACCACGCTCGTCTGGGCCGGTGGGCCCCCAATTCGACGTCAGCTAGTGCGCGACCCACAAATCTACAGACACAATAAAATTCGGCAACATACGGCGCGAAACGGCGCAGGTCAATGAACCTCTTGACGTATTTAATATACGCACAAAGTACCTTATCGCGAATACTGTAGTAGTAGAGTACGTATTTGCGGTGAGCGGAGTTTGCAAAATGGTTATTTTTAGAAGATTGTCCGTGATGATTCGTTTTATTTCTATGGCCCTGACAATTCTGATTGACTCTTTAACTTTAAACTCTCAAATCAGTGGGTGTGGGACCATGAGGACATTCAAAGTGTACTTATGTGTTTACTTTTACTCGTTTAAATATCAACGGTAAAGAAAAAATACTAAGTAGGTAGGTAGGTACTTACTTAAATTAAAGTTAAATAAATCTATTGAGTTCAAAATAGGTCCATTAGGTACGCGGTTAACCCAATTACGTACATACCTACCCAGGTACTACTTATTACAGCAAATACAAAAGATGGTGTAAGGATTACAATTTTTGCAAAATACCTATAAATGTTATGTTTAGTTTAGTTAGGTAGGGTCAGTTCGCCAGTTTTCGACCGATTAGTGGAGTTGGCAAATTCAGAATGAAAAAAAAAATTGAATTAATATGAACAAATAAACGAGAAAAATAATGCACATAGTGAATATAGTCTACTATCATTGAATGCCGTTTATTTTCAAGTAAGACCTAGAAATAATTAAATAATAATCAATAAAGCCGAAAATGCCAGTTTTACCAGTTTTCGACCGAAATTTCCAATTTCCGACTGTATATTCGCCAGTTTTCGACTATGGTGTGATGACAAATACATGAAGCACAAAATATGTTTTAAATATAAAAACCCGCATTTTCTTAAAATAAAAATCATATACAACATTATGACAACAAAATGAAACGTGTAACTAAGATCAATCTTGGATTTATTTAGTTTTCTAATTACGGATTTACTGGATATTAAAAATCGTTCGTATTTTGTCTATTTTATCAGCTAAAATATAGATTTCGGGACAAAATACGTGTCGTGTTATGTGATATATGTGACGTGTGTGTGTTGTTCAAAAAAGATATAATTTTAATTTAAAAACTATATTTTCGAATATAGTAGTCGGAATATGGCATACAGTTATTACAAATCCCGATTTCGACCAAATGTTTACAACACGCGGAATGTTTAAGACATTTGAAATAATCCGGTCGAAAACTGGCTGACACAATTCTGGTGTTAATAAGATTCAAATTAAAAAATTAGGTTCAGTAGTTTCTTCAATAATATGTCAAAAAAGATGCAACCTTACTGGACTCTGCGGCGCCAGTTTTCGACCGCAACGGTCGAAAAGTAGGTGTTTACGAAAACGAGTTAACCAGTTACCGACTATTAAATTTTATACATTTTCCAAAGAAATCTAAAATAATACTTATTTTAAATAAATACTAAGACTCATTGTCTATCAATACAAATAACAAACAAATTGATAAACATAAAATTACATTTAAAAACATACCATGAACCGTGAGGCTCCTCACAATTTTTTTCGCAACAAAGTACGCGTCGTTAGGTGTTTGTTGCGAACCTAGATTGATTTGTTTTTTTGTTCCGTACGCTGTTTACAAACGTGCATTTTGTCTATGTGTGCGTATAACCGAACTATTTGGGTTTACCACGGTATTTTTGTTAAGTTTCTAATCTTGTTTGTATTGCTATTTTATACCGATTAGTCAAATATGTCGACAAAAAAGTCGAAAAGTGGCGACGGTCGGCAAACTGGCGAAACGACCCTATATGTTCTACAGTCCACCGTAGGGCTGAAACTAAACTAACGGACAGTGTCCATTTTGTAAATTGTTTCGTACCTAGTTGGGTTTAATAGTACCTACCAACTTAATTTTTTTTAGTAAGCAAAGCACAGGCACACGCACCAACTTATCTAGTACCTAAGTACCTAATTCGTAGCTCTTATAGTTTTCCGTACGGCAGCTTGAAAAAGATCCAAGAAGATAGCATGCCATACCCATACCATACCATACCTTGACTTGACTTAAAATACTTACGTGAAATAGGTAGGTACCCGTTAAATAAATTTAAATCTAGTTTGATACAAATAAAACCTCCATTCTCTATAAGAAATTGTTCTGAATAATTGACTCTGTGATCAAAATAAAATAATTAATTTATGGCAAGTACACACGACTTGACGCTCTGTCGAAATAGGTTTGCAACTTATATACCTAGTTGCAAAAACTCATCAATAAAATCTGGTCGAAAAGTTTTGATAAAATGATTTTATAATGTTGAGTGTGGCTAACTGGCAGTATGCCAAAATGCCATTGAAAAAAAAAGTAATCTAGGAATCTGTCAAATTTCGAAAATAGTGATGTGATGATTCTATTCATAATTTTCTGGTTTCGATTCTTTTGACATTTTGGTCATACTTAGTTATACATATAAAAATTATCGCAATCCGGGTCTTTGTGTTTTATACAAGATTTTATTTAATTGAGTGTAAGCGAAAGCTGAATCTTTCTCATGCAAGACAGGCCTACGCCGGAAACAGAACAAGAGTTCGTTTTAACGCTGCACTTTAAACTTTAATGCTATTGACATCAAAAATATGTGAGAAAGGAAGTGTGTCCGTCTGTCCTGTGGTCGTGCGCTGCACACTTCAGTCGATTTCTTTGTAAAAGAAGAGTCTGCGTGAAATTGTTAGGTTATTTTGAACTTTAAGATCACTAGCTTGTAAGGCTTATTGTGGCGGTGCAAGAGCTTTGTTGGAACGTTGTCCGCATAAAGCCGGCACCCGCAGTAGCCGCCCTACCTACCCACATAATGCGGCGGATACAGATCCGAGTTTCTTACACATACACACATGAAGTACGAAGGCCAGTTTTAAATATGTGAATGTGTCTCGCTCGGCGTACACATACGGCTTCGATGATCAGCAGGTGTAAGCGAAGTAAAGCAAGGGGTTATTGCGATTAACTCTTTTATCCCTTCGTTTCCATATCAAAGAGTAATGAACCTTGTTCTACTATTGGACGATGTCGATTAGCAACCGTGTGATCTTGTATGGTAGTTTGACTTGTTTTTAAATGATAGTTAGAAGTTAAATTTTTGAGAAATAAGTTCAAGTAAGTACCAAATATTTTTTAATTTAATATGTGGACCTCGCTTTTATATTAGTTTGTTCCATTTTAGTTTTGTTAGATACTGCTAGTGGTCATTCTTATAAGTACATGGAATTTGATACATGCGAATATTTTTTATTATTTGTAATTTGATTGGTAATTGTTTACAAGATTCTAGTAAGATTAAATTCAGTGCAGTTTAGACTTTAATAGTTGCCAAATTTATTGATTAAAACGTACTGATTAAAATAACTGTTTATTTGTTCACGTGGTTAGTAAATTATAAAGAATGTGAGGTGCTAAAATTCGACCAAAGGATCTATTATAATAACAAAGGCGAAACTCTGTCAGTGAATCGATTACGAGTAACGAAGGTCAGAGGGTTTGCGAGTGTGCGTGTATATGCAAGTATGCAGGCGAGCTCGGTGCGGCGTCGCTGCTGCACGCCTGCACCGCGGGTTGCAACACCCTCCCCCCTTCACTCTCGGCTTCTCGCTCGCCGCCGTCTTGCCGTTGCCTGTCTCACCTCGCGGCCGGCAGCCTTGCGCGACGCGCCGCGCTCTTTCACATTCAAAATTATTCGCAACCATTGCAAAAACTCTCTGTGCAATAAAAATATCTCATCACTCGCTGCGGTCGCAATTAGGTTTAAACAGAGAGATACTTTAAAACTTTACAAACAAGCAAATTAAGTGCCTTTAAAACTTTGAATGCACTCCTCGTTGCATATCCCGCTCGCGTCGTTATGAGAACCCCGTACTGGTGGTCACGTTGACGTCGCGCGGTGCCGCCATATCTGTCTCGGCCACCAACTAGCAAAATTAATAGGTAATTATTTTCGCGTATAGTGCTTCCGACACATAATATTCGTAAAGTGATTGTGTGATATAGTGATTTAAATATTTTGGTATAATCTACGCTGATTCTAACTGGATTCTATTTGGAAATTGTGGCGCGCGCCGGCCGGTTCTTATCGGGTGCAATGCAGTTGCACTCTCAACTTATTGCAGTTTTGTATTCGGCAAAGTTTCATGCGCGGAAAGTTTTTAGTGTTTATCTATTGCCTAAGGAGGAGTTTTAAAAGTGTTTTGAAGTGATTATTGCACTAAAAGTGATATGTGTAACAGTTAGTAAAGAGCTGTCACAGTTTATACTCTGATGTGTTAGTCGGTCATTGACCGCCGGATTTCGCATCGCCGTTATTGTTTAGGAACGCTGTTAGATTTTTGACATAATACCGATTTTTTGTTTCTAGGCTAAATAAAAACGTGTCACCTCACTAAAAGAATGCAATGACCCGCGCATTCGGTTTTTGAAATTTACCTTCACCCGGATGGAATGAGGAGTGCACAATCCCATTGTTTCACAGTTTCATATGTTTGAACATCATTTGTTTTTTTGTTTTTCGGACGATTAGAGAGTTGTCAATTTCTTCCAAAATTACAAAAATTACAAAATAAGGTAAATATTATAATTCTTTTTACCGCGATACGTTTGAAAATATAATATATAGATATTATAGCCATTCTTACGATTAATATTAGTCAGCACTACTAAACGCGTGGCTTTCTTGAAATTTTGTTGAATGACATCATCTGTAGGCGAGCCATAGAAAATAATTTCCAAGTGGTCCAACAAACCTACTCAAAACTTATTTGAAACATTTAATATGAAGATTTCATAAATTACAAAAGCTTTGAGTGTTGTGTGTACAAAGTTTAATAAATGTGCAGAATGGCGGAGGGTAATGGAGAAATATCCATCGAAGAAGTGCCCGGAAAGGACTCCGACATTGGCCGAACACCAGATTACCGCAAACTTATTGACTATGGCTTGGATCCTAAGGTGAGTCTGATTGGTTACTCTTTAGCCATAGAAGCATGTATTTAGCACTGTGTACTTGAGTAGTTTTTATTCATTGTATGTTGAGTTTGGGTTCAATTTAAAATTTAAAAAATTTCTACGTATCTGATCCTTTACCTATACTTTAACTATTGGATTTGGGTAAAGTTGATTGTTTTTATTGCTTTGTACTCAATATACATTGGTTAAGTATAATATATAACGGCAAATAAGATAAATAAATTAAGTAAATTATGATAATATAAGTTGTGGTAGGTTCAGCGGCTCGCCTGAAATTTTAAAACTGGTATCAGCGATAGTGCAATGTTGAGACGTTGAGAGTGGGTTAAATAAGAATAAAGCTGGCTTTATGCTGTTTTACACATAATTGGGGCCAAGTGCTGTTGACCTTGGCATTATCATTTTTCATCATGGCAACTTATCTTGAGACTAGTTTTACTTTGACTTTTAATTTTAAAATTCTAATAAGATTCTTGTTAGTTTTTGCAATTTTAATAATTTTTAAATCTAATAAGATTCTTGTTGAATTTTTGTAATTTATTTTATGAAAACTGGAAAAAGTTTTACCAATTTTATACCTATCTAAGTTGCCTATGTTTAGTTTAGCCATATTAGGTACTAAGTGGCAGACTGTAAATAGTTTCATATTTTTTTTTGCTTGCATTTTGATGTTAAATACATTTTGATCATAAATCAAAATGTATTTATAAAACAATAGGAAGGGTATAATTGAGATTTAAATTAAATTTTAGATTGATCAACATCAGCCTTACAGGGATGGGGCTTGATAATATTCCAAAGCATTTCAGTCCATTTTTTGTTTTACCATTAATTCTACCTACATGCTGCCCCTTTTGACCTTAATGCCTATTAATTAACTCTTTACTTTCACAGCAGTAACTGTGTATTGCCATATCTTCTGAAACTGGCAACATAGCCAATGTATATTTTTCCAAGCACTATCTCCCAGAGGTATAAACTTTCTCTGTGATAGTGGGGTGAATGCTTTGACCCCTGCCATACCTATCTGTTTACCTGCACATTGCCTCATTGTTTTTGTAACTGTTACTAAGTGCATCTGGAATCTAGATGACTTCTGAGAATAAATGTCCCATATCTGGCACAAGAAGCATTGGAACATTAGACCCTTGCTTGCTTGTTTTATTAAGGACATGGAATATGCCAAGCCAATATTATGTTGATATTGAGGTTGTAGTGTAAGTGTAAAGAGGCTTGAGTCTGAAATTGTTAGGTAGTATCATGCTCATAATTTATCAAAATATGAGCTTTTAGGAAGTTTTAGGACTTACATCTGATTGTAGTCACAAAAGTCGAGGTTGTTAGCCACACTGCCTTAGTCCCTTTACGTCACAATATTTGAGCCTTTGCTTATTTGAAGTCTGGGAAATCTTGAACTGAAGAAAAAACAGACCAAAAGATATAAGGTTTAACCATGTGTACAAGTTTTCCTTGTCTGATCTGGGCTGGGTGTCAACCACGCCAAGCTGACCTTCAAGTAGCATTTTAAATGCGAGCTTTTATTGTAGAACGTAAATTTGCAGTTAACTTGTTTCACATATACCTTATTCTTTAAGAGATGTTAAAAAAATATTTTATACGATTATTTCGTAACTAACCATATTATTAGGGTGTTGGTAGAGTTTCAAAGCAAATTTTTAAGTTTATTTTTGTCAGAGAATTGTTTTATTGTTTCTTTAGTTTTAAGTTAAGTGAACATGACCTCATTAAGTTTGAATTGTTCCAAGTAAGACCCAAACTGAATTTTTTAGATACATGAAGTCCTTTTTTGAAAGATCCCTTAAAATTTCCTTTTTAAAACATAAAAATACAAACTTTTGGTGACTTGTTACCTTAGGACTAAAATTTATTTTCGATAAATTGAATAAGTTGGTGTTGAACATGCTTGACGGGAATTATTTATTATCAGAGTACGACATATTGTTGGAGTGTCGTAAAAGTAATAATTAATAATTTCAATGTTCAGTAATTTAAAATTTATTTTACGTTCATTGGTAATATTTTTGTATCACGAAATTTAAAAATTTTGCTTAAAATAAACCTTTGTCGTGTATGCCCTTCCCTGATGGCCCTGACTCAGCTGCAAAAATTAATTAGTTATTGATGTGTTACTAATAATTTATAAACAATATTATGACTATTCTTGATTGTTGGTTCTTTGACCACATATCAGCCATTAAACTACATAAACGTTAAAACAACTGCATCTGTTTAAGAGTCACGATTTTTCTGTATTACTTGCTCATAGGCGTTGCGTTTGGCGGTTTGAAACGATAGGTACTTAGCATTGTCAGTCTTAGATTACGTGTGTTGTGTGTACAACCAAGTAATTGATCGTGGACGTGGACGCGCCATGCTGATATATCAGGGTGAAATTAAAACTGCCTTTAGAATTCCCCAAGATTTTTATTTTTTCGAAGATCACAGAAAATGATGATCCAGTTCATTTTATGTTTAGCATTAGACATGTTTGCCTACAGCATGCTATTCATGATATAATTAGACAAATGAGTGTACGTAAAAAGTATTTCAGTTGGTGGTAATTTACGAGGTTAGTTAGAAACTTGTAAACAAGATCAACTCAATCAACCTAAAGGCTTGTCTGCATGCTGGTTGAACGTGATATTCTAGCATGATATGACCAACGGGTGTACCTATTACATGCATTAAAATGTTTAATGATAATGAAGCCTGGTATTAACACTTTCGTAGTTAATAATGTCTCACATGTGGAACACTACATCTAACCTTTGTAGCTATGCACGTCCAATTTATTTCTGCAAATAAGCTCCAAAAGATTCTACATACATCAGTTTATCATATTTTTATCAGTTTGTGGGAAGTGTAGGTACTTCAAGAAGCCTGGTTGAGGGGGTTCAGTTCCAAGAATTTGTGAAACTGTGAAGCCATACTCAAGGGTTCTTTTTCCGTTCCAGGTAGCTGCTAAGCTCGATGACATTTATAAGACTGGAAAGCTAGCGCACGTGGAACTGGACGAACGTGCGTTAGACGCCTTAAAAGAATTTCCATCCGACGGTGCTTTAAGTGTTCTTGGACAATTTTTAGATTCAAATCTCGAGCATGTATCTAATAAAAGTGCTTATTTATGTGGAGTCATGAAGACCTATAGGTGAGTTACAGTGTATTTAACTTTTTTTTCACTTCATACACCAGAAATCCTTTCTTTTAAGTACGTTTCCAATAGACCTTTGATGCATATCGATCTTATTATGTTTTTTGACCTGGCAACCCACGCTGAGCGCTGGCCAGTTGCCAAGTAGCTGAACCTATCTAGGTCACAATCTAAAAAATTGATTTGACACAATATAGCCGTTTTAAATTGTGAACATTTGCACGCGGAACAACTAGCGCCCTCTCGTTTGGTTCGATGGAGTTACAGTAGCGTCACCTAGGACCGGTAAATGGTTATAATGGCTAGATCTAGTCTAGATAGCCAAGAGAATGTGTGTAGTAACTTTCTTTTGTATACAATTTTTAATGTTCTTTAACTATTCCTTCTTTTACATACATAATGTCATTGAAATATATGTACTCTTTTTAAAACAAGTAACTAAGATATAAAGGCATTCGTACAGTATTTGCAGCACCCCTCTTTGTCGGGGGTAAGAATATATCAACTCTAACTTTAGGTATAGGGAATTAGCGTCCAGTGCACCCAGGCGCGGCTAAGTCGCACTCGGCCTCCCGGTTCGCTGTAACAAGATCATTTTGACGTTCTATTTGCCCTCGTGTCGGTGTGTTTGCACCGTTGCGAGATTAGATTACGCCTGGTCATTAGCCCCAGTTGCATGATGCAGAACTCGTTTGCAAGCTTTTATATTCACAAGGCAACTGCCCGATGCAAATATACGCGCGTAAGTGCCTCTTCATCTAAAACATGTGCTTAAAATACTTTTTTCCCCCCACAATGCATTGTACAGCGTCCACTCGACCAATGACATTATAATTGCATGCGTTCAAAAGCGCGCAGTTTAAAAATAAAATTCGCACACGAATATTTTACGATATGGGAGCCTCGCGCTTCAATGCTATTGTGTTTTGCGTAGGTCACATTTCAACGTGATTTATCGCGCGATTCGGAATTGCCGCACGACTTTCGTTCGTGTCTGGCTTATATGTTGGAACGAGAAGGGGATAGTGGAGTGCTGTAAATTAGAGCGTTGTCGGTCCGGATTGCAGTAATAATGTGATGTTATTGGGTTTCAGACAGAAAAGCAGAGCGGGCGTGCAGGGCGCGCCCGCGCTTGCGGCCGCTGTCCAGGTCAAGGGTCCCGACGAGGAAAAGATCAAACACATCCTAGCCAGAACCGGGTACACGTTAGACGTTACCACAGGTCAGTTCAACAACCTTTAAAGGACAAAACCTTTTTTCCATTACAGCGCCATCTAGCATGAGAACGGTGCACTCGTTAGTTCTTATAGGAACTAGCGGCATAACAATAACCATTAGTGAGGTTGATATAATTATAGTTGGCCCGTTAGTTAATATTACCAAGCTTTATAACATACTAAAAAATTACTAGTCATTATTTTCCTTCCTCGATTTTCACATAAGAACTATAGATAATCATAAAATTTATGTACTAGATGCGTGGGAGTGTTTCAAGTTGGCTTGTAAAAATCTTATTAGAATTATTCTACTGAAACAAGTCTAACCAGATTCCTCTATGTGTATGTATCTATTTGTGTACGTGCTAGGTGTTTGACTTATTAAACCTTTACTAAATTTATAAAACTTTCGCTCTAAACATCGTGCTTTTACATTTACATTCCTGCAAAAAAGTATGGATAAAAGCCCTTAGGTAGGTATATTCCGCGCGTTTCCCCCTCGAGTCCTTCACCCCACGCAGTGTGATTCTCGACTTAAACAGCCCTTCTAGGCTAGACGTCTCGACGTTACCTAGGCAACGTACTTATAGTTAGTTTGAAAATCTAGCTATGAAACCAGTAGTTGTAGAATCCTTCGTGCGTGAGTCGTTGTGGAATTTTATCGCCTTGTTTCTATAAATAGTTTTAATGTGCAATAGTTTGTGATATTATATTTGGTAGTAATAGTTTTTATCGTTTCTAACTTTCTATGATAAGATAGATTTTTTTTGCGTTTCAATGTAAGGAGGACAAAGTCACAACCTTTCGATGTCGCTAGAGACACACTTTTACGTAAACTTGATAAATTATTGAACGTAGTTAGCCGTTGTATGCAGTTGTATCCATGTTGAATATCAGCACCGCTGCAAAATGTTTGACTGAACTGAGTAATTTACCACCTGTAAACTACGACTAGCATTTGAATAAAATCGTGCTTAACATTCTTATACCTACCTTTTTGAAAATGGCCACAATGGTCACATCCACCGTGCGGCCATTGGTTCATATTTTCGATTTAGTAACAACGTGCTACTTAGACATTATATTATATCCGTGTACCATATGTGGTACTATGGATAATTTGAGCAAATTTTTCGAATACAATATGTGATACATGGTGGTGGACTGTTGTGAAGGTGTTAAATTGTTATCACCATCCAGACCGCACTAAAACTACGCACTAAAATTTGTATGCCTCGCGGCGCAGCACAGTGATACTTCAAATAGAATTAAGACCCTTTATGTACTATGTGCGAACCTTGTTGAACAAATAAATACATTTCATTTCATTTCACTAAAGTTAGCGTTATTTGGCTTTATTTGTCATTGTAACATTTTTCAGCTATAAAAGATTACCTTTTACTCGCGTCTTTGTTTATAACGAATTTATTTATCTTTACGTGTATTGAATTTTGAATGTAATTTATAAGTGTTTACCTTCCTAGTAAGCTCTATTTATTTGCCTTTACACAACCAGGAGAGTCGTAGGGGGGTTTATTGCTTTGAAAAATCACTGAAAAATTGCCTCTTTCGAAAGAGTCCTCATTATTTTGTCTTATTAGTTAACATTTTAATGGACGCTGGTCAGGTCAACGCAAGTACGGCGGGCCGCCGCCCGGCTGGGAGGGCGGGACGCCGGGCGCCGGCTGCGAGGTGTTCTGCGGCAAGATACCCAAGGACATGTACGAGGACGAGCTGATCCCGCTGTTCGAGCGCTGCGGCGCCATATGGGACCTGCGCCTCATGATGGACCCCATGACGGGCGCCAACCGCGGCTACGCCTTTGTCACGTTCACCAGCCGCGACGCGACGCTGCGCGCCGTACAGGAGGTAACGCGCACGCCACACACACACCTATACGCGATGACATGATGCTAGAATGAAAGGGGTCCAACTAACTTGTCTGCCGAAGTATACTAGTAGCTACCAAGGTGCAGTCGGGGGTATCCGGGGGTTGAAGGAGGGAGGGGGGGGGGGGGCGCACGTAGCTTCATTTATACCCCGTACTCGCCTAGTGCGGGTGGGCTTGTTTGTATACGGGACCTTTGAAAACATTTTTTTTTATCTTTTGAGATATTGGTAAGGTAACATTGTTTAATTTTGTTAATTGAGATTTTTGAGGCGCGTGCGGACTGTAACTTGGTTGTAAAGGCACTACACGTCAGTAATGATTGATTAAATTAACATTGTATAGTAGTTGGAACCTTTTTATTGTCATATTATAAAACTGTTGACATTACGCGTATAATGAGACAATACACGCCGATGCAAATTGCCCTATACGCATACGAGAATCGCAAAGATTTTTTGGTAAAACAAATATGTTCGCGGCTTAGGGCCCAATGGCCACCCCCGCCGCACCCTTGCCTAAATAGTCCTAAAGCGTATTGGATAATTAACGTATGTAAATACACTTAATGTTGTCATTATGCGTATGTGTTGTGTCATTATGCGTGTCTATCAACTGTTCACGAAATATTTGTGGAAAAGGATGTCTTTTGATTAGGAAGTATGGAAAGAGCAAGGTTGTGAAATTATCATACTAAGTAAAAATTAACTGTATCTACTGTTTGTAATCAAGTATTTGTACTATTATATACTGACTGGGTTTGTCTTTTGACAACAACTTCGTTCTTATTCAATTGACAACCTTAGTGCCAAAATTTTGTTGAGGCATAGACAGCGGTAAAAAGCTGACGATTCGTTCAGACAACTAGGGTTTCAAAGTTTCTGTAGGGTATAAGACTGGCTAGTAACTGTTGTTGCATAAGAGGCAGTTTTAAAAATGAATCCTTTTGGAATGCGTCTTTTATATTTACAGGAACTTTGGAATTTAGTTGAATATGCGCGGTAATCACGCGCTCGGCAGCAACCATGCTTGTCATGACACAAGTTGCCGTATGCCATTTTAATTCTATAGAGAATTAAAATAAGAGTCCATAGGGACTCAAGATATTTGAAAATAAAAAAAATACCTATTACGGATGTTTTGCTTGATTAATTTATTCTACGTAAAGTGTTAATAATAAGGCTGAGATGTGGTTGTGTCCGGGCGTGTAGGATCTATCCAAGTCTGTCGCTATTGGCTGTGACGCGTTTTCATAAATCGAATAAAGGCCAAAACGAGTCCGATTCGATTACAGAAAATGCTTTTGGGTGTATGTCACTAGAGAGCGGTAACTGATAGTTTGTTTTAATGTGTACACATGTACTCGTTGTATGAAATTTTTTGGTTGATTTTGATTTTTCGTTTATCTAATCATAATTGATTAATCATGCTTTCTTGATCGAAATCATCAGTTTAACTGTGATTTTGTGTAACAAAAATATCATTCCAGAATTAAAATTAAAATTTGCGTTTTAATTATAAGTGCTAACTGATAAGTCCCAACTATTAGGCTACCACTCATGTTACTGTGGCTTAATTACACAGGTAAAACTATTTTTTATTGATCCAGCATTTTCATACAAATTAACTATTGTATGTTTGAAGCAAAGTAACTACTTGTATGGAATCTAAACACTTGTAACGAAAATACGAAAACTCAACCAATTGTAAATGTGCTATGAGAGTTAAAGCAATGAAATTGAATGAGATTGTAGTACGCGCAGTTGGCCGCTCTCTAGCAGCTTAGCAACAGCGGCCGCTGCCATCTGCCGCCGCGGCGCTAACCTTGGGCCGTTCCCGCGACCTACATACTCGCCCGCGGTTGTTGCCACCTGTCTATACGCTAAGGCCACGCTGTGTGGCACGCTTAGCGGCTAGCACCACCATTAGCTGCTGAGGCAGACTGTTCCTCAAGCCAAGTGATGCCACTAAGCGAGCCACCTCCCGTTGCCCTTAGTTTCATGCAGCCGACATTCACTCTGTGTTACTCTAGAACGATACTCAGTAAAATTCAATTGGTAACACTAAATTGTCAAAAGCAACTGTATTGTAAAATGCCTTCGATCTGTGATTGGTGCGATATAAATCTGAAGCAAAATTTATTCTAATTTGACATCTAATTTCCAGGTGACTCGCCGAATGTTTAAGTATAATCCCTAGAATGATAGTTCACTGCACTTAGTTGCCGCGGCTTGGCGGCTCCCTGTCCCTGTATATCCCCCCTCGGCTCCGAGCATCGACCTATTTGACTGGAACTGTTTTTGTTGGCCCAAAGTGGCTGTAAGGGGTTGAGTAGTATTAGGTTGGTCGAGCGAAAGCGAGGTCGCTGCTCGGTCCCGTGGAGCAGCCAAGCCCGGCCACTTGCAAGACTACTAGTGAATCATCCGCCAGTAATTTTGCAAGTCTCGATCATTTGCCTGTCGATTATATCACAGACATTTGGGAGTTTTAGATTTAAGCTTCTTCTTTCATTTAAAATGCATGACATTAATATCCCACCGCCGGCGGCCACTCGCTTTTCTGACGTTATTTTGTTTATAGTGTATAGTTTTGATTTGCCTTTTGGATCTCAATCGCACGCAGCCGCGCTGTGGATCATGCGAGTAGAATGTCTTTGGACGCGCCTGGCCGCCGCCACAATAAATAATCACTGAACTGTGTAAATGTGCAAACATAACACCTGTAAACTGATCAAGCCTCGCTTTTCCCGAGATATCATCCCGTTCTTTACTGTGCACCACGTTCAATTTTAAGTTGCTTTAATTTTTTTTTCGTTACCATCACACTTGTAATCGCTTTTTTTATTTTCACTTAAACGGTCCACTTCACAGGGTTAACTTTGAATTGGCTTCTAAACGTTCTCCGGCTGAGAATTAAATAGATGTCAGGCTCTCCTCTTTGCTCAGTACAACACTTTCGGCTTATCATCGTCAGTTAACTCATCCCGATTGGCTCTAACCGTCACCGCGCGCTTGCGTGTCATGATGTCATCATCCTGCGAGGCGACCGACCGACGACGACCAACTCGGCCCGCCCTAATCGAAATTGTACCGTTTTTCAAAATTTTTTCCCTTGTATTTTCCCACAGCTCGATAATCACGAAATAAAACCAGGGAAGACTCTGAGAATTAAGGTTAGCGTACCGAATCTGCGACTTTTCGTCGGCAACATTCCCAAGTCTAAAGGCAAAGAGGAGATACTGGAAGAGTTTGGTAAATTAACAGGTAAAGTGTCTCTCGAATGATATTGAGTTATAGAGTTGGGTTGTGCCGCGGGCTTGGTGTGGACCGCTGGGTGCGCTTGTCCGCTGTCCGCTTGTCCCGCACTCCCCGCTCCCCTCCCCTCTCCAGTCATTGCCCGGAACCCTCCGGCCATTGGCTATTCTCCTCGAATTGTTCTTGCAGCTGAATGATTATGAAATTCGAAAGGGGAAAAAGATTGGCGTTACGGTTTCCTTTAACAATCACCGGTTATTCGTGGGGAATATCCCTAAGAATCGAGATCGGGACGATTTGTTTGAGGAGTTTACTAGGCACGCACGTAAGTCCTTGTCGAGTTCATAATAAGTGGTTATCGGTGCGGGGCGGAGGCGCTCCCCGCCCCGCGGTTGCTCTCGGCTGGCCGCGCGCCTGAACACCTCCGCTTTACTCTATGCTACTCTATTACTATCCGTTCAAACTTTTGGCACGACCATATTGTTTTCTTGTGAATCCACCGCAGGCATTGCCAATATTGGCTTATTGGATAAACGGAACCTATAAAGCGCAATGCTCGGCATCTATTACGCTCTCTGTCCATTCTACGTCCGACTTGTTTCCGACTCGCTCGCACGTTTGATTTGTTTGACAATCTGTCCGGTTTCGTGTGGTCAGGCCGCGCTCACTGCTGACTGTGCAAGTGTATGTATCGTATGCGCCAACCGAGGGCAACCACCTGTGAGGTAGTAAGGAGTGTTACCCCGACGATTGGCTTCCGCAACGAGAATGCTCATTAGTAATGACTGGAGAAACTTGCTGTTGTTCTCTAGAATAGTTCTTCAGTATATGTTGTCCTGGAATATAATTTGATTTGCTTAATATTAGTAGTGTTAAAGGAATGCTCCTAAAGCGGAAGGGTCGTGGGAAGCTTGTCGCGTTGCGAGCGCGCGCATGTATGTACTGACTATGTATGTTGCAGCGGGGCTCGTCGAGGTTATTATATATAGTTCGCCCGATGATAAGAAGAAAAATAGAGGATTTTGTTTTTTGGAATACGAGTCTCACAAAGCGGCGTCCCTAGCTAAACGCAGGCTGGGCACCGGTAGAATAAAGGTGCGTGTCGGCGTCCGTCGCAGGTGTCGCGGCGAGACTTGAGCCCAGTTTAGACTTGCTATCAAATCCTGGATGTTGTAGTACATTGCGCCACTGGGTCGATGAGTTCTAACACCATCGCATCATGGCCTGGCAATGTAATGAAAGTTGCAGGATTTTCTTGCATTTCTAAACTGGGATTTAGGGTGAAACCATACTGCAGTGCACGTGAGCTATACTTGCGCGTGTGCTTCTGTAGGCTTTAGCCCTTATGAAGTCCATCCCCCTTATTCATAAACGCTCTATGGGCTTCTGCTAACTTAGTAATCGTTTGTCCTTATGACATTTGACATTTACCTTTCACAGATAAGGACAAACGATTACTAAGTTAGCAGAAACCTACAGAGCGTTTATGAATGAGGGGGTATGTGACTATGTTCGTTTAATTTTACTTACTGTTTCTGTGGTCTTAAATCTCGCTGCGAAACCTTCTTTTTTTCTTTTAATCCTTTGTTCGACGATTTGATGGATAATATTAATAGGACGAATGTTGCCAGGTATGGGGCTGTGATATAATAGTGGACTGGGCCGACCCCCAAGAAGAGCCTGATGAGCACACTATGAGTAAAGTGAGTATTTCTGTTTATTTAATTAATCTATGTAGTGCGCTGTGCAGGGACCTTAACATGACGTCCATAATTCTGACTCAGTTCGTTTTAGCTGTCACTTTTAGTATGAATCTGACAGTGAGCGAACCTAAACTGAATCGCGTTAAGACGTCATGGTAAGGCCTCAGATGCAAGCTTATCCTTGCACTCGCAGCAAATGCCGAGTCCGCTCCTTTTGACACATATATACTTTTGTTTTTTATATCGAATTTAATGTGGTAATAAACGTTTTTTCTTTCTTTCATTAATATTAGCAATAATCTTTCCGAAGTTTTAAGAAATCGGTTTCACTTCTCCACCCGTTTTCGCCTCGAGTCGAAACGTCCCACGAGCGTTTTTGAACATCCTTACTATACCTTCTACTATACTCCATACCTATCGGAAGTTATTAGGCGTTATGTAGAACCTGTACTTATCGTTGTTTGTTTGTCAGGTAAAAGTGCTGTACGTGCGGAACCTAACGCAGGAGATAACTGAAGAGGCGCTGAAGGAACAGTTTGAGCGGTTCGGAGCCGTCGAGCGCGTCAAGAAGATTAAGGATTACGCCTTCGTGCACTTCGAGGAGCGCGACTGCGCGGTCAAGGTTGGTACTACCCCGTTTTTAATGGTGTGGAAAATGCGCCTTATGCATCCGCCCGGTACGGGGTTACCGGGGGTATGTGGGGCTCTCCCGCGACGGCAGGCATACCCACTAAAAACCAAACGGATTCCCTATTCGGTCGTATGTGAGGCGTTACGGGAGCACTCGGTGTCACCGCGACGCCCCACGACCACCCCGGGATGGGGTTCTCTCTTCACGGCACCTGCACGTCTAGCACGACAGCGCACAAGAATCGCGTCGCGCGCGAGATAGATTGCCCGTCTTTACGAGTATCTACCTGTTCGTTCTAGAAAGAGACGGGTAATCTATCTCGCGCGCGACGCGACTCTTGTGCGCTGTCGTGCTAGCCGGGCTGTGCAATGCAGGTTTGGCAATTTGGTACCACCCCCTGCAGACTGGGGCCTTACCATGACGTCTTAGTGCGATTCAATCCCGACTCAGTTCAGGTCTTAGCTGTCACTTTTAGTATGAGTCTGACAGCGTGGGAATCTAAACTGAAACGCATTAAGACGTCATGGTAAGGCCCCAGGACTCGTAGGTGCCAGTCTGACAAATAAGGACCTTATTTAGTTGAGTGTGTGGCATGTAATTCAGTAAAAATAGCTCAAAACGTGGCAAAATATATGGAGAACATTTATCTATTGGGATGGATACCTTATGGGGTGAAGTCAAAATTTATCAACTCTCCCCCCTCCTCCGGGGGGCGCGTCCCCCCACCACGCCCCCCAAAGTGTCCCGAAACACGGTTTTTTGAAGTTTTTGTGAAAACTGTTCGCGATACAGAAAAAGTGTGCAAGAATGAAATAATGTACAATAAATTTACTATAAATCTATCATACACATGAAAGCGGTATCTCTTATGGTTTTGACGCAAGAAGACGCTGAAAATCATAATTTTTTGTTTTTTTACAATAAATTTTATTAAAACTTCAGTTTTCTCAGAAAATACCCATTTTACACCTAAAAAATGTATGACTTAAATAAACAATGCAGTATTCCCTTTAAAAAGAGGTATAATTTATTTATATATTAGTTAAATTGACCATTTTATGATAGTTTAAATATTTAATTTGTCATGAACAATTTTTTTTACTTGAAGATTAGGTATGTTTAAAATGTTTTTATATAGTTTAGAGTTAATTATAAACCACGCTAGTGTAATTTTGTATATTTTTTTCTCAGTTATCCGCAAATAATAAGTATATTCATTCATTTCCAAAAAGTTACTAAGATGTTTATTTAATATAATCAACTATTTATTTAAGTATACACTTTTATTTAAGGAACTTACATTGAAATTGAAGAGAGACATTGAAATAAACAATTGTTAACACTCTTATTATCTGGGGGCACGGTAGTGCCCCAGCTAAGATAGCCAAGTGAAGCGCAAGAAGGGCACTAGTTACCTTTTCTCGAACCGCTTTGTCGTTATTTTGTACCCTCATAACTTGGTTCTGGATTGTACGAGATAACTAAAATTCTCGGGATATGATGTGAATAGTAGACTTATTACAAGTGTAAAGTTTCAATTGCATAGCTCTTATATTTAAAATTTTATTGATATCTAAAAAACTAGTGGTCGTCACTAGTGATCATCATATTAAATTCCTAGAATGCTCAAATTTGGTTTGTAAGCTAAATTAGTATACAATCAACAGCAAAAATCTAAAATTTGGAACTTTAACTCTTCCTTCAATCGGTCAAACAAACTAGCGAATGGATATTTTGTACGAAACTTCGCAAATTTTGATGCCAGCGGTCTGAAAATTGATAAAGGGAGTTGTTAAAAATAATAAACTGTATATTTCAGAATTTTCAGTAAATTAAACTGAATTAGTGGATGAAGGCACTTGTCATAAGCAACAACTTACAAACTTTTTACGTTCTAACTCTACAAGTGTTTAAGAGTTTGTGAAGTCTACAATTTAGTAAAAATAATGTCGTTGGCCGTTTTGCTACTGTCACATAAGCGTAAGGTAAAAAAATCACTGTTCATTACTTTCCTGTTAATTACAATAGTTTTTTAAACATGAAATTACCGTGAGACTCAACCTTTAATATGTGACAACAAATAATAATAATAATACTTTATTTTCTTTATTTGTAATATGTGATCGTTTTGCTGCCGCCGGGGCAAGCGGTCCAGGAATAAGGACTACGAACTAGTCTGGAATATGTCGAGCATCACTCGACTTTTATACGTGAGTTATTCGTTTGTGTGATTATAATTGTAATTATCATTACAATAGTTCTTATAGTTACGAATTTCAACTTTCTAGGACGTAAATTTGTTGACCACCAATGAGTGAGTCAGTGACGAAATCAGAGTTTTTTTAGATATCTATAAAATTTAAAATATAAGAGCTTGTAATAAATCCACTATTCACATCATATCCCGAGAATTTTAGTTATCTGGCACAGTCCAAAACCAAGTTATGACAGTACAAAATAACGACAAAGCGGTTCGAGGAAAGGTAACTAGTGCACTTCTTGCGCTTCACTTGGCTATCTTAGCTGGGGCACTACCGTGCCCCCAGATAATAAGAGTGTTAACATTATTTATTTTAATGTAAGTACTTAAATAAAAGGGTATACTTAAATAAATAAACATCTTAGTACCTTTTTGGAAATGAATGAATTTATTCACACTAATTATTTGCGGATAACTGACAATAAATAAACAAAATTACACTGGCATGGTTTATAATTAACTCTAAACTATATAAAAAACATTTTAAACATACCTAAACTTCAAGTAAAAAAAATTGCTCATGACAAATTAAATATTTAAACTATCATAAAATGGTCAACTCAACTAATATATAAATAAGTGATACCTCTTTTTAAAGGGAATATTCCATTGTTTATTTAAGTGATACATTTTTTTAGGTGTAAAATGAGTATTTTCTGAGAAAACTGAAGTTTTAATAAAATTTATTGTAAAAAAACAAAAAATTATGATTTTCTGCGTCTTCTTGCGTCAAAACCATAAGAGATACCGCTTTCATGTGTATGATAGATTTATAGTAAATTTATTGTATATTATTTCATTCCTACACACTTTTTCTGTATCGCGAACAGTTTTCTCAAAAACTTCAAAAAACCGCGTTTCGGGACACTTTGGGGGGCGTGGTGGGGGGACGCGCCCCCCGGAGGAGGGGGGAGAGTTGATAAATTTTGACTTCACCCCATAAGGTATCCATCCCAATAGATAAATGTTCTCCATATATTTTGCCAGATTTCCCATACAATGGATTCTTATTTGCTTGAGCTAATGTGAAGGTTTGATTATTAAAATGCGATTAGGAAGTTCTTAATAACCTTTTTAAGTTCCAATTGCCAAACACCATGTATATTTATCGGGGCACGGACGCTGTGGTGCCGTCTAACCCCCTTATTTATAAAAGCTCTGTAGGCTTCTGCTGACTTAAAGTCGTCGCAAAATAAAAGGCCCGTTTTGACATTTGTCTTCCCGACGTAACTAGTGATGTCACCTTACGACTCGGTACTCGATACTCACGATAAATCGATTCAAGTTTGCATTAGTATTTGATCGATTTGAATATGTATTGTAACTTAACTTAAATTGATATTGTAGGTATTTTGAAATGATACAATGTTAGGATAGGTCAATTTTCTTTCATTTAATATTTTTGTTACAAAACCATTCACTCAATCACAAAAAAAATGAGAAAAAGTGAATCTTCAGTCAATCAGATCAGAATTCAGATGATGAAGACGAGACATTCTATTGAAATCAGTGTTGCCATTGTTTACAGCTTTGAGCTCCAAGGTCATAATTTTCAGTAAAGAGTGATGTGACCCAGCTGGTGAAATTTAGTAATTAATTGGTCTAAATAAAATAAATATAACCGGCCAAGTGCGAGTCGGCCTTAAAAAAAATATCTAGATCGATTTCTTTTTTCCTTAACCGATTATTATTAGTCTGTGGACAATATGAAAAAATCGTTATGCACAGCACTTAGCTGAGTGAGCGATACCCATCAATGAAAAATGCAATTACTTTCAGAACATTTCGATCGGTAAAAAATAGAGAACTTCATGGGAGTGAACTGTCAAAACGGGCCTTTTAAATTGTGACGACTTTAGCAATCGTTTGCCCTTATGTCACTTTGACATTTACCTTTCACAGATAAGGACAAACGATTGCTAAGTTAGCAGCCTATAGAGCGTTTATGAATAAGATGGTAAATCTATAGAGATGAGTATGTTACGTTTGTTAGGCGATGCAAGAGTTGGACGGCAAGGAGCTGGGCGGCGCGCGACTGGAGGTGTCGCTGGCCAAGCCGCCCTCCGACAAGAAGAAGAAGGAGGAGATACTGCGCGCGCGCGAGCGGCGCATGATGCAGATGATACACGGCCGCGGCGGGTGAGCACTACACTAACACACTGTATTCTGAAATAGGGAATATTCGTGATTAATTCGTGGCTTTCAGTATTATCTCGTTTACGTAATAAACAATATCTATCTATCAGTGGCGTGGCGTCAAGTATATCAGAAGGCAAGCCGAGGGGAACTTAACTAGCCTTTTCCTCTAATTCTGCACAATAAATTGCCCTAATGCCTTAAAATAGGAAAGCCAGTGGGAATCGAGTTTTATGGAAGCTACGCCACTGCTAACTATCTTTCTATCTATCAAAGATTGGTCTCTCTCTTTATAGAAAAACTGAATTTTAATATGGAGTTTATATGGGATGGGCGTTGTGTTGTGACAAATGACGTCACATGTCATATCGGATCTCTTTCTAATCGCTGACTAATTAGTAGTTTAAAGCTCTTATAGTTTCCGTATTTCTTAACCGATATTACTTTATAGTCTGTCAAAAAATAGTATCTAGAAATTAAAAAGTGGCAATACTGTAGTGTTGTCCCTTTCTAATGGACCGCGAAATATGAGTAGAAATTTGTACGCTGGACAGGAGGTTAGTGTCCCGAAGACGTTTTTATGGCCCACTTCAAAAGAATTGACTTCTCTCGTGCTCGCCTGCACTATTTGTAGCGTAAACAAACATATTCTTAAGTTGTGTTCAGTTCCACAATATTATCAAACGCATCTGACATGACATGTTTATTTTCATATAGACCTATAAGCATTTCGAAAGCTATAGTTTCGTCCCATTTCTTCTGCGTCAAATCCCCATGTCCCCATATTAAAATGGAATACGTGGTTCGTCAAAAAAGCTTCCACCTCCCCCACTTTATAAATCACTATGCTGATAAAATGACGGCTCGGCTGTGCTATTGGTGAAAGGGCCAAAGGGCGGTGCTTTTTGCTTTGCTATTGCGGCATCATCGCTGCGTGGCCCCGCCCCCCGGCCCTTTATGCGTGGGAGTCGGCCCTTCGACCGTTATCGACGCGTCCCCTCGCTCTTACAGCGACGGATAATGTTTTTTTCCGCTATTTAGGGTGCTCTGTTTATCCCAAGGGACTGCGTCCCCATAATTGATTCTATTTATGTATATTTTTTCTGTATTTATATTTCATGACGTAAGGACTTCAAGTACCGCGTTGGTTTTATTTCTTGTGAGCTATGGGGAGAACGTCACTCCGGATTACTGTCGAATTTGCTTTGATTTTTTTGAGGATGAGGATGTATGGTTTTTTTACATGTCTGACCATAGCAGCCCTACGGAGAGTGACTCGTTCAGGTGTGTACCTATCTGACCTGGAGTAGTTGTAAAAATTCTGATTTTTAAAAAAGTTCGTCCCAATCTAGGAGTATCAAGATATGGCGATTGGCCATGGCCACCACCTAAGTATCGACTTGGTGGTTGCGATTTTTGATGATATAAGGATATAGCATTTATGAATATAATCTTGGCAGCCACTATTCCTGCTAATGTCAAATATTAATTGCTCGCGGCGCAATAATCAGTGATTATATGTATATATAACCCGCACTTATTATCAACTGTTTTGTGTCATTATGCGTACCGTAGCGTAGCACCATAGGTAAAGACGCCTCTGCCTATTTGTCAATATTGACCGTCTCCATGCCTACGATAACATAGCGAGTAACTGGATCGCATGTAAATGTCAGATTTGATTGGTGCAGCTGCTCCCCGGTGCACGGCGCGCTGCGCGGCCGCACGCCGCAGCCGCAGCCGCGCCCGCCCTGCGCACGCGGCGATTACGGTCAGTACGCACGCACACACACACAATACAACACCACCCACAGCACACTACACACTTACACACACTAGGGTATAGGAACACAAAGGAATCGCTGGCATTTCGATACCTGTAAGGATTTAGACACATTTAGTTTAATGTTCGGGTTCAGTATTAGTTACTTGAGTTTTTGTCACGTTTCTTACCGTGTTAGATCAAAATAGCAAGCTGATTCCGATGTTTAGGTACAATAAATAATATACGACATTGATGATGACGATGATGCTAATGAGACAGGGATGCTCTGCAGTAATGTGTGCCTTTGGACACTGCTGTGCTGGTGATACTGCTCTTATTCTACTGTAAAAAAATACACGTCTATAGTCTGGCAGATAAACCACTGCAGCCAGATGACACTTTCAGTGTTGTCAGTTTTTGGCGAATATTAAATAGTGATGTGACTTAGTGAGTGAATGAAAGAATGAACGATGTAATGAAATTAATTTGCGTCATTTATGTAGAAATAGAGAATTTCTAAAGCGTATTTTAATAAAATGATTTGTTCAATAAGGTTTTTTGTATGCTTTCAAGTTAATAGTAGTGTAAGAGCGCGATTTGGAAATGTGCGGAAGCATGTCAAAATCAGCTACCTGTTTTCAACTCATTCGCTATTTTGCCATATAAATAAAACAACAATTATCACATTAATATTTTTTTCTACCTCTGTCTGTACTTTACTTAAAAACTTAAATTATTCCGAATCAGTTTCACTGCTGCTGTCACTATACTTACGTGTATTACAAAGTTATCGCACATTTTATCTACCTACTATGTGGTCGAGACTACACATTTTTTCCTAACTAAGAATGGACATTCGTAAAATATTTCGTTCATTCAATAATCAAATTATTCATTACGTGACCTTAGTCGAGCACTAGTGAAATAAATGTGGTATCATTATTTCGTAAAATGACATTTGGAAGTGTCATCTGGCTGCAGTGGTTTAGCTGCCAGACTATAATTGGGAACCTCCTCCTCCTTTTTTAGAATCTGGTCTGTTAGAAAAAAAGATTGATAATTTTTTGAAGATTAGGTATATTACCAAAAACAGTACTATTGGCGCAGATTTGGATAAAAATCATAAGCGCCTGAATAATGATTAATGAATGACGTGTGAGCAACTTTGCTTGTGCACTAGATAAGGAGTTCGGATATTGTTAGCGTAAAGCTACATTATATTGTATTGTAGTTCGCTATTATTGTGGCGAGTTTTAGTAGCATCATCATCATCATCATCGAATGACAATGAAGTCACTATAATAGATGAAGTTGTTTTAAATATACTACGTTACACGAGATGTACATTAGGTACTCTTCTTTCCTGTTCTTGAGAATTTTATGATATACAAAGAACACAATATAAATAATATTGTAAAGTATTGTCACTGCTAAGATTACATTATACACAACGGCTCAGTATATTTACAAGTATTGCGAAAAGTATGATATTTCAACTTATTTCAATTTACCACGTTTTTTGTGTAAATCAGTTGAATTTCTTCGGTGTTGGTGCAATTTAAGCCCAGGCTTTGACGTTTTCAAGCAATTTGAGCATTTCTTTATTTAAAATACTGTATTTAAAGTGAATTTGTAGTTATGTTTATTAATTTCATAGAAGCGTCAAATGTCTGGACTTAGACAGTTAATTTTTATTTGACTCTGTACAATCTGTTGTGGGATGGGGACTTTAGTAAAATCACGTTCTATTTTTTGATTTCTATTCAGTTATTCAACGGCGTTCTTTAGAGATATTAAATAACAAACAACTCCTAAAAGGATTGATAAATAAGCCGATCATAGTATCAACTTAGATAAATAGGAGTGTATATTACAATGTCAAAATTTTTAATGGTTTTGGTATTAGAAACTACATCAATTTGATCAAAGCAACTCTTACCGTAACACGATATACCTACCACGATGCAAAAAGAAGAATCGAATGCAACACTAGCTTCCTACAATCCCACACCAATCCACCCACAACACGATTCCGTACAGCTCCCATAACTGCCGCTGGTGAAAAAACTTCAAAAAATGCTGTCTAAAAACTAAAAAGCTGTGGACACAACCTACCAAGACTATGCCAATTTTTATTACGGCTAAGTTGTTTTGAGTACAAAAACCATTTGATCAAGATTGAAGTAAATGGACTCGTGTTTTGAATGTTCTTTCACCTGAGGCTACTGAAGGTGTGGTCAACACGCGCACACTCGCACACCGCTATTGTCCTACTAACACCGACGCAACTCTACTCGGGACTTTCCGCGCGCTGGGTTGCCAACCTGCGGTTGTTAGTGTTGCTGCAAGAAATAAACGCCGGAAAAACTTGTGTACGGTTGCGTCCGAAAAACATGTTTCATTAACTTAACGCTATTCTATAGGCTAGACATTAATGACAGCTAAGATTAGAAACGAATCTCAGTGCATGGTTCCGAAAAAGATAGGCTGATAGCGAAAATAAAACTATAAATGGAAGAAAGTAGCAACTACACTGTAATTGTAATAACCAAATTAACATACTTCAGTGCATGCCTCGAACTCTCGATACGCATAAATGTGCGGATGTCAGAAGTCATTCATTGATGGGTCACAGTTTCTGGTCTCGATCCGTTTCACCCGCTTTGACAAGGTTTTGGTGGTGGGTACATCCGCAGACTGGACGTCCGAAGATGCTATTCCAAATTGTCTATTGTTTGTGGGTTGAGTGAGGAAGGTTTGTGATAGATAGTGTTAGCATGGCGCGCGGCCACTCGCGGCCAGGACGCGTGACGCCCCGTTACTCGCATGTTAATCTGTTCCCGGTATGGTCGCGGAGCCGACAACACGGTAGCTTGTAAGTTAGCGTTAGTTTAGCTTAGCCTCTAAAAGGCGTGTGTTGTGTGTTTATAGATTATGATTACGACTATTACGGGTACGGTGATTACCGAGGTGGCTACAATGAGCCATTTTACCGGTACGATGAGTTCTATTTTGATTACGCGGGGCCACCGCAACCGTCCGCCCTACGCCAGCCTCCCAACAGAGCGCAACCGGTGGGTCCCACACACACTCACTAATGTTATCACTCTTATTTACTAGTCACTAGTCGCTGTACTCATTTATTGTTATACCTTTCGATTTTTGATTTGCCAAATTTTTTTCTCATCTACTTATTATTTTTTACTTGTTTTATTTTTTTGTTGAAACCCGTCCTCGAATGGAGTTAGTGACTCGGTAAAGACGGTAGTGTGTAGGCCTGACGGTGGTGATTGCATTGCGGCGGCCGGGCCCGCTCTCCGCAGCTCGCGTCTCGCGTCGCGCGCTGCGGCGAGCGGGCACCGCAGCCTCGGACTAGTCACTGTGTGCCGGGGTACGGGCAGTAGTACGGGCGCGGGTGGCCGTCTCCGATCTCACCACCAGAGGCCCGTTGCATGATAAAGTTCGAGCTTATACTATTAGTGGCCTTTGTGCTGGTGTTTCACTAATGCTATTGGCTTAGTACTTTACTCGGCGCCGGGCCTCGGGTCTGCTGCCGCGGCCACCCGACTAACATCCCCTCCCGCACCCCGCTCGCCTCCCGTAGTGCTTGGCTTTGATACTAACCCACTAAACGCTTGTCGCTTTACCATCACACTCCTGCTCGAGCGCACACTGTTGCCACTCGCATATTCATACAAAAATCGTTACTATCGAGCTCCCGATAGCTTTATTGCTCGCTTATCGGAAACACTGTGCGCCTGCTTATTTTGGTAAGGACTGTTGTGTGTTCGCTTGGAATGATCGAATAACATTGTAATTATTTCTCGTTGTTGCAACGAGGTAGAGAATATGTTAAGAAGACTTACTGATCCGCTTGGTAAATGCCAGGACGACGAACTCGGGCTCGGCCCCAACTCGCTTTACTACGATCTGACCGGAGGCATTCAGGTACCCCACTCGATACTTAGTACACTAGTGGATGTTACTCTAGAACGAAGCATTAGACGTTGATGTAGATATGATTATCAATAGGTAATATTTATTCATTGAAACCGTATAAGCATTTAGACGCAAATGTTTTGCAGAATAGTTCAGCTTTCTTAGGTACCTGATTGTTTCTTTTATTAATGCGCTGCGAGTTGCAAACTAAGCTGTCGTTATTTTAGTGTTAGCTGCCTACTATCACAATATATCATACTATCCCATTAATAAACTAGAGAAATAGGTATATTTTGAGAAAACATGTTTGATGGGAAGGGAAGGAAGACTGATTTTAAAATGGCCCTTTCGCCCATTGATTTCTATCTCTGAATATGCCTGTTTCGTACATACTCATTTTACTGTCATTGCGATTGTGTACATATTTAGCATGTTAGGTTAATTTTGATAAGCCGATCTTGGTTCCACATTATAGTCGTTCCAAAATCGGCTGTGTCGTCTAATATACTTATGTATAGTCTTTATTATTTAAAATACGTCATTGTATTTATTTAAATCGGTCTATTTGGATGTTATTTGTCGCGTACCTATTATAATATAAAATATATAAATATCTATCTTAATTCCGCATGCTTCTATCGTATCCAATTGACCGACTCTTAGTGGAATGTCATACTCTGAAATCATTACTGTGATCCAAAAGCATCAAATGTACTTGCTTCTGTAATGGTTACAGAGTTGTCGCTGGAAGTCATAAACGACCCAAAAATGGTTGGAGCATCATCTCTGATAACAATTATTACAGAATGACTCAACATGATTAAATTGACATTGTTTTTGGAGTCGATGCTCAGCTTTCAGCGTCTTTATAATTCTTCTATGTTCATTTATTGGTCTCGCAAGTCCGACAAACTACGTTTTTCGGTCTGTAGATATCAATGTTGTCGTATTTATAGCTGTTTCACTGGACGGTAACTCGTTTCACTGTGACATCGAGAAGTATCGTTTCGTCTAACTGCGGCAGAACGGTAGAAGTAGAAACCGACTGGAAATTCATGATACATTTGCTGATAATAAAGTATTTCGCCTATGGCCACACATTCTCGGCACCGCATGAACCTCGAGCCCTTTTTACAAGTTTCATTTTTAAACAAAGTCGATGGTCTTTTAAAAGGCCTCCGGGCGGCAGGAGGGCGGGAGCATCACCGGTGGGATCACTAAATTTATTCGGGGCGCGTGGGCAACACTCAAGTCGAAGCATGGTGGACAGCCAACCTGTTAATACTTATCCAACTAGTATCAGTTGGGGCGGAACCTCGACAGTCAAATTTCGGAGTATAAGATCAGAATGCAGATGTCGAAATGATACTTCGGATGCGAACAGCGAAGCGTGCCGTCCGGCTGTGGGTGGTGGATTATAAAGCGTGCGTGTCGCAGGGGGCTGGGTCATGTCATGGGACGGGCGGGCGATGGGCGCGGCGCGCGGCGGCGGGCGCGGCTGGGCCCCGTGGTGGTGCCCGACGCGGCGCGCGTGGCCGCCGCACGCCCAGCGCCATCCGTGGCAACCCGCGCGCCAAGCCAAGTTTACCAGGTCAGTACCGCTACCCCCGTCTGCCAACTGCCATCTGCCGTCACTGTTGCCTGTTGCACTAACCAATAACTGTAGGCCACAGTTCTCGCAAGCCTGCCGCGAGCGGATGGGTCTACGCTATGGCTTTTGGTTTTGGTTACTGTGATGAGCAACAGTTGCGGTTGCAGCTTACAGATGAGTACTCGGATTTAGGAAACCTTTCTGGACCCTCCTGTGCCAACCACGAAGGGTATAATTGATAGAAATTGGTCGGTTGACATTGACTTGTAATAGACGCAGCTGCGTAACTATACCCTTTTCATCCTTCCGTGTCTTATCATGTAAACGAACACTTCTCAAAGACATTGTCACGCTTTTCTTGAATTACACAATAGTTATGTTGTTGTAGGCTTAAAGAAACTCGTAAAGTATTAAAATTGACCAAGTAACCACTGCAAAATATAATTTTTAATAGGATTTTCTTCAATAATCGGAGGAAATTGTGATATTACTCTGTTCACATGATAAGACACGTCAGGATGAATTGACCATAAAGTTGATGCGCTGATCGCCAAACGGTGCAATTTGTGGCTTGGAAATATATCCTACTTAATGAAGGTACGTACTAATCTAAAAGGATGTGTGTCCTTGCCTAGTCTTAGTACTGGGTCTCACCATAAAAAACCACATCTAAATCTTGTACTTTGGAAGCTTTTTTCAGTTTACGAAAGCTCCATCACGGTGTTTTTTTTACTCTGATTGTATTGCTGTAGATTTTGACTATAACCAAAATTCTAAATTGATTCTGGCAACATTGGACTCCTCTCTCGGTCGCACCCCTTAAACCTATATCCACTTCCATATCCTAAATATTTGCGTTCTCTTTCAGCATGTTTGATGGTTTGCGTGTAATCCGGATCATAAATTATATATCGGTAACTATCCCCCCGCTGCCGCCACAGGGCTACCACAAACTGACCAAACGTGCTCGAACGGGCGGCGAGTCCATGTTTTAGGCCTATCGAGTTTGTGGGAGACCTTTTGGTTATATATTTGTATTTATTAATCTGCATCCTATCCTTTTTCTTTCCCTGTTTTCCTCAATCATTGCGATGTCTTACTCCTTTGTTGACTGCCAAGTTATCTAATTACCCTGACAACGGTTTAAATAATGTTGAACTCTATTAACAAACAAAAGAAATGGGTGCGGAAGTTTTTTAGTGTCACATTTATTGGTAGAGTTGGTTGTAGTTACAGTACTTGAAATTTCGCAATATTCCTTCAGTTACTTTCGCATATCCCAGAATTAAAAGAAAACCTTGATAACCGGATTAACCGGCTACATACCTACATGAGTAAAAATAATGCAATGGTGCGGTGCTCCCACACCGGAGTTATAAAATGTTGTAAAACAGTTGTTTTATTAATACCACATTTTATCACAAACGTCCTGACAAACTTGTAAGTTGTCACATAATGTTACGAATGAAGTAAATAAATAAATATTAGTGAGTTTTATCGTGTTTTATAACATTTTTTAACTACGGTGTGGGAGCAGCATAACGTTAAAAGTTCTCTTTCTCTCTCACTGAAGTATTTTTGGTGGTCATGTCATTGTACAGGGTGTATCAGACACCCCCTAACAATAATCAACTGGGGTATATAACCATAGCTACAGAGGCTAAAAGAAATATTTAAAACAATATTAAATAATAAAAAAAAATGGAGTAATTTTTTTTTATATTTTCTATAGTATTAACTGTAATCATTCCTATAGAAAACATAAAAAAAAATTTACTCCAAATTTTTTTAAATATTTTTTTTAGCTTCTATAGCTATGGTTATATACCCCAGTTGATTATTGTTAGGGGCTATCTGATACACCCTGTATAGTTGTTTTTATTTTAAACCATCATCATAGTTCACATATAGAATTGTAGCGACACTAGCGCCACTTTGTTGGCCGCTACATAACGATGTACTACTACACATGTGTACCTAGCGCCAGCTCTAGTGACAGCTGTCACTAGAGCTCGCGCTAGCTACTCGTGCGTAGTAGTTTGGGGGAGCCACAATAGAGATCTCTCTCCAGGCAGATGTTATGCCTGGGGACCGAAGTCCGAAGGAAGAGAGCTGGAAGTTGTATTTATGCATCCGTGTTGAGAAACTTCGTTAGCGCGATGTAGAACAATGTGACAGCTGTCACTAGAGCTGGCGCTAGCTACTCGTGCGTCGTAGTAGTTATGTAGCGGCCAACTAGGTGGCGCTAGTGTCGCTACATCATCGTAGGTAAGCTGCGAACTTCATCTGCGTGAGGCAATCGAACTTGTTATCACACTGGTGTTTAGTGGGGGTGGTGCTTGTGAGGTAATGAGGTGTGTGGGTGTTGCAGGTAAACGTAAACTGGACGGGGCACACCAGAACCTTGGGGGGGAGAGTAAGCGGCGGCTGGGCGCGACGGCGGTGCAGCCGGGCGCGCCGAGCTAGTGCGCCGCGAGCCCTGCGTCGGAGACACGACAAGCTGCGCAGGGGGCCCTCGCGCGCATCACACCGCACGGTTCATGGTTACGTTTACGTTACGTTTACGCCCGATCCCACCCCTCTGTAACGGCGGGATCGATCTACTTTTTTTTTCTATATATGTGTTTTTTTTATTTGATTTTCACGTTTTCAATTTTGTATCGCGACGATTCCGTAAAAATCTTAAAGTAGGACGTTATGAAATGTTTCGAATATAAGTTTCCCGTTATGCTTATGTTTTCAAGTATCGTATTAGCCGTATATATTTAATATATACTTATTGTAAGCGGCGCGCGCGCGGTTGCCTGTTTGCGCGCGCGCCCGGGCTACGCCCGACGACTGTCTGTTTTTTTTAATACATGTTATTCAATATATTTTATTTCTGCGAACGCATTTTGCGATGTGATGTGTATTTTAGCAGTAATTATTATATTATAAGGAGTTTGACTGTTGTTTTTTGACATACTTACAACTTAGGATACTTGCGAATGAATTATTGGAATGAATTGGAAGGAAACTGCACGACCTAGAGCCTTCGGCTAAGATAGCAAACCCTGTAATCGATAACATTTCCCGACTGTGTTCCTGCTTTAGTTTTTTTGCTTTATTTTTATTACATATTTCCCTTAAAATACATTAGTGTGAGGAAGTAGTATTGTAAAAGTTCAGGAGTCTGTAATCTTTATTATTGCTGTACTAAACTAATTTGTATTTCGACCACATAGCATATCCGTACTGTTAGAACTCTGACTTGTATCAATCTTGTATCAGTTTAATATGTGGAATAAATTTGCAAAACTGTGTTTGCCTTATTACATACTTGTTTTATTTCCTATCGAATGCAACACTCTCCACCTTATATGGCTGGTACACACTGACAGCATTTAAACTGCAAACCAACTGCAACTAAAGGCATTTCGAGTGCAAGTTGCCGTGCAGTCCTATCAACCGCACACAGACTGCAAGCTGGCTGCACGGTCGTAATGCAGTGGTGGTAGTTCAGCCCCACCGTAAGGTAGGACTGTAGGAGTTTGGTGGGTCCGAAGGGGAAACTGTATTACGTCCGTGCAGCCAGCTTGCAATCGGTCTGCGGTTGGCAGGACTGCACGGCAACTGCACGCGAACTGTAGTCTGTTTGCAGTTTTGATGCAGTTACAGCAGCTGGCATTTTGCAGCTGGGTTGCCGTCCGTCTGCACCGGCCCATAAGGTCGACGGCACAGCGCTTTCCTCGTGGACCAAATAGTTGCGGGGCGCTACCCGTGATACCACTGTTATAAAAAATGTCGAAGTAGGTAGGTACTTTACAAGCTTCACCTGGTCGACGGAACCTCGCTTTACTCGGTTTGCCCTTCGGGCATTTGAAGATACGATGGGATTTCTATAACAGTGGTAAGACCACATAACGGTAGGACCACGGGTTTAGTTCTCGTGGCCCCACTGTTATAAAAAAGCCCTTCGTGCATTTGAACATACCTAACAAACCTAACCAAATTTTATCTCTTCTCTTCTTCTTCTTTTAATAATATGGCCCCATCGATCGATGCGATGATTTCGCCAATGTCAAAGTAAAAAATACAGTATTCAAAAATCTTGTGACATAAAAATGTCGGCAACGTTGTACGGTAGAACACGGTCAAACGACCCCCTCCCCCCCCTGTCGGGCTCTTAGCCAACGGACAATGATATCCCACGGAGACCGCCAGGAAATCATTAACCGAAGCCCAGGGTGCACCGGACCAAGCACTGCTCTTCCCCTCGGACGGATCCAAAAACGAACCGCAGCTCTTGACCACACGCGAAGGTAACCCGACTCGCACCCCTATCTCTTCTCTAGTGAGGATTTTTATAACAGTGGGACTACGAGAACTAACCTGGACCACGGCCACGGGTAATATCGTCCGCCTAGTTGCCAATATAAAAAATCCTGGCTAGAAATAATAAATTCTTTTTTTTTCTCTGTCTCTGGCGTTCGTTTCGTCACGGGAGATTTAGTTAGGTTTAGTTTGTACGAAAAAGGGTCTAAGTGAAAATCAGCGCTGAAGGGCTTGCCGCAGCAACACGCTGAATGTGGCCTTTTTGGCAATATTCGGCACTTATTTGTTGTACTGAATTTGATATAAAATACTTTTCATCCAAATCAGTGAAGGTCACTTCTAATTAGGATTCTCTACTATACTTAATATAGGTAGGTACCTGTCCTATTTGGTAAACAAAATTCTAACCTCAAAACGTCTCATTTTTGTTATTTTTAACTATTTCATCGTAAATACAAGAACTGGAGATAATTATCAGCAAAATTATGTTCAAAATATTACCTCAGGTTTATTTGATACCATAATACACCTTATTCTTTACAAAAATTTGCACATTGAAGTTAAAATTTTGTTTACCAAATAGGACAGGTAAGAATGAAAATACCATACCTACTTAGCTGATAATTGGGTGTTCGAGTCAGTGACCAACGACGGGTGATTCAACTGGTTGGAATGTAATTCAATTTTATTATAGGTGGTTGATGTTTACCAACCAATCCGTAGTCTAGTCTAGTCACACCAATTTACCATACATACGGTGTGACTATGGGTCATATTAGCTCAACTCACCCTTGACGATCAAGAACAAAAGATAATACAGAGCGTAACTAACTCAAACACCTGCTGCAGTATTCCAGATTAATCGTCTGACACAGTATATGATGGCGACCACTAGCTGTCGCGCCCGACCCGCTGTTTCAAGGTTCTACCTACGAAATAAAACTGCGCATATTTTAAAGTCGTGTATTTATCTATCGGTGCGTACGTATTCGGCGTCTCGCGCCGGCGCTTCGTCATACCGTGTCCTGGGGCGCGGCGAGGCGCGCGGCGCAGGCCTGCGGGGCGCGCGGGCGCGGCGGGGGCCGCGGGGGGGGCGGCGGGCGGCGCGGGCGGCGGCGCCGGCACCACGCCCACGCCAGCGCCGCGCCCGCGCCCGCGCCCGGCAGCGCCCACCACCACGCCGAGTACCCGTCCGCCGGACGAGCGCCGCCAACGCCTGACACCCGGGAACATTATCGCCGCGGTCCTCTGACTCCCGCGTCGGGTACGCCCGCCCATGAGTCCGTTCGTGACGCTTTGATATTCTTCGCGTGACTAGGCCGGCCATAGAGCGCTTAGAGCGGCGAGGTTGGAGTTCCCGACTGTTCTGAATTTTGTAATGAAACTGCAAATCCTCCAGCGACTGATATACGTTGATAGCGATGACTGCTCGAAGCAGTCCGTCGATGGCCGGCCTAGAAGCCCGCGCATATTGTTAGCGCACAGACGACGCGCGATATTGTTTGGCAGTACTGGTCTCATGCTCGACTTACTCAAAGATGACACAGAAACTCATGATTTGAGTACTACCCGTAAGTTTAATAGAGCAAAACGATCGGACTAAAGCTTCGAATTGCTCACCATGGTGTCACTAGTTTACTGCGTTATTAATTAAAGTGTCCTATTTGAATTTAGGTAGGTGCTTAATGCAAGTCGTTTTGTTGCAAGTGACGTTTCAAACGCGTTCGCGTAGAAGTGTCGATTATATAAGTCGCCCCGGGTCGTAAATAAATAGCAATTTACCACCCGCTGCGCGAACAGAAATTTCTACTTCCTGTTCATGGCCAGGGGAAGACGAAGATTGTGAACATGCGTGGTCCCATGTTTATCGCCCTCGCCTTTGGCTCGTGCGAAGTTCCAGCGATCTGAGCCATTTTTTTATTTCACCATCCTCGGGGTGTAATGTAGAACTATTGCTAACTAACGGTGCTAGCTAACGGCGCTTCCAATTTTTTCATAGTAGGCACCTAATTGACAAGTTAACGTGAACGCGTTTGATACTTTCCGTTTCAAAAACTTACACTAGAGGCGCATTAATAATAGCACCCGTGAGCAACTCGAAAACGCAGAACATTGAGGTTTACATGTATTTCAGAAGAATCTAGATGTCCATTGAAAATTTTGAAGAGACAAAAACCCACAGCAACGCTGGTAAGTATATAGTAGGTTAGTAGGTAGACGTTCTACACAATAACGTACCTACCTACCTACAGTACAGTGAGTCTATTTTCTCAGTGCCCCTCATTAAACTTTCGACTGTTGTCGGGTTGCGATCAGTTGCACAGGTTGTTAGATATCGCACTATAGAAGAACATGGCCATAAAATGTTCTAATTGCCACTGTATGTGTCTTTGGAATTTAAATACATTTTTTTTCAATACATTCGGTAGTCCGATGATGCCGAGAGACATTAAGAAAATAGACACATTGTAGCTCGTGGGTCATTTTGCTGTAGGCATGCGCCGCAGTGAGCCTCCGCCCTAATATAGCTACATGTAAAACAAAAGTTTCAATTGTAAACACGAGGTAATACACGTAGAAGTGACAATCACAAACAATTACTGATGTTGCCTACGGGAAACGCCGTAGACATAGGAAGGTTTGCGATATTTCAATCCCAATAACATAGGGTAAACTAGCCTACAGCTGGCACTAATCCACTTGTTAGTACTTGCAGTGAAATAATTGGAATATTTAAGTGCCAGTGATCAGGCGTTTACCTTAGTTCGAACAAGTTTTAACTTTACTGACACTGTGTAAAACTTCTTCATGTAGGGTAGATACTGTGGGTTTTATATATCATTTGTTTAGTTTGGTTTTTAGAGTGGTTTTAAATACTTTTTACAACATGCAACAATAAAATTAGCTAGAAAGTTTAGTTGTGAAGCAGATTGTGATGGTGGAGAAGCGATGGCAACATTGGCAACCATGACAGCATGGCTCGTGAAGCAATTACATGTCATTGGTTTGATGGCTACAAGTCGGTACTGGCATTGCATTTCAATAAACACGTACCTAATTAAATAATTAATTCTTACTTTATGGTCCTTCGAACCCCTGTGAGGTTAATAGATTCTACTGAGCAACGGACTGGTAGCCACTAATTATAATACAATTGGTACATGAACGGCAAATTAAAATAATTACTACTTAATTCATAGAAAAACAATGTCAGAACATCACAATTGACTTAAAATATAAGTACATAAGCAAGCTTGGATTAATCGTACATAAATGATGATAGATAATATACTATATACACAACAACGATGCTAAATTGTACAGGAGAAAATGCACGAATGACTGATGAAGTAGATAAGTACGAGTAACAATCAAATAATGTTTGTGAAACATCAGGCATTTGAAGGCATTTTTTTCGTACGTTACATTTTAATGGCACTGTAAAAGATGGCAGTCATCGTCTTAAAAATAACTTTTTTTAAAATATTTGATCGCATCCATTTTCAAAGGTAACGTACACAAAGAGTAACATCACAGAAGCCGATGACGAAGCGAGGCTCGGATGTGTCGGGGCGGGGCGTGCGGAAGCGGGGCGGGAGGGAGCGGGATGTAGAGACTCACGTGTGCAACGCCCGGTCAGTGCGGGGCGGCGAGCACAAGCGAGAGCGCCAGCAGCGCGGCGCGCGGCGCGGCCCGGCCTGGCGCCGCCGCCGCACCGCCTGCGACAGACCGCGTCACTACCCGCCGACCGCAGGCCCCCCGCACCACAAGCGATAGCGGAAACCGCGCTACACTCCCGCCGGCCCCTCCAGCTCGTTAAGCATCAGGAAATCATGTTAGACTGAGCAACAGATAATCAGCCGTCCCGTTCTCATTCTAACATGGACTTCCTGTGTGTCAGCTGACTTGCGGCTGAAGCGTGCGGAGCCGGCGTGTCAGAACCTAGCTTGGTGGTGGGGGCGCGCGAGCGGGGAGCACCTTGCGCGGGGTGCTGCGCCGCACGCCGCACAACGTGCTCGCGGGCGACTCCGTCAGCGAGCGGTCGCGGTACCCCGGGCCCCATAGTGCGATGACTCAATGCAAGCTTTGTCCCATTGGAATGGAAACCGTTAACAATTCCGAATAAATGCACGCAAAAACATTACCAGCTCCATCGATCGAATCAAAAATACGTCGGCGGCAGAAATTTAGACTTAGGACAGCGTCAAATGCAAGATCGGAACTCTCCTGAGTCATCACAGTATTCTAGATAGAGATAACACGAAGGAAGTTTAGAGAAAAAAAACTATCGGAACAAAGTTTATGAAATAACGATTTTATGTGAAAACATTTAGATAAGTTTAAAAATAGATTATAGGGGGCGCAGTTCGTAAATAAAAAATCCGTAATCTTGCAACATAGTCAATATATTCTGCTACTTCATCAACAATATATATCTATCGGTATGTTCGTCCAACGTCGCCTAAGGCCAGCTACCCTACCCTACGCTACGCTACGCAACAGCGGTCGCAACACCCGGAGACAAAGATTGCATTGAACCACCGATACTGAGAAGATAAGTAGATACAGTGAACATAACATTATTCATGATCCTTTAGAAATTGTTCATTAACAATACTACAGTGTTAGAGAGATACAATATCTTACAACGAGAGAGAAGATAAAAGCGGGAGCGAGCAGCTCGAGCGGCGCGCCTGCGCTGCTCCCTCCACTCAACAAGCTACATCGTTAAACGTTACTCATAAATATATAAGTTTATAATTTACCTAGAATGCGACGACAAATGCAACAGTGTAGATACAATTCATAGATAAGTGGAAATGCAAAGTGCGGTGCCAATCGTACAATAACAATGAAATTTTACAATTAACAATTTATAAAATCTGTTAAATTATTTCATTTTAAATTCGTACCTAGAGTATGATTAAATAAATGGTTATCTAAATAAAACTTATGATCATAAGTAAGTACTATCTACTTATGCCTAGATACATAGGTACTCGTAGACCTTTAGGTAGTAGACGACATAAATTAAAACTCAGTATAATTTATTTTAGAGTATCATCTAGTTAAATACTTTGTAAGTTTATTTTTTCATGGATATGTATAACTTTGTTGGTATTTACGGTTTGATAGTCCAAAACATGGTTAGTTTATATTATGTTAAATTATTAAGTTATTTCGGAATGATGCGATGATGAAAAACGTATCTCACTTGTCCATCAATGAAAGTTAGCTATACCATCGCAAAGTATTTCACCAAATTGATTCAGTGGACCAAATTTCTCGAAATGTATATAACTGCTATGACAGCATATCACACATTATTGTGATTAAATACAGGCTTTATGAAACAGCGAGAAAACGGGGCGTGCTGACTTGACGTGATGCCAGTACCAGAGAGTAAGGAAACTGCTCTCACACCACCTCACAATATTAAACTCGCCGAGTGCTGTATAACAACCTCAAAACGTTTCCACTAAGACTAACTCTGCAGAAATACGCTGCCACTGTTTGTTAAAGCCTCATTTAAACCTATGTCTTAAATTGAGTCTTAGTAAAAGTTTAATTGATACTTCGGCACTAAACTTATAATTCTGGTACGGTGCAGTGCCAGCGAGCTGCAGTCTGTTGTGCTGTCCTAGTCCTACTATGGTATAACTAGCTGGGACTGTACAAAGGAAGCCAGAGTCCTTTTGTTTATTTTATTAAATTTAGAAAAATCGCTTGGAAGGACTTTAGTTTCGTGTGAGATGGGACACTTTACTTGATTCGAAATAAGACAATTATAATTAACATCACTTGAAATTTTATAAGCCTATGGCTTTGTTAGTACAAATATTCGTTTAGATTTTCTTATTCTTAAAAGTACCTAGTGTCCAATCTCGAGACTTGTAATCGACTGTCGACATCAGCTGTAAGTATATTGCCAAAACAGCGCCAACTTCGAACTTCGTAGAGTCCAGATTTTAAATTGACTTCTTCGTCAAACTTTTCCACATTTTCAAACTGGACTTTAAGAAGTAGCATAGTCGCAAACAAGCCGTGTAAGACCCCGTAAGAGGCAAGAATGATCAGACCGTATGAGAAGTCAATCACTCTCGCGTTCACGATTAAAGGATATAGCAATATAGAGCGGTGAAACTAAAAGACAGATTCGTAATGAATCCTGTTCTCAAAGCTATGCTGCGTGTTCCCTCACTTTGAATTAAGTTATGTACAAACGTAACCTATCCACACGCCTAAGAGGAGCAGTCTACGATGGATGGGGATGCGTGAAGCGGACAGATACTTAGAGATGATGACGATACTCGTCTTAAGTATTCTATCCCACAAATATGTAACACCATGAGGCCTGCCATAGTACTATTTAATGCTTCCCCTTTATTAATTACATCCGCTTTAAGTTCAATGAATTCATGTTTGTTGTGTAAGTCTGGTATACTATTCTTTATAAGTTTCGTGATGAATTTTTGCATATTAAAACGTGATAGTTAAAAGGGTATTGGCCTCAGTATGTTTTGAAAGAAGTACCTACGTTTAATAGGCGTGTGGTTAGATCAGTCATGATCCTATTCAGCGCCAGCTACGGAAAGATGCACAGGATATAGACAAGACGCCTAGCTGTCAGCGCTAACGTTAAACGTGATCAAGTAATTAATGCTCAGCTCTTTAGCAACAAATGTTAGTAAGACTATCACACGAAGCCAGTGAGTGGAATCGGTGACATTAAAGTGTAATTTTTCAACCGTGTCAAAGAATAACTTGTCTGATAAGGTCTAGTTAATTACATTAGACACTTTTGCTACGGGATGTAGACCGCGATTACCTTTACCTCGCGATCACAATACATTGAAAATCGGGAGCTTCGTTAAAGGTAATCTGTCCCCATCTCACACAAAATGTCTTCACATACTCGCGTCTTTTATTTCCGAGGTGGCGTCGAAAAGGTGTATCAGTGTGTACGGTGTGTGGTGTGAGCGTGGCATACTAACAGTGGTCCGGGCGCTGGGAGTCCGGCGGCGAGGCGCAGTGCGGCAGCTGCGAGCAGGCGGCGGCGGGCGGCAGGCAGGCGCCGGCGCAGGCCGCGTCCCAGCCGCCGGCGCGCGGGCACACGCCGCCCTCGGGCACCGTCACCTCCGTCCACACGGCGCGCCAACCCGCCGCGCCCACGGACTTGTCCGCTATTATGAACCTGGAAATGCGGCTCGCTAAAGGTATGTTTTAGTGGCCGAGCGGAGTATATTTTTCTTGGGCTTTTCGCGTCAGCCTCTCCACTGGTCACGAGTGGTCAACGTCTATGGTTGACTGGATGTCGGATGCATAGAAATTGTTTAAAAGTGCAAATCCTATAAATCGCATTACGTCACGTAGATGATCGCATCAAAGAAACGTGCAGAAAAATTGTTGCGAGTCTTGATGGCTTTACGAGCGATCGAATTCAATCTTCACTCGTAAGCCCCGTTTTAAATATTGTTATATTCAGTAAAACTCTTTAATCTCATAATTCTTTGTTTATTGTTTTTTCCTTGATCTCTTAAACCTTGGGTTAACAACGAAGAAGCTAATCATCCAGCTGTCACTCTGACATTCCACGAACACTATTTAAGTCCTATGAATACACGTCATTCGTCCCCTTTTTTAAAAGGACTCACTATACTAATAACATAAAACTAAATCTATTAATGCTTAACCTATGTAGATTTATTATAAGTCTAATCGTTGAGGAGCTCTCCTGATTCTTATAGACCTCCTAGGTTCTACGCTCGTCACCGGAGTTGCCGGTGTGTAATTAGTAATCTCAGGAGCCTCCTCTAATATTGGTGGTTGTGGTCTATCCTCAGTGCCCTCACCGTTCTCCACATTTTCCTCATTAAAGCCCATTTCTATTGGTTGAGCCTGTGTGACAACGACAGGAGCAGGAGGTGTGATCACAACTGGTGGACCTGTTTTATTTACATCTGGGATCTGAGATAAATATGGCCTCAAATCCGAAACATGATAATATTTTTGTATCCCGTTAGTCTGAATTAAATATCTAAGTGGACTCAAAATTTTTACTATAGTGGCCTTGGACCATCCTTTTCCAATTCTTAAATTTTTACACCACACTGTTTCTCCTTCTTTAAAAATCAAAATGTTCTTTCCTACGCTATTATTATCTTTTAGCACTTTTTTAGACAAGGCATTGGATGGCTTCAATAGTTCAAAACGAGTTCTCGGTTTGTATTTAAACAACATTTCATTTGGAGACCTGCCAGTAGAGTTGGGACTGTTTCTATATGTGAACAAAAAATTCTGTAACAAAAGTTCCTTAGAATTTCCGGGCTCATGATCAATCAGCAATCTGCTTAATGCTTGTTTAACCGTCTGTACACTTCTTTCGGCCATTCCGTTTGACTCGGGATGATATGGAGGACTCTTTAAAGGCACACATCCATTCTTTTTTAAAAACTGTATGAAATTTTCAGAGGAAAAAGGTGGTCCATTGTCACTTACTAAATATACAGGAATACCAATAACAGCGAATGTTTTACACAATTTTTCAATCACCTGTGAGGCTGAAGTACCACCTTGCATTATGTGTATATCAAGCCATTTAGATGTCGAATCAACTATTAACAAATAAGTCACGGAGTCTTTCATAAAAAAATCTACATGAACTCTCTCGAAAACATTTACACAATATTTCCAATTTACTGGCTGGCTTGTTTTAGTAAAATTTCTAGATGACTGACATATATCACAACTATTAACTACTCTCTCAATATCTTCATTCAAGTTAGGCCACCAGCAAAATCCTCGCATTAACATTTTTGATTGTACAATTCCCTGGTGGGACTCATGAAATAAGTTTAACACTTTAACTCTTAACAAGCTAGGGATAATAACCCTATTACCCCACAATACACATTTTTGCTCTGTAGTTAGTTCAGCTCTTTTATTAAAATATGGTTTTATATTTTCATCATTAATTGAGTTTGGCCAACCTGACAAAACATACTCGTACACTTTACTCAATATTTTATCTTTTTGTGTATATCTAGCCACCTCCTCAAAATCCATGGGCACATCATCTTTAAGATTAAAATAATTTATGCAACCAGCCACCTCCACTTTTTCTGTTAATGGTAATCGTGACAGAGCATCAGCATTTCCCAATAATGTCCCTTTTCTATAAGTTATTTTGTATGTGTAACCTGACAGTATCAAAGCCCATCTCTGCAACCTTGAATTGGCTGTAACTGGAATTTTTTTTAATGGATCCAATATAAACTGTAAGGGCTGATGGTCTGTCACAATGACAAATTTTCTACCATATAAAAATTTATGAAACTTTTGAACAGCAAATATAATAGCTAGTGCCTCTTTTTCCACTTGAGAATAGTTTTTTTGAGCATCATTTAAGGTGGCTGATGCAAAACAAATTGGTTCACTATCTATTTCATGGCTCAAAACCGCCCCAAGGCCATAATTGCTTGCATCAGTGGTGACAAATATGTCCTTACTACAATCATAATGTACTAGTAGCCCATATTCAGCAACTAGTTTCTTACTTTTAAGAAAAGCCTCATTACACTCTTTACTCCAGTTAAAACTCACATCTTTTCTTAATAAATTATGCAGCGGTGCCAAATTTTCTGAAAGTCTAGGTAGAAATTTCCCATAATAATTTAAAAGCCCTAAATAAGCTTGTAACTGTGCGACTGAAGACGGTGCTGGGGCTTTCGTTATTGCATCTACTTTGTCTGGCAGTGGCTTTATTCCTTTTTCACACACTAAATGCCCTAAAAACTTAATTTCACTGTGAAAAAACTGACATTTGTCCAAATTAACTTTAACTTTATACTGTGATAGTTTTTTTAATACATTTTCTAAGTTTTTATAACAATCTTCTAAATTTGTACCTGTTATGATCAAGTCGTCTAAGTATGCCTTTACATTACTTACACCCTGTAATATGCGATCCATAACACTTTGAAACACAGACGGACCTGAAGACACACCAAACTGCAAACGAGTTGGTCTAAATAATCCCAAATGGGTATTTATAGTCATATATTCTTGAGACTTTTCATCTAATAATAGCTGTTGGTATGCACCAGTAAGATCTAGAACACAAAATATTTTAGCCCCAGCCAACTCTGCAAATATATCTTCCGACAGTGGTAAAGGGTAGTGTTCTGTATCTAACATTTTATTTAATGTAACTTTATAGTCTACACACACCCTAATTTTTTTATCATTTTTTTGCACCACAACTATAGGGCTAGCCCAATCACTATGTGTAACTCTTTTAATAATACCTGCCTTTTCTAAGCTAAGTAATTCCTTCTCAACTTCCATCTTTTTTGCATAAGGAATGGAATATGCCTTATGAAAAATAGGTGTTGCTCCATCCTTGAGCTGCAAAGTAGCCTGCATGTTTACAATATGGGAAGACCTATCTATACAAAACACTTCTTTATATTTATTTTTTACACATTCAATCAACTTATTTTTTTCAAGTGACATCCTTTGTCCTTGCATATAACATACCTTATCATTATTAATCTCAAACTTTTTTTGCCACCTTGGAAATAACAAGTTTAACCAATTTCTACCAATTAATGGATTAAAATGGTGGTCACTTTCAATAACTATAAGATACAAGTCCTTTTTAACATTCTTTGGCTGTACCTTTATGGCTCCCATCACTGATAACACTTCTCCTGAAACAGATTTTAATTTAACATGACATTTTTTTAACTCATATTTCGCAAAATAAGTTTCATAGTCTTTTTTGTGAATTACTGACTTACAAGCTCCAGTATCAATTTGCATATGAATTACTCTATTGCCTAGTCACAATGGAATTTCTGCTTTATCTGATTCTGACACATCCCGAATGCTGCCAAGTATTATGTCTTCCTCTGGCATGTAATCCTTCACCTGCTGGTGTTTTGTTTCCTCCATACTCTGCTCCATATTTTTGATATTTCTGAAGCGACATTTGTGTGCCAAATGCCCTTGTTTTTTGCAAATGAAGCACACACAATCTTTCTTGTAACACCTGTCTGTAAAGTGCGACCCACCACAGCATCTGCATTCCAATTTTCCTGCATTGTTGTTATACAATTTTCCTGCATTGTTGTTATACGATCTTCCTGCATTATTGTTATATAATCTCCCTGTATTGTTGTTATATCCTTGATTCATTCCAGCCTGATTTCTATTCTGTCCTCTTTCTTTTTGATTTATCACTTGTATGTTGGTCTCCGGCTCTGGTTGTATATTTTTTGTGTCTTTTGCTGCACTCTCCAATGATGTAGCTAATCTGATGGCTTTTTCTAACGGTAACTTGTCCTCTGTTAAAAGTCTGCTAATGATACCCTGGTCTTTTAAGCCACACACTAGTTTGTCTCTCAATGCCTCATTTAGAAATAACTGAAAATCGCACAGAGCGGCTTTTCGTTTGATTTCGACTATAAATTCATTTATCGTTTGGTCCGATTTTTGCTGACATTTGTAGAATTCATATCTCGCTGCAATTATGGATTGTTTTTCTACGTAATGATTACTGAGCGTTTTCACGAGGTCCGCGTACTTTTTGTTTTTTGGTATTTCTGGAGACAATATATTCTTCAGTACTCCATAGCATTCTGGTCCTATTAAGGTGATAAACAATGCCACTTGTTTGGCCTCGTCTTTTATATCGTTAACGATGAAAAATTGTTCCATGCGTTCTATGTACGCCATAAAGTCTTGTCCCGGACGGTAATTCTCAATCACCCCAATCATGGTTTATAATTCGTTTGTTTACCTCGTCGCCACTTTTAAATATTGTTATATTCAGTAAAACTCTTTAATCTCATAATACTTTGTTTATTGTTTTTTCCTTGATCTCTTAAACCTTGGTTAACAACGAAGAAGCTAATCATCCAGCTGTCACTCTGACATTCCACGAACACTATTTAAGTCCTATGAATACACGTCACCCCGTTTAGACTTGCAACTTAAACCCTGCAAGTTGCATTATATTATAGGTACCCTAACTAACGTGAGTTAAATGAATAAAGTTTTTATTAAACAAACACGTTTTTATTTAGGGTCCACAATTTATAAGTTCTTAACACTAATAAGCACAAGACACACGTTAAATGTCACGTACACTACACTAATATACTAAGAATTGTTCCACGTGAGATTCACGAGCGTGCGCGTAATATTTTTGATGAGCCGCCTGCGCGTGCATTCGCCGTCGTTATCGAGTTCGGACTGCCGGCGCCGGGCAAGGCCATCGCGCCCTCCTGCGCGGCTCTGTAGTGTGTTTCACACATGCGCAAACTCCGGTCGGCCGCGGTCGCAGACGGCGCGCGCATCGCGCCATCTACAACGGACCAGTGTACTCGTTGGTCGCTACACCACTCCCCTGCTGAGACCGTTGCTTGCTACGGTCGATAGTATGCGTTTAGGAAAACGAACCAGTCGGCCACACCGCGTTCTTCGTTCGGGTACTTCAGTATGTTCAGGTACTTCAGTATGTTCAGGTACTTCAGTACGGTCAAGTACTTTAGTACTTTCAGTACGTTCAGGTACTTTCGGGTTTACTTGTGGCGAAGTGTTCGGTTTAGCGTCTTCTTGAGCCATGTGAGCTGGCTTTACCCTGTCAACAGATACTGTGGAGTGTCTACCTTGGATGTCTAACTTCAGCGTTTTTGCTCCACGTTCCAGGACTTTGTAGGGTCCGGTGTATGGTGGCTCGAGCGATTTTCTAACAGAGTCTTGGCGAAGAAAAACATATTCTGCGGTGGATAGGCTTTTTGGTACGTAAAAAGTTTTCTCTGAATGCCAACTTGCAGGTTCCGGAGTCAGCTTCGCAATATGACGTTTTAGGCGTGCTGCAAAGTTCGTGACATCGGTTGTGGTTTCTTTGGAAGGGGCGAAAAACTCACCCGGTAGGCGTAAAGGTTCACCATAAACCAGTTCTGCAGCTGAAGCGCCTATGTCTTCTTTCCACGAACTTCGGATACCAAGCAGCACGATCGGTAGCACATCCACCCAATGGATGCTCGTATGGCACATTATTGCCGCTTTCAGTTGTCGATGGAGCCTTTCCACCATTCCGTTGCCGGCCGGGTGATATGAAGTGGTAGGGCGGTGTTCAGCGCCTAATATTTGTGTGATGCGATGAAACAGCTCGCCTTCAAACTGCTTACCCCGGTCGGTGGTAATTTTCTCTGGGCAACCGAAGCGTGCGACCCAGCCTCCGATAAATGCGCGGGCGCAGGTCTCTGCCGTCACATCGGCTATAGGATATGCCTCCGGCCACCGTGTAAAGCGGTCGACAGCTGTGAGACAATATCTGAAACCGGACGAAGAGGGTAAGGGGCCCACGATGTCCATATGGATGTGTGAGAATCGGTTGCTGGGGGTTGAGAAAGGTGTTAGAGGAGAGGTAACATGGCGGGAAATTTTACTTTTTTGGCAATCAATGCATTGTTGTGCCCATGTGCGGCAATCCTTCTGAATTCCAGGCCAAACAAATCTGAGGGCTACTAGTCTTGCGGTAGCTTTTGCACCAGGATGGCTTAGGTTATGCATTATGTTGAAAACTGGTCTTCGGAACGCGGCTGTTACATACGGTCGGAGGTTATTTGTAGAAGTGTCGCAGTAAATTTCTTCTTTTTTCTCTGCTATCTTGACTTTGTTTAGCTTCAATGCTGTGCCGTTCTTGAGCAGGGCTTGCAACTCGGGATCTGATTCCTGAGACCGTGCAAGAGCTTCATAGTTAATAGGCGCTGAGACTGCTTCGATTCTTGAGAGGGCATCTGCAACCACATTTTCCTTTCCGGCAACAAACTGTATATCTGTGCTGAACTGGGATATCAGATCCAGATAACGGAATTGTCTTGGGGAGCATTTGTCGCGACGTGATGAAAAGGCGTATGTCAAGGGTTTGTGATCCGTGAAAATAGTGAACGGCCTTGCTTCAAGCATATGGCGAAAGTGCCTTATGGAGTCGTAAATAGCGAGTAACTCGCGATCGTAGGGGCTGTATTTCTTTTGAGCTGTGTTCAAGCGTCTGGAGAAAAATGCTAAGGGCTCCCAGTGTTTTAGTGTGCGTTGCTGCAATACAGCGCCTATTGCAGTGTCTGAAGCATCTGTTTGTAGTGCTAGTTCAGCGTTCTGGTCAGGGTGTGCTAGCATTGCTGCTTCTGCCAGGCTTGCCTTGCAGGTGGTAAATGCGTCCATCATTTCCGTGGTCATCACAACGGCTTCCGACCCTCTTTTCTTACTTCCTGCTAGTACAGTGTTCAGAGGGGCTTGAATTTCTGAAGCGCGAGGGATGAATCGTCGGTAGAAGTTATACATTCCTAAAAAACGTCGTAACTCCTTTACGGTTTTGGGCGTCGGAAAATCTTGTATAGCTTCGACTTTGCTTGGGAGTGGCTGTATACCTTTAGCACTTACTTCATGGCCCAGAAACGTTATTTTTGGTACTCCGAATTCACATTTGGAACTATTCACCAGCATACCGTAGTCTGATAACTTTTGAAACAGCTGGCGGAGGTGTTCACGGTGCTGATTTTCATTCGTAGAGAACACGAGCACGTCATCTAAATAGCCGTAGCAGAACGGGAGATCAGCCAACACTTCATCAATAAAACGCTGAAAAGTCTGCGCTGCGTTTCTTAAGCCAAATGTCATGTTCGTGAACTCGAACAGACCAAATGGGGTCGTGATCGCCGTTTTAGGTATGTCATCTTTAAATACGGGTATTTGGTTGTATGCTTTAACCAAATCTAGTTTGGAAAACACTGTGCTTCCGCTAAGTTGGAGTGCGAAATCCTGTATATGTCGAATTGGGTAATTATCAGGAATTGTGCGCGCATTTAAGGCTCTGTAATCACCGCATGGACGCCAACCGTCATCTTTTTTAGGTGCTAGGTGGAGTGGGGATGACCATGCGCTTTCTGACCTGCGGGCTGTACCATTCTTTAGCATGTCCTCGAACTCCTTCTGAGCTATTTTCAAACGGTCGGGTGGTAGGCGTCTTGGGCGGCTGGAAACTGGAGGGCCGGGCGTCGTTCGAATGTGGTGAACTGTATTGTGCTTGGGTACCTTGTCAGCTCCTGCAGGACGTGTGATATCCGGGTATTCACGAAGAATTTGGTAGTAACTTGATTCTCCTGCTACTGCTTTGATGGAAGTTATTGACTCTATGCACTTCTGAACTGGTATATTGATAGAAAGTGATGTCAAGTTGTCTATTAGGCGGTGATTTCTGCAGTCTACTAATAAATTATAAAATGACAGAAAATCTACTCCAATTATAGGTTTGGATACATCTGCTACTACAAACTTCCATTGAAATACACGGCGCAAGCCCAGGTTCAGGGATAGTTGCACCGAGCCATAAGTGGGTATGACCGTACCATTTGCGGCAAAAAGCTGATAAGTGGACTTAGTACGCTGTCCCCTGACTGCCGAGCGCGGGTACACACATAAGTCAGAACCCGTGTCTATCAAGAACTGATGTTTGGAGGTCTGGTCTGTGACGAAGAGGCGGCCCGGCATGGTGTGGCAGTCGTTGGCCGCTACTTCCGGCTGCCGCTGAAGTTTTCCGCCGGATAGCCGCATGGTTTAGTACACTTGTAGGCTTTTGCTCCGAACCTATTGTGGTAGAAGCAGTACGAATCATTCCATTGCCTTGAAGTTGAACGCTGGCGAGATTTAGATTGCGATCGGTTTCTTTTTGAATCGAAGCGAGAACGTTCGCGCGACGTGTGTGCTTGCGGGTCTAACTGTGCTCTCAGTGATGCCACCTCCGTACGTAACTCTGCCATTTGTGCGGTTAATTCTTCTAACACGTTGCCAGTACCATTTGTACGGGGTTGGCTTGGTTGTCCGCCTATCGCCGAAACTTGTGACGCCGTGGGCATAATGTCATATACCGTGTCTGCCAAGTCCGCTAGTTTTTCTAAGCTCAAAGTTGGTTGTGAGGCTATTACTGTTTGTAGGTGTTGGGGTAAGCGAGAGGACCAAATTGTCTTCAGAAAATCTTCCGACACGTCTTTACCGGCTAAAGTTTTAAGATGTCTAAAAAACTGAGACGGTTTTCTATCTCCCATCTCCTCGTTTACCATCAATTCTCGCAGGTTTTTTTCTCGTGACGCTGACAGGCGCTTAATAAGCTCGGCCCTTAGTTTTGCGTATTTATTTTCAGCGGGCGGCGTATTCACTATATCCTTAACCTCTAAAATGTGTTGGTGTTCGAGCTGACTAACTACGTAGTAGAATTTAGTAGTATCGGCGGTAATACCGGACAGTAGAAATTGACCCTCCATCTGCGCGAACCACAGTTCTGGTTCCTCGGGCCAAAACGGTGGAGTCCGTACGGCTACTTTAGCGACTTCGCTTCCCGAACTTTCCATAGTTGATTTCTGACCGTTCGTTTCGTCTTGCATCTTGCTGTTCACCTTTTGTTATGACTTGCGTAATTGTCCAGTGTAGGGGTCACCAATATAGGTACCCTAACTAACGTGAGTTAAATGAATAAAGTTTTTATTAAACAAACACGTTTTTATTTAGGGTCCACAATTTATAAGTTCTTAACACTAATAAGCACAAGACACACGTTAAATGTCACGTACACTACACTAATATACTAAGAATTGTTCCACGTGAGATTCACGAGCGTGCGCGTAATATTTTTGATGAGCCGCCTGCGCGTGCATTCGCCGTCGTTATCGAGTTCGGACTGCCGGCGCCGGGCAAGGCCATCGCGCCCTCCTGCGCGGCTCTGTAGTGTGTTTCACACATGCGCAAACTCCGGTCGGCCGCGGTCGCAGACGGCGCGCGCATCGCGCCATCTACAACGGACCAGTGTACTCGTTGGTCGCTACAATATTGCTGCACCATGATGATTTCTAACACGTTCTCATGGTCTGGCAATAGGAAACTTGCAGGATTTTTCTTGGAAATCTAAACTAGTTAGGCAATAGATGGAAGCAATTTGGAGAATGGAAGCTCTTTGGTCATATCAGCCGGTATCTGGAGATCCTAAAGCCTTCAGCATGCAAATAGTAAACTCACGAGAGGCGGATGCTGTTGGAGGAGGAGAGGTACTGCCAGCGGTCGGCGGGCGCCTTCTCCCCGCAGAGCTCCAGCGGCGGCCCCGGCGACTCGTACCACAGCCGCAGCACCGCGGCCGGGCAGCCGCGCTCTGCACACGACCAGCAAGTTAACAACGGGGAAGCAAGCGGAAGTCTCTTTCTGACCCTATGTGTTAGATAGAGACTTTCGCTTGTAAATTGTAACTTGTAGCTTTATAAAATAGGGCCCTGGATTTCTTACAATACAAAGCATTCTTGAAGGTGTTCTGGAACTGGTGTCCGCATCTTCGTATGCTTGTTTATTGGTATTCCGCGGGAGCTATGCAATTTTCCGGGATAAAAGTAATATGCTATTCCTGACTATAATTTATCCTCGTCTCTGTGCCAATTCTTATCCAGATCCGTGGAACTTAGCCTGAACGAGCAACAAACATCCCCATAGACTTTTGCAGGTGGTGGGATTAATTTTATACAGAAAACTCCTGTAAAGATTTTTCTTTCTATGATTTTTCACACTATGATCATCGACGTAGGTATGGAAATATTTGTGAACCCCAATTAAATAATATTGAAAAACATTTAGAGTGGCGATCGCGTACCCAGAAGGCGAAATGGCGAAACGCAAGTTGGACTGACGATCAAAACCGTTCGTGATCATTGGGGTAGAGTTATGTCCAACACTCCAGCAGTGGACGGCGTGTTCTCCCAGCTGATACGATGATGTTGAATAACATTTACAGGGATGTTCAATCATACTACCCCCACCACCTGTTACAATTTTAAGACGCCTTGTTCACCCTCCCAGCCATACCTGTGAGGTGTCCCTCCACAGCGAAGTGTTCAAAGTTGAGCAGTAACCGTTTCCCCGGGCGCGCGGTGACGAACCAGTTGCAGACGCGCGAGGCGGCGCCGCGGGCCGGGGGCTCGTACGGCAGCGGGAAGCGCGGCGACGTGATCACGCCCCACTCCAGCCCCGACACGTTGCCGCCGCAGTCGCCGAATATCGACTTGGCGGGCTGGAAACGGCCGATCTGTCACTTCTAGTTCTTCTTTTTTACGTAGCTACTTTGAGAGAAGTTCTTATAATTAGGAAAGCTAATCTCCAGGCAGATGTTATGCATGCCTGGAGTTCGAAGTCCGAAGGAAGCGAGTCGGAAGTTGTATTTATGCATTCGCGATAATGTAGAATCTTAGAGTATATATAGAACATACACATATGTATTACATTGATTTCAAGCAATAAATGAATCTGAATCTGAATCTGAATCTGAACATTGTGACGTCATCGTCGCTAGCTATTCGTGTCGTAGCAGTTTATGCATAGAACGACCGCTTTACTGAGTCCTCGCCCGCGCAGGTACAGGGGCGCAGGGTAGGACGACAAAGGGAACCGAGAGCGTGCGCCGTGTCGCCTACCCCGCGCCCGCTGCCGCGCGGGCGAGGACTCAGTTAAGCGGTCGGTCTATAGTCGACGACTAGGTGGCTCTAGGGTCTCTACAGTAATTTGACAGTGATGGTAGTTTTGTGGTATTCCATGTGATTGGATTTTTTGATTTCGCATCCACGCACTTGCTGTCTTCGAATGTAATGAAATCACTATAAGCTACGTACAAAAGTTTGCATCGCGATGGCGACCGAACGACCGGCACCCGGCGGCCTCTATTTTAAGTTTTTAAAGCATTTTCCATATTAATTGACTACGCGTCCGAAACGTTTCTCGCTCAAAACTTATCCTAGAGGCTCCGCGGGCGCCCAAATCAAGCGTAGACGGACCTCGAACACGTAGCGCGCCTTGAACCCGGAGGCGACGTGGTCGGCGTCGGTGTGCAGCGCGATGCGCAGCCCCAGCGTGCCGCGCGGGGACTGCAGCGGGCCCGGCGTGGCCAGCCCGCACCAGCGGCCCAGCGGCACCCGCGAGCCCTCGCGCGTGTTCCACCACGCCTCCACCCAGTCCTCCATGCACGTCGCGCCGCTGCACGACCGAAAGGACATGATCGAGGATAAAGACTACTTTCGGTACTGTTCTGTCGCAAGAATGACGTCCCACTCGCATGTCCCTTTCCTGAATGTCCCTTACGCAAAACGACCCTTCTGCAAAAGGGCCCGTTCGCAAAATGTCCCTTCACATAAATGAAGTCCCGTTCGCAAAACGTCCCTTTCGCAAAATAGCCCGTTCGCAAAAGTCCCTAGTCTCTACTGAAACAACGTACGTTACGTTCTGAAGGTCATGCTCAGAAGACCCCGAACATTCGCCACCTCTGCTCTATACAGGGAGGCGGGTGTTCTGAGCGTGCGTCGGCTGATGATTTTGCGGGTTGTCACTCAGGTGCATCGCAGAGTCATTGGGTCCAAGGAGTACCCTAGTTTGATCCGGAAAAGAACTTTTAGAGTCCCTGTTCCTCGAGTAAAAACTGCTTTCTCGAGGAGACTTCCAGCTTTTCTCCACCCGTTTCTTTTTAACTCAGTCGTTAAATCCTGCAACATTTCCGAGAAGTCTCCGCGGGAAGCCAAGGCCATGACTCTGAACTGGCTGAACGGTTTGAACTACGGGGACACTGAAGGTCTGCTCCGGGTTGTTGTTTAGTAGCTACAACGCACATCCATAGTTACACACACACACACACACACACACACACACACACACACACTCGCCCACTAGTCGCATACTAGTCGCATACTATACCGTCACGGAAGCGAATTTCAAATAGTTTAGTTTTGTTTAAGTTATAAGTTCGTCAAACCGACGACCTCGTTTACCTACCCTACCTTCATTTGTGCACCCTGAGCGTTGAAATTGATTCACCCTCTTTTTATAGCCTTAGTTGTCTTTGTTTTTATTTAAGTAAGAAGTAAATAAATTGTATGAAAGTACCCCGAATCCGGTTGCCACGTGACAGGCCTAGCCTAGTGTGGAACCATCAGTAAGCTCGTTTTGTAAACATTTCTTCTTTTGAATAAACTATTTTTTTTTTTTTTTACAAGCTTTTTCCAGACGGGACATTTTGCGAATGGGTCATTTCACAGACGGGACGTTTTGCGAATGGGGTATTTTACATAAGGGACCATTTGCAGAGATCAGTTTTGCGAAAAGGACGTAATTTTAGTGGAATTGGGATTGTTCATTTTTCTACAACATACCCTGATTTGAAAACCATTTCGAAGTATGGGGCTTGCGAACTGTTTTATCTTACTGGCGTTCAAAAATACTCAAGGATTACGGATATTTTGCAAAAAATATATTTGATCTTTAATCGACTTTACCGAGCGGCTGTTGGTAGTTCCAAAAAATAAATCGGCAAATATCTAGTTTGTCTATTAAATTTATATGTCAACTAGTTATCAGTGTCACCCAATGTCAGTAAAGTAAATATTGTTTTGTTGAAAACTTAAAATTGTCGGTCGATTTAAAACGAAATAATGGAAATTACAGAAAATGCTTCATTCCAACCTGAAATAATGACTCTAAAAACAGCTCCAAAACAAGAAGATTTAAGAGAAAAGTGGTGTCGCGAAGTAAATGTTGAATACATCAAAGTTTATAAGTACACAATATTGTTGCGAGGATCATTTCGATGTAAGTCGGTACCAAAACACAATGCCACATACTTCCACATTCATAATTTTTCAAGTCATTATAACCATGATCAGGATTTAACGCAACATACAATAAGCTTGTAGGTAAACCAAAAGTAAACAGTATATTTGACATTGAGATGACAGTCACAACAGTTATGACAACTATTTTTTTTAATCTCCAAAGAATTGTGGGAAAATTGCCTATTTCAGCCGGCCGTATATAATTTACGAAAAGTCGTATCTTATTTTTTTAAGCATTTATATTAATTAAATTAAGCCATGAAATGACGAAATATTCAAATTAGTTTCTTAAAATGCTCCATATTTTCTAAAAAAAATATAAAAAGGGGGGGTTAAAAATAATGAACAATCCCAATTACGTTTTGCGAGAGGGACGTTATGCGCCCAAATCAAGGAATCATTGTCAACCCCTATCAAAAGTTAAAGCTATCTCTTGTCTTGTTGTTCGATTGGCTAACGAACGGCATAACAGTTGTCAGTCTCATCAGAACTTTGCCGCGGTTCCAGTGTGCCAGCATTAAAGTAAACTCACCCGTAGAGGCCTGCGGTGGCGTTCCACGCGTCAGCGCGTACTTTGAAGTGGTCGAACACGACGGTGACCTGTTCGTTGAGCGCGGCGTCCAGCGTGTACGTGCAGTTGGTGCGCGAGGGGTAGTTGGAGGGGTAGCGGGGGGAGTTGAACTCGCCGCGCTTGCGCGCCTCCGACCGGTATGTGAACGCGCACTCGCCGCCCGGCGCCGCCGTGCCCGGCACGCGGTACTCTGGAATTAGCCGTTGGTTACACCTAAAGAATCAGGGTAGGACGTAATTGTCACAACGGGGGATACCGATGGACGCAGAAGTCGTGGGATCTTTATATTTGAAAATCTTAACAAAAAACAAGAAGAAACACAAAATATTTACCTTGCTACTCCGCTAATTATACGTAAGTAGCGGAGTAGCAAGGTAAATATTTTGTGTTCGTTAAAATCGACCTCCGCAAAGTAACGCCTGATTCAATAAAATAAGACTATAGGAAGGTCGGTATCCACTTCAGAAATTGGCAACTGTGTGGACCCTCCCTTGGACACTGAGAGGAAAACAGGTGAGCAGTTCTCAATCTTTATGACGTAACGTATATTTTGAGGTCTACTTAAATATGTCAGAAATTAAAAGTTATTGTTTAGAGTATTTTCGATGGCAATACCGTTTTTTACTATCAAAGACCATTAGGGTTCTCCATCAAACAAGACAAAACAAGCCGCTTCGATATCAACGGCAGCAAAAAGGATTCCTTAATTAAGTTCTTTGGATGGACTTACCAGTCTCAAACGTATATTTGGCCTTGAACCCTCGTCCCTGCAGTTCGCCAGAGCTGAACACCATGACGAGACGCGGCCCGTCGGACAGCAGGGGCGGCGGGAAGAGCGGCGACGCGACGCCCTCCCCGCACAGCTCCGCGTCGTGCTTGTCGTACGAGTCCGTCGCCTCCTGCCCTCGCAGGTACACCTTCAGGTACCCGTCGGAGCACGAGCTGCTGCAAAACGGATGACCTGGGTTAGAACTGGGACTTATGTCGGTATAAAGTGGCAGAGTGCTGAATGAGCTCATAGTTTTTCTTCTTAAAATCAATGGTTGCTCCTTAAGGATGTTTTGTTTATGGTCAAGTAAATGGAAAAGATAAAAATCTGACAAGAAAAAGAACAAAATTGATCGGTTTCAATATACCTACAGGAAGACCTGGCCCCCAGGGAAAGTTTTGAAGTAATTTAACTGGATAAATAGAGTTTCTAATTCGGATCACGTGTCTGATTGTTTCTCCTATTTAACGAAAAGTCTATGAAAAAAAACTTGAGTGGCAGTGGCTCATACTTACTCTGGTTTTGGCTTATCAGATTTCGGTATAGAAAAGTTCTGAAACTCTAGTCGAACCCTCTCCAAATTTTGTGAATCTTGCATACCATATATAAAATATCTGAGGAAGAAAAGTACGCGTTACTGAACAGTAATAAGTGGTTCTATATTAATAAAAAGGTCACACAATAGGATGCAATAATACGACATACGTACCTACAAACAACTTTTTGTATATAGGGGAATGGATAATTTGGATGGTATACGAATCCGGAAGACTCCTTCTTGCTGAGGATCTTCTGGTCGCACTCGGAGCCCCTAATGTGCTCGGCGTCGTGTTTACTTATAAAATCTGAAAAATAAATTCATGTGTATTTAAGAAGAAGTGATCAATTTGAAGGTCTGGCAAACACTGGATAATAGGATTTCTTGTAGAGGAAGTACGAAAAGATTATCTTCTGCCAATAGTTATCCCAATGAATAATATTCGAATGGGCAGATCCCATTAAAAATGCATTTAAGTGGGCCGGAAGGTTACGCCTGACTTGAGCACAAAATATTCTCAAACGGGAACTTTTTCTCAGCAAGTTTTTTTCAAAATAGGCTCTGGATAGGTACTGAAGGTCAATGGGTGCACTTGAAAAGGTGAATACACAATTTAAATAAACATAACACTACAACTACACTGAGCTAAGTTTGCACCTCGCGTTGATTAGGTCACACTGACGCTTAGGTGCGGTCTGCAAAAGAGGATAGACTTTAAAAAAGTAAACAAATGTTTGTTACATGTTAGGTCAACTTTGTGTAATAATTGAGATCGCGGGAAGGTGAGCGGGGAAGCATTCCAGCGAGGTGCAAACTTAGCTCAGTTGACTTGTACTTCAATTGTTTTATGGTATACTGACCTAACTTAACAAAACTCTCTGAGAACTCGAAGATACCCTTGAAACCGCGGTTCTGCGTGTTGGCGGCGCGCGGCAGCGAGTAGAAGGTGACTAGCAGCCGCTCGTCGCTCGAGTACAGCACGAGGTTGCGCTGCTGGCCGCAGTACGTGCCGATGATCGCCGACGTGTTGTCGGGGCCGTCGTACACGCGCACCCAGTCGAATGGACAGCTGGGGAAACGATCGAGCTGGAGGGGCTATTTTCAGGAATTCGAAGCTGGTACCGTACCTTCCCGTCACTCTCCTAGACTTTTAGTGTGAGCGAACGGGATAATACAAACTTCGAAACAAGTATGCGATTCAGTTTAGGTCCGCTCGCTGTCAGATTCATACTAAAAGTGACAGCTAAAACTTGAACTGAGTCGGAATTAGGACGTCATGGTAAGGCCCCAGGTTACAGCTCTCTACGACGAATCGGAATGAGTTTTTTATGCAACTTATGCTTGGGTTTGAATTCTGCACTGAACCCACATATGACTAGTTTTTCAAAAAATCTGTTGTTTAGATTATAAGTACTAAACTATTAACAAAAAAAAGTAAATAATTAGTTGAACATGACTGTGCTCACATTGTCATTTCATAGAAAAATTACATTTAGATTTGTCGTTTCGGTTTCGGTTCTAGTTTGCTATAGTCATTCTGAACGGTTTCCAATCACTAATTAAAGTAAAAGGTAGGTCTCCTAAAAAGTCAATACTTAGACACGGCCCAAAAACCAGCGTGGTGGGTACTTAAACAAATTGACATTGATGTAAGTGACACGAACACATTATCATAATTGAAAAGCCATTCCGAAAAATCCAATCGCATATGGTTAATCTTATATTAAATACATATATAGTTAAGTGTTTTCGTTGACGCTACGTGGGCTTTCTTTAGTACTTAATAGAGTCATGGTTCTGTAATAATAATGTCGATGTCTGATGTTGGTAGTGTAAGCTAACTCAGCAAGTGCCAGGTCTACTCTGAAAGGCATAAAAGTCCACGGAGAAGGCTTACAGACGCAAGTTTGGTTTTGTTAAGAGCATTTGAAATATTTGCGTAAATGTTAACATATCCAGGATTTAAAAGTAAACCTACCTACTACAAAACTTCAAAATGTCTCAGTCATGCTCATAAATGGCAATTTCAAATGAACACACGTGTAAGCCTACATTTTAGTGGTAACACGGTTTTCGCATTTACGAGTACCACTATCTTTCTACCAAGCCGTAAATAATATTGGTAAAGATTGAGAGATTGCGATAAAGCGCTCGTTAGTCGAAAGGGCCTGAAGGCCGTCCTAGTACAGATCTTAGAGGGAGCTCATGGAGCTGCTCTGAAATTCGAAGTTCGTATCATACTTTCTCTCTCACTTTTCTATTAATATACGACTATTAGTGTAAGAACGGTACGAGACGAACTTCGAATCTACGTTTTTAGAGTTATCAAAGGTGAGGTTTAGTGAACTCACTGCGGCCCGCCGAAGAACAGATCGAAGTCTCTGAACTCGAGCCGTATGCGCTGCCCCGGCTGCCCCACGAACTGGTAATTGCAACTCAGCTCCTTGGGGTACACGCCGGGGTACGTGGGCGACAGCAGCAGCCCCGTCTTGCGCTTGCTCGCGTCGATCACGAACGAGCACATCGTGTTCGGTATCGGAGTGCCGATCTCGAACTCCGCTGGAATTTGAACAGAAATTATTCGTGATACAGTTGAGGATACAGGGGTTTGAGGTGAGTTGACTTGACACGTTTTAGCGGAGTAAGGACAGGCATGAGTAAGGTCTTGGGCCGTAGTTATGAGTAGGCTGACAAAAGATATAGTGTTGCATTACAAGGACATACATAATAATGTATATGTACAATAGTTTGCTAACACGGGTAACTAAAACACGGAAAAAAACAAAAAAATATGTGAACCTTTACTCACGAATGATGTGAGTAAAGGTTCACATATTTATCAAGGGATCGAGCCCTGGCTTCAACCCGAAATTTAAAATGCTGATTAATAGAGAAAGTGTCGCCGTGAGAGGTTTCGTAACAAGAAGTTAACTTCCAGCATATCTCTTAATTTTGACAGAACAACTATGATCTGAATAGTCACAGCTTGCTACACTTTTAAGCTGGATTCAATATGTGGTATAGGTACGTCTAGTGTTCCGGTGACTAGAGCAAAGGTTCTATCCTTTGGTTCTATCTAGATAGCGGGTCTTTGATATTTTACTAAGTAAACTAAAGACCGACCGCTTCAATGAGTCTACGCCTGCGCGGTGCAGGGACGCGTGGTAGGACAATAAAGGGGACCGAGAGAGGTGTGGGTAGGTATATAGTGCGCATATATGCGTCTATAGCAATGACGTCAACTCACATGCATTGATGAACTGATAGGAGCCCGTGAACAGTGTTGGCGGCGTGTACGGCTTGTCGGTGAAGAAGGAGAGAGCGACGGCGCGGTGCAGCGAGACGCGGCGCCGCGGCGGGATGGGCCCGCAGTACCGCCCGCCGAACGCGGAGTTCACCAGCTCGCCAGCCTCCAGCGACGCCATCTCCGAGTAAATGTCCATGTACTCGTGCATGCATCTGAAACGCAAAGCCAAATCATTCTTCCGCGACACAGCATCAACCGTGGCTCAATGGAGTAGCGGATGAGAAAGTGCATTTTACGCTAGATTACGTAATAATATACTCAAGGAAAACTCGGAACTTCGCATTTCGCGTAAGATTAAGTTGTTGCTAACAACGGTATCAGCCCGAGATGCGAAAGATTCCCAATGAAACTTATAGAGAAAACTATCTAGATCAGAAGGGTTGAGTTCCAATTCACATATTTAGAGATAGTGTTGAATAAACGAGTGATTTTGTGTCAGGGTCGCGGCTGTCTGACCCAGATGCCGCAGAGACGGCAAACATGTTTGTGACGGCTTTATTTACGAGAGGCCGAGTGTTACCTATGGTGCATTAATCAGTCGAAAATTACATTTATTCATGAAAGCGAAAGGGAATTGATGTTTGGGTACCTCAGACTCAGATCGGTATTGTTAATTTAATTGTGAAAAAGCACTTTATAGTTGGCACAATGGTGCTGGTGTACCTTTAGTATTTTTAAAGCATCTTAAATCAGTTGGTGAAAGATACCTCAAATTCTGTACTTAATTATGTAATTTTGATGCTGCAAATCTTGCTGTCAATACATTGTAGATAATTATTTAAGTTTCGTTTAAATGTAGTATTGTACACAAAATACACAATTTATCTTGCCAAACGGTTAAAAGTATAAACTGGTCCGCCGTACACCCTCAAAATGAATAATGACATCTGTTCCGGACGGGATCCTACCTAAACATCTAGAGCTAAAACTAAAGTGACGTGAGGGTATAAAAGAAAAGGGGCTACTTACGCTGGCAGCTCCCCGACCGCGGCGCCACTGGAAAAACAACACGGTATTAGGAGGCTATAAATCAGATTACCCCAATGCAGGATAAGACCGTAATAGGTTTCAGCTTATCGCCCTATTGCCGAACATCCCGGCTTCTTGTTAGCAATGAATAGACATTCGATTTCTATTTAGAATCTTTTAGGGCGATCATTATTACGTTAAGGGATAATTGACTTATGATGACCTTGTATATATTCTGTTGAAATGCTGCGTGGAACACCTTTTATTATAGGATTGGATACGAACGACATTAACATAATTAAGCGTTAGATGATGTTTGTGTTACACGTTAATCAAAATAAATAACAAATGTTATTGTTGTGTCCTATGCATATAAAATCCGTCGTTAAGGCTAACTGTTACTACAAGCGGACCAAATTGTTGCAAGTATGCCACGTATGGGAATACTAGATCTAAGCCTAAAGCTTTGTGTCGTGAAACTTTACATTAGCGTACATCTTTCCACATATAAGCTAAGATTTTACTGTCTTTCCTACGAATTCTAAAACTACAGATGAGCATCATAACTTAAAGAGTAAACATGCCAAGCCACACGCTTGCTACTGCAACGGAATCTGAAGCGAATTTTCACAGGGCATACTTGTGACAGCACCCAGCATTCGAGTTACGCTAGAATGTTGTAATTTGGCTTTTGTAGCTGGCAACAGTTCAAAATTGTTTAATTTTTACGTGAATCTAAATACTTTGCTGAGATTGTGCAAAAGGGATAGCCACATACAAGCTGAATGTGCGAATACTCGATGAATGCCAGAAAGGTGTCCCTTGTGGTGGGTGGCTATTGTTCGGGTTATTCAGCTCTAGCTTCTGAAGTGTAGCGTCTGAACAACTATGGTTTAACCCCCCGCGTTACTAGAAAGGCTGTCTTTTGGTGGAAAATTTCAGACAATAAAGTTTCGATTGGGCCGCGTGGTAATTACAGCCCAAATACTCTCAGAGGAAGCCGGTGTCCAGCGGTGAGGCGTTCATATGTATACCTACTAGGAAGGTATGTCTCAAACTTAATCCAGAAGCCTTCAGTAGGCTGTTGGGTCAATTTGACCGTACACCCTCGTAAAAGTATACCATCGCAGTTTTACAAACAAAAAATCGACCAATGTATCGAAACATTTTGTCAACTACAATAGGGAATATTCATGGTTGTATTCATGGCTTTCATTAAAATCTCATTTATGTAAAAAACAATATAAAAAACAATTTTCAAACAACTATAACAACAACAGAGGTATAAGCCATCAAAGATTTGGCTCTATTTCTTTCTTGAAAAACGGAATTTAAATATGGAATTTATAATGGGCATACTGTGACAAATTACGTCACCATGTCATATCGGATCTCTCTCAATAGGCATGCGTTTGATCGCAAATATCGCAATCACTCCTAATGGCAAGCAAAGATGTGATCTAGGCTGCAGCACGCTTGCCTAATAAAAGCTCATTCACCCCAATTTTTTCTTGATAGACGGATGTAGGTACAGAGTGTAAGATTTCTTTAGATCGGTCAGTATGGAAAAGTCAAACTATAAGACATAAGAAGATCAGTTTCAGCAGTTTTTCTTGTTACCAAAATCGATGACATACGTTCCTAAGAACAGATCTTCGTATGTCTTATGGTTTCAGACCTTCCCATACTGGCCCCTATTTCACTAATATGACAATTGTCGGAGACAGGTGACAATTCTGCTTACATTACAAACTCGACAAGAATCTGTGCCGGTTGGCTTGATACTGACTACGCGTTGCATTTCGAATGTTAATGTTACACCGTTGTATATCGAGGCATGATCGAGGCTCACTCCGGTGGTTTCCCGCGCAGGTCGAAGGTGCGGAACTCGATGAGCGCGCGCTGGCCCGGCGCCGCCAGGAAGGTGTACAGGCACTGGCGGCTGTGGTTGTTGGGGTTCACGAGCTCCGGCGCGTGGAAGGTGCCGTTGCTGGCGCCCCCGCGGCTCACGAACGTGCGGTCGCACTCTGGAACACGCCGACAAACATTATGAGAGGCTTTGTTGAGAAATGTAACGGTGATGGCGAACGGGATATATCCCATAATCATTGGTCATAATTAAATGATTATGGGATTATAATTATAAAATCATGAAATCATTTATTTATTAAAGATTTTCATGTTGTACAACTTAAAAATAAATTTAAGTAGGTACAGAAAAAGGAGAAAATAACGCAACTCGAAAAGGGTTCCACGTCCACGGCGCAATAAACAAAGAGTCGTGATCGTGGGCAACGGCCAGCAACGTATTATCAAATGGATCGTTTTCTCATTCTACCCTTATCCTGAGCAAGCCCATGCAACATGTCAGGAACAGATCTGATTATTGTGCAAAGGGTATCGTGCACAGAATTGCTATGATTAATCTCATAACTTAATGGTTTAGGGAACATATTATGTGGGAGAACATATTCATGCCCCGCCCCTATTATACTGATATATACACTGTCGAGTAAAAATAATGGGTAACTTTTCATACAAAGTTGTATGTAAAATGTATTTAAACTCTTTATTGCACATAAAAATTTAAAAATACAGAAGTACACAGAAAATAGTACAAAGGCGAACTTATCCCTAAGAAGGGATCTCTTCCAGCTAACCTAAAAGTTCTATGAAAAGCGACCCGTTTTTTTGCTCTTGAGTATAGTTGATCACAGAATTCCTGTATCATCTTGAGATTCAAATTCATTTGCAGATACGACTTAAAACATCAAATATTTCTTTTGTAAGTTAACATGACAATCAAAGCTTTGCGGTTATAGTATAATTGCTATAAAAACGAAACAAGTGCTTGCAGAACTACACATATTATTTACTAGCTGTTGCCAGCGACTTCGTCTGCAAAGAATTCGTTTATCATTATCCCGCGGGAACTACGCAATTTTCCGGGATAAAAAGTAGCCTATGTGCTATTCCAGACTTTTCTCTATCTATGTGCCGAATTTCATCCAGATCCGTTGGGCCATTCTGGCGTGATTGAGTAACAAACAAATATTCATCCATTCATCCATCCATCCATCCATCTATCCATACATACTTTCGCATTTATAATATTAGTTAGATTAGTTAGATTAGATTTTAGCAATGTATGTTTTAATATTGGCTAATTCTAATCCAAACGATGGTTTTAAAACCTTAAGCCGACCGTATAGCTTAGTCGTTAGTGGATCCGGTTATGAAGCTTGAGGTTCCGGGTTTGATCCCGGTCGGGCCAGCTACCATGTATGAAAAATACGAATATTTGTTCTGGGGTCTTGGATGCTTAATCTTATCTATTTTATTTAATTATGTTTATCAATTGTCTAGTACCTATAGTACGAGCTTTCCTTAGTTTGAGACTAGGTCAATTGGTGTTATGGTTCCGTGATATTTATTTATTTACCTACAATTAACCTTTCAATAAGGTGTTTATTAAGGTTGTAGCGGATCTCCGAAGCAGCCGACACTTGTGCCGGCGGCAACCATTAAAAATTCCTTAATCAACACTCCTTAATGAGATTTTTAAACGCCTAACACGAGAAAAATATGAAAGAAAAGTAACGGAGCTGTTAAACAAAGTTTGATATACCTTCATAAGGCGGGCGGGTGCGCGCTGTGCGCCCGAATGGTTTAACAAGGGATTTTAAAGTAAAACGTAGTAAAGAATAAGTTTTTGCTGCACAAATGTTTATAAGTATTTGTAGCTTTTTTACTGATTGTACTTTTTGTTGCTACTTAACTATTATTGTATTATTAACTATCCTAAACCCAATTTCAAGTCAATACTAGAAGTGGTACAAATTTGGATTCCGAATTTTGATCTAAGGTTGAAAAAAAAATGTAACAGTACGTATAGCTCAAGCAAATTAGAATCCATTGTATGGGAAATCTGGCAAAATATATGGAGAACATTTATCTATTGGGATGGATACCTTATGGGGTGAAGTCAAAATTTATCAACTCTCCCCTCTCCTCCGGGGGGCGCGTCCCCCCACCACGCCCCCCAAAGTGTCCCGAAACACGGTTTTTTGAAGTTTTTGAGAAAACTGTTCGCCATACAGAAAAAGTGTGTAGGAATGAAATAATATACAATAAATTTACTATAAATCTACCATACACATAAAAGCGGTATCTCTTATGGTTTTGACGCAAGAAGACGCAGAAAATCATAATTTTTTGTTTTTTTACAATAAATTTTATTAAAACTTCAGTTTTCTCAGAAAATACTCATTTTACACCTAAAAAATGTATCACTTAAATAAACAATGGAATATTCCCTTTAAAAAGAGGTATCACTTATTTATATATTAGTTAAGTTGACCATTTTATGATAGTTTAAATATTTAATTTGTCATGAACAATTTTTTTTACTTGAAGATTAGGTATGTTTAAAATGTTTTTTATATAGTTTAGAGTTAATTATAAACCATGCTAGTGTAATTTTGTTTATTTTTTTTCAGTTATCCGCAAATAATAAGTATATTCATTCATTTCCAAAAAGGTACTAAGATGTTTATTTAATATAATCAACTATTTATTTAAGTATACCCTTTTATTTAAGTACTTAAATTAAAATAAACAATGTTAACACTCTTATTATCTGGGGGCACGGTAGTGCCCCAGCTAAGATAGCCAAGTGAAGCGCAAGAAGTGCACTAGTTACCTTTCCTCGATCGAACCGCTTTGTCGTTATTTTGTACTCTCATAACTTGGTTTTGGACTGTACCAGATAACTAAAATTCTCGGGATATGATGTGAATAGCCGCGTGAATACGCGGATACGCGGCTCAGTGAATACTGAGCGAGCCGCCGCGCGAGGCAGCCTCGGACGTTTGCCGCGCAACGATTGCCGCGCGAGGCAGCCTCATGCAAGAAATCGTACTGATCGAGGCTGCCTCGCGCGGCAAAGCCGAGCCGCGGTGAGGCTGAGGCAGCATTGCGCGCTAATATTTCTCCACGCATCTTCTCTTAGTCCTCTATTTGTATAATCGGGACATTGCGCATCCCATAATCGTCTTTATTCACCATATAGTTGTATTAATTTAAGACACTGCTCTTTATCCATGACGCTAACACGCGACGAACAAGCGAGGCAAAACACAACCGTCCTGAGTGAGTGCGGCAAACGTGCTGAGGCGCCTTTGAGCATAGACAAAAACCGACACCGCGCGGCTCAGGTCGAGGCACGCTCGCCCGAGGCGTGCGTTCGCCTCGGGCGAGGCACGTCCTGACAGGTCGAGGATTTGCCTCACGAAGTTGCCGCGCGAGGCGGCTCGCCCAGTGAATACGCGGCTAATAGTGGATTTATTACAAGCTCTTATATTTTAAATTTTATTTTATTTATTTATTTATTTATTTATTGACAAAAAATTTTACATGGCATTACAGGTTTATAACTAATGCACCATGAAAAATGATATAACCAACTACAAATTAAACAATGAACAATAACAATTTACAATAAATTAAATAATAACATTTCTAATAAAATTACATAATAACATTTTCAATAAAATTACATAATAACATTTTCATATATTTTATTTATATATTTTATAGATATCTAAAAAACTCTGATTTCGTCACTGACTCACTCACTGGTGGTCAACAAATTTACGTCCTAGAAAGTTGAAATTCGTAACTATAAGAACTATTGTAATGATAATTACAATTATAATCACACAAACGAATAACTCACGTATAAAAGTCGAGTGATGCTCGACATATTCCAGACTAGTTCGTAGTCCTTATTCCTGGACCGCTTGCCCCGGCGGCAGCGCAACAATCACATATTACAAATAAAGTAAATAAAGTATTATTATTATTATAATAATAATTATTATTATTATTTGTTGTCACATATTATTGATTGAGTCTCACGGTAATTTCATGTTTAAAAAACTATTGTAATTAACAGGAAAGTAATGAACAGTGATTTTTTTACCTTACGCCTATATGACGGTAGCAAAACGGCCAACGACATTATTTTTACTAAATTGTAGACTTCACAAACTCTTAAACACTTGTAGAGTTAGAACGTAAAAAGTTTATAAGTTGTTGCTTATGACAATTTGCACGCGCTTAATTTCATCCACTAATTCAGTTTAATTTACTAAAAAATCTGAAATATACAGTTTATTATTTTTAACAACTCCCTTTATCAATTTTCAGACCGCTGGCATCAAAATTTGCGAAGTTTCGTACAAAATATCCATTCGCTAGTTTGTTTGACCGATTGAAGGAAGAGTTAAAGTTCCAAATTTTAGATTTTTGCTGTTGATTGTATACTAATCTAGTATAAACCAAATTAGATCATTCTAGGAATTTAATATGATGATCACTAGTGACGACCACTAGTTTTTTAGATATCAATAAAATTTTAAATATAAGAGCTATGCAATTGAAACTTTACACTTGTAATAAGTCCACTATTCACATCATATCCCGAGAATTTTAGTTATCTCGTACAATCCAAAACCAAGTTATGAGGGTACAAAATAACGACAAAGCGGTTCGAGAAAAGGTAACTAGTGCCCTTCTTGCGCTTCACTTGGCTATCTTAGCTGGGGCACTACCGTGCCCCCAGATAATAAGAGTGTTAACAATTGTTTATTTCAATGTCTCTCTTCAAATTCAATGTAAGTTACTTAAATAAAAGTGTTTAGGTACTTAAATAAATAGTTGATTATATTAAATAAACATCTTAGTACCTTTTTGGAAATGAATGAATTAACTCCAAACTATATAAAAAACATTTTAAACATACCTAATCTTCAAGTAAAAAAAATTGTTCATGACAAATTAAATATTTAAATTATCATAAAATGGTCAATTTAACTAATATATAAATAAATTATACCTCTTTTTAAAGGGAATATTCCATTGTTTATTTAAGTCATACATTTTTTAGTTGTAAAAATGAGTATTTTCTGAGAAAACTGAAGTTTTAATAAAATTTATTGTAAAAAAACAAAAAAATATGATTTTCAGCGTCTTCTTGCGTCAAAACCATAAGAGATACCGCTTTCATGTGTATGGTAGATTTATAGTAAATTTATTGTACATTATTTCATTCCTACACACTTTTTCTGTATCGCGAACAGTTTTCTCAAAAAGTTCAAGAAACCGCGTTTCGGGACATTTCGGGGGGCCTGGGGGGGGGACGCGCACCCCGGAGGAGGGGGGAGAGTTGATAAATTTTGACTTCACCCCATAAGGTATCCATCCCAATAGATAAATGTTCTCCATATTGTGATGTATTCGGGAACTTAGGGAGACTCCTGGATAGTTCGGAATGTACTTCAAGGAAACACGTATTCACTACAAGACAATTTATTCCGAACTGACACTGACAGGCATACGTCACACACATGACTTGTAGGCACCTACCTACATCACACTCCTCCACACTTAAATTGTTATACATGATCAGAACTTACTAATTAACAATACATCAAGTAAGTAGTGATAAAGATAAAGACTTAACTTAGGTGATTTGGCTAAAATTGGTACTTAACACTATAAACATAATATGATTTTATTTTACAACTTATATTGTGGCTTTACAAGCCTACACTGACGCAATGGACGAGGTCGGTTCGGTACAGAGTCAGGGGGTGGTGGCGGCGGCGCCGGTGTTCCGACGCAGCTTATATGTTTTTCCGGAGTACTGAAGCGCTCCTCACTCTCCCCTTCCGTTACACTACGCGCCGGCGAAATCGCCAAAGGTGTGGACGATGAACTTTCCATCGAATGCTCCGACTTACTATCATCTCTTAATGTAGGAGACATGGATCCCTCCCGGTTCTGTATCTCACTAGTAGCCCTTGGACAAGCCATCGAACTTCTGACCCTACGTCTTAATTGGTCAATGTGTCGGTGTATTACGTCACCCTGCGTATTAGTAACATTGTAATCCGTACTTCCTAACGACCTAGTAACTTTGCCGGGTTGCCATTTTTCCCCTTTTAAGTATTGGCGATACCACACGTCTTCTCCTACTCCTAACGTCCTATCTGAGCCCCCTGCGGCATCAATCTGCCGTTGTTGACTTTTAATTACTTTGGATTCTATAGTGGGTCTTAATATATCTAACCGCGTCCTTAACCGCCTGCCCATAAGCAACATTGCTGGACTTTCACCCGTAGAGCAGTGCTCTGTGTTCCTATAGTACAGTAAAAAATTGTTTATCGACTTTTGAATTTCTCTATTCTCTATAACGGCTTTTTTAATTACTAGCTTAATAGTGCGTACTGAATTCTCCGCGGCGCCATTAGAAGCCGGGTGATAAGGTGCTGTGAAAATGTGTTCCACGCCGTCCGTAATCAGAAAACTTTGGAACTCCCTACTCGAGAACGGCGGTCCGTTATCACTCACTATTTGCTTCGGTATACCCCACCTTGCCCATAACTCGCTCAGTCTGTCAATGGTGTAACCGGCAGCAGTGCTCGGAACTTGAAATACTTCTACCCATTTGGACATAGCATCAACAATCACTAAATATGTTTTGCCGTAAATAGGGCCCAAAAAGTCTATGTGCAGCCGGGCCCAAGGGCGACCCGGCCACGGCCAGCAGCGCGGCGCGTGCGCCGGCGGCGCGCTGGCCAGCGCCGCGCACGTCGCGCAGGCGCGGCACGCCGCCTCCACGGCCTCGTCTACCCCCGGCCACCACACATAACTCCGGGCCAGAGCTTTTGTTTTTACAATACCCATATGGGGCTCGTGTAAAATTTTTAATACTTTGTCCCTGCATGAATCCGGTATCACCACCCGGTGACCCCACATCACGCAACCCAATTCTTCGTATAGCTCCGATTTCCTATTAAAGTATGGTTTTAAGCTTTCAATTTGGTACTCTTCAGGCCAACCATCGCGGGTAAAACTTAATACCCTAGCTAAAACAGGATCTTTTAAAGTATTTTTCTTAATCTCATTATGATTTAATAATAAAGCATCTTGCGCGAAATGAAGGTATGTTTGCTCCGGAATCACCTCATACTGTCCGTTGGGCGGCTCGGTCGCGTCCGGCAGCCTAGACAAACTGTCAGCACAATTATTACTAGAACTTACATACTCAATATCATAGTCATATGCGGATAAAATAATAGCCCACCGCTGCATCCGGCTAGCGGTCATCGTAGGTATAGTCGCGTTTGGTCCGAATATCGACACTAATGGCTTATGGTCTGTACGTAACGTGAAATGACGCCCGTATAAATATTGATGAAATTTCTTTACACAGAATATGATCGCCAAAGCTTCGCGATGAATTTGTGAGTAGTTAGCCTCTGCGCTGTTCAAAGTGCGCGACGCGAACGCGACCGGCCGCTCGCCGCCCGGCCCCTCTTGCGTCAGCACCGCCCCCACCCCGCGCGGAGACGCATCACAAGTGACTATTAATCGTTTCCCCGGATCATAATGTGCTAGAACCTTAGCACCTAATAATGACTGTTTAACTTGTGTAAATGCTCTTGAGCACTCTGAGTCCCAACACCATTCCACCCCTTTACGCAATAAATCGTATAGTGGACTGAGTGTCGAACTCAGGTTCCTAATAAATCTACCGAAAAAGTTTACTGTACCTAAGAATGACCTGAGCTCCGATACATTTTGCGGTTGTTTCATTTTTTGTATTGCCATGATTTTCGACGTATCTGGTTTAATACCCTCCCTCGAAACGACATAGCCAAGATAAGTGACCTCTTTTGCAAGGAATACACATTTACTTTTCTTCAATTTTAATCCGCTCGAAAGCAATCTCTGAAATACCGCTTCCAAAGCCTGTAAGTGATCTGACATATTATTACCACCTATTATGACGTCGTCTAAAAATACTTGAACATTTGGTATATTGCCTAATAAATTAGTCATAATTCGTTGGAATATTCCTACGCTAGAAGATAAACCGTACACCAACCTATTGTACTGAAATAACCCACGATGGGTATTTATCACCGTGTACCGCTTTGAATCGTCTAATTCTATTTGGTTATATGCCTGCGAAAGATCAATCTTACTGAAGTACATGTTCCCATTTAAATTCACCAACACATCCTCTATTTTAGGAAGAGGGTAACGATCGACCAATAAAGACGGGTTCAGAGTGGCTTTATAATCTGCGCAAATTCTAAGTGAGCCGTCAGGCTTATTAACGGGTACCAGTGGGGAAGCCCAGTCGGAGCAGTCAACAGGCTCGATGACGCCGGCGCGCAGCATGGCGTCCAGCTCAGCATCCAAGCGGTCGCGCAGCGCGTACGGCACGGCCCGCGCGCGGTGGAACACCGGCGCCGCGCCGTCGCGCACGCGCAGCGTCGCCCTGCCCCCTGTGTACCGACCCAGTCCGCCGCTGAACAAGGCCTCAAATCTGCCAAGCAAAACCATAAGTTCATCGATCATTTGTCCATTATGCTTATGTACTAAGAAGTTACAATTAAACTTAGGTACATCTATTTCTAATTCGGCTAACCACTGCCTCCCCAATAATGATGTTGTGCCTCCTTCAATTACAAACAATTCTAATTGTTTACTACGTCCATTATACGTCACCATGGGTTTAATTATACCTAACGGTTTTAATTTTGACCCGTCGTAAAACTTTAACACTGTGTCGTCCTGCTGTATACACAAATGGGTAAAATATAAATCGTACGTGGCCTTACTCACACAAGAAATTGCCGTTCCTGTATCAATTTCCATTTTTATCACTGCCTTGTCTATACTGATCGGCAAACTTACCGATTGGTAATTATTCAAGCACAAATGGTGTAGTTCTTGTTCGATGTCACCGCCGTACTCCTCGCTGGGCTCGCGATCGGCATCATTAAAGTACAGGCCACCCCGCGACGGCGCCGCCGCCGCTGGCCTCGCGCGCTGGGCCGGCGCCCGCGCTGCTCCGCGACCCGCCGCCGGCGGCGCCGCACCCCACTCCGGGCACACCCGTCGTAAGTGGCCCGTACGCTGACACTTGCTGCACACATAATCGCGGAAACGACAGTTCGATCGATTATGGCTCCGCGCACCGCAAGCATCGCACTGCACTAATTGTGTTGTTGTTTTGTTCGGCGCTCCCCGTTGCGAATAAGCATTCGCCCCGCGCGCTGGATCTCGCCCGAATGATGACGTCCCGCGACCCGCGAACATAATTGCCTGCACCGCGCTCGCTTCGCCTGCACTAGATACCGGTTTTGTTTGTTCTACGATGGCTGCATTCCTTTCGGCCGCTTCTAATGACATTGCAATTTTGACTGCACTAGCGACTGTGACTGTGTCGTCTTCCGTAAATAACCGCTGCCGTATGACGTCACTAAATACCCCACAAACAAATTGATCACGAAGATTTTCATTAAGATTTGTGCCAAACTTACATTGCTTAGCCAGCCGTTTTAGCTCAGTTATATACGTGGCTATATTTTCGTCGACCTTTTGGCGCCTTAGTCTAAAACGGTACCTCTCTGCTAAAACCGATGGGGCTGGCTGTAAATGCTGCCGCATTAGCTCATCTACCCTCTGCATGGTTAAGTTTGCGGGCTTTGTTGGACTGGCCAGGTTCTCCAACAATTCGTATGCTTCATCTCCCATAGTTGCTATTAGAGTCGGCAGTTTCATGTCTTCAGCCACTTCGTTGACCTTAAAATACATCTGCACCCGGTCGAGATACGACGACCAAACTCCACTCCCCACTTTAAATTCCTGTAGTTTTCCGATCGACATTTTTTTCCTTCCTCCGTCGCACGCGCAGTATTAAAACTCGTCGCCACTGTGATGTATTCGGGAACTTAGGGAGACTCCTGGATAGTTCGGAATGTACTTCAAGGAAACACGTATTCACTACAAGACAATTTATTCCGAACTGACACTGACAGGCATACGTCACACACATGACTTGTAGGCACCTACCTACATCACACATATATTTTGCCACGTTTTGAGCTATTTTTACTGAATTAGTATCTCAGTACAATTTTAACTCTATGTCGTGGCAGAGCAGGAAAGGGAAAAACGAGCAAAAAGGCGACCTCTCTAGGCCGCAAAACGTTTCTTTGTCCGCCGTTTCATTTAGTATGAAATTGTAGTACTCGACTCGACAACACTTGCAGTTGCCCTGCTGAGAATAAATGTTTCACGCAGCAGTTTAAAAAAGTTTCAAATTAATAAGTTTGAGTTAAATTTGATGAACTGAGTGGTAATATTTGTACTTATTTGTATTTGTATTTTTTGTTCAAATATGTCGATGAACTAGCTTATGCCCGAGGCTTTGTCTGTGTAGAATTACTGATACATATTTATAAACCTTCCTCTTGAATAACTCTATCTATTAAAAAAAACCGCATAAAAATCAGTTGCGTAGTTTTAAAGATCTAAGCATACATAGGGACAGACAGACAGACAGCGGAAAGCGATTTAATTTTATACTATGTAGTGATGTGAAAATGTGTCTATCTGTTACCTCTGCATGTTTAATTTTATACTATGTAGTGATGTGAAAATGTGTCTATCTGTTACCTCTGCATGCTTAATTTTATACTATGCAGTGATGTGAAAATGTGTCTATCTGTTACCTCTGCATGCTTCATTTTATACTATGCAGTGATGTGAAAATGTGTCTATCTGTTACCTCTGCATGCTTAATTTTATACTATGTAGTGATGTGACAATGTGTCTATCTGTTACCTCTGCATGCTTAATCCTTTGAAACGATTTAGTTGGAATTTGGTATAGAGATAGTGTCAGCCCCGAGGAAGGACATAGGATAGTTTTTATCCCGGAAAATAGCATAGTTCCCGGGAGATAGCGAGAAGCGAATTCTGTGCAGAAAGAGTCACGGCCAAGAGATATCTAGTTCCTAATAAAATCTATCCACCTCTTTATTAACTTCTAACATTTCTAATACTGAGTGACTTCAAACATTTTCGCGACATTGACTGAAGTACACCTACAGGTAAAAGATTAAAGAGAGTCAAGAGGCTCTCAAATATAACAAAGAGAAAGCCTTCTTAATTAATTCTTTGTAACTAAGACAATAAAGCGTCCGCTGCACTGTTGCTGCGATTTGCCTACTGAGGTCAAGTTTTGGAGTTTAATTCGCGTGGAAATCCTTTTGACCGCTGAGTCTACCCTATGCCATAACCGCTGTGTGTGTTGAACTCTAACTAACAACTTAATGCTGGTAGGGTCGCTACCCAGCTAGAGTTTGTTCAACTTACTATATCAAAGATAGAGCACAATGTCTTTCGTTACATTTAAAAAATTAAATTAATCTGGTAGGTATGTCCTAAAGCTTGACAATTGGGATTGTTCATTTTTTTTAACCCCCCTTTTTATATATTTTTTAGAAAATATGGAGCACTTTAAGAAACTAATTTGAATATTTTGTCATTTCAGGGCTTAATTTAATTAATATAATTGCTTAAAAAAATCAGATACGACTTTTCGTAAATTATATACGGCCGGCTGAAATAGGCAATTTTCCCACAATCCTTTGGAAATAAAAAAAAAAATAGTTGTCATAACTGTTGTGACTGTCATCTCAATGTCAAATATACTGTTTACCTTTGGTTTACCTACAAGATTATTGTATGTTGCGTTAAATCCTGATCATGGTTATAATGAGTTGAAAATTTATGAATGTGGAAGTATGTGGCATTGTGTTTTGGTACCTACTTACATCGAAATGATCCTCGCAACAATATTGTGTACTTATAAACTTTGAAGTATTCAACATTTACTTCGCGACACCACTTTTCTCTTAAATCTTCTCGGATCCGTGCGAACTATTGTTTTGGACCTGTTTTTAGAGTCATTATTTCAGGTTGGAACGAAGCATTTTCTGTAATTCCCATTATTTCGTTTTAAATCGACCGACAATTTTAAGTTTTCAACAAAATAATATTTACTTTACTGACATTGGGTGACACTGATAACTAGTTGACATATAAATTTAATAGACAAACTAGATATTTGCCGATTTATTTTTTGGAACTACCAACAGCCGCTCAGTAAGGTCAAATAAAGGTCAAATATTTTTTTTGCAAAATATCCATAATCCTTGAGTATTTTTGAACGCCAGTAAGATAGATAAAACAGTTCGCAAGCCCCATACTTCGAAATGGTTTTCAAATCAGGGTATGTTGTAAAAAAATGAACAATCCCAATTACATATACACTCAGCGGCACTAAATTTTGGTCCCAGTCACCATACAGCTACTTACTTTTTGGACTCAAAACTTATGACGCACCAACTGCTTTGGATAGACCCCCTAATGCCGATAATGTTCGCGAACAAAAACAAAAATTAAGTCGTCCAAGACAAGATTAAGCCGTTTATACTCAAAATACTCGCTGCGATTCACTAGATAATATCTCAGCGGCATTAAAGTATAAAAGCTATCATTAATCTACCATCTTATAATTCATTTCCCTAGTTAGCTGAATGTAAGAACTTTATTTACGACCCTTTTTAGCTAGGGTTACAATTAAAATAAATGGTCTAGCTCTTTTACAATTTTATTATCTTTAAGTGGGTGACTTAACCACCATAAGCGTGCTCCTAAATAGAGAGACACTGCAGGCAAGTAATCATCTATCTGTACATATAATAAAGCTGAAGAGGGTCAAAAGTCTCTAAATGGAAAACATAAAAAATAACACTATCCACAATCCAAAGATCAAATGCAGTTCGTAATTCGTCTGCGCTTTTCGGTGCTTCATTTTTTTCAGCATTAGAAAAAGATCTTGATTGCCTTTTTATCGAGAAATACTTCTAAAAATATGTAAGTAAGTACGAGTAACAATTAAATAATGATAGGACGCATAAATTGATATGGTTTTTTAAGAACCCGCTGTTCATTTTTGGCGTTCTTTCTTAGTAACATAGGTAGGTTGTACACGTAGCCTCCAGACTCCCCTAAAGTCCAGATTAAGTGTCACACGGCTTACGGGGCTCAGCGTTGGTGAGGCCATTAAAACTTTTTCTTCGCTCACCACCGACTCGATTTGCAACTTCCCTGGCTACAAGGATTTACGGCAATATACACGAGCCAGAACTAGGAGCGTTTTCACAGGCATTCTGAGAATTGGAAGCTTCATCTACTCGTACTTCCATTCGCTTTGAGCCTGAATGGTCGATGGTCTGCACCGCATTGCACTGCTTACCGGCTGCATATTTCTCAGAAGCATTTGTGGTTGTGAGAAAGCTTATCAACATTTTTAGCGTTCTGATAGGATGGCGCATCAGTTTGTTTAACTACTACTACTGCCTGAGTATTTTTTTTTTTTTATGTGAATAGGAAGGCAAACGAGCAAATGGGTCACCTGATGGTAAGCGATCACCACTGCCCATAGACACCCGCAACCCCGGAGGGATTGCAGATGCGTTGCCAACCTAGAGGACTTAGATGAAATGCCTCTTGTGCCCGTAATTTCCCCGGCTGTCTTACTCTCCACACCGGAACAAGCTTAACGGCAGGATTAGCGAGTAAGATGGTGGTAGCGATCCGGACGGACCTTGCACAAGGCCCTACCACCCGATGCTTTTCTTCTTCGTATAGTGTGACTTTTAAGCAGTCATTTTAGACTCCAGTGTATAAAAGCTTTTGGGTCTTTAATTTTCTATACTGTCCAGTTTGTTGAGGACTAAATAATGACATTAAAATTTGTTAATCAATATGTACGCCTCACAATTAAAGCTATTTACTAGAGCAACTGGCTGCATGGCGCGTAAAATGAACAGCACTAGCATACCTCAAATGCAACACGCGTACAACGCCAACAAAACACATCGTTAAAATATGCGGGCCTCGTTCATTACTCCTGATGAGCGCTTAAAACGGAACGAAGGCCGCTTCGTGCTTGATTGCGACTAACAAAATATTTGTTAAAGCTGACAGCCTTATCAGGAGATTGTGAGCAAGCTTAAATCTAAATAAAGCTATCATGCTGGGGCAGGGCGCGGAACACGGAAACAAAAGAACATCTAACACAATGAGACTCGTTCCCGTTCAATTTGGAATACCATTCGTTTTTAAAGGACCATAAAAATACGAGGTGTAAAAGCGGCAACATTTATCGAAATGGAATGGTGTGATAGCTATCTACATCGAGACCCTACCTATTGGCAGGACGCCAAATATATGGTGATATTTTCCATTTCCCTAACGTCCACACTTCGCGAGTGCGACGCGACCAATATTCAATTTTGACATTTTTATTGTAAACGAGTACTTTGTTTTCTATAGCTATCGTGTCGAGGAGATATTTCAGGGGACAATACAATTCTTTTAACAAAGGAATTCTAATTAGTGCTTGTGCCACTTAAATTAATATTATTCGTGCAGTGTACCGGGGTTGTGGGGGCATTCAATTTTACGCTGTAATAAGATCTCTTATTGATCGTTGGAATTACGATTTAGGGCGACATTGAAGAGATCAAGCTTTGGTTTTGCTGACAGTGACCGCTTCGAGCTTCGCGCTCGTCGCGTCCGAGTGGGTGCCTCCGAGATCTTATCTGAGCGTGCAGTATGATAAGTTAGTATAGATTATAAAAGAGACGTACTTGGAAGTTTAGTAGGCGAGGGGTCAGCGAGCACGGGCCGGCTCGAGAGCTCTGGAGTCTCGCCCGCGAGCACTGCACAGAAACAACATCACGTTAGCACTCCCACATATTAACTAATAGTTTAAAATTATGTGATTCCTTCTATTCTTCCCTCATGGCACGTTACTTACGCATTTCACAAGAGTAGAAAGTATAAGTTAAGTTTTGTGGCCATTCAAAATTATCTAGTTATTGAAATTAAAATGGGTTCTGTAGCCTCATGGAAACGCAACCAGCTGGTACGTAAAGTTACTTGTATTATGTCCCGTTGGTGATGTTCGATAAAGTTTCAAGCGGTAGAGGTCAATGTCCTGCTGCTAGTGAATTATAGCTTATAGCTACGTAACATTCCGGCGAATAGTAAAACTGTCCTTTAGAAGAGGTGGCAGCTGTGATCGTATAATTGGTTGCGAGCGCAAAGGGCTCTGCTTGATTGATCAACACGTGACCCAGTTGCCAGCATTGGATACGACGCGATTTTCGCTTCAGTTTCGATTAAATTGGCTTCACAGTGATCAAATGAGTGAGCAGGGCTGTGCAGAAGTAATTACTACAAACACAGTAGTAAACAAGTCCTCTGAGTAGGCGAGTTATTTTGTTGTAGTAGTAAGTAATGAATACAATATGTAAAAATTCGTTCTATCGATTTCAGTTGAAATAGAGAAAGCATCCGAATAAATAAAAAACAATAAAAATAATTAAGTAAGTACCTAGTTCATTTTTAATAAAATTTTATAGTCGGCACTGTAGACAGAAAGAAGTATGTAGTATGATAGCAGTAAAAAATATTGATATGACAAGTAGGCATACATATATACAACGGATGAGGAAAGAGTTTTCAAAAATAATCATAAAATATTTGTACCTATCGCGTCGAACAATTAGTCTGACTTAAAAAGGAAAAGCTAAGTTTAGTGGCGTATGTGCCTCTAATCCGTATAGAAAATCAATTAGATTCCGTTTCTACGGCAAAGGAATTCGAAATAATGATGATGCAATTGGAATCTTCATTGTTTTTCACTTCGTTGCCTTGAGTACCCCTAATAAAAACTATGTGACAGCTAGCTGATTCCAATGCCGATTGTCAGCTCATACATGAACTGTCAAAATGAACACGATGGCGATTGCGAGCGAGTTAGGCAATAAGCCTACTGTACCTATTTAAAAGTGAAACAAAATAATACCTACGATGATAAAGTAGCGCCGCTGCTCCGACAACTATTCACACGTATGGAAAATATTTATAATTAATTAAGGACGGTCCCTAACTTCGGGGAATAAATTCACATAGCCCGAAAGTATCCAACAGAGTTTAAACTGGCAACAATTTATAAATAACCGAGTGAACTTGGACGAAAGTTTCCGAGTTTTGGGGGATTATGCTGGAAGTTGGTACAGGTGGTCGCTTTGTTAATGAGAATTAAATAAAGGGAGGGGCACTGTTTTAAAAGTGGACTACTTGTTTTTAATGCAGTTCGAGTTTAAGTAGGCCTTCCTTGCTCGATGTCTACTAATAATGACCAAAAAAGGCAGGACTCTTATTTGAGAATAAAAAACTGGAAACCGATATTGGACTTATTAAAATATTATGCAGCTAATAAATACTTGTAAGTGCGTGACTTTGTTACGTGGGTTTCACTTTTAGGACGGATTCCTAGATTGTTTATAAACTTGTACTTACTGTCAACATATTATATTCTGACGAATTTTGTCTATAATATATGTTGTTTCAGGCTGACATAATACTTATATTCTACTGGAGACACCAAGAAATACGTTGAGAAGTTTCAAAGATCAGCTTGATTAATAATTATAGTGAATGAAATACCCAATGACGTTCTGGAATAAAGCTCATGGTATTATTGTAACTTAGGTACTATTGATAGGTACCTACCTACTTCGCGAAGGTCCATTTATGAATGAAGTAGCGGAGTAGCAAGGTATGTGTTTTCTGTTCATTAAACATAACCAAGTAAAAAGACGAAGTAATTAAAACATTTTGATTACATCTCTTTATAGTGAACTTCTAACTTTGACTGGGGACTCGGAGAGAAGTGAGTGACAATTACTACTGAACTTGTGTAATTAATTAAACATCTGACTTATCTCCATCTTAAAGTTATGGAGTAAAGTTTGACGCTTAATTGTCGCTTTATTTGACATTTGTGGCGGCAAAATGAGCATGGTCTGAGGAACGTCTGTTGGCTCTAAGGAAGGAACTAAACAGAGCTATTTGCTATTTGGGATGGAGACAAATCCACCAAACCACCAACCAAACCAAACCAAACCAAAGATCATAAAAATCCGTTTTTGAGTTATAAAATGGTGTTGTTGGCAACACCGAGAACTGCCAGTGACTGAATAAAACCGTTGTGAATCACGGCCGCAGCACATTTTGCTATCGGCGGTCGTCGTGTTCCTTATTTATTAACTGTATGGTGTTGATTTGAATCATTTATCGTGTGTGACCTATGTGTAGTTCGTCCCTTTCGTTATGGGTAGGTACCTACTTAAGATTAATTAAGAGATAAACAAACTGAATTTGATTTTTTGCACTTGTTGTTTTAAGCCTCCCTTATAGTGTAAATACTTATTCCAACTTTGTATTGTGTAGGTATATAATGTAGATTAAGATTATTAAGTTTGTTGCAAGGGCCCATAATCTAGTTGGTAGTTCGACCGCCGTCTGCACCGGATCGGCTATTTCCGGCGGCACGGATTTAGCCGACGTCCAGAGCAAATCTACTGTTCGATATTATATTACTGTTAGCTGTATACAAAATGAAGTTGTCTTGGAAATATTATTTGGTCGGTATTATACAAGAATGTTGGCTTTACTCGAAAACAGTATTACTTTTTAACCACCCCACATCTTGTCCTGAGTTATGAAATAAACTGAAGTTACACTCATTAGATTTACTAGGCAATTTTCGTAATTCTGTCAACTGGAAGGTTTTGATTGCTACAGTAAACTAGTATCATAATTTATTTGTTTATCAATATACCATCATCATACCTAACCATCACTTTACGGGAATTTTCCTTCCTTGATATTTAGTTTAGGTACCTACCTACAGTATTTAAAAAAAAACAACCATCATAACATTCATCACTTTAAATCATTTACTATAAGTTATATATTCGTTTCTCTTAACCATCACACTAAAATCCATGACAATAATGTTTATAGAATCGTAACCCCCATTCCTCCCGCGAGGATTGGCGATTCGCAATTACTTAACGAAAAAAAAAGTATTATTAATAATAATAAATTACACCCATAGTTACAAAAAAATAAAATACAAAATATACACACACACACACACACAGACACACAAAATCATTTCTGCTTCACTCATTTTGATTAGCGATTAGTACTCTCTATTTGTTGTGAATCCATACCATATCTGTTTTTATTGTCACAAAAACGAATGCTCTAGTTTGTTAAGTATCTACTGTGGTAACCTATAATTCGCCATGTAACTTTATATCTAAGTGTACAGCTGTAATTTAATTAAGGCTGGTTGGTTTCCTGAATAAATAAATAAATAAATAAATACATAAAATATAATAGGTATACAAAATAAATAGTATTTCAAAGGAAGAATGTAAAAAACCCTTTAAACAATTCGTTTTAAAAATAAAATGGAAAGCTCTGTCAATTTAACACACGCCGAGGGTGAAGTTTCACAGCGCGCTTCCGTTTGGTTGCGAAACTTTGTCCGCATCCTGTATACGGGAAATACGTGTTCATATTAACACGCTGTAGCTTGCCCAGTAACTGTTGCGAACATGTGACATTGAGTAGATACAATATCATGGGCAATGGAAATACACACTCACCCCCTTATTCATAAACGCTCTATAGGCTTCTTCTTCTTCTTCTTCTCATTAATGGCGGACGTAAGGCCAATGTCAGTATTAATAAAAATTTCAAAAATCTTGTGACAAAATGTCAGGTAATATGGTCAAAAGACCCTCTCCCCCCTATCGGGCTCTTAGCCAACGGATAATGATATCCCTCAGAATCTGCCAGGAAATCATTAACCGAAGCCCAGGGTGCACCGGACCAAGCACTGCTCTTCCCCTCGGACGGATCCAAAAACGAACCGCAGCTCTTGACCACACGCGGAGGTAACCCGACTCGCACCCCCTTCAGGCTTTTGCTAACTTAGGAATCGTTTGTCCTTATCTGTCACTTTGACATTTACCTTTCACAGATAAGGACAAACGATTGCTAAGTTAGCAGAAGCCTATAGAGCGTTTATGAATAAGGGGGAATATCTATACGCCTGCATTTGCACTTTTTTACGAAAAGAAACAAAACGCCTTCCGAGTTCAAGACAAACCTAGCAGTACTTTGCGCTAAAAAACAAAACGCATCGATTTTTTTCGAACGACTTCGAAAAAGAGGGATATCAATTAGATTAAATTTAAAGTTAATGCCAATGTTTGGTAAACTCAAAGGTGAATTATTTTTTAAATAAAGACAAATTAAATAAAGATTTGCTACTTTCAACATGAAACTAGGATGTTCGTTTCGCTGCCACCGGGGCTAGGAGGAAGGACTACGAATTAGTCCGAAACATGTCGAGCTTTACTCGACTTCTATACGTGAGTTATCTGTTTGCGTAACTGCTTTATCTTCTAGTTATCTCACTTTTACATACGGCTAATCATCGCTCTTTCTGCAGCATCCTACTTCCTACTATAATCCTACTTAAATAAATAAATAAATGCGAAAGTTTGTGAGTATGGATGGATGTTTGTTACTCTTTCACGCCAGTACGGCTTAACGGATCTGGATGAAATTTGGAACATAGATAGATTATGGTTCGGAATAACACATACTTAGGCTACTTTTTACCCCTGAAAATTGCATAGTTGCCGCGGGATCGCGATAAACGAATTCTTTGCAGATAGTTGCCAATATTTCTGTAACATTGCCTATACTTATTTGAAAAACGAACGTATACAAAGTCGTGTTCGGTTAAATACAAAGACCCGTTCCAGGTAGACCTGTCTTCCCCAGTCTCCTGCACCGGATCTGTAATTAAGTTCCACATTGTTTCCAACAAAGAAATCCGCGACCGGCACAAACGACTCGCCAATAATTAATAACCTTTCGGATAAGTTTCGTTTGGGCTTAAATAATAGAAAAGGTGATTCATCATGAGTTAGAGATTCTTTAACTGCGCCATTGAAGTAGGAAAGTGGACCTTATCGGGAGGAGACACGGTCGGGGTAATAGCGACCAATTAATGTTAGAGTAAACTGTGCCAAGTTAGTTGGCAGTTTGGGACAGCAGAGATTGTTGGATAGCTCTCTGGAACTAGAGGTAGATGTATTAAAGACGAGGCAATAGAAATTAGGTCAAGAGACTGCTCTGATTAAAATTACAGTCGCTAATACTTTGAACGGACTGTTAACAGTGCATATTTGTTAAAATAATACATTTTCACTTCTCATGGAATTTTATGCTCTCGTGCATAAAGTAAAATCTTCGTCTCAGACCAAGACAATCGTGTGCCAACAGCCACAAACAATCACTAAAACTTTACGACAGCATATTTTGTTTATTTTTTTATGTTTTATTTTTTATTATAATCTGCGGTCTATTAAACTGTTTAATTAGTACCTAAAACTAGGTAACAATAATTTGACAAGTTATTATTGAAACAAATAAGTACATGAAAAATAAAACTTTTAAAAATATAAATCAACACCTGCCTACTCGAACCTTACCGCAGTATCACGTTTAAAAAAAAGAAAAAAAAGTTAATTGGCGGGAATTCAGGCGGGAACGTCCTATTTTCTCTAAGTAGGATTTATGTTGCAATTTGTTACTGTTTTACGATTAATATTCAATAATTTCGTCAAGTGAAGAGGAAATAACACTGACTCCTAACACAATCAATTTGCCAGAAAAAACCATTAAATATATCGAATTGTTCCAATGTCACATTTAATTTGAATTAACTTTTTTTGCAATGTTTTTGTTTTGTTTCTTCGCAATCTAAGTGAAAAGCAGAGTGTATAACTCGTTCATAAAACCCATTTTCCCCTCGACGTGTCTATCCACCCTCGCCGTACCGGCTCGGGTAAAATGGCTTGTTTTATGCTCTTGTAGTACAATCTACTATATATTGACTAATTTCAAATATTTTTTAGCCAAACCAAAGGCCAAACCACTCCATTTTACTCCGCGTTGGCCTATTACGCGTTAAATAGTACCTAATATAATAATTGGTACTTATGACAAAACTAGCTTAGAATCAGTTTATGACATGTCATCAGATGGATGGCGTTGCATGTGAAAATACTCCTTTTATTCGTAAATTATTAATATATCTTTTTTAATTACTCTGCTATTTGGAATGGACAAATCCGATAAATTAACGATCAAAAAAGTCGGCACAGCCGTTCTTGAATAAACTGTGTCAATAATCCGACTTTTATTTTAAAAATAAGTATCTAGCAGTCTCGTTTATCTTTCTGATCCATTCGTCACAGTACTGTAACTTAGCACACCACACTGCTTTATACTGTCGCCAAATAATCTCACCAGCTCGATACCTACAGGAAAACTAACAGCGACATCTATCGTTCACCTGGAAGGTTACCATGACGTCTTAACGCGATTCAAATCCGATTCAGTTTAGGTTCGCTCGCTGTCAGATCTATACTAAAAATGACAGCTAAAACCTGAACTGAGTCGGGATTTAATTTTATCATTAAGACGTCATGGTAAGGCCCCTGAACAGACTGCACACGACGCTAATAATGTAATGCTGGCGAGGAAACGCGGCAGCGCCAGAGCGTCGGGTTACCGTAACAAGAATATCGAGATGATGAAGGCTCTCAATACACGAGGAAATACCGAAGGGATTAGGAATCATTACGCCTTCGAGTTTTTGCCACGGAGAAAACATTACAGGCTGTTTTAATCCTGGTAGCTTTTACGATGAATCTCACGAGTATAGGAATGCTTACACAGTAAGTAACAATGGGATTTGAATTTAAAATTGGCAAGATAAAACAGGTAAAAAGTAAATTAAAATATTTATAAGAAAGTATATGAAAAATATACCGAGCGAGTGATAACGTAATGGGCTATAAAATAAAGTATATTTCTTAAACCCAGATATGAAAATGAAAGCTAAGAGTGGTAGGTACCACAGGTACGTAGAGAAATATTGTGTGTGACTTTTTATATAGGTATTATGCATTAAACTGTTTTTTTTTCCATAATTATGGTATGACTTTTAGCCGACTTCGGGTTTTAAATTTACACTTTAGTCATAGCATACCGAAAAACAAGGAATGTGGCTGTGGCTAATGCACATCGTATTCAATGTTTTCAGTGTTGCCGGGGCCAACCTCGCGTCCGATGATTAAGTGTTGCCACAAAATGGCAACACCACGCCGGAAGCCACGCCATCTTGATTGTGCCGGATATTGGAGTGGCAGTCGGGCATTAATTGGCGAGATGTTGCCTCAAATACGCAACTCGATATATATTGCCATCTATTTTGGTATCGATTTATCGTCAAGACTCTTCGGAGGTTAAATAGAATTCACGGAGCATGACAGAAATGTTAGCGTTAGAATTATGCCTAAGCTTTATATTTAAATTAACGAGCTATACAAGATCGTTATAGTGCATAGTTTTCTTTACGAGTGTCTGTGCCATTACCCACCTTTTAATCTTTCTTCAGATACGACTCGGCTTCAGTTACGTTCAAGCTTCAAGCCCTCAATTCAGTGGTAAACAATCGCCAAAAGTGGAGTCTTTCCACGACAAAACGCATGTTTTTCTACGTAGAAAAAGCATAACCATTATTTTAATTAAAATAATATTTTCCATCTTGTCTCAGGCATGTCGTAACACAGGTACGACATTGCTAACATCAGGAATTAAATCACAAATTGAATAAGGTAATCCGGTAAGCGACTCGCAAGCGCCGTGTCGAGTTAGCGGTTAGCGCCTCGCCCGTCCGCCTGTTATAATCACATCCAACTTGTATGCTGATATTGCTGTTTAAAGATTAATCACGATCATAATCTTATTAATTCCTTTAATGTGGCATATTGCTAAGACTAAGACATTTCATGCGATACTGGTTTTACAGGAAGAAAAATTAGCGTTTAGGTACTGAAAATTGCTCAGTTGAATTCCAACTGAATTTTTGTCTGGTACCTAAATGCCACCGTTTAAATATGGTAGTTTTTTGATGCTCGCCTTTTTTGATGCATTTTACGCTTTTTCGAAACAAAAAAGGTGAAATTAAAAAAGATAAAATTGGTTGAGTAATTCTGTGACCCATTACATAAGAACAATCAAAGCTAAACTCTTTATTAAAATATTATATTATAAAAATAAACGAGTAACACCGAGGCAAAACTTAGTTTCAAATAAAGCAATCAAATCTCCACCCCCGCTGTAATTCAAACGCTGGCAAAATTATATCAATTTCAGTGAGTCCACCCAAGAATTTAATTTTTGAATCGCCAGCAAAATTCAAAAGGTAAACGTTAGAAGTCGTCGAAAGGTCGGTCCCCTAATGGTTTAATCTTTATCTGGACCCATTCAACCGGGATAATTTTGGGTACCGAAAGACTACCATTATCCTTCCTGATTTTCCCCACAAAAGGGATCGCTGAAAAGTGTTTTATGAAAGCTAACAGGATTAAACTTAGCACGGGATGCTTTGCTCGGCCATCGATGTCTTAGCCGTCGCTTTGTTGCTGGACGTGGGATACAAAGTAAACATTGCGAGGCTAGATATCTAATACTTGAAGAGCAAGAACTGCAACTTAGCATCAACTCTGCGATCTAAGAATAAAAAATATTCATATTATTCTAGTGTTTTACCTTCAACTAATAACATAAGTCCATGTATAATGAGATTAATAACGAGATTAATCCCTTCATCCGCAGAATTTTACACATGCATAAGAAAAAAAAAATGTTTGTCCGATACCAAACGAGAGCTCGTAAAACTGATACAAAGTGATGACTAGTTTTCTCTCCAACCTCGACAATGGTGGAATCATCGATAGAATTGTAGCTAAGTATAAGTTACAAAATAAATCGAAATTTAAAATAAGCTCAAAAAACATTTTTGAATAGGTACCTACGGCGATAAATTTCTGACAAGATTACCAATAATATTTGTAATTTGTTTGAAGGACCTATCTTCTTTAACTTTTTTTATCTAGCTAGGTTTAAAAAGTCCTGGGGGGCAACTCCGAAATCCGATTTTCGAAGTTCGTATCACACCGTCCCTCTCACTCTCAAATTAATAACAATTAGTGAGAGCGGAACGGCACGAAACGAACTTCGAAAATCCCGTTCGTTAATGTTAGTGATTCTGGCACTCAGCCCGCTTGCATTCGCACCTGCTCATTCTAATGTATCGTAAAACCGCGCTCCGCTAAGGACGTTTTAAGATAATGCTTGCTGTGGAATATTTATTTATTTATATCGTTTACCATCACGCGATCCGTCTGCTCGTTTGCCCCCTATACATTAAAAAGTAAACTATTATGGAGAAAAATAATGATGAATCTTTAAAGGCCATCCACATAATTATAGCAAAATCATTTTGTCTAACTGTACCTACATCATTTATCACCTATCTGGTCAATTCATAAAACTTTTTTTCTAAAGTAGATGATTCTTATTTATATACAAATACTAGCTTCGCACGTTATAATATGCATGTATTATACATATAAACCTTTCCCTTGATTCACTCTATCTATTAAAAAAAACCGCATCAAAATCCGTTGCGTAGTTTTAAAGATTTAAGCATACATAGGGAAATAGGGATATAGGGACAGAGAAAGCGACTTTGTTTTATACTATGTAGTGAAGATCATCATTTCACAATTGCATCATTTTATATACATATCATTAGAAAAACATTTATATCTGCTAATATAGAACTTTTTGAAAAGGTAAGGTTAAGTTTAATAATGTTTGTGAAACTCAAATATTGAGTTAATTAGTTGAATAACGTTAGGTTTCGTGTAGAGACGCCCCCATTCTTAAATGACGATTTTTTTATTTATTGCTACGGTTTCACACGATTTAAATCGTAGTTCCTTTAGCCTCAACTGAATCCTTCAGTAATAGTTTCTTTGTAAACACTATTTACATGTATAATAAATAGGTAGGTATTTATTGTACACCGGAAGATCTGCTTTCCTCGCTTATTATCATTATTCCTTCAAGACAAAAATAACTGAAAATCAACCACTCGAGATTAAGCTTGAAGAACAAAGATAATGAAAGCTTTCATTGGATTTTCTTTGAACCGTTTTAGAAATTCGGCTTAATGAAAAATTAAGGAACCGTAGTTAGTTATAAAAAACTGGAGCTTTTCGCAATTTTTGCGCATGTGAGCAATATTATACAAGTTGTAAATCTTAATATTCATATTGCATGTACCTTTTTGATCCGATTTGGTAATAAGGCGATGTCTACATATTAGGTAGGTACCTATACTTATTTAAAAAAGAGCAAACTAAAATAACCAAAATATTTACGGAAGTGTAGGTAGCCACGGGTTCTAGGATATATGTATTAGTTCACGACTTAGTAGGTGACATAAAATCAACTGATTAAACTTATTGAAAATAGTAAAAACAATGATACCTATAAAGAGGTTCTATCAGCATGTAACGGTAAGAGAAATTCATTTTGAAATGAAACTCCTAAAGACTCTTAGCTTCCGTCTTATTTTAGATCTGTAATTAAACCTTAATCGCTCCCATTTAATTCTGGAGTGGCATTATCGGCTCGCGAATATCGATGATAGCAATTCCAACTGTCACTTCATCCGACGAACCAAAATATAGGTCACCTAAAATCGAATTAATTGACATTGAATATTCATAATATTATGTTACCGCGGCCGCGGGTCGAATGCATAAACGTCCGCCATTTTGTCGACGCGGCGCAAATTAAGATGGCGGTGATAAGTTCATTAGTGGCGACGTAACACTAATTGCGGATGCTCGAGAACTCTTGCCGTGATTTTTATACGGTTTGAGGTTTTATTCAGTTTAAAGTGGATATGGTACGGTTGTGAACTTTCACAATGCAATGTACCTACCTACTCTGGTGAGATTGTTCAATTACTTATACCTTCTTACGGCTTGTAGTTTCTTTTGTGTTCCGTTCTTACCTGAAATAAAAAAAAACATCGTAAACAACCAAGCTTAAATAAGTTTTAGGACACATCTAACATATTTCACAAAATCATATTAATACACCCGCCCTTGCAATAAAATGGGCACCCATGGTTTTTGTATTTTGTGTGCATAAAAGCTTACCTTCTAAGTTTTAATGCCTAAAAATTTGAAAAACCATAGGCGCCCGATTTTTTTGCAAGGGGGTGTATAAAGAATGCCAAAGGTTGACAATTAAACCCGGTCGAGTCATAACGCACTCCAAAAACAATTTATTGTTACCCTTTTGTAAACATAATGACTGTAGAGTGGCAATATATTATGCAAAACAACCAGATGGCTGCCCCGATCGCTATTCGACTCTGAAACGTGATTGTCTTCGGTATAATGCCTCCGACATGTGTCAAACGGCTGGAACAATTATGGATTCAACCCTTGGATACAACACTGATAATCCAACAGTAGGAATATCTAAGCGTGCTCCATTACGCTGCAATCAATCCCTGTAGCAGTTAATAGAGGCGGGAAATAAAAAGGTTGCTTATTTCTGCTATGAATCTTCGTCGCAATAAATGTATAGATCCGTGCGATACATAACAACAATAAGAGTGTTTGCTATCAAACTGTTTCATTCTAAGTGCCAGATAAGTATGGGACCATGTGTCGTTGCCACAGTTGCGTAACAACAGGATAATGATACGATTTATGTGCCTCGTAAAGGGTCGTACGGTCACAATAAACTACCCTCCCTTATTACACAGAAAGTAAGGTTCAAAACACGGAGCTTATATAAAGTAAACAATGGATTGATGGAGCAACAAGACCGATTTTACGACGCGCTTCAAACTAGTTACAGGCCACGGAAATTTGTTACGTCGGATTACGACGGTGTGAATTTGAATTTTCCGTTTGTATTAATTAAGATTTCATTTGATTCTATCAGGTCTGGACAACCGGATATACGTCTTAGGTAGGTACTCTAGTAACTTGAGATGAATAAAACTATTTCTTCAGTATTCCCCAAATTGTATTTTCTTTTACACGTCTACACTCTAACTGTCCAGCGAATTGACAATTATTCAAATAACTCTTCGAACAACTCAAATTTGAAATGTATCGCACCTGGGGGGTTACTCCGAAATTCGATTTTCGAAGTTCGTATCACACCGTCCCTCTCACTCTCAAATTAATGACTATTAGTGAGAGCGGAACGGCACGAAACGAACTTCGAAAATCGGATTTCGGAGTATAAGGCCTGCTTCTAAGCAGCCAGTGCGCTACAGTACCTACAGTTTAGACAGTAAGGTGGCGATTATCGTGCTAATTTTGAGAAGAGTACATGCCTTTTCGTAACAGTTACATGTATTTTCCGTTTGAATTTAAGATTTCATTTGACTCTATCAGTTCTGAACAACGGATATACGTCTTAGGTAGGTACACGTTGAGACAGTAAGGCAGCGATTATCGTGCTAATTTCGAGAAGTGTACAGGCCTTTTCGTCACACGTAGGTATTGTAGAATTTCTAGATTATAACGAATACTTACAATACAATACAATACAAATACTCTTTATTGAACACCACAACCTTACCGTTGTACTTACCTTGCCGTTTTTAAGATTTTTTATTGAGAGAGAGAGAAAACATTTATTGAGACTTGGTCTTGAGCTGACTTTGGTCACAGAGAAGAACCAACGGATCTACCCGTGTCCAAGGGTCTCGGACTTTACTTTACATCACACACCTACCGAAAACTGATGATAATAGCCTAACAGATGCGGCAGTGACTTTGTTTTATATGTAATACATATACAGGATGCTAGAAAATCAGATGCGGATATTTTGAGGATCGATTATTTGCATCGTCGTTAGCTAGTTTAAAGCATACTTAATTAATTACAGTATCTAATGCAAAGATTACTATCATTGGACGGTAATGACATTTATTATTTTTGTATGAAACAAAAAATACCACACAATACTTACTTCAACAATTTATGTTTTTAATTGACTCTTAGGTTAATAATTACACATACTGAAAATATTCGCGCCTAATTTTCTAGGACCTTTTAGTGAAGTATGGATTACCCACTTCATCACTTCACGGACGGTTGAAAGCATCCCTGCACCCCTGGAGGCTGAGGCAGCTATCTCCGGCGCGCAGCCAACGTGGGAATGATTTATCATTGGGCCTCAAAACGCCTCCGCAAACACAGTAACAATGTTAATTTTAAACACCCTTTATTTAAAAAATACGAAAAATAGGTAAGCGTACATAATAATATAGGTAGGTATTTAATATTAAATCCAGAGTATTGTCTGCAAAACATAATTCTATTCGGGGTAAAAATATCACAAAAACTTTCTTTAGAGTCATAAGATAAGAACGAGTTTCTGTGTGTCTGTAGCCGTAATGAAAAAGTAGTAGAGGTCATTGTCCTGTAATGGCCGGCGTGCTGCAAAATATGGCTGTTAATTTCGAGTTCTCGAGCGGAGTCAAGTTTGCTTTTCTTATTAATTTTGCAACGGTTTATTTTTTTGTTATTTTACACTACTAAGTTAGGCAGGTGTTATTCAGACAATTACCAATAAATACGCTGGGACAAGAAATATGTAAGTACTTTTACTAAGTATATGGCATCTAGACCACGAAACCACGGACATGTTCCAAACAAGTCGGGCATAATTCAACTAAATACACGTGAGCGACCTGTTCATTATTTTTGTTAAATATAATCAACAAGAAATAAGTTACAAGAACTTATTTAAATTACGTACCTACAATTATTAGTTCCACGAGACGAAATCGTTCGTTCCGGTTCGTATTTTTCCAACTTTCGTAATAAATCCCCGTTTTGTGGATACCTCGTCACTGCGGAGGAGTAAATCTTCAGAGCGAGGCGAATAGGAGGAGCGTCTGTAAATCTCTCCACTGAACCATCGCGCACGCACCAAAAACTAAACTCTGTAGCTGACAGTGGCGCTGTCATCGCCAAACCCCTTCAAAGTTGTTACCGAGTCGTTAGTTCTAGCTTTGCACGTCGGCATAGATAACTTTGTAGCGCTATTGTTCGTTAAAGTATTGAAAGTACGTCAATAGTCAATACCCAATTTTACTTCCTGTTACGACCACGGACTGAAAGCAACTTTATTGCCAAGGTAATAGTGGCTTTGGTTCTTGAAGCTAACTTGGAATATAAAGCCCTGTAAATTTATTTACTGTGATTTGATGGCTTCTGATCTGACTTTTGTTTTGCCGTGAAAATTTTGTTTTAGGGAAAATCTAGTGACCTTGGCCTTACCATAGAAAAAATTAAATAGGTATCTATACGTGATAAATAACTGTTTTCCGTGAACTGTCACCATAGAGCTCAAGAAAATAAATAAATAAATATTTTTAGCTAACAAATAAATAAGTATAACAAAAGAAAGTAACATAATAGAGGGGACCAATTTCAATCGTCACAAAGTGTTTCTAACTCAGCATTATGCAGTCTTCCATTGGGACCATGGACATTATTGTTAGAGACATGTTCAGCGACTAGTCAAGTTTTTGTAGAGACTCGGTATGCATTGTTCAATTAAGTACTTATGAAGGGATTTGTTGTAAGTGACCGTAAAATTTAACTGTATTAAAAAACGTATACCACGAACCAAATAAGAAAATTGGTAAAAGGATACTACCTTTATAGATCTACCATTTCGGTATTAGGTCACTGAAGCTATTTGTTCAGTCCAAATTACTGCGGCCGTTACAAAAAAGAAATGAAGCGAGAACTGATAGGAGCGTCAGTATGCTGTATGGATTTTATCCCGGTTTGAATTTCGAATGGAGCAGAAAATGAACGCGAATTCGCTCATTCATTCCTTCCGGCTATGTAACACTGATCGGGAGTGGGTTTGGTGCACTACTTATTGTTTTCATTTCAGTCATAATTTCTACAATTGTATTGATTGATTTTATTGAGTCGACTAGTGACCACCGCTGCTACAACGAGGCCGAAACGACCAAGTAATTATAGTGATATTTTAACGTGATTAGGTCTCGGCTCGGAGTTCTAGTAATATGAAAAATACTCACGTCCATAAAGCTTTTTTCAGCAGAAGTATACTTATCCGATTTAAAATATGGCATAATATATTTATTTACATGCAATGTCTCGACCGCGTCGCAACTTTCATCGATCAAGATCATTAGTAGAACATAGCAGTTATCTCCTGCACCTTTGTTGCTTCGACTGTGGACACACCTATCACAGTACCCTGATATGAAAAACTACACGGAAACAACAATATGAAAAAAATTATACGGACGGACAAATGTGAAAAAGTCTGCCAGTTTCATCACGTTGCGAGGCATCGTATCGCATTGGGAGGTAATTATGACTTTATGGTTTTACTAATCGAGTTTCGGAAGTAGCACCGCGTCGAGTGAGCGCGGAGTGAACGAGTGAACGGTAATCACTCGCGAGCGCGGGCACTCGGCGTGAGCACTCTCGCGCAGAGCACTGAACCGTTTCATGAACGATTTGCGGAATATTTGCGATAGTGTTTTTAAAAGCAGTATGACGTCGCGTGCTTAATAATTGATTACTGCAATGGGCGTGGGACTGTGTTATTGTTTAATTAAAAATTGGAAGTATTTCCGAAGGTTGTTGACAAAGTGTTGATACGGTGGGCTATGTTTTTCTTTTTAATTCTCGATTGCTAATCCTGCCGCTAAGCAGCAGTGCTTGCGCTGCTGTGTTCCGGTGTAAAGAGTAAGACAGCCGGGGAAATTACGGGCACAAGAGGCATCTCATCTAAGTCCTCTAGGTTGGCAACGCATCTGCAATCCCTCCGGGGTTGCGGGTGTCTATGGGCAGTGGTGATCGCTTATCATCAGGTGACCCACTTGCTCGTTTGTCTTCCTATTCACATAAAAAAAAGGGCAAAGGCCTCTCGACCTACACTAACGGTACAGCGAAATGTCAGGCAATACATGGATAATCCTTATATTTAAGCAGTGCTACTTATATACAATTTTTAATGTCAAGTATATATTATATCGACAAACTTAAAAATTATCTGGAATGATTCTATCACTAATATAAGATGAGCTTAGAGCAGCATCATGAAAACGTCTTTAGTCAAGTCAAGGCAAGGTCGTGTATTGTCTGTAGTCTTTTGTCTACTCCGTGCTAGTAGGTCAACAGCCACGGTACTCGAGTCAATGTCGATGCAACACCGCCGTTCTGCTTACTCGCGTTAAGTGTGAAAGAGACGGAATGCTATTGATTTGATGACGATGTCGATGGGGCGGATGATGGTTAGTTAACGGAGATTAATGTCGTTTGATGTTGAAGTAACGAGGCAATAACGCTTCAGTTGAAGGCTATCTACGTTTGTAATTCGGGGTTTTGTGTTATAGTCACTGATTCAGTGACCTCACACACACACACACACACACAGCAACGAGAAATAAAAATTGGTCCTTTAAGCATATAATTAATGTCTTGGATATATCAAACAATGTTCTTCAAATGGACAAAATTACTAACTCTAGTCGCCGGTCGTACTAGAATCAGGACGAGCTTATTGTTGTACCTTTAATCATGTAGAAACATTTTACTGATAGCCCTCACGAACTCTGAAATAAAATTACGAAATCCCTGCGAAAAACCGCCAACCGCATATAGAAGAGCCATAACAAAATAACGTTAATATGCTTAAACTTTGGCCAACTTTCTAAACTCCAGTGTTCGCCGAGAATTTAATATCGCACAGGCACGTGCTCTCCATGTGTGACAAAGAACTTGACACTGACACAATACATGTCATCAATAATATTGGTTAAGGTTAAGGTAAGACAGATTTTTTTATCCCTGACGTGGTTTAAGTAACCGTAGCCTGGCCTACTGCTCAGATAAGAGTATTGTAGACCTGCCTAGTAGAAAAACGTAGAGTCTATGAATAGCATATTATAAGGAAGCCTAACGAAAAAAGATAACCCAAACATCAGTGTCGATAACTTTCATATTATTATGCCGATACGAAAAACTAAATTCAATAAGAATTCTAGCAAGCGGTGGTGAGAGAGATAGGCGGTCATTTTAAGCTAAAACGTAGACTCAGTAGAATAGCCAAACGCAGCCTTGAAGATCCCCGGAAATTTCTTTAAAAATCACGATATCCCCGGTTTGGGGATATCTTGTCCCTATTTCCGACGTTCCCCGCATTCCGGGGGTGGATTCCCGGATATTTTTGGAATACGGGACGTGTTGCAACCCTAATCGGGAGAAACTGGGTCATTGAAAAAAATGCGGACGCGACGACAAGTTTTGTTTAGCACTTCCGCGCGGAGGGCTCTCGGAGACTGTCAAAGGGGCCTCATTGTAGCAATAAATTCCGGGGTAATAAGGACACATTACAATTCTGTTCAAAGCAGAAACTAGTTATAATGTCGTTTCACTCAGTTTCCCGTAACTTCTGATAAAACCTATTCATACACTGTTTTAAAATTATCTGGAATTGATTGGATTAGTCTGCATACTCTGTCAATTCGCCAGAATTTATTTATTGTGGTTGACAAATATTTCCGTAAATTTCGTCAATGCTTAAGCGTATGACGACAATGGGGTGATTTAATTTCGACTCAAACGTAATACGTTAGGTTTACTCCGTCCGTTTCGACACGACACTCCCACATTCAAATTCAGACATAGAATGACAATCAATCTAAAATAAGTCGACGCAAATCAGGAAAAAATACGAGGTTTTACGATAATTTTTCATCTCGCACGGACTTTGTTACGATAATTCGCTCAATCGTCGATCATCCCTTTATGGCAGTAAAGTACCGTTCACATAGCGTTTACCTTGTCTCCGCGGCCTGTGTTGGACGTTGCCGAGCCTCGATCACCAACAGGCCCGTCGGGTAAACACGCCCTGAGGGACTTCCATAAATACAAAACGTAAACAGGGTCAATAACGAACGGTTAGTGAGGGATGAGGGTTCTGTTGTAAAGTAAACAATGTCGATGTCAAATATGTCCCATATGTTATGTTTGAGCGTCTTGGGTCAGCTTTGACATTAATTGACCGAGCGAATAGGGTTTTATCGAGCAAAGTTTGTGATGTTCTGGAGTTAGTGAGCAGTTAAACCTAATTGAAATATAGTTGAAATTAATGTGGTCTAGGTATATGGCTAAGGGTAAATGTAAATATTAGTTTTAGGATTGCGTTTGTATGTAAAAAGATAATTCATTGAATCGGGTGTTACTTTGCGTAGATCTTTAGCAAGATATACAAGCTGACTTGCGGTGTACTAGCAAGATAAATGTTTTTATTCGATTAGTGAATACTTGAATAGATGAACAAATCATTTAGGTAGGTGCAATCGTCTATGCCCAAACGACACGCCAACTATACAAAACTGTCGTTCCGTTTTTTTTTTTTTTTTTATGCGAATAGGAAGGCAAACGAGCAAGTGGGTCACCTGATGGTAAGCGATCACCACTGCCCATAGACACCCGCAACCCCGGAGGGATTGCAGATGCGTTGCCAACCTAGAGGGCTAAGATGAAATGCCTCTTGTGCCCGTAATTTCCCCGGCTGTCTTACTCTCCACACCGGAACACAGCAGTGCAAGCACTGCTGCTTAGCGGCAGGATTAGCGAGTAAGATGGTGGTAGCTATCCGGACGGACCTTGCACAAGGCCCTACAACCCGCGTTTGCAAATGGAAGCCAAATTCTCGTTGTCATCGGGATCCAATTAGATTGCACAATCTCATAGCGCTTGATTTTCATTCAATACGGTTTGTGACAATTGAAATTGCAAACTACTACTTGAGGCATTAACTTGACGTCTTAATGCTATCCAATTATGACTCAGGTATTAGCTGTCATTTTTAGTATGGATCTGACAGCGAGCGAACCTAAACTGAATCGGAATTGAATCGCATTAAGACGTCATGGTAAGGCCCCTGAGCTTATTAATTACTAGACTTGGCCGGCAATTCCGTCTGCGTAATTTTTCTTTTATTGGTTCCGTGCGTGAACTGTGTAATTTTCCGGGATCCAAAGTATTCTGTCTCGGTCTCCGGACTGTGGTCCACGAATGGTCGAACTTCGTCAGTGAGTAGAGTGAGTACGTGAGTAGGTAAACCAAAAATAACACACTAACGTTTGACCTAAAAATTATGGACAAAATGATCATTTGACAAACTTTAAATGTCTGATAAACCGTAAGCTTATTTAAAAAGTTATAAAAAAACCTAACCTAACCTAACCTAACGTGAGCCACACATAAAGATTTTTCGATTTTTAAAAACGTTCACGATTTATCAGATATATAAATTTTGTCAAATGATGATTTTGTAAAATGATGCTTTTGTCAATAATTTTTAGGTCAAAATGGAAGGACACCTAAGTACTTTTTGTAACTTGCGCGACAATATTTACGAATCATAGTGATAGTATGTAATACTCTACTACATAAGTAAATGCCTGATTCAATAGAGTTAAGGTTATTTTAGAAGTTGATGAAAAAGAATTTCCAACCTAACTTCTCAGCATAAAGAAGAGACGTGTCTCTAATGATAACAATAGTTCTTAAACACAAAAAGGTCCCACAGGAAATCAAGCTATGGCTCCCGTATCGCAGCATCACGCTGAGTGAAGGTAGCGTGGGACTTTGTTTCATATTTTTCGTTTCTTAGAGTTCCGTATTTCAAAATGCTAAATTTAGAACCCTTAAAGTGTCACTTCGTTGTTCTTTCTTAAAGTTTTGACAGTGGCAAGTGAATCAAAACCTGTACTATAGGTTACTTTCTGCTGAATCATGAAATTAAACAATTAAAAATTATTAAAAATAACAAAAAAACTTAATTGAATGAAAAGCTTTAAATATAGGAACAAGACGTCAATTTGAATATTTCATTTTGATTTTGCACGATCATGGTTGACAGTGTTTACAAACATAGTCTCGGCATACCTAATCCACTCACTTCTAATAATTTTGTTAAAAATCTAAGAGTGAGTAGATAATAATCTATTTTGTGTATTAATAAATATATTTAATATTCGATTCCTAATTCTTTCTTATTATTATTTGACACTAAACTCGATGGATTTTGAATGTATTACATGTTAGAATACTTTGGGTATCCTGGGGGTAAAAAATATGTAAAACTAAATTCGTATCAAAAAAGTTAGCTAAGTTTTGGGTATGGGGACGTCCGTTCTATAATATATAAGATCTATGAAAATTCAATAAATGTTGGATTGTTAGCTCAGTAGATTGGAGGAGAGAAATCGCGCTGTTTGCCAATCTTTAGCATTTGTTTGCTTTTGATTACGCCGTTACGAGGAACCGGGCAATATTACGTCGCCTTTAAACTAACAAACTAGATGTTTAACTTACTTGAGTAGTACTTATCAGATATTTTTACTATTATATTTGTTTGTAAATACATCATTATGTATTTTAGATATCGTTAGTAATTTATTGTGGCTCTCAGTATTTCTAATTTTAAACTCGCTTATTGCCCATTCTCTTGCGGCTTATAGCTCTGTAGATTTCAAAAATTAAATCATTATTTTATCGTGAAGGTAAAATAGAATAGAATTCCATGTTGTCAGAGTAATTTCCCTGGATTTCTTACCAGTCCACTGCAACAAATATAGCAACAGCAAGTACATAATATGGTTTGAAAAGCATAAATACGTAAGTATATAAGTTAAAACTTGAAAGACTACATAAATTGTGAATTGTACGTACCGTTCGTAGCAGCCTACGAGCGGTGCTACGGGCTACGAACGCTACGCCGTAGAGCGTCAGCCATTCAATATTGACAATAATAAATAAATAAATAAATAAATATTTGGGAACAATTCACACAAATTGACCTAGTCCCAAAGTAAGCGCTAGTAAGGCTTGTGTTATGGGTACTAGACAACGATATACATACTTATATAGAGAAATACATACTTAGTATACATAGAATGAATATTAAACCATATTAACGGAATCCATATTTGTTATCGGCATTCGTTTGTTTTTATATGAATGCAATTGAATTGGGCCTGAAAAGCAAACTCAATTAACTGAAGCATAATAAAATAAAATTGTGTTTTTTCGGCTGTTTATTTTCTAAAAATATATTTTTAATCGCCGTTTATCTTCGAGTTTCCATGCAAATGTTCTAGTTTATGATTTGACTAGCTTTTGCCAGCGACTTCGTCTACAAAGAATTCGTTTATCGCTATCCCGCGGGAACTACGCAATTTTCCTCGATAAAAAGTAGCTTATGTGCTATTCCAGACTTTTCTCTATTTGTGTGCCAAATTTCATCCAGATCTGTGGGGCCGTTCTGGCGTGATTGAGTAACAAACAAACATCCATTCATCCATCCATACTTTCGCATTTATAATATTAGATTAACAAAACCTTCAGGAAAGCTGTTGATTTAATGGTTATTTGGAAAGAAAACGAGCAAGTTTGTTCCCCGATGGTAGTCAAAGTCATCATTTCTGCCCTGCATTGCTGCGTTGCCAGCCTCTAGGCTGGCCCATGAGGTATTACATACTAAGCCCTCTAGGCGCTTAGTATGTAATACTTCATGGGCCAGTACTTTCACCAGCCGTTCTACTCTCCACGCTGTAACACAGCAGCGCGAGCATTGCTGCTCGGCGGCAGAATCAGTAAGTAAAAAGACGGTAGAAAACCGATTGGACTCTGCATAATTCTGCCAAATAGACCAGCAAGTTTTGCTAACTCTATAAAAACAATTAGGTATGGTTTGTTACAGCCCACTCCTTACCTTCTGACGTTGATTCAGACTAATTCAAAGTCAGATGTCTCGTCAGGCGTATCTTGTCAGCCCCACAGGGACACAGGTAGGAACGAAAGCTGAGCCGGTATATAACTGAACCATTCCAACCGTGACCCGCTGTATTAAGAGTATGGATAAATGTATCCGTACTAATAGTAATAGTATAACTGAGAAAGCGTGTCTATTACCACTTCACCCTTGAACCGCTGAACTGATTTATTAGATTTCTAAACGACACTGAAAATTAGAACACATAGAAAAATCCGAAAAGTAAAGCTATGGCCGGGAATCGAACCCGGGTCCTCGTCATTCCGTGACGCGTGCTATACCCCTACACCACCCATAGCAGGTAGAATCAAGAAGTTAATTTCTTGATTAATTTGATATTTCCTATGATTTATTGGAATTTTCCATAGAGAGAGTTTCCGTCCCGGGGAAGGGGATAAGATAGTTTTATCCCGGAAAATCGCATAGTTCCCGCGGTATAGCGATCAGCGAATTCTGTGCAGATGAAATCGCGGGCTATAGCTAGTTTATAATAAGATTACTTTACGTTATAAATATAAACTTAAAGGGTATAAAATCATTATTGTTTTTATGAAGAGGGTAGCAGAAGAGCAAGTAAGTTACCTAAAGGTGACGCAAGATTACACTTGCGTTGCCAGAATAGAGGGCTAAGATAAAATACTTGAGGTGCCAGAAATTTCCCTGGCTGTCTTACTCTCCACGCCGGAACACAGCAGCGGAAACACTGCTGCTTGGCGGGATGATTAGTGAGTAAGGTGCACAAGCTCCTATTACCCGCAAAATCATCGATATTTTCTCTAAAGTTAATTTTACATAACATTTACATACAAACACTAATATCAAGTTATCAAAACAAATAGCTAAGTGTATGATAATGATGGGCGACTTTGAATAATACTAATTCGATTAGTCGATTATTGTAATCATTCGACTTAGTCAACTAATTTGAAAATCATCCGAATATTAGTAGTACTCAAAATCCACTCCATTCGGTCCAGTCGAGTTGACGTTGATATAACTAACAAGCTAACAACTAACGCGAGCACCGCGCCGAGCCGACACGAAGACTCCCGATTCGGTCCGAGCACTCGTCCAGCCGCCGATTAGTTACCAATATTAGTAGTCGTTATTCGATTAACGGCATTAGTATATTACTAATTTCAAATTCGAATTACGATATTAGTAATGAATAATCATTCGAATCAGCAAATTAGTCAAGTCGTCCATCGCTATGTATGAAGCACCAGGGTCCCGCGAATCTCTCCTATTCAGTGCTGCGTGTAAAGGTTGTACCCAGAGCTCTTTGTGGGCCCCGCTTATCCCCGTTTTATGAATATATCATATCGCAAGGATTCTGTCGTTACCACGAACCATTGGAGATTGAACTTATTGAATACATTTTATCGATATTTAGCAATTTTTGTGATTTTACAAGGTCTCCAGTTTTTTATAAAAAGCAAAATTGGAAAAACCGGCCAATTGCGAGTTGGAATCGCGCACTGAGGGTTCCGTACAAATTCGCTAAGTTTTTATAAGCTGCTTTTAAGCAAAATGTAGGCAGTGTGAGGTCACTTTATATCGGTTACTTATATAGACAGACAAATATTAAATAAAAAAAAACTACTTACTAGATCTCGTTCAAACCAATTTTGGGTGGAAGTTTGTATGGTAATGTACATTATATTTTTTTTTTTAGTTTTATCATTCTCTTATTTTAGAAGTTAGGTACAGGGGGGGGCGGGGACACACATTTTATCACTTTGGAAGTGTCTCTCGCGCAAACTATTCAGTTTAGAAAAAAATGATAGTAAAAACCTCGATATCATTTTTGAAGACCTATGCATAGATACCGCACACGTATGGGTTTGATGAAAAAAAATTTTTCAGTATCAGTTCTAAGTATGGGGAACCCCCAAAATCAATGTTTTTTTATTTTTGTGTGAAAATCTTAATGCGGTTCACAGAATACATCTACTTACCAAGTTTCACCGGTATAGCTCTTATAGTTTCGGAGAAAAGTGGCTGTGACATACGGACGGATAGACAGACAGACAGACATGACGAATCTATAAGGGTTCCGTTTATTGCCATTTGGCTACGGAACCCTAAAAAATAAAACCTAGGGGCATGGCAGAGGTGGGCATAAATCGTTTGATAAAAATTATCCGTTCTAACGTGATTATACAGGGAGGAAACTGGAAAATACGTTTGTATGGTGAAAGGGCCACTCGACGTCCTTTTAATTAAGTTCTACAGAATTTCATAATGCTTTGGATCAAATTTTGCATGCAGTCTGACAAACATACCACATTTCGAACAGCGGGATACTAGGATACACTTTAATCTCTTTAATCTTTAATAAATTAAATGTTCGTCCATTTGACTAGATTAATTAAAGCTGTGATATTATTCTAATTAATCTCGTCCTATTTGAAATTCAGCACAATTTTTCACAACTTTCGTGTGGCATATCATCTTACTTTACTTCGACGAAAGTTTTTAAGTTTGGATATTTGGATGTTTGTTGCTCTTTTATGGCAAAACGGCTAAACCGATTTTATTGAAATCTGGTACAGAGATAGCTACAGTCCCGGGGAAGGACATAAGATGGTTTTTATCTCGGGAAATAGCATAGATACCGTTGGATAGCGATAAGGGAATTCATCGCAAACGGAGTCGCGGGCAACAGCTAGTTTTTAACTATTATACAATACTAGCTGTTGCCAGCGACTACGTCTGCAAAGAATTCGTTTATCGCTATCCCGCGGGAACTACGCAATTTTCCGGGATAAAAAGTGGCCTATGTGCTATTCCAGACTTTTTTCTATCTATGTGCCGAATTTCATCCAGATCCGTTGGGCCGTTCTGGCGTGATTGAGTAACACACAAACATCTATCCATCCATCCATACTTTCGCATTTATAATATTAGTTAGATACATTATATTTATATATTATGTGCTTTCAGAAACGGGCCCTGCGCAAAGGATGTGATAAGTACTTGCCTTTCGTTGTCGAAAAGAAATCTCAGAATATCAGAAGAACCAATGGTAAAAATCTGGTAACGACTTACTTGAGTCAGGGTGCGAATAAAACGCGAATATAATATACTTTTTGATATTTATGAGCAGCGATTATTTATTTATGAAAATCGCATCTCGTGCCCTTTCACCGGGCGTTTAACGCTACGAACAGAGCGAAAGTAGAAGATATATTATGATGTACTGTAATATTATGGTTGTACTTTACTTAAAAAATCCAATTGTACGAACAATATTTCTGTGATAAAAAGCCTTAATGCTATCTGAACGTTTGAGACTATAAAAAGTGTTGAGTTGTAGATTAATAATCATATTATTCAGAATGTCTTCATTGCATAATGATCTTTTGAACAAAATTGCCTCTAAATTCAAACAGATGGACCGGCAATTGAAGTGATATGCATATAATATGTGATGTGTGAAGGCGAGATAGATAGAAGAGACGAGTTTCCTGAAACGCTGCATCTGAGCCTGAGAAAACCTAGTGCTGCTAAAAGAAGTAGGTAATGCTTCTTTTTCTGACACGCGTCGACAGCTGTTGACTTTTTGGATCTCGTGTCAGTTTTTTCAGCGTCGACTTAATCTCACGTGGTTAGTATGTACAACATCAATGCTAAAATAGAATAGGCGTACTCTCAGTCGTGGACTTGAAAAGGCGGCCTTACCATGACGTCTTAATGCAATTCAGTATAGGTTCGCTCGCTGTCAGATCCATACTAAAAATGACAGCTAAAACCTGTATGCTTAGTGTAGGTTTTCCGTCACAAAATACGTCTCGAATGAGTTTGCGTTGAAATGTCAAATACTATGAGACAGTTTGTTGCCGTTTCGATCCGCGAGTGGCGCTGCCTATTTTTCCATAGTAATTGAGACGTTTACGTGAACGCGTTCGAGACGTTTTTATATGCGAAAACTTACACTAGAGGCTCTGAAGTCGCAACTAACTAGCAATGTACTCGTAAGCAGAGTACCTAATGAAATAGTTTTCAATAAATCTTCCATGTCAAAGGTTAATCTAATTATGCTTCCTCCCACTTTTTTCTACGTGGTTTATATAAAAGTTGTTTTATTTGCAACGCTAACGACATTTTCTCACATAACCCACATATACCATTTTCATTCTTACCTGTCCTATTTGGTAAACAAAATTCTAACCTCAAAACGTCTCATTTTTGTTATTTTTTAACTATTTCATCGTAAACAAATTAACTGAAGATAAAATATCAGCAAAATTATGTACAAAATATTGCCTCAGGTTTATTTGATAACATAATACACCTTATTCTTTACAAAAATTTGCATATTGAGGTTAGAATTTTGTTTACCAAATAGGACAGGTAAGAATGAAATTGGTATAGAGGAAACCTAGAGTCATAGTTTGAGGTTGTCCATCAACAAAATATAAAACGTTTCCATGCCCAGCAAGACAAGAGGCTTGTATTCAAAGGGTAGAGCCTTCCGGCGGAAGCGAAGCAATGTAGCAGCAATCCGGTGCGACGTCCTACTCCATTTCCGAACCTGAACGAGGATAGTACGTGCGGGGTAAATCTGAAGTTCATTTCGTGCCGCTCACACCAATATTCTTTAACAGAAGAGTAAGAGGGACATTATTAGTCTGTGTTTGCGGCGCTTGCTTTCGAAACAATGGGACCTTGGCCGGCGGACACCAAAAACATAATTAAGAACCTTTCAACACGTTTAGTGCTAGCCACAGGTGACCCTAGGGCTGGCGTTTACCTCTCTCAAAGGCTGGGAATAGTAGTTCAGAGAGGTATTGCGGCCAGCATCGATGCCTGTGGCGGAATATTTTGACGAAGTATTTACCTTATAGTTTTAGTTAGTTTTAAAATCTTTTTGTTTTGTTTTAATATTTATTAAATAGTGTTATATAAAAAAAGAATTGGTTTTTGAATTTCGGGGTAACCCCCCTGAAGAGTAGTATGCTTGGGGTTATAGGGCTACCATCCAAAATTGGTTTACAGTATGTACTTCCTAATCCCTAACTGCCCTCGCTTTTGTGCAATGTTTCAATCTCACGGTAGTTTTATAAATCACGTCTTTATCCCTTGCGGGGTACACAGAGCGTAAGGTAACAAGACCTAATGGCCACTTTTAGCATGATTGTGGTCGTATAAGTGGAAAGGGGAATCAAAATAGTGATGGGTTGCTAGCCGCATCGCCTATAACATGATTCCTAAGATTTTCGCCCATTCACTCGATGGACTATGTTTTTTCTTTGCTCCCACAGACCAGCTTGGAGGTAGTTTTAAAATCTCACATACATATAAAAGGAGCACCGACAAACTTGTTGTTGTTATCAAGAGCAAAACTGGTAGCTAGTTTAATTACAAATAGCTGTTTACTCCTTGTTTCCACTGATTTCCATACCTCGCGGCTATTGTTTGAACTTCTTGCGTCTTACACAAGGTGAGAGGTTGGAGGGTCTGGGGGTTATTCCGGAATTCAAAGCTCCTATCGACCCTTCCCTTTCACTCCCATTTTAAGGTCTGTTAGAGTAAGCGGTACGGCACGTTACGAACCTCAAGTTTCGAATTTCAGAGTATAAGGTCTGGCGTTTACCTGAAATTATGCATGGAGGGATCGGGGTCAATTAACACGATTGGAATTTAAATCAGTATTATTACAAGGTTCTATGTGGAGTCTTGGAGCAAGCTAAAGTTAAAGGTATGCTCTTGAGTGTAAAGTCAAAGTTTGAGGTATGAAACTGACAGTTTTTGAGCGTGATTAGGAATCTAGTTTGTTTATTCGTGTCAAATGTATGAAAGATGCTTTAGAATATTAGTACAGATACTTTCTTGTAGCTGGAATGTTAGAAGGATCACCACATCAGGTATGCTTTAAGTACGTACTAACATTATTCTCGAACATTGTACCATTTTGTATCAGTGCCAGTGTTGATAAGAAAACTTCCTTACGGGGTAGACAGAGCCTAAAGTAACAAGTCTGGCTACCAGTTTTAAAAATGGCAGACGTCTCCGCTTATGCCCACGCTTGAATACGTCTCACGGCAAACAGACGTCATATTTCAGTCGCCACACACACACACACATTGATTCAAACACACACTCACAACCGTACACATAAACACACTCAACCCGCGACTACAAGGATAAGAAGCCACAACTACTACATATTTTCACAATAACAAACATGAAAACCTTTACAAATACACCTTTTGTGTCGAACCAGCGTATGACTGCTGGAGCGAGATCTGAAGCGGATCTGTTTGATCTCCGCTTCCGTTGGGAATGTGTGCGATATGCATGTGAAGTGGCCGGCCCTTAGCGGAACTTGAGATGATTCTCCGATTGATTAGGGCTTTTGAATCAAGTGAGAGCTCAAGACCAGGACTGGGATTCTGTAACCTCCTGGCGCCACGCGTACCTACCTCATAAAAAACAAAATAATGGTAAGAAAAACTAACCAAACCTTATGAAGAACGATTAAAATGTTTTTTTAAATGGGCTGAAATAAGTTTCGCTATATCACAAAGCTGGTGAATCTCGTCTGGGAGTTAAGAACTAAAGGCGGAACCACATTATTGACACGCGACGCGACCCGATGAAACGCGACGCGTGTTGAGTCGAATCAAATTGTATTATTTTCTATGACCAGAACCTCACTATGAACATCCGACGCGACGCCATGCGCACACACGCCACCCGATCCAGACCTGCCAGATCGATGTGTTGCCGATGGTGAGGGTAAACACGCCACCCGACGCGGCGCGCGTAGTGTGCTTCTAGACAACACCCGATGCCACGCATCAGTTGTTCGAGAACATTCGCAGAACGTATACGTGTGTTTGTGAACTACACACTTCCACAGCTGTCAGCTAAAGAAATTGCTAGCGTGTCGTGGCATCTGGTGTTGGTTATGTGCACGGTGCACATCGGGTGTCGACACGTTGCGTCGCGTCACGTTTTAATAATGTGGTTCCATCTTAAATCTATTTGAAAAAGTCGGGTCGCAGGAGGTTAAGAGAAACTGGCCCGCGAAGTTATCGCTGCGATAACCATGCCAACTTACACCAGAAGTCTTATATAATTGGTCGAGCGATGACCAATTGACGTGACACCATGATTCCGCATAATACCTACGGGAGAACAGGACGAGTTATGTTTGTATGTGAAGCGCAGGGAGCTCTTCGCGGGTGGATTCCATTTGAAGAATCACTCTCCATTAATGGTGGCGGGGCAATCAATGGGAGGAAAACTAACTAGTGGGTCACTAGTTGGTAAGTGTGCACCACCACCCAGTGTCGTCGACCATAAGGGTTAATATAGAATCTAGTGCCAGAAATCTTAGTCTCCACATCGAAACACAGCAGCATAATCGAACCAACCTACAACCTACTTCTAGTTTCTTAATGTCTAGGCAAACGTCGTGTTTCTTCCGTTAATACGTCGAAAAACGAAGATACGAAGATTGCCAGACATTAAGGAAAATATAAGCACTGTACAATGAATGTTGCATGAAAAGCGACAAATTATTTTTGCTCGTCAGTGTATTTTAAAACCAGCCAGACGTCTGTTGAAACATTAAGTTGGATAAGCTTAATAAAACCAAAACAAAGCATACTTTCATGTGAGCTGAAAAAAATATGTGAAGCTTTCTGCGATGCCGTTTTTAGAGCCGTAGTCAGCTGTACGTTTGGTTGGTATTTCAGCGTTTAACATGGGGGTAGGTATAGCTAGTACTGGCCAGGGTCATCAGAATTGAGCGACATTGTGTTCCAGTTCCTTTGGAAACAAATTTCTTTCTGTCAATTTGTTTAAAACATAAATTGTGCTTGGTTCGTAAGAAAAACGAGTGGAACGCACAGGGTATACTCCCAAGCGGCCTCTTCCAGACTAATTTCGCAGAAACCAGCATATATTTTTGTAACGCATATTTTTGTTTATTAGAGTACATGTCAAAGGCATTAATATATGTACGTTACCAAGACGTCAAAATATCTGTACACCTTTATGCCCATATTTGTCATGATAGCTGTATCGATATTTATGCCCTCGACTATAAAATTACACATTTAACGTGTATTTTTTACAAAGTATATTAATTATGCTTATTTAGCGTTTTGGTCCCGCTGGGGAATTTGACTTTACATTTGCCCATAATAATTATTTCGCTCCGCTTTTCCAAACATTTTGAGTGTGTCTTCTTAACTAGTTTCTGTGTAATATTCTACTGAATATGCCTCTTTGAAAGTAAATTCCAATCCGTCTTATTTGTAACAATCCAATATCAATTTCCTGTTAAAACTTTCCAATAATATCCGGTACAAAATCGACTTATTTGATATTCCACCGACATTGTATAAATAAAGGCAATATTTCTGGTGTTTCTGTACTTGAACAACAAATTTTCACCTTTATACGTTTGACTAAAGATATATAGTTGCGTAAGTCTACAACCTACATATTTGATGATCTAAATTGGTACGTGTGCGTGAGTCTATACGGAAATGTTCTATTTCCTTTCAATTAGCTCACACGAAAATGAAAAACGATTCCACGGGTCTACACCGAAATTCGAAGTTCGTATCACACCATCTCTCTTACTCTAATATTAAACACTTTTCGAGTGAACGAGAGGGAATTTGAATTTGAGAGTATAAAATGGAGTTCCCGGTTGAGTTTAGTTCATGACTTTTGATTAGTCTTGGTAGTTCAACACTTCATTATGTTACTAAGCTCTGAGTAATCATTACTAATATAACATGTTCGAATTAATGATTAAATATAGTCAGGGAATTTTAAGCTAAATATTACCCCAAAATGAATCAAGACATCATCAAAACTGTAAACTGCACTTAGTTTCACGACAAAAACACTTAAACTTTTTATCGCCACGATACCTATCCCCCTAAAAAGTTGATGAATGAAAGCCCTCGAGATTAAAACTGTTAATTACCTCCCGGGTATACACAGGATGCAGAATTTTACAGAACAGTACTCTAATTAACATTATTAAGGGTAATAACGTGGTATCCCTTTGCAGGATTGTTTGGTCGGGTAATACAGGCCTTTCCGTCGGTAGTTTAATTATTTTCTTGTCGGAATTTCTTTGTGGCTAGGTGAAAGTGTTGGTGTAAATGGATAGGTTAAATCAAAATTTCATCTCAGTGATTTGAAGAGGCTATCCGATAAAAAGACGTAGCAAACAAATTTTTACTTTGAGCCTTACGTATTAGGTAATATGAAATGAATCAAGAAATTTTACTTCTTAATTTTTCATGTTTACTATTTTACGTTTTACCGTTAGAAATTTAATTCCTAAACGACACTGAAAATTAGAACACAGAAAAATCCGAAAAGTAAAGCTATGGCCGGGAATCAAACCCGGGTCCTCGTCATTCCGTGACGCGTGCTATACCCCACGTGTTACTTTCGCATTTTTCTATGTGTTCTAATTTTCAGTATCGGTTAGAAATTAAATTTCCTTACGTATTATAAAATTGGAATTAGGTTTCGTGCCGTTCTGCTCGCACTGATAGAATTATTATGAGAGTGAAAGTGACGATGTGATACGAACTTCGAGAGTAGCTTCCAAGGTGTAAAAAGGTCACAAAAAATGGTTGCTTTATTTCATCAATGTTCCACGTGTCACGTTACTTTGAACGCGCGACGAAACAGTTTATCATCCCTTCACGAAAAAGTTAAATATTATTCTAAGAACATTAAAGGTGTATAAATTTCTTAGTGACAAGTGAGGTTGGCAGAGATTGATCGCCGTATCAAGTATGATGGGGATTCCTGGCACGTGGGGGCTTTACTTTACAAGGCGGGGCTAAAAGGGCTCGCGGATATTGATTCCTATAATATGTGCGATTAAGCTGATACTTTAAATAAGGATAGCCTACGCAGTTGATCTTAGTCGAAGATGTCCAAGTAAGGTCAATGAGGGCTATTCCGTCATATTTTTTCGTAGATGAACTTTGGTTGATCGTAACAACGTTAATTATACACTTTTAAATAAACTTATACCTGTAATAGGTTGAGAATTTAACTAAGATTTTAAAATTATGTATATAAGTTGGTCAGTGCTTCAGGTTATTTAAATATGATTTTTTATTTAAAAACATGGCACTAGACGGATTTTCCCTACGAAATCGGTCAAATCCGTCTAACAGCTATTTCTCTTGTATCCGATAGTATTACAAGCTTATACGTTAAATGAGCAAACATCAGTGTACTTTTATTCCAAAGTAAACCTTAGTCAATTCAATTTAGGGATGATTTTCACTTTTATTGGCAAAAATGAATTTTCGGGGCAAATCCGGCTTATTTTTTAAATCTGGTGTAGTAAACCTTTTGTCGAAGTATAAAAATATTGCTCTTTTTAATTTTAATAACGATGTATATTATGTAATGAACTTATTTTGCTAAATTGGAACCTTTTTTTAAATCCTAGAATAAAAACACAGAGTAACAGTCAACGTAATATTTATTTTTTAAACTTCTTTTTATATTAATATAAAATTAAAATAATAGACAAATAATAAAATAGATAATTGAAATTATAGAAAAAAACTAAATACTAAATAGGTACATACTTTTCAAATTCAGGGTTCAAATTTTCTTAATATAAAGTCAGTCGAATCCAAAAGGTTGACAATCTATGAAATAGGGAAATTCCGGCATATGACGCTTTTGACCATTTTACATTGGACGGATTTTCCCACTTGAAAGCTTTGGAAATACAAATCTTTAATCGCTTATAGTTTCTCAGCAATAGACTTTAATGAAAGATGGATTAAACTATCAATAAACCAACATCTCAGATAATATAAAAAACATACTTACATATTCGTAACTTGCATACTCCGATCGCACCGTCCGAAAACTTGACAAGACCCGACACTCGCATTACGAGTTCGGAGCGCAACTATACTTTAAAAGTGAAATATCCGTAACCGCTGACTACGTAGCGTCATCTGTTACTGACAGTTGGATTTAAATACCCTCACTGCTTTATCCATCGAGACAGCAACCGCGTACTGTCGTTAGAATGGACGCAAAGACCCGTGTACGGAAATACCCCGCAGACGGAATTAGCCACACTGACCTTATGGAATAGTTACTAAGTGTGCCGCTAGATGGCGCTGTGCCGAGCTACAACATGCAAGCGGAATGCTTTTGCTCTTTTTGTATATTTTGTTCTTGAATGCAATATAATATTGTGAGTGTTTACAAAACCGATTTTTATTCGAACACCCGAGGTGCATTAATGTACAGAAGGTTTATAGTACATTGTGTATTAAGGGCGGTAAGTAAGGAATTACGATCGAGGCTCTAGTATAAGCCCGAAGTCGAAGACTGAGGGCTTTTTGAGTCGAGGTTCGTAATTCCCGTACCGCCCGTGAAACATACAATGTTTTTCATCACATTTGCGAGTAAATAAATAAAATGAAAAGGCACAAAAAACTTATTTATTAAAATTTATAGTGACTGTACAATTATTAAAATTAAGGCATACATTGCCTTTTTAATAATGCCGTCAACTTCACGTATTGTATTCTTTTATGTTGACACAATCTTTAGATTGGAGAGTGGTTTTCAACATAGAGTAAGTGCTCCACAATGATGATGGTTTGTATTTATTCGCCAATTCACCAAAATATGCCCGGAAAACATTTTCAGAAAACGAACTTGTTTTCTTTTCGCGTTTCTGTTGTATAAATTGGTCGTACGCAGCTAAATACGAGGTGCGGTCCAAAAGTTTCCGGCCTAACAAAGAAAAGAAGTAAATATATTTACAAAACTTTTTTATTTTTCGATATAGTCTCCCTCTATTTCAACGCACTTTTCATATTTCTTAATAAACATTTCTATCCCTTTATAAAAATACTCCGAAGTTTTGTCCTCAAAATGGGCGTAAAACGCACGGGTCACTTCATCATCTGAAGAAAATCTTCTCCCCCTCAAGTCTTGCTTAACTTTCGAGAAGAAATAATAGTCACTCGGGGTCAGGTCGGGACTATAAGGTGGGTGGCGAATTTCCTCGAAGCCACATTTTGCTGCAGCAGCCTCGACAATGGAAGCAGTGTGAACGGGTGCATTGTCGTGGAGAAGCCGAACACCTCTCCTAAGTTTTCCACGACGCCTCTGCTTGATCGCCTCTCGTAACTGCTCAATAAGGGTGGCGTAGCAGCTACCATTTACTGTGGTATCCATTTCTTTTATGTCAATCAGTAGTATTCCGTGGCAATCCCAGAATATCGTAACCATTATCTTTTTCTTGGATTGTGTGACCTTGGCCTTCCTAGGCGGCTTTTCACCAGGACGACGCCACTCCATCGATTCCCTTTTGGAGAGAGGATCATAGTACAAAACCATAGTTTTGTCACCCGTAACAATTGACTCCAAATAACTCTCTTCATGTCGTCTATATGCGTCTAAAACTTCTTGAGAGCACGCTTTTCGCTCACTTCGCTGCAAGCTCGAAAGAAGTTTGGGCACCCACCTCGTACTAACTTTATTCATGTGAAGATGTTCATGGAGAATCCTAAGAACTGAAGTTTTCGAAAGCCCTGTCCTTGCCGCTATTTCTTTAGTCTTCAGTCTTCGATCACTCAGAACTTCCTCTTCCACTAATTTGACGCAGTCCACGGTGAGTGCTTCCACAGGCCGGCCGGAGCGAGGTTCATCGTCAACCGACTCCCGCCGTAGACGAAACTGCTTACTCCATTCTTTAATGGTGGAAATTGACGGAGAGGTATCTCCGTACACAGCAACTAACCTTTTTTTTATATCGGTCGGGCTGATCCCTTCCATTGTCAAAAACTTGATCACGGAACGATATTCCAACTTAAACATTTCAAAAACTTTCAGACTTCCTATTGTTCTAAACGCCGTCAAATCAAAACCACAACCAACAGAAACCTCAAAACTATACACAAACAAGCAGAATAAATGACAATCACAATGACACCTTTTATTTTTATTATTAAACCGCCATATTTCTCCAGACAGAAACTTTTGGACCGCACCTCGTACCGCTCCTTAGACTTCGCCGGTAAAAGATTTTCGTTAATGGTTTTTGCTGCTTGGATAATATCCAGTGGTGTTGCATTTAAATCGCACTCTTCAGACGACGACGACATTTTTAATTACTTTTATTAGGTATTAAATAACTCAACAAGTCAACACAACAATTTGTACAAGTTCGGGAATGTTTTTTTTTTAAGCGGATGGCGCGCTTTCAGCCACAGATAATACAAATGTTGCGTTCAAGAACGTTAAGTTAAAAGCCAAGACGTTTACAACCATGGCATATAATAAAAGAAAATTCAACGTTTTATACAAAAAAGGATTCAAATTTTTATCATAAATATTAGTATTGTATTTATCTAGCGAGATTTCAATTAAATTCCTGTTTAGATATTTTTTTTTAGATAAAGTTTTAATTTCGAGCTAATGCACCTCTTTGGTTGTACTTGAACCTGAATTGTAAGGCAGTGCAAGAAATTAAAAAAAAATTACTTACCGCCCGAGGGTTTCATGGTAATAAAAAAAGCCCGAGGGTTTTATATGGGGCGTTGCGGCCAAGTTAACCTGTATGTTTTGATACCGTTTACGAGCAAGTGTGATGAAAAAGAAATTGTGAACTGTGCTCAACTCGCACATGAAATTTTCAAAAAATTATATTTATGTATTCATAGAATAGATACATCACGTCTTTATCCCTTACGGGATAGAATTAGGGTGCGACCATGGACTTAATACAAAAAGCAGGACTGAGTACTCTGAAAATTTGTATTTACGAAAATGAACCATATTACAAGGGTAGAAAGTATTTTTTTATGTTGCGCCGTAGACAGAGGCTAATCTGCGCCGAGAGAGATAGCGACAAGGGAGGAGTGTGTCTCGTTCTTTCATCTTGCCAGCCTAAAAAAATGCTTTTGATCAAAAAGTTTGGCTTAGAAAAGACTACGTTGAAACACCATTAAAATACTATTTTCATGTTATTTTAACAGTTTTAAGTTAGCGTACTATAAATTCATTAATTTCGTTATATTAAATAAATAATAAAAGATATTTTTTTGTCTAGTCTGCTTTTTATTTGTAATGGTAACCCTTCTAACAACTATGTTGACCATGAATTCGTGTATTGTGTCTCCTTACTGCTGTACAATATTTTTTGTTGGTTTTACCTTTTTTTTTAAATTTATGATATGTTAATTGGCGTTTCTGAGTGAATTCTTTTCTTCTTTCTGCGATAAAAGAACAGAACAAGTTTAACAAGTATATAGTTTCACAAACTTTCGCATTTCTAATATTAGTAGGAAAGTAGGAAGGATTAGTAGGAGTAGGATTAGTAGGACTAGTAGGATTTATTTCCATAGCCAATTAAAAACTTCAGTGTTCATAATAAACAGCAGAATGATTGCAGGATCGAATTTTGTCCCACATTGCAAAAATCTTATTGTCACCCTGTTAGAAAGGGACACACTCCTCCCTACGAACTATCTTGCTCTGCTCGTTTTTCAGCTGCGAGTGCTCAGTCCCGTTTATTGTATTACGTCCATGGGTGCGACCAAACCGCCGCGTATACGCAGTGACGTGTCGTATGCGTCACGTTTTCTCACCGTTTCTTCATACATTTTGTTGCGATTCCGTAACGTCACCGTTTTTTAAGCGGCGGTGTGGTCGCACCTTGATGTCCTGGAAACTAAACGAAACTTACGGCGCATTGTGTATGTATAAATGAGACATTGTATGTTATATACTTCTTAACAAGCTTTTATTTAACTTGACGGAACAATCTCAATAAAGTACTTCAAGATTCTCGGTAACTTTGCGAAGTGTTAAGCAAGGTCGAAAAGACTGTAATACTCAAAAATAATTAGCTCAGTGACTTAGTTTATACTTCATTTAATTTAGGATGAGAAACCACAATAATGTTATATTGCGGCTCGTGAACTGTAATCTCTTTACGATTTGTACTAGAGTAACAATTGACGCCACGCAAATAAAGTGGCATTAAAACAATTTTATTTTGCGGCTGCCAAACTATTGCACTGTACTGTTTGCTAGGTAAGAAATAGTTGTCCAGACGCAATATAATGTTATTGTGGTTTCTCATTCTAAATTAAATGAAGTATAGTCCCATCGACATCTACTACAAGTATGATTAGATCAATAGAATACTGTACATTTAGTCTACTTAGTGTACGTATTTGTTAAGGTACGTACTACCTAGGTAGGTAGGCTAGGTAGGTTTGTAGGTGGTAAGGTAGGGTACGTATTTGTTAAGGTAGGTAGGTAGTTTAACTAGGCAGTTTCCCCGTTGGCGGCCAGAAATCAATTACGAAATAAGACGAAAAAGAAACTTTTTTCATTTTCCATTAGGTACGTAAGTGCGCACAATATTTGAAGGGGGCTCGATTCCGAATTCGTTTAACAGGATTCGAGCGGATGTCTTATTAATTTTCAGAATCGCTGTCACTTCGGCGTGATTTCGTCCGTGCCGTGGTACTATTAAATCGAATTTGGTTACCGAACCATTGTGGAACCTTATCATCGTAAATGAAGTTTATAGATACCAGTGGCGTGGCGTCAAGTATATCAGAAGGCAAGCCGAAGGGAACTTAACTAGCCTTTTCCTCTAATTCCGCACAATAATTTGCCCAACTGCCTTAAAATAGGCAAGCCGGTGGGAATCGAGTTCTATGGACGCCACGCCACTGATAGATACCTACATTGAACTAACAAGGAAAATCTGTGTGATGTTTACGATAAGAACTTCTGCGGTGGGTCAAGAAACATTTTTGTACACCTTACTGTTAACCTGAAATAGATGCTGCGCGATATTTTTTACCCACGACGGAACGGAGACGGTATATGCGTTTAGGGTGATAGGTTGTGTGTGTCTGTGTGTTTGTCCGAAAACGCATGTTCCCATTTATCTTGTTTCACTTTTAGTGCACGCTCATTATGTATTTCTGATTATTCTAGCTGAGATGAGAAGTGACTAACGTGCGCCGTGGCTTTGCTCCCATATCAGACTTTCGGGCACATATTCGTAACAGACGGGATATGGCTGTTTATTTATTACTTTACTTCTTACTTACAAGTTTATGGTTTATGTAGTATATTAATATTAATTTATTTCATCTACACTGTGTATCGTTTCTAGAGTCACAGACGGTTCTGGCTGAAAATCAGTGCTGCAGGTGTCTAACACCTCAGCGTAATGCTGAGCCAGCGACCGTTTCACTTTTGCGAAGGCACACACAACGCTGACGATCAAATGTTTATGTCTGGTTTTTATTTTAGTTTTTTTCTATAAAATTGTGTGTACATGCTCTTATATTTGTGTGTCTTGCAAAATGAATAAATGCTTTCTTTCTTTCTTTCTTTGACAGGTCCCCCAAACGCTTCGAGACCTTGACAATTGGAAATGCAATGGGTAGGTATTCAATATGAAGCCAACCGGCGTAGATTTTCGTCGAGTTTGTAATGTAAACAGAATTGTCACTTGTCGTCGACAAGGAATTGTCGCTTTGGTGAAATAGGGGCCAGGAGTTTAAGTATGTTTGACTTGAACCAACCTAAAAAAGGTATTTAGGATTTTTTTATCGTGGTTTCCATACATTGGTCGATGTTCAAAGTGTAAGCGTCGAAGGGGCGACTAAATTTGGAATACAAAATTTCTATGACAAAATCTACCTAATATTCCGGAACAACTATAGACTCTTTTTATGTACAGGCTGTATCAGATAGCCCCTAACAATAATCAACTGGGGTATATAAACATAGCTATAGAAGCTAAAAAAAATATTTTGAAAAAGATTGGAGTAATTTTTTTTATGTTTTCTATAGGAATGATTACAGTTATTACTACCATTCCTATAGAAAACATAAAAAAAAATTACTCCAATTATTGAATATTATTAATAATAATAATAATAAATGCATTTATTTCGAACAACAGAGATTCATGTTGTTAGGGGATATCTGATACACCCTTTATATGAAAAAATATTGTCAAGGCTTGACTATAAAGTTACCTCTCCATCGCTATGAGCCGCCCTTGGCCTCGATGTTCTGGCCAACCACGATGATCAGGATGATGAAGACGAGCAGCAGCACCAGTATGCAGCATATGGCGACGGCCAGCATCGCCGCGTGCTCGCCCAGCGTGTCCGCGCGACGGCCACGCACCAGCTGACCGGCACTTTCAACTTCGAATTGGAACGTTTTAACTCGTTTTGTTTTCCATAGATTCTATGCGGCCAGTTCGATGATGTGATGGCTCTGGCCTCTTTTCTTGAGCCAAGCTTGAGCAGTCTCGTTTTTAAAATTAGAACGTTTTTACTTTCGGGTAGGCAACACGATATTGTCTTCGAAACGTATATATATACTTGACTTGCTTACTTAATTTAACGTCAATAGTTTCAAACTGCACTAGAAACTGTGTAAAATAAACCATTTGAATACTTTATCATCTCTACACAGCACACAGCATGTTAATTTCTGAGATGAGTCATCTAAAGCCGGTGCTAAAAGTGAGGCTGAGAAAGCTTTTACAATGACCATTTCGAAATTAAAATGCGCTCAGCGTACCTACTCTAATTCCGGCCGGCGTTTCCTCAGCGGATGTTTTGAGCCTCAGCTCCAATTAGACAGAGGGGCAAGTAAGCGAGAGCTGTATGTAGGGCTACAACCTTGGGACTTTAATAAATCCGTGTTAAACCTGCTTCGACTTTAAATGGAAGCTACCTCAACAATCACTGGAAACACTCGTTCAGGTTACTTGCACTAACAGGGAACACACCGCTTTCGTCTGCGTAGAATTCATTTATCGTCATCCCGCAGAAACTAAACAATTATCCGAGATAAAAATTAGCCTAAGTCTATTCCTATAATATCTATCTCTGAGCCACATCCCGTCCAGATCTGTTCAGCCGTTGTGACGAGAAAGAGTAACAAACATCCATACATACTCATAAACTGTCCCATTTATAACTAAGTATGTATGTATGTAAAAAAGCCGTAGTAGCCTAGTGGTTTGACCTGTGGCCTCTCAAGCAGAGCGTCGTGGGTTCAAATCCCTCTGAGTTTGTGTGTGTTAAGTTCCCAATCCGCACTGGGCGCGCGTGGGAACTATAGCCCAAACCCTCCAATACACGGAGGAGGCCTATGCCATGAGGCACGCCGAATTACGCGACAACAAGAACAATATGTACTTACTGAAATTGTAGCGAATTCGGAATAAAAAGGCTATAATAATAATAATAATAATAATGATGTATGTATGTAAAACTCTTTATTGTACATAAAACACATGAAAAAGATGAATCCAGGAAAAAACAAATGCACAAAGTCGAACTTATCCCTAAAAGGGATCTCTTCCAGTTAACCTTTGAACGATTGACAGGACATAGGTATTAAGCAAGAGTAGACACACAGAAAAAGTAAAAGAACTGATGACTCAGTAGGTAACTGAACTGACTAAGTAATTAGGATATAACATTAAAAAGAAAAACCTCCAAACAAGCCAGCAGTAATTATTTATGAAATGAGACCAGAAATCATCAGATCCTCATTTTCCCATTCACGGTCGGAAGAGTCCAATCTGAAACAGCGAGCGAGCGCTTTATGGTAATACCCCGTGATTTAGCGGTAGACAACGCCGATGTTTTTTTCCTGGTGGCGATGGAATCAATATACAGCCGGCTGCTAGTGACAAATGGCCAGTGACAATGGCAGTTGGCATTAAGGGAAAGTTTTGGCGGGAACCGGGAAGACAGTTGGCGTGGATCGCGCGCGACGCAAATGACTTTTGTTGTAAGCGTAAAATGAATTAGTTCGTTCCGATTGGGCTTCGCTGGGTTGAAACCATTGCTTGAATTGAATAGGCTTCATTTACTAAGTGTCAAGATATTATATTTGTCACTGGATTTCCTTTCATTTATTGCCACAAGGTCGAACGAACAAAAGAAATGCTAAACGCACAGTTGTAAAGATTTTCTAGTGCATAATATAAGTAAAAAGTCTGTAATTTCCGCCTATATACGCCCACAATCATAGTAAACGTGGCCTTTAGGTCTTGTTACCTTAGGGTCTGTCTACCCCGTAGGGGATAAAGACGTGATTTATGTAAACATACAAAAGCGCAATCAATTTATTCAAGGGGGATAACTGACTTAATCCCAGTACAAAGTAAGGCGTAAAAAATTGCTCTTTCTTTAACAATATTTTTTAAATTGTACAAGCGTTTTTCGTAATGATTACCAAGAGTCATAAGAAACTTGATAGAAAATAATATTCTTCAAAAACTTAAGACAATTTACTTCAGCACTAGTTAATGCAATCAAAATAAATTACATGGGAAACAAACAGTTTCCTTTTCCAATGTTCAAATTGACTTGTATCTGGCAGTTCTGGCACGTCTAGCACGACAGCGCACAAGAGTCGCGTCGCGCGCGAGATAGTTTGCCCGTATTTTTCTTACTGTTCGTTCTAGATAGAGACGGGCAATCTATCACGCGCGCGACGCGACTCTTCTGCGCTGTCGTGCTAGACGGGTTGGTCCAAGTATATGATTAGCTTACAGATCATAGCAATAGTAATTACCGACCACAAAACACACACACTTTTCAACAAAGCGTTGTGTCATTTATGATTTTCTGGTTATCTATTGTGATCTGCGGCACGTCGGGGCATTTAGCGCCCACGGGTCGTGACGGGGGATAAGCTTGTTTGTTTCATAGCTATTAGTGACCACAGAGCGGTTTGAAAAACTAACACGTATTGTATTACGTTTATTTTTAGCTTAGCAATCTGTAGTTAAGAAGCGGTGAACGATTTAGAGGGCGAATTGAAATTTTGGCTAAAGTTCGTGAACGTTGAATCTAGTGAAATTTCCCAGTAGTTCTTTAGCAAAGGAGCCTTTTCAAAGAAATGTACGTGATATAATAAAGAAGCACTCGTTCTATAAGAGAGAGGCGTTCATATTATATATATTTTATATCAATTTCAATTGGCACTCAACTACTAACATACAAGTGTAATCAAATCTTTTGATTGAAACTTTCTGCATATAGAGCTCCAATGGCAATGCAATAATAATCAAGAACTGTCTACAGGGAAATATTCTCAAAAACTTTTTATTACTAGCTAGGACTACGACCGAGGGTCAGGGGAAGGTCAGGGGCTTTGAATTAGGTGACAAATACTTTTACCCTTTAATTCATCACTATTTTTAACCGAATTCAAAAAAAAGGAGGAGGTTCTCAATTCGGTAGTATTTTTTTGTTGATTCCCCCTTTCCATCTATACGCCCAACAATCATGCTAAACGTGGCCTTTAGGTCTTGTTACCTTAGGTTCTGACAACCCCGTAAGGGATAAAGACGTCATTTATGTATGTATGTAGCCATGTATAATTGAATACCTTCGTTGTATCTGTGCCTACTTAATTACAGCGTCTGTTTCCACACAAATTCGATAATTGGATATTCTTAGCTTGGCCTTGAATGTGGATGTTATTCGATACTCGTGGAAAGTCAATATTTTCAGCGAATTTTTAGGCATATTCATCTCACACAGTAAGAGACTACGTTACCTATCATATCCAACGTGTATCCAACTCATTATTTTTAATTATTCCCTAACGTTAACTCCCGTCTCGATTCTCACGCCTTTCTATGACCACTTCATCACCATACGGAGCGAAATCCAATAAGGAAAGGCACCGTTAACGCTGGCTGAGGAGGCTTTTAAGGCATAAGGTTTTACGAGCTACCCAAATACTACGTCACTGTACGGAATTTATATTTAGGATTCCGTAGTCTAGAACAATCCGCACTAAGGTTTGCACGCAGCACAGCACTTAGCCCTTGCTCTGGGTAGACTTCTTAGCCAGTTTTTTCAGGAGTAGCTGCAGTATTTACGTATTTTACCAAATGAATTTGTGTTGTTGTTTTCGGAAGTAATAGGAATCATTAAAGGTTACAGAAAGTGACTTGGAATCGGTTTATTTTAGTGTTGCCCCCAATTTTTTTGCACCCCGCGGAAACTTTACACTAACCCTAAAAATAAGAGATCATGTTATTGTGGGATAATTTAGCATATTTAGAATATTCTATTAATGAAAGAATCTGAAAAATAAATCCTACAGTTGCACAGATTACTCCTACATACAAACAAAGAAAGTTTCCTTATTGTAATTATTAATACTTATGCAGGAGTCTCAAGTCTCCAAAATTGTTACTAACCACGATACTTGTACTTCTTTAGACTACTTAATTTTAATCTCCCACTTTGTGTACGCTAAGTGCACCGCCCTAAAATAATGGTGAGAGCTCATATTTAAGTCGGGCGGCAAAAGTGGTGACATTACAAACGTGTAAACCTTAGCTCAATTTGCAATGGAAATCTACGATGGTTTATGTCTCTACATATAAGAGGTTTAAGCTGGTAGGTATGTGGTAAAATAATTTGGAAACCGGGAGGTACATTATGTTGGCCTAAAATGCCAACATAATGCAACACTCAGGGTCCCAATTTTTAAATCACGCCACCCGAATGTGGTAAAAACTCAATAAGTTACGCCGAATTTTCGTTGGTTTGGTCACGTAGAGAGGATGGATGAAAGAAGATTAACTATACAGATTTATATGGGGAGTGTGAATGGATGCGTTGGGAGGGGAAGGCCTAGACGGACGTTCCGTGATCAAATTGGGGACGTTTTGGAAAAAGGTCAGGTCAAGAGTACATGAAATCGACGAGCATGTATGAAGAGACTGATGAATGCGGATGAAGCGAAAGAGCTATGTCAGGATCGTAGCAAGTGGAACGAAGTAGTCTCTGCCTACCCCTGTGGGAAAGAGGCGTGACGGTATGTATGAATTTTCGTTCTAGTTTTGCCGTCCGTTTTTTGGTATTCGCTGTGTTTTTTATCATTTCATAATAGCAAATACTGACAGTACTAATAGTATTCTTAACAACAAAAGAACTTTCCAACATTCAACAAAGTTCTAAGAAGATAACGCGTCAGCTAGTGCGAATGAGCTCTACTTTAGCACTATAAACGGAATAAGTAGATCGAGTAACCCATATATAACTACGACCCTTTCAGTTGGTCCCTTACTTATAGGAGTAGGACTTAGTCGAGTAAATTACAAGATATCTACCAACCAGCGCCGCGCTGTGGCAATTATTGTCCTATCCTTCCTAAGAATAAAAATAACTAGCCGGATTATATGTATGACAGAACATTTACAAGCCAGCCGTACCGACAATTTGATTTAATAACACACGCCCGATACAATCTCTAATGAAACATTAAGCCATTACAAATCATTGAGTTTCACGCGTTATTTGAAATAGAACATATAGCAATTATCTGAAGGTCATATTAGCACAATTATCGGACGATAATCGCATTTGGGACGCTAAAAATTGCTGCGGGAGCGGCGAATCAATATATTGCGATAATTTCGGACTGGAAATAATATCTTCACACCAATGTAACATTAATTACTAACACACAGCTATATCAACATACACTATGTTGTTAAAATCACCTGAAATACTGGGTTAGTTTGACTGGACACTATTGTAATTTTCTTCAGGTTTTTAAATTGTGGTCGACAAAGGCTTCGCTCCAGGATAGAAAATAACGTACGAGAGCCAAATTTTTGGCCGCTGAGGATAGTACAGGAGCATTCAATGTGATATTTACAATGTTAACTCTCTGACCGATGGGAAATTTTAACTAAAATTAGATTTAATAATCGCCCTTACCTTATACCTCGTCTACGTCATAAAGGGAACCGATATGCAAAATTTCAGATTGCTAGGTCCAAAGGGTCGGGGTGGGCGTAAGGATTTTATTTAAGAAACATTATTGCAGACTTAAATGAAACCCACATGGAGCCTGTTTTTGGAAAAGGACGGAGCCATCTCCTCCCGTGGGTGTCGAAAAAGGCGAATAAGAGACCCGATGTTGGGCAGCGCTCGCTATAGCCAAGTACTTCCGGGTTGCATATGAAGTACAGGAAGGAGTGGAAGGCCAGGTTTTTACCACCAAATATTTTTCTAAGGAAGTCATCAGGAGGTTCAGATCCTCAAAGACCACCACAGAATCAGAATGAGAATCAGATTCAGTTCACTATCTTGACAGTGTGTAGCGAGTCAGAAGAGAAGTGAAAACCAATATTTCGCTTTCCAATTTCCATTGATCCCGCTATCAACTGCAAGTCAATATTATATTTACATCTATTCCCACAGATTGCCTCCAGGGAAAATAAACAAGCTAAAACAATTTTATGTAAAGTTACAACCGCTTTCATACGGGACATGTTTATAATCACGCTCTTTATTGCAAAAGGGTTATAAGGATAATAATATTTGTAGAGTACAACTAAGGTAAATAGATAACTAAGGTATTTATGATGGATAGAATTGTTTATTTTTTCTAAGCTTCATTATGTTCACAAACAAATTCAATGCTTATTTTCGTTTAATGTTACTGTACGTTGCTAAATATTATTAAACGACAAAGCAAATGTTTTCTGCCCGCGTCTATTGTTTTATTTCAACCGGTTATTGTTTGTTATGGAAACAATTTGTTTCGTTATTCCTACCAGGAGTGGGTACAGCGTTAATAATTGTGTAATCTTTTGAAGTAGTTGATAAGGGATTAATTGCAAATGTTGTTTATTGGGTACAAAAGCCACAGGCTCATGAATTTATCAAGTGTATTACCTGTATATCTTTCTCTTGTTAAAATGATCTATTAAATTTACGTGTAAATAAATAGGGTTGCCATCACCAAAATTGTCGTCACTGGAGGCAGACTTCAAAACTCTCGAATGGTCGGGTCAGTCCACTCGAGTCATGTCCGACATGTTTCGAACTTCTGTGGATATTTTTTAAGGATAATAAACTTCGAACAGATAATAAACCAAAATCTTGACTTAAAATACGTAAATGGCCCGTTAATCCGTGTCTGCATCCCAACAAAGTCGAGTTATGGACCCTAAGACCCTAACATACCTAAGAATAGACTGAACAGTGATGTAATATTTTTAAGGGCTAACTAGACTCAAAATATTACGCCCTGGCCAAAGTACAAATGTGGCTGATAAAAATAACCGTCTCGACAATCCATGGCCGGTCTCATTAGCCGAAGAAAGCCTCGACAAAAGCGGCGGAGACTGCTTCAGCCGGCGAGTGCCGCCGCGCGGATAGTAATTGTCTTTAGCCCAATAAGAAACAATACATTTTTAACGTAAATTGAGCTTGGATTGTTAATTTTAAAACATAACTAAAATGTTTTTTTTCCTCTCTACATTTCTATTACACACATCAAATTTGATCAAAATTTGATCTTTTGACGCTGTAGTAATATGTCTATATTGAAATTTTCAAAATGGTCTATGGATATTTTATATCCCTAACATTTTTGATGAGTGTATTTATAGCGACTTAAATTCTTAGCGTAGGTGATAAATAAGTAAACTACTTAGTTGGTCAACATTGTAGCTATATGTATTCTTGAAATGATCAAATCATAATCTTTTCTTATTACGGTAGGTATCAACACTCGCTAAACAATTTTTCACAAATACTTCATTTCAAAAACTCATCATTATGTAAACCTTTATTATCTGCTAACTAATTTGTAAATTTTTAAGATAATTCAGAAAACTATTTGCGTAACTTACGCTAGGTTAGGTTAGGTTAGGTTTGCGAAAAAGTTAATATTACACATTACCTTATAAAGGTTTGTCAAGTGATACATTTTCAATGTCACTTAGCCGCCTTTTAGTCTGAGCACGCGGCAGCATAGGTCAACCATACATAAAATCACGTCTTTATCCCTTACGAGGTAGACAGGGCCTAAGGTAACAAGGCCACGTATAGCATAATTGATGGGCTGCTACCCACATCGCGTATAAAATGATTCCTAAGATTTTCACCTAGATCAGATCAGATATTTTGTGAAGCGATAGTTGAGCAACCCCCAAGATATTGTTTATAACTCCAGTGATTCAGGCTTACCGAGTCCCTTTTCAGTCAATCAAGTTGCGCTTTTACAGAGACAGGCAAATATTTTAACTTACGGTAAACTAGTCGTCCATTACCTGCGATCCGTCTCTTTCACGTCTAACATCGGCTTCACAAATAATACGTTGTAATCAGAAACCGCAGTGACATGGAAATGGGGTCTAAAACTAGGGATGCGTTTTGTTTGCACATCGACTTACTTGGACTGACAGAACATTTCATCCGTTTTTGCAACAAGAATGAAGGTTAATGTTGAATGTTGATATTTATGAATTAAAATAAAGTTGTAAGACTGTTTAGTGTTTTTTACTCGATGCAATTCATTAATTGTGATGTTAAAAATTCAGTACTTTTAACGTTTTACGTTTTGTTAGCTGTCAAATATCACTTAGCCTTTATTGGCCTTTTTAAAATTCCCAATACTAAAAATAATGATAACGAAGATTTGGCTGTATGGTTCTATGCCTTTGCCTTTTCCCTAGAGAAAAAAATTGAAAAAACAACATTAAGCTGCCTTCAAATGTCAAAACTCTTTCTTCACGTGTGGATAAAAAGCGATTTTCTCCATAGATGTCAAACAAACAAAAAGGGCTTTCCGAGCTAGTGAGGTGAAAAACAACCTTATCCCCACCAATTAGCCTGAAAATGCCGTAGCCGATTAATTTACATCAATTAATTAATTACATTAATTATCTGCCCTAATTACAGACAGTAACTGAACAAAAGATGATGATACACATGAGTATAAAATCACCGAATGTGATACGAAATATAATGGTTTTAATATTAAACTTTATACAGTTCGATGTAAGTTATATCATAACGAAGTAAGTTACAAAATGTCACCACTAGATAGAGAGCGACTTCAAGACCTCGAATAGTTATTAGTTCCTACCGTAGCTACTATTTAGTTCTCTAATTATCTGGCGAAGTCCTAAAGTCTTAATCGCACTTCGAAACTATAAGGTGCTCCTATTCGACAGAAAGACGATTAATAGCGTTTACTTCCAATCTAACACTAACATTGATAGTTTAAATTAACGTACTATCGCCAAAAGATACTAGGAGCTGTTAAGTCCTAATTTTTTAAAAATAAAATAGGCTTACGTTTGGTTTGACTTCAATCTCTCTTGATGGAAGGCGAAGATGAGACCTAAGATGGTTGCACGTTTGCCTAGAAGGTGTCTGTTCACTTTGGCCTTCAATATGTCCAGATTATAGCGTTGGAAATAGAAAACATTGTATGTACTGTTTTGGAGGAATACTTGACAGAAAACATATGAAAGATGTCAAAATCGTCAAAGTCGTTATCGTTAAAAGTAACCCATGCGCCAGAACCTAAACCCAATTGAACGAAGGTTGCTTTTGTATTGAAGTAATGAACATATAGGTCGTTAGCGTTGAACCCGCGGTGCTGATATGTGTGTTGTTGGCGTCGAAAAGTTTAAAAGACCGTGCAAACCAATTGGTTTGAGCCTCTCAAGTTGAGAGCCGTACGTGTAAACCCGGGCTCACACCTCAGTGTTTTACGAAATTGATGTGCAGAATAACATTCGAAATGTACCACGAGCTTTTATACTACATGCACACGCTTGTGAAGAAGTGGTGTGTCTGAAGTTTCCAATCCGCGCTGGACTCGCGTCGGGATTATAGCACATGCCCTCTCAAGATGGAGGATGCCCAGCAGTGGGACGTATAGTATAGACCGGAGATAAGTAACTAACTCCGATGTACGAGAAAGTGACTGTACAATCCTTATTAAGGCGAAGGGATAGGCAAAAGCTCATAAATTGGTTGTTTTTGTGCATGTTTTATGGCGATAATACACAATTTGGAGTTTTGAAAACTGCACATTCTATAAAACATGTCTTGAATTAGAATTCACCGGTGAAAACATATTCCTTAATGTCGTAGTTAGTACAAAAATTCGTTTGCTCTAAGAGTCTCGACAATATTTTGTACAACTTTTGCTCGGGTGAAACAAATCTGTTTGCTACCAATCTCGACGAGGTTACTCTAGTAACTCATAATTAAAATTCCACGGTGCGTTTGCTTCAATTAGCCAACAAATAAGGCTTTAGAGAGTAGTACTGCCCTGAGCTTGTGAAAAGGGCGAACGCAATATTTGCCCGCACATTCCATCAGGCGCTTTTCAATGTACAAAAAAATTCGTAAACCAAAAAAATGTTAAAAAGATAATACAGTGAAATAAATTATTAAGATAAAACCAAAAATGTTCATAAAAAAAAATAAAAAAATAATAGATAAATAAATAAAAAAATAATTTGGATAAGACGTATGAAAAAAATAAGGAAAAAGCAACGTTGCATGTTCGCTCGGTGGCGGCAGTGCGTAAGCGACGCGACGTTGCCAACATTCGCTTCGCGTTTTTTCATATTGGTTTGGCTAAGCATGTTGTTTGAGTCACAGAATAGGCGCGAAACAGTGCTTCAAAAAGTCGTACTCGTTCGCTTCGCACGTATAATACCTATATTAAGTTAAAAGTGATTATTTTCAATCCGTTTTTTGGGAACTTAGTGGCAGGTTGGTTTGATACTTACTTGCTGTTTAGCGAACAAGCATGGGAAATAGGATTTTGGTTGGAATTACTGCATGAAATTTTTTGATATTTAGGCAAGTAGTACTCCAATGTATGTATATGTCTATCATTAGTAAGAAAAAAAAAGATATCTGAAGGTCCAAGTGGTCCCCAAACATGGATCCGTTATCAAAATAAAAAAGACCGCCATATTGAAATCTTTAGTTTTTCGACCGATTAATTTCAAAATCAATATCTGAGGATCTGAGTTGTCTCCAAACATGTGTCGTATCCGTTATCAAAAATGTCAAATTAAAGTGGCCGCCATTTTGAAATCTTTGTTTTTGGGCCGATTATTTTCAAAATCGATATCTGAGGGTCCGAGTGGTCGTCAAAAATAAATCTGCTACTGAAAATGAAAAACCTGGCCGCCATTTTGAATTCTTTACTTTTTGGACCAATTGTTTTCAAAATTGATATCTGAGAATCCGAGTTGTCTCCAAACATGTATCCGTTGTCAAAAATCACAAAAGTGGCCGCCATTTTGAAATCTTTAGTTTTTGGACCGATTATTTTCAAAACCGATATCTGAGAGTCCGAGAGGTCCCCAAACATGAATCTGTTTTTAAAAATGAAAAAAGTGGCCGCCATTTTGAAATCTTTAAGGTTTGGACCGAGTATTTTCAAAATCGATATATGAGGGCCCGAGTGGTCGTGAAACACAAATTTGCTATAGAAAATGAAAAAACTGGCCGCCATTTTGAAATCTTTAGTTTTCCGACCGATTGATTTCAAAATCGATATCTGAGAATCCGAGTTGTCTCCAAACACGAATCCGTTGTCAAAAATAACAAAAGTGGCCGCCATTTTGAAATCTTTAGTTTTTTGACTGATTATTTTCAAAACCGATATCTGAGAGTCCGAGAGGTCCCCAAACATAAATCCGTTATCAAAAATGAAAAAAGTGGCCGCCATTTTGAAATCTTTAAGTTTTAGGCCGATTATTTTCAAAATCGATATCTGAGGGTCCGAGTGGTTGTCAATCACAAATCTGCTACCGAAAATGAAAAAACTGGCCGCCATTTTGAATTCTTTACTTTCTGGACCAATTGTTTTCAAAATCGATATCTGAGGATCCCAGTGGTCCCCAAACATGAATCCGTTATCGAAAATGAAAAAAATGGCCGCCATTTTGAAATATTTAGTTTTCCGACCGATTGATTTCAAAATTGATATCTGAGAATCCGAGTTGTCTCCAAACACGTATCCGTTGTCAAAAATGACAAAAGTGGCCGCCATTTTGAAATCTTTAGTTTTTGGACCGATTATTTTCAAAACCGATATCTGAGAGTTCGAGAGGTCCCCAAACATGAATCCGTTTTTAAAAATGAAAAAAGTGGCCGCCATTTTGAAATCTTTAAGTTTTGGACCGAGTATTTTCAAAATCGATATATGAGGGTCCGAGTGGTCGTGAAACACAAATTTGCTATAGAAAATGAAAAAACTGGCCGCCATTTTGAAATCTTTAGTTTTCCGACCGATTGATTTCAAAATCGATATCTGAGAATCCGAGTTGTCTCCAAACACGAATCCGTTGTCAAAAATGACAAAAGTGGCCGCCATTTTGAAATCTTTAGTTATTGGACTGATTATTTTCAAAACCGATATCTGAGAGTCCGAGAGGTCCCCAAACATAAATCCGTTATCAAAAATGAAAAAAGTGGCCGCCATTTTGAAATCTTTAAGTTTTGGGCCGATTATTTTCAAAATCGATATCTGAGGGTCCGAGTGGTTGTCAATCACAAATCTGCTACCGAAAATGAAAAAACTGGCCGCCATTTTGAATTATTTACTTTCTGAACCAATTGTTTTCAAAATCGATATCTGAGGATCCGAGTGGTCCCTAAACATGAATCCGTTGTCAAAAATGACAAAAGTGGCCGCCATCTTGAAATCTTTAGTTTTTGGACCGATTATTTTCAAAACCGATATCTGAGAGTCCGAGAGGTCCCCAAACATAAATCCGTTATCGAAAATGAAAAAAGTGGCCGCCATTTTGAAATCTTTAAGTTTTGGGCCGATTATTTTCAAAATCGATATCTGAGGGTCCGAGTGGTTGTCAAACACAAATCTGCTACCGAAAATGAAAAAACTGGCCGCCATTTTGAATTCCTTACTTTCTGGACCAATTGTTTTCAAAATCGATATCTGAAGATCCGAGTGGTCCCCAAACATGAATCCGTTGTCAAAAATGAAAAAAGTGGCCGCCATTTTGAAATTTTTAAGTTTTGGACCGAATATTTTCAAAATCGATATGTGAGGGTCGGAGTGGTCGTGAAACACAAATTTGCTATCGAAAATGAAAAAAATGGCCGCCATTTTGAAATCTTTAGTTTTCCGACCGATTGATTTCAAAACCGATATCTGAGGGTCTGAGAGGTCCCCAAACATAAATCCGTTATCAAAAATGAAAAAGTGGCCGCCATTTTGAAATCTTTATGTTTTGGGACAATTAATTTCAAAATCGATATCTGAAGGTCCGAGAGGTCCCCAAACATAAATCCGTTATCAAAAATGAAAAATATAATTATACAATAAATATAATACAAATATATTGATAAATAACAATAATTTATTCAGGATTCAATTATATGTATTAAAAAAAAACCTAAACTTCTTACTAAAATGCTACTACGCTCATCCATGTAAAGCCACTTCCAGTTTATCTTACTCAAGTCTTGTTATGCTCAGTACAAAAATTCTACCCACTAAGAACATATTGTTGATGTTGTCAAGCGAACAAGTAACTATAGTGAAATAGATTCTACCTGCTTCTGTTTTGTTATGTTATATATTTTACAATACAGTTGCTCAAATAGTGCCCTTTTTTGGCGGTTTTGCGTGCGAAAAGTTCGTTTTTGCGCACTAGTGCGATTTACTTTTCCATTTTTTTTTAATTTTTATTTGTTCCAATTCACGACTACTTACCAAAGAGTTATTATAATGCTAGTCTTACCAAGACGTAATAAAAATAAAAACCTATTATTGATGTAAAAATATCAAAATATTGTGATTTTATATTTTATTACTAGCCTTTTCATCATTATTATTATAAAATATTGAATTCCTAAAAACAGTTCTTATTAAGGTGTCTGAATGGAACGGAATTTTAGCTGCCGAAACGCCTGTCAAATTGGAGGTGTTTTTCCAACTGCAACCATGGTTTTTAAGGTTCTAAAGGCAACAGTAGTTTTTGTGTTTATACAATTCAAATAGGTAAATAGGTTTAGGTAGGTTTAGATTAAAGTACTTTAAGGTTTTATAAATAGGTATATGTTTTTAAATCTTGTAAATATGTATATTGATTGAATAAATATTGAACAATAAATAAATAATCGAACATAATGATACTAAGATAATAATAGTAAAGTGATAGATATAATGATAGTAGATATATGTTGGAGATTAATGGAGATTAACTGAAGCTGAGATAATTTTATTGTATTGACATTACAATTAATACTATCTGTTAAATTCCAAACTGTTGTTGAGTAAACGCGGGCGATACGCTTGGGTAGAGTCGGTAAAGCAGACTGTCACGGCGGCGCTCGGTGGTTAAAGAAGTCGAGGTAAGAGACTGGGAGAGAGTCTGCCCGTAGAACTGGAGCGGCTGAGCGGCGGGAAAGAGATTTTTGAGGTTAAGTGAGTTTTATTTTGTTTACTTGAAATGAAAAGCGCGAATGACGAGATTTGTGGAGTGAACCTACCGGTTTGCTCAATTAACAGCATTTTGTTAAAGTTAAGCTTAGTGTTAGTGACATTTGTTGACAAAGTGTTGTGAATTAGTTATTTCAAATTATTCTGTTGTATTTTTTTTTCGCAACTGTATTGAAAATCGTCGTTCGATACACGCGCCTCTCGGCTCGTGGCAAGATATCTCGAGACTCGTGAAGTAATGGCATACTTTCCGCACTAGCATCGAAATGTACTATTTACGATTTTAGTATTAAGTTCTCATTATAAGTGAATGTAAATCCTTAATGAGAATAAAGATCTTTAAACCTAAAAAAGTGGCCGCCATTTTGAAATCTTTAAGTTTTGGGCCGATTATTTTCAAAATCGATATCTGAGGGTCCGAGTGGTTGTCAAACACAAATCTGCTGCCGAAAATGAAAAAAACTGGCCGCCATTTTGAATTCTTTACTTTCTGGATCAATTGTTTTCAAAATTGATATCTGAGGATCCGAGTGGTCCCCAAACATGAATCCGTTTTTAAAAATGAAAAAAGTGGCCGCCATTTTGAAATCTTTAAGTTTTGGACCGATTATTTTTAAAATCGATATCTGAGGGTCCGAGTGGTCGTGAAACACAAATCTGCTATCGAAAATAAAAAAAACTGGCTGCCATTCTGAATTCTTTACTTTTTGGACCGATTGTTTTCAAAATCGATATCTTACGATCCGAGTGGTTCCCAAACACGTATCCGTTATACAAAATAGAAAAGTGACCACCATTTTGAAATGTTTAGTTTTTGAACAGATTGTTTTCAAAATCGATATCTGAGCTGGCGGCCACTTTTTCCATTTTTGATAACGGGTTTATGTTTGGGGAACACTCGGATCCTCAGATATCGATTTTGAAAGCTATCAATCTAAAAACTAAAGATTTCAAAATGGCGGACACTTTTTTAAAATTTTGATAACGGATTCATGTTTGGGGACCACTCGAATCCTCAGATATCGATTTTGAAAACAATCAGTTCAAAAACTAAGGATTTCAAAATGGCGGTCACTTTTTCCATTTTATATAACGGATACGTGTTTGGGAATCACTCGGATCGTCAGATATCGATTTTGAAAACAATCGTTCCAAAAACAAGTTTTCAAAATGGCGGCCACTTTTTTCATTTTTAAAAACGGATTCATGTTTGGGGACCACTCGGATCCTCAGATATCGAGTTTTAAAACAATCGGTTCAAAAAGTAAAGATTTCAAAATGGCGGTCACTTTTTCCATTTTATATAACGGATACGTGTTTGGGAACCACTCGGATCGTCAGATATCGATTTTGAAAACAATCGGTCCAAAAACAAAAGTTTTCAAAATGGCGGCCACTTTTTTCATTTTTAAAAACGGATTCATGTTTGGGGACCACTCGGATCCTCAGATACCGAATTTTAAAACAATCGGTTCAAAGAGTAAAGATTTCAAAATGGCGGTCACTTTTTCCATTTTATATAACGGATACGTGTTTGGGAACCACTCGGATCGTCAGATATCGATTTTAAAAGCAATCGGTCCAAAAACTAAAGATTTCAAAATGGCGGCCACTTTTTTCATTTTTGATAACGGATTCATGTTTGGAGACCACTCGGATCCTCAGATATCGAATTTGAAAACAATCGGTTCAAAAAGTAAAGAATTCAAAATGGCGGTCAGTTTTTTTATTTTCGATAGCAGATTTGTGTTTGACGACCACTTGGACCCTCAGATATCGATTTTGAAAACAATCGGTTCAAAAACTAAAGATTTCAAAATGGCGGTCACTTTTTCCATTTTATATAACGGATACGTGTTTGGGAAACACTCGGACCCTCAGATATCGATTTTGAAAACAATCGGTTCAAAAACTAGAGATTTCAAAATGGCGGTCACTTTTTCCATTTTATATAACGGATACGTGTTTGGGAATTACTCGGATCGTCAGATACCGATTTTGAAATCAATCGGTCCAAAAACAAAAGTTTTTAAAATGGCGGCCACTTTTTTCATTTTTAAAAACTGATTCATGTTTGGAGACCACTCGGATCCTCAGATATCGAATTTGAAAACAATCGGTTCAATAAGTAAAGAATTCAAAATGGCGGTCAGTTTTTTTATTTTCGATAGCAGATTTGTGTTTGACGACCACTCGGACCCTCAGATATCGATTTTGAAAATAATCGTTTCAAAACTTAAAGAATTCAAAATGGCGGCCATCTTTTTCATTTTTGATAACGGATTTATGTTTGGGGACCTCTCGGACCCTCAGATATCGGTTTTGAAAATAATCATTGGAAAAACTACACCTTTTTCTGTACCTTTCCCGCACACGTTCAAGTTTTACTTTATTCTGCAATAATAATTTACGTTGCGACTCCAGACAGACTCTGGACACCTTTGACGTCACGTTCATCACTATCCCGCGGAAACTGCAATTTTCTGTGATAAATAAAATTGGTTGCCTGTAAAGTCGGTATACGGGCGAAAGTTTTACGTGACAACGACTTTGAGTGGTAAAATAATTTTAATGTGAATATTCATTCGTATAGTAGGAAGAAGGACGTGTAAACTTGTATGCAGGCGCCTAAGCGAAATAGAAGCGCAAGACATGAACCGGTGTGTATGCCTATCTCTCTCACTCTCTCTCTCTCGCTCTGTCTCTCTCGCTCTTAGGCGGGCTAACTGTGCTCGAGTGGAAGGGACGCGTGCCTTTCACTTTTTATGTCTGTCTCTCTCGCTCTTAGGCGGGCTAACCATGCCCGCGTGCCTCTCACTCGCTCTCATCGTGAGCGCATAACGTGAGCGGAGCGTAACGCAGTTTCTTGAAGTGTCACCCGGCAAACCAATTTATAAGACGTTGTCACGTCAAAAGTAGCCTGTTTTAATCTAGGGTACCAACTGTCTTCGTTCCAAATTTCATGCAGAGGTATTTCATCTAAGTCCTCTAGGTTGGCATGGCAACGCATCTGCAATCCCTCCGGGGTTGCGGGTGTCTATGGGCAGTGGTGATCGCTTACCATCAGGTGACCCACTTGCTCGTTTACCTTCCTATTCACATAAAAAAAAGAAGAAACAAACATTACACACTCACTCACATCGTCACAAACTTTCTCATGTATAATATCACATACATACATACATAAATAACGTCTCTATTCCTTGCGGAGCAGACAGAGCCCAAGGTAACAAGACTTTAAGGCCACGTTACGAATGCCGAAATGTTTCAATTTTTATTATTTTTGCGAAATCTGATTTGAACATTATGCTGTGTCTGTGTAAGGCAATCGGAAAACTGAAACAAGCGCCATCTACTAACATCACAGTGCAATATTTCAATCCATCAGCCCGCGCCCATTCGCATCGAGTTCACGCGTCGATTATTTAACAGATGTCGCATTGATCGGACTGCTTGCCACGTCACAAACGGGCAAGGTCATTTGCCTATCCCTTCGCCTATATACGTTTGCTAGTGTCACGGCAAGGAGATGAAGATGACAGGGTAATCTTGATGTTTTCTTAAATGTGACCAGAGGTTATTGCAGATGTAAGGAAAATGTCAGCATAAAGAAGAGGCTTTTGGTTAATAGACTGACAATATTAAACAGAAAATGCTGGTAGTCAGCTAAAAGTGGTCCGGCATTTTGATCTAACATATTCTAAGTTATTTAAAAGTTCGTCTTGTCTTTTGCACTAGTGGAAAAGTATATCAATTAATATTTTATCGTACACGATCTTCTGTTACAGATCAATTCTTAAGAAACAGTATTTAAACCACTGAAAAATACTTTGATAATTCTTTCTATTCTATTCTATTCTATTCTATCAGCGGCGGCTGTAATTCAAATCATATTCAACACAATTTTTGGCACTTTCGAGTGGTATTTTCCCATAAGTGATTTCACACCCCTCATTGTCCCCATTGCCTCACAGCGGCGACCGCAACTCTCAGGCACGAGGTATGACTGTGGCGTCACTATAAAATGTACAGATTGCTAATGTATCAAACTCTAGTGTTGACAAGGGTTGACATTCGATTGTGCGTCCCTCGGTCCGAATGTGCCCGGGCAGCAAATTAAATTGAAACCGTCGATAGATATGACTGACCACGGTAATAAAGGAATAATAAGGTAAAGACCTTTTCTGAGGAAATCAGTGATATAATAGTACCTCTTATTTCTTTCTTAGATCTGAATAAAATATGTAGATTCGTTTTCGTCTGGTATTTGTGTCCGAAGAGCGGTATAATAATATATTTCTTGAAAATAATTTTATGTTTTATCAAGTACTTTTACTTAGTCAGCTCTATGATGAGGAAATTATTATTATTAGTCGTGTGACCTGATGTTTGGTAAGCATATTTTATTATAATTATTTTCTTGCAATTAACGATCGCTGCGTGATTGTAAAATTAAAAAAAAACCTTACGTGTACAAAATGTTTATATTTTATGTTTGATTACAATTACGTTTATTCACTTGTTATTCACCCTTGATTTATAGCTTTGAAGACTGTCAGATATGTAACCCACGCCATGATAATGTAGTCAAATGGTTTATAAAAAGAAAGTACCTCTTAATACCTGAGAACCGACTTACAAACTGGTACAAATTCGACCAACACGGAACTCCTTAATATCAATATTTAATTTAATTTTATCCAACATCAACGCTATCAAACAACAACTATGTATAATTTGTAAACCACGTTACTTAAAACTACGCTACTTTCACCGAACGTTACAAAAAATTCTAAAAATTCGAATGTCGAATGAGCCAGCAAATTTATTTCTTTTTTCAAAAATGTACTGAAATTTCCGCGCGCGTATTTCAGTTACAGCAGGCGGATACGATACCGTCGCCGCCGAAGTTTTAGCGGGAACTGACGCGCAGCGCGGGACGAAGGCTGTTCGGTATACGGCCATCTGCCTCGGAGATGGATTAGCCGAAAACACTTATTTCCGCCCAAATGTATTATTTTAATACGCGGAAAAACACGCGGAAGGTATCTGTTATTGGAAGGGAGACATTTATTGCTGCGGTGACGAGGACGCGAGGCTTTGCTTTGGTTTAATATTTGTTTTGGGACTTTGCGTAATGGATTTTACGTTCTTATTTGTTTATTAAACAACTTAAGGCGCAAATACACATTCAAATTTAAGTGAGTTTCAGATTGATGAACATTAGATCGTTCTTTGATTTGTTGAGTGGTCGAACACGTGTTGCGACTTCGATCGCACGTGAAAACAATAATGTCAAACTAATTGCCGACTTAGAGGAGCTTAGCCTGAAAGTCTCTGGGGTAAACTCGTCCGAGATTAGGGTTATCAGACATCAGGGTTTTCGGACATTTGTCGTAAATACGGACCCAGGTCCCGCATATGAAAATGACCAGAATTTTTAATGACTTTTTTCTAATGTATCTTTTTAATTTCCATTTGTGTAAATCACAAATGCTGCATTCCATGCTGGTCTGGGAGCAAAAAAAACGGGAGCGGATCAGAATATATAAAGTTTAAAATGCATACTGGGTTAAAATGCATAATAGTTCAAAATATATAATGCCATTTTCTGTGAAACTATTAGGTATATGATTTTTTTTATAGCGAGTTCTATGGATTGGTTTAGGTTAGGTTTAGTTTATAGCAATTCTGTTAATTTGCAATTTTCTGAGTAAATCGCATTATATATTTTGAACCATTGTGTATTTTAACCCGTTATACATTTTAAGCTTTATGGATTTTAATACGTACCAAAAAAAAACATAGAATGTACCAGCTGCTCCTCTTCCCGCGCAGATGGTAAAAGTCCATCGAGGGAATCGGCAAAAATCTTAGGAATCATTTCATCACTATTTTGATTCCCCTTTCCACCTATACCACCGTAATTATGCTAAACGTGGCCAACTTAGGTCCTGTCTACCCCGTAAGGGATAAAGACGTGAGTTATGTATATATGTAAAACAAAGAAATTATCACAAATTTGTAAATTTCTAAACAATATCGCGTAGCTTCCCGTCCCCTTTCTGTCCCCCAGTTCCGAGCGTCAGGAATTTCATTCGCAAGTCAGGAATTTTGACAGGTATTTCAAAATTTGTATCTGGCAACCCTACCAGGGATTAACGAGTGTGGCCGGTTTCGGGAATCGGGACCACAGCCAAGGGGCGGCTTTATAATCGCTGCCTTCGCCAAAAACGTGGCCCTCCAAAACCGTAGAATCCCATTCACTAAATATTACTTGTGACATGGTAGCCTAGTGGTTTGTCATGTCGCCTCTCAAAGAGGTCGGTTCAAATTTTGGGCTTGCACCTCTGAATTTTCGGAATTTATGTGCGAAATTAATTTAGCGGAGAATTAATTTAATTGTATTTTAATTGAATTATATTAATTTAATTTAATAGCGGAGAATTAATTTAACTGTACCAATTGTTATATTATTATTGTTTTTGATTTTGACATTTTTGATTCAATTGATTTGTATTATTTTATTTTATTTACTCTTTACGATTTCAATCAACATCCTCCTAACTTGACAATGTACAATTTATGATGTAATTTTTATTGAATGAATAAATAATCTAATTTACATTTGAAATACCATGAGCTTTTTGGTGAAGGAAAACATCGTGAGAAAGCTGAACACATCTGCGAAACAATTCAATGGTGTGTGGTTCTGTTCCTAATCCGCCCAAGCCCTCTCGTTTTAAGAGGAGGCCTGTGCTCAGCAGTCATACGTATATAGGCTGGAGATGATGATAAAATATTAGTTGGACTTGTACACTGTTTCTTAATTGTAGGTAAACTAAAGCTGACGATCATAAGGTAACCAAAACTTACTACTCCGACTACTACTACTGGCACTACTTTTACTTATTTCTTTTTTCTTGCTTATTTTTACTTTTAGTTTTACTTATTTCTTTTTTCTTTATTTCTTTTACTTATTTCTTTTTTCTTGCTTATTTCTCTGTCTTATTGGTTGTCTGGTAGAGATCGCTATTAAGCGATAACACCTCTTATTGTATACTTTGTTCATTGTTTCTGTATCGTTTTATACTGATTTGTGATGTTGAATAAAGGGTATTTGTATTGTATTGTATTGTATTGTATTGTAACACTTTCGTTCGGAGACATTACAATCAGGTGTCTGCCATGTTTGGCCGTCTCTCGTGCAAGACATCTCATTCCGTGTAATGCCTATGCGTGAATGGATCAAGTTATATTCGTCGCTCGAGCGCAGCGATCTCTTCTTGGAGATTCGGTAGAGGATCACACTAAGATGGCACCATTAGGAAAGCTGCACTGAGCAAAGCTAGAATCAACGCTCAGCTAACTCGAACAGCCGGTTCGATTTTTGAAAACACTGAAAACACCATTCGAAAGTAGTAAAAATGTAACTTGTCGATATTTACATTCGAGCAGTTTTACAGCAATACGCAGATTGTCGCCACTTGCGATTGATTATCACAAATGTGGTTTCTAAAATCGCCTCCCCTGTTTACAAGTACTTAGACTACCACATAAGTGCATCAGCACCCATTGCAGTGTTGCCGTTAGCGTACATTTTACACATTTGACGTACCTTTTTAGCCTCCAATGTGTTATGTGTAATGGGGTCCAGTTTACGTACCTTTTGTTCTCATCCAAAACTATATGTAACATTTTATAAACCGCAAGCAAACAGTTGTGGCAAAACTGAGAGCGTTAGAAGCTGTGTTAAGAGTTGAGTAAAAAAAATGCTTATGTACCTTTTTATCCCAAAATGTACCTTTTCAGCGCTGTCTATGTACCTTTTGGGAACTCAGTTGTGGCAACACTGACCCATTGAAAAGCGCGAATTAGAAAACAATTGAAACGATGCGAAAACATGGAACGTTCGAGAAAAACAAAAGAGAAACAATCATTTTCTCTCACAGGCGGCTGCTTCAATACCTATGCGGTGCAATTTAAATGCAACGGTCGGATGGAGCTCACTGTCGGAGTTGATTGGAGCATAGAATGATAACAAAAGCTTCTTTAGACTTTTTTAAACTTCTCCAGTTTTCTTAGTTACCTATGTTATGTAAATAACTAGCTTATTCATAAACGCTCTACCTATAGGCTTGTACTAACTTAGCAATCGTTTGTCCTTATCTGTAACTTTGACATTTACCTTTCACAGATAAGGACAAACGATTGTTAGTTAGTAGAAGCCTAACGTATGTAGCGTATGTAACGTTAGCGTTTATGAATAAGGGGGTAGAAATGTGAAAACCTGAACACATCTGCGAAGCAATTCAATGGTGTGTGTGAAGTTCCCAATCCGCACTGGGCTCGCGTGGGCCCAAGCACTCTCGTTCTGAGAGGCATGTGCCCAGCAGTGAGACGTATATTGACGACCGAATGGCTTAGTGGTTAGAGAACCTGACTGTGAAGCTTGAGGTCCCGGGTTCGATCCCCGGTCGGGGCAAATATTTTGTATGAAAATGCGAATGTTTGTTCTCGAGTCTTGGATGTTTAATATGTATTTAAGTACGTATTTATCTATATAAGTATGTTTATCCGTTGTCTAGTGCCCATATTACAAGCTTTGCTTAGTTTGGGGCTAGGTCAATTGGTGTCAATTGTCCCAAGATATTTATTTATTTATTTTATTTATTATATAGGCTGAAGATGATGACGCTGAATAACTAGAATATCCTAAATATTTTCTTCGAGATAACATTTGGGAATAGACAAGATTTGTTTCTTAGCTATTGGTGGTGCACATGGGCAACGGTGGTTGATTGCCATTGCCATACCCCCATCCTCGTTATCACCAATCTCAATGTATAAAAAAATAAAAGTCCTGACTAAGTGCTTCACCGACACTCAATCTAGAGTAGCATAGAAAAGTAAAATTTTGCATATAAGTTGCCTAAAGTAAGGAATACGGAAGGGTTGAGTGTCCACGGGACAATATCAAGTGCTTAATCGGAATAATAAGAACAGCTTTCAATAATAATTACATCGTATTAACCAGCTTCTTCAGACCAAATGAAAGTCAAGACGGAGTTCTAGGTACGAACAGTAAAATGCGACTGATGAAGTGACAAAGCCTTGCTGTGTGGGCGTGTGCGTATTTCTACAGAACTTGTCTAATTTAGTTACATGAGTGCGTACTGTAAACCGGCCTCGCTTTGCCATTCATAGAAATCCATCTAGACTTTTTATTTGGTTTGAGCAAGCTCCCAATAAAAGTAAACGGCCAATCATATTACAGTAATATCATAATACCTTAAACCCGGAGTTAACTCTGCAATTTTTCCGCCTCGCTTTTCCCCCCAATGAATCATCGTTACAGAATAAAAGATAGCAATCCCAACTCGCAGATAATTCGCTTCGAGGATTCGGTACACAACAATAAAGGGCCGGAGATAAAACGCCGTGGAAAAAACAAACAAGATCTATAAAAAGACGCCGTAAATAAGAAATCGGAGGAGTGCCGTAAGAAATTTGTAAATTACGTCCTCTTGGTTGGTATACTTCGACCGTAACCTCGTCTAAATAATCAGACGCAAATCTTTCTACAGTACGTGAGCTCTTAGAAAGACACTCGGGTTTCTTGTACAGACCTACCGTCATCGGCCGATTCAAGTACGAATATCAAACCCATAAGACTGAGTGAGACAGCTAGACAAAAAAATCTAAACGACATTGAAAATTAGAACACATAATCAGAAAAGTAAAGCTATGGCCGGGAATCGAACCCGGATCCTCGTCATTCCGTACACGAATGCCAGCCATTTCCTCAACTCATCAAGTGATGGTTTGCTATACAAAATACAGTGATTTTTAATAACACACGTGAGGTTTTACATATTATGTGTAAAACAGAGATGTACTGCCAATTATGATATTGAATTATCTGTGGAATAACTTCTTTAAACAGTTTGCTAAGTTTTTTACATGAATCGAAAACTTTCTGAGGTTATTTAGTGACGCTGTAACGTGTCAAGCCAAAGTTCAAGCTAACAGAACTGGCGAGCAGCACCGTGTGTAATATTACAGTAACCTTTTGGAGCCACTTTTGACCCCCTCATAACTCAAAAACTATTTCATCATAAATACTTCAACCTCACCTCTTTATTTAGTGAACTAGATAAAGAATTTTTGCGGGTGGTAGGGCCTTGTGCAAGGTCCGTCCGGATCGCTACCACCATCTTACTCGCTAATCCTGCCGCTAAGCAGCAGTGCTTGCACAGCTGTGTTCCGGTGTGGAGGGTAAGACAGCCGGGGAAATTACGAGCACAAGAGGCATTTCATCTTAGCCCTCTAGGTTGGCAACGCGTCTGCGATCTCTCCGGGGTTGTGGGTGTCTATGGGCAGTGGTGATCACTTACCATCAGGTGACCCACTTGCTCGTTTGCCTTCCTACTCATATAAAAAAAAGAAACTCGTAAACTATAACATACTAACTAACGTAAGTTTTAAGAAATAATTGTGGTTGTAAGGAATAAAAAAGCGTATCGTGTGAGTGAATGGGGACAGAAGAATGAAAATGAATGAATGGAGTGAAAGAATGAACGGTTGGAAACGAGGTGACAGCCGACACGGAATGGGCGAAAGATTGTATAGGTAGAAAGAAAAAAAAAGTCACCACCTAAGGGTAAATAAAGGGTCATATAAGGTAAGATTTTTGGACTTTTCTTATTGACTGTGCGAGAAGAGGTACTTTAATAAAATGAAATGTTCTAAGTAAATAATGAACCAAGATTTTAAAACAGAATAAAACTAAAACTATGAGGTAAATATGTCGTCAAAATATTCCACCGCAGACATCAACCCCAAGACGCTGGCCGCATGGCCTCTCTGAACTGCTGTACCTAGCCTTTGAGAGAGGTAAGCGCCAGCCCCAGGGTCATCTGTGACCAGCACAAAACGTGTTGAAAAGTTCTAAGTGTCTAATTTATTACTTTAATTAATTCGACACCGTATTAAAACGTTGCTTAAAATACTGCTTAAATGCATTTTTAGGCCGACTAAAATTGACATGCTTGTTGCCTAGGTTATGAAGTTTCGTTTCGAACCATTACACTACACATAGGAGTTTTTTATAGGCACTCGAACTATACGTAGGTACATAGATGTAGAAAGTCATAGATTAGCTTAGATTAGCTGCATAGGAAAGAAAGGGGTAGCATGTACTTAAGTGGCCGCTGACGGGGTGGATGGATGGTCTTACTATTTCGGGCTACATTTCTTAATTGGATGGATTGCTTGCGGTGCGACATGGGATGATTGAAGGGAAGAAAATGCGCCTTGCACGTATCTTCTACGGTATCCAAAAATAACGGTGGTCTGGGGGCTACTCCGAAATTGGAAATCCGTATCATAGTGTCCCTTTCACTCTCATACTGATTTCTGTTAGTTTGAGCGGAAAGGCACGAAATTAACTAGGAATTACAAATTTTGGACTTTCGAACGTCAATTCGTAGCCCTGTCCCGTTCCGTTATATAGCGATGTTCGCTGACGTCATTCCGTACGGAAACCGTATGAAAATTCCGTATGTGTGTGGCCGGCCTAAGACGGGTTGTCTATCTCGCGCGCACTGTTGCTAGCCGTGCTGCAGTCTTTATTTGAATACCATAGACTTAAACAGAGGTGTCTCCCGTATTATGGCCACAAGAGCTAGAGATGCCTTTGGACTTAAAACTCCATTATTGCTTTCCGACGTCCCGGATATAATTGAAACTCGCGGCGCTACGCTGTTCACAGGACTCCTGATGAAAGTGGAACATTCCCGGGACATGCACAAAGCTCCCGTTTTAATAATTCTTTGCTGAAGAATTTTTGTAGTAAATACTTTGCATAATTTAAAAATATGGGGAAAGCATTGAAAATAGCCTGTTGTTTCGTAATTTTATGCTTTGATTGTTAAAATATGATGAAGGTTCGATGGTAAAGAGTATAAAACGAGTGAAATAGAAACTAACATAGATTTCGGGTTCAAAGTTCGATTAGATCGGCTCTGACGTAAATTTTTCTTTCGGTCGAAGTCGGTAATTAGAGTCTATGATTATATCCCTTGAACGTTATATTGACCAAATATTATACCAATTTTTACTATATCAAGTGCAACAAACCCTTGAATTTTTAAATAATTCCTTGTTCAGTGGGAATTTTGGAAAATCCGTCTTTATAGCCTGTCTCCATAACAAAAGGGTATCTCGTTCAATTTCAGCTTTTTATATTAAATTCTTTGCACGGGCGTTGATGAATCAGTCAAATTATTAAATGCATGTTGATTTTCCTTCCTAACCTCAATAAGAATTCATTGAGTTCCAAGCATGATGAAAGAATTATCATATTTATTTAATAAGGCACAACTAGCATAGACCGTGTTTTAGCTGTAATGAAATAAAATTGCGATAACTGGGTGACGTAAAAGCATTCGACTTATTTGAAATGAAGATTATGACGAAGGAAATAAAATGACAAAATACAAAAAGTGATTCAATCATAATGCACGGACCGACCGTCTGTGTCTGTGTCTGGATTATAATTTCTGAATGTCACTGATCTACGAGTTCGTAGCTAGTGCTACGTCGTAGCGCTGTGTAGGCGTCTAAGAGGCGGCGCTGTAGTTTATAAGGTACGTGCATCTTTTTGAAAGTTTTTGCATCGCCAATAGTGTTTGTGGAGGTAGTACTTTATAAGGTAGTATATAATTTACATTTTCGATTTTGGTTACATTTTATCTTTAGTAACACTCACGAGATTAAAAGAATCGATTTACTTAAGAATCTTACTTACGCCGTCGGGTAAAATTTACTAGGTATTTATTTCACAAGACAGCGTTAGAGTCACAAACTCAATCACAACTGACTAACTAAGTATTTTCTTTTCAATGTATCAATGTATGTATCACCCCATGGTCCCAACGGAAGACCAGCGCTGGCTGCAAGGCCAGCAAATGCTGAGTTGGGACCATTTTGTGACAATTTATATATTTATTTATTTGCAGTGTAATATGTTTATTTATTTGATGTGTTGTGATTGTCATAAATAAACTTTTTTCTTTCTTTCTCTCTTTCTAACAAACTTACATACACTGCGTACTTACACTGTAAAAGTTAAAATATGGCAACACACCATTTGCAATTAATCTTAACTGGCAATTATCTGCAGAATCAGTTTCATGGCAACACTATACGGAACCAGCCCGCGGCCCCCGACTAATGGCAGAGATACGCTGTGAACCCGAGATTAACATCAAATTGATAATCAACACGACTTAAACGCTAATCACATATTAAGCCAGGTAATATATTTTTACAAGATGGCGAAATAAGTCGGCTAACTTCCACTAACATGTTAGCTGGTGGTACCAGGTTAGCTGGAAGAGATACCTTCTTATGGATAAGTTCGCCTTTGTACTATTTTCTGGTTACTTCTGTATTTTAAAAATTTTATGTGCAATAAAGAGTTTACATACACGTCATAAATCAAATAAAAAATGTGGCAACACTACATACAATAGACACTATCAATTAATTTCGTCTTCTGGTGGTGCCATTCTTCTATCAAAGATGGGCGATCATTACGGCGACTTCAACCTTCGACGCAACATTCTTCTCCTTCCTGGCTTGGTCTGCTTTGGAATTAATTTGTATGGCAATGTATGCATCTAATTTCTGCCACAACATCAGATCAGCAGGCTTATTGTCTAACTCGCTCGCAATCGCCATCGCGTTCATTTTGACAGTTCTTGTGTGACAGCTAGCTGATTCCGATGTCAATTGTCAGCCCATACATGAACTGTCAAAATGAACACGATGGCGATTGGGAGCGAGTTAGACAATAAGTCTACTGTATAGGTGCTGAGTTAATTCGCGACTACGCGTTTTTATCAAATGTTATCACTTTGAACATGATAAGCTCGGACGGTCGGACGTAATGAAATTAGACATATGTACTATATTTTAAGTTCATATAACAAGTATAACAGCCGCTTTAACAAACGCCAAATTAATCTCGCACTATATTTGCGCCAGAGAAGTGGCTACTCAGCTCCGCGATGTAGATCCGCATGGCAATCAAATTATTTAACAAATTACCAGAATCTGTGCAATCGTTGACAAATCGAATTTTTTACAAGAAAATTAGGCAAAGTTGAAAGAAAAATGCTATTATGACACACTAGAATTTTTAAATTACTCAGAAATGTAATAATACAAGTGACGCAACAATAAGAAGCTTAATCCATTGTTTAGATTTTGACATAACTTAAGTTAACCTAACCTGATTTGATTACATGTGAATTAATTTTTATTTGATTTGATTAATTTATTTGTGTTAATTGTAATATAATTTTATTTGTCAAGCTGATTATATTTTTAAAACTGTATTTGATTTGACCTTAATTGACTATATTTTATTCTATTTGATTTGATCATTTGTATTAATTTTAATTTAATTTATTTTGCCAAGCTTATTATAAATATTTTTTTAGAACTAATTGTGCATGCGTAGTTCTGCTGTGGTTGTCGTTTGGTGCATCCCACCTAAATATTTGTACGCCTAAAATGGCAAAAAGTGGAGAAATTCATTTTATTATGTCACCTATAGGTACTTGTATCACCTACTTTTATCAAATAAATGATTGATTGATTGATTGATTCATAGTTTTCTATTTTTAGAAGACGCTACGGAACTAGACGGTTTAATAATAGCAAAAAAAACTTCGTCTTATCAATCGTTAATTAAAAGCACTTGCTGATATAATATTAGTTGCAGTTTACAACATCCAAACAAACTGACACATACCTATCTAGTTTATTATTGATTTAATTCTCACTCGAAATAACACTTATTTCTCCAACAAATATCGGCTCTAAAGTTTAGGTCTAAGGTTTACCAACTCAGAACTCTATCTATTTCTGAGCACCTTTGAAATTCGACCTACAAAGTGATCCGCGATGTAGTTTAAACCTTGTTGCAACTTGTTTAGATGCAAACTACCTTGGAGGCAAAACGCAACGTTAAGCCTTCCTCATATGGTGGAGCATTAAAGTATTCCTTCGAAGGAAGGAACGCGGAATTTATAGAGAAGTGCTAAATTCACGAACTATAATCGAGAATGAAGGACAGATTCTAAACTATACAAGGTGTATCAGATACCCCCTAACAAAAATCCACTGGAGTATATAACCATAGCTATAGAAGCTAAAAAAATATTTTGAAAAAAATTGGAGTAATGTTTTTTTTATATTTTCTATAGGAATGGTAGTATTAACTATAATCATTCCTATAGAAAATATAAAAATTGGACTATTATGGATTATTGTTAAGGGGTGTCTGATACACCTTGTATGACACATACATACGTACATACCTTTTGCAGCTTGTCTTCTACAAGAATAGGTACAGACTACTTTCTTCCGTTTGCTATGATTCTTTCGCTGTCGTGTGTATGTGTGTCTGTTTGTGGCATCATAGCTCTCGAGCCAATGGACCGATTTCGATGCGGTTTTTTTAATTCGAAAGCCAGTTTCCTTGCAGTGTTTCTTAGTCATGTTTGGTGAAAATCGGTTTAGCAATTTGGAGAATATCAGCTCTTTTCCAAAGTGATGTAATATTTTTGACAAAAAATTGAATTATTTTTTTAATTTTCGGTTTGATTACTCGATTAGTGCGTGGGGGGGTTTTAAAATGTTTAATTTAATGTTATTAAATACTATCGCACAGTATCTGTACCTAGTTTAAGAAGAGCGGTTTATATATAAAACTAGTTGTTGCCAGCGACTTCGTCTGCAAATAATTCGTTTATCGCTATCCCTCGGGAACTACGCAATTTTCCAGGATAAAAAATAGCCTATGTGCTATTCCAGACTTTTCTCTATCTATGTGCCGAATTTCATCCAGATCCGTTGGGTCGTTCTGGCGTGATTGAGTAACAAACAAACATCCATCCATCCATCCATCCATCCATCCATCCATACTTTCGCATTTATAATATTAGTTAGATTAGTACGTTAAATATATGTTTTGAGATAACGAAAGGTTCTGTGATAGCTTGATAATGACGATCCGTGCATTTAAGAATAGCAAAACTAACTAAAGTCCACGTCCTACACTCGATACAGTCTTATTGATGTTGTACCAATTGCGAGACCCGTTCAAAATAACTTTACTTCCCTGCCTGTTCTGGGAGCAAAGGACAAACATAGAATGTACCAGTTGCTTCTTGTCCCGCGCAGATCGTGGGAATGGGCAAAATTCTTAGGAATCATTAGGGTGCGACCAAACCGCCGCGTATACGCAGTGACGTGTCGTATGCGTCACACTTTCTCACCGTTTCCTCATACATTTTGTTGCGATTCCGTACCGTCACCGTTTTTTAAGCGGCGGTGTGGTCGCACCCTTATCTTATCTTATCTTACTAACTAGGGGCCCTTACGGATACACTTCGACCCATTTGTGGATATTTTGTGTAAAAGCTTAGGTCGCACCCTTACTTATAGGCGATATAGCTAGCAATAATCCGTCACTATTTTGATTCCCCTTTTCGATCTATACGCCTACAATCATGCTAAACATGTGCCTTAGGTCTTTTAACTTAGGCTCTGTCTATCCCGTAAGTGATATATATACTTGATTGTGCATGTGTAAGTGTGTGTTGAAGATATTATTACGTCTGAACAACCAAGAAATCGTAGGTTGTCGTGGAAAAATTCATCTTTAGAAGTGTCCCCGAGCCTTAGGAAACGCGTGCTAAGTGATTAAAAAAATGGAAATCTGTTTTGTGGACTTCGTAATTATGCAAATGGATGAGACAAAGGACATGAAACAAAACTCCTAACGATATTGCATTCGCTCCGTATTTCTATCCAATGTTCTATATGTATACATAAATATATATATTATGCCTCCTTTTGTAATCTGTAATGCATGTTACCCAGTGTCAAACGAAAAAAAAATTGACTGTATTCGCGATATCATGAAATCCATTTTCACCTATTTTGAATATACCTAATTTAAAGGAAGGAAATTAATAACTTCAAATACAACCCTTGCTTGTATTAAACATGCCTTTTTTTATAGATTAACGCGATATTTACTGCTTGGGGCAGTCTATACCAGGTAGATCGCAGCTGTCTCTATATGCTCAAAAACATGTGAACATGACCATGCGTGTTCGAATATTTTTGAGCGTCTAGCTAGACGGCCGAGGTCCGATGTGTCTGATGGGATGGCAACTGGACGAGAACGGGCCGACCATGAGAAATTTTTCATCAAAATTAATAGTGTCGGTGTAGCTGGCCAGCAATGATGCTTTCAGCAGGTGATATAATTTCACTTGTTTGGAATAGAGGCTCTGAGCGTGACAGTGGACTTGGGAACTGTGTCTGGACCCATTTATTGTCATGTTTCTAGTGGAGCGAGCGAACTCTTTGTGCCTTTTGAATTGTCCAGTCAATTATATGATCGATCATTAATTTGTTGGATTTGTGCCCCGAATAGCAGGAAAGACTAATGAAAAATATAATATATATATAAATTGCCTTTAAAAATATATATTTCGTATGCAACGTCTTATTCCTCCGAGTTTGTCTCCAATAACCCCTATGTGCACTGAGAAAATTTTACAGAAAACTGTAGACCCATTTTTGAGATCTCAAAACTTGTAAATATTGCTTATTTCATAGCGTAAGATTTTTATGCGAATGTAATTATAATGTACCTATGTATGTAAACACTTTATTGCACACAAAAATTTAAAAATACAGAAATACACAGAAAAAAGTACAAAGTAATAGTATAATTATCTAATTATGAATAAATAATACCATCACCCTCGAATAGATCTAATCACCTAATTAGAAAATTCTACCATCAGATCAAACACCTCAAATAGCTTACGTCTGTATGTTATAAAACTAGGCTATTTTTTAAGGAACCCTTCCGCCATAACACCTCCATTCACTTCCTCCATATAACCGTGAACTAACATTACAACACATATAAAAGCCTAAAAAAACCCGATTTTCCTCCCCCTGAGGCATGTCCCTCCAATTTATAATCCGGATCCTTATTGATCGTCTTACCACAGGCGAGAGGGCAATAACAGCTGCACTACACTTTCCCTTGTAACGGAAAGAGATGGTAGTATGTTTGTGAGCTGGACTTTAGGTGTTCCTCGTCGGCGTTACGAGAGTTTTGATCTTCGTTCGTATGGAGACTGTGACGTACATTGATTTGCTCTTGGAGGCTTTAAAGGCTTTAAGTCTTCCTATTTTAAACCTCTCTTAATGAATTGGGGTGATGGAAGTAAATATTTCTGTGAATGTTGAGAGCCAGAAGGACGAATGACAGATCGATTTAAGCGCTAAAGTCCTGAGATATTCGTGCACGGAATTCGTCATGAGGTGTCATGAGCCTCTAGTAAGGTTTTGGCATAAAATATCTCGCGGCATTTGGGTAAACGTCTCATATAGTATTATGGAAATAATGTATTTTGGCATGTTTCTCACAAAATAATGTAGCTGCCGGGTATCCACAAGCACCGGGCGTGCTGAACTAGCTATCGCCGATAAAATTTCAAAAGCATAATACGTATTATGCATTATTTCGATGCTAAGTTTAATTAACACTTAACTACGTTAGTTTGTTGCCCTCTCGTTCTGAGAATAAGCCTGTGTCCAGCAGCGGGACGTATATATGATGATGATGATAATATTTGTATACGGTTCACATGGAATAATTTTTTACCAGAGTGACTGTGTCGCGATGGCATTTCTCATTCTTGAGATGTGAAAAATGATGAAAGAATCGCGATTGTCGAAAAACTGTAAGTACAGGTAGATCAGTGACGATGACGTATACAGGATGTATAAAACTATGATTGCAGTGGAGAATGCTTGAGTAATTAAAAATCCTGATCAAATCACAACCAAAAGATTCGGTTGATTGAGGCACTATGAAAGACTGGTTATATGGTAAGTGGAAGATATACTTCAAAAAGTAGAAATCTTCTATGTAGTGTTTAAATTGACTCTACCTTATTTTATGAATACGCTCTTATTGTACAAAGATTTAGTGTTGTACCTTAAAACTTGTAAATGATATAAATATGTGCTGCTCCCGGTAATCGTCGCGGGTTCTTGCTAAGAGCCGTTACTAAGCGCCCCAAATACCCCCACTTATCATTTTGGGGTACTATTACTGCATAATTTATCAACAAAACACATTATTTCACGTTCCAAGATATTCTGTAATGTTGTTTTTATAGGCAGAATAACGTATACAATCTCCTTTCAGCCAGTTTTATTAAACATTTTCGTTGCTATTACTTGTACATACTGGCCGCTTTTGCTAAAACCTTTGTAAAGAGAAGCCATAAACTTATAAAAAGTAAAGTTTTTTTTAATTACAACTGAAATGATCCTGCAAAATGCAAAATAAGCACCTACCGCTTGTGACCTGAAGAGTAGCGGCGAAGAGACATAAAAGCGACAGCGACAGGCATCCCAGCGAGTTGCGCCAATGTGCCGCGGCCATACTGTGTCCTAAAACAACAAAATTTTGGTTAAATCCAATTTCTTTAACAACTAGCTGTTGCCAGCGACTTCGTCTGCAAAGAATTCGTTTATCGCTATCCCGCGGGAAGTACGCAATTTTCCGGGATAAAATGTAGCCTATGTGCTATTCCAGACTTTTCTCTATCTATGTGCCGAATTTCATCCAGATCTGTTGGACCGTTCTGGCGTGATTGAGTAACAAACAAACATCCATCCATCCATACTTTCGCATTTATAATATTAGTTAGATAATAATAAGCATACTTAAATCAGAGCCTCCTAGTGAAAATTTCAGGAAAGTTGTTGTTGTTAAGAATTTCAGAGTCAACGCCATCTATCGGGTGGCGCGGGAACTTCTGGCTTCATTCACTAGGTAAAACTTGAGCAGCGCTAATATTACAGTTTGGATTGAGCTACAGTGGTGGGTACCTAGATGGCGCTAGTTTACGAAATAAAAGGGGAGCAGTGGGAGCATCGGATTATCTTTTAAAAAAGCTCTCGTACCTATATTATGGATTACTTTGCTCTGATTTATACTTACCATATCGTCAGCATGTGTGTTTGCTACGCGGCCGTCCGCTGCTCAACGCAGATTACCTGAAACAAGTGAAACTAATATAATTAACTGAAAACTAGTCAGTCGCTTTTATAACCCTCTGCTGAAGGGCGCTTACTTACAAGCTATGGGAAGAAGGCTCGGAGTTTATTGATGGGTCGTGAAAAGTCTTCCGTTCAGGCGAGAGGGGGGACGCAAAAACAAAAGGGGAACGAACCTCTCGCTCTTGCGATTCGTATATCAAATGTTTCTTATCAGTGGTTATTGAGTTTTCACTGGAATCAATGATTTTTAATGAACTTCCGGTATTTTATACAGTTCAAAGGCGCGGAAGTACAGCCAAGTTTCAAATTTCAATTTATCAACTTCTTGCTATTCATTTTGATGACGATAAAAAGTCTTTGACTCTACACATAAAATTGTATATCGTATTCTCTATTAAAGTCGAATCGATTACAAATGTGAACTCACATAAACATACTTGGATACAGTTGGGGAGGTATATTGTGCCAGATAATTATTATTTGTTTGAAAATATAGGTACTTACTCGTACATCCACTATATGCTACGCTATATAACTTTTATGCACATTTATTTCAGTTTTTTAAAGCAACTATTTGACGGTTAATCGATTAACGTTAAAAAAATTAAACTACGTACCTACCAGAAGAGGAGGAAGAAACATAGAGGAAATAACTTCGTCTGCTTCCAAATTCGAAATCGAAGTTCGTATCATACCCTCGCAAAGTAACGCCTGATTCAGTAAATGATTCAATACCAACCCTCTCAATCTCCTATTACCTACTATTTAATTGTTGATGGAAGTAGGTATATTCTGCCAATGTTTGTGACACTTATACGGATATTAATAAAAAATAAACGTTTCAAATTGAAATAAATACTCTCTCTATACTCTGGTTTCTGTTGTCCTGACAATCGTTTGAAGGTTAACAGGAAGAGATTCGTTCGCCTGTGTAGGTACTCTGTTTATGTCATTACCTGTAAAATTAATGTGTTTTATGTACAATAAAGAGTTATAAATACATTCATACATAAATATTTGCCTGTGCGCCAGAGTTTCTGCCAGAATTTTGATGGCCAATTAAACCTACCTGGCCAATTAAACCTATTCTTGCAGCAAAATATTTCCGATTCCTATATTAAAAAGTGCCGCTCATACTTTAAAGTAGATATTCGAAGAGCGTTACCCAAGTTCACTTTTTAAAGTGGCAAATAAACTCAGCGGCTCGACTTCATTTGTTTTTGATTCCCTAATATCTTTGGAAGTGGTATAATTCGCGTGAATTAGGTTCGCTGGCGGGGGGGGAGTCGGGCAAAGCAATCAAATTCGCACTAATCTCATTCGGCGCCGGTCGAAAGTTAACGTGGATTTTATAAGGAGGGGTGAGGATATTTCATTAAAAACCGTACAGCGCGTAGATAGGCTGCGAAAAATGATTTTGCGTCTGGGCCCGTGGGAATGCAATTTTTGACGTAACAGGCGGTATGGTTCAAAAAGATGCTATTGTGAATTTTAGATAGTGTTTTACTGTGTGTGTTTTTAGAATTTCCTGTCTATCTGTCCGTCTGTAGGTATCTTTACGGTTACATTGGTAACTAACTCAACAATTTTTCATGGTGATTGCTTAAGGAGATAGAGGTTATCCTGGAGCAACATATTACGCAAACTTCGTTTTATCAAAATGGAAAAGCTGATAGAAAATATTATTTTGCCATAAGAAGTATACAAATTCAAGTACGTTCGCCCAAATAAGTGGTCTACCACTTTTCATCCGTATTCCTATCAAATGAAAATGTCGCTAAAGTCGAACTTTCAAGTTGACAGCCTGTCTTATCGACGTTATATAATGTGACGTGCAAAGGAATTTTAACCTTAGGGTGGTAGACCACATATTTGGCTGATGGTACCTATTAAATGATTTCAACATGAAACTACCGTGAGACTCAAACATTACACAAACGGATAACTCACATCACCGACACTGCAGGACACTGAACACTGGAGCATCACTCCACTTTTATATTTGAATTATCTGTTTGTAAAACTATGATTAAAAGATTTTCCTATGTTTATAGCCATTACAATTATGTAACGATCATTATCGCCGGCTTTCAAATGATTCGACTAACACCGGCGTTGACGATCTAGAAGAATATGGAGAAGAAGAATAGTAGTACGTATAGTAAATATGTTCTTCGAGCAATACTTCAATGCGGAAGAAATTGAGGCATGCCACAGATAGAGAGTTAAGACACTGAGAGTTAAGTAATTTTACTGACGGAAACTTAATTAATTGATCTTAAATCGAAATCCCGTGAGAAATCATAAAATGTATCGGCAACAGAGTATAAGGTCAGGCTTTATCTGAGTAGGTACCAATTTTCCTCTTTTTTGTCACCCTTGCTGCAGTGAAACAATAGAACATTTAGCCCTCTTTTCCCGCATCCCGCTGTCAAACGCCATATTCTGAAACAAACGACTATCACCATCGGAGCCAATCGATGGCGATCACATGGCAACACAATAAACGCGCGTAACAATGATTTATTTCGCGCAAACTTGTTTCAAAGAGCCACCGGAAGGCCTTTATAAAAAATTGAAGAGCGAAGACATCCCCGCGATAAGAGCTGAAATAAATTAGCATGAAAACGCGATAAATATTGGGGGAAAAAACCTGCGAAACTCGATCCCGCCCTCATATAAAATTAAAGCTCCGACACGGCCCAATAAATTGAAACAAGGCATAAAAGCTTATATAAACAAAATCGGCAAAAATTAGGGCGTTCAAATAGACATCGGCGTTTCGATATTTGGCTCGCTTTAGCTCTCCGGGACACGGGAACTACTGGCTCGTGAATGATTCACTGTCGCCGAAGGATTCCATGTTTCGTATTTTTTAACGAAAATTAAGGTGACTAACTTTACTAACGGACTAATAAGATTATACTTGAAATTATCGAAATAGTCTAGTCTAATATAATCGAATAATATAACGTACAGCAATTTGCAGAATTGAGGAATATCACCAAGTATTTTCTGCCGTAGAACGAGTGCCACAATAATTATACTTAAAATAAATAAGTTTTTTAAACTAACTGTAGCCCATAGTTACAGTTCTTTTAAAAAAACTTTGCCATGTCCATCAAATAGGTGCAACCAAAAGAGTTATCTAGTCAGATACAGTCGTTCTCCGGTTTTGCAATTCATTTTTATTCAACTTCAAACTTGACTGTACTGGTAGGTACTGTCGCTTGCGTACTAAATTTCAAATCACTTCGACCACTATAAGTGATTTGACTTGTAAGGTTTGACTCAAAAAAATTACAAACAAACAGAACAAGTTACTTATATGAAAGCTTTTCAAACACGCATACGCAAAAACACAAAACCCATATAATATCCGAAACACTGACCTGCTGTGACGAACCATTTTACCAAAGACGTTATTAATATAATTCAACTTCACCCTAAAACACGTTCATGCGTAAAAAGATTGTCACATTAATTCCTACACAAGCTTTTTCAACCGTAAAAGGACGCAGCCGTACTTATGTCCTTCACAAAGGTGCACGGACGTAATTAAAAATCTCGAGATGTAATTCGCAGCTGTACAATACGGACTAATTTACTCATTATACACAGACCGAGATGCTCATTGTCCTGGAAATTAAGTCATCCGGAACCCCAGCTTAAGGAGTCCCTATTATATTTTCATTAGTCTTTCTCGGCTCGGATGTTGAGCAATTGATTCGAAGCGGTTGACGGGACGAAATAAAATCAAATATGCCTCCAAATTCGTACTTTGAGACGACAGCTAGCGGACTTACTGAAGTGGGTAAAAATGTGCGTCTAGCGGTCGTTGTGTTTATTATTGTACCTATGTGTTATAGACGTTTACTTTATCGTCATATTTTATAGTCATCTAAAAGTACATTCAGCTAAAATAGCTTTTTTTAATATATCTAATTCCTTTTGTGCAAAGCGTCAGTAAGTTGGAGCGATATCGGGAGAATAATCGAAAATGTGGAAAATCGTTTATTATCTTCACTGGACTGGCTCTCTTTATAATTGGCCTATGTCCAGAAACGGAACGTCCCTTTATCCGCTGGATTATTACCATTAATCTTCCATCTGCAACACAAGCTACGCACACGCTATTCCACCGCTAAAAACTCCCAACCACATAAACCGATACATTTACTCATCAGCGAAAGATTGCAACCCTCGCGCTTCCTTATCGGACAAGCGACTTAATTGAATAGCAGTGCCTCACCCGTCAAGGAAGTGGAAGACGCGACCTCCCGAATTGGGTCACCTAACGAGCCGAGACTCGCCTCATCGAGTTTAGGTTACATCGTGACCCCTCGCGATTCAAGGACATAGTTCTGATAGGATCTGCGGATTTGCGGGAAGCTGCGTTATTGCCGGGATATATTGTGGAAATGTGAATACGAATGTTCCCTTCTTTTTTGGACTTTGACCCCGATAAAAGGATCAGGTCGCAGGGAAAAAATATGAAGGCGTGGAACGGCTATGATTGTTATCTTTTTTGGTTCCGGTGAACCAATTTACTCAGGAAATAACTTGAATTAGGTTAGTTTTGGAATAATTACTGTCTAAAATACGGTTTTTAAATTTTAATCATGATGCAATCAAAGCATGTTTGCTGCCGAACAGTCTGCAGATAGTTTAACATAAGTACCTACCTAACAGAACAGATTAAAATTTAAACAAAACATTTTGATGGACCGTCTTTTTTTGTCACTCGTTGCTATGGTTTGGTTACGTTCTTCTCAGTCACTCTTTAAGCAGTAAGTGTATGTATAGGTTTAAAATTTTCCAAACATGCATTATTACAATAGTTGTAAGCCGCTTCTATAAGTGGTCAATTGAGCACGTTAGTGTACAACATTTCTTCTAACAAACTATACTACTTCTGTCCTCTCGCTGATGGGCAAGAACAACAACAACACATAGATGATCCAACCACTTACGAATCTGGCAGGTTGTAACCCTTACCAAAATAAGCTGGCTTTGTAATATAATGTATGTAGTAATTTAAGTTACCAAGAAAATTCTATTAAAATATCATTAGATTTTTAATTTATACCTATTTTCATGCATTTGGCTAAGAGATAGCACGTGATAGTCGCAACTAAATTATCCCAGTTTGCCCCAGGAACCTTTTTTGCACAAAAAAAGTAACAAGTTTGAAAAAGGATCTGTTTCGGTAAAAATTCCATCCAGGTAGCCTATTACGTAACTCGCTCGCGATCACCATCGTTTTCATTTTGACATTTCATGTATGGGCTGACAATTGACATCGGAATCAGCTAACTGTCACATTCATACAAGAACTGTCAAAATGAACACGATGGCGACTGCAAGCGAGTTACGTAATGAGCCTGCAGTACTTACTTTGCAGCCATATCGGTGTCATTGCTTTTTAATGTTTCATAAGAAATACTGTTTCAAACACCAACTCGAAAATGTCTTTGGCATGAGCTGAGCTAATACATGGACTTCTCGCTCTACAACTGAAAGTGTGATGTCGACTTTACACCTAATGTTTTCTTTTTTATTTTTTATCAGCAAGTACTTAATTATTTTTTTCCAGCCAGTGATTATTTTTTAACCAGCCAGTGATTAACTCTATGCGGCAGATGCAGGGTATTGTCTTTGAAATATTCAGCGAGGACCGATCCGCAGCGCGATATAATATTCATACCGTGGACCGACGCGACACCGCCGGTTCGTTCACTTGCCCAACCTTTCCGCTCTACCCTTACCATTTTTCCAACAAGCCAGGCGAATTCAAATTAGATGCGATATTTTTTATCGCCACAATTTGTGACTATTGTCATAGTGCTATGATTTGTAATACCAATTAAGTATCATCCAAGGAGACAGCTAGGACTTAGAACATTTAGGTGTACACGGTTTAAAGGTCAGTGTTTATAACGTTCCCGTCATGAAACGTAATCAAAATGGCTATCAAGCCAAAGGAAGACAGAACAGGGTAACTGCTCGATCCGTGTAACTTTATTCTTCTGAGAAACAGCCGCAATATAATTGAATAACTTTATTACTCGCCAGTATTATATGACAAAAATATACGCAGGAACGAGAGCAAAAGACATTTTCCGCTAACGGTCCCCCAAAACACGCAAAACAGTAGTTAAACCTTTTAATATAACAATACAAACAGAATCTTACCAGCTTCCCTAATAAAATGGCGCATGTGTGTGTACATTATACATTAGAAACACATGCCTTTAGCACGGCAAAATATGCCTGGGAAAGTTAAATGAACGGCCGGGGCGCGGCGTAAAAGGACGTAAATACGAAGTTCTCGTGTACCGGGTAATGGAAAACCCTCGCGGGGTACGAACCGGTGTTTAATTAAACGTTTCCGATAACACGAACTTTGGCTCAAAATGAGTTATGGAGTTATTTCGTACGGCGGCACGGTTGTTGCAAACCGGGTTGCACCGACGGACTGATGGTCTTAGCTATTTATAAATACTATAATAGTATGAGCTCAAAGTTTGAATTTGAATCTCAGAAATGCTTTAGGGATAGTCTAATTCAGCCACCCTCGGTGCAATAATGTACATACATAGTAAAAAATCTTTATGAAAAAATTAAAAATATAATACGAACGACTTTATTCGTGATACTGAAATAAATGGAAAAGGTCATAGCACTCTTCGACCTTTCAAATTATCAGTCAAAGGGATTCTTCGAGTTAATTTCCATGCGTGGAACACCGTTAAATTTATGCATGGAAGTCGCAAAGTCATAATATTACAAGCAATACCGACACTTCTGGAATAAATCCACAAAATATTTTATAACTGGCAATGAGGATGGTAGAACCGTATTTCATATCTTTGTCTCATTCTATTATAGGATGTCTCTATTTTGTATGGCAGTGCTCATTGGATGAGTATGTACTGCCAATTATCAACCTACTAATCCTTCTAATATTATAAATGCGAAAGTTTGAGACTATGTACGGATGTTTGTTATTCTTTCACGCCAGAACAGCTGAACAGATCTGAATGAATTTTAGAACATAGATAGATTATAGTCTGGAATAACACATAGGGTACTTTATATCCCGGAAGTTCCCGCGGGATAGCGATAAACGAATTCTTTGCAGACGAAGTCGCGGGCAGCCGCTAGTTATTAAAATAATAATTGATAAATAGATTTTTAATAATAGTCATAATGACTTGAAATTTGACTCAAACAAAGATAAATAGACGTACCATCTAGATATGTACTGGCTCGTTTTTTCATAAATTTAACTGTCTGAAATCACCCGGCTTAATACAGATTCGTGGCTACAGACGTAAATAAAAAGCAAACATTCTTGCGTAGCATTCACACGATGTTGCCACAACAGAATAAAGGTTTTCCTCGTCTGTAACTTAACGGCAGTTAATTAAATTTTCCTCTTAAGAAACTCATTCGCCCGTCTTCTGAGCAAACTCTTAGTTGGTGAAAAACCTGAACCAATAGAAAAAATCTAGCATGGAACTTGTTTAATTTCCTGTCACCGTCTTATTTGTAGTCTCAGCTCTTACTCAGTTGAAGTTGGCTTCGCATGATTTATTTGTCTACTAGCTGCCCGCGACTTCGCGACAAATTAAATATAACTTATGTTATTAAGGAATAGCATTTGGTAAAAGAATTTTTGTAATCAGTCAGTTTTGAGTTTATTTGTTACAAACATACATACAAAAATACAAATCTTTCCTCTTTATAACATTAGTAGGTATATGCATAAAACAGCCGTGGTAGCCTAGTGTTTTGACCTATGGCCTCTCAAGCAGAGGGTCGTGGGTTCGAATCCCGGGCTCGCACCTCTGAATTTATGTGCGATATCTCATTTGAAATTTACCATGAGCTTTACGGTGAAGGAAAACATCGTGAGGAAACCTGCACACAACTGCGATGCAAATTCAATGGTGTGTGTGAAGTTTCCAATCCGCACTGGGCCCGCGTGGGAACTATTTATAACCCAAGTCCTCTCGTTCTGAGAGGAGACCTGTACCCAGCAGTGGGACGTATATAGGCTGGAGAGAGAGATACATGCATAGACCTAAAATACGTATAGATTTAGAAGAAGGACTACGGATTAGTCCGAAACATGTCGAGCATTATATACTCGGCTTTTATACGTGAGCGTGAGTTATCCGTTTGTGTAATTATTATGATTGAGTCTCACTGTAGTTCCATGTTGAAAACGTATAGATTTAGTTAAAAAACCCTTGGGGCTAGTCTAAAATTCGAAATTCAAACTTCGTATCGTATCGTCCTTTTCACTCTCGTATTAATCTCGTGTGTAATTGTGTATTTGTTTCACGCGCGGCCGCGAGCTGGTAGCTTCCCAGCGTCTCGGCGGGCGCTGATAAATGGCTTCGGCTTTGCAGCGGCCGTCAGAATAACAGACACAGTGCACAGATTAGGGTGCGACCAAACCGCCGCGTATACGCAATGACGTGTCGTATGCGTCACGTTTTCTCACCGTTTCTTCATACATTTTGTGGCGATCCCGTAACGTCACCGTTTTTTAAAGCGGCGGTGTGGTCGCACCCTTACTGAACTGTCTTAGTAAGCTAACACGACGAAAGACCAGCGCAGGCTGCAGTGTGATGCCAGCATAATGCTGAGTTGGGACCGTTTCGTGACAATTTGAAATGATTTCTTTCTTTGTGTTCCTTCTTTTCAACTTAATATTATTGTTACGAAACTTTTTTTTCTTCTAATAACTTGTGAAGGAACATTAGCCTGAAACAACACTTTTTTATAACAGTTTATTTAGTGTAGTGTGTTTTGTATATTTCTTTGACAAAAGAGGTTTCCAAATCCGTATTTTTCGGTGGCTGTTAATATACCTAATTTAATCCTGTAAAAATATATAAATATGGGTAAATGGCTACATCTTTAAAGGTGTATTTGTTTTTTATTTAAGCTAAATACAAATAAGTTAATATACCTACGTACGCAGTGGGTAAAAACCCTGTACTGCTAGATCACTGTTCCAAGCATGTACTGCGGTGCGGACTGGGGACTGACGGAGCGCGGGAAAACTTTTTATCAAGTCATGATATATCGGTAGCCGACAACGCGCGATATATCAGGCTAGGGCTGACCGTAGGCAACCGCTTTAATACTGGCCAGTAACGGTTTTCAGAGTAAGTAAAAATGCTGGCCAACTTGAAAAAAAAAACAAACCTTCATAGAGAATTTCATGCAAAGACCTTTGTCAAATTCGATAAAAATAAGTAAAATTAATAGGAAACGAGGGCGACACATTTTTTGTAACAGACACGTTTTTTAGTTTAATAAAATGACACTAAAGCTTACTATCCCTGAATATTACCCCAGTAAGTGCAAGTTCTTGAGGGGAAACAGCTATCTAACTAATATTATAAATGCGAATGTATGGATGGATGTTTGTTTGTAACTCAATCACGCCAGAACGGCCCAACGAATCTGAATGAAATTCGGCACATAGATAGAGAAAAGTCTGGAATAGCACGTAGGCTACTTTTTTTTCTTTCCCGCGGGATAGCGATAAACGAATTCTTTGCAGACGAAGTCGCAGGCAACAGCTAGTAATTATACAGGTATTAAAAAAAACACATAGGGCAACCCTATTCCTCGGCTCCACTACTCGCGGCATGTTTTTGACAAACTTGCATTACTCCCCCTCGACCTTTTCCACTAGATTAATAGATTAACCCTTAGATAGTCGCTTTAATCTATTCTGATAGATATAGATAGGTAACAGAAATTACGATCACGAGACTTCTATTCCGTTGATGAATATTTTGATTATTTTAAGTATCGAATATGACATTAGTTTAGGATTTATGTATCATCTTGACATTTTTGTGGTTTTGTATCCTTCTGAAGATTTTTTTTTTTTTATTGTAGAGTGTGTAATTGTAAATTTAATAATGTTTATTTTCAATGAAATATTGTGACATTGAACTAATTGAACCCAATAAGTAAGCCAATAAATTTTGTAAAGCATGCCCTGCCTAGTGTAGCACTTGATCTCTCCGTTTGCGTGCCAGCAGCTGGCAAAATGTGTGTGACTGCTAATAATAAGAACTAAGAACCACAATGTACCACATTTTATGCAAATAAAGAACTTTGACTTTGACTTTGCACTTTAATACTTAGTACCTACTGCAGCACTCTACTCAAGACATTATTGTTTAATATTTACTTATCGTATTTTAAATTGATTTGTATTATGATTTTAATTTTAATTTTGATTTGGATGATGATTTTATTTTTTATTTTGATTTTATTTTCATTTAGGTACCTAATATTGACTGTACTTATTTTTATTTGCATTATATCTTAATTTTAATTCTAATTTAATATTGATTTTATTTTAATTTAGTTTTGAACTAACTTATCCTGAACCTGAACTTGAACTTGTTTGAACCTGGTCTGGAATAGTAGATTGTTCAACAAGGGAGGAAAAGAACCAATATCACACGAGGTAACTTGGCACCCGAGCATGCGAGGGTGCCAATATTTCGAGTGTGATAGTGGTGTTTTTCCCGAGTTAAACACTCTACTTTTCATTTCGACTACAAGGAAAGTAAAAAAAATATACATAAGTACCTAAGTATATGAGAAAAAATGTATTAAATAAAAAATTAACTAAAATTAATTCAGACATTTTGTACAGTTCATAAAGGAAAACGTCACGTTTTTCCAGGAATATTTACTCATTTTTTATTTATATTTATATGTAAAGTTTTACCAAATGAAGAATGCTTTCGCGCCAAATTCGAGCTCGCTTTTTCTAAACTAGTTGCATTGGCAGCAAATCAAGTTTTTTTTTAAACATAGGTCAATGTGGTTATTGTCAATTATTTCAATATTTACCCATAAACAACATTTAAAATGTTTTATATAATGATTAGAGAAAAACTGTAGATAAAGTAGGTATTTTAGTCAGTTGAACCACGAGTTAATCGGAATAAAGATGGCTGTGTGGACATTTATATCATTGTCATTTACAATGTATTTTTTTCTTTTTTTTTTCTAAAGCAGCATTAAATCTACGTATGTATAAAAATAAAGTAATGTAAATAAATTAATAAAAATAATATTTGACTAAATAGCGTTATAAAATTTATAATCATTATTACCTACTTAATTAAGAAAAAAACATGGATATGCCGTAATGCTTGGCTGAATTGGTATGTGTTTCATTGACAGCCAATGCCTTTATTTTTTTTAATTCATATCTACCCTTGGGAAGAAAATAATAGTTATCCTCCCGTATGTCAGATATGATTTGCCTCACTTTCCGAGTATTAGAGATGAAAAATAAATTATTTCATTTAGTGGAACTTAAACGGTTGACTAACATTTGACCGACAAATGTACCATAAAATACCATTTGACAACCAATTCATTTGACGACCTTTGATTTTTGCTAACAAATTAATTTTTCGGAGAAGTCATAATCATAATAAAACAAACCTGACCTATACTTCATTTAATTTAGAATGAGAAACCACAATAACATTATATTGCGTCTGGTCAACTATTTCTTACCTAGCAAATAGTACAGTGCAATAGTTTGGCAGCTGCAAAATAAAATTGTTTTAATGTAACCTTGTTTGCGTGTCGTCAATTCAATTGTTACTCTGGTACAAATTGTAAAGAGATTACAGTTCACGAGCCGCATTATAATGTTGTTGTGGTTTCTCATCCTAAATTAAATGAAGTATAATCTAAGAAGAGCCACGCAAAAAGGTTTTTTCTTAATAGTATGCGGTGTAGCGGATATTAAAGGGTTGTCATATGAATTGGTTGTCGAACGACGTTTGTCTGTCAAATGATCGGACACCTCTAATTTCATCATCATCAGCATCATCATTTCTTCATAAAACGTTATTGACTGAAAAAGCTCCGCTGATTACCGTTGGTTAAAGGGATTTAATCCAGTTGTTTATAACAAACACCTGTGCCACGTCATGTCGCCAGTTTGACATGTGTCAGAGGGGCGACTCTAAAATCACAGCTGTGAAAATACCCCTCGAAAGCGGTAATAATGTGCATGATCCCACAAATCGCTGTAAATGTATTGTTATGTAAAGTCGCTGTCAATTGAAATTGCGAACAATGTAAATAAACCATTTAATGAAGTATCCATATTCTAGCACTTGTTTGTTTTAATGGTTCACGACAATGTTGTGGTAAGTATTGATGAAATAACACACGGATTTAGCAGTGTTTGATGAGGGAAAATGGAAATTAAAGACATTTTAAATACAAGGTTTGGTTACATTGTTTTCACCTCACTAGCTCGGAAAACACTTTTTGTTTGTTTGACAGCTATTGAGAAAATCGCTTTTTATCCACATGTGGAGAAAGAGTTTTGACCACAGTTTAGCAAGATATAATACAAGGTTTAGACATTTGAAGGAAGCTTAAGTGATTTTTGACAGCTAATAAAACGTAAAACGTTAAAAGTGCTGAATTTTTAATATCACAATTAATGAATTGCATCGAGTAAAAAACACTAAATATAGTCTTACAGCTTTATTTTAATTCATAAATATCAGCATTCAACATTAACCTTCATTCTTGTTGTAAAAACGGATAAAATGTTCTGACAGTCCAAGTAAGTCAATATGCGAACAAAACGCATCCGAAATAAATTTTTTTATAAAATTCATCCCTTGTAGGAGAGGTAAAGGAATTATTGTCCATTCAGCCATATTAAAGATTGTAATGCCGGTTCACTGTTTGTGCTGACAGTAGCACTTGATGGTCCCAACGGAAGACCAGCGCTGGCTGTAAGGCCAGCATTATGCTAAGGTGGAACCATTTTGTGATTGTATATGCTGTTACTTCTTTTTTTCTGTAATTTATATCACGAATAAATGTTTTCTTTCTTTCAAATAATTAAAAAAAATTAAGTCAAAACTATTCAATCAAGCCGTCAATGTTAAATCCGTGCATGGCGTGTAGAACTTGATAAGTCTAAAATGGCAATTTTACAGGGCGGCGATTTTAAAGTTTGGAATTTTCTCCAAAATCCGTTTTTATCTTGAATTCGTCTCTATAGCTTGATTTATGGATAATTTTGTGCTATCTTTTCACTGGTTTTACGTAATTTGGTAAAATCATTCTATTTTGTGAGATATTAGACTTATCAACTTGTTCCCCAAAGACTTATCTAGTTATTCCCCATACATTAGCACTCAATTCAGTGAAAACGTTGTTTAAATTAATTCCTAAAAATAAGTTTTTAAGTGTAACTGAAATGTTTAAATTGAGTTAAGGGTAACTTTGTGCGGTTTTTCAATTCAATATATTTGTTTCTTTCTAATCATCACATTATTCATAATAATTGACTTATCAACTTGTTCACCGACGACTTATCAACTTATTCACTATAGAGTTAAAGAGTAAGGGTATCCATAAATTGTAATATCGTTTGTAACCGGTTTTTCTTTGTCACATAATTTTATTTTATTGGTCATTATCATTAATAATTAATATTAATAATATTTTTCCTTTCATAACACTGGAATTCGTGAAATCTTAAAAAAAAACTTATTGTTTCAGAAATAATCTGCTTAATGAGTTATGAGTAACGAAAATTTGTGTCAAACTCGATTCGGAACGGAAGTTAAATTATATGAGACAAAATAAAGACCCAAATTGATAAAACATCATACCACAAATTGTGCTACCATAGATTCTGATCTTGACGTTGATAATCGAGATATTAGATAACTAGAAGACGCATGAAAATTAATCAAATTACATTAATTCCACAGCATATTTGTCATATAATTGTTAGGTATTAAATTTTTTATGTTTACAAAAAGATGCGGCGATGAGGGCTGTATGATAAATTAAGGAAAATTAAATAATGGGTAAATGAAAACACCAGCAAACTGACTGCTTCTTTTTACTGTACTTCTTCAACAACAACTGACAATACCAAGAACACAAGAGTTCAAAAGTCATATCAAAAAGTGTATAAAAACATAAACAATACAATTTACTAAAAGAGTCCGCAACAGAGTCTATAATGTATTTTTTTTGTCCTATAAAATTGAAGTTCCTAATGTAGGTATAGTTATTTTTGTGCGTTTTCCATATCTTTATTAGCGACGACAGGACCTGATCCTGTCGTCGCTAATACAGATATGAAAAACGCATTCAATCTTTTTCATCTAGGGTGACTTATCAAGGTATTCACGCTGTATACGGAATAGCTATCCATTGGGAATAACTTGATATCTAATTATGCCAACTCAATGATTAACTGTGTTTGTCAAGCTAAAACAGTATAAATTGACATAATCAAGTTGCGTACTATTTATGGGTAGTTGAGGATAAGTAAATAAGACGATATAATTTATTTGTTAAGACATTAGTATGATAATCGTCACTTAGATATCTAGTTTTGTCACTTTACGTACACTATTTCGGTTTTCGAGTGTAAGTTGATATAAGGACATAGTTTTTTTTTTGTGAATAGCTATCCATTGGGAATAACTTAATATCTAATTATGTCAACTCAATGACTTACTGTGTTCGTCAAGCTAAAAAAGTATAAAATTGATATATCAAGTTGGGTACTATTTATGGGTAGTTGAGTATAAGTAAATAAGACGATATATTCATTTGTTAACGCAATATTATGATAATCGTCACTTAGAAATCTAGTTTTGTCACTTTACGTACTCTATTTCGATTTTGAGTGTAAGTTGATATAAGGACGTAAGATTTTTTTTTGTGTCTTATCCTGGTCTCATCGCGTTTATATCTCGATTTGTTTCATAATAAACGGTAAATTTTGAGATATTCATATTTGTCACAGCCCATATCTCTGAAAGTTTCATAGATATCGAGCTGTCAATTTTTTTCCTACAAAACCAATGCCGTAGAAAGCCATTGCGACGATAAAAAAAAATCATGTAAGTCGAGTTATCAAGTTCTTCACGCCATGCACGGAAATATTCCTATGTTTTTCTAGTTATTTTGTTATTAAAAATGAGTGATAGTACAAACCCTTTTTCTTATTTTCCTCGTTGTAGTGAGGTGAAAAGTTTTGTGTTATACACGGGTGAAAAGTTATTTTACGCCTCGTGTGTTGAAACACTCGCAGGTAGAATACAACTTTCCCCCCTTGTATAACAAATAACTATTGCAATTTCAATTGGCAGAAAGTAGGTGCAAAGGCGAACCTATCCCTAAGGAATATCTTCTAGACACCTAACTACAACCGCTACAACCTACTTAATTGTAGATTTTTTTATCAAAAATATGAAATTAGTCGAAATTTCATTATTTTATGAACCAATTTAGGCTTAGTTGTATTTTCAGGGACATATTTCCATGCAGTCACAGTGTTATATTGATTTTTCTTACAGAATTCACCTTTTATAGAATTTCTCCTTTTACATTATGTGTATTTTGAACCTCCATAAGCTAAGCATAATCCTCGTTTAGTTGCATTTTGTTGTCTGTATCATTTTTACAGCCTCGTTTTAAAGATGGCGCATGTCAATTTTACGATACAAGATACCAGAGTCGTAAAAAGTATGATACACTCCCGCTCGGTCAACGTAGGTTGATATAATTTAGCAGGTACAGTCAATATATAAAATTACACAACTTTTAACCTCATTCCTCAGAAATAAGCTCCCAAATTATATGTTTAGCTTTATGATATTTACTGCATGCATACACTACCCACTGAAAAGCTGAAAACAGTTCGTTAAAATCAAGAGTAGAGCACTATACTATCTTTTAATAGGTACAATCTTAACAAATTGATCTAATCTTCGTGAATCACTCTATCTATTGGTGAGAACCTAATTAAGTTTATCGCGAACAAACAGACTGACGGACGCGGCGGAGAACTTTGTTTCGTAATATGTATTCATAATACACGGATTTAAGAATATACACATTAAATTTTGTTTATTTATAAAATTACTAAGGAATAAAATGTATGTATGTAAACTCTTTATTGTGCAAAATAAACAAGACAAATACAATAATACAAATAATACAAAAAATAATACAAATACAATAATATTGACTTCATGAGTCAGTTGGGGTGTCCGAGGTTTTTAGTAGGTGGTGCAACACGCTGTATACCTAAGTTCAGTTAAATGTATAATGTCAAATGCTTCCAAATGAAAGGTGATTCTTTATTAAACTCTATTTCATCACCATCTGATATACCACAAGTTATTTATGGCTAGATAGGTACTGCCCGCGTTCTTCCCCGTAAAAATGGTACTTTGTTGAAGTATTTTTTTTATTTTTTTTAGGATTCCTTACCTCTAAAGGAAAAATAAGCCCTTACGAGATCACTTCGTTATCCGTTTGTCTGTGTATCAAAAACGATACTACAATGTAGTGTGAGTTGCACCAAGTTAACCAATATTTCAGGGCCGTCTTTAAACTATTTGAGGCTCTGGGCACATTAGGATCATGGGGCCCCTATGACCTAAATATCGGTTATCATTTGGTAATCTGGCAGAAACTAGGGGGCCCCATTCGATCGCGGGGCCCTGGGCACGTGCCCATAGTGCCCAGTGGAGAAGAGGGGCCTGCAATATTTACAATTTCTCCCATATTTCTCCTCATTCCCAATGGATCTTATATGGCGCTTAAGCCTGTACGAGAGTGAAGACCGAGCATTATAGATAGCTGATCTAACGTTCACTTCGACTGGGTGTGAGCGTGGCATAGAGAAATTACTCAATAGAGTGATAATATTTACAGGCAATCCAATAACTTTGTAGACTAAAGATTAATTATTCTGTATATTTCTTTTTTACATAAGTTAGGTTTTTACAATATTCATATAAAAAGTACCTAATAAAACAATATTAATACAAAATATAAAAACATTATAAAAACCTAACCTGGGGTGCCGCCGCGCCGGCAGCGAGGCGGGGCCTAAGCTACCGGTGGTCACTGTCCTGACAATCCGAGCCGTGTCCAGGAGTACCTCCTTCTGTATTTGGCCCTTGACCCAACCATCTAGCGAGAGCCTTTTAAGGTGACGGTCAAGGCTCTTCGCCATCAGACCGTTCTCCGAAACGACTATCGGGACTTATTATTATTATTTACGAAAAAACAAGTTCCTTCATTGAATGTTGAAATAAACGTAAACACTGCGCCGCGCGATGAGGCCAGCCAATTTGACAGCAGAGTGCACAAAAATTGCATTGGTGTAAGTAATGCCTATTTTTTATTCATATAAATTCTATATATGACATCCTTGCTGACACAGGAGCACCCGTGTATATAACCACGGGCTTTTCTCAAACTATAACGCGTACGCTAACTTTAAATAAAATGTCGTTATCATAAAACCATGTTTACTAAACGCAATTTAAATGTGTCAAGCGAACCCTCGGTAGGTATAGTCGGAACAAAAATTTTGTTTAATTTATAGCCAATTTTTTTTTACAAAGTTAGTACTTTTTGTATTTATTTTATTCTAATCCTCATGTAGTCCTGATCTCTTTCTCTACTGGTTAATTAATCTATGAGAGTGGGGTTAAGTTGTAAACTATTTCCAAGTCAAGCCAAGTTAGTCGTTGAGTTCGGGGTGCTTGGGAATGCTGAGCCTGGTTCCACGGCATTTAGCAAAGAGTTTGTAGTAAAGAACAGAGGGTAAAAAACCTAGTTTGAAAGGTTATCACAATGTAGAAGTTTACATTCGGATTACAGTAAATCAATATTTATCAGTCGTGAATACGCAACCGCTTTACGAGTAAAAAAATAGTAGGGCCTCTAGCTAGGACTCTTACAAGAAATTGTGTTTTAACCGACTTCAAAAAGGAGTAATATACGACTGGTATTGTCAGGTCTATATAATTTCTTCCAAAAATAGTAAATGATGATGATGATGTTCTGTTTTCAAATTATATCTTTATATTTTATTTTATTTAGATTATGATATGATATGACAAAAAGCCAAATCGCAACATAATCATCAACCGAATATCATATTTAATCATAATGCCATTAAATTCATAAGTCGGTATAACTTTTTGCGGTAAATTTAAAACGTTTTGAGTTAATAAGAAAGCAGTACAGCAGTATTCCATCCCATATTACCGCCGATACCCGAAGTATCTAACTACATCTTTCTAAAATCCAAATGACATTCTGAGAGCTCAGACTGTAGGTAAATACATATAGCGGTTTTCTAATGCAAGTATCGTGTCGAATCTGCTAGACAGTAGCTATTATGTAATCTATGCGTCTACTTTTTCCAGAATGCTTCCCACATTTTCCCGCCATCTCTTACCATTATAACTTTTAGCACTTTATGTATTAACCCAGCTATTGGCCGTAACTGCTTCCGCGCAGAATTTAATAGATTAAAGATTAGATTAGATTCATTTATTTATATTTGTAAATTACATTATATTTTTATGTCAAAACATAAGAAAGTCACAAAAGATCGTCAATTGTAAATAAAATAAAAACAATTAAAAAAAAGACTAGAAATCAGAAATCCAATAATACTTACAATCAAGAAATAAATGTCAACTTCAATGTCAATGATTAAAAAATAAAATAAAACATATTATATTATAATAAAATTATGCAATAAAATGCGATAAAATGTCACACATTAAAAATAAATAAAAATGAAAAACAATATGGTACAAAGTAGAAATGAACATTGAATGTCAGGAAAAAATCATTTCACTGTACTCTCTTACAGAGTACAACAGCCGACAGCCGGGGAAATTACGGCCACAAGAGGCATTTCATCTAAGTCCTCTAGGTCGGCAACGCATCTGCAATCCCTCCGGGGTTGCGGGTGTCTATGGGCAGTGGTGATCGCTTACCATCAGGTGACCCACTTGCTCGTTTGCCTTCCTATTCACATATAAAAAAAAAAAAAAAAAAAAACAATGGTTTTTTCCAAAAGAAGTATTTTTAATCGGCGGCCAAATGTCTCGTCCGAACATTCATTTTTTATGTCAGTGGGTAATCGCTCATACCTCAGATAATGATCATCAAGGATTTTTTCTAATGGTGAAGGAATTTGTCAAATCGGTCCAGGTGTTTCGGAGCCTATTCAAAGCAAACAAACAAACTAGCAAACAACTAATATTAGATTAGATGTAGTTTAACGTTGCACCAACTTTAACCTCACAGTGATGAGGGGCAACTTCAAAATCGGAAGTTTTTTTTTTAATATCATGGGACATCGGACACTAATTATTGTCCAAATCGCAAATGAAGCAAAGCTTGCACTTTGGTACTAGGCAGCGAATAGACATACTTAAATAGATAGGTATTTACATATGTATCGATTCAAACTTTCGCGATTTTCACACATTATCATAAATCATCTCATAAATCGCCGGATGTTGTGAGTGTTGTGTGTCGGTCTAGTGGCAACCCTAGTGAAGAAACTAATAATAAAGACCAAGTGCGGGTAGTTAGGAAAACCCGTGCAGCTAGAAGATGTTGATACCCGCCTCTTCAGTCCTCTCGAGACCATGGATGCAAAGTCGCGTCCGAAAGGTCGAGGTATTTACAAAAATACTTTTTGTTTACGTAATCAAGTCCCGTTTTCGTATAATAAGGTATTTAGCTACATAATCAGGGTTAGGTTAGTAAACACTAGGCTATCAGGTCGTCAAAGTAAAGTTAATTATCCTACCGTCCTACTCACTCTCTTGTTTTAATTAAGGTACCATCGACCTCACACATCCCAAAAGTAGTTGTTGTAAATTCCTTGTGTGTTTTGAAATAATAAATTTCTGCCAAGTTTCTTGCGGATTCTACTTGGCAATGATTCTTTCCGAATGCGCTGGTAGTTTCAAAAAAAGACATGTAAAAGAGCGCTTGGCGGCCTATTTGCAGAAAGTAGTTTTTTTATGGCAATGACTATCCCCCTTATTCATAAACGCTTTATAGGCTTCTGCTAACTTAGCAATCGTTTGTCCATATCTGTGAAAGGTAAATGTCAAAGTGACAGATAAGGACGAACGATTGCTAAGCTAGCAGAAGCGTATAGAGCGTTTATGAATAAACGATATTCGAATTTCGAAGTTATGAGTTGATGCTGTGTGCACTACATTCGAGATAAGACAAATTCCCTCCTCCACTCCAGCTCAGCTCATGCATTGTGCATTCCACATAAACCACAAGCCCGGTAAGCGAGTACCTGCATGTTATACAAACATGTATACCGCTTGCAACTTGTAACAGAGCTGCTAGCAACGAGGGCAGGACCGGGAACAAATAGATATTGTTGCATGGGAATGCATAGATGCGTTTACGTTGGCTGAGTTTTATTTGTTTGAATAGAGTATTTTTGCTGAAACGTTTTCGTGCTCGATGTCGCGACGCAAAATGACTGCAAGACGAGTGAATATGACATATTTTATAATATTTTCATCTCTCATACTCTGAAAGTAGGTCATTGATTATCTGGATATAGGGTTGAAAGTGACTCATCGCGACCCTTGGGTTGAAAGTAATTTTTTTTTCTAGCTAATCCAAATGAGGTACATAGCAATGGAAATACGTATTCAGCCATGTAATCTATGTTTAAAATAATAATCTATACTAATAGTTCCTTTTTAATTGTAAAAGGCAAAATAATCTTAAAATAACGTTCCCGCTATATATAAGCTTGCAAGCGTATACAACGAGAATTAGTAGAAATTATTACGTTCGGTAATTTTTTTAGCTTGAAATACTTAAGTCGACAATTAATTGATAGCGACCTCTGTGTCTGCAAGTTTAAAAAAACTAGCCGGCCGCCATTGGTGCGCAGAAGAAATGCGCAATGCGCGCAAATCGCGCAATAGAAAAAAGAGCGGGAAGAGAATGACAAACGCGACGTTAGTGAAATTTTAATTTCCTCATATTCGAAATGAAAGGTAGTGTTCAACTCGGATGAAATTACCCATTTCACCCTCGAACTATTGGCGCCCTCACTTCGTTCGGGTGCCAGAAATATCTCAGGTGAAATGGGTATATTTCAACCCTAGTTTATCAATCTACTATTTCAGTGCTACAAACATTGTATAATAATGTGTTTTTTTTCCGACAAAGTTTTTCTAAACTTTCGCGATTTTTACACATTATGATAAGAAAAACGCCTCATAAATCATCAGTCATGAGTTGTCCCATAAATCGCCGGATGTTGTGAGTTTTGTGTGTCGGTCTAGTGGCAGCTCTAATGAAGAAACAATGGAAGAAACTAATAATAAAGACCAAGTGCGGGTAGTTAGGAGAACCCGTGCAGCTAGAAGATGTTGATACGGACCCGCCTCTTCAGTCCTCTCGAGACCATGGATGCAATGTCGCGTCCGAATCGTCGAGGTATTTACAAAAAATCATTTTATTTACGTGATTAAGTCCGGTTTTTCTTATAATAAAGTTTTTCTATACATTATTCCGGTCTCAAACGGTACAGTTTACGGTATCAAGGTAACTAAGTGTTTGAGATTGAGAAACAAACTTAAACTCTATCTCAAACACTTAGTTACCTTGATACCGTCAAACCCTGAAAGGGCACTGCAAATGTTAAAATTAAAGCAAAAGAAAGTAAAGTAAACAAGAAGAAGTAGAAGTGGTTACGTAGGTGTAAAATTTACTTGCAATTAGCAGTTTTAGATATTTGGAATTCAAATTTCGCATAGTACCATCCCGCTTGCACTTAGTGTTCAATTGGAACGCGCGAACGATATGACACGAACTTTTAATTTCGGACTCGGTTGTAGACCCCCAGCCATATAAAACGGTCAGTGTCTCTTACTCGACCTTGTCACGCAGACGGTACAGTCTGTTGTCTCACTCAGTCTTATTTTATTTGATACTTGAATCGGCTGAGTGAGGGAGACAGCTAGACAAATCCGAATGGCTTTGTAAGAGCTCTCGAACTGTACATATAAAACATTATTTGCGGTTTCACTACGCTACGAGTAAAATGCATTTTGTAAACCAAAATATAAAGCTGCTGTTCATGCTGTCTAGGGTGGGCGTTATCGTCCTAAGCTCCCGACCATCCAACGCTCGCTTTGCAAGTAACAACGGACGCCACTTCAATACGCTTTTAGTATCGGAATTTGATTTTGTAGTTCAGATACTGTTGATAAGTAAGCGTGTTTTAAAAATGAACATAAGAATAAGCGAAACAAGTGAATATAGTATGTTGTATGCATAGATATATAGAATGTACACCGTGTAACACCAGAACACCACGCTCTGAAAATCTGAAACAGTTTGTTCCGAATCAAGAGTAGAATCGATTGCAGATTAAGAATGAAATTTTTAATACGAGAAACGAATTCTTTTATATACACACATAAATTCACGTCTTTATCCCTTACGGGGTAGACAGAGCCGAAGGTGACAAGACCTACAGGCCACGTTTAGCAAGATTATGGGCGTATAGTTGGAAAATGGAATCAAAATAGTGATGGGTTGCTAGCCACAGCGCCTATAACATGATTCTTATGATTTTCCATTCTTTCCTTGGATTATTAAGAAGCAACTGATACATTCTGTTTTTTCTCTACTCCCAGACCCTTGGAAGAAACACACGCCGATAGTTGTCAAACTTCAGCGTCGATCTAACCTGAACAATTTAAAGTAATTAGAATTTAATATAGAACAATTTGCTTTCGACCCACCGTAGTAGTTCTCACAATAAACGTCATAGTCATGATTTTCTTGGTCGATTCAATGTAAAGTCACTATGACATTTACTGTGGAAAGGTTCCGCAGTGGGTCAAGAACAAGTCAAGAATCATTTTGTATGTATGTATGTATGTATAACTCTTTATTGTACATAAAACACATGAAAAAGGTAAATACAGGACAACACAAATGTACAAAGGCGAACTTATCCCTACAAGGGATTTCTTCCAGTTGACCTTAGAACGATTGACAGGACACAGGTATTAAGCAAGAGTAGACACACAGAAAAAATAAAAGAACTGATCGAATCCTAAAATAATCCTAAACTTTGTTTGATACTACTATATTTATCTATCGTTGGATTACTATTCATTACATTTCTTTCATTCCATTTCCATGAGACGATACGATTATAAAGGATGCTTGCTTCACTGTTTCTCCCACGCGCCAGCAAAGTATCATACAGTTCCAATCTCAAGAGAATCGCATTCTTTTATCCTCTTTGAAGTACCTACGAAGACCACGTACTGGGATTACGAATGGTACAACGTGCTACAAACGCTATCGTATTGCAAGTAAATTGCAGACAGACTGCGGCATCCAACCAATCCAATAAGAGAGCCTTGCGTGCCGAGTGCCAAGACTTGCACCTCGTGGAATCGAACAGAGCAAGTGCACTACAAGATATACTGGAATTGGGAACATTATACAGTATGTAAATTAACGAAATCCAACCCCTCAACGGCCAAGTCGAGTGTAGTATATACAACGGTTCTTGTTAAAAAATATCATTCTTAAAATTAGTTACTTGGTTACTTTTTAAATTAGTTACTTGGTTCCTTAGGAAAATTCTATTATGAGCGACTTACGGATAAAATGAAAGAAATAATTTTTTATTATTATTAAGAACAAACAGTTGTATAGTACTAAGTTTTAGTTAGTTTACATACTGTATATATTAGAGTACTTAGTACATTTGTTTCTATGAATAAATTTTTAGCCTATATGCGTCGCGCTGTTCTGCTGAGCATGGCTTCTTAGGATAATAAAGCTTGGACTGTTCTCAAGCAAGCCACGTTTAGATTGAGAGCTTCGGTAGGTATCGAAATAGTAATAAGACCAAACATTATAAAACATAATAAATAGGCGACATAAATGTAGTACGTTTATGTTTCGCCATAAACAAAAAAACGACAGACTAAAAAATGTATGTGTGCTACCTAAATCTGCACAACGCATGTCAAAATTTGTAATGTTCCTACAACTCATACCAAAACAAAAATGCGAAACACGTACGGAAACAAACAGTGTTGTCATCCATCAGTCATGTTTTTGTAAAAGAGGAAACCGCTAGTTACGATGTCATGTCATAAGTGTTCCGTATTTTTTATGGATAATCTCTTTCTCTTTCTTCGCTCTGGGTCATTGAGCCCAATTCGAAAGCTGAGTTATATACAACAACAATTGGTCTTTATTGAACACCACAAATCAGTACAAAACAATACAGAAACAAAGAACAAAGTATACAATAGGTGGTCTTATCGCTTAATAGCGATCTCTACCAGACTACCAATAAGACAGAGAAATAAGTTGGAGACAGTTTAAGTAGGAGGCGGAAACAAATAGACAGGAGAAACGCAGGGATAATAAAAACAAAATAAACGCATACGTTACGGTGTATGTCCCTGAACCCTGAACGTAATCAATCGCGTTCCTGTTCGCATGCCTGTTATGGTTTACCATCATTTGCCAAACCACTTTTCACATTATGCATCATTTCACAAACTCATCATGACATCCTTTTATTTTCTACTAAAATATTGACTTTTTGGAAAACTTATATAATTGAAAACAAACCTAACCAAACCTAAGTGTGCCACGCTTAAAGGTTTTTCGATTTTTAAAAAAGTTTAAGGGTTATCAGATACATATTAAAAAGTTGTCAAATGACGAGTCTGTGAAATGATGCATGCATTTGTAAAAAGTTTTTTAGCCGATGATGAGATTCCGCCTGTTGTATTGCTAATGCATGGAGAGGAGCCGTAACTTATTTTTGATAAAAACAAATCAATAAATAACACTACTTCATCTCGCCTGCAGAGAAAATAATCCCAGATCTAAATTTATCTCGGAACAGTGTACATGTAACCCTTTGTAAAGCTTTTTAATAACAAGTAATAGATGTCGTACTCGTACCCCACACTTTAACTTAACATATAAATGAGACGTTTGACCCGCGCGGCGCGGCGTAAATATTAGATACAGAAGTGCCTTGGCGCTGTGCGGTAATCTTTGGCATCAAATAAAGAGCTAAATTTAGAAAATGCTTGGATCTCTGGTCCTCTTCAGCCGTGGTTGAAAACTTACATAATTTTTTTAAGGATACAAAGTGTAGATGTTGTAGGTATACAGTCAAAAATTACGATGAAAAACCTTAAAGGAGTTTACAATCAAACTAAAACACCTACTGATGAGGGGGAGGCCTTTGTTCAACAGTGGACGTCTTCAGACTGATGATGAACCTACTGATGCTGAACTATACCACGATAATTTAAGACTCCTTGTACATACACATACTCGTATACTATATGCATTGTACACTCACAAGCAAAAATTTCCGGCCACTTTTCATCCAAGTTTGTTTGGAAAGCGATCCATTATTTTGGCTCGTGAGTGTATGATTAAATGCGTCTCGTAGGAAATTGGTTATGTTTTTAGATTATTCAAGCCTTCTAATGAAGCATTACAAGTCAATGTAATATAACATTAATTGAACCTTCGTGCAAGTAAAATTAATCTTCTGTGGTTTCACACACGTTACGTTACGTGACGATTGTCTCTACATTTTTTTAATAGAGAATATCTTAGGAATATACATGTTTTTTTTAACAAGTTTCTTTAAAATATGAAAATATAGCAAAAGAGATGACAAAAACTAAAATTAAAAATAATAATATATCGGTCGTCAGTGAAAATCGAACGTATGCTTAGTCAACGTGTAAGTTTCCGGTAGCAAAATTCGTCTCGAACGCGTTTGCGTTAAAAATTCAAATACAATGAGAACAGTTTGTTGCCGTTTCGTCCCGCTAGCGGCGCTGCCAATTTTTCCATAGTAATTGAGACGCTTACTTGAACGCATTAGAGACGTTTTTATATGCGAAAACTTACACTAGAGGCTCAGTTTGTTGCCTTTTCGGCCCGCAAGTGGCGCTGCCAATTTTTCCCTAGTAATCGAGACGTTTATTGAATGAACACTAGCACTCGAAGCTCATCTTCATTATGACTGGAGGCTTCTGCTGCTCAACCCCGCAGTCGATGTACAATATACATAATTATTTTTCCTACTCCTGTACTATTATCTGTGATTTATGTTATCACGAGCACCACTGTAAGAACACTCATAATAAGACTTTGGCTAAGTCTATATTGTCTATTCCCTCTAAAAGCACTTGTTGGCTTATGGCTCTAAAAGTGCTCCATCGTTAACTCTGCCAGCCATAGACTGCCAGACCTAGGTAAAACTTTTACAGGATCAACATTAAATTTACGATAAAAATGCATGGCTACCAACTTAACAAATTATTTCATTCGTATGGTTTTTTATTGAACTAGAACTTTCTGAACGAAATGCGTAGCTGCCAACATAACAAACAAGATTTTTTAATAACGTCACTGGCAATTTGGTAAACGTTTTGGCTAAATGCGCCAAGAATGCAAGGCTATAAAAAAAAGTTAACGTTAATTAAAAACAAAGTTTACTATAAACAAACTTCCAATTTTTTCGTTAGTCGTTTTCATGTTTCCCGCTCTTGTCTTGTTTGTTATTTGTTATTTGATTGCAATAGTTTTAACAAAGTTTTGTAACATTAACATAATCATAAAAAAGCATCGATGAAAACGAAATTAACTCAACACCGGAAGAAATATCCGCAGCGGCCCAGGAAGTGATGGAAAATTTGTTGTCTAGAAAATCTCGGCAATGATAAAACCTAGGTACGAGAATTTCTGCGTGGAGACTGGAACACTGGACTTCTTCATTTTTGGAGAACGTATTACTCTAATTTAGTAAGTACCTACCTACTTAGTCGTAGAAAAAATATTGTATGCAACGTTGTATTAGCAAGTCAAAAAAAGCTCGTGGTTTATTTCTTACGATGTTCGCTACGCTCACATCGTAACCCACACCACTCGCCTTTTTTGACCCATCTAATACAACTGTTGCATAAAATACTATTATTGAATCAGGCGTTACTTTGCAGAGGTCCATTTCAATGTACTTACACAAAATATTTACCTTGCTACTCCGCTACTTAAGTAAGCTTTTAAGTAGCGAAGTAGCAAGGTAAATATTTTGTGTTCATTGAATATACATAATAGCTGTTGCCCGCGACTCAGTCTGCGATAAATTCGCTTATCGCTATCCCGCGGGAACTATGCAATACTCCGGGATAAAATCTATCCTATGTCCGTCCCCGGGAGTGTAATTATCACTGTACCAAATTTCAATAAAATCGGTTTAACCGTTTTGCCATGAAAGAGCAACAAACATCCAAACATCCAAATTTTACAAGCTTTGGCGTTTATAAATTAAGTTCAAGAAGAAGCAAGAAGTAAGATTATATAGATGACGCTTATGAATGACCGTTTTTATTTTGTCACTTTCTACTACTCTAATAGAAAAGAAGTATGTATCGAAATTCTCTAAGTGGCTTAGGTGATATTTACTGTCTTTACCTTCATAATATAAGTCAAAGTCACCCCACGCAATCTATATGTATGCACGCTTAGATCTTTTAAACTACGCAATAGATTTTAATGCGTATTTTATCAATAGAAAGAATGATTCGTCATCATCATCATCATCATCAGCCAGAAGACGTCCACTGTTGAGCAATCCTCCTCCTTAGAACGCTACAATAAACGACAACTCGCCACCTGCATCCATCGGTTTCCCGCAATTTTCGCGTTGTCTTCGGTCCACCTAGTGGGAAAAGTATAAATATATGTAATAGATTAGAAAGTAGATAGGTACAGTTCGAGTTCCTGCATTGTGTTCACTGATCCTCATTTGTAATGTTGTTATGAATAAACAAATTAGGAGCCAAGCCCTTTTCAAGATACGATTCGATTTCAGAACGAAAACATCTTACAAGCTTCTGAAATTCTCACTTGTTTTCGTAAAGAAAAGTAGCTAGTTTGCATTGCTTTGATTGCGAATCGCAGTCCTCGCAAAATTACTATTGGTTGCGATTCCTTGAACATTAATAAATTGAACTTGGGGGATATTAGAGAAAATAAACATAAACGAACCGGGTACACAAGATTAATCAATGTCGAGATGCCAACGGCTACCACGAAGCTAGCGAGATAGCTCGCAAATAGTTGAAGATCATACACATTCCGGACGAAGCGAAGCAAAGGCAAACTCATACCTAAACCAGATTTAACTAAACACTACGTTTAGCTGTATCGTTTCGAAACCTAAGAGCCAATCTACATAAAGAGTCAGACCTCTCTAAAAATAGCTTTTAAATAAAACCGTCTCAAAGTACGCCCCAGAGCGATACGATAACCTACGTCAAGAAGAACAATTGCCGAATATAACATGACTGTGTCACAAAAGGGCCCGATTGGTCGGCGAGTGAGATCCGCAGCTGAATGCTAAGGAGACTGCGACAATATATCTAATTGTCCTCCGGCGCGGCACAATCCGTAGAACGCGAAGTGAAAATCAATAGGCACGTCTTCGAGATGACATCTGCACTTCAAGGTTTAGCAGACGATCGCGAGGATCACCTAATGTTTTATATAATGTAGAGGTTTGTTGACAGTGGGTGGGCCGCATTCTTATCAGGCGCTATCGCCAACACGCCGACTCCGTGCGTCTCAGTCGATGCCCTACCACGCCCTCGGGATGCTGCGCCGTGGACCACGGAGGCGAGCCGGTTCTTCTGACTTAAAGTGTGTTAGGAAGCGTTATGTAATGACTTACCCGCGTGAGCGAGGTCCCGGTCGGGGCGCCATTTAGCGCGTGGTGGCGGCGCGGAGCGTGGAGATCGCGCGGGGACCGAGCGCGGCTACGGGCGGCGCGCGACTGACGTTGCGGGCGCCGCGCGTGCGTGCGCTCGCTCCGCGCCTGCGCCCTCAGGACCCATCGCGCTGCTCCGCGATTCTATCCCTTGCCCACCACCACATCGGGCATCCTAATGTGCCAATGTAGGACGTAGGACTTACCTACTTAGGATATTAGCTGGATACAAACCCCCACTCGTAAAGCTGCAACAAAATTGTCGGAATTGAAATTTGTCGTCCGACTACTCGACCGGTTGTTGCAAACGAGTTCTCGAAGAAGATAATAAAAAGAAACTGCTTTTCTGCTGTTTTAAATTATATATGTTGTTATAATATCGACGCGACTAGGACCTAGATAAAATGGAAAGAACACGCAAATATTTTACTATTTTTTAGGTACTTACCTATATCGTTTATTTTATTTACGCTGAAGTAAACTTGTGCTACAGGGTAGGTATACCGTGTCCGGTTTTAGAGACGGAACCATCACTTCCCGAGGGTGTCGAAAAAGGTAACTGAGGAGCTTGATGGTGAATGCGCCCCTCTACTGAGGCTCTCTATAGCCAACTGTAGACTCCGGACTCCAGCACTGCAGTGTGGATGGCCAGGGTTAACCACCGCATATCCCAAAGAAGTCATCGTACATCGTAATGGTACTGATTCAGATTCTTAAAGGCGATCTCTAACGCTACGTCTACGTCACAGTGCTACGTCAAGAGTCCAGCGCTTAAAAGAAATTACACATACAGACATACATACCGTCACGCTTCTTTCCCACAGGGGTAGGCGAGACTTGACTAAATATTGAGTAGGTAAGTATGTAGAAATACCTTGTATGCATATTTGAAAGCAGTTCTGGAATATTTTAGTAGGAGAGGTCAGCTTGACTCCAGCACTCCTCCAAACGCTTTTCATGGTCTCTTATTATTCAAAACTAGCTTTTGCCCGCGACTTCGTCTGCGTATAATTAGTATTTTGGGTAGCTTATTCTTAGTGCTAGGCAAATATTCAATTAGAATTAGAGCACCCTTAGGGTATTGCATCTTCGTAGTAAATTTCACTCCCCTATTTACATCTTTGACAATTTCTGCAATCAAAAACTATTCTATTCCCTTCCTCGGGACCATAACAATATATACATCCCAAATTTCGTTCAAGTCGGTTCATCGGCTTAAGCGCGAAAAAGGCAAATATATAAAAATTTGGCTAATATATAAAAAAAAATCATACATCAAGTCAGTACCTAGTTATTTTTAAGATGTGTTAGTTTTCTAAGTGACTTTAACGCCATTCCATGCCCTAAAGATATGAAAAAAGGTTCCTTCAAACGATAGGTACTACCGACCATATTAATTGTCAACCCAATTTTGCCCCCCTCCACAGGTCTTCTTTAAACCGCTGAAACACATATTATTTAATTCGTTTGCCCCCTCTTATATAAAAAAAAAAAAAAAAAGCGTCTAAAAATAAAGTTCCTCCGTTTCTCAAGGGCAATTTTATCTCTGTACCAAATTTCATAAAATCGGTTCATTGGTTTAGGCATGAAAGCATAACAGACAGACAGAAAAACGAATTTACTTTCACATTGATAATATTAGTAGAGATAGGGATTATTATGAAACATTTTTTTGAAAAAACCGGCTAATTGCGAGTTGGATTCGCGCACCGAGTGTTCCGTATAAAGCCGGCAAGTGAATGCGATATCCAGTGTTAGCAGAGCCCTGCTCCTGAACAAAATGTAGGCAGTGTGAGGTTATTTTATATTGGATTCTTACACAGGCAGACATAAAAAAAAAAAAATTATTTTATTTAATTTGTGTTGTGGTATATGACCCACCATCATACAAAATTTCAAATTTCTGAGACAACTGGAAATACCTACCTACCCAATATTTTTTGAGAACACGGCGATTTAATCTTTTCACAACTCCAAGGGACCGCAGATCTAAGTTCCCGAGGAAAAGGAACTTAACAGACAGAAGGACGGACAACTAAGTGAACCTGGGTTCCTTTTTAGGGTTCCGTACCTCAAAAGGAAAAAACAGAACCCTTAATAGGATCACTTTGTTGTCTGTCAAGACCCTTTTTCTCAGGAACAAAAAAAAAAAGTCAAAAAGTCAAAAGTTTATTTTGCAAATAGGCCGCCGAGGGCTCTTTTACATGTCTTTTTTTGAATCTACCACAACGCATAGGTATCAAGCAGAAATTTATATCAAATTCTTAAGTCTACTACCCCTTGGAGCTGTGAAAAAATCAAACTTCTAAGCTTACGCAATCAAAAGATACAGCCGTTTATGCCGCAAATTTTCGAAACTCGCAAGGGAATCAAAACCCACAGGGTACTTCTCGTGAACACAGAAACTTGAAATTTGGTATGAAGGTAGGACTTATAGCATAGAGCAAGGAATAATTGCGAAAACCGTAAATATATGTATGTATATAGCAGTGACCAATATAAAGTGGCCACACACTGCGTACATTTTGCTTTGGAGCAGGGCTCTGCTTACACTGGTTTATAGATATAAATTTATGGATAATGGTACGGAACCCTCGGTGCGTGAGTCCGACTCGCACTTGACCGGTTTCTTCCTTTAAGGAACCTTGAAAATAGATACTTCCTAGGTACATAACAAATTAAAGGAATAATTTCATTCATATAGCGTAGCGACATCTATTAAGGAATAGCGGAACTAATTGGCCAATAGTAAATTTTATTAATATTCTATTGCTTAGTATTATTATAACATATTACATGTACTACATTTTTGAACTCAGCACTTCTTCCTCTTTCATTTGGTATCCCAATAAATAATGTATCAAAAAATATTTTTGGTGGACCCCCACTTTTTCTTTTATATCTCGACTTCTAGGTGGAATTTCGAAAAAAACGCGACATGGGAGTTTAAGTTAGACCTCCACCAATACAATAAAAAAAACCGCATTGAGTTTGGTGCAGTAGTTTTTGCGTAGCGCGGTAACAAACATACAGACAGACAGACAGACAGACAAAAATTCTAAAAATGGTATTTTTGGCTTCTATAGCGCTAATATAGGCCCCTTAATTTATTTTTCCTTAAAAATCTCCCATGTACAGACATCGACCTGTTACAATTTTATTATATGTATAGATAAGTAAGTACATAAATGCTTTATTGAACAATAAAGAAACAGACACAAATCACAAAAAAAGCAAAAGGCTATTTAATATGTATGATCAAATGATAAGTCTTATTTTCGTTTCGCTGCTTTATTTTTTTGTTTCATTGCTTTAACTACATTAATAAATAATATTTCATGGCTTATTATTATTAGGAATTATAACAAAATTAAGCGTTGACAATTAATATTCTTAAGTCTAGCAACTCAAATTTCCTTTTAGTGTTGTGCCTAGGTCGATTGTCAGAGCTCGTTTGATTCCTGGATTACCAGTGACGTTCAATCTTACTTTACCGGTTTCTGGAAGCGATAGTAGAAATACGGCGCCGGTTGCCTTTCTTGACTGACTGATCTGTTTTCTGTAGCCACAAGATAATCCTGAAAAAACAAAGTAATACTAATGGACTGTACTAAAACAGCAAATTAAACAGATATAGGTCCTCCAAAATGTAAAAAAGCACTTACTAATATTTCAAAAAACCTTTTTCTCTGAGGTTTTTTATTGCGCTTGAGTGTTTGTGGGTTGGTACGTGAATTTTGGATCGAATTATCATTGTAATCTTCAGGATTAGGATTACAATTATTATCTGTAATGTCACAGAAGTCTAGGACAACTTGTCGGGTATTTTTGTCGTTGCCATTTTCCGAGGGCGGGGGCGGGTAGGAGTAGCGCGGCACATAGCCGGCCGCATCGTCGAGGATTCTGGAACACGCAAGACACTAAAATATACGCTGAATACGGTAGAAAACGAACGAATGAAATAAATTTCAAATACTTAAAAAAAAGCCGCGAGTGTTTGCTGACGCTGTAATATAGCTAGAACTGCTAAGATTCCAAATAAAAATATTACTTATCATTACACAACTGGACCAATGTCTCAAATATAATTTTTACATTTAATATTTTTTTACTGTTGTTTTTCTAGTGGCCTTGGTTTTTATTGTCTCGCAAAAGGTGAGAAAAGTAGAGTATACTCCTCGGGGATAAAACTGTTTATGTCTTGGGTGCGCTTAAATGCTTCGCTCCTCTCAGGACTCAATCTTAATTCCCTCGCTACCCTCAGGAATTAACTCAAAACATCCTCGGTACGCTCTGGAATTAACTCTAGAGTCCTTCGCTGCGCTCAGGATTCAAAATCGCGCCCGTGACATAAATAGTGCTTTTTATCCCCTCGGTGTACAATCTACTATTACATAAAAATTACGTTTTTTGGTTAGGTCTGTTTGAATAAGCATTAGGTATTTCCAAACACACTGTGATGCTGACTCGAACAACTACCACATATTATTTATCTCGACAGCGGAACCATACAAACCTAGCTAAGAACCTAGAAGTCGCCGCAAACAAATAAGTAAGTACTACTAGAGTTCTTCTAGTTTCTTAATGTAAGTATTTGACAGTTGCCGCGTTTTGAATAAACATGAAAGAAAATAGTACATTATTGGGGATGAGAGCGAGTAGTTTGGACAGTGATGCTCGAGGCAGCTGTTGCACTTCACTTTCAGCAAGATTTTCACTTTAATTTTTACTGACGAAACCTAAAGAAACCTTAAAGTCACGATGTACCTACCTACCTATAAACAAGAATAAAATTGATCGTTAAATAGGAAACAATACTTACAGTAGACCCAGCGAAATGAACAAAATTTTGGTGAACATTTTAAAGAGCCGACTTTTTCCTCGATTCTCACAGTTCGAATGACTTTTCTTTTGATAATCGCTCGTTTTTATACCCCACAAATCCTATAAAAATGCTAATGGTACATTAGCGAAACTAAATAATAACAAGGAAAATCAAAGTACATAATGAATATATTAACTTACTAGCTTTTGCCCGCGACTTCGTCCGCGTAGACTTCATTTATTCACAAAAGTCACATATTTGAACACCCCTATTCTGACATTTAATTGGTATATTTTTTTATCATAAGCGATATTAAATCGCGACACGTTTATGACACTGAAGTATTATTTATATACGTTGCGATTCTAGGCAGCTGCGATTTTCGACATGTTCATCGCTATTCCGCGGGAACTATGCAATTTTCCGGGATAAAAAGTAGCCTGTAACCTGGCCGCTGATTTTCTCAACAGATTAGTAAAGCTTCCAACAAAATCCGTTCAGCCGTTTTCACGTGAAGCGCGCACAAATATACAGACAAACAGATAAACAGGCAAAATTCTAAAAACTGTTGGAACGTGCTCTATTATCGACTCTAAGTAGGTATCCCCAGCTTTTTTTTTTAATATTTTCCATGTACAGACTTTCGACTCTCTTCAGCTTTATTATATGTATAGATTTTACTGCTGTCTGGGACCATTCGATAAAATTACACTCAGCGGCATACAAAATAAGACTCCTTATAATACCTGCCAGAGCAGTTCCAATCGGACGGATGACATAACAATACTAGGTACTTCCGTTTTGCCATTTTCACTACGTACTTACCTTTTTTGTGAGATAGGGTGACAGACAAACAAGTAAGTGGGTCACTTGATGATAAATGGATGGATTGATGGTAATAAGTACTAAAATACATAAAGTTAAAATACCTTATGCAATTTTCTCAGAAGTAACAAACAGAATTGGTATAAACTTAATCTAACCTAACCTATAGATTCCGTGAGGTTAGGTTATCTAGATTAAGTTTATAACAATTCAATGCATCATGTTCATTTTGACAGTTCGTGTATGGGCTGACAATTGGCATCGGAATCAGCTAGCTGTCACATTCGTACAAGAACTGTCACAATGAAAACGGTGGCGATTGCGAGCGACTTAGACAATAAGCCAACTTGATTCTGTTTCACCAACTCGACAATTGTCGCTAACCATTGACAATTCTAAATGCAATGCGTATTCAATATGAAGCGAACCGGCGCAGATGCTCGTAGAGTTTGTAATGTAAAGAGAATTGTCACTTGTGACCGACAATTGTCGTATTGGTGAAATAGGGGTCAGAATAACTCACGTGCCAGTAATTTCACCGGTTGCCTTCCACGCTGGAACACAGTAGCGCGAATTCTGCTTGGCGCCAGGTTTACCGAGAAGTCACTTGTCACTTTGACATTTACCTTTACCGGATAAGGACAAGCGATTGCTAAGTTAGCAGAAGCCTATAGCGCGTTTATGAGTAAGGGGGATAGTGTTTTAAGGAGCAAAAGGAGCTGCCATAAACCAGGGTAATATTTAAACTACCGTCACGTAGTCGGGCCGGGGAGATATCGAGTCACGTACTCCCGGGTGCCGCGTACCTTATAAGGACCTTTCTGTAAGGGATTGCCGGGCGCCTGGATAAGCCGGATGTGTTTAGTTTTTGTGATACTATGTCGTGTCCACCAGTGACGTACCTACCTACTTAGAGAGAAACATTTATTTACACACATTCGATACACAAATTCGATTTAACCTTAGCCGTAGCACACGGCGGCCACGACGTACAAAATCCGCGTTCTGAAATGAACACAGGCACGACGTCGTCTGGACACGCGTCAATGTGTGCGTAAGATACACAGGGCTGTCTATCGCAAAAACCTAGTACTATAAGTACTTCCAATGACATAAATATAGGTACTTATAATGAAGATATGGCTTAGATGTGTGCAAATAAATGTACTTAATTTAATCGTTATCTATTTATTTAAACTTACTTAAAATGTGTCTGTCTGTGTATTTAAGCATTATTATTTTCAATTACAATAGATGTACGACAACAAACTTAAGCGAATGATGATTTCATGTATTAATCGCGATAATTTCAGAAAGCATTAATTTTCTAATGTTTTATAAAATGAAGTAGGTAGGATAGGTTCCCGAACTTGTGACGTGCGGCCGACATACATCGCGTTGCGAGCCCTACTAGTTGCCAGCAGCTTTCCGGCAGACTGCGCTTGAGGGGTGGGGTAACTCGAATCGGTGCGGGGCGGAGCGTGGCCATTCTGTACGTTAGTACTATTATATATTCTGTGGCCGTAGCTTATTTTTACCTAACTGCGGCGAACCCAAAATGAAGGTTAAGTATGGGTTATATGTTTGCCGCGTATATATTTATGCATGCCCATTCATACGTCCGCTCGTAACTACTCAACGACTAAATCTATTTTGTCAATTGAGATGTCATTAGATACCTTTCAAGGTTCTGTACCGGGGCCCTATTACTAAGACTCCACTGTCCGTCTGTCTGTCACCAGGCTGTATCTAATGAGTGTTGAAATTTTCACTGTCTTAATTCTATCTGTCTGTGTCTGTCTATGTAAATAACCAATATAAAATGACCTCACACTGCCTACCATTTTGCTTAGGTGGCTACACTTACCGAATGTGTACGGAACCTTCGGTACTAAACTTGCTGGTTTTCAATGAATGACACAAGTGCCATGGGTAGGTACATAAAATTTGAGTGGGGTGTCATTGAAAATCATTAGGTAGGTACTTAAGTACTGAATTTCTCAAGTAATTTCCATTTTGAATCGATAAAAAGATTTATGTATTACTAGACTTTTTTTTATGTGAATAGGGAGGAAAACGAGCAAGTGGGTCACCTGATGGTAAGCGATCACCACTGCCCATAGACACCCGCAACCCCAGAGGGATTGCAGATGCGTTGCCAACCTAGAGGACTTAGATGAAATGCCTCTTGTGCCCGTAATTTCCCCGGCTGTCTTACTCTCCACACCGGAACACAGCAGTGCAAGCACTGCTGCTTAGCGGCAGGATTAGCGAGTAAGATGGTGGTAGCTATCCGGACGGACCTTGCACAAGGCCCTACCGCCGGCAAGGCACAGGACCGGTCCGAATGGAGAGCCTTGGGGAGGCCTATGTCCAGCAGTGGACGTCTTTCGGCTGATATGATGATGATATGATGGGCGACGGAAAGTATTAACCCTAACATTCCGGCCTAAGAATTTCACAAATCACACGAAAAAAAAACGCCTAATCGCTAAAATCGCTAATTTTCGAGTTGAGTCCATCGATCAACCACGATGTCTTGCTGCTTGGGTAGACCATTCTCTTAAAAGTTGTACCCCCAACTTTTTTCTGGGATTTTGTTTCTTTTTTCCTACTCAGAATCACGAGCATTATCGATCCTGATAGGAGAAAAAAAAGTCCTGAAAATTCCATATATTTTCTGGCCTAAAATTTCGTTCCATTCCGTTACCGCCATACAAATTTGTATTAATGAAGTAACGGAATGGAAAAGGCAATATTGGGCCGTTTTTTCTCCTATCAGGATAGATAGTGCTCGTGATTCTGAGTAGGAATCCGAAAAAAGAAACAAAAACCCAGAAAAAAGTTGGGGGTAGGTACAACTTGAGAATGGCCAGGTACCTATTGTATGCCGAAATAAAAAAAAACCTACATTCTAGTTCCATTTGTTTGCAACACAGACAAAAAGATACAAAAAGATAGCTTTCAATCTTTTCAATCGTCTTATTCCCAGTTTCAAATTTGTGCCCTTTCCCCGATCACTCACACGTGCACATATCGTCACCTGTAATATCAATTAACGAAACCGCCAAAATGTATACAGTTTGACTGCAAATTTGATGATCTGTCGTTTGCTGTTATTAAAATTTTCGATATCTTGAAAAAAATGATAGTTACGTTAACCAAAATCAGACCATTTTTTTCACTTTACCGTATTTTTTTTAATGTATGCCACATTTTTCATAAGTTACTCACTTTAGGTTAATGTAACGACGAGTCTGTGATTGTGTATTTAATGTATTGACCAAAGATGAAAAAAAAACATTAATGTAAGACTCATCTGTATCAAAATGGCTCTTACATTACTCATTTTGTGGCATAGGTATTATAACTGATTGACTGTTACGCTAAAGTCAAAGAGACTGGTCTGTTTCAAAATGACTCTTACATTACTCATTTTGTGGAATATTATAACTGATTGACTGTTACGCTAAAGTCAAAGAGACTCGTCTGTTTCAAAATGACTCTTATATTACTCATTTTATGGAAAATTATAACTGATTGACTGTTACGCTCAAGTTAAGAATAGATAGTATATTATTCGCACATTGTTGACATTGTATAGATGTGCAAACATCTATCTATACAATGTACGAATATATGTGCACGTGTGAGTTACCGGGGTTAGATCCTGGGGGGCAACTCCGAAATCCGATTTTCGAAGTTCGTATCACACCGTCCCTCTCACTCTCAAATTAATAATTATTAGTGAGAGCGGAACGGCACGAAACGAACTTCGAAAATCGGATTTCGGAGTATAAGACCTGTGCCGAATCCGGCACTAGTCATACGAAAGCTAGGAGGTTATTTCAGTATCTCGAATACTCCTCATTTTTTTCTGGCAATAAACAACTCATGTGTCACGTTCAATTCTACGCTGGCAACATCATACACTCTTCCAGAATTGAAAAGTGTGACGGGCGGATTATATCTGTGAATTTTGTGTTGAAATTAAATAAAAATGTCGACAATTGCTGCACCTTTATCCGTCGCAGGGACCAGAAGCTCGGGAGCTCCGGTCAGGACGCAGAATGGTAATACAAAACTCCGAAATATAAGCGCAATACGAACCACATGAGGTATCCGGTAGATCACATGCAATGCTGCATTATGGTTTTAGTTTTCCGATTTTCTCGTGTTATCTTCTAGAATGAGTGAAAATTTTTGTTTCAATTATAATGAACGATAAAAAAGTTACGTTGTATTGTGGAAACTGGATTTCTATAGACTTTTTAATTTACACACAAAGAAATAACCTATCGCTTGGTTACGAATAAAAATAATCCTATTTATTATACATTTCGATTTTCGATACAATAAATTTTATCAGTCTGATATTCTAACAACATTTAAAAACTAGGCATCACATAAAATTTATTTGTAAAAAAATAATACTGCTATGTAAATTGTCCAATTCCAGTGAACGCAGCAGCAGCTATAGCGAACATCGTGAAGAGCTCACTGGGGCCCGTGGGCCTGGACAAGATGATGGTGGACGACATTGGTGATGTCACAGTCACTAACGATGGTGCCACCATCCTAAAGTAAGATTTATTTATTTATTTATTTATAAATTTGTTACACAGCATTGCAGTTTAACAACTAATACACTGTGGAACTACAAAAACTTAGGTCTAGTTAGGGTCTATGGTAAGGTACATACATTAAGTAGGAACGCTAGATTGCCTGTCATCTCTCATCTCACAAAACAGTAACAATTGTCGAAACACAGTAGCCCACCGCCCCACAAGCAGATTGCACTCCGGTGCTGCCACGAGAAGTGCATTCAGCTGGGTCAAGATATACCAGTATTTGACAGAATACTGCTTTTTCATCACATCATTTCACACTGTTATCTGATGTCAGGGACCATAGTGTTTGGGAGCAATGGTTGTCGAGAAGTGACTCATTCCACATCAAAAAGAATTAGGGTTGCCATACGTCCCATATATACGGGACTGTCACCAAATTTAAGTATCACATCCTGTATTGTTTCTTGTCCCGTTTTTGTCCCATATTTGTCCCGTTTTATCAATATACACATACTAAAGGCTCGAAGCCGAGCGAGGAGAGTTGAGAGAGGGGCGGTACGGACCATTCGCATGCCCGCTTGGTCACTATCAATTCAATACATTCCATATCAGTACTCAACAATTATGGCAACGCAACCCTAAATAGGATTAATATTATTTTGGAGCACTAATAAATTATCAATGATTTCTTCCATTTTATAAGTTTTTATTGGACTTATCAGGATGTTGGAGGTGGAGCACCCTGCTGCTAAAGTGCTGGTGGAGCTAGCTCAGCTGCAAGACGAGGAGGTTGGAGATGGAACCACATCAGTTGTTATTATTGCTGCTGAGTTGTTGAAGGTAAGCTTATGCCATAATATTTTTGCTACATACAGTTCCAAGAGCACAACATATTATATTAACTCAGATTACATCTTTCAAATTACTTTAAGCACTCTTTGACTACAATTCATATAATTTCTAAACAACACTAAAAATTAAAACAGAAAAATCCGAAAAGTAAAGCTTGTTACTTTTCAGATTTTTCTGTGTTCAAATTTTTTGTGTTTTTTTAGAAATTTAATTTCTAATGTTAAAACCATAACAGTAAATATAAAAAATCAAGAAGTAAAATTCTTGATTTATTTGATAGTACCTACGATTCATTATCCATTTCTTTTAATTTACAATTTAATTGCCTAGAACGCAGACGAGCTGGTCAAGAACAAAATCCACCCGACAAGCATCATATCAGGCTACAGGCTTGCCTGCAAGGAGGCTGTCAAGTACATCCAGGACAACCTGACCGTCACCGTGGAGTCCCTCGGCCGACCCTCCATCATCAACACTGCCAAGACCACTATGTCTTCTAAGCTTATAGGAGCGTATCCTTTTTAAAAGCAACAAGATTGTACGTAGTATTAAGGTAATCACATCTTATTATTTTTTTTATTTTTTTTTCTTCTCATTTTTCTGTAATGTGGCGATCTGTGAGTGATCACAATGAGCCACCCCTTTGTCAATTACTGGTGCTCGTCATCGACCGAGGAACACTCCATCGAGCATCCCATCAAGAGCTGTCACTGAACCTGCTCACTAGAGCAGGCACACTGTGTCTTCTAATTCTGGAGTGTTGCACACTTCCTGAGCCTTGTAGTTTCATTGCCATTGGATTTACATGATTCAGCAACCTGGCCTGATATGATTTGCTGTATTTGTCGATTTCTTGCTTCACTGTACTGATATTCAAGTCCGTATGTATAAGTTTGTTACTTATGTAGAATGGTATGTCTAGCATTGCTCTCAGTGTTTTATTTTGGAACCGTTGGAGTATTTCAATGTTACTATTACATGCTGTTCCCCACAGTTGTATTCCATAAGTCCAGATTGGTTTCAGAATGGCCTTATATATAGTTATTTTGCTTTCCAATGACAATCTAGACTTGCCGCCTATCAGCCAGTACATTTCTCTAAGCCTTGTGTCGAGTTGTTTGCGTTTGGCCCAAATGTGTTTCTGCCAGGTAAGTCGACGATCCAGGTGTATACCCAAGTATTTGGCGGATTCTGACTGTGGTATTTCCTTGCCATAGAGTTTGATCGCTGGGCAGGTCTGTCTTCTGAGTGTGAAAGTTACATGTACTGACTTATCTTGGTTAGCCCTGATGCGCCATTTGTCAAGCCATTCTTCAACCATCAACAGGTGTGTTTGTATCTTGGAAGATGCAGCCTCCGGTGTTTCGTGAACTGACATTATAGCAGTGTCGTCTGCATATGTTGCTGTGATATTTGCTTCAAATGTGGGTAGATCTGCCGTGTAGATTAAGTACAGAACCGGTCCCAGGATGCTCCCCTGTGGTACCCCTGATTGCGCTTGAAATAGTTGTGATGTCTCGCTATTGCATTTAACTTCGAAGCATCGCATGGATAGATAAGATTTCATTAGCAGGTAGAAAGAGTGTGGGAGCATGGTTTTGATTTTCAATAGTAGGCCTTCATGCCAAACTTTATCAAATGCCTGTGCGATGTCCAGGAATACCGCTGAGCAGTATTTTTTGTTTTCAAGTGCTCCACTAATCACATCAGTAAGGCGATGTACTTGCTCTATTGTTCCATGCTGCTCGCGGAAACCAAATTGATGAGTTGGTATTATGTCAGGCAGTAGCGGGCGCATTCGATTAAATACAATTTTCTCCATCAGCTTACCTGTCACTGTCAAGAGACTTATAGGCCTATATGAGCTCACTTCATTTGGCTGCTTCCCGGGCTTGAGTAGCATAATTACTTGTGCAATTTTCCATTGCGCAGGGTAGTATGAGAGTCTCAGGCATGCATTCAAGATGATTGTAAGGAGGAGAATTCCCTTTTTTGGGAGTTGTTTCAATAAAGTATTATCAATTGAATCATATCCCAGTGATTTTCCTTCCTGCAGTTTCTTTATCTCCGTAAGTACTTCTCGGGGAGTCGTTAGTTTTAGGGGAAGACACATTTGTAGTGGGGAGTCAAGGCTTCTTCTTACTTCTTCATCCTGATCGGGATATCTACTAGGATGTGGTTCGAATATTGATTCTAAGTGTTCTGCGAATGCACTTGCCTTTTCTCTCTCTGATCGGGCCCAGTTAGCAGCAGCTGTTCGTATGGGTGGCATGTGTTTTTTAGGTCTCTTTAATTTCTTGGTGGCTTTCCATAGTGAGTAGTTTGTATTCTCAGTTGGGGTGAGGCTGGCTAGATATATTTGTAGTTCTTCATTTGTAGTTTTATCGATCAGATCCTTTAGCTCTTTTGTTGCCTTGTTAAGTTTTGTTTTATCACTTGGGTATCTAGTGTTTTGCCAGATTTTTCGCAATCGTCGTTTTTCGTTTATTTTGTCCTTGATTAATTTTGGATATTTGTGTGGTGCTTTGATTTTACCTGGGCTAAGTGGCGATGATATGTTGGCCGCTTTATGAATGAGTATGTTAAACCTTTCTATTGCCTCTTCTATGTCTTCAGTTGTCTTGAGAGGGATCCGGAGGTTTATGTCATTTGTGATTATGTTTCTGTAGAGGTCCCAATCAGTTTTACTGTTGTACAATCTTGGTGGATATTGGAGTATAAGTGGTTTGCAATTGACATTTAGTATAACTGGTGAGTGATCTGAAGATAAGTCTGCTGACTCTTCAATGTTGTAGTGTGGAATATTTTTGACAATGTAGAAATCCAGCAAATCAGGTATCTTTTTATTGTCAGTGGGCCAGTAAGTAGGGGATCCATGCGAGACACTTTGAAGGTTAAGATCTTTAACAACCGCATATAGTTGTCTTCCTCGTGGCAGGGTTAGTCTTGAACCCCAGTGGACGTGTTTGGCATTCCAGTCCCCAATCACATCTTATCACAACAATCACATTGATCTCTTCAGTCGGTTTCAAGTCACAAGAACTATGAACCAGAGCTCAGAACCGCGATATGTGCAAGTCCCTACCGCAAGCCCTTTGCAATCTCAGAAACTACAGAATGTCATCATCATCATTAATAAAGTTAATGGTCAAAATAAACTGTCATTATTGGTGCCCAAACTTCACAGTCCAGGAACTTTTATACCATAAATTAATTACTATACTTCAGTTAACTTCAAACGCACTTATAATATCCTTGACCTGAGCACCAGTGACGCAGATTTCTTCTCCGAAATGGTTGTGGACGCTGCCCAGGCTATTAAGATTACGGACCACAAAGGCAACGCAGCGTACCCTATCAAAGCCGTCAATATTCTAAAAGCTCACGGTCGATCAGCTCGGGAGAGTGTCCTGGTCAAAGGCTATGCTCTGAACTGCACCGTGGCATCCCAGGCCATGCCTAAGAAAATTGTGAACGCGAAGATAGCTTGCCTCGACTTTTCACTGCAAAAAACTAAGATGAAGATGGGAGTGCAGGTTAGTTTTATGTCAAAGCTACTTCATTCTAATCTAAATCATCATCATCATCATCATCATAAAGTTGTTTTTCCCCAGAGAAGCCATTAAAATTAATTGAGAGTGTGTTCAGGTCCCGTTAAAAAGTTAGAAGGCGCTGGAACTATCCAAGAAGGGGTAATGCTCCTATTTTCATATCTCTTAGAAAAAAACCTGGGTAAAATGGTCAGGGAAAAGTCTGATTTATTTCAAGCATTTACGGCCACCTTGTAAAACCTTCACATACCAGATCGCTAAAGACATAACCTGTCACTGATTGTAGTTTTGCCCAAAGCAGTTCTCATCGATCGATTCTGTGCGATATCTCATTTGAAATTTACCATGAGCTTTTCGGTGAAGGAAAACATCATGAGGAAACCTACACACAACTGCGAAGCAATTCAATGGTGTGTGTGAAGTTCCCAATCCGCACTGGGCCCGCGTGGGAACTATAGCCCAAGCCCTCTCATTCTGAGAGGAGGCCTGTGCCCAGCAGTGGGACGTGTATAGGCTGGAGAGAGAGAGTTCTCATCATCATCAACCAGCAAACCGCAGTAAACCGATCTCAAGTGACAGTTGCGATAGCTCTAAAGCAAAAATTAAAATTCCACCTCAGGTATTAGTAACTGACCCAGAGAAGCTCGAAGCCATCCGCGCCCGCGAGCTGGACATCACCAAGGAGCGCCTGCAGAAGGTGCTGGCCACCGGCGTGAACGTTATCCTGTGCTCGGGCGGCATCGACGACCTCTGCCTCAAGTACTTCGTGGAGGCCGGCGCTATGGGCGTGCGGCGCTGCAAGAAGGCCGACCTCAAGAGGATCGCCAAAGCCACTGGGGCTACGTTCCTCACTTCTTTGACCAATATGGAGGGTAAGTTGGAAACATAGTTGACAATCTTCTTTTACTTCTAAAGCCGCGTACAGATTATGCGCGGCAATCACTCGAACATTGGGTCGCGCGGCGGCCGCGCGCAATGGGGACGGGGTTGCCGCGCGCGGCAGCTCGAACATCGCCGCGCTCGAACGTGCCGCGCGGCGATCCGAGCGCTGGCGGTTTTTGAGCCCGCATCAAAGGAGCTTCAGTCGCTGCCGCGCGCGCAGTTTGGACGGTTGAAGTGTTGCGACGAACGTTTTGCTTAAATTATGGATTTAACGACAAAAACTGTCGCGAGTTAATTCAATTTTATGGAAGTTACTAGCTGTTGCCAGCGACTTCGTCTGCAAAAAATTCGTTTATCGCTATCCCGCGGGAACTACGCAATTTTCCGGGATAAAAAGTAGCCTATGTGCTATTCCAGACTTTTCTCTATCTATGTGTCGAATTTCATCCAGATCCGTTGGGCCGTTTTAGCGTGATTGAGTAACAAACAAACATCCATCCATCCATACTTTCGCATTTATAATATTAGTTAGATGATTTGCTGTGGAACAGCAAATTGCCTTTACACCACAACAAGTCACTAAGGCATGATGCATGGACGGAAATTAGTAGGAAGATGGGTTACATTTTTTTATGGTGTTCCACGACTTCATGTCTCATGTCCGCCATTAGTTGTATACCACATTATAATACCACACAAATAATTTTTTTTCACCCACCAACGCGTTTTTCGTTTAAAATTATTGCGGATGATGTCATGAATCACAATAAACGCGACTGCCGCACGACCACGCGCGTCCATGGTTTAGAAATAGGCTCGCGCGGCTGCCGCGCATAATCTGTACCCACCTTTAGTCACTACTGATGTACTTAACTTGGGGGCCGGGGAAAAAAGTTATTATTATAGACCGACCGCTTAAATGAGTCCTCGCCTGCGGGGCGCGGGGTGGGACGACCGCGGGGGCCGAGAGGTGCGGGCGGCAGGCGCACCACCCCGCCCCCACCTGAGGGTTCTGTAGGTTTCGTAGGAATTTTAAAAATTAATATTAAAATTATACACCACTGTTAGCTCAATACTAACACTTGTGTACTGTTTCAGGCGAGGAAGTGTTCGACGCGAGCATGATTGGAGAGGCCGCGGAAGTCGTGCAAGAACAGATCTGCGACGACCAGCTCATCCTCATCAAGGGGTCAGTAGTAACTTTATAGGCCGGGAGATGGTGACCAAATATTTGGTCATTTGTACCACTATGGCGGTTCTTCAGGGGTCTTTGGAAACAGACAATGGGGACTATCATTTTTTTGCTCACCAGTTGGCGCCACTGTTGACTAAGGTCGAGAGGTATATCTGTCAAAGGCGACTATAAAATCGGCGCCGCAACAGAGTTTTAAATCTTGAATTTGATTAAGTTTATTAATTATAAATGACTATCATCATATCGAGTAGCTTTATTGCAATGTTGTGCGGTTCCGTTTTGTCCGGAAAAAAAATCCGCTTTCAAAGCGTTCACATTCATTTTTTTTTTTATGTGAATAGGAAAGCAAACGAGCAAGTGGGTCACCTGATGGTAAGCGATCACCACTGCCCATAGACACCCGCAACCCCGGAGGGATCGCAGATGCGTTGCCAACCTAGAGGGCTAAGATGAAATGCCTCTTGTGCCCGTAATTTCCCCGGCTGTCTTACTCTCCACACCGGAACACAGCAGTGCAAGCACTGCTGCTTAGCGGCAGGATTAGCGAGTAAGATGGTGGTAGCTATCCGGACGGACCTTGCACAAGGCCCTACCACCCGCAAATAATCCACATTTGCGATAATTTCACTTTTCAACAGGCAAATGAAAGAAATTATAATTTGTCACGGAGTGCGCCAAAACCAGTGAAAAGTGAATGTGGCAAAGTCACACGTGTTTTCTATCGGATACTCTTTGGAGAGTGTGCGCAGGAATTGCACAAGCTTATTACACCATCTCCCTTCCACCACCGTACGACTAGACGGGGCGAGCGACTTCACCCTTATGTTGTCAGTATTCTGGGTACTCGCACGAGGCGCTTCAAATTTCAAATTTCAAATTTCAAACATTTATTTCAGACCAAGTCCATAGGTGTTAGTTCACTTCATCTTTTATATTGCGGACTGCTAAGGAGTGGAATGCGCTTCCGTCGTCTGTCTTTCCGGATAAGTATAATCTTGGACTGTTCAAATCCAGAGTGAACAGGCTGTTACTGAACCAGTGAGCTACATCTTCGGCCTCATCTGCACTACCATCAGTAGGCTTATTACGTAACTCGCTCGCAATCGCCATCGTGTTCATTTTGACAGTTCTTGTATGAATGTGACAGCTAGCTGATTCCGATGCCAAATAAATCAAAAACCATTTCGAGAGAAACAATTGTAGAACACAAAAAAAATATTTTTGGATTTTTCGTACAGTATTTTTTGGAAAAATCAGCAAAATATGTAAAACAGGAAATGACGTCCAGCGGCCGGTCCAATACTGCCATTATAAAAAACCTTGTCTTCCGGGTTTCCCTTTGACATTTACAACTTTCACAACACAAACACTAGTGACAGCTGATGGTTAATTCATTCGCACACCGCTCGGCTTTGTTGCCATCGGGAACACTAGATAACTATTTGCCGGGCAATAATGATAATATTTTTGCAAGTTTTCATTTAAAATCATATTTTTTGTGAAGTATTCTGTTTGAGTTTGTCAGCTCGTTTTGACGTTCATCGACAGTGACAACTGCATTCACTGTCAAAGTATTTAAGCACAGGTTTTGGCGGTCAATTAATGTAATTATTTCAACGTTTTTTTAAGTGTACGAAACAAAACAGTGACGTCATTTCGCTAATACTTGACGTTTGTTACTTACGTCCTTTCTGCTTGAGCAACGATTTAAATGGATTTTTTCACGAAAATACAAGATTTTCGCGAATATAAAAAAATATGGGTGTCTTAAATTTGTGCACTCTTTCCAGCCAGACAATAAAAATTGAAATATTGTCAATTGTCAGCCCATACTTGAACTGTCGAAGTGAAAACGATGGCGATTGCGAGCGAGTTAGACAATAAGCCTACTGGTGTGATAGAGGTCAATCGCTGGTCAGTTTATAGTAAAAAAAAAATGGTTTATTCGACGTGCAGGCCCGTGGCGCGTACTGCGGCGTCGATAATCCTGCGCGGGCCGACGGACGCGTACTGCGACGAGATGGAGCGCTCCGTGCACGACGCGCTGTGCGCCGTGCGGCGCGTGCTCGAGTCCGGCCGGCTGGTGCCCGGCGGCGGCTGCGTCGAGGCCGCGCTCTCCATATACCTAGAGAACTTCGCCACCACGCTGGTCAGTGCTAACACACAACACACAACCCCCTTTATACTATATACTTCATTCAGGATAACTTTAAGACTCTATAGAGCGACCGCTTAACTGAGTCCCCGCTCGCGCGGCACAGGGGCGCGGGGTAGGACGACAAAGGGGGCAGAGAGCGGTGCGGGCGGCACCTATATCGGCAGGCCTTTTGTCGTCCTATCCTGCGCCCGTGTGCCGCGCGGGCGGGCCTCAGTTAAGTGGTTGATCTATAGAATCAGTGATTGTAAACCCTTCGTGTATCTGTATATCATATAACAGATATCAGGAAGTAATAAAAATTCGGTAGCGGCGAACGACTTCGATGAACGAATGCAAAAACAAATAAGGCGTTAGGGAGCGTTCAAGTATTACGTAACGCAATTTGGGGGGGCGGAGGGGTCTCGTAAAACGTTACGATGCGTTACAGGGGCGGGAGGGGGTCTTTCTTACAACACGTTACGTAACATTATTTCTTTGTTTATATACTCTCTTAACATGAATATGTGAAAATTCACTTATTGCAAGTGAAAACCGAATCAAACGGTTATTAAAAATGATCACTTGAGAGTTACGTAACGTTTAGAGACGTTACAGTGGGGGGAGGGGGGGGGTCAAAAATCTTCAAAAATTGCGTTACGTAATACTTGGACGCTCCCTTACAATAATGGCGATTTAGTAATTTCAGTAATTTAATTAAAGAAGCTATACTAATTACCTCTTGCACCCGTCCACAAATATATGAAAATTTCATCACATGTGATACCTACTTGTCACACTTGCCACTTACCAAAATGCGCAGGTATATCGCCAGGAGCTCTTTTAACGTGCGTTGATTTTACCGTGTAACGTTGCAGAGCTCGCGCGAGCAGCTCGCGATCGCGGCGTTCGCGCAGTCGCTGCTCGTGATCCCCAAGACGCTGGCCGTGAACGCGGCGCGCGACGCCACCGACCTGGTGGCTAAGCTGCGCGCCTACCACAACACATCGCAGACCAAGGTACGCCAACCGGTCTACTGCCAAGCTCCCAAGAGCAATGTCTCGTGAAATATTGATCTCAGAGAAAACATTTATAGAATCTTTTTTGTAGAGAATTTTATGTAGATGACTTACGTCTCAGATCATTTTTTGCTATGGGCCACCGTTTACGAGTTATTTACGAAAAACTAAAAAAAGGTACCTTTACAACTGTATGGTAACTTTGAAAATCGTTCACACGACGCCATCTATGCGGGAAAATCTCGTATTCGAGACATTTTTTTACCGTATAACGTACGTAGTCTTGCCACCGGGAATGCGAGACTCACGAAACGATTTTATCGAATGCGATGCTCAGTGGCGCTTGTGTTTACGTGGTTTCGTTCACACAAACTGCTTTCTGGACAAAAGTATACGAGACGCGTGCGGTGCTGAGCGCTTACGTCAAAAAACCGAATGAACCTCGTACTTGTGAACGGCCATCTCGTATTCGGTAAAACCGCATGCGAGAAAATATCGAATTGAATAGTCGCCGTGTGAACCTAGGCTAAGTTTGTATGGGGCGTAGGAGCACTATTTTAAGTATGGTGATCAGTGATCGTGTTAAACAGAATCCCTTGTCCACAGGTGGAGCACGCGAACCTAAAATGGGTCGGTCTGGACCTGACAGAGGGCGTGCTGCGCGACAACCTCGCGGCCGGCGTGCTCGAGCCCGCCATCTCCAAGATCAAGTCGCTCAAGTTCGCGACAGAAGCCGCCATTACGATCCTTCGTATCGACGACATGATCAAGCTAGATCCCGAGCAGCCCGGCGGCAAGTCTTACCAGGACGCCTGCAACGCCGGCGAGCTGGATTAACGTGGTTGATGAGGTCTCAGTGCGTTGTCTAGTTGAAGGGACTTCGGTGTGTACAGCTCTTTACAATCGAACAGTAAAAAGTAGAAATTGTAAGGGGCTTTGTTCAGAGTTGTCAGATTTTTGATGTTAACCGTTTTAACGTCAAGCCTAGCGAAACAGTCGGTCGTTGACGTTAAAAAGGCGTTATCAAGGATCAGACAGCAATTTTAACCTTAAGTTGACGGTTGCGAGTGACACGAGAGATGCTTGGCGGTGAAAAAGTTAAGAAAGAATTTTGTCCCTCTATCAATTTTCTGCTTTTTTTGTTTGTCTGTATGGAGGAGAAGATAAAGAATAAGCCGTTGCGTAAGCGTTGATTTCTAATTGTTGCCGAAATGCGGCCGGAGACTTGATCTATGATAGTTGTAAATTAACCTTGTTATGTATCCTTTTAAAGCTAATACACGCTGAAGCATGAATAGTAATATTTTTATACAGCTAAGATAATGTACTGAGATCATTTAATTATACAGGATGTGCTTGAGTGCTTGAGGTGCCTGAATGTGTTACTGCGAACTTGGGTTACACATATTTTTAGGTTAAATCTTTATCAGGGCTTATTGCTCATCCCTGAATTAATTATAACCACGCCGGTCAATGCATTTTCACTTTAAATTCATCACGTGACATTAAATTTAAAACGATCTTTAAGTTTACGTAACTGTCCAATGTTAATAATTAATTAGGAAAAAATACATTGATTTATTTTTGAACAGGCAAGGCCACGTGAGCTTGTTATTTGAAATTTAGTTGATCTAATATTGTTATTACCAAATATCATATTGTGAGAAATAAAGTATGTATACAATCAAAGTATTAGTCGTCAGAACGCGTCACAACCTACTTTCAGATGAGAGTATTAAAACCAGTTTTATTTATTTTAACCAATCTATGGTATTGCTTTCACATAATGCTAGTTAATATTGCTAGGAAGTGTCTTATATGTACTACTTAAAATAAAAAAATAATTTTTAATACAAACCAACTGTTTATCAATAAATTCCCTTGCCTTTTCCTCCGAAATTTGAAATTAGATGTTTGTTTCGTGACATTTCGCTCACAATTCATATCATTAATATTATCCTTATCCTAGTACCCCCCTAATCTTTCAGTAATGATAGACTTGAGAACCTTATAAAAACACAAAATGCGTATCAATTTGTAATCATGTCACTTTGTAACATTACGATTCTAACAGAAACTCCTGCACTCTCTTGTTGAAGTCTTCAGGGTACCTTAGATGAATGTTGTGCTTGCCTTCCGGATACAAGTGTATTCTGAGAAAAAAGTATATTTAAAACTGTCATTGTAGCATTTAGGCTGTCTTGGAAGATAAATTAAATCTCGAGAGTTCAAAACTTGACTTATTTTTATGGTCTTACCTGGAGCCCTTAATATTCGAATTTAAATAAAAGATATGCTCTCTTGCCACGATGGGGTCCTGTTCCCCGTAAAGTATAAGAGTGGGGGCAACGATGTCCTTGAGCAATTTCGAGCAAATTTCGCCCTTGTTCCCTTCGTATACGGTGTGCATTCCCTCCAACCAACGCGCCCAGTAGTCCGCGAATACTTCTTCACCATAAAAATCAACCATTGGCTTCTTCATTTTCTCCGACCATGATTTCAAATCGCGAGTTTCTGTTAACAATGTTAGTGCTTTTATATTTTGTTTTAGACTTCATAGATTAATTGCGCGAGTCTTGCAATCCTATACTTCCTCTCATGGTACTTTAAAAAATGTTATTAAGCATAAATTCGCATAAGTATGAGTTTTTTTTGAAGTATGAAAAAAAATCTCATATCAACGTTAGGTAGAGAGAGGAAGTCGAGCCAAATCTCACATCTCAAAAGGGGTGGTTAGGGGTGAAAAAACGCCTCATCTATGGACACCCGTACGGGGTAAGAAGTTTCGTTCTCGCGCTCTTATTTGAACTGTCACTTACTCCGGTAAAGCTCCAGCTCCTCGGGCAGGATGTAGGAGTTGGTGGCCCAGACGACCAGCCGACGGACGGCGGCGGGGTACCGCGCCGCGTGCAGCATCGCCGCCGACCCGCCGTCGCTCCAACCCAGCACTGAGTACCGGGAGATCTGGAGAGCCTGGTAACAGCTACAGCGTTACGAAGTCGAGTGTTGTGAAAGCCGTTTCTCCACATTATACTCCAAATTTCAAAATCTACAGGCATGCTATAGACCGACCGCTTAACTAAGTCCACGACAAAGGGGGCCGAGAGAGGTGCGGGTGGCAGGCGCACTCCCCGCCCGCACCGTTCTCTGCCCCCTTTGTCGTTCTACCCTGCGCCCCTGTACCCGCGCGGGCGAGGACTCAGTTAAGCGGTCGGTTTATGGACGTGGCGACTTGGGCTTTATTGTCTACCTACCCCGTAAGGGATATAAAATGTGTTTTGTGCATGTATTTCGAAGTATGAAGTTCGTTTTGTGTGAAATTGGAGTATTTTTTTTTATATTTTCTATTCGGAATGATTACAGTTAATACTACCATTCCTATAGAAAATATAAAAAATCTTTTACTCCAATATTTTTTTTAGCTTCTATAGCTATGGTTATGTACCCCAGTGGATTATTGTTAGGGGGTGTCTGATACACCCTGTATGTTACTTATCCTATCCATCCTTCTCTTTTTCAAGATACTTCGTTCCATGGCTCGTTGACTTACTTTGAGCCACTCACAATTTTAGAGTGAGAGGGATGGTAGGTTACAAACTTCAAATTGGGCAAGAGAGACACCTGATGGTAAGTGAGCATCACCACCAATGGACACCCGCAACACTGGAGGTTTGCAGGTATGTTGCCAGCCTAGAGGGCTAAGATACAATAACTCATGTGCCAGTAATAATTTCACTGGTCTCTTCTCTAGTTTTACCTATAACTTCATGACTATCCGTCACTTGGTCACGATTGTTCTTCATGGCTCTTCCAGGTTTCAAGTTGATCACCCATCTCACTATAGGTAGTTGGTTAATTACCTTCATAAACTCATGGGCGCTGTCAGCATCCCTTTCATACATATTAGCAGGAAAGTCTCTGTCTGGAGGTCTACTCTTGCCATATCCTGGGGGTTCCCAAACTATCAAAGTAAACTTTTCGCGGTCGAAACCTTCTATCTGAGGCTTGAAATCTGTCCAGACTGTGCCAAGCGCTCCCGGAATCAAAAGTAATTTGTGCGATCCATTACCAACTTTTAAATAATTTATATTCCAATCTTTAACTTTTATTATCTTCTCCTGAAAAAAAAAGCAATGAAACTTGTTTAGGTACTTATCATTAATGATATAAATACTTGTGGGGAATGATTATTGTATGAATTAAATTGTAACGGTAATGGTAAATAATACCTACGTCATTATTTCGCTGTTAAAGTCTGAATGGTCAAGGTCAATGTCTGTATGATATTTACCCTTTGCACTTTTTACCTCTGGAACAGCTAACGTCGACAGAACATTATAACACGGAATTTTCCCCTTGTAGTTTGCTTGTACTTTTATAATTGGAGTATTAAAGTTTCGAAGTTTGAGCATCATGACATCGCCTTCGCTAAGTTCAAAGGTATGGGTCAATCTATTTATTTTGAATGGAGTAATCGTAGCCAAACTTGGACAGACTAAAAACTTAGCTAAGGAGATATAAAAGATATACTTGTTATCACTTTGTGATAAGGAATTAAGGTAAGGAAGGAATATGAGTTCAATGTCGAGCGGTAGAGTCCGAAATATGATAATTATGATTTTATCCAGTCGTTAATTAGATTAAGGTGCCAATATTGTAGTTATTGTATTATTTATACTTACGAGAAAGAACTATTGTTTAATAATTAAGTAAGGATAAAACACTTTTTGACGGTACATTATACGAAGTAATAAAAGAGACCAAGACTAAAAATTGCAAAAGGTACATTTCGGACTCTACTTCCTTAATTTGACATTGACAATTCGTTCGTTCATTCATTTCAGTGTTGCCAGGTCTCCTGATTTTTCAGGAGTTTGTCTGATTTTTGACTATGTCTACTGATCTACTGAATTTGCAAACGAATCTACTGAATTTTATGAGTCTAATTTGAACTTAATAATTATATTGTTTCAACGGTTGAAATTGAATCATGATGTAACCAAATACCTAAAAAAAATTAACAACACCATTTATCAAGACCAAGATTCATCAGATTCAGATTCTAACAGTGATTGAATTAATTGATTGAGCATGCAGCATGAAGTTTGTGGCTTATAATTTATAATCTCTTGCACATTCACACTAATATTATAACTGTAAAATATTCTATTTATTTTATAATCGCCCGTGTGGTGTCGGGTTAGGATTAAATAATCATTTTATACATTACATATCAGCAAATTGAAAACAAAATACATGAGAAAATTTGCATTTAGGTAAGTTTTATGACTTCTAGCATAAAATTTGAACTACTGATTTTTTTTTTTCAATCTCCTGTCTTTTAAGGTCTTACTCTTCTGATATTTCCAAATTGGACCTGGCAACACTGATTCATTTGCTTTGCTTATATAGTTGCGATGTACTTAATCACGGTATAATAAAATAAATCACGTTTAAAATAGTTTTGAACAGATGCTATAAAAATGTTACTAAAATTCAAGAGTTTCCTCTTACCACTGGTCAGAGTGAACCAGCAGAAAATAGCATCTGTCGCCAAACTATCGTCGGCAGCAGTTCCGAAGGTAAAAAAAGTTTTATTTTTAGCCAAAGTGCTCAAATAAGTTGTTGCTAAAACAGGCTAAAACTGAACGTATTTAGTTTTCCAGGAGGAGACTGTTAAAGTGGGTAATTGGGATGTTAATTACGTGAAAGTCGGCACTGGTCCTCATACAGTGTTGTTAGTGCCGGGTGCGCTAGGCACGATATGGACGGACTTCAAGCCCCAGGTGGAGGGGTTTAACCGCGACAAGTTCACGGTGGTAGCCTATGACCCTCCAGGGTATGGCAAGAGCAGGCCACTGTAACGTATATACGTTAACTCTGTAAACTTAGAAACTAAACACTTAAAATCTAGAACTAGAAAACTAATTATAATAAAAGTACTACAAATAAAATCCTTAATACCTACTTAAATATGTTAAATTCTTATAAATACGAACCTAATAACTAAATCCTTATCTGCTAAATAATCGCATTAACGTAATTAATCTAATTAAAAATAAACTTAAAGTAATGAGGCAACATAAATATTTAAACAAACAAACTCACGGAGCGTACGCGCAAATAATGTTTTGTTATATGTCACGGGACCGGTCGCCGGCGCAAGCCGATCTATCCCGACGGCTACGCGAGGAGGTCCGAGCGGCCGCTGCCGCCTTTCACTCAGCCACTGGCCTTAAGACGCACAACCCGCGTCACCTTAAACTAATACCGCTACTCTCGGGCGGAGCGAACTAATAGACGCCTTTATATTTTATTTGATAATTTATAGTTATTTTTTAAAAAGTGAGTGTATTTCGTCCCAATACTGGGAACACCCTACCGGGTGAAGAGCACACCACCTGCTTCCGCTACTACCCGAATCTGCGCCCCGGCCTATCTCACCTTCACGGCCGTCTCACCACCCTGGCTCTCCACGTCGAGCTCCGCACAGCCGAGGGGCGTACGGTATTTTGAGAGGAACGGCCATTCTCACACAAGTCCAAGCGTTCTAGGCGCAGCCCTACCTAGTGGCATTCGATGCCCCACCCTGTGGTCTCGTGCGTTATTTAAATGTCTACATAGATTTAAATTTAAGGGCTAGATCTACCTAAAGTTAATTAACTAGTACTACCTTACTTCTAATGATTAAATCTACCTTACGTCTAAAATAATTATACTAAATTATACAAATTAAATTATTAAATTGAATTAAATTATTAGATTGAATTAAATTATTAAATGGAATTAAATTATTATATTTTAAATTAATGAATTTTAAATTATTAAATTATGTTATTTCGTTTTAATTATTAAAATGAAATTATTGTTTTAAATTATTAATGTTTGAATTGTAATTTTAAATTATTTATTCCAAAATTAAAATTAACTTATTGTTTTCAAATTTACTTTTTTATTTGTCTCCGTATTAGGCTACCTGCCTTCCATCAATTACGGGACAAATTGGCGCCCAACGTGGGGCCCGAACCCACGACCCTGAGATTAAGAGTCTCATGCTCTACCGACTGAGCTAGCCGGGCTAACATACATTTACAGTCTTACAGCAACCTCGGCACGTCAGAGAAACTTATTGCTGATAACATAATCGCTCAATTTAAGGAAATTTCATTTGAAACTAAAGGCCTCGGCAAAACTTCCCTGATTTCCCACCGTATCGATACAGGAGATACCGAGCCTATAAAGCAAAGGTACTATAGATTATCCCCGGAGAAAAAGCGCATTATAACGGAACAGGTAGATGAAATGTTATCCCTAGGCGTAATCTCTCCCTGTGAAAGCCCTTGGTCCTCTCCCGTTCTGGTGGTTGGCAAAAAAGATGGTAAGCCTCGATTCTGTCTCGATAGTCGTAAACTGAATTCAGTCACCAAGAAAGATGCCTATAGCCTCCCTTACGTATCTGAAATCTTAGACAACCTGAAAGACGCAAAATACCTTACCAGCTTGGATCTCTCAAAGGCCTTTTGGCAGATTCCTATTCATGAGGATGATAGGGAAAAAACTGCATTTTACGTCCCAGGCCGTGGAACATTTATGTTCAACGTCACCGCTTTTGGCCTCACTAATGCTCCTGCTACACAGCAGCGACTAGTTGATTCCCTATTTATGCCTGATCTTGAGCTTAAAGCCTTCTGCTACCTCGACGACGTCATTGTAGTGAGCGAAACCTTCGACGAGCACGTTTCTATTCTTTTGAGAGTATTGGAGAAGTTAGGGAAAGCTAATCTTACAATTAATTTTGAAAAATGCCGTTTTTTCAGAGACTCCTTAAAATATCTAGGCTATGTAGTAGATTCTCGAGGACTTAGGACGGATCCGGATAAGGTGCAAGCCATCTGTAATTATCCGGTCCCTACTACCAGAAAGGAGGTGAAACGTTTCCTAGGTACGGCTTCCTGGTATAGGCGCTTTATTCCCAATTTTAGCACAATAGCTGGCCCACTTAATAAGCTTACCTCGACAAAGAATAAGGCCGCTCCGTTTGCATGGACACCAGAGACTGATAAAGCTTTTTTAACTTTAAAATCCTGTCTTGTTCAGGCACCCATTTTAGCGTGTCCAAACTTTGATTTGCCATTTGATGTTCACACGGATGCCAGTAACTACGGGGTTGGAGCAATGCTTTGCCAAGTCGTCGATGGTGTAGAACATCCAGTAGCATTCATGAGTAAATCATTAACTGGACCTGAACGAAATTATAGTGTCACAGAAAGGGAAGCTCTAGCTGTTCTAACTGCACTGGAACATTGGCGATGCTATTTGGAGAACGGCCGCCCTTTCACTGTCTATACGGACCACTCAGCACTTAAGTGGTTCCTCTCTCTTACTAATCCCACGGGCCGCTTAGCCAGATGGGGTGTGAGGTTATCTGCCTTTGACTTTTCCATTAAACACCGCAGAGGAAAGGACAACGTTATCCCTGATAGTCTTTCGAGATGTGTCCCAGTGGCAGATTTGTCATGCAGCAATTCCCCAACCACATCTGATACTTGGTACTTAAATATATTTAATGGTTGTCTTAATTCGCCTACTAGCTTTCCTAACTATCTAATTAAAAACAGTAAACTGTATAGACGCATGAATAATAAAAACGTACTTACGTCAGAGTTTAGTTGGAAGGAAGTAGTTTGCACTGAAGATCGACAACAGGTACTCGCTAAATGTCACAGTGAGCCGACATCGGGACATTTTGGTGTGTTCAAGACGTATAAACGACTGGCACTTACTTATTTCTGGCCCAAAATGTACAGCGACGTTGTCAAGTATGTCTCCGCCTGTGAGATATGCTTGGCCCATAAAACAGCTACACATCGCGTCTTAGGAACAATGGGTAGGCCCAAGGACTGCTGTAGGCCATTCCAAATGCTCTCTATCGATCTAGTTGGACCCTTACCTTGTACTAGGAAGCAACATTGCTATATATTTGTCGTGACGTGCTGTTTTTCTAAATATTGCCTCATATTTCCTTTAAGGCGCGCTACTGCTCAGGCTGTTTCACAGATAATCGAGGACGACGTATTTTTGGTACACGGCATTCCACAAACGGTAGTGTTAGATAACGGATGTCAATTTAACAGTCATGAAATGAACAACGTTTTCCAAAAATACAAAGTACCTCGCGTTCACTTCACGCCAAAGTATACGCCACAAATTAATTTGGTTGAGCGCTATAATAAAACCATTGTGACAGCTATATCGACCTTCGTAAATGATGACCAGAGAACCTGGGATGTCAACTTACGCAAAATTCAATTTGCTATAAATAACTCCGTCAACGAAGTCACTGGGTACACTCCAGCATTCTTGGTCCATGGCCGTGAACTTGTCACGTGCGGGTCTCATTTCACAGATAATGACACCCCAAACGAGATAGTTTTCGTGCCACGCGATAACTATGCCGAAAACCTTGGTTATTTGTCTGGGGTCTTTGACAATGTACAAGCAGCTCTTTGGCAAAGTCACAAGAAAAACTCTCAACGCTATAACACCAGAAGAAAGGAGATTAACTTCGAAGTAGGGGATATAGTCTGGAAGCGATGCTATTTTCAAAGCGATAAAGGTGCCTATTTTAGTAAAAAACTAGCACCTAAGTACCAGAAATGCCGCATTAAGGTCAAGCGTTCACCCCTGGTGTATATAGTTGAGGATATGGCTGGTCGTGACTTAGGAGCTTGGCATGTCAAGGACTTCAAACTTTGTAACAGCGCTAACGCTATTGCTCCGTGAGGTTATCAGTTTTTTTTTCCTTTTTTTTTAATGTGTTTTCGGATGATCGCCACCGGTAAAACGGTTTCGGTTATAAATTTCTAAATCTGCAGTTTTCTAGTTCTAGTCATTTTACTAATGCATTGTGCTAAGCCCTCACCTGAGTTGCCTTCATCTCTTGAAGGAAGCTCAATCTGAAGCGGGTGGTGACTTCACTAAATAAAAATGCTAAGCCCTCACCTGAGTTGCCTTCATCTCTTGAAGGAAGCTCAATCTGAAGCGGGTGGTGACTTCACTAAAATAACTATGATAAGCCTTCACCAGAGTATCCTTAATTCCTTGGAAGAAAGCTCAAATTGAAGCGGGTGGTGACTTCACTAAATAAATATGTATAACTTACAGCAGCTAACACTACCAACATTTATTTGCTACTTGAGCGCCGCGTTTACTGGATAATGCGACTCTCTTTTCTGGAAGACGTTTCCTTCGTTTGCTTATATATACGCAAGGAGACTACATGACTGATTTGATAGAACGAAAGGGGAAGAATGAAAGTGTAAAGTAGTAAATAATAATAAAGATCTTGAGTGCTTCTTGAAGGATTTTTCATAGGCAAAATCCTTCTTCTAGGAGACGGTGTACTGTAACGTATATACGTTAACTCTGTAAACTTAGAAACTAAACACTTAAAATCTAGAACTAGAAAACTAATTATAATAAAAGTACTACAAATAAAATCCTTAATACCTACTTAAATATGTTAAATTCTTATAAATACGAACCTAATAACTAAATCCTTATCTGCTAAATAATCGCATTAACGTAATTAATCTAATTAAAAATAAACTTAAAGTAATGAGGCAACATAAATATTTAAACAAACAAACTCACGGAGCGTACGCGCAAATAATGTTTTGTTATATGTCACGGGACCGGTCGCCGGCGCAAGCCGATCTATCCCGACGGCTACGCGAGGAGGTCCGAGCGGCCGCTGCCGCCTTTCACTCAGCCACTGGCCTTAAGACGCACAACCCGCGTCACCTTAAACTAATACCGCTACTCTCGGGCGGAGCGAACTAATAGACGCCTTTATATTTTATTTGATAATTTATAGTTATTTTTTAAAAAGTGAGTGTATTTCGTCCCAATACTGGGAACACCCTACCGGGTGAAGAGCACACCACCTGCTTCCGCTACTACCCGAATCTGCGCCCCGGCCTATCTCACCTTCACGGCCGTCTCACCACCCTGGCTCTCCACGTCGAGCTCCGCACAGCCGAGGGGCGTACGGTATTTTGAGAGGAACGGCCATTCTCACACAAGTCCAAGCGTTCTAGGCGCAGCCCTACCTAGTGGCATTCGATGCCCCACCCTGTGGTCTCGTGCGTTATTTAAATGTCTACATAGATTTAAATTTAAGGGCTAGATCTACCTAAAGTTAATTAACTAGTACTACCTTACTTCTAATGATTAAATCTACCTTACGTCTAAAATAATTATACTAAATTATACAAATTAAATTATTAAATTGAATTAAATTATTAGATTGAATTAAATTATTAAATGGAATTAAATTATTATATTTTAAATTAATGAATTTTAAATTATTAAATTATGTTATTTCGTTTTAATTATTAAAATGAAATTATTGTTTTAAATTATTAATGTTTGAATTGTAATTTTAAATTATTTATTCCAAAATTAAAATTAACTTATTGTTTTCAAATTTACTTTTTTATTTGTCTCCGTATTAGGCTACCTGCCTTCCATCAATTACGGGACACCACCAGTTAGAGACTTCCCGGCAGATTTCTATGAGAAAGATGCTCATTATGCTTATGAGTTTATGCAAGTAAGTGCCTTCAATTATGTGAGGTTTATCAGAACTAGTAATTTCAAATTTGGTCCATATTTCCTAGTATACCTTTTTTTTTTAATGGAAATCTGCATAGTTACAACAATAATGTGTTGTATTTAAGCTGCACATTATCTGTTTTTTAATTAAATATCATGCTTTCTAGGCTCTAAAGATCCCCAAGTATTCTCTCCTGGGCTGGAGTGATGGTGGCATTGTGAGCATGATCCATGCAGCCAAGTACCCCGCTGCTGTCAACAAGTTAGTGGTGTGGGGGACCAATTCCCTCATCTTGCCACATGAATTGGAACTGTATCAGAGTAAGTGCAGCGTGTATTTACTGTTACATAAGCATAAAAATTTTGAGACTCTACTTTAGTTTGTTATCTTGAGCTGTGAATAAACATTGCATCTAGATAAGATAGGTTTAAGATTATGCTATAGATAAAAAGAAATGAATTCAGCATGATTAGATTGCATAACCATAAGCATCATATTAATGTGTGTATATGTTGGACCTATATGTCTATGTTGAGAAAGTTTGTATTCATACTAATTACAGGGTAAAAACTAATGTAACTTGGACAATAGAGCACAAGTCTATAAAGTTGCAATTTCATTGTCAAAAAATGCAATTAATATGACTGAACTAGACCATCGATATAAGAAAGAACACTGATATTGTCTTTTATAAATATTTTATTTTATATTATTTTGTCTACTTAACAAACATTACAGAAACCAAGGACATAAAAACATGGTCAGAAAGAATGAGGAAGCCAATGATAGAAGCTTATGGTGAAGAGTTGTTTGCGAAGTACTGGTCATCCTGGGTGGAGGCCATGACAGCAGTGTTCCAAGCCAAGGATGGAGATATCTGCTCAGGCCTGCTTAAGGATATCGTAGCACCAACCTTCATATTGTATGGAGAGAAAGATCCCATGGTGGCCAATATGCATGTGTCTCATTTACACACTCTTATTGTGGGATCGAGGTAATGTATTTCAAACAAGACTATTATTTTGGGGTTATGCCCACTGTTTTAATTACGTCCACTTACAATTACAACCAAGTGGATCACGCCTCTTTCCTACAGGGGTAGGCAGAGACTACTTTGTTCCACTTGCTACGATCCTGACATACCTCTATCGCTTAATCCACATTCATCAATCTCTTCATACATGCTCGTCAGTTTTGGGTACTCTTGACCTGGCCTTTTTCCAAAACGTCCCCAATTTGATCATGGAACGTCCGCCTAGGCCTTCCCCTCCCAACGCACCCATTCACACTCCCCGTATAAATCTGTTTAGTTAATCTTCTTTCATCCATCCTCTCTACGTGACCAAACCAACTAAGCATACTTTTTTCTATCCTAGTCACTATATCTTCTTTCACACAAGCACATTCCCTTATCACACTATTCCTTATTCTATCTTTCAGTGATACACCTTCCATTCTTCTTAACGCTCTCATTTCTACTGCATTTATTCTACTTTCATGATTCTTTTGCCATACCCAACTTTCGCTACCGTACATTAGTGTTGGAACGAGCACCCCTCTGTGAACAGCCAAACGCGCCTTCTTTGACACCTTCCCACTGCTCACAAAGGCGCGCAGCGCTCCATTGACCGTGTTTCCTGCATTCACTCTTCTTTCAATATCTCTTTCACTTTCAATCTGTCGTAAAAGCCAAGCCCAGATATACAAACTCTTTTACCTGTTCTACTTTCTCACCCGCAATCATAATCTCACGTTCTGTCATGCTATCGTCTTTTTCGAATACCATAACTTTCGTCTTGCTCACATTAACTTTCATACCTTTCCTTTCCAATGCCCCACATAAAATGTTAGCCATCCTTTGCAACTCCTCCTCCGACGATGCTAACACTTGGTCGTCGGCGTATAGGAGGCATTTGATGGTTAACTCGTTCATCCTTAGTCCACAGTCATTCTCTTTCAAATCATTCAGGCACGTATCCATAAATAGGTTAAACAGCCACGGTGACGCAACACATCCTTGTCTAACACCTTTTTCGATGCTAAACCATTCAGTGTACGCCCCGTTTATCCTTACACAAGCACTAGAATCCTCATAGAGAGATTTTAGTGCTTGTATCAGATTACTGTTCACCCCATGCATGGCTAACGCTGACCACAACTCATGCCTCATCACCCTGTCATAAGCCTTCTCCAAGTCGACGAATAAGCAGTATATTTTCTGGCCTTTGGCCATATACTTTTCGGTTATGCGCCGCAAGGAGAAGACTTGATCCGTGCATCCCATTCCCTTTCTAAAACCCGCTTGTACATCCCATATTTTCTCATCGGTCTCTTTTATAACTCTTTCAATCAATTACCTTCGCATACAGTTTGCCGACGACGCTGAGAAGGCTTATTCCGCGGTAATTTTTGCAGTCTAGGTGTGACCCCTTTCCCTTGTACAGTCGCCATCAGATATATCGTAGCGGGCAGGGTCCTCAAATATTTCGGAGCAGCGTTAAATTTCAATAAATTCGTTACACTAAATATGGTTAGTAACATCGGAGCACGCAATCCGTCATAAATATAAGAGCAGCGAATTTTCAATAAATTCGCGACGTTCAATGAGCTAAAAATATAAGGAAGCACATACCGTCAAAGGTATCGACGCAGTCAGGCTGATCATAAATATCGGAACATATGTGGAAAATAAACCTTAAGTATATAATAATAGATTCGAATTCCAAACAAAACAAAACAAGGCTCAAACGTCATGCCAAAATGAAAGATATGTCACCTATATAGTGTACGCCTCTGCATGCATAATTCACTGTGTTAGTAACATAAAACCTTTTTTGTTGTATAAAGTGTAAATTGTTACTGGCCACTAAATTGCCATTATACTTTTTTTAAGAATAAAATTTTTCTTCTTCTGCTGATATAAGTCAAAACATGTAGTTCTATTTTATAAAACTAGTTTTATTATAAACACACTGTAATTTAAACTGTTTGTCACAAAGTTAAGGTATATTTTCCAAAAATGTTCCGATCTTTATGGTCAGCCTGTCTGCATCGATATCTTTGACGATCTGTGACGTCCCGATTTTATTGAAAAGTCGCTGCTATTATATTTATGACTAATTGCGTGTTCTGATGTTATTAACCTTACAGTTGTAATGAATTTATTGAAATTTAAGGCTGCTCCGAAGTATTTGAGGACCTCGCCCGCTACGATATATCTGATGGCGACTGTACAGCGGCACAATCACGGCCTTGCACCAATCCTCCGGTACTTGGTTGTAAAGCCCCCATATTCATGCAAAAATTTCTTTCTAGAAAAGGAGTTAAAAAGAAAAGTGTAAATTCTCACTAGTTGTGTAAAGTGGGTAAACTTCATTTTATCGATTTTAAATGAAAGCAATTTTTTTTTTTTGTTTTCAGGATACACTTGTACCCTGATGGCAAGCATAATATTCATCTTCGGTATGCCGAAGATTTTAACAAAAGGGTGCAGGAATTTTTGGAATTATCATAGCAAGATTTGGTTCTTCATGCAATTACAAGCGACTCATAAATACAATACTCTGACGGTTAGAAAAATACTTTGCTGGAATACATCAGTAAACACTTCTTTCATTTATAACCAAATAAAAAGAGTGTACACAATACCTAAGTGAAAATGTACATATGTTGATTTATTTTTGAAATGTTTTTTTAATACACATTATTTGATGGCTATTGCATTTTCAAGTTTATTACGGGGGTATAAGGCCAATGTTGCCAGTTTGTAATTGTAACTTGTAGTAGAGAATTGGACCACTGATGTTGATTGGATGCTGATCTCGAAACGAGGCAAAAGAAAAGATTTAACAAAGTTCCCATACTTTATTTTCGTTTACTTATAAGCATGTTTCATTTCAGAATAAAACAATTTACATTCAATAACACATAATTTAAGTTGAAGTGACTTGTTTCTAACATACTGTACAAGTGAACATGTCTCAAATGGACTCAAAACAAGCTTTTATATTACTGTATCGCTAATCACACCTCGTTTTGTTCTATTGTTGTGTTATTAGCGACTACTAGTTAAAAGTTGGGGAGTTGTTAGTGAAAACGAAATTCCTTACTAGTAAATTGTGTTTACAGTTTTACTGAAAACGGGATCGGTCAGGCACTTGATCCTACCGCCTCAGCGCACTGGAGTTTAAAGCTAGCGCAGGGCTTTTCCGTCTCTTCCGCGCAAACATATAAGTCAGAAAGGGACGTACAGGCGTTTCAGCTGCGCAGAAGCTCCGGTGCGCCGGCCGCTTGATGCGAGAAATAAATACGTATTGCACTGTCCAAGCTAAACGGTCACGAAACTGGATACACCACTTTGTTTTTTACAAAATTCTATCAAAAAAGTATGAACACCTAAATATCCTTCGTGTAAAAATCACATCGAATTGTTAAGGCACGTCATATGAGCTGTCCCGTAGGCAACTGGAAGCACTTCCTAGTGTAAGATTCGACTCGGCGCGACACGGCTGACTCCGCGTTGACGGTTTATAATTACATAAACAGACACGCATCTATTAAGCAACCTACATATATACTTCGATAAATACATAAGAAAATATAAAGACAATGTCAAATCATTCGCTAATTCAATTCAAGTAAGGTTGTTCTTATCTCATAAATAATTTGTCTAGTTACAAAAATAGTATACATCGAATGGAACGACGCGGGCGTCGGCCCCGGAGCACCTCGCACAGCCGCTGCTGTGCTCCATCCGCTACATATATTACAGCAATAAGATTACTCTTACAAATACATAACGATACAATATTACAACATTATCACCGGGATTATTAACAATACGGTTGTTTAATTTTAAATACGTTACATTCATTACGTTTACAAAAACTATAGTTTTAATAGAGAGAGTCAAAGGCACACACTTTGTAAAATATATCCTAAAAGTTAGTCTCAGCGTTTGTTTATCACTGCGTCTCACTTCACACTCGGCTTCGGACGGCGGGCAGCGCGCGCGCCGCCTCTTCTGTCGCGGGATGCGTTTCCATCGATCGGAAAGCGGCGTGTGCGGCGACAGAGCGAGTCGCGGTCGCTCGCCAATCACAATCACTGTTTGAACCCGGTCGCGCGCAATCGGCGGCTTTGTCGGCAAAGCTGTCACTGCGCCACTCACACATACACGGGCCCCTGCGGGTCGGAGTCGTCGAGATTGATCTTGTTGGTGTAGGGTCCGCCGTCGTCGAAGAACCTCCGGAAGGTGAACTCGAAGAAGCCGTGGAAGGTTTTCCCGTTGTCGAGGAGCTCGCTGTCCGACTTGGCCGAGTCGCTGGAGGAGCCGCGCAGCTTGTCCGGGTCCACGGGGTCAAAGTTGGACGTGTCGGTGGGGTACTCGATGCGCGGGATGTAGGGCGCCACCTGCCGCCGCAGCCCCTTGTCGAAGTCTATGGCCGCGAGGAACGGATGCCCCTTCACCTCCGCCGCGTCCTTGCCGAGCCGCGCGTCCTGCCCCGAGCACAGCTGCAGGATCAGGTCCGCGCTCTCGGGACTCAGCTGCGCCGCCTCGGGGATGTGCAGCGTGCTCTCCCAGTTGATAACCTGCCGACAACAATACACCTATTACAAATCTACGCTTATAAGCTTTACGCTTCACCTCCTTATTCATAAACGCTCTGTAGGCTTCTGCTAACTTGCAATCGTTTGTCCTTATCTGTCATTTTGTGATTTACCTTCCACAGATAAGGATAAACGATTGCTAAGCTAGCAGAAGCCTACAGAGCGTTTATGAATATGGGGGTCAAACTTTTAGGGCAACTTGTATGGTTTAAAGTTACAAAGAAATATCCTTAGACCTGGGTTAGTTTGAGAGTTCTATACATTTTGACACTACATATTCTTCGTTTAGCACTTAATTTTAAGTTATAGTAGCCATAACAGTTCCTGTTCCTGCCCAATGCTGTGACGTTTCAAAATGTGTGCAACTCATTCAAACAGTCCGATTTATCTGCACACTAAACAAAACTAACCTTGAGCTGCGTCTCCGCCGGCGTGGCTGCTAAGAAAGGCGGCGATCCAACGAGCATCTCGTAGAGGATGACCCCGACGGACCACCAGTCGCAGAGTTGCGTGTAGCCAGTCCGCTGCAGCACCTCCGGGGCTATATAGTTGGGCGTGCCCACGAGGCTGTGGGCCAGGCAGCGCTGGTGCTCGCGCTTGCGGCGCCGCTCCAACGGCTTCAGCTGGTGGCAGCGACATTCGCTGAGGTTGCTCCACTCCCCGTCCACTGGGTCCATCGAATCTTGACGGCCGTGCTCTGGAATCACATAAACAATACGTGTAAGTCTTCACGTAGTCTGTTCTTTATTTTAAATAGGGTTTTTTAAACAGATCACCAGGTGAGCGCAACCGCAACAACCCTTGGCAACTCGCTACACCAAAGGATTGATGAAATACTTTATGCCAGTAATTTCATTAAATTTCAGACTTGACGCCTACAGCGTTTTCTTCGTAAAGAACTGACGTACAGTACAATGTACTGGATAACTGGAAGTAGGTATACTACTGATTGTTTATTCATCATAGCTTCAAATGTCTGTAATAAAATAATCTATATATATAAAACAAAGACGGGTTTGTTACAACACTTATAACTCGAGATCGGCTGGATCAATTTTCATGGTTTTTGTTTCGTTGGATTTGTCTTCGCCCTGAATAGCAGAATACATTTTAAAAACAATGAAAACTTGACGAATACATAATTATGAAAATGAAAATGTACCTTTGTTTAGTACCTGTCAAACTTTTGTTTTCCTCCTGTCATCCTGTCAAATACTGTGATTGACATTTATGCATGCGTTCAGAAATGTATTTTGTGTAAACTATTTAAAAAGGGTGGATAAACTTTTGTCTGTATTTTTTTTAATCAATTAAAAAGGTTGAAAAGTGTATTAAGCAGATTTGAATAGAAGTTCCTCAAATATTTATGCGTGCGTTCAAAAATAATGACAAATGGTTAACATTTACGCGTGCGTTCATAACTTTATTTTGCGTAAATTAAAGTTTCTATTTTCGAAATCAATTTCTAAGATGTATTATTTAAGTTATCGAAAGCGTAAATATCTTTTTATGTTGTCTATGATTTTCTAAGATACATTACAAAGGTTAAAAAGTGCAGTATCCAAAGTAGTAGTCTATGATCTAAACTATTGTCAATCAATGTCTATGTCACGAAAGTTCAGCTACTGTTATATTTGTTTGTTTTGTGTGGTTTTGTGCGAGTACATATTTAGTATTAGTATTAGTTACAATGCCACGTCCTAGAAGATCTAATCTTTCCCAGCGAAGTCGTACTGCAATTAGGCAACGGAACATCGCGAGTCAATTATCTGATGAAGAACGAGACATTGCACGAGAAGAGCGCCGCGTTAGTATGGAGCGAAGAAGGGCTTTAATTCGTGCCTCTCAAACACAAGAGGAAAGAGAGGCAGCCCGTGAAACGGCTAGGTTAGAAACGAGAAATCGTCGAGCTTATCGTACAGATCAACAGAGGGATAATCTTCGACGTGCAAGAAGAAATGGTTCAAGCGTTGATTTGAATCGAGCAGCGTTTGTGCTGCCTTAGTGGTAAAGTGAAATTGCCATTGTTGGTTCCGCCACCAGAGCCATTACACGACATTCATTGACTGTTAGGCGGTACGAAGTTCGCCGGGTCAGCTAGTATTTAATAAAGTCTACTGTTACTAATGTTTCAGTTTTTCGAATTGACGACATTGACGATAGTGTAATGTTTAATAATATTTATTTTATACCTACGCGATTAGATTAATTAAATTATTTAATTTATGGGCTGAACAAGTTAATCTGTCGCCTTTTAAGGCCTGACAAATTTGAAAATGGAGAGGATGCGTCATTAGGATTGGCCGTCTGACACCGAAAGCGCCTTCGCCTTATTTGGCGACGAGACCTAAACAAGTTCTAAATTAGTTTCGAGGGCATTAACACTAAACTTATGATAGAAAGCTTTCTACATGCAATACTTGCGACGCGAATATTTAAAGTCCCGTTTTTATGACATTTATTTTCTAATTATTAGAATGTAATATATGGCTTTTTGTGAAAAAATAGGGACAGTTAGTTGTCCCAGAAAAAAAAATTGAAGCAAGAGCAAAGAAGTCGCGACAGTATGACTGTTCTCAAAAGTTAATTAAATCAGATATATGAATCTCAATCACTGTTTTTGTTTACGGATAAAAAATTAGGAAAACAAAAAGACAGGTAAAACTCACCATTCCTCTGATAATATTTGGAGTTGTGCGTCCAGCGGAAGCCGGTGCAGAGTCCAAAGTCGGTGAGCTTGATGTGGCCGTCCCGGTCGATGAGGATGTTGTCGGGCTTGATGTCGCGGTGGATGAAGCCCATGCGGTGCACAGACTCCACCGCGCACGTCAGCTCCGCGATGTAGAACCGCGCCAGCTGCTCCTCGAATATGCCCAGCTTGATCAGGAGCGACATCAGATCGCCGCCCGGGATGTAGTCCATCACGAAGTACAAGTTGTCCTTGTCTTGAAAGCTGTAGTATAATTTGACGACCCACTCGTTGTCGGCCTCAGCTAAGATGTCGCGCTCGGCTTTGACGTGCGCGACCTGGTTCCGCTTAAGCACGTCGGCCTTGCGCAACGTCTTCATGGCATACAGATGGCTGGTGTCGATCTTCCGCACGAGCGCGACCTCGCCGAACGCCCCGACACCGATGGGCTTGATCTTCGTGAACATGGACTTGTCCATCTTGGCTCGTTTCAGCCGGATGTAGTTGGACTCCTTCTGGCTGAGCATCTTCCGCATCTGGCACTGCGCCTCCGGACTGAGCCCGATCTTCGTCATCTCCTTTTCGAGCTGCATGCGACGGAACTGCCTCTGCTTGTAAGACTTGAGGATGTTCTCCACGTGCTGCTCCATGAAGAATTTGAACGCCTGCGGCGAGTAGTTCCGCACCTTGCAGTCGCGGCGCTCCTCCTCCTTCTCCTTGCTGATGTGCCGCCGCTCGGGGATCGGGGACTGGTGCCGGATCTTCTTGGGCGGCGCCACCGGCCGGCGCTCCGTCGAGCCGTTGGCGCTCTTGTCGGAGGTGGAGGCGAGCGAGCCCTCCTTGAGCAGGTTGTTGGTGCAGTTCTGGTTGGGGCACTTGCCCTCGGGCGGCTGCGAGGGCTCGCCGTTGGGGAACTTGGCGTCGGGCGGGTCCTGGTTGGCGTAGGGCGGCGGCGGCGCGGGGTGCAGGCCGCGCTGCACGGCCAGCGCCTGCATGGTGATCGCGTAGCTCGGCGGCTCCGTGGTGGGCACGGGCGCGCCGGGCGAGGCCGGCTTGGGCGCCAGCGGGTAGCAGGGCGGCGTCTGCGCCTGCTTCTGCTGGATGGAGGACGCGTAGGAGGGCGGCGGCGGCGCGGCCAGCGGCGGCGGCGCGGCGGGCGCGATGGCGGTCTGCAGCACCGGCTTCTGCACCTGCGTGCTCTTGACGGACTGCATGATGATGGGCGGCTGCACGGCGTGCCGCGCGGTCCACGGCTGGATGGGCGTGGGGCGCGTCATGCCGGCGCCGGCCGCCGGCGAGACCGGCACGGGCGACGGCGAGCCGGCCGAGGTGGCGCCCGAGTAGATGCCGGACGAGGGGCTCTTGCGGTAGTCCTGCGACTGCGTGGGGCTCTGCCGGTTCTGCATGGAGACCGAGTAGGAGGGCGGCGGCGGCACGCCGGCCAGCGGGTAGGGCGGCGGCAGCTCGGCGCCCGGCTGGTAGAGGCCGAGCGCCTGGATCTGCTGCGACAGCTGCTGCTGCGCCTGCGTGCCGTTCTGCACGACCATGGGCTGGCGCGGCTGCACGGGCGAGGTGCCGCGCGCGGGCGGCAGCGGCGGCGCGGGCGACATGCGCTTCATGAGCTGCTGCACGGAAGGCGGCACGGGCGGCGTGGACGGGCAGCGCGGCGGCGGCGGCGGCGGCGGCTCGCCGAAGCCCGAGGGGCTGTACTGGCGGGACAGCTTCTCGTGCGGCAGCGGCGGCGCGTCGGCCTGCCGCGGGCTGTCGGAGCGCGACGAGCCGGCGCCCGAGTCCAGCGCGGGGCTGCCGCGGTGCAGGCTGAGCTCGCGCTCCAGGCTCGGCTTGCGGATGAGCTTGGTGCCGAGCGCGCCCAGGTTGTTCCCCTTGAGGACGCCATTGAGAGGCTCCTGCTGTTTCGAGAGGTAATCGATGGCGGAATCCACGCGACCTCCGCAATATTTGAGCGCGCGGGCCGCTGGGTCCTGGAAAAATTTAAAAGGGACTATTAATAATGAAGTCAAAAACTCAATACTACTAGAGAACTTAAAGTTAACAAACTGAACTATTCCTAAGTAATAAATAAAAACTCCCTTCTTTTAGGATATGAATGAAATTATGGGCAAAAACAGCAAGTTATATAAAAAATTGAAAGCACACTTCAATTTTTTTCATAATAAAAACAAATGAATGAATGAAACCCTGACCTGTGGCCTCAAGATGCAATAAAACGAAGTGCTCGCATAAACCAGCAGTAGTATAGCTGTTCTGTTTTACGACATGCAAATACTAACAATCTTGGTCTGCTATAAAAGATCATTTTATTGCGGATCTCACCATTAGACTTTGATAGACTAAAAGCACCTAATATGTTATTTTACTGCCTGGTTTATGAGCACTAGCTTTGTGGCTATTGTGTATATGTTAGGGAACATTCACAAAGATAAGAATTAAAATTACAAGTTTGAAGGCTAGAAATTAACGCATTCACTGCCACCGACGCATATGTGTTTTTGTGACTTCCAACCAGAGCTGTTGTCATAATTTTACAGGCATTTGGGGCATCTGAAGAAGTCCTGTGTTAAGTCTTTTATCCAAGAAGTTCCGATAAGCCAAACACTTTTTCAACACATACATATCTCTTCATAACAAAAATATTAATTCAATTTAGCAAGATTTTATCTCATGCAAGAGATTTGGCCAGAGAGGTGCTCCATATGTTATACATGCCCACTTCATAAATACACATAAAACAGGCTTCTTTACTATTTCTTTTATTTGACAACATCCACAGAAAAGCCATGGTAGCCTAGTGGTTTGACCTATGGCCTCTGAACCAGAGGATCACGGGTTTGAACCCTGGACTTGCAGCTCTGAGTTTTGCAGAATTATAAATGAGCAAAATTACATTTTCGGCAAAGGAAAACATTGTAAGGAAACCTGCAGACACGCTTGAAACAAATAAATAGTGTTTGTGCAGTTCCTAATCTGCATTGAGCCCCCGTGGTAACAATAGACCAAGCCCACTTCATTCCGAGAGGTCTGCGTCCAATAGTGGAAGGTATATAAGCGGAGATGATGATGATAAGAGAGGTGTTCAATTGCAGTAGCTAGCTAATAATGCTAATATTCATTAAGTACTTGATGTTGAGTGCAAACAATGCTTATTTCAAATCTCCAATTTGCATACAATCAGGTTTGTTTACAAATAATTACATCAGCTCCAATCAAATCAACTACATGCATACTTAATTCAACCGAACTGAAAATCTCTAAAAGGAATGCTGCATACCACACATATTAATTTCATTCATTTTATTGAAGTTTACAACAAAGAGTACTTCCACATATTTAACATGATATCTTTGTCCGGGTGTTATCCGATAAAGAAAAAATATAACAAAATTATGTCTTACCTCTTCATATCCCAAAGCAATAAGTTGATTGAGTGTTTGAGGATGAACACTAAGCTCCTTGTCGAGGCCATTGCCAGACGAGGAGCTGAAGCCCGAGCTGACCCCCGAGCTGACTGTGCTAGCTGCAGAGGAGCCCGGCGGTTCCAAATTTCCAATATTAGCAAAAGGTAGAAGCGAGTTTCTGATCTCGGCGAGCGCCTTCTGGTGGTACCCGGAGGAGCGCGTGGCCGTCTTGCCGGGCGCCGGCGGGTTCATGGCGCCCAGGCCCCGAGCCTCTCACCCCACCCCGCCCATCACACCCGCCTGCACCACCATGAGCCCCACACAGTTCGCATAACCAGGACTGTCAATACTCAGGGTTGCTACCAGTCCACCAATTCAAAAAAAGGAGTCTTGTTTTGTTATCACTTCAATCAACTTTGTTGATATTTGTATACAAACTGTTAGCTTTGTATTGTGCTGAAAATTGATAGAAAATGGTGTTTAGAATGATTTCTGATATTAGAAAGTGTTGGACCGTAAGTTCATCGAGTCTCAAAAGAGTAAACACAGCAAGTGGTCTTCATCGTAAATATATTGTTAGTATTTCGTCTCTGGTCAATTAGAGTTTATTTTGACCAAACAACTTCGCCTTTATAAGGCGGTAGTAAATAAACAAGTGGTAACTTTTCTGCTGAGCCTCTACGAAGACGCAAAACTACAAGAATGCTCAACACAAATCAATCTTGACAGAGTTGAGGGATTCCAAAATTAGAGACAACTTTATACGTTACTAAAAGTAGTTCCGAGAAGGGGAATGGTGTGGAAAATGTAGTTACCTGATACTTTTTTAGTTTCAGCAAATCCGAATGGGAATCATAGACGTCATAATCCCGTAAAATAAAAATGATAGTCGAGAGCTCTCACATTACCGATGACATATTTCTCGTACGCCACGTATAATAATCACAACAGTATTACATCGCACTTTATCAAAATAAAACTAAAATTACACGCACTTTTACTTAGCCAGAGGAATTACGAAAACAAAGAACTCTGAAACACAGACATGCAAGTTGGCAAACCATACAAAGCGACCATTTTGAAGAATTACCACATTCTTTCGTATGTTCGTAAAAGCTACGCTATCTTGACGTTCAGAGTTGCTAACAATTTATTTAAAATATATTTTCAGTACAAATTGGAAAAATAAAGCAGTGTGTCCTGATAGATCTGAAAATATTTTTACGTATTATTTCCAAAAAAATAAATTATAAGTTCATACTTAAAATTTCTTACGCAGAAGAAAAAACAATTTATCGTTATCGCGCATGGCATGGTTCATACTCCTTTCGTTCTTTTTACTAAAACGAAACTAACGTCCAATAGACGTAACCAAGTAGGCAAATCGACCAATAACATTGAAGTGCAACTCCAGCCAGTACTTTAATAACCAATCCTATTACATATAATATTTGCAATGTAACTTCAAACGCTTCAAACGATTTGAGACTTAAAGTTAATGACACAAAGATTACTTTCTAAAACAAGCTTCGTCATTTTTGTTGTTTGAGACATGATTTAAAATGCCGATGTTTAGATTTCAATCACTGCTTTGCTGACATTGACAGCTATGAAGTCTTAAGAATATAAAAAAAAATTGTATGAAGGAATCGAAATTCTTATTACACTGTGTAGGTATTTAATTAAATTAAGGAAATACAACAGGTAGCGCTTAAGAAAAATGGTTATTTAAAAATGTAGCTGTAGCATAATCTAAGTAAACAGTATAAAGCTTTATGCATAAAATAGCTAGTAAGATGTTCGTAGTAAAAAAAATTATAACTTCGTTGCTGATCTATTTTGTGTTGGTGCCAAATTTCGTTGCACCTGAGGATGGCACCGTATACGACTATGATGCCGAAACTTTCGAGCAACAAATTAAAGACATGGACGGGAATTTTATTATGTTTTACGCACCATGGTAAGTTTATTTGTTTACATCTTCGTATTTTCTGGTTTATTCGCTTCTGTATAAAATAAATTGATACAAATATAAATAAATGTGAATAGGCATTCCCCTTTCCATCTATACGCCCACAATCATGCCAAGCGTGGCCTTTAGGTCTTCTAACCTAACGACAGCGAAAACGTAAGGGATAAAGACATGATTCATGTATGTATATGTATGTATAGTCATTTGGGCTATTTAGACACAAGGTTTTTTTTTAATATAGTAAATAATTTCAGGTGTCGACATTGCACCAATTTCCAGCCAATGTGGGGGGAGCTGGCCGAGTTGGTAAACACAAAGGAGTCCCGGTTTGCCATCGCCCAGGTGGATTGCACAAGGCACTCCAGGCTATGCCATGATAATGCTATTACAGGTACAGTCTGCACTAAATGTGGTTGATCACTTCTTACTTTTCCCAAAACACTTGTTTTTAAATAATATGTCACCTGCAATCGGTTCAGAAAGCAGCAGTGGAACGAGAAAGCTGGCCTTAATAACTGTTATTTCTGTCCAGGCTACCCTACTCTGCTGTACTTCCACAAAAACTCGTTCCTGCCGGTGGAGTACAAAGGCCTGCGGGACCTGCCCTCGCTCACCCTGTTCCTTAGTGAGGTCTTCAATACTAAAACAGAGGTTAGCCCTTGCACTGTCACTGCCAATAAATAACATTTGATGAAACAAACAGTCAATAAGCTACTGTTAAAAAAATATTGTGCAAGATTTTTTTGTCCAATATTGTCATCCATCCTGCATAAGTATACCAGATTTCTAAGTAATCCTATCTCTAGAAGCGGGTCTAGTTTGAGTTGCAAGATTTGACCTAAATGAACAAAAATATCTGATAGGAATTTACGGCTATATTGCATCTTTTGTGTGCTGTGTTCAGACCTTTAAAAAGTTACGAAAAAAACGATATAATACCGGTATATTTCGTTTGTGTTTAAAATTTCCTTCAAACAAATTCTATATTCCTTCATAACGTTATATCATATCATAACGGAATATATATATACTTATAATAATGTATTATAATACTTATAATAACGTTATGAACTTATGAACTACGCGCACGGGTAGAGGGGCGCGGGGTAGGACGACAAAGGGGACCGAGAAAGGTGCGGGCAGGTAGTGCGTCAAAAAACAGCGTTATGCAAAACGTTATATTATAAAACGCTATTCTGCAATATAACGTTGTGAATAACGTTACGCAAAAATAACGGTCATTAAAGATCTGGCTGTGTTCCAATATGAGTTTGATGATGGTTTGATGCCAGTGACAGCCCCTCATTACTAGTATAGTTTGGATAAGCACAATCACATCACATTATATCCAGCAACTTACGATTTCTCGCGTGGACCATCTTGAAACACGAACACATACACAAATCAGTCATCAATATACATCGTTTACAGAACCTTCTCGTGTCCCATGTCGTAGCCAAAGTAATCGCCACATACGCATACGCACTCGGCAACACAAGACGCGATACCGCGAAGATACTGGCCACCAACACATCGCAATAAAAAAAAAACTCTTAGTGGCCAGTACTAATACCAGCAAGAACTGGCCTTAAAGACTTTCAGCTTGTTGAGTATTGTCCTTTTGTATAAAACGTGAAGGCTTCCACCGAGGTATTTTTAAATTAACACTGATTCCGCGAACACCGTTGCTAGCGACTGAATGCGACGACAGTTAACGTCTCTGTGTAAGCACATTATAACGGCGCCATTCTGATCAGAATTTAATGCGTATTTCAATTAGGAATTTCTAATTAAATTGTGACAAAATAATTCACACGTGCCCTGCTAAACGAGACACGCATTAAAATAACTGAGCATAGATAACATAATATCCTTAATTAAGACAGTCAATAAACCTACTTTCTAAATTTTTTTTTTTTTCAAGCCAAATCATATTGATAAAAAAGGCGAAACGGCTAAATATTTCGAATAATCGCTTCTTAGAATGCTGACATAGAGTAAGTAGATATAGATTCTGTGCTAAACCAGTGTTAATGCGCTCCGAAGTGTTTCGATTACTAAATACGCTAGCGCTTTAGCGTTGTTGACTGTCAAAGATTAAAACATAGCCTACTTTTTATCCTGGAAAATTGCATAGTTCCCGCGGGATAGCGATAAACATGTCATAGGTTGTAGCTGCCTAGAGTCGCAACGCACATAATTATTGCAGAATATACTATCGAGTATCGACATCAGTTCTTAAGTCTAATTTGACGCAGACGAAGTCGCGGGCAGAAGCTAGTAGTGTTATGTATTTTTGTATATTGTTCAAAAGGAACCGGAATCAAATCTGCCGAAGAGCGAAGTGAAGTTTTACAGCGGCATGGCGCACCTCACCGACCACAACATCGAGAAGTTCGTGTCTAAAGGACAGCACTTTGTTATGTTCTACGCGCCATGGTGCCAGGCCTGCCAGGTACTAGAAGACTTTGATTCAATACTTGGTTCGAATAGTATTTGTAATAATAATAACCTACGAACTTCAAAATAATGTAGTACTTGTTATCAGGCCCACTAACTTTATAATTCGATTTAAAAAAAAACGTAACTAATGTCGCGTTCAGGAACGCGATCCGTTATCCATTATTAATTTATTTTAAAATCCGTTAATTCCTAAGTTATTTTAGTATTTAGCTAAACAAAAACTGATTTACTATTAATTCGTCTGTTTTTCTTCCATCCATCGTTTTTCTCGTTGTAGTGAGATGAAAAATTGTGTGTTTCGCTCGACAGCAAAGGTTGTTTAGTGCATCGTGCCTTGAAACCCTCGCGACGCTCAGGATTCTTAGAATGCTTCGCTTGCTTGGGTTTCATACACAGGCACTCGCGCCAAACAAAAACTTTGCAGCCTTGCATAACAAATAACTATTTGTTGCGTATAGACCGGCGGTTTAACTGAGTCCTCGCCCGCGCGGCTGCGGGGCGCGGGGTGGGACGACCGCGAGGGCCGAGAGGTGCGGGCGGCAGCACTACCCGCCCGCACCGCTCTCGGTTCCCTTTGTCGTCCTACCCCGCGCCCCTGTACCGCGCGGGCGAGGACTCAGTTAAACCGTCGTTCTATAGTTTATTTTGTATGTTTGTTTTATTCATCAGCGGTTGGCCCCGGTGTGGGCGGAGCTGGCAGTGCAGTACGCGCAGAACGAGTACATCCAGATAGGGAAAGTCAACTGCATGGACAACGAGATGACGTGCAAGACGTTTGACATCAAGCAGTACCCGTATTTGCTGTGGATCGTCAACGGACGGATTGTAAGTTTATTTTATTTGTTTCCCGATAGTCGTTTCGGCGAATCGTCTTATAGCAAAGAGCCTTGAGGTCTTGAGGCTCTCGCTGGGTTGGGTCAAGGGTCAGATGCAGAAGGCGGTACTCCTGGACCCCGTTTCATAAAGCTACAATTTACAAGCGGAAGTCTCTATCTAACACATAGGGTCAGAAAGAGACTTCCGCTTGTAAATTGTAGCTTGTAGCTTTATGAAATAGGGCACTGGACACGGCTCGGATAGTCAGGAGGTTCCTCTCTCTGTCGCCCTGACCACCGGTAGCTTAGGCCCCGCCTCGCTGCCGGCGACACCCTAGGTTAGCTTTTTATAGTGTTTTTATTTTACCCAAACCAATTACGTAAGTAACAGTTACAATTGACAACATTTCATTTTTATAACACCTGAAAATGTATATATGTTTCGAAAGCATTTTGCCTCCTGATCACTGCAATATGTTTATATAATTTTAATATCGCTTAGTATAAAAGATAAAAAAATAATTAAAAATAAATCCTAATGTTACCAATACTACCACAGGATAGGTGAAACGCCTTTGCTTTTTTCACGAGAAAAAATAAGCGATCATAATTTTGTATTTTTGACAACTTCAAAGTACAAGGGGGGCAACTCTGAAATTCTATTTTCGAAGTTCGTTGCATACCTTCTCTCTCACTCTCAAGATAATGACTATTAGTATGAGCGGAACAGCACGAAGCGAACCTCGAAAATCGAATATTGGAGAATAGGCCCTGACATTGACAATTTGAAATTAACGTCAGTTTTTTTTCTATAGAGAAAAGATAAAGGGATAAGTGTGTATTCTGTGATAGTATCGGAGTTACGCCCTTCAAGAATAAGCACAAATTAATAAATTAATTATAAATTAAATACAAGCCCTAGCGAAAAAATTTAACTGTCAGCATGTTCATCTTTTTAAACAAAATACAGAGAACTATTAAAATGATAGGCTCAGAAATATGAAATGTTGTCAATTCGTTTGTACCTACTTATAGATGGGCGTAGCAAACGCGGAGACTTTAGAAGAGCTCAAAGCTTACGTGGAGAAGATGCTTCTGGCGGAGAACCACGACCCGGAGAAGTTTATGAAGAAGAAAAAGGCACTGCCGGTCGCGCGCATCTCCGAGGAGACGTTCGAAACTTTCATGGAAAAAGATCTCGTGTTCGTCAACTATTTTGCACCGTGGTAAGGAGACCAGTTTAACTAGCGCTGTAAACTGTAGCGTGTCACCCTTGTTTATAATTCGATTCCCATCAGGTTTCCAAAATATTCTTTGTATTATCACCCGCGTTTTATATTTACCAAAAGTCTCTCTCTCTCTCGCAACATACAGTATAGCGAAAAAGAGTAGAAATTAAAAAGTGGCAATACTGTAGTGTCGTCCCTTTCTAACCTATCAGTATAAGAAAACGGGACGACACTACAGTATTGCCACTTTTTAATTTCTACTCTTTTTTGCCAGACTGTAAACACCATAGTAAAAGTGGGAGAAGTAGGTTCACTGCCGTCGTTTAGGAGACTCAACTGCCTACTGCGGCGCGGACGCTTAGGGTTGTCGAAGTCATTTTTAGATTAATTACGAGTACCTACCTACCGGCAAATAATTGTCATATGTCTCTGTTTAGCTAGACAAACAAGATTCTATGCTGCTATATTATTGTTATTAAACTAAATTAAAAATACGAGTATTACCTATTTATAAATTCGCCGGAGTGCCGATGGGCGACTGTGTACAATTGTACATACTACTCCATGTTTACATACACATAATAACTATGTAAAACGTTATGAACGAAGTATAGGTACTTACTTAAAGTAAATAAAGAATAGTCAACATTATTCAAAACTATTAATTAATTATTAATATTTCTTACCGCTTCCCTTGTGTGGGTAGGTATGCTAAAGAACGACAATGCTGGATTCGCTGAATTATTGAGGCAGCCGAAAACAGAACAATACTTTACCGATCCATTTGTTGCCATTATAAATAGGTATTATTGTTTATACGTGTCCTTGCACGAAACTATTACACTTATACTTATCTTACTACTAAATTACAACTATTATTTTTTTATTTATTATTTACACTATGACTAAATATACCCAAAACAAAAAAAAATCGCAAAAACGAGTACACGAGTAACGAGTATCGGTGATCGAAAAGAGAGCGCGAGACGGTCAACGTGCGGCACCTTGACTAAAGACAACTTAATCATCCTTAAATTATCAGTGTGTGCGTGCGGCGGGTGCGTGCGTACCGCCGCCAACTGGCGCGCACACATTTAAGCCGCGCGATGTAGTTTTGTTTGAAGTGTACTTACTTTCCCTTTTACTATGGTAAACACATAGAAGTGCTAAAGGCGATGCTACACTTTATATCCGCAATACACACCAACCTACCATTCCTTGACAACGCTAGTTTATTCGTGGTCTGTGGCAGGTGTGCGCACTGCATGCAGCTCGGCCCGCTGTGGCTGAAGCTCGGCGAGAAGTTCCAGAACGAGAGCCGCGTGCTCATCGCCGACGTCGACTGCGTGCGCTCCAAGCCCATCTGCGAGACGGAGAAGGTAAACCACCGCCTATTAAAGCCGTTACTCAGAACCCGTTAATCAGTTAATCGTTATTTAACGAAGTTATAAATAATTAAATGTCAAGGGACATATTACCAATTGACCTAGTTCTAAACTAAGCAAAGCTTGTACTTTAGGTACCAGGCAACGGATAAACAGACATATGTAGATAAATACATACTTAAATACATACAACATCCATTACTCGGATACACACATTCGTATTCATCATATTAAATCAGGATCACTAACCACTAGGCTATTTGGTATAGTTTCGGTTAACGGATTATTTTTTAAGTTATCTTTAGAAAATGGTAACGGACTCGTTTCTCTCAAGTATAATTTATACGTTAATCATTAATTGAGTACACCAAAAATACGTTCCGATAACTACGTATGGGCAGTCGAAACTGTCGACGCAAGCTTTTATCATCAAATAATTTAAACAGGAAGTTAGTAGATCACTAACGCAACGACATAAAAATGCAGTTTGTGTCACGTGTTAACAGATTAACGATTAACGTTAACTTTCGTTAATTGGCTAAGTAAAGTTTTTGGAAGAGGTGCAAATTATATTTTTATTCGACAGTTCACGTCTTAATAACCGAGGACCTGGAGCTCTTTTATTTTTATTCCCTCTTGTTAATTAGAAATATTTTTTTAAGTGGTCGATTTGACATTTGTGAAATTTAATGGATGACCAGCTAAGCGTGCCTAGAACTAGCTTGTAATAAAAAAAAACTACGTCAACCGTACGTCAACTGTCACTTTTGACTGAAAAAACTACGTTAACCGTACGTCAACTGTCACTTTTGAGTCAAAAGTGACAGTTGACGTACGGTTGACGTAGTTTTTTTTTTATTACAAGCTAGTTCTAGGCACGCGTAGCTGGTCATCCATTAAATTTCACAAATGTCAAATCGACCACTTAAAAAAATATTTCTAACTAACAAGAGGGAATAAAAATAAAAGAGCTGCAGTTCCTCGATTATTAAGACGTGGACTGTCGAATAAAAATATAATTTGCACCTCTTCCAAAAACTTTACTTAGCCAATTGTCAGAAACGTAACGCGTCAACGTGAAAATAACGAAGTTAACGTTTATAGTAACCGATTAACGAAATTTTATATTTGATTAACGTTGTCTACCTATGGCTATAGTTAGCTATAGCACAGTTAGCAGAGATACAGTCAGCGTCATATGGTTTGAAGCATCCAAATCGGCGAAATAGTTCGGTACTTACACCATAGAAATATGTAGTATAGTGTGTCGAACTTTTTGGTCACTTCGAATGTTCCATACTAGACGCTGACTGTACAATTGATTTTACTTTAAGCTAAATGTATTTTCTCATCGATACATCTGTTTTAGGCGTCACTTCTGTGAACAAAAAATAGTTACCTTGCTAGTCAGCTACTTACGTGCAAGATAACCAAGCCTGTGCTAAATATGTGTTTATGTTTTGCATGTCGATTATGTTTAAAAAAGGTAGGAGATAGTAAAGCCGCTGTCAATTGAAATTGCGAACAATGTAAATAAACCATAAATATCCATATTCTAGCACTTGTTTGTTTTAATAGTTCAGGACAATGTTGTGGTAAGTATTGATGAAATAACACTCGGGTTTAGCAGTGTTTGATGAGGGAAATGGAAATTTAAGGTTTGTTTACATTGTTTGCAATTTCAGTTGACTGACAGTTTAGTGACGTCAAACTTGTCCCTCAGATAAACGGTCTTCCAACCCTGATCCTGTACAAACAGAAGAAGGTGGTGAGCGTGGAGCACGGCGCGCGGCCGCTCGACTCGCTCGTGTCGCTCGTGGCCGCGCACCTCGAGGCTGCGCCCGCGCCGCCGCCCAAAGACGAACTCTAGACTACACTAATGTGACTAAAGCCTTGATCACACGTGCCGGGTCGGTCGAGAGAGTGCGGAGCTATTCGGCCTAGAAAACAAAATAAAGTCAGAGTAATTCGCTCGCCATTTTGCTGGGTACTCGTCACAAAGTACACGAACCGAGCGGTCTCTCGCCATTGTAATCGGTGCGTGTGATCAAAGTATAAATAAAACTATTTATTACAATATTTATCTCCTCGTTTTTTTTACATTCGAGATTCCTTTGCCGACGCTTTATCGCATTTTTGACCACTGCGGGTGGATTACATCGACTTAAGGTGCGCAGATTTTAATTCCCAGTATACGTGCCGGCACGTAAGTCTAGCGATGACGAGTCACGTGGAGGGAATCTGCATGTCTAGCACGACAGCGCACAAGTCGCGTCGCGCGCGAGATAGATTGCCCGTCTTTTTCTTACTGTTCGTTCTACAAAGGGACGAGTAATCCAACTCGCGCGCGACGCGACTCTTGTGCGCTGTCGTGCTAGCCGGGCTGCGCACCCACGGATACCGTATTTTATACTTCTGCGCATACAAGGTCATCGCTAGACTTACGTGCCGGCACGTTTAGTGTGAAAAAAGGTACCGACCGCTTAGATGAGTCCTCGCCCTTGCGATGCAGACGCGCGGGGTGGGAGCTCTGTGCGGGCGTTTGGCGCACTCCCCCCGCACCGAGAGCTGCCCGCGGTCGTCCCCCCCCGCGCCCCGCAGCCACAAGGGCGTCCTCATTTAAGCGGTCGGTCTACAAGTCATGTGGAAATGAGAATGTACAATTGCAATAAAACGAAGTTATGAAATGTCAAAACTTTATTTAAGCTAATAACAGCAGGATTTGTTAAATATTTTTTATACAAACACTTAAAGTACATTAAATCAGATTTATCCAAATCATGGAGTCTTCATAAATGGAATGTACTTTTCTGATAAATAGAAAGAAAGCACAATTAAGTGCACTAGGATAGTAAAAGTTAGACCCAACAGACTGACAGCAAAATATGTACAACGCGAATAATGAAAACCTGAATAATTAAACACACCTACCTAATTATACACACCAGTGTAGGAAACCGTGCTGACGTTTGGTTAAATACCTCTTCTATCCCGTGAGTACTAAACACGTGACTTACGCATCACGCTAACAAAACAAACAAATTTAGCTCAACGTAACTCCACTCGCACCCCAAACTGCACGGCTAGCACGACATCGCGTGAGATATACTACGGTCTCTTTCTTGAACGAACAGGGGGGCTACTCCGAAATTCCGATTTTCGAAGTTCGTATTATGCCTTCCCTCTCGCTCTAAAATAAATGCCTATTAGTGTGAGCGGAATGGCGTTACACGAACTTCGAAAATCGAATTTCAAAGTATAAGGCCAGTAAGAAAACAACGTAGTCTCACTCGCGTGCGACCCAAGTTCTCGTGCTATCTGTGTTGGGGTCATCTCCATCATCTCCAGCCTATATACGTCCCACTGCTGGGCACAGGCCTCCTCTCAGAATGAGAGGGCTTGGGCTATAGTTCCCACGCGGGCCCAGTGCGGATTGGGAACTTCACACACACCATTGAATTGCTTCGCAGTTGTGTGCAGGTTTCCTCACGATGTTTTTCCTTCACCGAAAAGCTCATGGTAAATTTCAAATGAGATATCGCACATAAATTCCGAAAAACTCAGAGGTGCGAGCCCGGGATTCGAACCCACGACCCTCTGCTTGAGAGGCCACAGGTCAAACCACTAGGCTACCACGGCTTTGTGGTGCTGGGGGGTTACTCCGAAATTCGATTTTCGAAGTTCGTGTCATACCGTCCCTCTCACTCTCAAATGAATGTCTATTAGTATGAGCGGAACGGCACCAAACGAACTTCGAAAATCTAATGTCGCAGTATAAGACCTGCTTCGAAATTCGATTTCAGAAGTTCGTATCATGGTCCGTCTCACTTTCAAATTAAGGACTACTAGCGATTGCCCGCGACTCCGTCTGCGCAGAATTCGCTTATACCTATCCCGTGGGAACTATGCTGATTTCCGGGATAAAAACTATCCTATGCCCTTCCCCAGAACTGAAATCTGTATACCAAAATTCAACTTATTCGGTTCAGTGGTTCAAAAGCGTGGAAGGTAACGGACAGACAGACAGTACAGTTACTTTCACATAAATTTGCAGGGATAGTGTGAGCGAAACAACACGAAACGAACTTCAAAAATCGAATTTCGTAATTTTCGTAGTATTAGGCTGAGCTTAATAATAATATACACTCAGGGACAAATTTAGCAGAACACAAAAAGTTAGCAAAACGCATACTAATGAAAAAAAAGAAGTTACCTACACTTTTTATGAGTTCCGCTAAATATGTCCCTGAGTGTATTATGTGGGTGTACGTACAAATCCCTCTAACTTAAAAGTAGAAAACGAACAACAAAATTGTGAAATAAACTACGCAACAATTAGTTTTCAAATATGAAAAAGTGTAGAAAAACCCGTAAAACCTCGCCTCTTAAAATTGCAAATAGTTAAATAACCTAGCTTAGCTATACTGAGTGTCTTAAAGGCCTATTTACAATCCGCTTATATTATATCAAATCAGTAGGCTTATTGTCTAACTCGCTCGCAATCGCCATCGTGTTCATTTGGACAGTTCTTGTATGAATGTGACAGCTAGCTGATTCCGATGCCAATTGTCAGCCCATACACGAACTGTCAAAATGAAGACGATGGTGATCGCGAGCGAGGTACGTAATAAGCATGCAGATACCTAGGTATCCAAAATCCAACAAGAACTCCTGACCAACTTTACATAAAGTAGGTAAATAAAAAAACTTCCATTCTCAGTGTCAAGACTCATTTGCCAAAATCTACTCTCAAATTCGAAATTCAGAATTCGCATCACCCCTCCCACTCCTAATATTAAACTATAAGTGTGAGTGAAACGGAACGATTCAAAATTCGAATTCAAGACAGATTTCAAGTAAGACATAAGTTAAAAGACATAAGTAAGACATAAGTTTTTCAAGTAAGTCATGTACCTACAAAATCGAACAAAGAAAGAAGGCAAAGGGTGCACCGGTGCAGCAAAAGGGAAAATTTTAGAAGCGTTAAACAATGGAATGGTGGAACGTTTGAACTGAAACATTCTGTAATCGTACCACACTAGCTTATGTATAGTTCGCGTGAGACCTCAAGGCACGAGTTATGTGTGTTTGTGGACAGTGTTGGCCTGGAAGAAGGCGCCGTCCGCTTGCGTGGCCTGCCGGTTGATCTGCCGGTGCCGGTCCCGAGATACAATCTCCTCTAACACCTCCCCGTCACCCTTTATTAACCTGAAACAAAAGCCAACTGAGAGACGGCTAAAACATAGCCAAGTGTTATACTGTGTATATTTTGTTTTGGTGGGTCAGAGTTTATCTGAGCCCAGCAGTGGGTAGTGCTTCTGCTGCTGTGTTTATTGGAAATTACTGGCTCATAAGGTATTCTATATTAGCCCTCTAGACTGGCAATAATCATGTAATGCTCTCTTATAATAACATCACCAAGCCACTTGTTTGCCTTCATTGTTGAATAAAAAAAGGGTATTGTAACCGATTTCTTTTGATAGAACAATTTGGTCTTCATAAAGGAGAAAGAATATTGAATAATTTAATCAGAAAAGCAGATGTTAATATAACAGCAACCCTTAAGATTATATGAAAACCAGTTTCATAGTAGCTACCAAAAAAACTTTAAAATTGTGTCAAAATTGAAATCTTTACATGTAAATGTGTATCTTAGTGGAATGTGTGATAAGAATGAATATGTAGCGCATAGTCCGGACAATTTAGTACTGTGAGAATGCTGAATGGTCATAGAGGAGTGATAGGATAACCTGTAGCGGCCCGACTCCTCGTCCAGCACCCGTCTGACCACGCTCTGCTTCTGCTCCCACTCCTCCTTGGTCATTGGTGCCATTGCTCTGGACTTCTCCATTAATTCTGAATAGTAAAAAGTATAATTACATTAGTGTTTCATGATCAGCTATCAAATCATTAGCCAAAGAAAAGCATTGTTGACCTTGAATTATTTATTTCTGAAAATTTTTTAATTTTTTGGGATAATAGAGCAATTTGAGCAGAGAATTGGAGTTAGTACCTACCAGTATAGTTTATTTATAATGAGTAACTCTGTCTCTCTGTCTGTATGTGCCATTTTGTTAAAGCATAAGCATTGTACCAATCTTGATGAAATTAGGCAAGATAATTTAAACATTGATGAAGATTACTTGAATATTGTAGGCAGGCCATGATGAACTATGACTAAACTATTCTATAACATCTGTATAACTCATGACCAAACAATAAATAATAAATAAATGAAATAGGCTATTCAAAATATTATAAACGGGATGTGAACCGCAATTACCTTTATTGAGCACCCAATATTTCGATACAGTTTTTTTTTTTTTTTTTAATCTAAATTTTTTACGAGGCTTAAGTGCACCTGTGTGACTATGCCAGCCTCATTGGATGTCTCTTGGTTCAGATTCATCAAATACTCCCCCGCCCACTACCAGATTCTCTGGCAGCAAAGGAGTGTTTCACGAACCTGTACACTCGTACTGCATTTTCTGATGTTGGAAAACTCAATGTTATGTTAATTGCTCCATTAAACAGGCTCACATCAGTCAAGTACCTCTCTCTATTAACCTTTGTGACTTCACATTCCATCAAAAAATGTATTAAATCCTCAACCTTGCCGCAATGTGTGCACGTTGGGGATTGAGCGACTCTCATCATATTTAAAAATTTATTTAATGGCACATGACCTGACCTCACCCGAAATGCCCACACGAGTAGATCCCTGGGAAGGCTGGCACAATCAAACCAGGGCACCCGGAATACCTTGTTCTGTATTGTGTTGTACCAGATGGCAAAAAATGGCGCCGAAAGTGTTTACACGGTGCCTTTTCCAGGCGCCGTGATTTAGGCGCCTGAAAATAGTCCTCGTCTAAATCGACCTTAACTCATGACCAAACAATAAATAATAAATAAATGAAATAGGCTATTCAAAATATTATAAACGGGATGTGAACCGCAATTACCTTTATTGAGCACCCAATATTTCGATACAGTTGCATGCATCATAATCACGGGTAGACTGAAGAAATTGCAGGTGGATGTTATGTTGTTGTTGTTGTTATCGTTGCATCCCGTTTATAATATTTCGAATGAACTTAACCGTGAATCATTAAAAACTCTTATTGAAATAGGCTACTTTTTTATCTAGGCAAATATTCTTTTTCCATCCATTTTCTATTATTTTTCCTGTAGTTGAATTTTAGTGATTGGTATAAATTTTGAAATAAAGGAATTTTTATTAAAGTCGTCAGTTTACATAAATTAAATAAATAATAAAACGACGATTTAAATAAAATTAAAAATAATATAAATTGGTTCCATCCTTCCCTTACCTATGGGTATATCAGCAGCTTCTTCAACTTTACTGCTAGATTCTTCCCGACTTCTACTTTTGCTTGATCTGTCTTTCTTCTTAAGCTTTTTCTTCTCCTCTTTTAATTTCTTCTTCAGAATTTTCTCTGTCCGTTTCTGTTCTTTCTTCAATTTCTTTTTCAACTTCCGAAGTTTCTTTTTCTCCCGTGAAGAATCAGAGCTACTTGAACTAGAACTGGACGAGGAAGGTGATCGCCGTCGCTTCTTCGACTTCTCTTTTCCCATTATTTATTTTATGAAAGTAGAATATTATTTAATTTGGTTAAAATCCAAAGTCACCACCGGCGATCGAAATTCGGTAGTCCTTTCAGACTTTGACTGACACTGACAGTGACAGTGATAGACACAGTGACACAGTTGATAATGTTGTTTTTAAAATTCATTCCGCAAGGGAATAGGCGAAGGTTTTGCACCATACAGCCAAGTCTTCATTATTATATTTCTCTTGATGGTAGTTTTTTGTAAGGCCGAGGCCAAGTCTTAAGTCAGTGGAAGTCTTCAAATTTTAAATTGTATAGGCTTTTTAGCCTCGTCTTTAGTGGTAAAATCCGAGTGGAGTCAATTCAGGGTATAAAGTACAAATCCGAGTATTTCGTCAATTCCAAATGATGTGTCAATTCCGGTTTCCTTCAAATCCATATTAAATTGTTCGTATAGTTGAACAGATATATTCATAAATATGATTGTAAGTTTCAGTATTCTTGAGAAGCTCTTGAGTGCCGCGCGGGATCGGACTCGGATGATAAGTAGTCATTAGCCCGTCAATTAAGGCTAGGCGTTGAATGTTATAAGCGGGACATACAAAAATGATGTGATCCAAAGTTTCATCTAAATTAAGGTTGCATTCTTTGCATTTTGATGACTGGGCTATTTTCATTCTATGTAGATGTGCGTTAACTCGACAGTGACCAAATCGTAAGCGGGATAGAATAGTATAGAATTTTCTTCCTTTATACATCTGTGCTTTGGAAAACCAGGGTTTTTTACCGACAACTTGATTAATGGAAGCATACCAGGCACCTTTATGAATTTTAACATCGTTCCAATAAGAGGACCATTCAGAAATAATTGTTTCCTTGATCTTGGCTACTAAGTCTGTATAGTGGACGCCATGTGAGACAGAGCTGCCCTCATCACTGCCCTGGCATCCACTGAAATTGCATGCGGTCTTCGCAAGGAAATCTGCGTTCTCATTCCCTTTCACACCAATGTGAGCCGGAGTCCACATAAATTCCACAAAAACATTATCACAATGTAGTTGCCACCACAATTGCTTGATGTCATATATAATGTAGTTAACTTTACAGTTGATGGATGTGTTTTGAAGAGATTTTAAGACGCTCATGCTATCCGTTACTATTAACCATCTATTGGTGTGTCTGCTTTGATTTATAAACTGTAGGACTTTAAATATAGCCAGAGATTCTGCATAGAAAATACTAAAGTATTCTGTTAACTTCTCTCCATAACCGAATTTAAAGTGAGGTACATAAAAAGCAGATGAGCATGCAAAGGTAGACTTTGAACCATCCGTGTATACTGGTATAAAGTTTGTGAAAGTTGAAATTTTCTGGTATACTTCTTGTTTATTTTTCATATGTGGGTCAATATGAACTGGGACAGTGGTATATTTGCTTTCATAGCTTCCATTAAAACAAGCCCAATTTTGTTTGTTTGTAAATAATTTGCTACGCAATTTTAATTCATTCAGATATGAAAAGTCATGAAGAATATATGGGACGGAAGAAAAGTTACCATTGGTAATAGAATTATGTAAGGAAGAAATCTTTTTGAAGAGAAGATTGGAAGCTAATGAACTTAGTTGAAGAAGAAAATTGAATTTTAAATATTTAAATCTCATTATCAAAGGAGGAGTATTACACTCTACCTGCAAGGAATTAATTGGAGTTGTCCTGAAAGCGCCAGTGATAGTCCTTAAGCTATGATTCTGAAGAATATCCAGTTTCTGGACCAATTTATTATTTGATGCGAAACAAAGAAAACCATACTCGAAATGGCTGCGTATTAATGCTTTATATAAATTCAAAAGAACTTTAGGATCTGAACCCCAGTATGTAGATGATAATGATTTTATAACATTCAAAGCCTTTGAGGCTCTCTGCGTAATATGATCGACATATTTGTTCCAAGACATGTTTTTCATAAAAGTAATACCTAAAAATTTTACGGAGTCAGTAAAAAATAGTTCAGAATTATCATAAAAGATTTTGTAATTTTTTTGTTTAATGCCCACTCCATTAAAAGTCACTACTTTAGTCTTATCTGCATTGATGTCTAAGTTTAAGTATTTGAAATAACTATTTAGCTTTTTTAACGCAAGATTTAGGTTGTAAACTGTAACGCGTAGGTCAGACCCTGAGGCATAAACCACAAGATCATCGGCATATTGCAAGTTACTAACTTCTGATCCTAAAACACAGTTAAGCTTATTTATGTACAACAGAAATACTAATGGACTTAGTATTCCACCTTGACAAACACCTTTATAAGACTCTCTTGGGCCAACTAGATAGTTTTGAATTTTAGCATACACTTCTCTACCATGCAGAAAATGAAATATCCATAGTACGATTTTTTTAGGCAATCCTAGCAACATTAACTCTTTTGACAGTATCTGCAGATTTACGTTATTAAACGCACCTGTAATGTCAAAAAACACTGCAAGCAATGCGTTGTGTTGTTTATATGAATTAAAAATGTCTAATTGTAAATGGGATATGCTCTCTCGAGCAGATCGGCCCTTTCTGAAACCAAACTGATTGGAAGGTAGAATGTTATTGTGTTCTATATAAAATTCTAACCTCTGTTTTAAAAGTTGCTCGAATATTTTTCCCATACAAGATGTTAGAGTAATTGGCCTATAAGATTCGTAGTTATCCTTATCTTTGTTAGGTTTTAAAGCCGGAATAAGGCAGTCTGTCTTCCACTGAGTTGGTATTAAACCTTTAAGCCACAAAGAATTAAAAATATTCAGTATTACTTTTCGGACGTTATTACTGGCGTACTTCAGCATCTTGTATGGAATACCATCGAGTCCACAAGCTGTATCTTTTCGTGAGGAAATGGCTGCATTAAACTCTGCTAATGAAAACTCATTTGTTAAGTAATCAACATGAGAATCTGATGTAGGTTGTTCGCTTAGATTCAAAGGAGACTCAACAGTGTCTGGTGTATATTTCTTAAGAAAATTGCTTATCAGGTCTGAGTTGGTTGTAATATTATTGCTTTTGGGCTTTTTATTGAATTTTCTCATCATAGCCCAGATGTATGACAAAGGTGTTGTTCTATTAAAAGTTTCCGTCAGAGAATACCAACTTAGCTTTCTCTCATTATTCAAAATGAGTTTCCTTTGAGCTTGCTTATGTTTAAAAGATAGGTAATTTATTTCAGTTGGGTTTGCTTTAAAATTCAAATATGCTTGTTTGGCAGCATTTACAGCATTTGTGCAGTTTTGATTCCACCAAGGCAGTGGTGTTCTTTGTTTTCTTTGTTTTGTCAAGGTGTGGTTTATCGTGTTTGTAGATACTAATTTGCGAGGAACTAATGCACATTCCTCTGCAGCAACATTAATAAATGCAGTTAATTCTGCATATGATTTTAATGGGTCAGACAGATTAAAATCGTGATTTAATACTAAACTATCCAATTTTTTTGTATATTTTTCTAAATCAATGTTTCTGCAATTTAACTGTTGTGGGAAGGGTTTATGTGTTTTACTGTTAAATACTCCAGAGTCATGAAAATTGTCATTAATAATTATTTTTGTCATTACAGGTAAATGAAAGCTACCAAGTGGATCATCAGTTACCATCCAGTCGCAATTAAGGGCCAGAGAAGGTGAAACAATGGTTAAGTCCAAAGCATTGGGCTGCCAAATATGGGAGCCAACAGTTGTAGGATGTCCATTATTAAGAATGACTAAATTATTTTCATTTGAACTTTCATAAACATCTCTGCCCCTCGCATCAATAGATGAGCATCCCCAAAGCAGGTGGTGGGCATTAAAATCACCTGCCAGGAAGATTGGTTGGGGAATATTATGTAAAAGTTTATTTAATTTTCTCTTTGAAAACTGAGGTGTACAATTACCAGGACTATATAAACTAACTATGGATAATTCTTTGTTATGATATTGTAATCTAATTGCAATATTTTGAAGTGAGTCATCATATTGAGTTTGTATACTAGTGTAATTCAGTTTAGTATGTATAAGTATGGCTACACCATTATGAGTGTTGCCTGAATCTAATCTTACAATATTATATTCTTTAAACTGTAATTTGTGATGAGGCCTGAGCCACGTTTCACAAATCACAGCAACATGTATGGAATTTTCATATAAAAATTTAGAAAAAATATGTCGATGGCACATTAAACTCTGAGCATTCCATTGAACAATGTTCAAAGAATCCATTAACTTTTTAAGATATTTTTCTCAACATTAAACGTCTCTATGAGGACATCTTTAATGGATTTCGAGTTGATTTCCTTTTGATTTGATTTGTTGAGGGATATTAATTTAACTATTGAATTAAGTAAAATGTCTAAGATTTTGTCTGAGTTGAGGACATAAATTGGTCTGTTTGTGATAAATGAGGAAATGACTTATCATTTACTACAGTATTATATGATCTTTTTTGAAATAAATCTGTGTTTTCTTTTAATTTGCGTATTTTTACTGGGCAATCTCTTGAAATAGATATGTGCTGACCCTGGCAATGAACGCATGTGGCGTTTTTTGTATCAACTGTACAAGTTTTAAAATTGTGATTATCTCCACATACTGAGCATCGTTCTGAATTCTTGCAAAATTTACCAATGTGGCCATACCTTAGGCATCGCAGGCATTGCTTGATGGGTGGGATGTATGGTTTTACTGTGAAGCGCCAACTGTTCAGGTCTATGGAATCAGGCAGGATTGGGCAGGAAAAGGTAATTGACACTGTTTGGGTGGGTGTAACCTGAAAATCATCAACAGTTTTGTTACGTCTCATAAACCTTCTTATTTGCACTACATTTTTGGTGCTGGAGATGGCATCATAAATTTCCTGATTGGAAAGATTTATTGGCACGTGCGTAATGACGCCCGTGACTTCTGTGGCTCCGGCTGGGATGGATGCTCTCATTTTGTGTGTGTCCAGATATTTACTATTTATGAGGGCAGCATTTGCAAATGAGGCTCGCTCAAATATCACTCCTATTTTATACTTATTCATACGGATAAGTTGTTTGACTCCCTTGTTATATCGCTTAAGGGTTGACGACATATTCATCATATCCCTGTCGCCTAGAGGCTTCCCGGCGTCAGTGGATTCGAAGAAAACAATGTATTCGAAGTTACCGCCATTTTCTGGGTAACTACGGATATAATTTAAAGCTCTGAATGGTTCATATTTGTTTTGGTCTTTTGTAGAGCTATCCGAGGATACAGACTCGTTGTCTGAATCCGTCTTTCCAGTTGATACTTCTCCTTCCTTTTTCCTTTTCCTCTTCCCCATTGCAAAACCCCCCTAAATTGACTATTTAAACTGTTAAATAATCCGATATTATATTATAAAAAATTTCAGATCAAAAGAAACGCTGTTCACTTCGTCGTAGTTTCCCGCGCTTTTACACACAGTTGATAACTTACACCGAACTGACGTCCACGTTTCATTTCATGTTGTTGTTGTTCAGATAAGACGTCGGTCAGCCAAGCTAAGTACAAAATTATCTCCATGAATAAATACATTTTAAAAAATAATTGGAATTGTATTGTGTGTTGTTGTGTTGTTGTTGTTGTTGTTATTATTATGAATAAATTCAATTTCTAAACCTAAAAAAAAAAAAAGTTTTAAAAAAAGTGTTCAGTGTTCACCGAGATTTCACTCAAAAATAAGTTGACGAATAAGCTTGAATTCCAAACTAAGTACTTATATGTAGTAATAACAAAGTGTCATAATATTTATTTATTTATTTATTTATTTATATTTATAAGGCAGAGCCCCGCTGCTAAGCACAATCTGATATATTGGTTACTCATATTGATAGGCAGACATACATAAAAATTAAGATTTTTGGATTTATTCCATTAGTTTTGGTATAAGATAAGAGGTACCTTCATTCATACTTTATACTTACCCGACCCGGCCCTTAAATAAGAATAATTAATAAACACAACTTTCTAAAAAATTTGCTTGTCCTTTTCTATGTTTTACTTAGATAGGTAGGTATATAGATAGTTAGTTTACTTACATACCCCATTCATAGCACCATACCCACTAGACCTATCGCCATACAGCACAAAAGGCCCCGCGCAGTGCAGCTATGCATTTGCGATGCAAAATCGCTAGGCGCCAATACCAGACCTTCATCGAGATTGAGCGGCGACACCGCGACACTGCACGTCATGGGGAGACGGTGAATAATTAAAAGGGGAACGCGCATGCGCGGAGGGCGAGGCGGCCACACGTCGCACGGATCGACGGAGCTCCGCGCTAAAAATCATTAAAAATTGCAATATCTTTGACGCGTCAGTGATGTTTTGAGTGTTAGTTGTAGTTTAAGATGCAGGCGGGGGGCGGGGACAGCGTGGCGGCGTCGGAGGCGCCTTCCAGCGACAGCGAGAGCTCGGACTGCGAGCCAGGCCCGGAGCCCGACCAGGACGCCGCGCTCACCGAGGAGTGGGCGCGGGAACTGCTCGCTGCTGCTGGCGAAACCAACGCTCATGAGGTTCATGCGCCAATAATAATTAATAGTATGACAGGTTCCAAATATTGCACCCAATTAATGCATTTAGTGACTGTTTGAATATTAATCAAACCAATTTAAGTGATGAAATCAGTCACATACTTTATTATTACAATTGAGTAGGTAAGTACTTGTTTATAGTTAACAGTAAAGTAACCCTGAAGTTAGAACTATTTCTCTCCAAAAAGTTTCATCTGCACATAACTTGTTTGCAGTAGGTAAGGTGTTAACTGTTAAGATTAAATATTTAAATTCTTAAGGTTTTATACCGGCATTCTGTTGATAGTAACTGAGTAAGCCGCTAAACTCAGGGCCCCTATCCGTAAAACTTATGTGAAGAAGATAGTTGTTAAGCATTGTCCATCGCCGTAAAGGTACCGATGCGAAGACAAAGCACATATTATCATTCTTAAATTAGTGCTGAAAGATTGGGCTGACTTTGAAAACGATTATAAAGGTAGACTAACTACAGTACTTAATTAAATTTATTTTTGACAACATAGTCACTCGCTTAATTAATTTGAGCTGGTTTTCGATCAAAATTCACTCTCAATGTAATCGTTTTTCCTAGGTCCGCGTCGAGTCTCGTGCGGGAGTCGCCGGCGCCCTATCCCGCGTGCTGGCGGTCACGATCCGCTACGAGAGCGCCGGCGAGCGCCGCGCCCTCCCGCTGGTCGTCAAGCTGCCCCCACGAGACCCCTTCGGCCGCCTGTTCGTGGCCGAAGCCCAGTTCGACACGAGGGAGATCCTGTTCTACACCGAACTGGCCCCGGCTCTGAATAAACTAGCTGAAGAGGCTCTGGGGCCCGGAATGGGACTGCCGATCCCGAAATGCATGAAGGCTAGGTTACCAGGTTTGTGGAATTCTTTTTTTGGCATTTTAGGCTGCCGTACAGTAAAAGAAAAAAGAAGCCTTGTAAGATCAATCGCGTGTATTTCGTTCATCAATCGATTTAAACGAGTCGATCAATATCATACAACAGCAGCCGGTAAGTATGTAAAGATAAGTGAACTTAGTACCAATTTTCGTTCTATTTTAAGCGGGATGAATAAGACTCCAGACGAGACGTGAGATCAGACATCGATCTTTAGATATTTTGGTCACTCCGTCAAAGTTAGATCTAGATAATAAACAAATTGAATGTCACTGTATTTTCAACCGACTTCAAAAAAGAAGGAGGATATCAATTCGGTTGTTTTTTTTTACAGTGCTAGCAATATTATTCATCTAAATAAGCCCCCCCCCCCCCCCCCCGCCCTCCCCTGTACACATATCTACGCTTCATGAATGAGATCATAGCGATACTAGTTGATGCATGACTTGTGATGAGAGCCCAATTGTCTTAACTGATGGATGTAATTACCAAAAACCTAAAGTTCCAGTCCAGCCACGCCTGGCCACTTGACACCATGACACACCGCCGCCTCTATCTAGTGGCGTCGCTGTCCCACTTTCAACCGCATGCCGCCAACGTGACCTATTTTTAGTTTCACATTTCGATTTTTTCGCTACCTACCATCTATTGTTGCGTGCAATCAAGGTTTGAGTGCACTTATTATAACTTGAGCGCGATTTCAAGACTTTGTCTCTGGGAGATTTCATATTTCATTTCATACCCATATTGATGATGATGATTATCTGAGTAGATATATGAACGTAGTTAATTAGAAAACAAACATCAATAAACTCCTATCACACGACACTCGCGACTGCAGCAGTTTCTATTCTCTATCTTGAAGTATTCTATATATTACATTGTGTTTCTTTTTTACGAAAATAAAGAAAAACATATTTCAGATGAAATCGGGGGCGACAGCGAGCTGGTGCTGGAAGACGTGACGTCAGCGGGGTACGAGGCGGCGGAGTTCGCGGAGGGGCTGACGCTGCCGCGCGCGCGCGCCGCGCTGGAGGCCGCCGCGCGCCTGCACGCGCTGTCGCTGGCGCTGCGCGAGCGCGAGGGCCCGCTGGACCAGCGCTTCGACTTCCTGTTCCCTTGCGAGCGCGCCGCCGCCGGCTACCTGCGCCTCGTGCGCCGCGGCCTGCCGCAGCTCGAGGCCTTCCTGCGCGGCCGCGACGACTGCGTCGAGGAAGCCGCTGCCGTCGCCGCGCTGTGCGCGCGAGCCCCGTCGCTCCTCGGCACGCTCCTCCGGCCGGCCGAACCGGCGCCGCTGGCCCACGCCGACTTCTGGAGCGGGAACCTGCTGTTCCGCGAGCGCGACGGCGCGTGCTCGTGCATAGCGCTGGACTGGCAGATGGTGTCGCTGGGGCGGCCGATGGACGACGTGGCGCTGCTGCTGCTGTCGTCGCTGACGCCGGAGCTGCGGCGCGCGGCGGGCGCGGAGCTGGTGGAGCAGTACGGCGCGCGGCTGGAGGCGGAGAGCCGGCGGCTGGGCGCGGGCGCGGCGGGCGCGGCGGCGCGGCGCGGGCTGGCGGCGGACTGGCCGCGCGCGGCGCTGCGGGCGCTGCTGCTGTGCGCGGGCAGCGTGGACGTGGCGCTGGGCGAGCCGCGCGCCGAGGCCCGCCTGCTGGAGGCCGTGCGCGACCTGCGCGCCGAGGGCGTGCTGCATCTCAAGCCCGACACCGACGCCTGAACTCGCTTCTGGCCGACGACGGGACTCTGATGCGACCGCACTTTCGATATATTTATTTTTTAATTAATATTCAGTGGTTATGTTTTTGTGAGCCGATCGAAGCACAAATTACGTTTAGCGATGTGTTGTGACGAGGTCCTTTCGATTTAGTTCGGTCGGTCTTCGGAGACGCGCCCGGCCTCTTAACTGACGGTGCGAAGCCTAATTAAAGACTGAATTTACGTAATATAAGTGTCTACGTTGTGCTTCGATGTCACGTGTTGTAGGTTGTAGGGGCAGGGGATTATTGCTCATCGTATAAAAGGCTAAAAATGCATTGCGGTCTATTGACTATTATTTAAATTGAAAGAAGTAAATGATCAACAGAATTAAAGATGTTTTATTTTACCCGTTATCTGGCTCGAAGGACCAAAGTTAAATTTCTATTGACTAAGTCCGTTGCTGAAAACAGGTCTACTTCAGATAATTAGTTGAAATATTCACATAGTTTGTGCTCATGTGGCAGACGTGCAATAATATTAAAACAAAAACAAAACCGAGTGTCTGTAAAGTCGGTTTACGGACGATAGTTTTACGTGATAACGTCATAAAGAAACATTTGCTAGCTCTGTCGTCACGCGAAATTCGACAACGTGACACTTTTTCGTGCGTGCAGCCCTCGGGTGCAGCCGGTGTTCATCGATTTATAATATATATGACGTTATCACGTCAAAATGTAGGTGGATGCATTTTTAACGTACTTATTATTATTACATTACGACAATACTGCTGTGAAATGAGCAATGTGGACACATTACACTAAGGTATACGTTACGCTACGGTCGTACACAGAATCCTCAGTACGTGATTATGATTACTATTATTATTGCTGTCATTTGAAAGCCATTAATTTAATGTTATTATTATTTATTATTATTATCGGCCAACCAAACCAATTATTTCTATGTAGTCATTTATTTTCTAAATTCTGAACGCAACTGTAAGAAAAGAAATGTCAACGAAACGTCAAAAGCGTCAGTCACATCACATTGGAGTTCGCCAGTTATTCGCAAAATATCACAAATTCAGCTTTCTTTACGTTATCAGACCATAACTCCTTATGGAATCCATTGTTTTTTTAGTTGTTTAATATTAATTAAATGTAGCTATGACTCAGCCGAACCAAGTAAACCTAGACATCGAGAATGTTCCTCCTGCGGAGGTGCCCCCAAGGAATAATGTTTTGGTCAGATTGGACTCGGTGTCTAGGCCTACGCCAGCGAATAGGAATAATGTGGGGCTCGGAGACCGCCTCAGTAGCGTCTTCAGGGAGATCAGACCCCTCGTGGAACACGCTCGAATGGTAAACTTTTTATTTTTCTTTTCAATTGGAAACTAATGATGTAATAAACAATGATTAGTCATACATGATATACTTTATGTTTTATGGCGTGTCATTAAATATAAACAAGAAGTATTGTTTTTGTAACTGTAATTTATACAACTAAATATGATATGTCATTTGCCTGACCTTCATATTTTAATTATTCATCTCAATCCCAAGTTACTTAGAATATTTTCATTATACAAATTATGACTTTAAGTATGTTTATGTAGATTGAGAGATCAATGACAATAAATAAATATTTCAGGGCAACAATGCAAGGCTATCTCTCCCTACATGGCTACCCCGGAATCCACCAGGCACACACCAGGCAGCAGAAGGGTTGCCGAGGCCCCAAAGCTCCATAGCACATGTAAACTTGGGTCAAAATGCTCAGACGTATATAGTCAATGAAAGGGTAGTGTTAGGCTCCCTGCCTCTGTCTCCGAGCCATGGCATGAGTAATGTACCCCTCAGTGAGGCAGAGCCTCCTGAACAAGAGCACCAAGATATAAATGTGTCAGTAAACCCATCTAACAATAACAATATACATGATAACGTGGATAATGACAGCCAGAGTGATGATGGAACACAACAGGTAAGAAAATTACATAATGAATTTATACTTACCTTTTAGTTTCTTTTATGACTTCACAATCTAGTTGTTTTTTTATTTCATGTAGAAATATAGAATACCAGTATGTTAGTAGTGTTAATAAAACTTTTTGCAGGTGGTGGATGTACGAGGAACTCTTAATCTGTTGATCCGCTATGCTCCGTTCTACTTCATTCTGCTCATCAAATTCCTGTATGATGCTCGAGCAGGGTTGTTCACATTCTTTTTACTCTTCTTCACTTTCTCGCACGGAAACACAACTGTTAAGAGGTAAGGAACCATTATTGCTTTGCAGAAAGAGTATGGTTGGTCAAATAAGTGGTCTATCACTTGTCATCCAACTTCCTATCAATTGAATAATGACGCTAAAGTCCAACTTTCAAGTTGATAACCACATCTCGTTATATTTTATGATGTGGATGGGATTTTCAACTACGGTGCCAGGCCAGGCCACATATTTCGCTGATTGGTTCTTAGCCGTGTTTGGCAAAAATTGATCCAGTAGTTTAAAGACCTCTTTTACAAAATAAAAGAAAGAGCTCTTTTACAAAATGATCTAATATTTTTTTTTAATTTAGTTTGATTATTGACATAAAATTGTTATTGTTTATTCACTTATAATATTATTATATTATTTATTTAAATGTGTGGGTGGTTTCTAAATTTTTTATAAAATTTTCAAATCAGGAACTCTTTGTGTGATTTCTAGAGAGCATGCAGCGCAAATGAACAGAAGCTTAATCCCGCTCGGCTTTGAGGTGCTCTGGACCTCCAGCTTCATAGTGGCCGTCCACTACGTCTTCGGCGAGGGCAAGCTCTTACCCAACGTCATCATGTTCCCGGGCTACACGGACCCCATCGATGTGTGGGAGCTGCTGTGGCTTGTCGTGCTAACGGACCTTATGGTGAAAATCATCACCGTTAATGTGAAGATACTCATCACCATGTTGCCGGCTTGTTTGCTGCCATTTCACAAAAGGGTGAGTGATTGTATTTTTACCGACTATGGCAAACAGTAATTTTACGTCTTCCCCTGGCCACAAAGTGGAAATTTCCGATCATGTAAATTGCTACTTACGGCCCGGGGCGACGTAAAATATTTTTTGTTTATTTCCAATCAGTACTGGCCCATGTGACTAAAGCCCAAGCACTACTATGGTATTTTCATTCTTACCTGTTCTATTTGGTAAACAAAATTCTAACTTCAATGTGCAAATTTTTGTAAAGAATAAGGTGTATTAGGGGTCATCCATAAAGTACGTCACACATTTAGGGGGGGGGGGGGGGGTTCTGGAAATTTGTGACTCGCGAACAAAATAATTGCAGTGTTCATAGTAAACCTTGTGACAAGGGGGGGGGGGCTCTAGAAATCATTAAATTGGTGTGACGTACTTTATGGACGGCCCCTTATGTTATCAAATAAACCTAAGGTAATATTTTGTACATAGTTTTGCTGATATTTTACCTCCAGTTCCTTTATTTACGATGAAATAGTTAAAAATAAAAAATAACAAAAATGAGACGTTTTGAGGTTAGAATTTTGTTTACCAAATAGGACAGGTAAGAATGAAAATACCTTAGCTACTAATGCAGCAAACCTCATTACTTTCAGGGTAAAGTATACCTGTTCATCGAGTCAGTGTCTCAGCTGTACCGCAGCCTGCTGACCATCCAGCCGTGGCTGTTCTACTTGATGCAGTCCTATGAGGGCTCCGAGAAGATGGTGGGCATGTTCCTGGTCTCCGTGTATGTTGTGGCAAAGCTTGTAGAACTGCTCATGAGGATACGGCTGTTCAAGAATGCCACATGGACTGTGCTGCAGAGTGTGGTGGGTGTTTTTTATATTACTGATGTTTTAGGGATTTTTTTTCACAAATTACTTCCCAACCTAATTTTCTCAAATTATTATAATTTAGTCAAACAATTTTTTCACAAAATAACATTTTCTACTACTATAAATTAAATTATATTTTTTAGAAAATTAATATTTTTAAAGTTATTAATGCCATAATAAGAAGGTTAGAAGATCCTAACCTAATTAACTCTCCTAATACTTAAAACAGAACTTTGACTAAGTAATTAGTTATTAAACATTAATTGGCCATTGGTCGCAAAAAAATTGCCAGTTGACAGGAAATATTCATACTAAAGTTCCAATTTTTTTTAGTCTATTATAGTATCCCAGTGCTGGGCAAAGGCCTCCCCTTCTGCCACTCATCCATGTCAAGAGCATGCTATTGAATATGCCAAATGATATTTTTTGTTTGCATTTTAGTTACCCAAAAAAAATAGTTGTACAAAGACAATAATGAGTGCAACTTCCCAACATCAATGTATTACCATAAATGCCATGTCATGTAACTTTATTCACATTCCAACAGAACTTTGGCACAAAGCCGACCAGTGAGCAGATCCTGGGCGCGGGCGACTCCTGCTCAATCTGCCACGACGATTTCAAAACGCCAGTGCGGCTGTCCTGCTCGCACATATTCTGCGAGCCCTGCATCTCCGAGTGGTTCGACAGAGAGCACACGTGCCCGCTCTGTCGCGCCTCAGTCGAGGACGGGCACGCGTGGCGCAACGGATCAACCACGTTTGACTTTCAACTGTACTGATGGCGATGTCTGTGTAGACTTTGAACATGGCCTGTGTGCGTGTGTTGTTCTACGGTCGGAGGTAAAGACTGTTTTTTAGTTGACATGTTACGAGGAGTACAATGCGGCGCAATAGAGGTCTCTTATAACTTGTTAGCCTAATGGCCCCGCAATGAACGTTGCTCGCGATAGTGTTAACTAGGCATGTTTTCGAATGTTTTAAGTATTATCTGAACCAATTGTCACATTGTTGATAAAAAAACGACGGACTACTGGTAGTGAAACGTGTATAGTCTGCTGTATGAGACAAATAGTTAAAAGTTGATCTTACCAGGAACGGCGGGGCCTATGGCAGGTGTGCTACAGATTAGTTACGGGAGAAAAGGTTCACTACCTCTGTCTTATGCATTAGTAAACGTACGACACCAATGCGGCAAAAATTGGCCACAACAAAAATATTTTATTGAATCAGGTATTTATTTTTACTTCTGTTTTTCTTTTTTTAAAGTTTAATTATAATGCTCAATTTTATCGCATTAATGTCGTTAGTCGGACCTCCAGAGCATGTTTTTATCAAAAAAAGACATAAACAGGTTTTGATTTTTTTTTATTAGATTTGTGTAGTTGTAGGTTTGAACGAAGCGGTAGAAATGGAACTACAACGCAGGGCATGTTTTCCACCTAGAAAAACAATAACACACATACATAAATCACGTCTTTAAACCTTACGGGGTAGACAGAGCCTAAGGTCCACGACCTTAAACCTAGCTTGATTGTGGGCTTATGAATGGAAAGGGGAATCAAAATAATGATGGGTATGGGTTGCTTTGCCAGCCACATCGCCTATAACATGATTCCTAAAAAACATGCGCTTGAGATCTGGCTGTATACAGAAATATTGCGAAATACAAGTGAAGTATACCTACTAGGTTTACGGTAGGTTTTTTTGCGATAAGTCTTTTTTTTCTTAGTACCCATGTTTGCTCGTATTACTTAGATACTATCTACCGGCCGTATAATAACCGTAATAAGCTGAAGTCAGAGAAGGAATAGAAAATGTACAAAGTTATATTTTCATACTACCCCCTTCAATACGTTAAGGGACCGAGACCATAGTTTCCAACCACCTCAACGCGAGCTCGATTTCCCTTTCTCTCATATGGAGATTATCGTATGCGTGAAAAGGAAGGAAAGGTATTTGAAAGGCGTGAAGCGAGTTGGAAATAGTAGTCGCTCGAACCCCGACTACACGACCGTTTGGGATAAAATTATTGTAATTTATCCTTACTGCTTAGGGCATAAAGTTGGTTTTTGTTCTAAGCATTTAAGGTACAGCACTCAGCCCTAAAGATTGCACATCGGTCTTCTCGGCTAATCTCGCCTTCGTAGAGCGTTGTCTTGCTCTAACTTAAGTGACGCCGATAGGGAATAAGCATTTAAAAAAATCAATCAAAAAAAATCTTAATAAAATATGAAAAAATCGTAAGAGATGGCAAAAAGTGAACTTAAAAGTAATATAATATCAGTCAAGAAATACGGAAAGATATAAGAGCTTTAAACTACTAATTAGTCAGCGATTAGAAAGAGAGATCCATTTGTCACAACGCCCATATAAACTCCATATTGAAATTCCGTTTTTCTAGAATGGGATAGATACAAATCTTTGCTAGCTTATATCTCAGTTACTTTTATTATTATTTATTTATTTATAAGCCTTTTTATTCCTTTTTGTTACTTTTATATTTAAAAAATATTCTTTTACATTGTTTATTACATAAATCAGCTTTTAATGAAAAAAATCATGAATATTCCCTATTGTCTCTTTCGAAAGACCGAAGTGCAATCTTCATGGCCGGGTACAATACAATAACTCTCTTATAGAGTAGGGTATTTATAGTTAGAACTTTTTGTTCGGAGCGGTCGCGTAGTCGCTGTTATTTTTATATGTACTCGTCGCTATCTAGTACAAAGTGTTGGAAATTGTAAGATGTTCAAATTTTAATAAAGCTTTAGCTATTAGATGTTAAAGGAAAGTCAGCCCAGTGTTTAAGCCAATAAGGTTTTTGATAAGTAGCGTGTTCACGATAGTTTGGGCTTTGTATCAAAATATAGAGGAATTATGAGATTGGAGGCGCTCAGTTGAACGGAACGGCTAGCACAAGTAGCCGCGACTGTCTGTCACTATTATTTTTATGACTAGACCTGTAGAAAGAGATACAAAAAGCGACTAACTTAGCATCGTGCATTTAGCTACCCTGCTCACCTAGCACGGTAACGTTACCGTGCTAGCCCCCCTGGTTATGAGAGCGATAAAACAAGTTGCGGCCGTTTGTGCTAGCTGTTTTGAGTAGTATTTTCTGTCCAAATTTCCATTTATTAAATATAATAAATAAGTTGATAATTAAAAGCGAATTATAATGATGGCGCTAGCTGTATTTTTGATATTTTATTTAATATTGATAAAGTATTATTTGCTTTCATGTTCCTGTAGCAAGGCCTAAAGGTGCGAGCACACCGCCGCTTAAAAAACGGTGACGTTACGGAATCGCAACAAAAAGTATGAACAAACGGTGAGAAAACGTGACGCATACGACACGTCACTGCGTATACGCGGCGGTTTGGTCGCACCCTGAGTCGGGGTTGGTGCGGTCGCCGTCAAAAGTTCTGTTGTTCACTTTGAATTGTCACTGTATTTTAAAATAATTTCAAGCCAAAGACAAATGTGGATACCATGTTGAAAGCAACAGAGTAGTTGACGCTGACTGTATTGCGTATAGTCGGCGTCATATAGTTTGAAGCATCCCAGTCAGCCAAATAGTTCGGTACACCATAGATACAGTGGCGCGCCGAACTTTTCGGACGCCTTGGTTGTTTCATAATATATGACGCTGACTGTACAGTTAACCGCGCGCGGCGCGTTATACTGAACTTGTACAGTCAGCGTCATATACTATCCCCCTTATTCATAAACGCACTATAGGCCTCAGCTAAGTTAGTTATCGTTTGTCCTTATCTGTGAAAGGTAAATGTCAAAGTGACAGATAAGGACAAACGATTACTAAGTTAACAGAGGCCTATAGTGCGTTTATGAATAAGGGGGTATGAAATTTTCAAGGTTGTTAAAAAGTTTACCATACTATTTCTATGGTGTACTGATATGGCTGACTTGGATGCTTCATATTATATGACGCTTACTGTACAAACTAGAATGTTTTAATGTGGGTACAGTCAGCATTACATCCATTGGAAGTATACTTATGCGTTATGTGCTAATATCTGTTCTGGCAAATACAGTGACGATCAAAATAACGAGTCACTTTCCATACAGTTGTACAGTTGTTTTGCTCGTCAGTGTAAAATGCTGTTAACAACGAATACCTACACGTAGATCAGTGCACAATAAATTCAGTTATGTTAGCTAACGTGTTTTTGTATTTTTCATTTATTTTTATTAATTTTAGTTGTCCTGATGATTTGTTTTATAGAACGACATGAAATTAATGAGAAATATGAAAATTAGTCGAAAATTGGTGGATTCGTTTAAAAAAACCGTGTATGTAACTGACTGTACGGCATGAATAAATCCGGGAACTCATTATGAGAGCCGTTACTGTAACTTGCGTTCTGGGCACCGTTTCTCAAAGCTTATTGGACTAATAATATTAGTGTTTTGTTTCATTCATTCGTTTAATTTACGAGACAAAACAGTAATATTATTAGTCTAATAAGCTTCGAGAAACGGGGCCCTGGGCCCAATTTTATAAAGCTACAAGTAACAATTTACAAGCGGAAGTTTCTATCTAACACATAGGGTCAGAAAGAGACTTCCGCTTGTAAATTTTAACTTGTAGCTTTATAAAGTAGGGTCCTGTAGGCTTATTGTCTAACTCGCTCGCAATCGCCATCGTCTTCATTTTGACAGTTCATGTATGGGCTGACAATTGGCATCGGAATCAGCTAGCTGTCACATTCATACAAGAACTGTCAAAATGAACACGATGGCGATCGCGAGCGAGTTAGACAATAAGCCTACTGCTCGCGAGCCACGTCTGGACTAGGGTTTCTGGTTACTTTAACTTTGTCGACGAAAACGATGCTGCTGTGCTGTGTGTGTGTGCAATGGTGCTGTGGTTGTCCATGGGCGGCGGTGATCACTTACCATCAGGTGCACCGCATGCCCGTTTGTCGGTTTTAATATAAAAAAAAAAAAAAAAAACGACACATATATCAGCATCGCAGGTTCAACGCCAACGACCTATATATACGTTTATTGCTTCAATGCAAAAGCAACCTTCGTTCAATTGGATTTAGGTTCAACTTAAGGCATCGCAATAAAGTCGGGCGTACGGGTGACGTCTCATGTATTTGACGTGCCAGCAAAAAGGTTAAAGTGCTACAGTAACGGTTACAGCTCGCAGATGAGTACCAAGCTTAAGCTGCGCTATGTTTTGTATCGTTATACTATCGTCTCCGTCGTATAGAGACGGTCCCTTGTTTTATTCCAGAAAAATGTACTGATTTAAATATTTTTTATTATTTTCTTTTGTATATAATATAATTTTTATAATGTGTATAAATAGCATTTTGATGTCATTTTTCCGTGAAATTATTGCTTTCCAACGCGATTTGTATAAAAATATGTTTATGAATTCTTCCATATTGTATTTATTTATTCAATTGTCAGAGAAACTTGTCTCTGAAGGCGAAGAGTAGCTTGTGATGTCTGAAATACGAATTTTATCCGCTTGTTTCCCGTACATAACTATTTTATATAAGCAGGACATTCTAAGGTAAAATAAAACAATTGTGTACGCGGCCCCCGTCGCACGTAAACCTAAATTAATCCAAATGAATCGTCCTATATTGGTTTTACCAGTGCCGGTTATATACGGGGAACAAGCTATTTCATCTGAAAGTTGTAAAATTACCAAAAGTAACTCAGTGTAAATATATTACAAGCCAATTACCCAACTATGCCAAAACCATTAAGTACCAATTGTAATTTGTTAAGGCCTCACGTTTATGACGTTTCAATATTACCTATTGCTCATTTTGCATTATAATATCTACGATTATATCTTATTGCTGTAGTCTATATATAATTAATGGAGATGGCCGACTATGTCACAACTTTACATAAAAAAAATTAAACAAGAAAAAATATGCTACTTACCTCAGGATCGCCATTTTGGTTTTGATTGTATCGTACATGGGTGGATTTTTGACGTTGTAATTTGTGTGCAATACGTAAAGCATGGAACACAAATTACAACGTCAAAATGCCACCCACATAGAGGCTAGTCTAAAATATACAGCCTGTTGTGAAAAAAAAAAACAATTTTCTAGGACAAACGACTTGGGCTGTGCGTTGATTTAATAGATGTTCTTGCGTTCGAACTTCTTTTTCATCCATCCATTTCAAAATTTACTACAATACTCCATATTTGGCCTTGAAAAGTTGTTTGGCCTATATTTGTGTAATTTACCTTCGGTTTCCACGTTTTAGCGTACAGTTAATCGCAGAGGCTTAAATAAAGCTAGTCTCAAAAATATCCTACCATGTTTCGTAACAGAATTAAATTAAAAGATCTAATTTTGCCTCCGACTGTACATCTTGCGTGAGATCCTTTGACTCCTTGTAAATTATTTTTATAGATATAAGCACCATTGTGATAAAATCATGAAAGACATATAAATTATGTACGTTATTTATTTTTTATTAGCTCTATTCCTATTAAAGTTATTTGCACAAATCAATTACATAATACATTTATGCTAATTCTAAAAACAGAAGTACATGTTTTCATCAGTTCTCATTGTAACTTTGCCTAATAAGTTGGTAAATGTCCACTAGGAATAAAAAACAAAAGACCAACAGTCTTGGACATAAGCATAAAGTTATGTATCCGTTTCGGTAAGACAAGATACTTAATTGTGTTTTTGTATGTCTGGTTGCCAAAGTAGCTTTCACTACGCTCCCACGCTGTTTAAAGTTTCATAAAGTCACGTGTGCGAGGTCACTTTGTTCTCAAAGTGACTAATGCCACTTGAATTTATGGCACTTCGAATACACAGAGCGGGAGCGTCATGACACCGACAGACAGTGAGACCACGGCCTGCATTACAGCGGCTTAGATGCTGCAGACCTACTAAGAAGTTAGAAATTTGTTGCCGTTTCGCTCACACTAAATCATTTAATAGCTGAGTGAGAGGGACGGGGACGGTATGATACGGACTTCGAATTGCGGAGTAGGGATGCAATACACCAGTCAAAATAATTCCGCCAGCAGTTGTTTTTCTTGATTGGTGGATTCTGGTCGCATCGGCTTATGCCGTGTCGCTTGCATGTCGATCGAGTGAGACAGAATATACCTTGTATCCATGGCCTAATAGCTATTTGCTCCCGAGGGGCTCATACAACTTTTCACACCGAGCGTTAAGAAACTTGAAAAAAAAAACAATATAATTAAAGGCTAATATAATAATAAAATAATTAAAGAGCAACCAGCATATTAAATGGCGTGGTTTTACTATTATGTATCAGCTACAAAAAAATGCATTTCCAAAAAAAACACTTAGAAGAAAAGCCTTGAACAGTAAAGTTGCACTTTGATCCCTCTCGACAGGGAGCAAAACTTACTTTTCTGAATGAGAGGTGTGAAAAGGTACATTCCAATTCAAGTTAAGTAGCCTTAAAAAGACGAGGTGTTCTATTATCGTAAGAACTATATTAACTAAAAATATTATTTGTGTGTAAGAGCTCGTTGTCGTTTAGTTTACTTACGAGTTCAAGTAGTTATTATACAAGTTTCACAACCATCGGTATTGTCAAGGAATTGATGTTACTCGTGGACACATTACGGAATGCGTACAGTCAGCGTCATATAGTTTGAAGCAGGGAGTCGGCCAAATAGTTCGGTACACAATAGAAATAGTATGACGTCGAACTTTTTGGCCACTTTGGATGTTTCATACTATATGACGTTGACTGTACCAGCGAGTGACTTAAACTGTACCTCTGTGTTATGAATTAATGAACAGCTGTAGATAAAATTAATAAATTACAAGTTAACCAAATTGAACAAGTCTTTTATTTGACATCCGCCTTTGGACAGTGTTCTCTCCAAAAATTATACTTAGTCAATGGGCGCTTGTATAATTCACCGTTCACAAGAAAACGTAGAAGGGCCTTGAAGGATTTTGTTGACCGTAGTTTCATTGTTATCAGTCTCACGTTGTGTATCCCAAATTTCAAGTTGACCATTGGTCAATCTGACCCAAACAAACAATACAAGTTAAGTTTCTGAAAATAGTTGTAACCGTGCACCACAACACGCAATATACGTCTATGACCCGCTGATGATGACGCCGAGAGCCCCGATGGTACTATCTGATAGTATCACGGTTAAGGAATGCCGAGAGGCATCATTAACAATCTCGCACATTTCTGACCGTTTCCCAATGTTCCATTTTATTCCTCCTTGCTTCCGTTTAATAAAACAACGCATAGGTTTAATCACATTTTAATCGTTTACACTGTAGGTATATGATTCACTTAATATAATAATTATAGCTTACTCTTACAATTACTTCGCCTACAAACGTGAAAAATTAAATAATTTAGATCATTAATAGTAATCATTATTCAAAGTATCACAAATATCGGATAGAGTAACACTGCTCTGAAAGCGCGAAGCATCTATCATGCGGGCCGCGCCCGCGCGAGGCCTCCGCTCGGACAATCGGGAATCAACCGCGTCGGCAATCACTGAACTCAAACAAACTCACCGCCGGCTAGCGGCGTACAAACAACACTTCGTTGCACGAATATCGCTTCGCACAACTTCAAAACTATAATCATTCACGCAGCGATTTATCGACGTCATCGACTCGCGAACCGGGATTTCGGAGGTAGCGTTGTAAGACTCGAGTTGTGGAGTCCTACCCCCTTATACATAAACGCACTATAGGCCTCTGCTAAGTTAGTAATCGTTTGTCCTTATCTGTGAAAGGTAAATGTCAAAGTGACAGATAAGGACAAACGATTACTAAGTTAACAGAGGCCTATAGTGCGTTTATGAATAAGGGGGCTAATTTCGTAGACTCGACTCGCTTAATAGAGAACTCGGTGTACTCGAGCAATCCGAGTCCCGAATTTTTAGTATGGATCTGACAACGAGCGAACCTAAACTGAATCGGAATTGAATCGGATTAAGACGTCGTGGTAAGGACCCTGTAATTATATTCTATCTATGGCTCCATAATAACTCACGCTCGACACGGCTCACGACTCGGATTCTTCGAGTTCACAGAGTCCTCAGCGAGTCGAGTTTACAAAATTAGGATTCCACAACTCGAGTCTTTTACAACACTACTCGGAGGGGACACCGATATTCGAAATTCGAAGCTCGTATCATACGGTTCCTCTCGCTCTAATCAATGACTACCAGTGCGAGCGGAACGGCATGATGCGCACTTCCAATTTCGAACGCCGGAATGCAAGGCCCGGTTATGTATAATAAGGATAGTCGGTAGATTATTGCTCGACCGTATCGCGCCGGGGTGTAAGGCCCGCGGCGCTCACTCCACTTCACTTTAGCCTAATCAAGAGTGCGTATATATTCGAAAGCGAGTCCTTTCACCGGACGAATCAGACATCGAGGCTGGGCGCGTTCGTTACGAGTCGCCGACCCTCTCGGCGCGGGTCTCGTAGTGCGTGGCGAGGTCCGCGGGCGCGCGGGGCGGGGAGGCGGGCGGCGGGGGCGCCTCGGGGTCGGGCGGGGCGGCCGAGCCGTACAGGAACAGGCTCTTGAGGCGGGCGGAGCGCGACGAGCAAGGCAGCTCGTCGGGCGGCGCCGGCGGCGAGGCCACGTCGGCCGTCACCTGCAGGCGCAGCGCGCACGGCTCGGGCTCCGGCTCGTGCGGCGCGTGCGCGTGCGGCTCGTGCGCCTCGTGCGCGTCGTGCGGCTCGTGCGCCAGCGACCCGGCCAGCGCCGCCAGCGACGGCGCGCGCGCTTCCGCGCCCGAACCGGCCGACAGTGACGCATCGCCTGCAATACAACACGTCGCACAATCTAACAACTATCTTTCATCGAAGATAAGCGACAGTAAGCCTGCGTTACCGTTACCAATTTAGCAAACAAACTATTTTTTTTTTACAAATATTCAATTCCAAATGGAAACTGGTCGATTTTGTGTAATTTAGCTAGCGTTTAGTTTGAATATAACGTAATTATTAAATCCAAGATGGCGGATAACATTTTCACACTTTTGTCAATAAAATAACGACAGGTATCAATTTCGTGTACGAGTATCTTGGCGTCGCTGAGCTCAAATTTGTCAAAAATCAGCTGAAGCAGTCAAAGGGTTACTGAGCTAATTTTATGGTCAAGCGGCATCCGTTTTGAAGTACACAGTACTGACCGATGCTGGGGTCGATGTGCCGCGAGACGGCGTCGGGGTCGGGGTCGGCGCGCGCGCAGCCGCCGGCGCGGCACAGCGACACCGGCACCACGCCGTACACGTAGAACAGCAGGATGGGCACGCCGATGCCCACCGCCAGCCCCGCCACGATCGGGGACACCAGCAGCTGCAACACGAGACACACATCAATACATTAAACACGGCACGCCCACGTGCACACCGTGTGTAGCGTGCAGTGCGTGTAGTGTGTGTGTACTGACCGCGGCGGCGACGGCAGCAGCGACGGCGGCGGTGCGGCGGGCCACGCTGGCGCGGCGCAGGCGGCGGTGCGCGCGGCGGCCGGCCCACAGCGGCAGGCCCACCAGCAGCGCCGGCAGCGCCACGCCCGCTACCACGGCGATGCCCAGCGGCGCACCCGCCAGCGTGCCCAGCTGCCACAGCAGCTTCTTCTTGCGCGACCACGGCTTCTTGCCCCAGAATGTGCACCCGCTCGGACTGGAACATGACACGATACGCTTACGACTGGCTGACTTTAAGAAGCGTGTCGCCCTTGTGACGAGGGCGACATCACAGAGCCGACCACTGACTTGGCGCGCGACACTACAGCGCGGCGCGCACGCAGCGACCGACACCGCCACCCGCGCCCCTCACCGCACCCCGCGACCGTATATAAGCGCGCAGCCGCCGCACAGGCGCGGCAGTCGCCCGGCGATCTCCGACGCGACTAGACCGGAGCGGCTCAATTACTTGGGCAGCCTGGCCAGACGTGTGGGACCAGCGACCTGTTGCTCACATTGCCTCCCCCACCCCCGCTAACTCCCTCGTAGTGCCGAGCGTTATCCACCCCGTTGCCTGCCCTCAGATTTGTATGTGTCAATCGCTTTGTTTTCATTATCTCCCGAACCTGGACCCGTAAAGCTAGTCCGAGTAATTAAACCTCTAGGTCCCCAATACGTAACTGTTAAACGCAGAAGCGCCACGTTAGTACGTCCTAGCGGCTCGATTCCCACCGCGGGTTCCTCTACCAAATTATTCTCTCACGATCTTTTTTCTCGCCGTTTTAACATAGGTATTTTTTTTGCTCCGGGTTCCAAAACAGAAATATTCGACAACGTTAGGCAGAACATCGTATAAGAGTGCGTAGTCCGACTCACAAGATCACAAAGTTTTTCTACGGCCGTCACAAACGCTACGGTTACCTGAGGTAGTGCAGGTCGGAGACTTCCTTCATGCAGAGCCAGCAGAACTCGGCGCCGCACACGCAGCAGACCATGTGGTTGCAGGAGCCGTCCTCCACCTTCACGATCAGCACGGCGCAACGCGGGCACGGCTTCACCTCGCCTGCAACGTGCGATAATTAGGGTCACCAAATGGCTGCCTGCTCTCAAAATCCGGACTGCGGAAGTATATTTCACGAGCTTTGACAAATCGCGAGTCTTATAGGTACCTAATTGTGATCCCTGAAGTAGAGATATTTCATTATACAATGTGTCTTATTATTTATTAATTCGAATCTGGAATATTTTAGCAGATCTTTAGATTAGTTCAATTAAACTGCACAGTGAACACCCCTGTAAAAGTTTTTCATCATAGTTTTAGTATAGCCGTTACACGTGGGCATCAAAAGGATCTTCAAGCTGTATCATTTCCTTGCACGTTCAGATGCACACGTCGCCAAGCTAGAACGTGGGTGGGTATATGGGTATCGGGTATAACCTGTGTCGCTGTCGGCGTGCGAGGGCTGCGGCGCGCGCGGCGGCGGCGCGCGGCTGCGGCGCGCGGCGTCGCAGGTCTGCGTGGGGTGCCAGGCCGCCTTGCAGTGGTAGCAGAACGACGCGCCGCAGCCCGGCGCCAGGCACGTCAGCTTGGGGCACGACGCGCAGCCCGTCGCCACCACCGCGAAACTGGAACGCGTACAGTTCAGCGATCACTGGTTGTTGGTGCCGATCGAGTTTGCTGCAAAGTTATACTGCCGCCGCGACTTGCGCTCACCGCAATGGAACACAGTTTCAGTTTGGAACCGGCCCTTGCTTCCAAAGTCATTCCAAAGGCACATTTAAAGTCTACAGAAGAGTATTTTCTTTTTATTACAAGCTTTATATTAACTTGCAACGTATGTTTGTCCGGACGGAATCTTGCGACTCAATTTTGGAGCAGATATCTTCAACCGATTGAGCTGAAATTTTGCATAATTAATTATTTAAGTCGAATGACAACACAATAATCTGGTAGTGGAGTTCTGGTGGTCCAGCCAGGATCGTCTCCGCAGGAGGGAACCCTACAACGGTTGGTTCGATTGACTTGATATTTGGTACAAAAATGTAGGACGCGTGGCAATGCAAGTACAGTCAACAAAAAAGCTTGTATCTAAAATGAAAATTTTAGGTTAGGTTATTTGAAACAGCCGCTCTTAGACCCACCGAAGCGGCGACAAACCAAAGAGAAGACTATCGTAAGCAACCATTTGCATTTCTCTTCGACTCATTTCATCACCACGATGTCCACGATAAACACGATTGACAACCCGTGTCGATATATTAATATTTGAGCCTCTGAACAGCTCCGACGTATTAATGGCGACTGGTCACTGTTCTCTCCTGCGCTAATATAGTGGGATAACCTAGAGCACATGTCTAAAAAGAAAGAAAGAAAGAAAGAGATACATTTGTTTGTCATAGGAACTGACCTGCAGTCGGGTGCTGGACACCACCGCGTGTCAGGGTCGGCCGCCAGCGCGCGCCGCACAGAGAACTCCTCGTACTTGTCGTACAACACTGGGTTGTCAACGATGCGTCGCACGTCTGCAACACACACACACACACGTGACACATACCACTAGATGCAAAAAGATCAGTAGAAGAATGAGTATGGATTAATAATGGACGACGCGAGCGGTATTCTACTCATTTTCGCGCGTACCTACGTTAGTAACTGAGAATAATAACCGTTTAGTCTATATAGGGGTTCTAATATCAAAGATGCTTTGTTCGAACCGTCGTATTCTTCAGCGTTATCCACGAATATGTGTAAGAACTAAAAGTTAACAACCTGGCTAATAGGAAGATATTTACACCTGTCACGTCCTGATTTACAAGTGTACAGATAAATAGCTCAATATTATTCACAGTAAAAACACAGTTCACAAATTAAAATGATGTAACCAAACTGTGCACTGTCTCATAAGCTGCACGCTTTTACCAAAAATCTGTGGTGAAATAACATACCAATTCAACTTAATAATTAAATGAGAAAACGAGAAAACATCAAATATTCATTTTTCAATTTCACTATTACTTAAGTACTAACTGTTGCCTGCGACTTCTTCTGCAAAGAATTCGTTTATCGCTATCCCGCGGGAATTTTCCGGGATAAAAAGTAGCCTAAATGCTATTCCAGTTCCAGACTTTTCTCTATTTATGTGCCGAATTTCATCCAGATACGTTGGGCCGTTCTGGCGTGATTGAGTAACAAGCAAACATCCATCCATCCATCCATACTTTCGCATTTATAATATTAGTTAAGATTCTTTAACGGGGTAAATAATTGACTCGAGAGCCGTCCAGGAACTAGGTATTCGAGTTAAACATGTTAATGACATCGGCTTGCATTTTGCATGGTAATAGTCCAACTGATCACGGCGCCGGTCTCATGTTAGATTTTGTAATAAAATCGAATTGAAATACCGCCGCCGGCCACCGCTTCCTGGCGCCGCGTTCAGTTCAACCATAATATCAATATCGGCCGCCTCTTACATCGAGTGTTTGGACAAATTCCAACGTGGGCTCGTCTAAATTTGCACAAGCACTTGTCGTTCGTACTGAATGAACGCTTTTTCGGGTCAGCGCGTTTGTTTTGCGTAGCGCGTAAAGCTGGTGGATAATTAGCTGTGTTTTGCGGTAACAAAATACACTGAAGAGCAAAAATAACAGGTCACTTCCCATGCAAAGTTGTATGAAAATTGACCCGATACTTTTGATTGTGAGTATACATAGGTACTCTATTTGGGGACGACGGACTGTTACAGATAAGTTGTGAGATGAGAGCAGATCAGAATATACAAAGTTTAAAATGTATAATGGGTTAAAATGCATATACTTAGTTCAAAATATATAATGCCTTTTTCAGTGAAACTATTAGGTATATGATTTTTTTTATAGCGTGATCTATAGATTGCTTTAGGTTAGGTTAGGTTGTTTATTTATAGCAATTCTGTTAACTTGCAATTTTCTGAGTAAATCGCATTATATATTTTAAACTGTAATGTATTTTAACCCATTATACATTTTAAACTTTATGGATTTTAATACGTACCCTTGTGAGATCCTATAATATAATTGGCTTTATTGGCACTATAGAAGTCATCTACTCTGTAAAATGCGTAGCTGTTGGTTCTAGATAAATAAATAAAGTTGATGACAGACTACGGTATCACAAAACGAGTCAAAAGTGATACTAATTCAATCGAGTTGATACCATTAGTACCAGTTTGCTTGGATACGTATGAAGGCGTGTCCGACCCACGCCATAAAGTCTGGTTCACTCACCCACAGAAGACAACTTCTTGTATCACAATAAACTACAACTGACTATAACAAATGGCCCACCCGGCAATGTCGCAGTGTACAGTCACCAGCATAAATAAGTGATCACTTTTGTACCTTGTCACTTTAAAGTCATGTTTGAAAAACCATACGAAATCATGTAACGACTGAAAGCGACAAGGTACAAAAATGATCACTTATTTATGCTAGTGACTGTACAGAACCCACATAATTCAGTATTTTTAAAAGCAATTCGAAACAGATCTAATTTTACTAATATTATGAATGCGAAGGTTGTGAGTAGGGATGTTACTTTTTAACGCCAGAACGGCGGAACATATCTGGATGAAATTTGGAACATAGATAGATTATAGTCTAAAATAACACATAGACTACTTTTTTTTTCGGAAAATTACGTATTTCCCAAGGAAATAGCTACAACAACTAGTCCTTTATTTTATTCTTAGACCTCTACGGCCTCTAGACAGTTGCCCCTCAGACCATGGTCTAAGTATATTCGTTCTCCTTAATTGAAGGTGGAAAGTATTTCTCACCGAGCGGATGCATGTTCTCCTGGCAAGCGGGGCACGTGACAGGCACGCGAGCCTCGAAGATCTCGATGGCGAGATACTGTCGCAGGCAGGGCTCGCAGCAGCGGTGGGCGCACCACGTGAGCCGAACCAGGCTGCTCGCGCTGAACACCAACAGGCATAGCGGGCACTCGAGCACATCGCCCTGGAATAAACATAGAACATTCCTGTTAGCTAGAGACTCGTCTCTGTAGGTATTAGCCGCTGTGGCCGAATAAGATTATCGTTGACGCGTAATTAGTAGGTAGAATCACGTCACGGCGTGTGGAGTGTTTGTCATGTTGCATAATTGTTCGTATGAAATAATAATATAATACATATAGCCCTTTTCAGTACATGTAGTATTTTTCTATTTTTTTATAAATTATCGCGTAATTCATGTCATGGAATAGGCCTCCTCTATTTATTGGAGGGTTTGGGCTATAGTCCCCACGTGGGCCCAGTGTGGATTGGGAACTTCACACACACCATTGAATTGCTTCGCAGATGTGTGCAGGTTTCTTCACGATGTTCCCTTCATCGAAAAGCTCATGGCAAATTTCAAATGTAATTCCGCACATAAATTCCGAAGAACTCAGAGGTGCGAGCCCGGGATTCGAACCCAGGACCCTCTGCTTGAGAGGCCACAGGTCAAACCACTATGCTAACACGGCTATTTGTTCTTATGAAATAAGCAGACACTACCCCCTTATTCATAAACGCACTGTAGGCCTCTGCTAAGTTAGTAATCGTCTGTCCTTATCTGTGAAAGGTAAATGTCAAAGTGACAGATAAGGACAAACGATTACTAAGTTAACAGAGGCCTATAGTGCGTTTATGAATAAGGGGGTAAATCTATCAGAACATTGTTAGCGAATGGCGTGCATGAAGATCCGCACCAATAGAGCGGCGATCCGCTCGATTTGCCCGGTCTTATTAATTTTACGACGACACGCGTGACTACAGTGCAGTGCGGGGTAGCTGACAATTTTAAGCCACGCCGATTTTTTTTCGACATGGAAATCTAGACGTCCATTGTTACGGGCTACAGTGACAGTAACTACAGTTCTGTATCATCTAACAAATAGTTAATCCGAAATTAGTAGTTGACAACAGAGAGCGCTGCAGCCGATTCTCTAATCAGCGCCCCGTCGCCTTTAGCGATACGTACAGGAAAAAATAGGTAATAAATAACAAATTCATAACATGTTTATTTGTCAGATGATCATGCGTCTGCGTGGGAATTGGCAATGGCATCTATTAAAGATTGGGAGCAGGCATTGATGATTTTGCGACATCGCCTAATAAACTTGCATCCTCCTAAATTCAGCTTGGTAATAAGTGTTTTGAAAATATAGTCCGCCATTCAGAGTCGTTTATCGAAAACGACAAAAGCGTTAAAAAAAAACTTCACTGAAATGGCTAGGCACCTATGATGTCAATTAATTTAACGATTTTCCTTAATTTATTATACAATATCTACATTGTATTATATCACAGGTACAGTTAATTTACATTGTTTCAAAATTATAGTTTAGGATCAGTTTATTTAGTCCGCTATTCCGCATCTAATATCAAAAACGCCAAAATAAAAAAAAGTCTACAGAAACGACCAGGTAGGTACGATGTCATTTAATTTAACGATTTTACTCCATTATCATACAATTAATTTACAAACAATTAGTAAATAACATTACTTAATTGGAGAAAACATCGAAAACCACTGTTACTATCGGTAAATTAATGCGCGTGACTAATACGTAACGAAAGCGGTAACGAAAGAACAACACAATGTAAATTAAATGTATAATATGTAGAGCGATTGCAATTACATTACGTTTCATCTTATCGTATGTACGGACAAATTGATTCCTGACCCACTGTGGAACCTTTTTGCAGTAAGTCATAGTGGTGGTGAAGTTACATTGAATTGTCGCGTTAACTGTGAGACGTTCTACAACAGCTCGGGAATTAATTTCTTCATATTACATAGATCACTTATAATAGGCTTGTTGCGTAACTCTGCGTTCTAAAAGTTTTGATGTCTGTCTGTTCCTAGATTATTTGTCGAGTTTTCATGTTAATGAAGTTTCCACCTGAAGTTTATGGATTTTGCGCGTTTGTTTATTGCGCGTAGCACAGGCCACTTCGTGGTCGGTCGCTATAAATGACTAAGTGATTTAACAGCGATGTTTTGTGAAAGGAAACTTGTTTCAGAATGCTCTGACCATACCTTCATTTACAACTCTTATTTATTGCATTTACCTTTGGGGCCTTTATTGATTGACGAGACGACATCCTCGTAGTGTCAGCAATTTTATATGTATTGTGCGACATGATTAAACGTGACGATGTGCAATTTAATAAGAAACCGTTACATTACATCATATTCCAGCAAACAACCGTGTATGACAGAAAGCCGTGCATTTTCTACGAACGTACGAATTGGATCGAATCAATTATTGCGCTTAGTAATTCAAAACAATTGCAGTAATAAAACCAAGTGGCTACACGAGTTTCTAAGACAAGTTCGTTACCCGCCCGGTGTATTGTACAACACAAGCTTTGCCCTCGATTTAGTTCAAAATAAATGACTGTTTCTTAGAAAATGTTCGCTTTTGAACCGTAGTCAAGGAAAAGCGTTTGGTACGAGATGAAATGCGCCGCAGGCAATCGAAATCTAATTTATCCCGTCCTTTAACCTCGTCGAGGATTTTTAATGTTCGATTAAAATTTCGGATCTTCACGAGTCTTTCGTGCTATGATCTCTCGTAAAATGTTGACACTTGAATCTTTCTGTTATTATAAGAAAAGTTCACATTAATTCATGTGAAAATAACCCGTTGATCTCATTAGAAGGGGCACCTAATCGTGGATTTTAGGATCTTTTCCTTTACTTGCGTTGTGAGCGAGATCTTTTTACTTTGTTTTTGTACAACAAAAGTGTTTAAATTCGTACTTAACCTTCCTAATCTCAAAACAACATACACATACCTACGTGGCAAAAATACAATTAACCCATACGAAGGTTGGTGACTTTATTTACTAAAGGTGACCCTAAGCGAAATAAGTGCTCGTTCATATACCTAAATACATCAGAAGAATAAAGACTTACCGCCCCTTATTCATAAACGCTCTGTAGGCCTCTGCTAACTTAGCAATCGTTTGTCCTTATCTGTCACTTTGACATTTACCTTTCACAGATAAGGACAAACGTTTGCTAAGTTAGCAGAAGCCTGAAGCCTATAGAGAGTTTATGAATAAGGGGGTTTTACAGGTGTCTTTCAGGCACAACACTAAATTTTTACACCCGGGAACCGCCCCGTGAGGTCATTGAGCGCACTTCGGGTTTATAACCCGGCGCACCTCCACGATGTCATATTATCCGTCCTCGCAATTAACTGACTAAATGAAGAGTAATGGACCCTTTTAAATCCAGTGACATTAAACTGTTAACTCGCCGGTTGGAGGCATTAGTACCCCTTCACTTGGAGCTCCAATCGTCGTGAACGTCTGACAACATCTGCTCACACCTTGAACTAATGAATTCGCTGACATCCTATATGTATGCATTTCAGAGCAAATATAATTTGGTAACGTATTAGCGGTAAATTATGCTCACATTGGCCCCATACGGGAGGACAAAATTTGTCCATTATTTAACAATGGAGCAATGTAGATACGGTTATAAAGCGACGTGTGAAAGCAGTAGTTGAAGCTGACGCTCCAAAGCAATACAATACACGCAATTCTCTGTAATATCTGAGAATGCTTTGAGAGTAATTGAGAGTCCGCCGAGATGCGTGGCGCTTTAGATAATTTGCAAAGTTCTTACTTTTTACAAACAACATCATCATCATCTCCTGTCTATATACATCCCACTGTTGGGCAAGGGCCTCCTCACAGAATGAGAGGGTTTGGGCTATAGTTCCCACGCGGACCCAGTGCGGATTGAGAACTTCACACACCATTGAATTGCTTCGCAGATGTGTACAGGTTTCTTCACTGTGTTTTCATTCACCGAAAAGCTCATGGTAAATTTCGCACATCAATGCTTTGAGAGTAATTAAGAGTCCGCCGAGATGCGTGGCGCTTTAGATAATTTGCAAAGTTCTTACTTCTCACAAACATTCATGGCAATTAACTGCACAATATGATACTCGGAATTTTAAAATGTAAACAAGACACGGCTTAATGAATTAGTGGTTTAAAGCAGATTCCCTTTCAACACGGAGCTTACAGCTTACATTGTAATCTATACGCACAAGTCCGATTAGGATTAGTCAGCAGTCAGCGGTTGTAATTACATCTCGTCCAACACCTGCGTCTTGCATCGACTTTTTTTACGATAAGCAACGGAAGTAATAAATTAAAGTCTTTCCCTTGACTAAACAATAAGGGTAGCATTAACAGCCGCCTCATTGTAATTTTAATTAAGGAATAACAAAATGACGCTTATTTATTTTCTCGCAAAATTAGGACTTTCAACAGTCTCAAATGATAATTGCGAACAAGTGGACTTTTACCAAAACAGAAGCCTAAGAAACTTATTTTGTCAAAAGTAGGTCGTAGCGCGTTTTGCCTGATCGTGTTTGTAGACAAACTTGGTTACTAGTGTTTTTTTGTAGAATTTTCCTGCCATTCTGGTCTGGAAGCAAAGAATAAACACGGAATGTACCAGTTGCTTCTCTTCCTGGGCAGATGGTAAAAGCCCATCGAAGAAAACGGCGCAAATCGTAGGAATCATGCCTACATGATACCTATATCAGGCGATGCAGCTAGCAACCCATCACTATTTCGATTCTCCTTTCCCCCTATACGCCCGCAATCGTGGCTACACGTGGCCTTTAGGTCTTGTTACCTCAGGTTCTGTCAACCTCGTTAAGGATTAAGACGTGTTTTATGTAATTTTAATGCTTCAAATGGCCTCGTTAAGTTAAAATATAACTCAACCTGGTCCGTCAGACAGGCCCGAGCGCTGCGAATGCTGCGATTCGTCACAGAGCGGCCAGTGCGCAGTGCTCTGATTCGCCAGTCATTCAGTTCACTAAGCTGTGATTTTCAGAATCGGAAAGCAGAAAAACTAATCTGATCGCAATAACTTCCAATTCCGGCTATTGCAGGCTCTTACCTTATTTAAATGATGAGTTTAAAAAAACACTCCATACTTGCTGTTTTGTTGATGGCGAATTTTGTTAAATAACATCATCAACTCAAAAAAATCGCACGATGTGAGTGAAATGTATTGTGCAAGATTCGAAACTAACAAAAGTTCCTTACCATGAGTTCTCTATTATCTTACTATTTATTTATTACGATAAAAGCATGTGAAACGGTTTGCAAAGATAGGCTTGAGACTGCATCGAGCAAGATGCTTGGGATTTGGGATTTCCCAAAGCTAATTAAGTCTAGTTCACATGGACACGTAAATCGTTAAATATTTGAACAGATAATCGCCGATAGTGTTGTTAGTTATCATTATCAGCAAATAATGTTTATCGCTCCAATACAAGTGGCTGCATCGAGGCCGCCTGGGATTTGGAGGAAAAAGTTAAAACAAACGAGGTCAGTCACCTAACGGAACAAAAAACACAAGTGGCTAGACGAGTCGACTAGCTTGCGCTAGACGCTGTCTCACCCCAGCCACTGCACGTCTATATTGCCTTACGGTTTAGCAACTACTTTACAAGCATTTGTATGGGCCAGCTGTTTGTTGAAAACCTATTTCAAATATTATTTTATTATAATCTGAGACGTGGACTAGTATACACGTAGAATATTGAAAGAAAAAGTAGCTATTAAAGCTCTAGACACTTAAAAAGCTGAACATGCAATTGCGTCTCGAATATTAAATTGTCTACAAACTTTCGCCTTCTTTGAAGTCTTGGTTTGATGTCTACGGACAGTATTGATTTTACAAATTCGTCATAGCAAGTACACAAAGAACTTCTAGCTCGGTTCGACATGACATCCCGGACTATTCTCAAATTCGCAGTGAGTAAATAAGAAATGTGTAAATAGCCAATCGCTTTGAGCATTCGTTTCGTTTGGTCGCGTTTCATTTTGTCGACGTCTTTTGTTTTACTTTGCGTAACGCCACTTTCGTAAAACTGAGACATGGTAAGTCAGTCTAAAATAGATTTGAGTAAGTAGTTCTCTTAACTGCGCTAGAGCAAGATCATTAGACATGAGCAATTACGACTTACGACCGACCGCGACTCTCATATTGATACGTGACAGAGTATTTCAGACCCACACACTGCATTGGTAATGCAGCTGAGATTAAGAGAGTAAATTACATTAGCACCTGACCGCAGCGCCCGGCTGACACGGCCTGCCGTTGACATATTTCCGTTTGAGTTCAACAACCGTTAAGAAAACATAAATATGCAGACCCAGTTTCGCATTGGTGACAACGTTGCACTCCTATCTTAGGCGCTTAAAGATATAGCATTGATTAGTATTACGATACGATTAAAAACATTACGTCAAATTAAACACCTACTTATATATTATGCACTGTGTTTAATTTGTATGAAACCAGCTGTTTCTGGGTCATTACAATTTCTGTATCGCAAAAAAACACTAAAAACGCACTAGGTATATCTATTTTTACCTGTTTCAGTGAAACTACTAAAAACAATAAAGTTCAAAGGTGTAAGATGAGCCTAGAGGCAGAATAACGGTATTCGTTCACAAAAGCCACGTGTAAAAGTAAACCACCGGAAGACTGCCGCGGTCGAGAGCCCGGAAATGAGTTTCCTGAACCGAAATGTGAGATATAGCTAAAACACATTAGGGGCGCAAAAGTCACGCCATTACAGAGACTACAAACTATAATGCTCGGAATGTCGAAGGAACCATCGGGAAAAGAACATCTGCCGCTATAGCGAAATTTATAGTACCTAATATAGAATTGTACCTAAGCTTTAATAAATGTGTGTAATAAATGTGTGTGTAATGGGGAAGCTAAATATGAAATCGCTGTAGACTAGACGCGCCGCCTTATGCCGAATACGGAGAAAGGCAGTATCAAGTCAAGTAGTATCGGCTAGTTTCAACACACACCCGATGGCATGCCAGCTGCGTATTAGTTGTGAAACTAATCAGGTACATAGGATGACGCGACGGCGGAAAATTGACAAACTTTTGTACAAACACGCCGCGAATTTATCAATTTAAATTCCAGGCACAAATTCGAGCGGCCATTGCGTTATTTGCTTCCTTATTCCGCGGCAAAAGAGGTAAGAAATCGACTAAATCATAAACTTTTGCATAGCATTATGCTTTGTTTAGCTAATTGTCAAGAATAATTGTATTGTGTTGTATTTTATTGATATAGCTAATATGCCTACACAAAAACTGCGCAGAATTAATCATTAGCGTAACTGAGGAAACGCCACACAATCATTGCCATTTACCTCAAAGACATGAATGTGATAAATTATTAACTTTTTTACAATTCAATGAACCCTTTTTTTATCTTAATAATCAGCTTCACTTAAAACCTGTGAAGGTTAAGCTAAATGGTATTTTTTTCACTGATGAGCAAATTAGCATACTAAGAACAAAACATAAGGACATCGCAATGACGAATCTTCACGGTTAAATCATTCTTTATATGTAGGCTTATTTTTGCCTGCGGTATTTGATGTGTGGGTGGAATTCTGTGGTCAAAGAGCCTTATCAAGTCGTCAGTCTTTAGGTTATGATTATGACGGGTGCCCGTATACCTACGTCACAATTCAGCCGTTACTGGCACATCCTCCGCAGTACCTAAAAGATTCTCAACAGACCGAGAGAAATCCGTAAACCTTGAAGTAATTTTAGCGTGATAGACAAATTAAAACTGTTGATGTCTTAATAATAACGAAACCGGATTCCGAAGGTGAAATAAGCAATCGGATCTGATTTAAATAAAAAATGCAGCTGAAGATGATAAAGCTTTATTATTTGCGACGCAGCAAGAAGACACGAGGAGAAATTTCATGTACTTAAAGCGCTCTTGAGTCATAAGCAAAAAAAAATGTTATTGCGAGAAAATATTCATTTCGCATCATGAATATTGTACCTACTATACAAACGAATGAGTCAGCCACTTAATCTAATTCCAGAGTTACAACACATCTGTCATGACTCTATTACAGACTGCTATCAGCGAAAGTAACAGCCTATAATCCGTAAGTTGACTTTGATTATACGGATTCTGCACCTATCGAAAGGGAATCAGCGATTCGAAAACGAAATCGATTCGATAATCGCCGGTGTTATGTGTCGTAACTTGAATTTCGTTTCGCTCAGCATGCGGTGGCTGGCGGTAGAAAGTGACGTCTTAGTATGCGAGGCTGGCATGCTGATGCAGGCGCGACGTGCCCGTGCTTGCACAACCTCTGCTCGCGCCGCCAAGGTCGCACTCGCACCACTCGAGCACTCCGAGGATTAGAAGAGCCGGCTTTTACTTAATCAAATCAGCGCCGCACGTGACTTGGGAAAAAAATCTTTTGTTTTATTTTACCCAAAACATTTACTGTGATACGTGCTCCGTCGTTTCGTTTTTACCTCTTCATCCTCAGCTATAAATTCGATGGTTGTTTGCTGTCTGCTCTGCGACTGTTCGACCGCGCTCAGCTTCACTGGCCTTGTGTCCGCTTGATCCAATACTGTAACAAAACAAACCATAATTGTACACCTGGTGCTTAAATTTTGCTCATTGACATTTGAAAGAGACTACAACAGTATAATAGGTATAATGCACATTTCATACAAGTCATTAAAGTCAGGTAATCTGGAATTAATCATTTCAACTGTTTACATTCAAATCTTCATTTGGACCGGGTTACAATTATGTATTTGAATTAATTCAACAGAAGTTTTTGATGTTTTTAATAGTTCAATCAAACATAAATATAATACACTAAATTTCGATAAAAAAAATCATGGACGGTTTTATTGGTCGTTCTGTAAGTTCATGAAACCTTTCCTCGATGTAAATACATAAATACATATGTATGTAGATATTGTAGGTACATCGAAAAATAGATATGACAATTAAATTATTTAAATTTGAAAAACCCTAACTTAATTTTTTTGAGCTCGTATACACAGTAAGTAGGTACTACGTTTCGCAAGTATCCTAAGAGCTGACAGTTTTATTTTGAACAGCTTTAGCCTTCGTGCGGCGAGTTAGAAGGGAACTACGGACCACACCCTTGCGCTTACAACGTGTGGTACCAAAGAAACAGAATACCTCTAAGTATACCTATGTATTTGCGAATACTTTTAAAGCTACCATTCATAGACAACTACACCCGCAAATTCATATATTTATAGCATTTGTCAAGACGCAGACTAATAATTTATTAGCCAAGATTGTCCGCCGACTTTGTATATGGACAAGGTACTTTTATGATACACATACATACATATCGTCACGCCTCTTTCCCACAGGGGTAGGCAGAGACTACTTTGTTCCACTTGTTTGTTTGCTTTGTTTTATGATACGATATATATTAAAACGAAAAGAAAAGGAACTATAGGTAGTATAATAGTATATCTAAATATCTATGACATATTAACTGTGTCAGAAAAATGACAGTGCGCGTCGGACCACATCCGTGGGCCTCTACAGGTGTTCCGACTCCGATCACTATAATCAATGCGCACGCCCGATTTCCGCTGTCGTTGAGCACATCGATGATCCAGTTTGTACGGTTGCCAAGTGAATTTAATTAATCATTTACTATTAAGCACTCGTTGCAAACTTAAGCCAGGTATCTAACACGCTCAGAATCGCAATTGCTTTCACCATTTGTTACCGTTAAACATTAAGTACTTACATGATAATGGTAGAACGTGGATCTCACTTGTATCACATGCATGCAAATATAGGATGGAGGCGTTTTAGACCTCCACTGAATATAAATATTTTTTATTCGTTTTTTTCTTCTTTCCTTTCATATACTTTGTTTTACTTTGACCAGTAGAGACTTTATATTATACGTATCTACTAAAGACTAATTATAATGTATGGAAGGTACCTATACCTACTACTTAACTTGGGGATCATACACATCCCTTTTATAAATTACTAGCTGTTGCCAGCGACTTCGTCTGCAAAGAATTCGTTTATCGCTATCCCGCGGGAACTACGCAATTTTCCGGGATAAAAAGTAGCCTATGTGCTATTCCAGACTTTTCTCTATTTATGTGCCAAATTTCATCCAGATCCGTTGGGCCGCTCTGGCGTGATTGAGTAACAAACAAACATCCATCCATCCATCCATCTATCCATCCATCCATACTTTCGCATTTATAATATTAGTTAGAAGTTAGATAAGTTAAGTAGAATTTAAGTATTGCAGTAAATGTGTTTTATTTTGAAAAAAAAAAAAAAAAAAACTTTGTGCCAAGTTTCTTGCGGAGCATTCTTCTTAGCAATGGCGATCTTTTCGAATGCGCTGGTAGTTTAAAAAAAGACACGTAAAAGAGCCATTGGCGGCCTATTTGCAAAATAAAGTTTTGAATTTAGAATTTTTGAATAGGTAATTTTGTATGAAGACTGGGCCACATCTTGTGCCACTGAGTACATGTAAGTGATGTAGGTGTTTATAGATTCTATAGTGTGAAATAATAATACATGCTTGCGAGCGGTTAGCAAGGGCCCCGGTGCGGCCTTGGGAAAAGCGGGTTTTAATGAAACTGATGTTTTAATTTTAATTGCGTCTGCCAAGGCCCCATTCACTGCACGGTCATAATTGCAATAGCGTTTCCTGGTCGTATCGGCACGGGAGAAAGTCAAAAGCTGTTCTTTAGGAACGCGAGTCCGACTTGATTGCTCTGATATTTTACCTTTTCCGTCTGCACGCAAGTGATTCATACACGGAATAAGAAACAATAGTCTTAAGGCCCTTACACACTAGCGATTTCTCTGCCGATGTCTCAGCGACGCGGCGTGCACACGCGGTTAGCAAATTGCTAAGCAAATCGCTGAAAAATCGCCGGAGATATCGCTAGTGAGTAAGGGCCCTTGCAACAGTATAAGATTTGCTATTGTTATTTGTGTCACAAGGGAGCAAAATGATGTATTTACGGCGAGGGCGCTACATTGAATCCAGAATGTAGCGAAGGATTCTACAATAGAATCCTGAGCGTAGCGAGGGATTCTAAAATAGAATCCAGAGCGTAATGAGGGATTCAAGTGTTAACGCCCAAGATGAAAATAATTTTGCTCCCGAGTGGCTCATACATCTTTTCACACCGAACATTATAAAAAGCTTGAAAAATAATTCTAAATATAGTTAAAGAGCTAACAGCATAGAAAATGGCGAGGTTTTACAGTTATGAACTTCAAAAAATTGCATTTGCAAAAAAACACTTAGAAAAGCCTTGAACAGAAAAGTTGCACTTTGATCCCTCTCGACAGGGAGCAAAGCTTACTTTTCTGAATGAGAGGTGTGAAAAAATTATTTTTTAATATGTACAAGATTTTTTGCTGACTACTTTTTGTTGACTGCATTTAGATTGTCATCCATCTTACATATGTGTAACCAAATTTAAAGGCAATCCAACCACTAGAAGTATGTCAAATTTGACTTGCAAGACACAAACAACAACGAACAAACAGATCAAGTCCTTGTTAACGTCTCCAATCTCAATGAATAATAGTACATTACACCCCGAGGGTGGTAAAATAAAGAATATCTAAGAGGCGATAAACTTGTGACTGGAATTCTTTATCACCGCACGAGGTGTGTACACAATTTTACGTCTTCCCCGGGCCAAGAAGTATAAATTTGTGCTCACGTAGGCCCGGGGCGACGTTAAAAAAATGTCTCCAATCTCCATTATCTATGGGCAGATTGACAGTACCTTCTATCTAGCGGCACGGACTGGCAACAAACTATTCCCACCATACCATAGTGTTAGACATCTTAACCACGAATCCGTTCGAGATCGAGACGTTTGTTGCAGAAAAAACTTCCACTAAAGGCAAGGCTGTACTCGTATCGCACAAAGTTAACGACTTACGAGTCATCAAACTTGTCTTTTTCGACCGGACTAAGGCAGGCGCCATACAAGCGCTGCTCAAGTGCTCATACAAAATATTGGCTGTAAACCATAGCCATTATAGTCATTTTCACAGGAAAGATGCGAACATCAAAAAAAAAATCATCATCAACGACATTGTTTGCATTACTATCTCTGGCTTATTTGTGTCTATTTATATTTGTATATAAATAAATAATTAAATTTGTGTGACTAAAGCATAAATCATGCTAACACGTTTAGCATAAAGCCTTTACGTCTTGTAACCTAGACTCTGTCTAACCCGCAAGGGATAAAGACGTGATTTACGTATGTATGTGTGTGACTAAGTACACGTGTACTAGCACACACACTGACCTGGATTATGGTACGTGGTCATGGTAGTTGACTTGCTTGACAGGCGAGTCATTGATCCGTGCGTTTACAAAAAGTTTAACAGTTACAACACTGTAACGGTTAACTGATCAGTGAACATTCACTACATTAATCGTGTTAAAAGTGTTTAAACACTAGACCCTGTTTTAATACTGCCCAGTTCGCATGAAGTCCTAATTCTACGAATCACTACATAGTATAAAACAAAGTGGCTTTCTCTGTCCCTATGTCCCTGTGTATGCTTAAATCTTTAAAACTACGCAACGGATTTTGATGTGGTTTTTTTTAATAGATAGAGTGAATCAAGAGGAAGGTTTATATGTATAATACATGCATAATATACCGTGCGAAGCCGGGGCGGGTCGCTAGTAATAATTAAAATGGAGTACATACTAATATTTCTGTGAATAAAAAACGCTTAAAAATAGAAGTGTGACAAAGATACTAGACTGGATTCCTGCGTTATAAATCAATAAGTAAAAAAAGAAATATGTATGTAGGTAAGTGTTTAAGTTTAATATGCAAAAATTTTACGAGGAAGAGCTAAAGAAATGATAATAGATACAGAATTAGGTACAACCTGTATTCACAAAAATAGAAACGCGAGACAATTTAGTATAATACAGGGTGTATCAGATAGCCCCTAACAATAATCAACTGGGGTATATAACCATAGCTACAGAAGCTAAAAAAATATTTTAAAATATAATATATAAAATATTTAAAAATGTTCACGAGAAAACAACATTTCTAGGAAAAAGGAACGTGACCTAAGCCCTAGTCTAAAATCACACGTAAAAGAGGAAAACGGCTAATGTTTATCCAATTTGTGATTGTAATACCAATTTCATTACGCTACCGTCTGCTTTCGATACGATCATCATGGATAAAATAATATTATCTTGCGGCTGGAATCCTATCTATATTATTGTCATGAATTGTGTGCCTGACTGAACAGAATCTTGAGAAAATTAGAACCTGTTGTTCAATTCGTTGAATATAAAAAAAACCGGCCAAGTGCGAGTCGGACTCGCGCACCGCACCGACGGTTCCGTACAAATTCTCCAAGTTAATATAAAATCCGGTGTTAGCAGAGCCCTGCCCTTAAGCAAAATGTAGGCAGTGTGAGCTCACACTCCCAGGTCATTTTATATTGGTTATTTATACAGACCGACAGAAATTATAAAAAAAAAACTACTTACTAGATCTCGTTCAAACCAATTTTCGGTGGAAGTTTGCATGGTAATCTACATCATGTATTTTTTTAGTTTTATCATTCTCTTATTTTAGAAATTATAGGGAGGGGGGGGGGGGGAACACGCATTTCACCATTTTGGAAGTGTCTCTCGCGCAAACTATTCAGTTTAGAAAAAAAATATATTAGAAACCTCAACATCATTTTTGAAGACCTATCTATAGACACCTCCCTCGTATGGGTTGGATGAAAAAAAAATTGAGTTTCAGTTCTAAGTATGGGGAACCCCTAAAATTTATTGTTTTTTTTATATATTTTTGTGTGATAATCTCAATGCGGTTCACAAAATACATGTAACTTACCAAGTTTCAACAGTATAGGTTCTATAGTTTCGGAAAAAAGTGGCTGTGACATACGGACGGACAGACAGACAGACATGACGAATCTATAAGGGTTCCGTTTTTTGCCATTTGGCTACGGAACCCTAAAAAAGATTCCGAATCCGAATCCGATGCTGGGAACTCTATGCAGCTTAGCCCTCACAATGCGGTGACTAACAACAATACCCCGTCAACCATTTAGCTCCCTGCACCTTTTCAAAGGAGATTCTGCTAATGAGACCACGCATTGGGAATCCCAGCCAGTTTGTGGTCATTAGAAACGGAGCACGTGGCAAACAAAAACTGCCGGCTGGGAAGTCCAACAATTAATTTAAACAAAATGCGTTTTTGCCACTTGTATTTTGGCAACGACAGTGGTTTGTTGTAAGGCTTCATTGGCATTTGGGAGCATACAGACACAAACATTTATTGTAACTAGCTAATGCCCGCGACTTCGTCCGCCAGCGTAGAATTTAATTAGTATCCCAGGCGGTTTGGCTTTTTGTTATACTTATTTCAATCAATTTACACAAAACCTCGATAAATTCTCTACATAAATCTTCCTCGTGAACCCCTCTTTCTGTCACATGACAATCCCGTCAGTAGATTTTAACTTTATTGCAAATAGACAGACAGCCAAGCCAGACGCGGCGGTGGACTTTGTTTTATAATACGTACGTAGTGATTTAGTTATAATAATAATCCATGGAAGTGCTTAACAAATACAAGAACAGTATTTACGTCACACAATTAACGCATATCTAATCAGATTATATACTTTTCGATGGCACCGGTGTACTTACCTTCAATTCACACTATAATAGATGATCGAATGTATAATAGTAGTGGTGCTCATTTTCCTGTAGAACGTGAACAACTTTATTTATAAAAGCGCTCATACCATACAGCACGCACTGAATGTAAACGACGATCGGATAGATAAATACCGGGAAATCCCACGCGACCTCGGGAATAAGAAGTTAAGACTATAGACCGAAGAAAAAAAGCGTAACTCACATACATTGACAAAAACAAAGTCTTTCTTAGCTTTTTTTTATATTACTAACTGTGTATTAAACGTGCATCAGGTAAGCAAATATTTTGGTAGTTAGGTTACTAGCTCTTAAGAAACGTCGATCAACTATCATCTAACTTATCTAACTAATATTATAAATGCGAAAGTATGGATGGATGGATGGATGGATGGATGTTTGTTTGTTACTCAATCACGCCAGAACGGCCCAAGGGATCTAGATGAAATTCGGCACATGGATAGAGAAAGGTCTGGAATAGCACATAGGCTACTTTTTATCCCGGAAAATTGCGTAGTTCCCGCGGGATAGCGATAAACGTATTCTTTGCAGACGAAGTAGCTGGCAACAGCTAGTAATATTATAAATGCGAAAGTATGGATGGATGGATGGATGGATGGATGTTTGTTTGTTACTCAATCACGCCAGAACGATCCAACGGATCTGGATGAAATTTGGCACATAGATAGAGAAAAGTCTGGAATAGCACATAGGCTACTTTTTATCCCGGAAAATTGCGTAGTTCCCGCGGGATAGCGATAAACGAATTCTTTGCAGACGAAGTCGCTGGCAACAGCTAGTAAAATATATCGTTGTCAACAACAACAACGCTAACCAAAATACCTTGTTTACATCGGCTTATATGCGTCGTCAAATAAAGACAATGGTGATACCTCTTCCTAAACGTCCCTGTTTTGGACAGCCACTCAGCCAGTCCGACTCAAGTAGATAGGGCTCAGTGGTGAGAGTATTTCTATTGTTAAATAAGATTAGACAAATTTTATGAATCTAAAGACCATTTTATACTTTAAAAAAACCTGCATATAGCATTACATAGCGCCAATTAAACTTGCAGGATCTTTGTTGCAGTCTGAACTGTAGACTTATTGTCTAACTCGTTCGCAATCGCCATCGTGATCATTTTGACAGTTCAGGTATGGGCTGAGAATTGGCATCGGAATCGGCTAGCTGTCACATTCATACAAGAACTGTCAAAATAAACACGATGGCGAACATGGCGATTGTGAGCGAGTTAGACAATAACCCTACTGGGCTTCAGATTAACTTGACTAAGACTTGCACCCTGCATACGTGCTGAGCTCGCAACGTCGCATTTTTGGTGATTTTTTGCGATTATTTCACAGAAATTGAATGAAACTATCAAATATCCGTCTGTAGTGCACTTCGTTTTAAGTGTATTAATGTGTCCAATGCAATGATTAATCGTGATGGACTTTTATTTTTGTATTAAAGGGATAAAATACTATATCACATTTAATAAGAAAATAAAAGTCCATCACGATGAATTATTGCATTAGACACATTAATACACTAAAAACTAAGTGCACTACAGACGGATATTTGATACTTTCATTCAATTTCTGTGAAATAATCGCAAAAAATCACCAAAAATGCGACGTTGCGAGCTCAGCACGGGGATGCACCCTCTTAAGGCGTTGTCAACAGCAAATGACCAGGAGCAGCGCAACTCTTCACACATACGGTTCACGTGCCTGTTAGTGAAAGAGAAGAAACTATTCCGGCAGCTTGGCGCGCGTCTAAAATCTTGCAAATAAGACACAAATCATAAGAAATAAACAAAAGTATGGATTATTTGTGAAATATGACTCGTTAGCCGTTTAGGTATGAATATGTTGACTTTATGTTTTTAATTGCAGACCCATACGTCGAAAAAATAAAGACATAGAACCGTTTAATGGTGATTTTAAGACCAATCTTTGCAATTATTTTCTATCGAGCCGATTTTGTTCATTTATGTATCGAGCCCGTCTAGCGTGTTTGAAATATGATGAAAATTAACATTATATATTTTTTGTATTTTTTTTGTGTGCAGTTTTTCTTAAAAAAGTGTTTAAATAACATCAATTTCAACAAAATTAGGTGTTGTCAGCCTCTTAAGTGTCATCGGGAGTCTTAGAGTCTTTCATGTTCTAGCTGGTATACCACTCACTGACTTTACTCGAACCGAAATTAAAACCATTTAGTATGTACGGTACGGTAAGCTTCTACTTACTTCGTATCATGAATATTTAAAAGGTCCATTGAAATAAAGCTTTAATCTCAAATAATCCCAAGTAAACGAGACATTAAAAACCATCGTTTTCTGAAACATTAAGCAATTATTCGACGTCAAACGAGAAAATAATGCTGAAAACGATTTACAAGACGAAACGACAAGTTTATGGTATCTGCATTAGCAATCGTCATGACTACACTGAATTTAATTACATAGGAAGCTTACGCGTTGAATAATAGAACGTTCTATAAAAGTGGGGATAGCTAGTGTGCCTGGGTTCTCACGTTTTTCCTGCCACTGCTGGGCATTGAACGTACAAAACAATACTATGTGGTAATGTAGCAATTCACTTAAGATACCGAAATGTTTTAGACTCAAATTTTTTAACCTCTTAATGGCACTTCAGCGACTAAATAAAGTTCCAAGTGTTCCAATTCTTGCTGCCTTGTTCCATGTACTTAATATTGATAAATCTTGGAAATTTTAATACAGGCAGATCAATAAGCGGCAAGGTTAAGTGTACCTTGCGGTGAAGGCAGCCATGCAAATTCCCAGCATGTGTATGCGGGCATCCTTCCACGTGTGAATGTGTCAAGCAACTCGTTTACGCAAAAAAAAAATGTTATGGATTAGCGCAGATCTGCTCTCTATTAGGGATGTTGACTAGTATCTAATTAATGTTTATAAATGCTAAGGCTGCGCATCTTCCAGAGCCTTACCAGAGCCTTAGCAGAGCCGTGGTGGATAAAAAAATACCAATACGAAAGTCGCGCTGCTGGAGGCTGAGAAAATGAAGCCATTCGATTGGTGAACTTTTTCCTCGCACATGGCGTAGCTGCCCCACACTAGAGATGGTGCGTATTTACGTTACCAGGTTTTGATACCAGGTATTTCCTTGCAAGTATACCAACCAGGTACCGACCCGAGACACTTGCAAGACTTGAAAGTATTTTTCCATTCAAGTATACTGTCCCTTCAAAGTAAGTACTACTTCATACACATAAGGTTCAGATTACGCTTATACGCGAAATAAAATACTTTCAAAGTATTTTACGTCTTGATTGAAATATTTTGAATCTTATCTGTATAACAACAAGGTTTAAACTTGCAAGGAAGCAAGTATTCGACTATTTACGCTGGAAAGAAAATACTTTGAAAGTATTTTGATACCTGGTTTCTGCACCTGGTATGAGAAGGTGGACGTACTTTTAAGCCCTGGTACGCGATTTAGCAAGTATAACCCATCCCTACCCCACACCACTTCGGTAGATGCGCAGGTTAACACTTATAGTACTAGAGCCCACGACCAAAACCATGTCTCATAGCAATACGGCAAAAACCCTATAAAATCGTTAGATTGTATGATTCTGAACCCGACTAGGTGTGTAGTAACGGTCGAAAGTGTAGCAACTGCGTGGGAGGCCATTTCTGCTGTGTCAAAAAAAAAGGCAGTCGGTATTATAGCAATACGTCTGATAGTGAAAATGTACATAGATTTTATAATTGTATTACGAAAAAGTCTGTTTTCAGACATTTTGCGCGTAGCATATAGCCTGAGCGCATTTTTGAAAATGTCAACAAATTTAGCCAACCTGTATCATAGCAATACGGATAAAAAAAAAATTAACTTTTCGTATTGCTGCCAGGATTACCAAAAACCTGTTTTCAGACACTTTTAAGTGTAGCATATACTCCCAAAAACGAAAATAACGTTTCGGAGTCGCCTGGCCGACGCCTCTGTTAAATGTTTTTTTAAATTTAATTCTTTGTTAATTATCATCTAATAAATTCAGGGTCGCAACGTATTCATTGGTTTGTAACAGAGAATTCAAGATGCCTCAATACGATTTTTAAATGATATCTGAGTATCGAAAAGTTGTCTGATAGAGGAGGTGCTACACTTAATTTGTCTGATATAATTTTTTTGCACATGTGGACAACTTATTTTATCATGTCCAACAATTTTCAGACATATTGCTATGATACCGATCGGTAAAGTTTGTTAACATTTTCAAAACGGTCTCAAAATTTAATGCGTTCACATTTCCGTCTGAAAATTGTTTTGTTCGCATCAAATAACCAAAATTTACTAATAAAAAAGATTTTCAGACGTATTGCTATGAGACATTTTTTTTGTCTCATTTTTAATTTTTTTAAATGATTTTACGGATTTGCGCTACACCACTAACGTCTGAAAAATATGTTTCCGGTATCTCAGAACTATCATTCAACTACAGTCTGCAAATCAGACATATTGCTATGATGCAGTTCGGTAAAATTCTTTGACAATTTTGAAAATTCGGTCAGATCAAACGCTACGCGGAAAATGTCTGATATTGGTATTTTCGAGGCATTAGGATTGATAGGTCCTCGAAGCAAAACGTCCTCGTGGAATAAAAGTCCGTAACGTATTAGGTCATGGGAGCAAAACGTCCGCAATTTAAAAGGCCATGTGTCAACAAATCAAAATGTACCATTGATGAAACGTCCGCAATTCAAATGACCACGGGAGCAAAACGTCCGCAATTTAAAAGGCCACGGGAGCAAAACGTCCCGTTATTTATTCTGTTTAATTAACAATAATTATATGCTTTCATTAGGTACGTTTAATAATTAACGCTATTTAAAAGAATAATCCTACTAATATTATAAATGTGAAAGTTTGTGAGTGACGATGTGACGATGTGAGTGTGTATGTTTGTTCCTTCACGCTAAAACGACTGGACCGATTTGGATAAAATTTGGAACGAAGATAGCTGGTACCCTAGATTAAAACAAAGGCTACTTTTTATCCCGGAAAATTGCATATTTCCCGCGGGATAGCGATAAACATGTTAAAGGTCGTAGCTGCCTAGAGTTGCAACGTATAAATTGTTGCAGAACTTGAACGTGTGCCGTTCTCAGAGATGTCAGTTAATATTATGATTATTAGAACTTAATTGATGTCTCTGCGTGTGAAAGTTTAATTGTCCTGTTGGTTGCATTGACTGACGGTGGAAATTCAGAACTGTTTTACCGTGTTAACAGATCAAGTTTAAGTTTGAATTTATCATCCCTTCCCTACGTAACCAATACAAAGAAATAAATAGTCCTTTAATATTTTAATTGGCGTTTCTGAGTGTGAAAGTTAACCTTTGCTTTCTCTCTTCTTCTTTCTGCGGTAAACGTACAGAATAAATTAGTTTGTCGACCGACTGCTTTCAAAATCTATATCTGAGAGTCCTAGTGGTCCTCAAGCATGAATCCGTTGTCAAAAATTTAAAAAGTGGCTGCCATTTAAAATTTTAGGTTTTTGGCCTATTGCTTTCAAATTCGATATCGAACGGTCCGACTGGGCACTAAGCATGAATCCGATGTCAAATTTTTTAAAAGTAGCCGCCATTTTTGAATCTTTAGTTTTTGGGCAGATTGATTTCGAAATCGATATCTTAGGGTCCGATTTGTCACTAAGCATGAATCCGTTATTAAAAATGGAAAAAATGGCGGCCGTTTCGAAATCTTTACTTATTGGGCCGATTGATTTCTAAACACACGCGACATCTGAGGATCTAGAAAAGCGAACGCTTATAACACTTGACCGTTTTATTAGAATCATATTTAGCATAGGTATTAGGTACATATTACACACAAAACGACTTACAAATTTTGGGGGTTCCCCATTCCTATTTAGAACTGAAACTCAATTTTTTTTTATTAATTATTGAGATTTCTAATATTTTTTTTTTCTAAACTAAATAGTTTGCACGAGAGACATTTCCAAAGTGGTAAAATGTGTCCCCCTCCCCCTGTAACTTCTAAAATAAGAGAATGATAAAACTAAAAAAAATGTATGATGTACATTACCACGCAAACTTCCATCGAAAATTGGTTTGAACGAGGTCTAATATAGTTGAGAAAATCGCGGACAAACATACGTAGAAGTCAAACAGAGAACTCCCTTTTTTAATTTTAAATCTGTTAATAATACTTAATGTATTATGCCTTAAGGACGTTTTGTTTTTTTGTAATTTTTTGTTGATGACGATTTGCTTCAAGAACATTTTTAATTGCGGACGATTTGATCCCTGAGCATTTTTAATTGTGGACGATTTGCTCCCCGGCCTTCCTTCCCTGTGGTCCTTCTCACTAACGGACATTATGCCTAGTAGACTAAATGCAACACAGGACGTTTTGCTCTCAGTACGACCTGCTCAGAATTGTTTTCGAGTTCAGGATAATCGTATCTATCGATTTGATGCGGTTTTGGCCGTATTGCTATGAGACAAAAATTTTGGTCGTGGGCTCTATCACAAAGCCAATAGTAAAACAAATTATGTATAGCATATTATTATTAATGAAAGGTTCGTAGAGAACGGACACTGGGCGTATCGATTATCAAAAACCATAAGTGAAGAAAGAAAGAATAGAAAGAAGACATTTATTCCTTGCTTTAAGTGGAAACATGTCATTATAGTCGTCACCTCAAGGAGTTGCATTAGTTTTTAAGAATAATATGAAATTTGTGTTATTCTTGCGGTGTCCAATAAAATAAAATAAAATACAAGCGTATTTTATGTCATTAAATAGATGATAGCAGCTCGTGTAATGGTGAAGGTCGTACTCGTTAAGATGTTAAGTAATGCAAGTTATATCACGCGTTGCGTGTTTGCGTGGGCCTGTGCCTGTGGCAGGAGGAACACCCGATAAACAATAATTCACGTAACTAATTACGCGAAAAAAAGCCGTGGGAGTCAGTTTATTACGCCAGAACAAAATACGTGTAGCGCCTACGTAACGTTTTTAAATCTGTATTGAACAACAAATATTAATCAAGAACGCAAGTACGCGGTAAATATACTTCCGCCGGCTGCATACAAAACGGCGAGGTCGTTTCTTGGAGGGCCCTTCATATAATCGACCGTGAACTATTTGCTTAATATGGAAGCGTTCATACCTACATGCTTAAGCAGTCAAACGCCGAACAAGTATACGATAAAGCTCCACACTTGAGGATTGAGTATCCCCTTGTTTACTTCGATATACGTTTGTTCTTTAAGCAATGGGATTTATATAACCTACTTACGATGTCAAGTCTGGCTGCGAACAACAGATACTTCCTTTCATAGTGTAAAGAGGAGAAAACTAATAAATCAATGTTAATGCTTTGACGTCAGGTGTCAATTATACATAAAGTGCGCATTAGTAATAAAATTACAATGCTCTTCTTTGAGCAACACAGCACGTAATCGTACAGCAGCAGTAACAGTAAGCACAGGAATCATACTAAAACACTGGAATTGATAGGATAGCAGTTTAAAGCTTGTCTGCACCTACTCAATTAACAGCCGGGTTGACATTCCATGCTTGCCAATAAACATTTTCTAGACGGTTCCATTTCCAGATCTAAATTAGTCTAAAGTCTGGATCGCCGGACTACATTTTACACTCTAAGCTTTTTACCTATCTAATCTCCTTTACATTCGTAGGTTTAAATTCCAAATAAAGACGTTCTAAGAAGGGGAACAGATCCAAAGTTCTTACGTGACATATTGATAGAGCAAACATTACGTAGATTTGTTTTAAGAAACGTGTGGTTTAGAATACTAATACGTAATTTAGTAAATACGTATTGAGTTAAGTAGTTAGAATACGTAATTTAGTAAATTAATCTTGAACACCACAAACGATGACAATTACTCTTCAAGGGATGACGTACGAGCTATAAAATCGCGGATTTTAAGTTCCATCGTTCATTAAAATTAAGCTATGTTACCTACATGATAGGATAATTAAAACCACAAGTTCAGAAGTACAACAGAAAACATTAAAAATGCGCTCCATTTAAGCAACCAACGCCCTTGGCAATACCAATAGACTCGACAACAAGAACGTCGTGCATTTTGCATTTTTTTAGTGATATAATCAGTAATTTCATATATAGGCCAATAATAAACACTATATTTACTGGTAGGTATTCTAGTAAGAAGGCTGTGCCGAAGGAAGTTTATTAAGGTTGGTAACTAATAGTTCGATGAACAGTTTTAATGTTAACTGTTGCCTGGCATTTACGCAATTCGCTTAACATGCATAATAGTCGGTAATCATGTGAAATCTGATTCAGTTACTACGTATCCTCAATTATTAACTAACATTACAGTACGTATTAATACTAAGTATGTATTGTATGTATATAAACTCTTTATTGCGCAAAATAAGCATAAAACAAATACAATTGCCAAACACTGACATACGTGCACAAAGGCGGACTAATCTCTTTTAGGGGTATGATCCTCTTCCAGTCAACCTTTGAGTTTCTGCAGCTATGAGATTAAGTCAAAAGTTGAAACCGTAGTACCTATTAATTATTGGAATGAGAATTATTTCAGCTGATAAGTGATAAGCTAAATTGTATTGCATGTTTATATATGTATTACGCTAGTTGTTGCTCGTAAGTTCGACTACGTCCTGCGGGAACGCATGTCCCGAGATTAAAAATCAATGCTATCGGGGATAGTTTATAACTTTCTATTCATGTTTTTTAAGGTGTATTCATTAGTTCCTGATATAAGCCTTCACAAAAAACAAATTACAGATCGTTCAAAAGTTAAGCATGCCCAATTTAAAACCTGTAGAGAAACTGGTAATTTTTCTTTATTCAAAACTCGTGTTTAGCTTTTTCTTTGGCTCCTTGTTGAACGAGTATCGCGCATCACGTTAAAATATTAGAACGAATTTTCTTTGGAACCAAGACCTCTACCTAAAACCACCAATAACCCTTCCCAATTCTCGATAGATATCGTCATAACATGTGTTCAAACGAATTTCTGATTCAAATTCTGATTCTGATTCAGATTCATTTGTTCGCAATAAGTTCTGCAATCTGACGCATACTATTTATAATAATTTTAATCATTACAGTTAGATCTGCTGGTCCAGGCCACAGGTGAGGGTGTTTGCGCTCGCCAGCACGAAGTGTCCTTGTTCCTACTCGTACAACATTGAGTGTCACTTGGATGACACATTATGGCGTGTCGTATTGCCCGCTAATGGACTTCTATTAGCGATACAGTTTGCCGGTACCTATTAATAGAAAACACTTACAATCAGTTAGCTCCCAATTTCATCTCGTAAAAACAAATTGTTAATGACGAATCGCGTTATGTGTAGTCTAGTTCTCCAACTTGAGAGGTCACAGGTCAAACCACTAGGCTACCACGGCTAGTTCTTCAATACTCATATCTAGTCTAGTTGTTCAAGAATATCTAAACATACAGCATGGTTGGTATACATAGTTGCTGGAGAACCCTATTGCAGAAATGGCATGTAAGGGTAGCCCATAACTGCAATCAAAACTATGTAGGGTAGGTTAGGTTAGCGAGCTGGGCTTTATTCTCTTATTATTGTTATTTTAAGAAAGCAGTATAGTTTTTGCAATTTGTTGTTATCTAATTCTTGTATGTTTTTCGAGGGTTAGGCTCGAGTGGATAAATGTGTGATTGGGTTTTAAAATGCGAGGGTTACGAAAATTTCCCCAGGCGCATTACAGGTCTCAATACCGTATGAATAAGGTTATTCACAGGTGTAAGTTAGATACAGTCGATTAGCATTAATCCATAAAAAAAGTATCAAAAACTCTGATGCAATATACGCTGATGATTAAGGATAACAAGACGATACAATAACATCACCCGGAAATCGTCAGCGCGTGCCATATTACGCTGGTTTTCCCGCTACGAGTGCGCAAATAAAAAACGTAGTCATAGTCTCCCTACCTGAAACTAATCTTGTGTTGAAGTAAACAAACAAAACGAATGGCATCAATTGGATGAGTAAGCAGTGTATATCAATAAATCTTCAAGAAAGGCAACAGAGGCGACAGGTAGTTTACGCAGGCAGAAAGAAATGACGCGGTTTTCGTAGCCAAATGGCCAGTTTGAAGTGTCTATGACTAGCCTATAACTAGCTTGATAAAGGTAGCCTGCTCCTTGGTTGAATGTCCCTTGTTTGCACATACTTCGAGCTTCACGTGTCGAGGGCGCGGCGTCCCGGCTGCTTGGGACGCGATCTACGACCGATATTATCATACATCTTTGTGATTTGGGTCGGGTCTACAGGATGATTAATCCAAATGGCTCAGTAGGGAGAAGTCGAAAACTATAAGAGTTAGGGGAATCTGTTCTTAGGGTTCGATTCCCGGTTATGTATGATTTTTTTTATAAAAATTGAATGCCCATGATTCGATCACATGGTTCCTAAGAACAGATTCCCCTATCTCTTATAGTTTTAGAGTTCTCCCTACTGACCCATTTGGATTGATATATTGTGTTATTATGTATATTGATTGTACAATTTCTGGTGCGGTCAAGGAATTTGAGGACTTCGATATTTCGTTTCGGGACAATGTCGGATTTTGCCGGACTTTCTCCTATCGGCAAATAGCGTTGAGAATTTTAGATCTTCAAAGAAAAAATAATTAAATATTTTTAAAATCTAACTATAGGTACCACCGCTTTTGGATCTGCGTAAGATGGAACTCAAGACTATAAGCTCTTTTTGAAGACACACATGTCCAGTGAGACATAAATGTTGCCATTCGCTACTATTATGTCAACGGTGTACTCACGTGCATTCATTGCTCGCGAGGTTTCACCGCCAAGATCGGCTACATAGCATCTTCGGGCGCATGACGCATGAGCGTCATACTAACTAGGAGTCGAAGTGGTTGCCATGGCCGAAATCAGTCGGAAGGATCATCATCATACCCTGGAGATGATAATGGTGAGAAACAAAAGAAATATAAGAAAACTGCCAGCAACACATGAACAATATAGTACAGAAAAAAAGGCGTAATTGAGTCGCTTATTACCTCCTTACATTACAACCTATCTCACTACAGTTTTTAAAGTCAGACAAAGTGTTTTGTTACATTGCATGCAGGTTGATTAATAGATCTGATCACATCATCACCCTTGGCGGATCGGATAATACTACAAAGGATTGTTGAAGTACATTGTTTCTAATATCTATTGTCGGTTTGTTTTTACATAATACTTCACAGAGACGTTCCTTCAATATTATTGAACGATTTTTACATAAAACTACCGTGAGACTGAAATATTGTTAACATATACGGATAGCTGCGTGTACCCGGCCATAAAGGATTCCACATCGGTCTTCTTGGCTAATTTCGGCTTCGTAGCGCGTTGTCTCGCTCCAACTTATGTGACGTCAATTGTCTCTTTCCAAAGACCGAAGTGCAATCTTTATGGCCGGGCACTGTACCTATTTACAATCGTGAAATTTTTGATAACAATAACGACGGCGAAAAAGCGAGGGTAGTCGGCAGACAGCTGTGCCGAGTGACCGCGTAAGCGGAGCGTTGGCGCGTATAGTGTTCGTGTCGCTGCCACCGAGCCAAACGCTCCTAGAAGGACTTCGCAATACCTAGTCCGAAACATGTCGAACAATTTCTCGATTGTAATGACGTGAGTTATTCGTATATATTAAAAGTTATTGAACGATATTAAGCAAGGTGATCACGGTTTGTTAGTAGTGTTGTTAACAATCTCTATGAAGATAAAGTCCAATCCCTATGAAGGTATATACTAACGTGCGGGGCTCTCGCAATCGCATTCTCCATCTCTGTTTCTTACCCTCATCAAACAGTTTCACAGATAGAAATGGTTGTGACGACAATAATGGACTCTAATTGGAATTAAATTACACCCGTACCAAGAATATTTAAAGGTAGACCTTTGTGCATGTATCTCAGTGTTTGTAAATTATATTCGTTTTATGTTTATTTTGCACAATAAAAAGTTTACATTACATACATACATAAGTCTTAAGGTACCTATTTCATAGATGGGATGTATATTTTTGTGATGAGATGATCTCACATTTACTATTGGGGGTTTTCCAAACCGCTTGGTAAACGTAATAAAATAAATCAACTCAATGTCACCAAAAACATCATAAATGTAACAGGCGTGTTGTTCTGCAAAGTATATTCTATAAATACTCATTATTTATAGCCTTGAAGTGGTTTCATATGTGTGTTCATAAATGCTGCATTAAAATATTTATTGATTAGAAATGCAAATCGCATGTTTTCCCCAATGTTAATATATTCACTTTATGTCATGTTATACCTGATTCATAAGGTAAAAATTAATACAATTCTTAGTCGATGAAGTCAAAACTTAGATACAATTAATATTAAAAGGTTACGCGCTAATTAAACAGTAATAGAAAAGAGCCTATTCAAGGTGCCGGTAAGACCACCTCTGTTACAATAAAAAGTTTCATTACTACACTCAGCCTTCACTCCTTACCGCCTAGAAACACAATACAGGGGTAATTAGCTGCTCTATAACATTAATTATTATTATACGACGGCAGCTCATGTGGCAATACTATACGCAAAGCAAGTTTATTATAAGATGGAATCCAAATGAAAACTTGATTTTCCGCCGGTGACCGTACACTGGGGAATGTGGGCTGAACATTCGTTGTTAAAATCGCATATTCAGGCGGATACTCAAACGGTCGACCGGCAAACGCGAGATAATCGCTAACATACTGGTATTTAAAAACATCCAGTTGCCAAAAAGTCGGCCAACCACAATGTCTACAAAAACATGTGAATAAACATGTAAGAGGAAATGTTAATACACTACTCCACGCATGCAATGTTATTTAGCTTGCTTAAATATTTTTAAAACTCCGTTGCGCTACCTCATCTCATCGACAGGACATCAGAATAACATAGGTACTTAAAATAACAAACTGCCCAGCACTGAATTTCTTAACCCAATAATTAACATTTGTATTAAAGAAGACAACTAAGCGACTATCTCTAGGCCATCTATGCATTTCAAATGATATGAACATCGGATTAATTTCCTTTGAAAGCTGAATAGGCAAAAAGAGTAGACAATCTCTTGAGACGGCTGCTTGCTACCTCATGTTCTACGACAATCAACAGCCGCAGCCTTGCGACGTAAGCAGCACCAGTAATTAATAATTAAACAACAAACAGTGATTAAGTGCTCCCCCGTCATCTGCGTGATGACTAAGAAGCACACAGGCTGTTATGTGAAAAGTCACGACACGACACGGAACTCTAGACAGTCACAAACAAAATTAAGGTAACCTAGTTCAGACAGCACAAAAGATGCCTCGACACTTTCACCAGCATCTCAAATCTGTGACAAGTTTGAGGCCACGTACGGTACACGCTGAGTGCTGTTTATTTCAAATAAACATGCGAGCTTATTCGATAATTAGCGAGCGTGGCATTGATATGAAACTGTGTCGAATCTGCACTTCAAAGGGGCTCAATGTCGAGACGAGATACGAATACGACGAGGAGCATTTTATCTATGGTTTTCGCTCGAGCCTTCAACAGCAACAGTTACTGGAAAGAGCATCGAGCCAATTCGCTAATTGATATTGCAATTTCTCGAGAGTGGGTGAACGCGGGAAAACATTATCTCTTTACGCAATCATATGAAATTCTACGATACTATTTTAATTTACAGACGTAGATATGAGAACGGCTGTCAGCGTTTAGGATTATCATCAACGTGTATGTCTGACGCGATTCGATGGAATTTTACGCTTAAAGCGCCCGATATGACACATATACATGCATGGGTACTTAAAACTACTAATCTGCTCAGTATTTGAGTAGTATGTAATTTGCACCAATGTAATTTTCCCGGACAATAGACCTATTTAATATCGATGGTTCTGGCGGATACAGTACTATGTCGTAATGACAGTCGATAACGTGCAACGGAAGTTTACATGCACTACTTTTATCATGACGCTTTTAAAGTAAGTAAACACAGCAGTAAGTTTTCTAAAGTTTACTTTGACTATTTATTTGAGTAGGTCTACTCAAATAAATACACTTAGACACAGTTGAAAGATAACTAACAATTTTAATCCAACGTATTAGAAGCTGAATTCTAATAAATATCTAATCATGACAAACTTTGATTTGGGTCGTAACCTCCTAATCTTGACGCTTCGTACAAATTGTTTTTTTTATCAATTTTTTTAAACAAATAGCATTACGTTAGTAAATAACAGTCATATATGTACATATATTATACAAATATACACGGTACGGTAAGGATTTAAAAGGTGGATTAATTTAGCAATTCAGTAGAGTCTCTCATCATCTTGTACTAACAAAGGTTAGTTTGATTTGAATAATACAACCGACATGCCGCTAGTGACCCTTCAAAGACGTTACTCATAGAGAACAATTACTTAACAAACAGTCTGGAAAGTTCTCAGACTACCAGCGAGCAATCTCAAGAGAAAATCTGAATTACAGACACTTCCTGTGCAGGATATTATGCTCTTTACAAGATAATTCGATATTAACCTGAAGAGCCTTGTGTTTTTCCGCTGCCGTTTTTAATATTTTTTTATGCGAATCATACATTAAGATATGCGACTAGCATTAGCGCCGAATAATGTTAAAAAATAACAAGTTCAAATTTAAATAATGAATCACACGTTCGACTTCACCTTTTTATTGAGCATGGATAGAAATTTGATGAACTTGCATTTATAAGTATTCATATCTCAGGTGTATCTATGGCAACGTAACATCTAGTTACACATAAAATTCAGCTGAAACAGTAATTTGATGCCTAGATGTGCTGCGATCAGAAAAATGCACGCGCGTGCACTTTTATCATTAACCAGAACGCGACGTCGGTAAAACCAGGTTGACTGTTCCATTGTGCTGAATTTACGAGCATTTAAATATAGAAAAACAATGCTGATGATTCTCATTAACCTTTAATTAATAACTGGGTCGACATAAAATGAAATTATTTATATAGCGCAGTAGTTCCCAAAGTGGTCCAGGTGGACCCCCAGGGGTCCACGGAAGACTCGACGGGGGTCTACGTTGGGCGTGACCAAAAATGGGGGTCCACAATCGCAAGCGGGGGTGCATGAAAATTGAATAAAATTTGTGAGAATTGATTGGTTCTTGTGCTGTGAGTCATTGTAGATTTCAAAAAAGTAAAGTAGGATGGAGTCACTCGCAGCACAAAAATATAATTTAATTGAAAATTTGTTTATTCGACTTTATTTTCAAATAATTAACCCTATCAAGCAATCAATTCTAACCAATTTTTTCGAAAACTGTTAATTTATCGTTGAAACTCAGCAACAACGCAAGTTTCCATAGATTATAGAGCTAATCTTTTAACTTTTTTTTTCGAGAATAAAATTAGTTTAGAAATTAGTGGTAATGTAGCTGTAGGGGGTCCACCGGATCCAGCAACATTTTGAAAGTGGTCTATGGAACAAAAGAGTTTGGGAACCTCTGATATAGCGGGTGCTTCCTTCCCGGCAAAGGTCCGATAAAGATCACGTTGGTATTGTTATCATCACAAATCGGTGATGAGATAGTCGTGCTTTGCGCAGCCTTAATACATAATTGGGTTAAGGTGTTACATAAACGCACGCTGGTTGCGGTAGAACAGCGCGCGCGCAGCGCACGGACGCGATTAAAGTTGCTCGCGCCGCACCGCGATATAATCGCGATGCAACGCGATTTTCGATCGTTTTTAAGTAGCCAAGTAGCCAATAACGGTTGGTTGCCCGCTAAACGCCATGAGGAAGTTGAAACGTTTTTTTTACGTTTTAGGTCTTTTCCTTAATGCACGCCCGTTAATTTTATTAAGTTTAATGAGACCTACACTACGACGATGTTTTGTTTCTTGAGGAAACAAAGGAATTTATTTTATTTATCGCCAGTTCATCAGGTCACCCTACAATACTTGTTGATTTATTTTATTTTTGTTAGCCAAGTACAATGCACCAAGGCTCTGCAGATATAACAAAGCCCAAAGAAAATTATTGTTCCATTATTCTCATAATTCTTGTCCCCTGGCTATGCTACTAATATGACACATGTCTACTCTCTACTCACATACATAATACTCCCTACTATACATAATATAGTATGTCAAATAAATAATACAGGAGTCGGGAGGCGGTATCGACGAACAAAGCGAACCTGATAATATATATTCCGTAATTAATTACGTATGCATCTCTTGTCACGCGGAAATCGTATAAATAATGGATAATTTATAAAACCGGCCAAGGTTGACACGAACTAGCGCACTGAGGGTTTCGTACACATAAATTTATCTGCCAAAATAAATTAGTACTCGGTAGTAGATACTCGTACCTATTTAAAAAGGAAGTTATTTAACAGTGATTTAAGGACTCTTTCCTTTAATTGTGCTTTGAGGGTAAACTTGTAGCTAAATATTAAACTTTAATTAGGTACTTTACCTTACTTAACAACTTATAAAAACTTAAAAAAAAAGCAAATGAAAATCCTATTCTATTCGAACGGAAAAAAAGCAGAGGAGTATGGCCTCTCAAGCTTAAGACTGGGTTCAAGTCCGAGCTCGAAACATTAGAGTTTTCATAAATTTACATGCGAAACTACATTTGCAATTTATCATGCAAAGCAGTTCAATGGAGTGTGCCAACTTCTTAATCTGCACTGAGCCCGCGTGGGGAATATCGCCCCAGTGTTCTCATTCCTCATTCTGAGAACAAGACTCTGCAGTGGGGTGTTTACATGCTGGTTATGAAAGACTAGCTACTACTTCTTTCATAACTTATCATACCAGTCAAAATTTAACAACATATTCGTTAACTTTCGCAAGTGTTAGAATGCTCCGCGGCCTTACCCCTAATATGAACGAAAGCCAGATAGGCTGGCTAATTTAAGCGTAGGTCTAAATATACAGGTCCCTAAATAAGTGCAGTGTCAATATTCGGCGTCGAAGTAAATATAAAGCTTACCATGCTTTCATTTACAAATTTACAAAGCATTAAAAATATGCACACATAAGTGATGTGTGCCCGTTCTCATGGACGTTCTTGGACATTGAGAAAACATTGATACCTACACATTATCATACAAATAGAAATAAAATTTGCATGCAATTAAGTTGTAATTAAAAAGTATGAAGGAGTGACACTGAAAGGAATAAGGAAATTAAGGAATAGTGCTGAGAAGTAGAATGTGATGGTGTGAAAGAAGATAATTATAACGACAAGCATAGAAAAAAGCATGCTTAGTTGGTTTGGTCACATAGAGAGGATGGATCAAAATAGACTAACTAAACAGATCTATGTGGGGAGTGTGAGTGGTTGCGTTGGGAGGGGAAGGCTTAGACGGACATTCCGGTTCCGTGACCAAATAGAAGTTTTGAAAAAAGGACAGATCAGGAGTACCCGAAACGGGCGAGCATGTATGATGAGATTGATGAATGTGGATGAAGCGAAAGAGGTATCTAAGTAGTCTTTGCCTACCCCTATAGGAAAGAGGCGTGACGGTATGTATGTATGTAAATTTTTGCCAAACAATAGCCCAGAGTTGGCAGACAGCATTAATGCAAAAGTGAATTTAATAATTTATTCAAACAGACAGTTATATACCTACTGTTTTACAAGAGATTTACTACAATACAACCACATAGTTACAATAAGGTAAGAACAATTTTATTGTAATGTAATTACATAGGTATTATGTTTGCACACAGCTGAATCATCTAGGATTTTCTTGCCCAAGGATTGAGGTCAAGGATCTAACAGATGATGATGACTGGAATTGAGTTCTATGTTAGTATTAGGTATGCAAAAAGTGAAGAAGTCAAGGGGAGTGTTCTATAATCATTCAATAAAGAGAAAGACTTTGTTTCGTTTTGTATTTGTTAATGGTAGACATTAAACACCAGAATAAATTTTAAAAAAATATATACAATACAAGCTAGGCTATACTGTCCCTTATTAACATAGGCTTTCTACACAAAAACTTGTAAAAAGAGCTTTTAGCCGCAAACAAACTAAGATAAGATAACGCATAATGAAAACAGGAAGTATGCATTACTGTGCATTAAAGATTATCATTTCGCTATCAGTGATGTAGGCCACTATCACACCTATTATTATATTAGCCAGAAGTGATAGACAATACTTACTGCAAAGCACCCAAAGGTCATGTTTGCGTGATTGTCGCCGTGCGCCAACATTGACCCCCTTGGTCACGGGCCTTATTGCTTCAATGTCTCACAATTGCTTGTGGTCATAAAAATTTAATGATGCCAATGACTAATTGATTGATTGCTCAAAAGTTTGGAGTTTTATTAAAGAAGACCTTGAATTGAAGTGTTGACAACAATCTCTGAAGTAATGATGGTAGTGATGCAACTGTATTTCGTGTCTATTTCTCTTTTTTAGCCAACGGGACAATTATAACAATGGCTTTGCTGTCTGTCAGTCCATTTTTCGGTGAGCCAATCTATCACACAGCCACAGGGCTCTATCTTTAAATGGTAAACACTTGATACTTTCATATAGTGTATAGTGTGTCACTATGGCTGTCTTTATAACAAAATATCTAACTAATATTATAAATGCTAAAGTATGGATGGATGGAGGGATGTTTGTTTGTTACTCAATCACGTCAGAACGGGCCAACGGATCTGGATGAAATTCGGCACATAGATAGAAAAAACTCTGGAATAGCAGGCTACTTTTTATCCCGGAAAATTGCGAAGTTCCCGCGGGATAGCGATAAACGAATTCTCTGCAGACGAAGTCGCTGGCAACAGCTAGTATTTAATAAAAATTAAAAGAACTTAAAAATTTAACAAAACATGTTAAAACTGTGTTTTAAATCAATTTTAATAATCATAATTGAATAGGCCTCTTTGGGGGAGATGTAGTCGAATGAATAGCATTATTCATTTTTAAAAGTAACATTACTATTACTGTGGTGTAGTGGTAGAGAAACTTTCTTGCGAGTGGCTTGGCTAGTTTTATTTTAACTAAATTGCATGTAACCATATCAGGTTTCTTTCGATTCTTTCGATTGCTCCCACACTGCCAAACATCGAGCTACTTGGCGACGCGTCGCGAGAGCAGCGGTGGCACAGGAATCGACCGAAACATGACCACGACCACTCTGTCAAGAGTGCACGACTTAGAAGATATCAGGTTTCTAATGTGATGCTTTTGTCTAAAATCCTCATCCCAGAACTGGTTATCTATAGATCACATGATCCGCTGGCTGTTATTGACATTTGTTTGAAAAGTTATGACACCATTCACAAATGCTAAAGAAAAACTCTATGCAATATTATAGTAACATCCATTGTTTCTCACTCTAATACATTATGGCTAATGTGCAAGGAGACAAAGTGTTCTACGTTTTATTGCTATATTTCATTAGTGGCTTTGTTTTGTGTCCTAATCATTGAGTTACTTCATAAAGCGATTGAGTGATTAGTGCAATTATATTCATCTTCAATTGTTATTCAATTGAATTTCAAGAGCTGGGTTTAATTGAGACGTTTCAAAAGTACTTATTAAAATGTAAATTAATTATGAATGCTTGGAATACTTTTTTCCATGTTCGGGGAAAAACCAGACACACTTCTGCAAGCTGTTATCTTTTTATAATTCACTTTACAATCATGATAGGTATTAATCAGCATACTTTAAAGCTAATTTATTGATTATTCTGTTTAAATTATCTCAACAAGTAGCAATATAAAAGGAAAGTATTTAATTCTCAAAATTATGGGTGCTATTACTGCCTCCGCTGGCTTCAGTCTTTAAAGTTTTATTTTAAACCAACTTCTCAAAAATTATTTTCCTATGGCTACAACATTATCCCCCCCCCCCCCCCCTCCTTATTTAAAAATGGACATTTAAGACAGGATGTGTTCCATTTTAAAACTTAAAAAATCTGCCCAGGAATTCACAGTTATACCTAATTTACGACCAAATTGTACATCATAATTTGATTAATATATTTTCTATCATGCTCAGCTCAATGTGGCCTTTAGGTAACAATAACAACCTTAGGCTCTGTCCACCATGTAAGGGATAAAGACATGATTTATGTATTGTATGTATGTAACATATTTTTCCTTTGAAGAACAATTACTCAGACTTAACTGAATCATAAAAAATATTTCATATATTATAGTTAGTTGTTGTTTGTCTTAGAGGAAAATGTTGCTGTGGTCACATTGATTGACTTGCGTCACATTGGACAATCACAAAATGTTGTTGGTCACAAGTTAATAACTAATTATATACAATTAACTGCTTCACATAGCAATGCTTAATTTAAGTTGAAATTATAATTAAACCATTTTTTTAACAATATTTAGGTATTTAAAATTTCTCATTTGGGTTTAAATTAAAGTATGATAAGTTATTTGAATATCACTCCCACATAGACCTACTATGTATAAACTGGCATAAAACAACTAAACCAGATGATGTAAAAAATCACAAACAGCTACTAAAACAGTTGGCTGGTCCAAATACTTGGCTATAAACTTGAAAGAATTTTTTTAATAGAATAGGTAAACAAGTTGTTTTCGAGGTTGAGGCCGGCAACGCACCAGCAGTCCTAATGGTATTGTAGGTGTCTATGAGCAGTGGTGATCAATTAACATCAGGTGACTGCATGCATTTGTCGGCTTAAATATAAAAAAAAAGTATGGCTTGAGCAAGCCTAATCTTGAGATTAGGCTTGATTAATTTGAGGCTTGGAAATAGAGATAATCAGAAGTTGTTTAGTTGTGAAATTGTTGGAATTTAGTACCTGTATGTGCCAGTCTCCGGCCCACTAGTGGGCTGTCGAGCAGCAAGCGCCGCAGCGACCAGCGGCCGAACACGCCGCCGCCGCCCCAGCCGCAGCCGCCGCCGCTGCCGCGCCTCATCTCGCCCTCGCGCGCCACCGCGTCACAACACACCACTCATCACAAAAACACGACTATGTTTTGACTCCGGTGCCTTGATCAACACGCGACCGTTCTCAGACGCATCCACCAACAAACATCGGCGGCCGTACACCACTGCACAGACTCGCGACGCATCAGCGAGAGAAAGTGCCGACGGCCAGACAGACCGTACGTGCGGCAAACGTGCTCCACGCAGATGTAATCCCATAAGGTGGGGATGAAACGCTAAGGTCTCATTCCCATTGTGCTCATGAGCGCTCTCAGCTTGCATGCACCACGCACCACGAATACGCTAGCATTGGAGCTTTAGCTCGAAGCAAGTATTACTAACACGACGATAAAAGTGAACGGTTGAAATCGAAATGCTATTTCATCAAAATAAAATACGAAAAATCAGCGACGAGCGCGATCCCGAACGATGAGCAACGACCAGCTGTCATCAAATAAAGATCGATGTTGTCATAGCGTAAAAAGTTGAAAAGTTCACTGACCGTTCAAAATAAAAGCAAATTTTATTTAATTTTACTATGATAATTTGTTAGTAATTTAAAAACAATTAAAAATATGCCTGTGATTGGATAAAGACTTTTAATTAGAAAAATATTATCGTGCATTAAGTGATGGCAACATCAATTTTACCACACCCAAAAACTTATTCTCCTATGCTTAGAGGATAATATTTTTCCTCTAAGCTCCTATGATTATAAATTATAAACATGCATATACAACACAAATAGCTTATTATTCAAAACTGATTACTGCTTAACTTTTTTATGCAATAACACTTAAAAGTCAAAACATTTATTCCCACGTTAAACGGTAGTGACTATTATTATTCTCTTTGGTTAGCATAACGTCCCTCTCACTCTTCAAATAATTTATTAGTGTGAGCGGAATAGCATGAAGAAGAACTCTGAAAGTTTTTTTAAGTTTTTTTAAGTAGGCCTTCTGGTTTTTGTTCTGAATATAGAAAACATGAGATACGACCAACTGTATGGCTGTATGCCTATCTCTGAAGATATGAAAAACAAAATCAATCAACTGTCAGTTCTGTCAGTGTCAGTTAGCTGTCACTGTCAGTGTGTGTCAAATGTTTTATAGCTGTGCTGTGGTGTGGTGTGGCAGCCGCAGCGCAGTATAATATTATAGAGTATCTTGTTTCAAAAAACATTGACTGTACTGTACTGTAGGCTAAAAATATAAGCAATCATTAACTAACCCAGTTTTAAACTATTAACCTATCGTTTACGTGTTTCGCAGCCATTGTTTATCGCATAACTACCCTGGAATAAAACGTCAACATGAAAAACTTTCCAACCCAAACTTTGCAATGTTGCATCGTATTTTTCATAATAACAGTAGTTCTATGTGAAAATAAATATTCCAAAGAGGCAAATGTGAAAAAAGAAGCGAATGTGAAACCGACAAAGACAGGTGTCGATTTTAGGACCTTAGAAAAACCATTTAGGATGAACAAGCTGAATATATTGTGGACCAAAGCTCAACAGGTGAGGTTTGTTTTATTAATAATTCAGACGAAATTAAATCGGTAGAAGATAATCATATTTTTATCGTTATTTCAGCGGTTGACAGAACCAAAATTGCAATCTCTTTATAGCGACTTAAAGATACATGATAAGGAAGAATTGACCTACAAAAAATTGAAGAATGAAGGTGGTGACAAAGAAGGATTGATGGAGGCCACCCTGCGACGGAAACTGACCCATATCATGACCAACTATGGCCTACGGGAGCATTTCGAAGATCACTCTGGTGGCAGGGCTAAGGATTACCCAGTAAGATTTTTCACTCATTAAGTCCAATAACAAGTTTTTTTCTCTAATGGATAGTATACTGTCACAGTAAGTATTTTATGAATAGTTAATCTCTTTTTTAGCTTCTGTCTAACTTACATAACTGACTACAATTTACTGCCAACCGACCACCGGACGACCGGATGGCCTAGTGGTTAGAGAACCTGACTATGAAGCTTGAGGTCCCGGGTTCGATCCCCGGTCGGGGCAGATGTTTGTATGAAAAATACAAATGTTTGTTCTCGAGCACGAAGCAGTAAACCAGTGGAGTGATAAAAGACGCATTTGTTCCTTAAAACCGTTTCGCCAGTTTGGTGAAGACTGCGGGGGTAAACAAAGCCTCTCATTGGCTGACTCAAGGCCATCCCAATGTCAACAAAGAATTTAGTGATGTGCCATTCGCGTTTTGGACTTTTATCGATAAAACATTTACTTTTTACCTTTTAATGTGTAATTTCCCCATTTACCTCTTATTATTTTTAACCGACTTCAATAAAAGGAGGTTCTTTCTATGTTAGACTGTACGTTTTTTGATGTAGGTATGTTCACTAGAGATGTGCCGACTAGTCGGTAAAGCCGACTATTTTGCAACTAACATAATCGGCGACTATCCGGCAAAGAGAGCCCAGTATCCGGCTTCTTACTTTGTATATCTTCATCATCATCGTCATCATCCCGGCCTAGACACTGTGTATTTGTTGATTTACGATAACTTTGGCATATTATCCATAGATTTTTAGATATTGCAAAAAAATTGCGTTCCAAATCGCTATAGCCATGTCATAGCCAAACCATACGATTACTATAGCGATTTCGAACGCAGCCCGTTAACCGATTCGTAAAATGGGACGTTACCAAACTTAATAGCATGGCTTGTAGAAGACAATAAAGACGGCTATGTATGTAGAAGGAATTGGATTAAATAACAACAAATATAAAAAATATTTATAAAGGCAACACTTTTAATGAATACACTAACAGTATTATTAGTGTCAGCCGAAGTCATAATCGGCATCGGAACATATCTAACGTTACATAGTAGTACTACTGATTTTTAAAATGAATTAATTTTGACAAAGTTTTACGAATGAACTTCTTAGGATCTTTATAATTTTTGGTAAAATATGACAACCTCGCATCGACGTATTTCTTTATAACACACCTAGTCAGCTCAATTATGTGATTTTCGGTTTCAACTTCAAATTGATGAAAATGTATGTCAGGAAACAAATTGTACCCTATAAACGACTTTAACACAGTTCTTTCGAAGAAATCTGAATTATATTTTGGTGGCAATACTTTTGATCCATTTTCATTTATAGCTCTTTTAATATTGATTTCACACCGGCGACAAATTTCTAGGACTGTATTTGAACCGTAAAAAAGTTTTTTTTGAACGTCTTTTTGATGTGCTAAACTTTTAGTATTTGTGTCGCCTATTAATGCACCAATACATGTTTGACACTTAATTTTTTTAATTGTATGTGTATGCAAAATTTCATCTCAATTGGTAACCGGGAAGTGGATCAAATCTAACTTGCAAGGTTTGATTACAGACAAACATCGGGACAGGTGAAACTAAAAAAAAGCTTGCAATATTATTATTACCTAGGGGAAAGTGGTCACCATTATCGTTGAAAAATGGCTATAACATTTTGACATAATAGTTTCGGACTTTTTTGTAACAAACTACAATTATATTTGTTACACTTTACACTTATGTACATAAACTAGCTAAATTTGACAATTAAATAAAAAATAACAAATAAAATCTATAAAGTCTACGAATGGTGACCACTTTCCCATACTCTGACTAAACCCTAATCATTATTTTATTTAACTATTCCACTGCGTAATCCTGCAGCTTGTTACTTAAGATTCCTCGATAGTAATTATTAAAAGCGGGATGGCTATATGTATTTAAGCCTGGGAGTGACAGAGACGGCTAAAAACGAAGGTATTTAATTTATTAAATAAGTTTTTCGAATTTATAAATGAAATTGTACATACCTGTGGAATGTAACACCATCAGTGGAATAGTTCGATGTTTTACTATTTTTACCGCACCACTTGATGGCGCAGAACGGCATATTTATATTTTTTTTTATTATTTTCGAGCGATCGTTCCTAGCGTAGTACGGAATTGGAACTAACGAAGATTTGAGTGGGGCGAGCCTGTATTAGCTCTGTCGGAGCTAATGTTTGGCGGTACGGATTCCCCCCGCATGAGCAGTCTAGTGGTTATATTGTCTTTGTTCTCGAGTCTTGGATGTTTAATATGTATTTAAGTATGTATTTATCTATATAAGTATGTTTATCCGTTGTCTAGTGCCCATATCACAAGCTTTGCTTAGTTTGGGACTAGGTCAATTGGTGTCAATTATCTTAAGATATTTATTTATTTATTTATTTATAACTCCAATCCATAAATTCCTATGCCCTATATTGCCAATACCTCCCCACATCTCCCTCATGGTCAATGATCCTAATTAATAACGATATGAAAGGTTAAAATACTATCAGAGAAGATAAAATGCTCACTATTTTTTTTTTGTTTAGTCTGGCAACAGTTATCTCTAGTTTATCACTGCACTATATATATATAAATAAAATTCCATGTGTAAGCTTTTTATTATGAAATAAATATAAATTATAGACACAAAGCCCATGTTTGTGTATTACATACAAACTTGTGCATTTTCACTCATATTTAGTGTGATTCTGATGTGTTTATACATGACCATGGCTGCTGCTATGTGACCAAAACACCAAGGTAATTTTAATATTTTTAAATAATGTTATCTCCGGAGTCCCTGTTTGTTTACTACCAGTTCACCAGATAAGCAAAGGTGCTTATCTGAAAAACGAAGAATCATTAGTATTATAATTTATAATACACTTTAACAGGCACACAATTCGGCAATGGATGACCATATCAACAGGAGCATTTTCAAGGACAAGAAATTGAATATGCTGTGGTCAAAAGCAGAGTCTTCTGGTTTCACCAGCGAAGAGCTAGCTGCGTTGAAGGAAGAGTTTAGTCACCACCAGGAGAAGATAGACCAGTATTATGAACTGCTGAATGATTTTGATGGGGAAAAAAAGGATGGCTTTAAAAGTTTGTATCTGTCATGTTCGTGACATGGTTACTTTTATGCTCAAGTTTACTTATCCTCATGCCATTCATTTCTTAGCAACTGTTTTAATTACATTACCAAGCACATTTGATTACTTTTGCACACATTATTGTATTACATTTTACACCATAAAATGTGTAAACGGATATGCTCTATTGTCTATTAAGTACAACACAAGATTTAATTTACTAATTTGTTCATTTACAGATGTTAAAATTCATCTGTTTTGGAAATTAAACTGTTCCTAAAATAATAATAATTTTTTCTTTATTTCCTAGATGCAGTCAATGAAGAAGAACTAGACGATTTCAATGAAATTAATTATCAGTTGGAAACCAATGAGATCAATAAGAAGGAATACATTGATCCTGCAAATCTGGTGAGGGATAAACATAGAGGTTTGAGGGACGGCTACGACAGACTCCAGAGAATGACAGCTAGAGGTACTACCACATATCACATGCGAATTGTCTTATTGAATTTGAAATAATATTGCATTCCGATTACAGGGCCTAACAATAAAGAGTTTATTGAACCCAAAGTGCAAGGGCTGTGGAAGATAGCCACAGCTGCCAATTTTACGGTTGATGAACTGGAGTCTTTGAAGGTAAGTAGTTTTAAGCGTATGGAAACCAGACAAACTACTGTCCGCGCGCGAGCTCAGAAGTAGAGGGGGTCGGGGAAGCGGGAGGGCGTGCGGTGCGCCCGCACGTCGCTTCATTCCCCGCTCTCGCCTAGTTAGTGTTGGGTTGGGCTTGATGCGAGAGGAGTCCTTTGCATTAGCGATATCTCCGAGTTAATTCGTTGCACGGACTTTACCCTTAAGGATACACAGCTGTAGTTTGTTTTGGTTATGTATATCCCGATTAGTAACTTAGCCATCGTAACTTACCATTGCCACTCTGTCAGGTCGAGCTACAGCATTACGAATCCAGACTGCGGAAGCTGCGCCACATTCAAGCAGACCACGTAAGCAACCTCGATAAGCATCGTAGCAAGGTTCATTTTTTATTATTTTTTCTATTTTATGTCATTCAGTCAATGTTAAGCACATAATAAAATAAGAAGTGCATTTCCTCAACTCGATTATTTTCCGTATAACATCCAGAGATAGTACATACATACATACACATACACAAATTACGTCTCAATCCCTTACGGGGTTAGAGTCTAAGGTCACATGACCTAAAGGCCACGATAAGCATGATTTTGGGCGTATAGGTGGAAAGGGGAATCAAAGATAATATGTACAGTTAAACAAATGTCCATTTGCACTTTAGTTACTTTGACGTTGCTCAAATCTGCATTTACTCAGCTTATACTTCGTAACACAGTAGGCAAGATCTGCACATACTCAATACATTGGATATACGTGCCGGCACGTAAGTCTAGCGATGACGAGTCACGTGGAGGGGATCTGCGCACTTACGGATACCGTATTTTATACTTCTGCGCATACAAGGTCATCGCTAGACTTGCGTGCCGGCACTTATACCTACATCCCGATTTTTCATTTTATTTTTACGGATTTGAAATATTAGGCATCATCATTCATCAGTATTCCCATTTCAGAATTATTGTCATTTTTAAATACCTACGAGTATTACCAAGTATTCCAGTATGCTAGTTATAGCATAGTGGAATACTTGGTAATACGGTAGTTTTAACGATTTTTTTGCTATTAATTTATGATCTAGTCATTTGAAAATGTCGAAAATAAATTACAATGGGCTTCCTCTTGTCCTTGGGCGTTTACGGGATAACTGTGAATGTTTGCAGGTGGCGGCAGCGGGTGACAAAATGGACCACTTCGACGAGCAGCAACAGATGATAAAGAAACACACCCGCAAGGTCCAAAAGCTGCACGACGAACTGGAAAGCCGGATCCTCTCGAGGCACTCCGAATTATAGACTAACGTGGACATCTCTATTCACATCGGCTGTGCTTACCTTTAACTAACCTCACCCATTGGTATATCAGTGTCGTGTGCAAGTACAATTACCGTTATAATGAAGTCGTGAACAGAAATCACATTTTCTGATAAAGCTGCCCAATATTAACACAGAGCACTAGTTGAAATCGCAATTAGTCAGCCCCTCAATTAATTAAAACAAAATAAAACATCAATCCCACTTTTTCATTCATTCATTAATTCCAACTTATCTTCATCTGGTCACTCCACTCGGCACGGACCACGTGACTTGTTTGCATTTTTACCGCGAATTTAAACTCTAAAATTTAATCCGAACAGATAATGTTAAGATGTGTAACAAATTGTCATTGTTAACATCATCACCAGTTTCCAGCCAGTAGTATGAAGGTTTAATTAATAAGTTCACATTTACGTTTAGAGGGTAGATGACTGTCATGAGGTAAACATCTTAAATGTAACGCTCTCAGTTGTTTAAAAAGAAAACGTGTAGAATCTAAAACTATTGTGTTAAAACTGTACATACGTGCGTACCCTGTGAAGTGTTCAGTGACTTAGTGTAAAGATATTGAAAATAATATACAAAATCGAGCGTATAAGTCGATCAAATATTTATGCAAACTGTTAATACCTATAACTACCCGAAATTATTGTTTTTGTCTCCTGCTGCTGCGCTGTGCGCGCGCCGCTTTCTGCAAGTACTTGCGCAACGAGTTACGCACCCACGCAAGCGACGCCGCGCGGTACATACCTATTCGTGCGCTGTTTGCGCGTTCTAGCCGCAAAGTTAAAGCGCCTATATTAAAAGTCATAGCAGACATATTCTTAGCCATGAATTGTTTGGCGTGCAATAGAAAAATAGTAAGGGGAGAAGCCCTGCATTGCAGTCAATGCAAACACTGCTTTCACTACCAATGCCTTAATATGACCTCGGCGTACTACAGGGAGAATAACAACACCCTAAACAGATACTGGATATGTCCTTCCTGCGAGAACAACGCACGGCGACCTCGAACCGACGACACACCTGCCTCTCCGTCAAGCTCAAGATTAAAAGAAATGCGGTCGGCAACTGAAGCAAGTAACTTAAGTAATCAGTCAGACGGGGCGCAAACAGATGGGAATAATGAGGCGAATGAGACCCAAACTCCAGCTGAACGGGTATCGCTTCATTCGGAGCAACCCAATGACTCTGAAGCGGAGGTACGGGTGTTGCGAGAGGAGATGGGCGTGGTGCGCGCCGAGATGGATGAACTCAGGGGTATCGTATCAAGCCTCACCAATGCTCTTGCAGCCTGCAACCAAAGGATTGATGATCTAACTGCTCGAGTGGAAGGCGCCAAAAATTGTCAATGTGAGGAAAGTACCTATGCCTTAGGCGATGCTAAGTTGGAGCGCACAATCTCAGAACTTAAGTCAGAATTGAACGACCGCGATCAAGACCTATTGTCTAATGACTTAGAAATTGCTGGTATACCGGAGGAGACTGCGGAGCGTTCTGTGCACTTGGTGCTTGGTATTGCTACCAAACTAGGAGTAACGCTGGAGGAACGTGATCTGGTGAGGGCGGAACGCGCGGGACCAGAGCGACGGGCTGAGGAGGGCGGGGCGGTGCCGCGACCGCGGCCTATCGTCGTACGTCTAGCGCGCCGCCTGCATCGCGACCAGCTGCTGGACGCGGCGCGAGCCCGTCGCAGCGTCAATACCGAGGGACTTGGTCTTGATTCTGTTGCGCAGACTTTTTACGTAAATGAAAGACTGACTCGTTTCAATCGGCAGCTATTCTACAAGGCTCGGGATGAAGGCTCACGTAAAAACTGGAGATACGTGTGGACTCGGGACGGGAAAATATTTGCGCGGAAAAAGCACGGTGCACCGTGTTTCCGTCTACGCACACAGAATGATATAGTGAATGTTTTTGGGCTGCCATGATGTTGGCACTGGTGTGCGCTTGTTTGATTTTGGTAATTGTAATTGTGAAAAGCGCTTCACGCATTTTTATATTAGAGCAGGCATGTAGCATGTATTCTCATTTATACTGTCATTGTAGTATTAGTAGCACACTTTACAGAGCACATATAATTATAACACTCATTTTACACATTTCTCATACATCCAGAACATTCATGGTATCTCTTGGTTTTAAGAAATTTAAAGATCAACGACACTTATCGCTTTTCTGCAGATATCTGTCATACTGTAAGACGTTGTTAATCGCTATATCATTTGTTTTGGAATTCATTAAATATAAAAAATTGACAGTCGGTCTTCTGAATGTTGGCTCACTGGGTACGCGGCACGATGAGTTCTTGGTGGCGATGGCTAGGTACGACGTGGACGTCATGGCCATCAACGAGACATGGCTGCGCGAGGGGCAGGAGGCGCGCGCGCCCTCGCCGCCCGGCTATCGCCTTCGTCATGTGCCGCGACCTGCCGGTGCGCGCGCCCGCGGGGGTGGAGTTGGCTTTTACATCAGGCACGGAGTCCAATATCGTGTAATCGCTCATCCGCCTGCTCAATTGGTTGAGCAAATGTGGTTGGGACTCAATAGTCAGGGCCGCAGAATTGCCATAGGTACAGCTTATCGGCCCCCATGGTTAAACGTCGACACGTTTATTGACGCTATCAGCGAATCCCTCTCAACACTAGGAAATTATGATAGTGTGCTACTGGTTGGAGATTTTAACATTAACCTACTGAACACTCAGCAAGCAAATACGAGAAAGCTGTCAGAATTCTTAGAGTGCTTTAACTTGACACAATACGTAGACGAGCCTACCCACCGCACGGATCACAGTGAAACCTTAATAGATGTCGTTTGTTCAGATACACATATATCGAAACTAGCTGTTAATTGCTTGCCTAGTCTAAGCAGTCATTCACTTATCACATGTGAGTTAAATATAAAAAAAGACAAATGTCATCCGAAGCAAATAGTATGCAGACCGCTAAAAGATATAGATAAAAACCTTTTCTATGAGCATGTAAATTGTGCACCTTGGGAAAGTATTGTGGTAGGAGATGTTAACGATATGGTAAATTCGTTTAACGCTCTTCTGATGCATATATTTGATATACACGCACCGTTCAAAATGACACGTTACACCAAAAAGAAATCTTACCCCTGGCTTACATCAACAGTGAAACAAATGATGAAACTGCGAGATGAAGCTCACGTCAGATTTAAACGTACTAAACTTGAAATACATAAAATATATTACAAAGAACTAAAGCACGTCGTTGATACTGCGTTGGCCGCTGAAAAATCCGCGTTTTTTAATCAACATATTAATTCAGTAAAAGATCCCCGCAAGCTATGGCAAAACATTAAGCAGAATATTGCAAATTTTAAAAAGAAAGACTCAGATTTGCCCTCTCATTTAAGTAATCCAAATAAAATAAATGAACATTTCCTTGATTTGCCTGGTAAAAATAAAACTGACACATCCCTTCAGGATAGCTATGAGTGTAATAAATTTGGTGTCAACATTTTTAAACTATCCCCAGTAAGTGAACTGGCGGTGTCTAAGGTTATTCAGTCAATCTCGAGTAATGCTCGGGGAGACGATGGTATTGATTTGGATATGCTTTTGTTGACATTACCTAGAACTCTAACCGTAATAACTACGATAGTTAACAAATCCATAGAGACTGGGGTCTTTCCTGAGGGATGGAAGAAAGCAGTCATTAAGCCTATTCCTAAAATTCAGAACCCCATTACCTATAAAGATCTTCGCCCCATAAGCATATTACCACTTTTCTCAAAAATACTTGAAAAGTTAGTTAGTGAACAACTGACGAAATATATTGAAGCTAATAATATTCTTCCATCGAGACAGTCTGGGTTCAGAAAGGGTCGCAGTACATCCACTGCGCTGATTGATGTGGTCGACAATCTGCTTGCGGCTCAGGATGTTGGGGAGGGTTCCTTGCTTGTGTTACTTGATTTCTCCCGTGCGTTCGATACCATCGATACTTCACTGCTTATCTCCAAATTAGTCTACTATGGATTTGATAACTTGGCATTAAAGTGGTTTAGTAGCTACTTAACTGGACGGTCGCAATACGTGAAAGTGTATGGGGAGGACGGGTCTGAATTACTGTCTTCTTTATTACCCGTTGTGAGAGGAGTACCGCAGGGTTCTATATTGGGACCAATCCTATTTATATTGTATAGTGCAGACATCATAAACAGCATAAGTTATTGTAACTATCATATATACGCTGATGACATTCAGCTGTACATATCATTTAAGCCCGATTCCACTGATACGGCTGTCACAAAACTTAACTCTGATTTGAGTGCTGTATTTGACTGGTGCCACAAAAATAATTTGATGTTGAATTCAGGCAAGACAAAGTTCATGATTTTGGGTACCAAAACGCATATCAAGAGGATAGAAATGCAACATCCAAAGGTAGTCATCGACGGAGTTCCCCTGGAAAGGGTCTATCAGGCTCGTAACTTAGGCGTAATAATGGACGGAGCTTTGCGCTTTGAGGGGCATATTATTGAGCTTATGCGCAACTGCTTCTACAGACTTAAAGTCTTGTACCGAATTCGCGAGTGTTTGTCTGTGGACGTGCGTGTCAATTTGTGCGAAACGCTCATACTGTCCAAGCTAAGTTATGCAGACACAGTCTTTGGCGGATGTATTTTGGCGCGAACTAGGAGAGTCATACAGCGGATTCAAAACGCTTGCGCACGGTTCTGCTTTCCTATCCCCCGACGAGGGCACGTAACACCATTTCTAAACAAAAATAATATTATAAACATGGAGGCTAGGCGTACTCTGCATTTTGCGACATTACTGTTTGGAATAATAAAAAACAGGCAACCTTGTTACCTACATGAAAAGCTAATTTTCTCTCAACGTCAGGTGAGACAGGCTCTGCAACTGCGATGCCCACGACACTACACGGCTGCTTTTAGGGGTAGCTTTCGGTTTGCTGCCTCAAAGTGCTGGAATGATTTACCTCCCCCAATAAGGAATTCAAATATAATAGAATCATTCAAATTGCATCTCAAGAAATTCTTAACGGACAAGCAAAAATCCCTATAGGTAATCACCGAACTCATTAGCTGCCCCTAAATGCATCTACACATATATATACACACACATACACGCACACACAAACAAGCACAAACACACACATAGGTATACTTACGCACTACATTAATATGTGTCAATGATTTAATTGTTGTAATACTGTCAAACTTATAAATAATAAAATTGTAAACATAATTCTTGTATTAGGTATGGGTATTGGAAGTGGTGATTTCGTAAACCAGTATGTACTGGGATGTGTGCCTGGTGACAGCCACCTCTGTAACTGGCGTCACTGAAAATCAGCGTCACGACATTATCCTGGATCTTATCGTGACACATAGCTGAGTGGCGACCATTTGGCTGGTTAGAATAAGTATCCATGTGTAATATTCTGTTTGTGTTTCCGTATCAGCTAATAAAGTTCTCTTATTCTTATTTAAATTAAACGTAGGATGACCAAAACTTATGACAAAGTATAAAATTATGCAAAATTTAATTTTGAAAAATGAAAGTCAACAGATTCACTAAGTATTTTGTGCGTATTTATATCAAGAGTTTAGAGTTTTAAAAAGTTATTTCTGTTCACGACTTAGAAGTCACCTATATAAAAAAAAAATATTTTATCAATACTTTTTTTACTTTCATGTGAAATTTCCAGTTCTCAAACTAGATTTAAAAGTAACTTTGCTACTTCGGTGAAAATACAACGCGCTACACCAGTGCAGCGCTATTAGCAACTGGGGCTGTAGCGAAGTACATAATATGTATTATGTACTTCTGCGAGTTCTGCGACGTGCGCGCGAGTTGGATATGCATAATTTTATTAAAGACCTATCTTATTTTCTCCAACTAGTTTCTAGGAAAAAGTTCTCTGATTTGAGAAATGTTGAGTTTGTAATATCTGTATACGCTTAATTTTTAATTGCAGGCAACTATGTTTAGTATATTATTAGGTTAATTATTTTACTTATATATGTATTCCAAACTGCATTTGTTTAAACTTCATAGAGTTTTAAGAACCGCGCGTTTTTAGTCTGAACAAACTTTTAACTTTTGTAGCTTAGAAGAACGCGCGCGTACACATATATTGATAATAAGATTAATAAGTATAATAAAGAATCATCGTTTTTATGAATTTATCAAATAATTATCTACGTATGTAAATAGAATCTCAATGTGGATGTGTAGGAAATTAACTACGAAATCAGTTTTCAAATAAATAGATTTATATTTGAATGTTGTTTCATTGAGTGATTTCCTGTATCGGCGGTGTGTCGGCTGCACAAGAACACACGCATTGTATTTGACAACGGTTTATTTGCCTAGAACTTACCGCATATCATGCGTTTAATCATATTCGAGACAAAGTAAGTCTTCAATAATAATTTACTTATAAATATACACATTACCCAAATAAACGTATTAAAAAAATATCTGAAAACAGGTGGTATTATTAAAAACACCAGTGGTTACAGTGCATCAATATATGATATTTAATCTTCATGTACAAGCAAATTGTATTAATACACGTTTAATAATCCGCTTCGTTTCGCGAGCGCATTCAATGAAATTAATATCGTATTATGCCATAATATAGTGTAAAATATGTAAATAGTCTGCGGCGGCCCGGGCGGCCCGGGCGGCCTGGCGCGAGGCAGCGCCTGGCGCGGAATCACATTCCAAGCTACCACTACGCGCGGCCGGAGACGCTACTCTACGCTCCGTCGTCGCGGCCTAAGAGCGGCAGTAACAAATAAAACTACAACCGACCCCTCACGTGTTTCATTATAATGAATCGTTTAATGCTCACTTCAGTCGATCGTACAGTATAAGTATTTCTCTTCTCGATAGGACATTTTCTCTATTAAGTATATAGATAATCTGTATAATATAATTCTTTCTCACTAATATCTACACCGTTTCCAAGGGTTACAATTATATATAATCCTCGTGGGATAGTCGCGGGCCGGCCGGCGCCGCGCTTCGGCTTTTCCTAGTTTGTCCACTTGTTCCATGTCTGTCGACAACAAAAATAACATTAGTCAAGCCACTGTTCATTTTATTACACAGAGATGAACAAGCAATGGTTAGAGAACGAGATTGTGGCGCATTAATGCTCGCCGCGATGTCAGAAACCAAAGAGCCAGAGGCAGCTAATATCCCACCGCAGAATGTTTTTTTCATTAAGTAACGAACAATCGAACCGTCAACCCCGAGTTTGGGCTTGGGGATGATAATTCCATGCTGACATTACTTGACCCTGGGTTAGCACACAGTAATATGTCTAAGGGCGACTTGCACGGACCAGGGTTAACGACTTAACCCCGTGTTAGATGCTAACCCGGGGCTAAATAGTGTCAAAATGTATGGAACTGTCAAACCTAATCCCGAGTTAGCGATTTAATTTTTTAACTCTGGACTGTGCATGTGGGCTCAAGTTCAGCTAATGGTTAATTGCACTCTTCACTCTGCAGTCGAGAAATAGGAGTAAGGTAATGAATAAGGTCTGGAGGTAAGGTCTGAATTTGTAGTTCAGCTCGCTTATCATATCGGTGATGAATATCTGTGCGTGTGCGTGTGCGTGTACCTGCTTGTCAGCGTGCGGCTGGGGCTGCGCGGGCGGCGCGTGGTCCCAGGGCCGCGGGTCGGGCGCGGCGGGCGGCAGGTAGTGCAGCGGCAGCGCGTGCATGTGCGTGTGCGTGTGCGTGTACCTGCTTGTCAGCGTGCGGCTGGGGCTGCGCGGGCGGCGCGTGGTCCCAGGGCCGCGGGTCGGGCGCGGCGGGCGGCAGGTAGTGCAGCGGCAGCGCGTGCATGTGCGTGTGCGTGTGCGTGTACCTGCTTGTCAGCGTGCGGCTGGGGCTGCGCGGGCGGCGCGTGGTCCCAGGGCCGCGGGTCGGGCGCGGCGGGCGGCAGGTAGTGCAGCGGCAGCGCGTGCATGTGCGTGTGCGTGTGCGTGTACCTGCTTGTCAGCGTGCGGCTGGGGCTGCGCGGGCGGCGCGTGGTCCCAGGGCCGCGGGTCGGGCGCGGCGGGCGGCAGGTAGTGCAGCGGCAGCGCGTGCATGTGCGTGTGCGTGTGCGTGTACCTGCTTGTCAGCGTGCGGCTGGGGCTGCGCGGGCGGCGCGTGGTCCCAGGGCCGCGGGTCGGGCGCGGCGGGCGGCAGGTAGTGCAGCGGCAGCGCGTGCATGTGCGTGTGCGTGTGCGTGTACCTGCTTGTCAGCGTGCGGCTGGGGCTGCGCGGGCGGCGCGTGGTCCCAGGGCCGCGGGTCGGGCGCGGCGGGCGGCAGGTAGTGCAGCGGCAGCGCGTGCATGTGCGTGTGCGTGTGCGTGTACCTGCTTGTCAGCGTGCGGCTGGGGCTGCGCGGGCGGCGCGTGGTCCCAGGGCCGCGGGTCGGGCGCGGCGGGCGGCAGGTAGTGCAGCGGCAGCGCGTGCATGTGCGTGTGCGTGTGCGTGTACCTGCTTGTCAGCGTGCGGCTGGGGCTGCGCGGGCGGCGCGTGGTCCCAGGGCCGCGGGTCGGGCGCGGCGGGCGGCAGGTAGTGCAGCGGCAGCGCGTGCATGTGCGTGTGCGTGTGCGTGTACCTGCTTGTCAGCGTGCGGCTGGGGCTGCGCGGGCGGCGCGTGGTCCCAGGGCCGCGGGTCGGGCGCGGCGGGCGGCAGGTAGTGCAGCGGCAGCGCGTGCATGTGCGTGTGCGTGTGCGTGTACCTGCTTGTCAGCGTGCGGCTGGGGCTGCGCGGGCGGCGCGTGGTCCCAGGGCCGCGGGTCGGGCGCGGCGGGCGGCAGGTAGTGCAGCGGCAGCGCGTGCATGTGCGTGTGCGTGTGCGTGTACCTGCTTGTCAGCGTGCGGCTGGGGCTGCGCGGGCGGCGCGTGGTCCCAGGGCCGCGGGTCGGGCGCGGCGGGCGGCAGGTAGTGCAGCGGCAGCGCGTGCATGTGCGTGTGCGTGTGCGTGTACCTGCTTGTCAGCGTGCGGCTGGGGCTGCGCGGGCGGCGCGTGGTCCCAGGGCCGCGGGTCGGGCGCGGCGGGCGGCAGGTAGTGCAGCGGCAGCGCGTGCATGAGGCTGAGCGCGGCGGCCGTGGCGCCCGCGCCGCCCGCGCCTGCTGCCCCGTACTCCATCGCGTGTCCGCCCACGTGACCCACTGAACTCATTCCGGGGACGCCCTGGGGACATCACACATATTATTAATACTATATTGTTACTAGCGGAGGCCCGGCGCCTAGCCGATAACCGGACGAGTATGCGTCAGAAAGACGAGTGTAAGTGAGGCCTTCTATGTAAGTCTGTCACGTGTTCCATCAGATAATGATATACCGGTTATCTCAAACAAAAATAATAATTTGTAAAATTAAATATCTGTAAACCCATAATACCAACCGATTTATGTCCACAAAAAAAACTTGGTTTCACAAAAAAAATTAAATCTGCCACAAAAATCAAAGCACTTCTTCTTAGAACTTTATCGAGTTTCCATGCGCGAGTAAAGAGGAAAAGAGACCATTATGTACGCGGTACTAATAGAATTTCAGCGTGTGTGCGTGTGTTTGTATGTTACCTGGTAGCGTTCGTGGTCAGGCAGGTGGTGGTGCCAGTCGTCGCCGGCGGTCAGTTTCCAGGCGCGCTCGGTGCCGATGGGGCGTGGCTTGCGCTCCTCCTCCTCTCCGCCCCACCCGCCCGCGGTCACGCCTACGCCTCGCTCCAGTAGCGACTACAATATACGGCAATCATAGATAACAATCCACCATTGGTCCGGTCCCCGAAGCTACAGCATAGCAACATTGGTAAAATCTCACCCTCTTCTCTTATTTTATTGGTTGATTGGGCCAATGTTGCTAGTGATTGGGCCAATGTTGCTAGTTTTTTTTATTAAAAAAATTGTAATGTGAAATGAAAGCTAAGTTCAATAAAAAAATATATATGCATAGTCATTGACTTCGCCGGCAAAATAATTGATATGTATATGGGTGCCAAGTTCTGAGTACAAAATCTTGCATTTAATTCTTGGGACGTAATTCAATTTCAAGATTTGACTTCGCTAGTGTTTACGTACTATTATCTATGTTGCTTCTCTAAAATTATGTTTGTCGGTAAAAATAATAACTAGTAGCCTTCATGATCTCCACAGAAGATCGGCAGCCCGCTTGACCCAGCTAGGTGTCCCCACCGAACATCATTCAACATCATCATTGCCCCACCGCTCCCGCCAATGTGGTCCGTATTTCGCTCATGCGCATCGCCAGGAGCTCTTTTTACGTGCGTTGATTTGTAATCTATCTCGTGCTAGCCGCATTGACAGAATAGAGGATGGTGGTAGAAAAGGTCAAGTGTGTGTGGTGTGGGCTGTACGGACCTGGTACTGCAGATGGGGCTGCGGCGCGTGCAGCTGCTTGGGCGCGGGCTGCTGGTACATCAGCAGCGTGTTGAGGTTGGCCGCGCTCACGCTCACGCCCGGCGCGCCCGCGAACAGCTGCTGCTGCTAACGATAACGTAATACAGATTAATAAAACTCATCCTCGCGTTACACTGCCGCGGCGTGGGGATAGAGTGACAGGCGCTCGGCAGACCAGCCAATATGGCGGCGTCGATAGCTCGCATCAGCTGACCGTATAGCGTTTACATTACGCGGTATGTGTTTCCTTGGGCAGGGCTTTCGTAATGCTATCAGCCACTCGTTCCCTTGACGGTGCAAAGAGGACGCTTACCTTTTTCTTCTGGTATAGTTCTTGCAGAAACTTATACCGGTCTTAAAATTAAACACTGGGTTCTTGACACAAGAGACGAAGCTAGCTACTACATATCGTGACGGTTCAGCCGCGAGCCCGCCTCGCCCACGCCGCCCACGGGCTGTACCTGCGCGTTGTGCTTGGTGTGGTGCATGTTGATGCTGGGCGGGATGGGGTGGTGCAGCAGCGGCGCGCGCGCGGCGAAGTCCGGCGCGCGGGGGTTCAGCCGCGAGCCCGCCTCGCCCACGCCGCCCACGCCGCCCACGCCGACCAGGCCCAGGCCAGACCCCATCGACACCTAAAACACAAACTTCAACTTTACCTTCATATTCATACATCTCGTAACCGTTGTGATGACGAAAGGTATACAAATGTGACTCGAGATGGTCAATTGAATGCTACATACCATCATATTATGTCCGTTCCTAGAGTTGTCTTGGTAGATAGAACCATTTCGAGATAAACCGCTGATGTCCATCGCGTTCATGCTGTTATCTGTACAAACAAAAACTGACCGTTAACAGTGTCAATTTCACAACAGATAAATTTGGCAGGCGTCGGGCATCGATCATTATCATTTACTATGAGCTGGGGGCGGTGAGTAAGTTGGTATTTGTCTGATCGTGAGCGCACAAAAATAAGACTACTCTTAATTGTCGAAATATACTTTGGAACTCTGTATAAGCCAGATCAATCCAAGTACAGAAGGTTCCGTTTTTGAGTTCGGTTGAATCTGTGTGCTCGAGCGAACGGTTTCGCTGTAAAGGAGGAAGAACTGCGTGTGTGCCGGTGCACTCTGGGCAGCAACGGTTAAGGCCGCGGCGCGTGTACTGACTGAGCGAGACGGGCTGCTGCTGCGGGCGCGCGTGCGGCGTGAGCGGCGCGTGGTAGGGCTGCAGCGGCGGCTGGTAGGGCGGCGGCGTGGAGCCGTGGCTGGAGGTGCGCGAGCAGGGCGAGCAGCCGCCCGCCGCGCCGCCGCCGCCGCCTCGGTAGCCCGGCGCTTTGTGCAGGTCCACTTGTTCCCGGTACATCTACGGAAAATTATCACATTCAAACTGACATCTCATCCCCACAAACGATTACTAAGTTAGCCGAAGCCTACAGAGCGTTTATGAATAAGGGGGTTAGACGACACCACAGCGTCCGTAACACTGTAAGTAAACACAGACAGTGTTTGGCAATGTAAGCGGCAGTAGCTAGTGTTGGCGGGTCACCTGTTGCTGCGGCGGGTCGGCCTGGTGCGCGTGCGCGTCGCCGGCGCCCCACATGCCGCCGCCCGCGCCCGCCGACAGATCCTTGAACAGCGAGTATTCTTGCGTGCCGCCGCCCCCGCTCGGCTGCCGACAAAACAACGCGTCGCATTATTTGTACATATTCGAACTGGTGGTTCGGTGACCTATAGGCCTCGAACTTGTTATACTTTTTATTTACGTTCTCAACGCCCATAGCTACGCTGTTTCGAAATATCTCCTAAAATCTGAATAGCCAAAATGAAACGTGCATTTTAGAACCTGCTCACAAAATTTCACGACAATCCGTCGAGAAATGGGACCTTTACAGATCTAAGAACCGGACATACGAAACAATTTTTGCTCAAGCTCGCGGTCGCTCGGTCAAATAAACAGCCTATTCGCACGTAATTAAATTTCTTAGAGAAAAAAACCGACAGAATAAAATATAGCTTTCAATCTACACAATCTTACCTAAATAGCCGCGTAGCTAGCTTCGATTCGATTTTGAGATTTATGTCATGCATCGGCTATTACTGTCATGTCACAATACGATCGGTTTGAAGGTGTCATGCGGCGAATATTGCTAGAATATTCATAGTGCGAATATTACCTGCGGCGTGGTATTGATGTGTAGCGCGGAGTTGGGTGTGGCAGTGTTGTCTTCGTTCGCGCTCCACTGGCTGGGGGCTTCGGGGCTGAGCTGTAAATGACAAGCAATGTTAACAAAATTCACTTGCACGCAGGTAAATCGGATAGTGACTTTCGAACATTGCATTGCATCGTTATCCAACAGCTATTACCATTAGGCGGGTTCGATTATACTTGTCGCAACTGGGAATCATCGTTGTTCAGCGAGCGCGGTCAAGCCTCTCTGTTACCGTTTCGGTAATATTCTACAACGAAAATTGTCAGTCTGCATCCAGGACAAACGACAAACAGAAATAAATAACTGACAATTAAGGAGTGGTGAGACAGGCCCTTAGTGTTGTCACTAACCATGTATTAGCCAGGTACTCATTTGCGAGCTGCATGTTACAGTAACCAAATACCTTGTGTAGAATCAGCGCCAAATAGTTCGTGACACCCAAAGTGGCCAAAAAGTTCTACACGATCTTATTTTAACTGTAACAATGACATGTTGCGAACTATTTGACGCTGATTCTACACGTGGCGTTCCGCTCGCGGCAGGCGTGTGAGTTACATACATAAATCACGTCTTTATCCCTTACAGGGTAGACAAAGCCTAAGGTAACAAGACCTAAAAGGCCACGTTTAGCATGGTTGTGGGCATATAGGTGGAAAGGGGAAGCTACGTCCACAATAAGGTTACTACGACGTGCTACAGTTACGGTGACCGCTCGCAGCATTATAGCCTTTGCCTGGTGATTGCTCTATACCAGGGGTGGTCAACAGGTCGATCGCGACTGTTAGTTCAGTCGATCGTGGCAAGGCAAAAAATATTAATACGTAGACCATTGTGTGTTTCATTTAAGGTTTCATGAAGTATGTAATTGGTAGATCGCGCAGGGGTTTAAATAAACAGGAGATCTTGGGTCTAATCAAGTCGGCCACCCCTGCTCTATACATTGGTCGCTCAGTTACCTGTGGGTGGTGTTCTGGCACTCGTTTGTCGTCCTCGCGCGCGGGCGGCGACTCGCGCGCCCGGAGCGGCGACGCGGCCGGCGCCGGCGCGGCCGCAGACGTCGCCGGTGGCGTCGACGTCTGATGCAAACGGGAACCCAATTAACGTTTAGTTAAATTCGGCCGACCGAGTACGACAGACACGTTAGGAAGCTGTATGAGATATGTCAGACGAGACGCGAGACAAGCCGGGAATAGAGTGGTCCTGTTACTGCAATTGTAGTGATTTATTCGGTTTAAGGTTTTTTACTTTTTATTGTCTGGCTTGAAAGAGCGCACAATTTTAAAACACCCATATTTTTATATATTTGTGAAAATATATTAATGAAACGGCGTATGTCACAAACAACAAAGTATTGGCGAAATGACGTCACTGTTTTGTTTCGTACTAAATTTAGGCATGCGTAATAGGCGCTCTAGTATAAAACAGTAGTGTCGGTGTAGTGACCTGGCTGGGCGCGGGCCGGGGCTTGGGGTCGGGCGTGGGCGGCGCGGCGAGCGGCGCGGGCGCGGCGGTCAGCTTGGCCGCGAACGTGTTGCGCGCGCCCACGATGGCGCCCGTGTACGACAGCGCCTTGCTCGCCGCCGCGCTCGCCGTCGCGCGCTTCTCCGACAGGCTCGCTGGAACAGGGGACGAGGTTCAGTTTTAATACTTTAAAGCGCCTACCACACGCACAAGTATCACCTCAGTTATAATTGCGCAGGTGAAATCGTCGTGAAACTTGAACACGGACGTAGCTACCATACGGCACAGTAAAGTACGCTGCTGCAGTAACACTGCGATGTATGGTGGTGTACTCACAGTGCGCCTGCAGCCGCGGCGGCTGGGGGCGGGGCGTGGCGGCGTGCTGCTTGCTGGCGGCGCGCGCCTGCTGCTGCAGTAACACTGCGATGTATGGTGGTGTACTCACAGTGCGCCTGCAGCCGCGGCGGCTGGGGGCGGGGCGTGGCGGCGTGCTGCTTGCTGGCGGCGCGCGCCTGCTGCTGCAGTAACACTGCGATGTATGGTGGTGTACTCACAGTGCGCCTGCAGCCGCGGCGGCTGGGGGCGGGGCGTGGCGGCGTGCTGCTTGCTGGCGGCGCGCGCCTGCTGCTGCAGTAACACTGCGATGTATGGTGGTGTACTCACAGTGCGCCTGCAGCCGCGACGGCTGGGGGCGGGGCGTGGCGGCGTGCTGCTTGCTGGCGGCGCGCGCCTGCTGCTGCAGTAACACTGCGATGTATGGTGGTGTACTCACAGTGCGCCTGCAGCCGCGACGGCTGGGGGCGGGGCGTGGCGGCGTGCTGCTTGCTGGCGGCGCGCGCCTGCTGCTGCAGTAACACTGCGATGTATGGTGGTGTACTCACAGTGCGCCTGCAGCCGCGACGGCTGGGGGCGGGGCGTGGCGGCGTGCTGCTTGCTGGCGGCGCGCGCCTGCTGCTGCAGTAACACTGCGATGTATGGTGGTGTACTCACAGTGCGCCTGCAGCCGCGACGGCTGGGGGCGGGGCGTGGCGGCGTGCTGCTTGCTGGCGGCGCGCGCCTGCTGCTGCAGTAACACTGCGATGTATGGTGGTGTACTCACAGTGCGCCTGCAGCCGCGACGGCTGGGGGCGGGGCGTGGCGGCGTGCTGCTTGCTGGCGGCGCGCGCCTGCTGCTGCAGTAACACTGCGATGTATGGTGGTGTACTCACAGTGCGCCTGCAGCCGCGGCGGCTGGGGGCGGGGCGTGGCGGCGTGCTGCTTGCTGGCGGCGCTCGCCTGCTGCTGCAGTAACACTGCGATGTATGGTGGTGTACTCACAGTGCGCCTGCAGCCGCGGCGGCTGGGGGCGGGGCGTGGCGGCGTGCTGCTTGCTGGCGGCGCGCGCCTGCTGCTGCAGTAACACTGCGATGTATGGTGGTGTACTCACAGTGCGCCTGCAGCCGCGGCGGCTGGGGGCGGGGCGTGGCGGCGTGCTGCTTGCTGGCGGCGCTCGCCTGCTGCTGCAGTAACACTGCGATGTATGGTGGTGTACTCACAGTGCGCCTGCAGCCGCGGCGGCTGGGGGCGGGGCGTGGCGGCGTGCTGCTTGCTGGCGGCGCGCGCCTGCTGCTGCAGTAACACTGCGATGTATGGTGGTGTACTCACAGTGCGCCTGCAGCCGCGGCGGCTGGGGGCGGGGCGTGGCGGCGTGCTGCTTGCTGGCGGCGCGCGCCTGCTGCTGCAGTAACACTGCGATGTATGGTGGTGTACTCACAGTGCGCCTGCAGCCGCGACGGCTGGGGGCGGGGCGTGGCGGCGTGCTGCTTGCTGGCGGCGCGCGCCTGCTGCTGCAGTAACACTGCGATGTATGGTGGTGTACTCACAGTGCGCCTGCAGCCGCGGCGGCTGGGGGCGGGGCGTGGCGGCGTGCTGCTTGCTGGCGGCGCGCGCCTGCTGCTGCAGTAACACTGCGATGTATGGTGGTGTACTCACAGTGCGCCTGCAGCCGCGGCGGCTGGGGGCGGGGCGTGGCGGCGTGCTGCTTGCTGGCGGCGCGCGCCTGCTGCTGCAGTAACACTGCGATGTATGGTGGTGTACTCACAGTGCGCCTGCAGCCGCGGCGGCTGGGGGCGGGGCGTGGCGGCGTGCTGCTTGCTGGCGGCGCGCGCCTGCTGCTGCAGTAACACTGCGATGTATGGTGGTGTACTCACAGTGCGCCTGCAGCCGCGGCGGCTGGGGGCGGGGCGTGGCGGCGTGCTGCTTGCTGGCGGCGCTCGCCTGCTGCTGCAGTAACACTGCGATGTATGGTGGTGTACTCACAGTGCGCCTGCAGCCGCGGCGGCTGGGGGCGGGGCGTGGCGGCGTGCTGCTTGCTGGCGGCGCGCGCCTGCTGCTGCAGTAACACTGCGATGTATGGTGGTGTACTCACAGTGCGCCTGCAGCCGCGGCGGCTGGGGGCGGGGCGTGGCGGCGTGCTGCTTGCTGGCGGCGCTCGCCTGCTGCTGCAGTAACACTGCGATGTATGGTGGTGTACTCACAGTGCGCCTGCAGCCGCGGCGGCTGGGGGCGGGGCGTGGCGGCGTGCTGCTTGCTGGCGGCGCGCGCCTGCTGCTGCAGTAACACTGCGATGTATGGTGGTGTACTCACAGTGCGCCTGCAGCCGCGGCGGCTGGGGGCGGGGCGTGGCGGCGTGCTGCTTGCTGGCGGCGCTCGCCTGCTGCTGCAGTAACACTGCGATGTATGGTGGTGTACTCACAGTGCGCCTGCAGCCGCGGCGGCTGGGGGCGGGGCGTGGCGGCGTGCTGCTTGCTGGCGGCGCGCGCCTGCTGCTGCAGTAACACTGCGATGTATGGTGGTGTACTCACAGTGCGCCTGCAGCCGCGGCGGCTGGGGGCGGGGCGTGGCGGCGTGCTGCTTGCTGGCGGCGCGCGCCTGCTGCTGCAGTAACACTGCGATGTATGGTGGTGTACTCACAGTGCGCCTGCAGCCGCGGCGGCTGGGGGCGGGGCGTGGCGGCGTGCTGCTTGCTGGCGGCGCTCGCCTGCTGCTGCAGTAACACTGCGATGTATGGTGGTGTACTCACAGTGCGCCTGCAGCCGCGGCGGCTGGGGGCGGGGCGTGGCGGCGTGCTGCTTGCTGGCGGCGCGCGCCTGCTGCTGCAGTAACACTGCGATGTATGGTGGTGTACTCACAGTGCGCCTGCAGCCGCGGCGGCTGGGGGCGGGGCGTGGCGGCGTGCTGCTTGCTGGCGGCGCGCGCCTGCTGCTGCAGTAACACTGCGATGTATGGTGGTGTACTCACAGTGCGCCTGCAGCCGCGGCGGCTGGGGGCGGGGCGTGGCGGCGTGCTGCTTGCTGGCGGCGCTCGCCTGCTGCTGCAGTAACACTGCGATGTATGGTGGTGTACTCACAGTGCGCCTGCAGCCGCGGCGGCTGGGGGCGGGGCGTGGCGGCGTGCTGCTTGCTGGCGGCGCGCGCCTGCTGCTGCAGTAACACTGCGATGTATGGTGGTGTACTCACAGTGCGCCTGCAGCCGCGGCGGCTGGGGGCGGGGCGTGGCGGCGTGCTGCTTGCTGGCGGCGCGCGCCTGCTGCTGCAGTAACACTGCGATGTATGGTGGTGTACTCACAGTGCGCCTGCAGCCGCGGCGGCTGGGGGCGGGGCGTGGCGGCGTGCTGCTTGCTGGCGGCGCTCGCCTGCTGCTGCAGTAACACTGCGATGTATGGTGGTGTACTCACAGTGCGCCTGCAGCCGCGGCGGCTGGGGGCGGGGCGTGGCGGCGTGCTGCTTGCTGGCGGCGCGCGCCTGCTGCTGCAGTAACACTGCGATGTATGGTGGTGTACTCACAGTGCGCCTGCAGCCGCGGCGGCTGGGGGCGGGGCGTGGCGGCGTGCTGCTTGCTGGCGGCGCGCGCCTGCTGCTGCAGTAACACTGCGATGTATGGTGGTGTACTCACAGTGCGCCTGCAGCCGCGGCGGCTGGGGGCGGGGCGTGGCGGCGTGCTGCTTGCTGGCGGCGCGCGCCTGCTGCTGCAGTAACACTGCGATGTATGGTGGTGTACTCACAGTGCGCCTGCAGCCGCGGCGGCTGGGGGCGGGGCGTGGCGGCGTGCTGCTTGCTGGCGGCGCGCGCCTGCTGCTGCAGTAACACTGCGATGTATGGTGGTGTACTCACAGTGCGCCTGCAGCCGCGGCGGCTGGGGGCGGGGCGTGGCGGCGTGCTGCTTGCTGGCGGCGCGCGCCTGCTGCTGCAGTAACACTGCGATGTATGGTGGTGTACTCACAGTGCGCCTGCAGCCGCGGCGGCTGGGGGCGGGGCGTGGCGGCGTGCTGCTTGCTGGCGGCGCGCGCGGTGGGCGTGGCTCGCGCGGCCGGCGCGGCGCTCGCCTGCTGCTGCAGTCACACACTAGTTAATACGGTAAGCGGACTCGCGTGCCAACCGCATACGATCCCATTTTGTTTGACACATTTGTCAAAAACGGATCAAGAATAGGGAATAATCATGATTTTTTTCATGGCTTTCATTAAAATAAACAATATAATTATTTTTTTCAATTAACTATAAAAATAACCGAGATACAAGCTGTCAAAGATTTGTCTCTATCGATTTCTAGAAAAACGGACTTACGCTGAATATTCAGCCTTGTAGCTAGGATAAATGTAGAAATAAAAAAGGAGGTAGTAACAATTTCGGACGCGATAACATGTGGTGTCAGTGTCAGTCACCTTGGGCGGGGGCTGCTTGGGCGGCTTGGGCTGCAGCGGCGGCGGCAGCGGCGCGGGCAGCTTGGCGCGCGGCAGCAGCGCCGCGATGTCGGCCTCCGGGTCGCGGATCATGGCCGCGATCAACGCCGCCGCCTGCTTCGTCGCGTCCGCGCCGCCCCTGCAACCATTACATTATACTTGTTACACGCGCTCACAATAAAACTATACGGCCGTAACACTTGCGGTTATTCATGCATTACATTACACTAGGTAAACTTTTATAAAGACTTCTTCTTCCCTTTAATGGCGGCCGTGAGGCTTGGGCCAATGTCAGTATAATAAAAAAATTCAAAAATTTTGTGACAAAATGTCGGTAACGTTGTACGGTAATATGGTCAAAAGACCCCCCTCCCCCCTGTCGGGCTCTTAGCCAACGGATAATGATATCCCTCAGAATCTGCCAGGAAATCATTAACCGAAGCCCAGGGTGCACCGGACCAAGCACTGCTCTTCCCCTCGGACGGTTCCAAAAACGGACCGCAGCTCTTGACCACACGAGGAGGTAACCCCTTTTATAAAGTCTTCCGAGAACACTAAAGGCCTGACTCACCACTCTAACTGTCAGTTATCTATGATGACGTCTCGTGTCTGTTTCGTAGAGACGGAATCATAGATAACAGATAACTGACAGGTAAGGAGTAGTGAGCCAGGCCCTAAGACTTCCGAGCTACGTAACACATAACGAACATCTATCTTGGTGGATCAACTAATTCTTGTTATTCTGTTAAACCTATAAACCTATAAAAATATTCTATTCTATTCTATTCAGGGGTCGGCATGTAGTTTTAGAACGGTCCGGAAACTGTGAGAACATTTTAACGAGATGTAGAAAAAACAACAGAGTAATGTAAAAAAAACAATAGAGTCAGCATCAAATAGTTCGTGGACACACAAAGTAGCCAAATAGTTTGCAACACGTTTTGTAACAATTGAAATAAGGTCGTGTTGCTAATTTTTTTGCCACTTTGGGTGTTGTTACGAATTATTTGACGCTGACTGTAGTACTATTTGATACTTGTCATACAATACATTCCAATATCTTTGGGGGTCCGAGGTTCGATCTTATGCGATCCGCCCTATTGCCGAACGTCGCTAAACTTACAATTTAAAGAGTGACCTATGAATACGTAACCATAGAATTGAATGACGAGAAAAAATTGAGCCACCCATCTGTAGGCTTATTGTTCAACTCGCTCGCAATCGCCATCGTGTTCATTTCGACAGTTGTTGTACGAATGTGACAGCTAGCTGATTCCGATGCCAATTGTCAGCCCATACACGAACTGACAAAATGAACACGATGGCGATTGCGAGCGAGTTAGACAATAAGCCTACTGGTGTCTCTCTGTGTGTCTGCCTGTGGTGTGTGCGTGTGCATATACTGACTTGATGGTGATGATGCGCTCGCCCTGGCCCTTGCCCTGCTTGTCGACCTCGATGTGCGCGCCGGTGGCTGCGCGGATCGCGTTGATGTTGCTGCCGGCGCGGCCGATCACGCGCGAGATCGCGTGCGCAGCGACAGACACCTTCTTGCATCTGCGCAGACAAACAAATAGAGAAACGGCCACCTCGCATGTGCCTTCGAAAGGACAGCTTGTATAAATGTATAGATGCATAGAGATCCCTTGGGAACCTAAGGAATTAAGATGTGAAAATGTGTGATTAAAAAAAACAGTCTCCGATGTTTGAGATCTTTTATAAAATACTAGCTGTTGCCCGCGACTTCGTTTGTGTAGAATTCGTTATTTGCGCGCCCACCATAACTATATAATTTTAGTGGATGAAACTATTCCCAGGATAACAAACTACCTCCATACCATATTTTATCACAATCGGTCGTGTAGTTTATGAGTGAAAGGGTAACAAAAACCTTACATTCGCATTTATAATATAAATCTTTTCTATTTACGTATTTATTTATTTATGCATGGCATACCCAGGTTCGACGGTAGAGAGCGTCTGCACGCTTGACTTGCGCACTACCTCCTTCCAGCCTTCCTCGCGCCGCCCTCCCACGCAACCACCTTTGGGCGACGTACTTTTCCCCTCTAGCTCCCATCTGAAAAATAGACAAGCCAATAAAATGCCAATCAAATAAAAACAAAACTATATGGAATGATTGCGAGTTCAATGGATACATTAACGTTTATATCGAGCTTTTGATGTCATCTACAAACAAATTAAAGTGCACTAGTAAAACAACTTATTACACTAATGAATATTTACAAAGATAAAATCGCAATGCGCTGTTCCAATGCACCATGATTATAATTACTCTAAAAACGAAAAAAAACATGCAAATAAGTAACAAATGTGCTAGTTACTCTTAAATGCAACATGCAATTTTACCATCATGCATTCGTTAACCCTGCATGGTTTTAAATATTTCGATTGACATAGTTTTCACATATAATGATGGATAAATGAGACAGATACGACGCTCGAGATGCGGGCGCTCTAACTGCAAACATTCTTGGAACTCTCACTTAACACATATGCGTGTTTTTAAAGTCGCATTATAATTTGTATGCTAAATTCCAGGAATGTGAGCGTGTGGGCGCCCGCGCGAATGTGTCAGACTTACTGGTGCGTGTGTGTCTTTTTGTTTTTGTCTGTCGCGTCATTTTCCTCTCTCTCGGCAGTGAGCCGCGAGGATTCGAACACTTGACTCTTTCTAGAGTTATTTCCGTATTTGTTAACGTTCTGTACTGTTATGCTCTTGGGTATATCCTCTTCGGGTTTTCTGCAAGAACAATGTATCGCCGCATAAATATTGGTTTGTACTAAATCCTTCAAAATGTAGGTGTATTAAGGTGGTCGGCCGATCAGTCGACTGTAACAAAAAGCCTTTCTTTCCGCCGTATTGTCGGACCATCATGCACATCTTTAGAATGATTGCGTCATTCAACGGAGAGGAGGAAGAACTTGTTATCTATTATGTTGTGGCTCCATGGTCTCAGGTAAAGTAAAATACAGGCAGCTTTAATTTTAATTTAATTTTACTTGCTTGTATATTCAAATGCAATATCAAGTCTGTAGACACTAGAACTTGAAACAAAAACTCAGCTGCTTTGAATTTGGTGGTATATACCAATATTTTGTTTACCGTGCAGTCGCTGTTCCATCGGATAATAATTGAAGAAAAATAAAAATTGTCTTTAATCCAAAATGCAAGAGTAAAAAATCACAACCTGTAAGCTCAAAAATTGCCAACTCCTGAAATAGTTATCCTATCACACTCTCGCAACCACTACAAGCATGCTGCGTTTTGTTACTCAACTCCAAACACCTCAACCCAAACTCATGAGTGGCATTAAGTCTCCAATGTATTTCTTCTTACAGCTATTTTACAGGCCTATTTATTCTACCGAAGCTATTTAAGGATGCTGCAAATTGTAGTCTGGTTAGCGGAGGCATTACTTGTGCACATATTAACGCGAGTATACAACCGACACATGTTATTGAAAATCAGTTTTTTATTTCGACCGTCAGCCCAAGATCTCGATTTCTTATTATTCTATAAACAAAGAATACCAACAACTCTATCAGCCATGGTCAGGCCTCATTTATTTAGTTTGACAGAGATAGTGACAAGAATAAAAAAGTCAGAGTTGCCATATGTAAAGGAGAGTTAGTTATTGCCATGTTTCAGTCTTCAAAGCTATCAAGTCTACGCTGTCTACGGGACACTAAGCACGTTGTTTGTTTCATCATTGGGCTGGCAACCACCTAGTGAGTGTAGTAGTGTGTGTGTGTGTGGGCACTGACTTGTCCTTCTTGTCGGGCGCGCGGCGCTCGGGCGGCGGCGCGGGCTTGGCGGGGGTGGCGGGGGGAGAGCTGGGCGCGACATTCTCCTTCTCCTGTTTCTTGTCGGGCTTCGGGGTGCTCTCCTTCTCGGGCTTAGGGTCTAATTGTTTAGGTTTGTTCTGTGGGCAAGCGGTAATTGATTATCAAAGGCCCTAATAGAAGTTTATATAGATGTAGTGTGAAATGATTTTCCAAAACATTTCGTTGAATCCCATGCGGTTTTCAACTTTAACTACATTTGAATAAGGTTCTTATTTATAAAACAATTTAATCTGCCAGCTGCATTTTGTACAGGACTTTAATAACATGTCACTAAAACTGAAAACCGCATAAAATTTAACGAAATGTCATGGAAAATCATTTTGCACTACACCTGTACTCTGGAGCATTCCTCAAGCGTCAAAGCTTGTTGATGTGGAATTGCCGACTTTTTTTTGGATTTTTATGTCCATCATTTGCGACAGTTCCAAGGTTCATCCAAGAACTATATATAATCCCTACAATCGTATACAAACTTTCTCATTTATGATATGTATTAGTCGAATATCCACAGGGTGTACGGAGCCAATACTAACTTTGTCAGGATGCTTGGCGGGCGGCGCCGGGGGCGCGGGCGGTGGGGGCGCCTTCTCGTCTTTCCTCTTCTTCTTGGTCTTGGCGCTCGGCGCGGGCGGCGCCTTCACGTCCGAGGAAGAGCAGGAGCCCTGCACACACGCAACGTTACAACAACATTCATGAAAATTAAACAGAATTCAATACAATTAGATAGAATAGGATATTGTGATGTTAAGATACACTGACAGCTAAGGTCTTTTCAGTCTTAACTGTCCTATTTGGTAAACAAAATTCTAACCTCAAAACGTCTCATTTTTGTTATTTTTTAACTATTTCATCGTAAATAAAGGAACTGGAGATAAAATATCAGCAAAATGTTATAATAAAAATATAGTATTCTTTACAAAAATTTGTACATTGAGGTTAGAATTTTGTTTACCAAATAGGACGATAGATATCGATAGGATGGAGGATAGGATGGGGCTCTGTAGCGATAAGGCCGCCTATTGTTACCTTATTACTTCTGTATACCTTTTTCTGTTTTGATTGTTATATGTGGTGTTCAATAAAGAGTTATTGTATTGTATTGTATTGTATTGTAGGACAGGTAAGAATGAAAAGACCTTAAGATTATATAGGCATACCTGATTGCTTAACCGAATCTCACTTTCAAATGGTATTTTCGTTTCGAGTGACGTGTCTTCGAATATCCGTCACCGCATGGCATTTTAGCGTACCTGTGAGTTGGCATCGATGCCGGAGTCGCCTTCCTCCTTGGTCTGCGGCTCGTCGTCGGGCTCGCCGCCCTCCGAGCACTCGCCGAGACCCTTTTCAGAGTACAGGGAGTTCTTGTCATTTTCCGCTTGTAGTTTGCGTCGTTCCTCCTATGGTATAAACGAGACAGTGTTATAAGTGCTGGCATGTAAGTCTTGCGATGAACTTGTATGCGCAGAATTATAAAATACGGTACCCGTGGGTGCGCAGATCCCCTCCACGTGACTCGTCATTGCTAGACTTACGAGCCGGCACGTATAAGTAAAAGTTAGCTAGCTATTTTCTAGATTTGATCCAGTTCAAACTTGTATTGAATATGAGCAATAGAAAACGGGTACGTAAGTAAAGCACATCTCACAGAAAAACATAGCTAGCGTTAAGACGTGTTCAAGCGACTGAGGCACACACTGCATTACGGTATAACAGTGGCACCACAGATCCATCTACGTGTTTTTGGATATGTCTATAGCAGGAGTGGTCTACTTCATAAGGCCCAAAATCTACCGTTTACAAACTAGTCTGGCAGCTAAACCACTGCAGCCAGATGACACTTCCAAATGTCATTTTACGAAATAATGATACCACATTTATTTCACTAGTGCTCGACTAAGGTCACGTAATGAATGATTTTATTATTGAACGAACGAAATATTTTATGAATGTCACATTCGTAGTTTAGTATATTTCAAAATAGGCGCGATACGTTTGAGGCATTCAAGGTTCATATTAACATAGTAGATAAAATGTGCGATGACTTTGTAATAAACGTAAATAGTGACAGCAGCAGTGAAACTGATTCGGAATAATTTAAGTTCTTAAGTAAAAGTACAAAGCTAGAAAAAAATATTGATGTGATAATTGTTGTTTTATTACTTAAATTAAAACTGGTAACTGATTTGACATGCTTCCGCACATTTCCAAATCGCGCTCTTACACTACTAACTAGAAAACATCCAAAAAAACCTTATTGAACAAACCATTTTATTAAAATACGCTTTGAAAATTCTCATTTATGACGCAAATTAATTTCATTACATCGTTCATTCTTTCATTCACTCACTAAGTCACATCACTATTTAATATTTGCCAAAAACTGACAACACTGAAAGTGTCATCTGGCTGCAGTGGTTTATCTGCCAGACTATATATTCAATGCGACATTCTAAATGTAACCAGCAGTACTAATCCTAGATATTTTCTGCATAGCCGTAATCACCTCTGGTCTATAGTCTACGTTTATTGACCACTAGCAACCCGCCCTAACTTTACACGTTTTATCAATCTACACGTACAAACCTTTTTCTTGAACCACTCTTTCAACTGATGAAAACCGTATTAAAAACCGTTGCGTAGTTTAAAGTTAAAGATCAATGCGTAGAGACGGCAGCAAGCATGCATTGAACCCGTTCGAAACTGCCTTCCTGCCCTACATCACCAATGTCACAATGTAAAGCGTGTCCGTACCATGATGGTGACTTTCTTCTCCATTTTCTTCTTCTTCTTCCTCTCGCGGCGGCGCGCGGCGGCCTGGCGGCGCGACTCCTCGCGGCAGCGCTCCGCGTCGAGCTCCTCCAGCAGTATGGTCGCGTTCTGGTTGGCGCGCGCCGCCTGCGTCTCTTTCGCCGCCCGGATAGCGCGAACGCACTCTTGGCATTTCTCTAAGAGCTCCTTATCCGATATTGTGCATATGTACCTGGAAATGTTGGGCTTATTTAGTCCCTTCGTGTTGGAAACTTTGAAAGTTTACCAAGTGAATAATAACTTTCGGGGTTAAAAAAAAAACCATGAAACAGTTGAGAAATGAATCCTTATAATTGTTGCTGTTGCGAAAAGGCAACACACGTACCTCGTCATTTCCTGGTCTGAGGGGAACTGCGTGACAACACCGACCATCCATTTGACCACTTTCGTGTGTCCCTTCCGGAAGGCGGCCATCAGGCATGACACCTAAAACAACGATGATCATAGCATGTGATGTGGATAAAATATAAATTTTCCAACATAGGCCATTTATGTACTAGAAACTTTTATGGAATTAGTGATGTCATTTTTCAGACAGCAAGCTATAGAACGACCGCTTAAACGAGTCCTCGCTCGCGCGGCACAGGGACGCGGGGTAGGACGACAAAGGGCCCAACTAAGAAAGTAGTGATAAAAGACAATTTATTAACGCTAAACTAATAAAATAAAATAAAATAAACAGTGTTAAAGTAGTCATAAACAAGCAACGCGGTGACTGCTTGCTGTATATTGGTGACTTGTATCATCATTTAGCTGTATAATATTATACAGCCAAATAGTTATAATAAATGATGTTATAAACGTTTACTCGACTGCTTTATATAGCACATATAACAAGCTGTACAACTTTGTTAGCAACAGTGATTTACGGCTGATTTGTGGTATATCAGATATAAACGGTACTTTTATACAGCTATGTTGCTCTATTGTGGTTTCTAAGTCAAATAGCTTACTAACAGCATCGCGGTAATTACTATGTCATCATTTTGTGATATAGTGATCCCAGCATCATTGATATAACACCTAACAGATTCGTACAACAGTGAATTATCACGGATTTACATCAAAGTAGTGATAAGCGGTCCCAAAATACACATGATATATCATCAAATAGCTGTAAAACTGGGGCCACTTTCCAGTGATAGAGACGTTTCTATCATGGATATATGACTTCTTATATCACTGATATACAACCAAATCTAGTTAGGGCGAGGACTCATCGGCGGTCGGTCTACAGTCACAAGCATGATTTTGTACGCCATAAATTTCAAACTCGTGCTATTTGGTTTGAAGGATAGGGCTATTGTTTACCTTTCTGTTGTCTTGAGAGTCGATGTCGGCGCCGGCCGCGTAGAGCATCTCTACAACAGCCAGGTGACCGCCGTTGGCCGCCAGCCAGAGGGGGGAGTTGCCTTTCTTGTTCTTAACTTCCACCGCCGCTCGTCTGATAATCAAAAATAAGTGAATAACGAAAATAAGTGAGTAAGTAATGAGTGTTCGTTTGATTTGTGGTGTTCAATAAAGAGTATGTGTATCGTATTGTATTGCAAGTGTGGTGGGTCTGACCTCTGCAGCAGCAGCTCGACGAACTTGGTGTGGCCCTTGTCGGCGGCGATGGTGAGCGCGGTGTCCCGGGAGGAGGGCACGGGCGGCGCGTTCACGTCGGCGCCCTTGTCGAGCAGCACGCGGCCCACCTCCACGTAGCCGCCGCTCGCCGCCTCCATCAGCGGCGTGAGGCCCGTCTTGGCGCGGTGCTCCACGTTCGCTTTGCGGTCGAGGAGCAGGCTCACCACCTCGTGACGACCTAAAACGATGATAAACTTAAACCAGTGCAAGAACAATCCTGCAAGTATGGTTGTGCGGCCGTGACGCAAACAGGTTACGAGTTCATTCGAAATATTATAAACAGGATATGAACCGTGATTACCTTTATTGAGCTCCCGATATTTCTACGCAGCATGCATCATTATCACGGGTAGACTGATGAAATTGCGGGGCATTGCGGGAATTGAGGTTACAAGTTGTAATGGACTATTAAAATGGGTTTAACTCTCTGTTACGTTTCCGATATGATAAGCGTGATTCGTATCAGAAACTTAACAGAGAGCTATGGAACAAACCGTTAGCCGAGGAGTCAGTGATAGTTGTCATCTTTGATACAAACTACCGTGAAACAATAAGTATTTTCTTAATTTCTACTCAAACGAGAACACACAGGAGTCGACGAAATAAACATCAAATTTTCAATGTCAATAAATATTAGAATCGTTGATTCTATAGACCGACGGCTTAATTGAGTCCTCGCCCGCGCGGGTACAGGGGCGCGGGACAGGCGACAAAGGGGGCCGAGAGCGGTGCGGGCGGGTAGTGCGCCTGCCGCCCGCACCTCTCTCGGCCCCCTTTGTCGCCTGTCCCGTGCCTCTGTGCCGCGCGAGCGAGTCCTCAATTAAGTGGTCGGTCGATAATAGAGCATAGAAGACACGGCATCTTCACGAACAGTATTTTAAGTGAGTAATGACTCTCAGCATTCGTTCAGGCTACGTCAACATAAAGACCAATCATAACGATAAATTAGATAGGTGAATGTCAAGTGGTGTGTACCCTGGAAGCAGGCGAGCGTGAGCGCGGTGTTCCGGTTGGTCTCTATCTGCGCGTTGATGTCGGAGCCGCAGTCCAGCAGCAGCCGCACCGCCGCCGTGTGCCCGTTCATCGCCGCCAGCATCAGGGGGGAAATACCAAGCTTCGAGCCCGTGCGAGAGTTTATCTCCGCCTGACAGAGAACAACGCGGTTTAGTTAAAGAAATCATTTTTTAACCCCGTAACCGCCGTGGTCTTAAATATAAGACAAAACATCCAGTTCATTTCGCCGTAATATAGATATAAGACAATGTGTCGTATATTTTTTGACACTCGGCGATACTGGCATGTTAATAAGAGCTTTTTCAGGTGATTGTACTTTTTTTCACTGCACTTGTGGATACATCCTACTTCCACATACAAACGTAGCAAATTTCAAGACAATCCAACTACTTGAAGTGAGTCAAATTTGGCTAGCAAGCTTTGACCCATACATACATAATTAACATACAAAATTAAACAAGAGCTTGTAAGAAAGGCAGTCCATATAGTAGATTAAAAAAAAGACATGTAAAAGAGCCCTTGGCGGCCTATTTGCAAAATAAACTTTTTCGACTTTTGACATCACATACCTGGTGGTGTAATAGGAGTCGGATGATGTTGACGTATCCGCCGGACGCGGCGAGCGAGAGCGGCGTGTAATCGGACACGTTTCGGTGCTCCTTGTTCGCGCCGCGGCTCAGGATCAACTCCACCACCTGAGCAGATGGAGGGTTAGTTGGCAAGTTATAAAGACAACTTACATACCAATGTTGCCCGCGAAGATATAAAATGTATGCTAAGTTACTAATTTGAAGGCAAGTGGCACTAGTGTTCCGTGCTTAGGGTTCGTCCAGAAATCATGTGATCATATTTGTCCTACTTTTGACCGGATGATTATATGGCGATGAATGTGAGCGCTTTGAAAGCGGAATTAAGAAAAAGAGGCGCAAAAATAAGCGGCCTCAAAGAGAAGCAAATTCAGAGGTGTGTTTGTTTACTGTTTGCCAAAAGTTTGCCGAGGTAACAGCTATGTTTTTTCATGCTATACCTCTGGGCCTTGGTCAACAACGGCTACTGGTGAGCAAAGAAACCATGGTCCCTATTGAATTGAAGTATAGTTGAGAGTAATCGCCAGTTGGTTGTTACCTCGTAACGACCACCCGAGCACGCCAGCGAGAGCGGCGTGTCCTTGGTGCGCTCCGACTGCGCCTCGATGTCGGCGCCGTGGTTGAGAAGGATCTCCACGATCTTCTCGTGGCCCGCCGTCGCCGCAAGGATGAGAGGAGTGAAGCCCTGCGGGGAGAGATGCCTTCAGTGTCGCGATTGGCTTTTATTTTATAAGCCGTAACAGTACCATACCAAATTTCTCGGTGACTCTGCATTGGTGTTTTATCGGTAGCTTTTCATCTATATTTACCCACTACCAAGTTTTTTTTGTCAGGTCTGTAGTAATTTAGCAGTCGTGTATACGTGTTGAAAAAATATAAAAAAAAACATTAAAGCCTAAAATACTAAGTCTCAGTTTGTCTGTGCATCAGTGTTTGTCTTGTTTATTTTGCACAATAAAGAGTTTACATACATACCTCAGTGCAGAGATGTACAAAATGGTTTTAAAAAAGCATTTAAATACAAAATGCAAAATACTTTTCAGATTTACTATTTCAAATGCAAAATACCAAATAGTTTTGCGTTTTGTATTTCAAATGCTAAATGCAAAATAGGTATTTTCAAAATAAAATACCTTTTGGCCAAATCGAATGATATTTTTATTTAGTTTAGGTATTTATCATGAGAAATAGAATAGAGATACAATGCCGAGCCAAATGGCACCTTATGCATGACATTTTGGTCATATTTATCAGTACGCGTATCGATAAATTCAGTTATGTTATTAATAATAATAATTAGCAGGCGCCTCTATCGGTCAAATTCGGCAAAACAAGCGTCATTCGTTCATTTCATTTTGTTTGACTTGTAATGTTGGCTAAACTTAATCACAAAGTATTTTGCATTTTGAAATGAATATTAAAAATGCAAAATACATCTCAAAAAGTATTTCAAATAAAATACAAAATGCTTTTTACTAAAAGGCATTTAAATGCAAAATACAAAATAGGTATTTTGCATTTTGTATTTGCATTTTAAATAGAAGTATTTCAAATAAATCGCATCTCTGCCTCAGTGGCATGTACTAGGATATCAGGATCCTCTAAGAGCTTATTTTGAAATAAGAATGAAGCTAGAGTCGCGTTCGATTTTTGAAGTGTACGTTAATTTCGTCGCTTTAACGTATGTGCGTATGGCCTAGTGGTACGGTGTGGAATAACAGTGAGTTCTCTCAAATGACCGCAGTTCAAATCTCGTGTAAAAAGAGTTTTTCTTTTTCTTTTTGCGCGAGTGTGCGTGTGTTTAGTTTTCACTTCTGCCGGCACTCCCGGAGTGCTACCTGGTGTTTTTTTATAAAAATATCGTTTCGTGGATTCAAAACAACCGGATTTGCTGAGATGCGCATCAATATATCGATATGGGTAGATTACACGTTAATATAAACCGTCTAATCTATGCGTATGGCAGCAGTGTGCGTGTGTGTAGTGGTACCTTCTTGTCGCGATGCTCGATGTCAGCGCCGCGGCTGAGCAGCAGCTCGACGAGGTCCTCGTGGCCGCCGGCGCAGGCGAGCGTGAGCGCGGTGTCGTGGTTGGAGTCGGTCTCGCCGTCCACGTCCATGGCCGAGTAGGCGGCGGGCGCGGGCGCGGGGGGGGTGGCCGTGCCGAACGCCTCGCCGCCGCGGCCCACGCGCCCGCCCGCGAAACGGCCCTGCCGCGAGAATACACTCATTTTTATCCTGGCTAAGGAACATACTATAGCAATAGCACATTAGGTACTGATGATCGCCGGCACGAAGCCGATCGCTGGTCGAGTAATCATAGAAAGCCGAGCGATAATGAGGCCGCCCTTTATACGAATTCAGAAATCGCCGTTCCGGCCTCGGTCTCGGGGAGAAAAGAAGATCAGATTGTATAGACCGTTATTCAAGCCTTGCAAAAATACATAATTTCTTTCTTATAGGAATATTCTGATTCTGATATATTCCGCCGACAGGCAGTGATGGTCGCGACTAATAAAAAAATATTAACTTGACATTTTCGCGTTTACTTATGCATTTTGCTCAAACGATGTTTTTTGTATGAATTTTATCATAATAAATACAAACCTAAGCCAGAACACCGATTGCTGTACTTGCATAATAGACGGCCTCACTAGCGCTCAGACATCTAACATACACGAGCAACAAACCGCTTCGTGCCGTCCCTACAATCTATATTAATAATTTCGTGACCGGCTACGGTAGACTCGATCGAAACGTTGCCTGAATGATAGAACGTGAAAAAATAAAGATTTCGAGTCGACAACATGTATCCGCAAAATTCGGATTGTCGAGTCTTCTTCTTTGTCCTAGCCATTTCCCATTATTTGGGGTCGGCTCTCCTCGTTCTGCGGCGCCAGGACGGTCTGTCCTGGGTTGTCGAGATGTTTATTTGGGCAAGCTTTAAGTCTTTGTCCACCGTGGACCACCAGGTGGCTTGTGGGCGTCCTCTGCTTTTCCTATTATTTGGCAGTGCTAGGGCCTGTTTCACGACATGGTCTTCAGGGCGTCTCATGACATGACCGAGCCATCGTAGGCGGCTTTCGGTGAGTTTTTCTGCTATAGGCGCGACCTTGAAACTTCCTCTGATGTGCTCGTTTCGCACTTTATCGAGTCGAGTTACACCTGCTGCCCATCTTAGCATCTTCATCTCGCTTACGTGCATTTTCTGTTCGTGGGCTTTCTTTATAGCCCAGCACTCTGCACCGTACGTCATGGCTGGTCTGACTGCGGTTTTGTAGATCTTGCCTTTGGTTTTAATCGGCATTCTTGTGTCACATAAAACCCCCGTCAAAGCCCTCCACCTCTGCCATCCCACGCTTATTCTATGGGTAACATCTGCCTCGATGTTCCCGTCAGCCGTCAGAATTCGGATTGTCGAGTATTTTGTAAAATTCTAACGGTGCTGATGGACAAATCGCAGTCGCCATATTGGACACCACAGACTAGCGTGAAACTGACACCGGAGGACGACAAACGTTCCGTTTCATGCTAGCGCACATACGCCGTGCATTTTTTCTTAAACCGAAAAAATAGAATAATTGGGAATGGATGATTATTTTAAAAGTGCTTGGTAATTTTTCTTTTGATAGGAATAACCATCCTCAGCTACGAAAAAAGTTTCCGATTTTTTCCGTCGAGCCATATATTTTATAATAAAAATAAAAACATTTTATTCAGTCACTCGGCGGTAGTGATGTAATGAATGTCATATTTTCGACATTAGCGAATGCAAATGCGAATGCGAATATTCAGTTTTTGTTAAAATTTGGCACCATTTGTCTATGGCTTGGTGACTTTGGTGGCAGTCCCGTACAAACGAAGTACGTTCCGTTTGTTTTTTGTTCCTAGAATTGGCATTGTTCATTTTTTTTAAGCTGTGCTTTTAACACCTTTATTTGATAGAATGAACTATTTCAAGGAACTAATTTGAATATTATGCTTCTACGTAGCTTTGTTTATTAATAATAAATATTTTTTCGCTGTTTGATAATTTGTTAATTTAGACAGGATCCCAATCGCCTTCGTACAGAAATATAAAAAAAAAACAGTTTTGGCTATGGTTTTGTCTATATGTCAACATTGTCAACGTCATAGATCAGTGAATGTGTGTGTGAATTTAACGTCAAAAACAATAACAATATTCGCGTGTTTGAATTATTTCCGTTCGTTGGTGTTATTATTGTTTTCCGTGCTGTGTTTGCTTTTTGGTTTCACCCCTGCACATCTTTCCTGACTCCTACTTACATTAAAGTGGTCTTCGCAACAATACATCGTGTAAACATTGAAATATTCCACATTAGCTTGCATACACCATTCGTTCCGCAAATTTTCTCTGATTTTCACAATGATTTTGTTGGGGCTATAGTTCGAGTCATTGTTGCATCCCGGAACAAATCATTTTTTTATAAATATCCATTGTTTGTTACAGTTTTATACTTTGAATTTGCTTTTATTTGTAATGTTTGCAGGTTAAGTTAGATGTGACAGTGGCAGCATGACAGATACCGTAGTGGCGTAGATAAACTTTTTTTTCCATTTTTGTGGCAAACATTTAATGCCCGATTCTGACTAAAAACCCGGTCGTTAGATCAAACAAAGGTCAAAAGTACTTTTACAAAAATATCTGCAATCGTAAAGTATTTTTGAAATCGGACAAGATAAATCGGTTATTTGATGGTTTTCCTCCAAATGGTTTTCGAATTAGAGCATACTAAAAAAAATGAACAATGCCAATAGCCGAGTTGAGACGAACGAACGCATCTGATTGAAATGTCATTCCACTCTATGTTGCCAGATGGGCTATTTAATTTAGCGCCAAGCCAATGGGGCTATCTCCCTTACCGGGCGTCGAAAATTATATAATTAAACAACTACTAGATACACTCAATTTTTTTTTATATTCGCATAACATTCGCAGTAATTTTGCGAATGGGAATGCGAATGCGAATATTCCAGAAATATGAGAATATTCGCGAATGCGAATATTCGTTACATCACTACTCGGCCCTTATACGGCAGTTAAGGAGTACGCCAATGCATATCAAATTAAAAAAAAACTGCTTGAATCTGTAGTAGAAATGTCATCACATTTCTAGCTAACAGAAGCAACGGCTAAGTGGCGCCGTCTGTAGATTGTTCGTGTTACTAAACCACTATGGTAATTTTTATTGAAATTGGCATTGTTCATTTTTTTTTAAGCTGTGCTTTTAACACCTTTATTTGATAGAATGGACTTTTTTAAGAAACTGACTTGAATATTATGCTTCTACGTATCTTTGTTTATTAATAATAAATATAAATATTTTTCGCTGTTTGATAATTTGTTAATTTTGACAGGATCCCAATCGCCTTCGTACAGAAATATAAAAAAAGGTTTTGTCTATATGTCAACGTCATAGATCTGTAGATGTGTGTGCATTTAACGGCAAACTCACGTTTAATGTCAACAATGTTCGCGTGTTCGAAATTATTTCCGTTCGTTGGCGTTGTTATTGTTTTCCGTGCTGTTTTTGCTTTTTCGTTTCACCCCTGCACATCTTTCCTGACTTCTACTTACATTAAAATGGTCTTCGCAACAATGTATCGTGTAAACTTTGAAATATTCCACATTAGCTTGCGTACACCATTTCTTCTGCAAATCTTCTCTGATTTTCACAATGATTTTGTTGGGGCTATAGTTCGAGTCATTGTTGCATCCCGGAACAAATCATTTTTTTATAAATATCCATTGTTTGTTACAGTTTTATACTTTGAATTTGCTTTTATTTGTAATGTTTGCAGGTTAAGTTAGATGTGACAGTGGCAGCATGACAGATACCGTAGTGGCGTAGATAAACTTTTTTTTCCATTTTTGTGGCAAACATTTAATGCCCGATTCTGACTAAAAACCCGGTCGTTAGATCAAACAAAGGTCAAAAGTACTTTTACAAAAATATCTGCAATCGTAAAGTATTTTTGAAATCGGACAAGATAAATCGGTTATTTGATGGTTTTCCTCCAAATGGTTTTCGAATTAGAGCATACTAAAAAAAATGAACAATGCCAATAGCCGAGTTGAGACGAACGAACGCATCTGATTGAAATGTCATTCCACTCTATGTTGCCAGATGGGCTATTTAATTTAGCGCCAAGCCAATGGGGCTATCTCCCTTACCGGGCGTCGAAAATTATATAATTAAACAACTACTAGATACACTCAATTTTTTTTTATATTCGCATAACATTCGCAGTAATTTTGCGAATGGGAATGCGAATGCGAATATTCCAGAAATATGAGAATATTCGCGAATGCGAATATTCGTTACATCACTACTCGGCCCTTATACGGCAGTTAAGGAGTACGCCAATGCATATCAAATTAAAAAAAAACTGCTTGAATCTGTAGTAGAAATGTCATCACATTTCTAGCTAACAGAAGCAACGGCTAAGTGGCGCCGTCTGTAGATTGTTCGTGTTACTAAACCACTATGGTAATTTTTATTGAAATTGGCATTGTTCATTTTTTTTTAAGCTGTGCTTTTAACACCTTTATTTGATAGAATGGACTTTTTTAAGAAACTGACTTGAATATTATGCTTCTACGTATCTTTGTTTATTAATAATAAATATAAATATTTTTCGCTGTTTGATAATTTGTTAATTTTGACAGGATCCCAATCGCCTTCGTACAGAAATATAAAAAAAGGTTTTGTCTATATGTCAACGTCATAGATCTGTAGATGTGTGTGCATTTAACGGCAAACTCACGTTTAATGTCAACAATGTTCGCGTGTTCGAAATTATTTCCGTTCGTTGGCGTTGTTATTGTTTTCCGTGCTGTTTTTGCTTTTTCGTTTCACCCCTGCACATCTTTCCTGACTTCTACTTACATTAAAATGGTCTTCGCAACAATGCATCGTGTAAACTTTGAAATATTCCACATTAGCTTGCGTACACCATTTCTTCTGCAAATCTTCTCTGATTTTCACAATGATTTTGTTGGGGCTATAGTTCGAGTCATTGTTGCATCCCGGCAGAAAACATTTTTTTATAAATATCCATTGTTTGTTACAGTTTTATACTTTGAATTTGCTTTTATTTCTAATGTTTGTAGGTTAAGTCAGAATGTAATGTTATGATGTAGACGTGACAGTGATAGCGTGACAGATACCGTAGCTAAACTTTTTTTTTTTCATTTTTGTGGCAAACATTTAATGGCCGATTCTTACATAAAACATAAAACCCGGTCGTTAGATCAAACAAAGGTCAAAACTTACTACGTACTTTTACAAAAATATCTGCAATCGTAAAGTATTTTTGAAATCGGACAAGATAAATCGGTTATTTGATGGTTTTCCTCCAAATGGTTTTCGAATTGGAGCATACTAAAAAAAATGAACAATGTCAATTCCCCATGTATGGTAGTAACACAAACAATCTACAGGCGGCGCCACTTAGCCGTTGCTTTTTTTTAGCTACAAATTTCATCGTTTACCACAGATTCAAGCAGCAATTTAAAAAAAAATGTTATGTCATTGGCGTAGTGCTTATCAGCCGTATAGAGGCCGCCGAGTGACTGAGTAAAATGTTTTTATGGTTCTCTATCGTTTGCCCGAATTTCATATGCCATAAATATATTGTTTGCCATAATGATCATTTGCCATAACTCTTTTTTCTCTTTAACTGTTAATTGTTCAGGATCGTTATGAAACAAACCTAACCTAACCTATAGAGTTCTACAGGGTTGCCATTTCAATGCTCCTGAAAATTTACGGTTTCAGCGAAAAATAGAGTTATGGCAAATGATAACTATGGCAAACATTACATTATGGCATATGAGATTCGGGTCAGGGTCACTAACCACTAGACTATCCGGTCGTCAAATCTGAACTTTTTTCCGTAGCTAAGGATGGTTATTCGTATCAATAGAAAAATCACCAAACACACTTTTAAAATAATCATGCATTCCCAATTCAAAATAAAAACGGATTTTCAAACTTTAAAATGGCCGCCCTGTAAAATTGCCATTTTGGACTCATCAAGTTGTTCACGCCATGCACGGATATTTTCTTGCAGATAATTTCAGTTATTGTGAATGCTATCACATCTACCTATTTTTGTATTAAAATAATAAACAGTGATTCGATATAATGGCTACACATTCTACCTACATTTTGTACCTACAAGTGTATTATGATTCAAATTTCACCCGAGCGAAGCCGGGTTTTCATCTAGTAATGTGTTATAAGCCCTATTGCTCACCTTTTTCTTAACGGCAACGGGGGCGTTATGGTGGTGGTCCCGCTTGGCGTGCGGCTGCGCGGGCGCCGCGGCGGCCGGGTGCGGCGGCGCGAACTGCCCCGCCGACGCTCTGCGCACAAACACAACACTCAGGTTACACTACTTCGTTCCAAAAGTACCAACATGGTAACATCAGTTAGATCTGCTGCAACCTCATATCAGTCATTTAACAATAATAGTAAAATTAAAGCCACCAAGTCTTGTAATCGCTACACTTACTTAGCACGACTAAAGTAACGCTTATTTCATAAACTAGCTTCTGCCCGCGACTACGTCTGCGTAGAATTATACATATAAATCTTCCTCTTGAATCACTCATATCTATTAAAGAAAACCGCATCAAAATCCATTGCGTAGCTTTAAAGATCTAAGCATACATAAGGACAGACAGACAGACAGCGGAAAGCGACTCTGTTTTAAACTATGTAGTGATATAGACTCAGGGACATATTTAGGGGAACACAAAAAAAAGTGTAGGTAACTATTTTTATTTTTTTCTGGTCAAGCATTAAATATGCGTTTTGCTAACTTTATTTTGTGTTCCGCTAAATATGTCCCTGAGTGTATGTTTTACCTGTAGTCGTCAGCGGGCGGCGGGGCGGGCGCGGGCGCGGGCACGGGCGGCGCGGCGAACTGCGGCGCGTCGGCCGGCTCGTGCTCCAGCGTCGGGTCCATGGGCGAGATGCCGCGCACGCGGTACTGGCAGCCATTGCTCACCTGCACGCACACGTCACCATCGACACTAAAGCACTAGTAGACTAATTTAATCAAAGGCTAGAATACTACTTTAAATTTCGGAAATCATAATTTTTTTAACGTGATAACGTCTTATAAATCGATGAACCGGTTGCGTGCATGAAAGTGTCACGTTCCGCGTGCCGTCAGAGCTAGCAGTTTTCATATTAATGAATTTCTTTATGACGTTATCACGTAAAACTATCGTCCGTAAACCGACTTCTCAGACAATCAAGTTTTTGAGTTAATTTCTGTATTGAAAATATTAAAATCACATACACATTTCATGCATTTAAAATTCAAATCCGCCATTTTGTCTTTGAACAAACTCAACTCAACTTGCGTCCACTTCAATTAAATACATGTATTTGAAAGCGCGTGTGTGCGTGTACTGACCGCCTGGTCCCCGTGGTGGTGGTGGTGGTCGCGCCGCGCCCAGTGCGCGCCGAGCGCCTCCTCGGCCTCCGCGAGCAGCTGGCGCGCCTGCCGCTCCGAGCCCTCCTCCGCGTCCGCCTCCGCGCACGCCTCCGCCTCCGCCTCCGCCTCCGCGCACTTCGTCGAGAATATCTCGTGAGACTTCTGTTGCATCACCTGCGACCGTCCACGCATCACTCAGAGAATATCACGCGACATCGTTCTACCGTGTGGGAGTTTGACGATCGGGTGACTTGGGTGATCGGCCGCGGCTTCCTACCAGCGGCTACCACTCGCTCGAGAAGAAATATGCGAATCGAGATCGCTTCTCGCGCCAGTACTAGCTGCTCGCTACCAGCCGTCCGTCGGACACCTCTCTTAATGATGATAGATGTTACGAGGTGATGGTATATACGCACAGATGGTAAATACGCACAGAAAAATGATACCAAGATTTTTTTTTCGAAATTATTATATGCCTGCACTAACAGTCAAGCGATAGGCACTCTATGTCCTTTAGAGAAAATTGTAGAGATCCTGTCACGTAAAAAAGCCGTTGAGTGAGTGGTACCATACCACCGTAAGACTGAAGAACCAATAGCATGCGCACACATACAACCGGCCAATCTTGTGTACTTAAATGTATGTGTATCTGTACCCCGTCGCACCCCCGCGCACACCGCCAATTTCGTCATCAAATCGCGCTCAGCACGTGTACATGTTACATGTATTGCCAATGGCAGTTTTACGTGACGTGATCTGTACACTATCGTGTATTATAAAAATCGGGTCACACTGAACGCTAATAGCTGCCCTGTCTGTTTCAATCCGTAAGAATTAAATAGTTCATCACTCCATTCATGAGCGAGTAGTTTCAATCTGGTGGTCCACCGAAACCAGTCTTCGAAAGATCGGAAGACGTAAACGTCACGGCTTCGTAACATCAGGCAGTGGACCGGCATCAAGACAGTGGAACAACTATTAAAGGTTGATTTAGACGAGGACTATTTTCAGGCGTCTAAATTTCGGCGCCTAAAAAAGGCACCGTCACATCCTCAGACCGTTTACACAACGACTATTTTCAGGCGCCTAAATTTCGCCGCCAGTGAACCGCAAACCGTTTACACGGTGCCTTTTTAGTGCCAGTCGTTAGCACGCCGCCACAACCGACGGTCCTTGTTTACGCGCCAGTCTTTCTACGCTAAGGTCACCATCATTTAAAATTAATTCAGGCCTTCTGAAGTTAAAAAGGCAATTTATAACCAAACTATCCGCGTTATTACGAGAGGAGCTGATTAATATGTTGGAGGAAGAATGCAATGAAATTCTTCGAACCAACATGCCCTCGGCTTATAAACATTTCCTCCAGTACCCGATCTTGTCGATTTCTCAATTTTATTCACTTCTAAATAGTACGTACTCCTGATAGTTTTAATTTTCGCCTTTATTTCATTGATATCCAATCCTTCTATATAGACATTCCTAATGTAATTGTTTACAACGCTGTTAGGCGCTTTTCCTTGTTTCAATAGTCGACGCATCTATTGTCACAAAGACATTCTTCTCTATACAGTTAAACAAGCTTTAATATTTCGTTTTCACTGAGTTTCGGCGCCATTTTACCCGAAGAATGTACACCCTATTTACTTTACGGCACGGAACCGTGCCTGCGACTGGCAGCGACGTGTTTACACGAGGCCGAAAAATAGTCGCAGGGGTAGCGAGAGACGCGGGCGGAGGCCACTGGCGCCGAAAAATAGACTCGTGTTCTATTCCGTGCCAGCGCTGGCATGCCGCGAAAAAATGGCGCCGAAAGTGTTTACACGGTGCCTTTTCCAGGCGCCGTGATTTAGGCGCCTGAAAATAGTCCTCGTCTAAATCGACCTTTAGACTAAGTAAGTACAGTAAATGACTAGATTTAAGGAGCTGACTACCAGCATTCAATAATGAAGTCTGTCGAGCCAGTTCCTGACCGAGCGAGCCTCGGCCTGCTAGCTCATTACGTAACTCGCTTGCAATCGCCATCGTGTTCATTTTGACAGTTCTTGTATGAATGTGACAGCTAGCTGATTCCGATGCCAATTGTCAGCCCATACATGAACTGTCAAAATGAAGACGATTGTGATCGCGAGCGAGTTGCGTAATAAGCTAGCTGGTCAGTCAAGGTGATATCAGACGGTTCATTTTTTGTTAATTTTCTAATTTAATTTTGCATCTTTCACTCAAAGTGACACGTCTGAAATATCACCTTCAGCAACGGTCTATTAGTGCAGTATAGCGTGGTCACCTGCAACACGAGGGAGCGCAGTTCGTTGGGCGGCAGCGCCACCAGCGAGGGCACCTCGCGCTGCAGGTACGCCAGCACGGCGCCCAGCTCGCGCGCCTCCACCGCGCCGCATGCGCCCGGCTCTTCCACACCCTGTATACCACAGCCATCTATTTACTATACACCACATACGCACCATACGAAGCATACATATCCAGCATACCTATCATTGGTTAGAATGAGATATTTGCTATTTTGGGTGCAGTCACTTCACTTTGAAATACATGCGACTTCTTTATTCACCATCCAAATTTAAATTTATGAGAAGTAACATGCTGGCGCGCCGATTTGCTCACTGCTCGGACCAAGTTAAAATAACTCTGTTCGGGGCTTATTGTCAGGCGTTCTACACGAGTCATCTGTGGTACCAGTACACTAAAAAATCCTTCAACAGACTCAGAGTACAGTACAATAACGCATTCCGTACTATACTACGATTGCCGTGGCGGTGTAGTGCGTCTGGCATGTTCGCCGTGAACAGAGTAGACAGCTTCCTTGCTGTCATAAGAAAGAGGCACTGGTCTTTTGTTGCGAGGGTGAGCGAATCGGCAAATAGTATAGTGAAGGTGGTAAGCGCGACATGTTACTTTAACAGTGAAATCTCGATCATGCGCCTATAGGCTCGTTTTTTTTTTTATTTAAGTGATAGGTTAAGATTTAATTTTAATTTAATATAATTTAATTTAATTTGTATATTTCAATTCAAATTCTAATTGTATTGGTTGATTTAATGCCTAAATAAATACATTATTATTATTATTATTATTATTATTATTATTAAATATTCAATGTCGCTTTCGGCCACACCACCGAGCGGATAAGTATTTAAAGAAAATTTATCATTTAAAAGTTTTTCAATATTTTTGTTTGCACAAATAGAATCTTTGAACACTAACCCCCTTATTCATAAACACTCTGTAGGCTTCTGCTAATTTAAAAATCGTCTGTCCTTATCTGTGAAAGGTAAATGTCAAAGTGACAGATAAGGACAAACGATTACTAAGTTCCAACATGAAACTACCGTGAGACTCGCACATAATTACTACACACCGGGTAACTCACGTATAAAAGTCGATGCCTTCGACTTTTATATGTGAGTTATCCGGTGTGTTTTAATTATGATTACTAAATTAGCAGAAGCCTTCAGAGCGTTTATGAATAAGGAGGTAAATGCCTACAAAAATTTTGGATAGTGAAAAAAGTGACCTATACAAATATTATGCGAACCGATTTAAATAGTTTAGCAATTGCATAAAGACAAGACAATATGATCCCAAATAAAACATTTAACGTGCATTAAAACAAGAACTAGTGACTTTGCTATAAGACATTACCTGCGGCGCATAACCCTCAGGCCTCTGCAACTCCTGCGTGTAAGGCAGCGGCTGTTGGGGCGGTTGCGGTTGCTGTGGTTGGGGCGGCTTCTTCTGTTGTTGTTGTGGTTGTTGCGTCTGTTGTTGTTGCTGCTGCTGTTGCTGTTGTTGCTGCTGTTGTTGCGCTTGCTGCGCCGCCAACTGCTGGAATTGCTGTTGCTGCAATTCCTGCAGTTGCTGCTGCTACAAGCCAAATATTCATACCCATTTCAATAAGTCACACATAGTACACTATACGAAACAAATAATCGCAAACGTATTCTACCATATTAGGTATGAAAAACTACTGTTTGACCTTTTATCAATATGGTATGTACCAAACAAGCACTCTATGTTTATATAGTGTTTACTTTTAACTACGGATTCTATTACGATGTGTGCAACGTATTCAAAATATTTTGGTACAATCTCCACTCCCTAAGCCTGATTCCAAATGTACATGTTTGTAAATGGAACTAAGACCTACTCACAAATAAATAACGTTAGTACTTGATTGTTATCAATGATATTTCCACGTCTACTTGCAACTACTTTTTAACCAGTTCGTCAACGTGACACCAATGAGCAGTACGCTACTATCGCTTCCATTTATCACGCGCACAGACTAAGCGAGACGTTCAAACTTCAACCGTCCTCACTTAGTCCGACCACGTCTATCGATACATGGATGACATGTTGTATATCGGTAGCACACCTACTTCGGTAATGTGCTGACCAAGCCGCCTGAAAGCCTCCATGCGAAGAAACTTGCAACCGAACTTAGCGCATTTGCGAGAAGCCTTCACGCGCGCCCGCTCTTGTACGCAAACGTTCTAAAACGGTTACTTTCAGTTCATCCATCTTTGTTGCGAGAAGAGCTACAGTACGGGAGGGATGGCGACGTATTTTGAAGCTTGCCAACACCCGATATGAGGACCATCACTACTCTGCCAAGAGTGTTACGACAAAGAAGATAATCTACGATTTTGACTACGACTTCCCCCTGCTAACTTAGCAACCGTTTGTCCTTATCTGTGAAAGGTAAATGTCAAAGTGACAGATAAGGACAAACGATTGCTAAGTTAGCAGAAGCCTACAGAGCGTTTATGAATAAGGGGGTAAAACTTCAGTCTTTGGGCCGTATCTCCGAATAACAATTGAACTTCTGTAGTCGCTCTAGATAACTTCTAAGGGAGTTGTGTCAGTGTGTACTGGCGCTTCTTGTGTTTGGCTAATTTCAACTATTCTATTGTTCTTAGATTGTACTATCTATCAAATACTCGGTGCCCGCGTCAAATTCGCCACACTTACAAATTCTTCATTATTCTATGAATCGATAAGCGATTATCGATAGCTACCGCAACTCACGCGTCTCCCTAGTGGATCAATGACTTATGTCACCGCGGGCAGCGAGTGTTACACATAGGTAAAAGAGCTTCAAGTACCTACCACCTATAGACCGACCGCTTAAATGAGTCCTCGCCCTTGCGGTACAGACGCGCGGGGGTGGTACGACCAGGGTCCGAGAGGTGCGGGCGGGTACAGTCAACTGGGGGACTTTGATTTATGGGGTGACTTTAAAAAGTAGTTTTAATGACAAAACCATTATTTTTTATTTGCGTTTACTGCTTCCAATCAATGTCTTCGTCGATCGCCTTTGCAGTACATGCCAAACATTCACCGGATATGGATAATATCGATTTTATAGCAATTTTAAAACGATCAAAGTAGCCCCAAAATTACCAGTCACCCCAGTTGACGGTAGTGCGCTCTCGGTCCCCTTTGTCGTCCTACCCCGCGCCCCTGTGCCGCGCGGGCGAGTCATTTAAGCAGTCATCTATAGTGTGGATGGTATTGCTTGTAGGTGTATTGTACCTGTGTGAGGTTGGGCGCGAGCGGCTGCGCGGGGAACAGCTGCTCCGGCGGCGGGTAGGGCGGCGTGGTGGGCCGGTAGATGGTCGTTACACCTGCGCAGGACAATGTTAACTGAACTAATTCGTACGATGAGGTAATACCGTTGATGATAAATGACGATGTCGCGGAACTCTTGTCGCGTTTGTAAAACTAATTAAATTTTACTTAAGATTCAGACAGCATCACAAGGCTGTTATGAGAGAAGGCTCTGCCTCGTCTTTAGTCAACTACCATGGCCACACAAACAATTAATTTGAGCTCAATTAGAATCTGGATATTCATTTGAAAAGCATAAATATATTTTTACGTTTTTATAAAAAAAAGGTTGAGAATCCTGCTCATAAAAACAGAAAGTAAGTTAATAGGACAATACAATTATAAGTGTTGTTAAAACACTGTTAGTCTGTCTCGCAAGTTTTGTTAATGGTTCTGAACCGGGTTCAAACAACAATAGTACTTTCGACCATTCCGAAAACTGATTATTGTGTTATGAAATGAACTACATAAATATGCCTTCGCCACGCGAATCAGTATAACCACTCAAGTTATTAGTTCTATTATAATATCCTAAAAATATAAACAAACATAACTTATGAAGCAAAACAAACAATGAAACATTTGACAATATACACCTGCTTAACAGCCGACATAGCTTTTTAAGTTTGTTATCGAAAAAAAAAACTTCTTTGATACTGGCCGGTTATCCGCTTATACGAATTTAAGAGCAAAAAAGCTTAGTCGGCAGTGAAACAGCTGACACGATGAACATAAACCACCGCCGGGACTGGGGTACACGTTCGGGTTAACGTAACGTTGTGCGTCTGACACTTGCCTTGCGCGCAGAATTGGAGGTCCAACGCGTGCAGCGCCGACGTCGCAAGCGTGGGCGGACCTTCACAACAACACAACCGTTTACAATATCTGCACGATGGACTGCCACAGCGATTATTATACTTGTTATTTTTTTATCACCGGATGTTTAATGCACAACAAATAGTGTATGCCTAAGGTAATTACAACAAAAACGGATAACTCACGTATAAAAAGCCGGAAGAATGCTCCGACAATTGTTTCGGACTAATCCGTAGTCCGAAACAATTGTCAGTTCATCAGTCAGTCAGTCAGGTCAGTTTCATGTTAAAATATGCCTAAGGTGTTCATTTAATTTCCAGCCTACATATTCCATGGCTTAGTACAGGCCTCTTCTCATCCCAAGTGACCTCCTCAGGTAGAATTAGAAGCTTCAAAGTTATTTATTTTATTTTATAACTATTACCATCATTCGCTCTGTGGGATTTCACTCGAAACGCAATACTTACTTATTGTCAATTTTTCAAAGCTAAAGAACAAAATGTCTAACGTGAGAACAAAAAAAAATTGTTTCATACTGACCATAGGAATCGGCTAATTCGAGGAGGTTTCTCTCAGTCTCTGGCAGTGCTTCGTTGCGGGATTGACTCGCGAGCGCTTCCGCCCTCTGAAAGTTATTTCAACATTACAATTATTATTATTATAAAATAAAATTATCTCTAGTAATTTCTACTATATACTTTACTTTCCTTCCTTCTATACCATTACAGTACAGTACAGTAACCAATATGTACTAAGTGAGATACGCTTAGACTAGCATAATCGACCATAACCTCAATGATAAACTACACTACCTACACTAAAACTACAATGAAGGAACTGATGCCGGTTTTTTCATCTAATCTGATTGTTCACACTACCTGCTGAAACAACACCATAAAAATTGAATCGGAATTTACTATAGAGCGAAGCAAATAAAAAATGCATTTCTAACTCCCGATGGGGATCATTTGAAATACAATAAAACCGATTAATGAGTCGCCCTTGCGGTGCAGACGCGCGGGGTGGGACGACTACCCGCCCGCACCGAGAGCTCCCCGCGGTCGTCCTACCCCGCGCCCCGCAGCCACAAGGGCGAGGACTAGTTTAAGCGGTCAGGCTATAGTGGCGTTGTCAACTCGCCCAAAATATCAAAAAAACTTACAATAGAGGCTCAGGCGTTGTCGCAGCTGAGTGAGGCAATATCTACTATACGGAATACTTCCGAAGGGCGACTCACATTGAATGGGTTTTCAATGTTGTCTTTACATTTAAATTTCTTGTGCACATCCTTCCACGTAAAGCCTGGCGGGAGGGTTAACTTAGTGGGGCTCTCGTGGCTTTTCTACACCGCAGGAAGCAAGAATGAACAAAATGAAAATTGCATAACGTAGCGTGCAAAATTAAATAAAACTTAGTTTCTCGCAAAAACTGGAGGCCTAATAGGTGACAAGCGTTGTGCAGGTTTGTAGCCATCCGGAAAAAAAAAGGGTTGACATAGCTCTACAAAGACAAATTTGACACATTGAACAGGTGTAACCATTGATTTAAGGAAATCATTAGTGCACCAATCACCGTCTGTGAGGACGAGAAAGACCGAGTTCGCCAAAATGGTCAGCGCATCGCATCTTGCCGCGATCACGAGTCTGGCAGCCCCTAAAAACTCACAGCGACCCAAGAATCCTCGAGAAGCGAAAGCTGACCAGTCTCTTGTCATCTCATTCTCGCGCTATGATCTATGGTGTTACTCGGTCAAAGTTCTCACTTCAAGAGTCTGTAGGGGCCATTTAGCCCCCTAGGGTCATGCTTGAGCACAGAGGAAATAATCAAATAGGGTGTATAGATAGTGCCATCCACGAAGACACGTGGAAACATAGCTCTATCAAATGTGACCTTTTAACAATAAATATGTTGTCAATAAGAACTGGTGGGCGTCATCGTGAATGACACACAGATATCAGATACACCATAGACTACGCAAATGCATCTATCTGTTCCGCGTGTCCGAGCTCCGACTGATCGTCGTGGTTCGTTCTGTACATTTCGAAAATATGAAGAAATTTTGAACGGCGGCGGCTCCAGTTGAATCGTTGCAATCGTAGCGGAGGGGACGGGGCATCGGTGTTAAATCAGTGTAATCTATGGTGGTACGTATTGTAGGGTGGCAGTGGTACTGACCGTGTCGTCCAGTATGTCGGGCGGCGGCGGCAGGTGGTGGTCGGGCTGCGGCGGCGCGGCGCGCTGCTTGCGCGCGCACTTGTGCTTGCCGGCGGCCGCGCCCGCGCCCGCGCCCGCCGCGCAGCGATAGCCCTGGTCTAAACCTAACATTCGTTATATTACATACGAGCGCCAGTCATTTTCACTAATACACAGCCGTCACAGGGGGTGTTTTTTATATTTTCTTTTTCATATAACCATCGAGAGATTTAAACATAGTGACAATAATAATAATGGTGATGAAAAGACAGTAGTGCATTTAACGCCGGACTAGACATATGTACATACATACATACATATCGTCACGCTTTTTTCCCACAGGGGTAGGCAGAGACTATTTCGTTCCACTTGCTTGGTCATATGTAAACGTAGGATATTTCAGGTCTCATGACATCGCCAGGCCGAGACACGCACGACTCGGGTTTTATACTCCTAAATTCAATTTACGTTCGTATCGTACCGTTCCGTTCACACTAGTAATCATCAATATTAGAGTGTCGCGGGCACAAACTTCGAAATTAGAATTTGTTTGCAACGCGACCGTCGCGAGCGTGAACCGGGTCTGCGGTTATAACAGCGGTGCATACCTTTGAGATAGACCTGCGCGAGCACGGGCAGGTCTGCGGGTATTTGTATCTCGGGCGGCAGGTCGAGCGGGTTGGCGGGCGCGGGGTGCGCGGGGTGCGCGGGGTGCGCGGGCAGCAGCGCGCGCGGCGCCGCGCCCCCCGCCCCCCCGCCCGGCGCCGGCGCGTGCGCCAGCCCCAGCGCCGCCGCCTGCGCCGCGCTCAGCCCGCTGCCGTCCTCGGCCGCGCCGTTGCCTGCCCCCGCCATCGTTACCATTAATCATCATCACGGCCACGTGTTACGCTATACGCATCGAGCGTCCTACCGACCGGAGCGACTCGTGACTTACGGGGTAGACAGAGCCGGGTTCCTGAGGGTGCGACCGAACCGCCGCGTATACGCGGTGACGTGTCGTATGCGTCACGTTTTCTCACCGTTTCTTCCTACATGTTATTGCGATTCCGTAACGTCACCGTTTTTTAAGCGGCGGTGTGGTCGCACCCTAACCTGGGATAATTTTACTCCCTCGGGAGTAGAATTGGTTTTTCGCGGGGGTCATGAGTCGGTTGACCGTATGATTTCCTTGCCTTAACAACGAATAAGCTCGTCCGTGATAGGTAAAATCCGTGACCCTAGTTAGGTCATAAGGATAACGGAACCAAAAAGATTAAGAACCACGTCTTTATTCCTTACGGTAAGTGTTAACGCGGTGCATGTGTGTGTGCAGCACCCACACACGCAAACCAGCTGCATAATACACGGCACAACAAGCGACCCCCCCTTCATTATTTTCCTCTCATTGCGACGGACGCACGTCACTATCTTTATATTTTTTTTTATAAACATTATATGCATATCAGATCAAAGGACTTGTACGTTACTTCAAGAACCACACCGTTCGTTATCCTTTTCCAACAATAAAGAATAAAGACGTCATTTATGTATGTATGCGTATAAAAATAAGAATATTTATTTACAAAAAATGTCCCAAGTGTTTACCTCTAGGCAGCATGACGGAGTGCGGATAGTCGAGCAGCAGCTGCACGACGGCCGTGTGTCCGCCCTTGGCCGCCTCGATGAGCGTGGTGGAGTTGTCCTTCAGCTTGCGGAAGGGGTCCGCGTCGCACGCCAGCAGGAACTTGACCACGTCCGCGTGCCCGCCCGCGCACGCCAGCGACAGCGGCGTGTGGTCGCCGTTCGCCGTCATGCGGTTCACGTCCGCGCCCTGAACGAGATGGGGACATTGTAACTAGTGGTGGCAATAACGGCTGTTTTGCAATAATGAATAACAGTGTTGTGTTATTCTTAAATAGCTATTATTGTAAACTGTTGTCTGTTATCCTGTTATATTGCTGTTTTACAAAACGATAATGAACTTATTATTAAATAATTGTTATATACTTATTTCGTCGCGATCGCAGCGTAATACAAACGTACGGAAAAAAAAGCAAAACAACGCTCTGTTACCTTGTTTGTTATTGTACTGACTGACAACAAACAGCAACAGCTAATAATGATACCAAAAGTCAGTTATTTGAATTGCGATTGCGATGCGAGCTCGCGCGTATAGCGCTATCTCTCGCACACACCTACTTGCTTGCGCTTCTATGCCAAGTGCGGCAACAGTGCGGGTATGAACAACGTTGACAGCAGACAACGAATAATGATAACAGGATAGTTGACGATTCGATAATGTGTTGTTCGTTGCGTGCAAATAATGCATTACGTTATCTGCTGTTGTAATAACGACCACCACTAATTGTAACTGGGCCGAGTAGAGTGACCAGGTGATGATGATAAGTAAGGTATTTTCATTCTTACCTGTCCTATTTGGTAAACAAAATTCTAACCTCAAAACGTCTCATTTTTTATTTTTTTACTATTTTATCGTAAATAAAGGAACTGGAGATAAAATATCAGCAAAATTATGTACAAAATATTACCTCAGGTCTATTTGATAACATAAATACAACAAAACATTTGCACATTGAGATTAGAATTTTGTTTACCAAATAGGACAGGTAAGAGTGAAAATAACATAGAGATTGGTATTCTTATTTGGTTTAATTGATTGAGGGGCTGCTCCGTGTGAATCTTGAGCAATTTTATCGGAATACTTAAGTCAACCCGTATTAAGGCTGGCTTGATTCATATCACAAGAGAAGGTAAACTATACTCCTCGCGGCAATTAAATTCCAAACAAACTACCAATGTGTGTGTTGCCATTTAAATGAAATAGTTTTAAACCAGTAAATTTTCACTTCTCTAAATGATCTATGAACATTTTTGAGAATTAATACATATATAATTAAATTCAACTGCCGTAGACAATCAATCTTACTTAAATAGTAGTCGCAACAATTGATATTTCATTGGAACAAATTTATAGACGACTATGTTCATATCATCAGAGTTAATGTAGGATCCTTTAACATATTATTATATAATAAAACGGGACTTAATCACGTAAACAAAAACAAAAAGTATTTTTGTAAATACCTCGACGTTTCGGACGCCACTTTGCATCCATATTCTCGAGAGGACTGAAGTGGCGGGTATCCTTTAACATACTAAATAAAACACCCCTTGCCGCAACAGTTCGCCCGAAAAAAGAACGCCGCAAATCGCCGCACACTTTTCGACACGCGACCGAACACCGTCGAACACAGCCGAAGTTTACCGAGTGGACTGACCTTGCCAACGAGGAACTGCACGGTGCAGACGTGTCCGGCGCGGCAGGCCTTCATGAGCGGCGTGCGTCCACCCTCGCTCTCGTGCTCGAGCTCGGCGCCGGCGCGCAGCAACAAGTCCGCCACGTCCGTGTGCCCGTTCTCGCACGCGTACGTCAGCGCAGTGTCGCCGGTCTGCGTCTGCGCGTGAACGTCCGCGCCCGCGTTGAGAAGGTATCTGTAAACAAGTATGTGTGTGTATTATTGTGTAAAATAAATAAATAAATATAATAAAATATATAATATATGTGTGTAATATGTCACGATGTGAACAGTTGTGGAGAGGAAGGAAACTCGGAGATGGTGAATTGATTTTATTGACATACAAGTTTTTTTTTTTATAGCCTTTTTATTCCGAATTCGCTACATTTTCAGTAAGCAGAATGTTGTTGTTGCTGTTTTTTTTTTCTTATTAAATTGTCGCGTAAATTCGGCGTGCCTCATGGCATAGGCCTCCTCCGTGTATTGGAGGGTTTGGGCTATAGTTCCCACGCGCGCCCAGTGCGGATTGGGAACTTAACACACACCATTGAATTTCTTCGCAGATGTGTGCAGGTTTCCTCACGATGTTTTCCTTCACCGAAAAGCTCATGGCAAATTACAAATGTAAATTTGGCACATAAATTCCGAAAAACTCAAGAGGTGCGTGCCCGGGATTTGAACCCACGACGCTCTGCTTGAGAGGCCACAGGTCAAACCACTAGGCTACCACGGCTTTTTTCAAGTACACAAGTAAGTAAAGCACCTAAAACAATGGGTACATAGTTTATAAGTGCCGGCAAGTAAGTCTAATCTGACCTTGTATGCGCAGAAGTATAAAATACGGTATCCGTGGGTGCGCAGATCCCCTCCACGTGAGTCGTCATCGTTAGACTGACGTGCCGGCACGTATAATACTGTTATAAAAAGGATAAGCTGAAGGAAGGATAAAGGGAAAGGTAAATAAAGAGTAAAGGGTAAAGAATTATTGTATTGTAAATAACTTACAAAATGTGCCTTTGGTAATAACGAAGATCACAATGAAGATATGATGATAACAATGGTCTGCTTTTTGTTAGTGGTCAGGTCAATCACTTCACAGTGTATGATCAGATACTTATTTAGGAACGCACTGCACAATACAATAATCGGCTTTGTGAAAATGATGAGGTATAAATTGTGACGTGAATAGGTACTTATTGATTCTACCAGGGCCCTATTTCATAAAGCTACAACTTACAATTTACAAGCGGAAGTCTCTATCTAACACATAGGCATAGCTGGGCATTAACTCGTTAATCCGTTAATCGTTAATTAACGAAGTTAACATTTTGATTAACGGATTAACTTTTAAGTTAACTTTTAAAAATGTTAACGGACACGTTAACTTCCGTTAATATGCAGAAGTCCGTTAATCGTTAATCCTATGCCAACTATTTACCGCACGGCACCGCGGCGCGGTGCGAAAAACAGGTTCAGACAAATATGAAACGACAAGTGCCGGGCGGCGGGTGGCAGCGAGTGAAATAAAAACAAAACTAAACTAAAACTAGATTATATTTTGCCGGTGCGTGCGAGTGAGAAAACTGCGAAGAGATTTGTTTCATTTGATCATTTCATTACTTAGCGCAGAACCTAAACCAACAGGTTTTATAAGTTCACTAACGCAACGATATAAAAATGCAATTTTACATATATTAACGGATTAACGAGTAACGTTAACTTGCGTTAGTTCTTCCTAAATGTAACGCTTTAACGTTTAACGAAGCTAACTTTTTTTGTAGCGGATTAACGAAGTTAACTATTTGATTAACGGTGCCCAGCTATGTACATAGGGTCATAAAGAGAAATTTTAACTTGTAGCTTTATGAAATAGGGTCCAGATCTCAATTGGGAATGACATCATTATAAAGGATCGAATAAGACGATTGATACGAGTTTCAAATTCTGAATTTGGAATAGAGATAAACAAAAAAATTGAGGATGGAGACTGAAAATAAACAAGGCCGGACACCGTCTTGTTACAAGTACACGTTCATTTGTAATGAAATCGCGAATATCGCTCCAGTCGAATGAATCAAAATAGATCCAGTATTAGTGAGCGATCTTAGCTCCTAGCCATACCGCCTTTTTCCTTAGAACGTATTACAACTATACAATTAGCCATCCAAGTCCATAACATCTGACCACCAGAGACCTGGGCTAATGCAACATCAAGGAAATCCCGGATACGCCACATTTTTTACTATTACGAGTAGAAAAAACAGTCACTTGATGGTCAATGAGCATCACCACCTAGTGAGTAATTTTAATGGCTGTTGCTTGGCAGCTGGAAAGAAAGTCTGACCGTAATAAAATAGTTAATACCATAAGCGATTACCAAAACTAAAAACCCGGTTACCGTATTAGAAAACGGGTAACCAACGGTTAACCTTATTCAAACCGGTTTCCGTAATAATAGGCTTAGCACAACGATAAGCTTACCATATCATAGGGTAACAGTTTAATAGGGTTAACCTATGAAAAGGCTTAAAATGAAGGGGCTTTCCGGTCCTGTATACTAACCGCACGAGTTCGAGATGCCCCTCCTGGCTGGCCTCCATGAGCGGCGTGGAGGCCCCCAGCTCGGCGTCGGCGCCCGCCTTGATGAGGAAGTCGGCGACCTCTAGGAAGCCGCCGCAGCACGCGAGCGTCAGAGCCGTCTCCTGCGTCTCGTCCGTCTGCGCGTTGATCGCCGCGCCCTGACCCAGCAGTAGCGCGACCATCTCCTCGTGACCTGAATGCACACAAAAAACAACTCGTAGGCCCACTTGCACAGTCCAGAGTTAAAAAATTAAATCGCTAACTCGTGGTTAGGTTTGACATTTCCATACATTTTGACACTATTTAGTCCCGGGTTAGCATCTAACACGGGGTTAAGTCGTTAACCCCGGTCCCTGCAACTGGCCCTCACACTACTTGCTGAGTTGCGACTTCATCTTACCGGCCTAGGCAGGCAATATTGTATGAATCAACATTGCGGCAAGAACTTAGTGTGTGTAGGACAGTCTGGTCCTAGCGAGAGATTCGCGGCAAGAAAGTTAGCAGACTTTTCGCGAACCAAATCTTTTGTTTCTCGCCAGTGAAACGCGTTCGTAGCGGACAAAAAAACAGACACTGATCGAGAAACTATATAAAAAACAGTAAACTCATCACATATACAAGTCGTGAATGACTCATCTTATTTACTTGCCTAATAATTTGTTCCCAGTTTCAAGTGAGCCAATAACATGATTGTCTTACCTTCTCTAGCAGCCTCCATGAGAGGCGTGTACCCCTCGTCGTTGACCTCCTCGATGTTGGCCCCGCGCTCCAACAGCAGCATCGCCAGCTCCACGTGGCCGCCGCACGCGGCCAGCGTCAGCGGCGACTCGAAGCTGTCAGTCGGCATGTTCACCTAGCACAGGGTGACGTTTAACAACTGACAATCCTTGACGTCAATAAACAACTAGACTAGACTCCCAATCGCAAAGTTCCTCAAGAAATGTCCGAGCGGCGTTGTCTATGTGTTGTGTGTCAACTTATACACATTACATTAACATATTCGTTTAAATTAACACCTTATTTCGTGGCAATAATGTTTGATGTCAGTTGCATACGATCGTGAGAACTAATGACACGACGTCACGCGCTGGAAGCCTGTCCGTCTCTTTTGTCTCAAGCGTTTGAAATTACGGTGCGAAAGAGACATATACATTGTTAACAAAGCGCGATCGAAACACGATTGAACCAAAACTCTGCACAATAAATAGATGCGTCGTGCAGACTTTTGCTTCCGACCGTTTTTGAACGTGATTGGGAGTCTAGTGGTTTATTATACGTCAATGCTGACAATTGAAATTTTGGCAACAGAAATTGTGAATGTAGGCGTTAGCAAAATTGGGAACAGAGGCAAATGAGGGGAGGTCGTTTTCATTGATCCTACTTCAAAGTTATAAACACAAGGGATCTGAATAACTTGTACACCTAACTGTCATTTACTATTATTATTAGTTATCGTGTGCAATGTGCACACTGTCATTTTAAGGGTAAGAAACAATTACATCATAAATATTATGGAGAATAGAAACTTCCGTAACAAAATATTTAAAAGAAATCGAGTGCGTGCATTAAATTCGACAAATTCGGTCACTTCATCTAATAATAACCGTGCATTCCTACCAGTGCAGAGATTACAATCTAGAAAATAAAAAAAAATGGAAACAAAACTCACTGAACTAACCTGTGCACCAGAGTCGAGCAGTAGCCTAGCGACTTCCACATGGCCGTCCATGCTGGCTTCCATCAACGCTGTATGCATCTCGTCCGTCTTGTGTTCGCGATCGGCCCCCGCGGCCAAAAGGAACCGGACCATGTCCAGATGGCCCTTGTAGCAGGCGAGGGTAAGAGCGGACTCTTTGAACTCGTTGGAGTGGGTGTTGATTCCGGCGCCGTGCTTCAGGAGGATCTTAGCGACGCCCACGTGGCCCGCTGATGCGGCCTGAAAGAAAGAACTCATTCAGATGGCTCGCTAGGCTAATACCCGCGCCCGCGTCACAACACTCGTCGAGTGGCGTGGGAAGTGTCGAGGAAGAGGCAGAGAGGTGTCTCGCTCTCTCGTCATGACCGGCAAGAGAGACAAGGAAGACGAGCGAGAGAGTAGAATGTGGCTGCTACATCGCCAGCAGCACGATAAGCAGCGTAGTAGCGGAAGGCTATGACTATTACGCAACGGTAAAAGATATAAAGGTCGATTCACAAGAGCTGGCACGAATGGATTGAATGAGTGAATGATAATATGATTAAATACAGATTGAGGTTATTTTTTTCTTGAGTATTATGTACCTTTACAAAATATTAGGAGGCCCCTGTACAAGAATGTCACTCACACAGTGACAAGTGACATTACTTCGGTATTTTATCAACCGGATTTTAGACGTCGTCGGATGTGCGAGTACCTAATGTGTGTATATGTAAGGAATAGACAAATTGACGTTCCAAATTACAAAAATGACTTAAGTTCCATATCAGTTCTGCACACTACCACATACAACAGATCCTTTTCTTAAGTTTTTCACCTATACGACTTTTGGCAAGATAACAGTAGTAACGCTCACTTTTTATATCAATATCTACGTATCTGTCAGTTGTGAGGCGTCACATGTGGGTTCAAAGTGGCATGTTGAAAGAGTCAAGTGGGTACTTATTCAGTAGGCGCATTGTGTAAGTTATTCGGTGTAACGGACTGGCTGTACTTTGACTACTTAAGTAGTACCGTTAAAGGCTCAAATTTCAATTCAATTTCTAACCCTTGAGGATTGTTGACAAGATCTTATTCATCTACTTTTATTTATTTGTTTTTTCTTCATCATCAATCTAATTTTAACCTACTTCCAGTGGTCGCATTGACCTAAAATTTGGTAGACGTAAGTTCCGACGACAATGGAATAAATGAATTGCCATTAGCAAAAAAACTAACTAGGTACTTATTTATTTTAATGACAACGAGTACTTTTTGATCACAAGTTGAGTCACTGAATGTAAACATGAAGAAAATATTTCGCAATCTTGAACAATTTTACCAAAAAATTCCAGAATGATTCAAGTTGTAAGAAAAAGTATTTTGAATACAATAAAATCTTACTAATAATAGTAATAATACAATACAATATAAGGGCGAAAGTTTGTAAGTCTGGATGTTTGTTGCTCTTTCATGGCAAAACGGCTAAACCGATTTTATTGAAATTCCCAGGAAAGGACATACAATACAATACAATAATACAATAACTCTTTATCGAACACCACATATAACAACCAAAACAGAAAAAAAGGTTTACAGAATTAATAAGGTAACAATAGGCGGCCATACAGGTAGACATCGTTTTTATAAATCAGAAGAAAAAATAAGACTTAAACTGACAAAAAAAAAACAAATTTAATGTTGCATTTGTGACTTATTTTGAAAAAAGCTAAAAAACATGATAACTCAAAAATGGTTAACTTTTGCATAATACATATGGGGGTTTTAAAATTATCGCAAATAGTCACCCCTATCACCTCCTAACGTCTATACGTCGAATTACCAATAACCCTGTATATTTTGTTCAATTTTTTTTGATTTAACCGTTTAAGAGGAGTAAGCTTTAGAAAGTATCTAATTTACAGTATTCGAAGGCACTAGTCGCCTTAAGGCTAAACATAAACGAGCGATTGCGTTACCTCCATGAGCGGCGTGTGTCCGTTCTCGTTGTGGTCCTCGACGTTGGCGCCGTTGTCGAGCAGCGCGGCCACGCAGTCCTCGTGGCCGCCGGCGCACGCGTACATGAGCGGCGTGTTGCCGGAGCCCGACACCGCGTTCACGTCCGCGCCGTGCGCGACCAACAGACGCACGATGTCCACGTGGCCGGCGCTCGCCGCCTCCATGAGAGGCGTGCAGTCGCCCTGCGGATAAACAAACATCAGTTAGGCCAACTTGCACAGTCCAGAGTTAAAAACCGGCCAAGAGCGAGTCGGACTCGCGCACGAAGGGTTCCAGAAAAAAGGTTAAAAGCTGGTGCCATTAAACACTTGTTTTATTGAGTTTAAATTCCGTCGTCATCATTTTGACTACTCTGTTGTATGGGAGCCCCCTTAATTATTATTATTATTTTGATTTTAGTATTTGTTGTTGTAGCCACAATAAAAATACATAATCTGTGCAAATTTCAACTGTCTAGCTATTAAGGTTCTTGAGATCTAGCTCGGCGAGTGGTAGCCATGATAAAATATCACGTTTTTGTATGGGAGCCCCCCTTAATTATTATTAATTTGTTTTTAGTATTTGTTGTATGGCGGCAACAGAAATACACAATCTGTGAAAATTACAACTGTCTAGCTATTACGGTTCTTGAGATACAGCCTGGTGACAGACGGACGGGCGGACGGACAGCGAAGTCTTAGAATAGGGTCCCGTTTTTACCCTTTTGGTACGGAACCCTAAAAATTAAATCGCTAACTCGGGATTAGGTTTGACAGTTCCATACAATTTGACACTACTTAGCCCCGGGTTAGCATCTAACACGGGGTTGAGTCGTTAACCCTGGTCTGTGCAAGTGGCCCTTAGTATAAAACAAAGTCGCTTTCCTGTCTGTCTGTCTGTCCCTATGTATGCTTAGATTTTTACCTACGCAACGAATTTTGATGCGGTTTTTTTCTAATAGATAAGAGTGATTCAGTAGGATGGTTTATGTATAATTCTACGCAGACGAAATCGCGGGCAGAAGCTAGTATAACAAATACAATCGAATAGAGAACCACCTTTTTTAGGGGTTCTATACCCAAAGGGGAGGGGGGACGCTATTACAAGTCTCCACTGACCGTCTGTCTGTCCGTATGTCACTAAGCTGTATCTCATGAACTGTGTTAGCTAGACAGTTGAAATTTTCACAAATGTATTTCTGTTGCCTACAACAACAAAATACTAAAAACAGAATATTTTTATGTCTGTCTGTCTGTGTGAGTAAGGCTCCAACGCACAGCAAGTGATATCGTGGAAGATCAAACTGGAATGACGTATAGCCAGGTACATCGTACGAGTTAATCGTCTGTGTACAATCAAGGGCATAAATATTTGTACGTTACCAAAACGACAAAAACATACGCATATACAACCTTTATGTCACAAACAATAAGGTCCGTGACACATATTTGACACGATGGCTGTATCTATATTTACGCCCTCGATTGGACACAGAGGACTCTTCAACTACTTAGCCATTTTTTTGAAAGCATCAACAGCATGAGTCAATACGTTTTTTTTTAACTAGAGAACCAACAAAACCAAGTTAACACGCGCACAAAGCGGTTATGCAATTACATTCGTAACTTCCTCTAACATTTGACCCGACATTTAATTAAGAAATGCTTCACACCGCCACTGCGCGTCTCAGATGTTGCGAAGCGACGGCGAAGGTTTGCTTATCCCACCCAAGATGATTGATAAGTTGACAAGTTTACACTTTGTTGCTATATTCCGTAGAGGAATTTACCTACAGAGTAACAATTTCGTACAATTTGATGAAAAAGAAAATGTCACACAACTGTGGCGATTCCACACTGCGTGGCAAAGCTTTTACTGATTTATCTCTACTTTGTTTAAAAAAAAAAACAAAAATGGCTTTGCTTCATTTAACAGAACAATTAATTTCACTGTGAACTTTAAATCTTTATTTTTAATTTCTGTTTAATGTTTAAGTCACTTAGTGTTGGAATTTTACTTAGCAATGTATACTGTTTTCTTTGCGATTTGCATAGTGTATCGTTTGATACTGTACGCGTCACCTCATTTTAAGTTAAGCTATGCATAACTTGTACTCTATTACTATCTGTGAGTTCCTGTAATTGGCTCTGTGTTACTACTTTCATTACCTAAATTGTGTTAAATGCTGTTGGTTCTCCTTAAATAAATAAATAAAGTAACAAATCAGTAATATGTTTATTACCACTGTGGCCAGTATTTATTACCACTCAATTGGTCAATTTCTCTATACTTAAAACACCACAATTTCCAGTGTAAGGCCAGTCTCTGGTTTATTATTTCATTAGCATGACGCTACATAGGAATATTATTTTTGAACGCAGCCTTTTATTTTTGGTACTCGAGAGTAGTGATTAAAGGTATGGCAGAGAATAGTTCATTTTGAAGTTTTTGCCCATATTTATGCCAAATCTGATGCGGTTATTAAAGTTTTTAATTTTTCAACGGCCCTTAATTTTCTATTAAAATTATTTAAAAAATGTGAAATTAATGATACACCTAGAATCTAGACGGACAAGCAAAACCTGAGTGGCTCGAATCGAAGGAGCAGTCAGATAAAAATAGATAATTGAATAAAATGTCAAGCACCTAGAATAAAGTGTCTAGACTAATGAATGTGTCACGTTTACGCGGGATCGTGTGAACAACGAACGCGACAGCTGCGAAACATAAACGGCTGGAACATTATGTCGATACAACAACACTAAAACTTGCCTAAATGGTGTACCTAAAGTATAAAATATCGAAGAATAGATCAGCTAAAGATTAACGCGGTACCTAGCATAGTCGCCGATGTCACTATTTGGGGTCTTCCCTGACACATTTCAGCCACTCTTGGCAGTACATTAAGCAAAAAAGATTTAATTTACTAACATGGATATAAACTAGCTTTCTCATAACGTCGTCCAATCGTCTGTACTCAGAAGTAGTATCAAAAGCCGGGATCTGGCTGCAGAGGTATGAGGCATGATTTCGTTGGACACGAGAAAATGGCTGCCTCGCGAGGCGACTCGCTCAGGCAGGACCCAGCTAATTATACAGTCATGTGTACCTTGATCCCTCGGTCTTCGACACTCGCGTGCATCGCTAGCAGGACCTGCGCTAGCTCATAGTAGCCCGCAGAGCAAGCGAGGGACAAGAGCGACTCGCCCTCCTCCGTGGTCTCGTGCACAGAACGGCCCTCCGTCAGCAGTTTGCGAACCGTGCCAACGTCCCCGTCCGAACAAGCCTCGGCCAGTGACGGCGCCCCGTCCGCTCCCACCGACGCCGCTACGCTCGGCGTGGTACCAGTCGCCGTTGAACCGCATTGCGTGCTGGAATAAAACAAAACAGAATCAGGATACACTTTTTTTTTTAAACAAATGAATGGTGGTTTTGCTAGCGTCAGATAAGATCAAAGCTTCACGAATCACAGCCGCGCCGACGTCTCGATCGGAGCGGGGGAGTCGTGAGACTCGACCGCGACCGCTCCGAGAGGCGAGGCGGGTCGGCTCAATCTCGGATTGTCATCATGTGTTGGTCTGGTTGGATATCTCATGAGCGGTTCCTTCAGTTAACGCGGTGAATCTCATCAGTCGACGAACTTGCAAAACTCTCTCGACTTCCTATGTTCTTGTACCAAGCAGGTAAAAAACATCCAACCAACATCAAACCTTTACGCAAAGTAGTAAGTTTTAAAGCTAGAATTATGGGAGAGCCGTAACATACAAAACAAACTTCAAACGCACATTCTTGATGCAATTATCCCTGACCCGCTGCCTCGTAAGACCTAGAATACTTTATTAACTACAAATCGATAGCAAGAATAACTACCGAATGTACTATGTGGATTACAAGTTCCAACACCGAGGCACTGCAGGAAGGCGGCTTCAGGCATGAAACAGCAAGCGTGCGAGTCACGCCTACGCCACGCGCCGATCGCATTGTTGCGAGAGAAAGAGATACTTGTATACGAGCGTTTCCAGGCGAAAAAGGGATACAATTTTACTGGGCTTGCAGACCGCAGCGCACTGACCGCGCATACAATGTTTCGTACCTACGCAACGCGGCAGCACCATAACCATATATACTCCTTTATATTACAACCACAGCCGCGCGACTTATTTCGATTAGGGTAGCCCTTCATGTCAATAATGGATGCCAATAAGAAAACATCATTGTTGCTTCTGCTACTTGCCGCGTTGCTTGCGACGTAGTGCAGGCACTCTAAGACTAAAGTAAAGCGAGAGAGCTCCGCGGCCCGGCTTCCACCCCTTTGTGTGTGCGTGTGTACTCACGGCTTGTCCTGGTGGTGGTGCCGGTGGTGCGCGGGAGGCTGGTCGCTGCGCATGCGCGTGAGCGCGGCGGCGGCCTCGTCCAACGCGCACGACACCGACGACGTCAGCCGCCGCAGCACCTCGGGGTCCGCCAGGTGTTTGCCCTCGCCGGACAGCTTGCCGATACCTGTGCGACACAAAACCACCATCATTTAAGACCAAACTATCACTACATAGTATAAAACAAAGTCGCTTTCCGCTGCCGCTATGTATGCTTAGATCTTTAAAACTACGCAACGGATTTTGATGTGGTTTTTAGGGTTCCGTCCCCAAAGGGTAAAAACGGGACCCTATTACTAAGACTTCGCTGTCCGTCCGTCCGTCTGTCTGTCACCAGGCTGTATCTCAAGAACCGTAATAGCTAGACAGTTGACATTTTCAGATTGTGTATTTCTGTTGCCGCTATAACAACAAATACTAAAAACAAATAATAATAATAATTAAGGGAGGCTCCCATACAACAGAGTAGTTGTTAGCATTTTATGCTGTATCTCATAAACCGTAATAGTAAAGAAGTTAAAATTTTCACAGATGTTGTATTTTTATTGCCACAATAATAAAAAAAATACTAAAAAATAAAATAAAAATAATACTTAAGGGGAGCTTCCATACAACAAAAGTATTTTTTACCGTTTTTTCTGGTACGGAACCCTTCGTTCGCGACTCCCGATTCGCACTTGGCCGGTTTTTTTTTTTATAGATAGAGTGATTCAAGAGGAAGGTATATGCGTATAAAGTAAGAAGTCGCGAGCAGAAGCTAGTCATTACATTAGTATTACTCTATAGAACTACTATAGAAGATATCGGGGGAACTTCGTACACCCGTGCATCCCATGCACCTCTATATATGTTTCTTTCTCTAAAAGTTCACTGCGCCTTTGGCCTGAAATATTGTGACGACGCACTTAACATAGGTAAGAAAACACGCTGCCAGCAGTTAAGGTTGCGACCAAACCGCCGCGTATGTATACGCAGTGACGCATCGTAGGCGTCACGTTTTCTCACCGTTTCTTGATACATTTTGTTGCGATTCCGTAACGTCACCGTTTTTTAAGCGGCGGTGTGGTCGCACCTTAATGCGTTAAAGCGCCACTAAACTTGACACTAGTAAGTAGTTTCACTACATTAACTAAATAGAAATAACAGCGAATTAGAACGACTGAAAAGCCACAATTAGTTATTCAGATTTTAGCAACCTTTCTCTCACAAAAAAAAGTTTGTGACTCATGCACGAATATAATATTGCCAACGCAATTTTCCCAGAATCCGTAGCATGGCTTATTGAAAGCCGACGTTTCATTACATTTAAAATTTATCTGGACGTGGACGCTTTGTTTAGGACGTGCGACACGAGAAGTCCTTCGTGAGTGATTTAACAAATTGTAGCCCTAGTTGTGAACCTTGCTCTTTGAACGGAAGATTAATTCAAGTGCACTGACACATGGGGGAGCAATTCACCTCTCGCTAAAAGATAAACTTGAGTTTGTTGAAATACGACTGTGCGTCTGCGCCATACCTCTCCCTTGAAGTCAAATGTCACGTGTTGGAAAAGGGCACTTAATTATGTAATCAGTTAACACACATTACCTAAAACAAGATAAGCGGCATAGAAATATTAGAGGGTTTTCTAAAAATGTTGTAAAATCGCTTGTATTCACTCTAATGCACGAGCGCGTAACGACGAGCTAGATTAGTGGTCGTATAATTTAACTGATCCCAGTAAAATTTTGATGATGACACCAATGATTTATTAAGTGCCGTCGTTTAATAAGAATCAATATCATCATGGAAAAAAGGAATCTGACCAAGTGAGCTAATGATGTATTGGGACAAATAATGGTCTACAAATCTTTCGAAATATTGATATATGTATTATTTTCGTTATGGCTTTAGCCATTAATATAACGCGTCTTAAACCGAGCAACTGCCAGCTAATGACTTAATGGAACAGGCATAAAACTAACGACATTTTCCAGTGTCAACCGACAGGATTACTTCCCCGTGAGCTTACACGGACAAACCGGATTTTGGATTAAAGCATTTATACGTGTTTATAGCGTATTGATTTCGGCATTAGCCAGTCTAAATTGAGCATAAAGTTTTAGTCAGGCGACCCGGAGCGATACATTGGTGCATATTTTGTATTTTCTCCGTGGAGCTGTGACGCGAGCCCGTTCGAGATGTTAGCGATGCAGTGACGTCACAAAAAGAGGTCACATGAAACTCGGACGCGCTAAGTAACAACAACAGGAAAATCAAGTGATTCTAGATTTTTAGGATTGTAAAGGATAAGAGAAGTCACGATGCATGTTACTTCGCTGCACTTTAAACTATCTGTTTAACATGCAGCTGGATTCACACAAGTTCGTCTTAATCTACTCGTGGTATTAGAAGCAGACGTGTCACAATGTGAAGTTGGATTTAGGTTGCACTGCATTTTTAAATTGGGTTACAGTCTTATACAACGACTAGTAAACTATACACGACTATGAATAGTGTTGAGAGACGAGACGAACAGTCTAGTTAAGGCATTAAGACCCTACTAACCGCTTGGCCGCGTGGAAGTTAGCTAGCTAGTGATAACATCATTAACTAAGTGCTTTCGTTTTAGCGCTTAGTTTCAGCTGTCATTGTGGCTTTGTGGCTATTATTAGCAGAAGGCGAGTTCTTGCCCATATTGAAATTGGGAAAAAAGGAGCCGGGATGATGGATTGTATAAGTTTATGCGAATCGAGCTAACGTTTTTCGCATAAAGCAAACACGGACGAGTAGATCCCAGATAGAAAGATACGGCAATTGGCGAGTCGTCTATATAACGAATACTATAAAGAAAACAAAATTTATAAAAAGCTACAAAAAATGTGGACCTCATGTGTATGCAATATAGATAATTTTGTGTGTAGACTGTGGGCCAAATTTTATGCCGCTGAGTATATTTTGTTTGTAACAGATAAACTCAAAAATTACTGGACCGATTTTAAAAATTATTTCATAATTATACCGCTAGCTTATCCCCGCAGTAACTTACGCTATATTCAATTCTGTGAAGACGAAGTCGCAAGCAACATCTAGGGCTACATAACCGTAGGAATTCCACGTTCGATGCAATCATACAAATTTAAATATACTTTAACGTTTTGCAATTTGAAAATTTCGCTGCGAGTGAACTGAAACTTTCACATAGGGGCGGCGTAATAAAAATAAATGGGTACGTTATTTATAGCAAATATTATAGTCGACGTAGAGCGCCCTTATCTTGTTACGCATTCATAGTTGACATCGATGTCTAAATTTAATGGCATTTCGTGATTGCCGCGCTGATTCGAGCTAATTCCCTCGCTCGTGTACTCAAATACCATGAAGTAAGACAGCCGAGCAACATTCAATTTACCTGTCCGGCTCCGGCTGCAAATGTCAGTAACGGCCCCGGCAAATGCTATAGCGCACAAATCACCTCCGAAACGGCCGCTGAACTTGTACAATACCCAACAAGGGCTAATATACATGTGCAATGCAATGACAATTATTAATCATTAATTATCTATTCATTGGCGAAAGGCGGCACGTGCGTTTATAATCATTTAAGCATTTCAATAATTTACACAAATTGTACGATAGCGATTTGTTTATTAAATGTTATAGGGGCTTTCCGGTTAAGCCGCGTTCGTCTTTTCGGATTCCGGTGCTTCCAAACAACCGTCGAGAAAATACGTCCGACATTTAAATTGATCTTTCCAACAGTCACATAACGTCCGCAGTCGGTGGGGAAATACGGCACGGAACCAAGAAAGCATCGCAGTTACGAAGCAATTTCTCTATGCATTACTAGCGTACGTTTGTGACCAACGTTTGTATGTCGGTTACCAACACAGACGCCAATGATAAATACCTAATAAAGAAGAGAATTTATGTAAATTCTGGAATTGTGTTTCGATCAGTCGATTACGGCGAAGGCCCGCGGGTCACGTGCACACAACTTGCCAGTTTATTCAGCGTTAATTAGTGCAGTTATTAGCCCCATTGTGGGAGTCCATCGCGGTTCATTCACGCGTTTTAAACACGAGGGTTGTTGGCTGGTTTTATAAATAAGGGCGTCGCGTAGTTTAATGCTTGTCACAGAAAAATAGTATCATCAGAATCATCACAACATATGCGCCTTCACGTTTGTGAATTTGCATTACCTTACCAGTGGCGTGGCGTCCATAGAACTCGATTCCCACCGGCTTGCCTATTTTAAGGCAGTTGGGCAATTTACTGTGCAGAATTAGAGGAAAAGGCTAGTTAAGTTCCCTTCGGCTTGCCTTCTGATATACTTGACGCCACGCCACTGTACCTTGCACATATACAATTCAAATCTTCTATTATTCTGCAAGGTCTGGGTATTATACAAAAACACTGCACTTAATATGTTCGGTTTATAATCCTTTCAATGTACATATAACAATGAAATGTTTCATTTCTGTTTTCTTTTTACTTTCGTAGGTTCGTCATTGTTAGGAACATAAATTGTTTAACAGTTCTATTCTAAAAATGTTTTAGTTGAAAGTCGAATAGCGATACGGAAATGACCATCTATTGTAAGTTCTCAGTCTTTATGTCGATAAACTATCTATTTGGCGTTATGCAACGAATGATTGAGCTTAAGACTATTATTGACTTTCATTCGATCTCAGCGAAAGTAGATTAATCGATTAACGATTATTGTTAGACTATCTATTGTGAACGTATCCGTGGTAAGCGGTGTACAACACAACATACTCATATCCTATTTTAAAGGGCTGCTTTCTTTCACGTCCGAGTTCACTCACCTTAAAAAATACTCTTAAAAGATCACAAAATTTTACTAAAATTATAAATTCGAAAGTTTGCGAGTATACCTATCTGTTTGTTACTATTTCACGCTGAAACGGCTCGACTGGCTGTTAAGTTCCTTTACCTACCACCCTAAGGTTTACTTTACTATCATTTTCGTGGTATAAAACAACAAAGAATTTCGTATTTTTTCTCATGTAGGAAATGTCATAAAAATTATAAAAAACACTTTCTTGGTCGGTTATGGGATAAAGACGTGATTAATTATAGGTACTGTTTGTATGTATTATACAGTTGGATCTCTCGAAAACACATAGGCAAACTTTTATCCCCATACGCCCACGTGATCGGAATTCACGCATGTAAAATGAAATTTCACAAGGGGGCTTTTCGTCCATTCTAAATAAAGACCACGCTCGATTTTTTGGTTATTGCTCGTGGAATTGAAAACCGCTATGGGAATTTAGTAAAATACCGGGTTTAAATGTTCAACGCGAAGAAGAAAGTGGTTAATAACTATTAGAACCTAACTAAATGTCCCAGCTGACGTGAACATCGCCTCACATGGGAAGCATATTAAGATGCCAGTTCATACGAACTAAGTATGTTTTTATTAGAGCTTTAACTCAATCAATGACAGTACCATATTGTTCATTAAGCTTTCGCATGTCCAGTCAAAACGCCACACAACGCCAGACCTGTCTACATTCAATTGCGTACAATGTGCCATCGTTTCGTGATTGGTTGGCGATCGACACTTGATCTTGTAATCGGACGCGGTCTATCTTGGAAAGTATTCCACTGCTGACTTTGTACAAACTTGAGACAGTCTTACCAAAATAAGGGATTGGTTCCTACGCATTAGCGATATTGTGGCCCGATGGAGTACCGTACCGTAATCACGGTAAACGTCGACATTCCAACTGGCTTACTGCTTACAACTTTTGCTAGGATGACTACAAAACGAAACCGGCTCCTATAGTGACTATAGTTGTTGATCTCTGGATATTGGGTAGTTAGGTTTTGGATAAGCTCGTTTGTAGCAGGATAACATGTCACTATCAGATAGACGATCGCTGCAGAGTTCGATACCCCGATCTTATCAGGTACATGGCCATTTTTATAGGATCGATGGAAAGCTCTATTCAGCAGCGGTCAGCTCAGTAATGCAGCCACGTAATATATCACCTGTGGCCTTACAAAGGTTCAGAAAGGTCGTGTCTAGTCTTAGGTGTACATTACGTTAAGATATTGATTTGGTGAATGCATGTTGCATAAAATGTCAAGGTTAAACTTTAATAAACTACGCGGTAGACAATTTTATGCGCGGTTAGAAATGTTATTGTTTGTTTAGGTTTATTATTTTTTCTACATGGCTATTGTTGTCGATTAAGCAGTTGTTTAACGTTAAGCCGAGTACTCGCGTAGCAAGCGAACATCTGGCTCGGCGTTCATAGCGTGAGTGTTGTAAGGTGCCCGCCGACATCAATTGATATGGCAAAGAGCGTGCCGCAAGTGAAATAAAGCAGCGAAAAAACCCGATAGATAATTACTAATTTCACACCCTATTTTATTGATCTTGTGGCCTAATTGTATGGGAACAAAGCGAAGATTTTTATAAAGGTTAGTTTGACCCTGAAACTGCTAAATAAGTCTCGTGCACAAAATAATTATAAGCAAAATTGCCAGTCAAATAGTTACTTAGGTACCTACTTGAAAAAAAAAACCAACTGCGCATTAAATTTTAATGCGTCGTTGTAAGCGTTAGCATCGTGTTTAATTAAATACATTAAACTTATATTTTAAGTATAGCTAAATCAGCTGTTATCTACATATTGTGGAGGGGGGAAGGGGAGGGGGGGGGAAGAGGAAGAATGTTTATTTTTAAGTTTAAGCAAGTAAAAAGAAACAACATTTAATTACGCATAATTGATTCCTATTATCTGCTAGTTTACGCTAGACAAACGTTTGTAACTTGAACCGCAGATGCGCCGGCGGCGATGCCGCGTCTGCTTAGATGTGACGTCTTGTGCGATACGGTACGAACAATGAAAAGCTACCATTCATAGCAACTGGATCCTTACTTCTATCTCCACAACGACAAATTTCGCAAAAAATAAGTACTACGACATACATGTAACGGCTAGCTGGTTTTAAATTACTCGCGAGGCTTTATGCCAAAAGCACCATCGTATTTTCAATGGTCCACTGCTCAAAATCGTTTCGAACTAGGCACGAGAGGAAGGTACGCTCAGTGTGGACTTGCTTAATAATAGGATTTCATTTCTTTTATAATAGTACTGCCAGTAACAATCTAAAGACCTTTTTGCCCCATACCCATTCATACTGCTAACTACTTCTTCAGCTGACAATGATATAATAAATTTTGAGTTAAGTTTCATCACTGAAAATTGCATATTAGTCAAAACGGCCAAATAGGTATATCGGAACACTTAAAAAACTCTTGACTTAGAGCTACTTGTCCAAATACTTACACCTATCATGCTCTACATTAGCAGTAGTAGAGACAGCAAATGAGTTGACAATACAATGAAGGTGTGTTGCTATCTACAAGTCTCTAGCAACAGACTTCAGACTGTTAGCAAATAAACACAAGATATTTATTTATTTTATATCTACAATGAAACGCAATGATACTACAAGGTGACAAAATCTGTCTCTACTGTTGCCAGTTCTATCTGCATATGCCAGTGTCCATATAAGCCATATAGCCAGTAGCCAACAGCTAGAGAGAATTTGACTCATAAAAAATATTTAGATATGGGAACCAAGTAACAATAATATTATTGTTTGTATAAAGTAAATTGAGTGGTATGTGGTGACACATAGAGTAAAGTTTAATGCATAGATTTCTGGAATCAAGGAAGTAAACAAAAGCTTGTCTAATTAAATAAAAACTTACATTTAATAATAATCACATAACTCAAAGACGAAAATTAATATGTTGGGAATGGTTGAAAAATTTGGTCAAACAAAGGGAAGCTAACCCACTAATTTTCAAACCACAGAGGATTAAAAAAATTGGACAAACCAAACTTATGCACAGTCTAGTCTAGTGAATATTAAATGTTTTTATTCCAAGTATGTTGACATTATAATAATGAATGAGTACATACTTAGTAGGTATTTTACACACATTCATAGTTAAAGTAACTAACAAAGACTGCATTTTGCATTCATTAGATTACAAATTTCCATTATACCATATTGTTAAATAAAAAAGGAAGTAACTACCAGGAGTAACTGAAAGCAGTGAAAATTTGCAACTTATGTGTAAGCAAGTATATAGCCATTGCACTGTATGTCTTATCATATTATAGAAATTAGTCTCTATGCACTTAAAAGATATATTCAAAAGGTATTGTGTCTTCTAGTCGTGTTAAAGTTAGGGACAGGTAACAAGTAAAGTAACTCACCAGCTGCCTCGAGGAGTGCTTCCAGTCTCGCCTGCATCTCAGGGTCAACGGCCCGCTCGGGGTCATCATGGGATAGTAGGAACTTAGATGACTCCGCACCACCACCTTCCTCTTCCATCTCCGCCTGTCGACACATCAGATGTTAATACATGCTTTTCTAATACTAACATTTGGTAATAGCCATAGGAGGTAATAATAATAATGTCAATATCCTTTGCTCTGACTGATACAACAGGTACAAAGTAAAAATTGGTAAAACACATAATGCCCAAGTGTAATTTTATAAGCAAGTAATTTTTTTTTACCCAAACAGCATATCCTACATTTTGAAGCCAATCTAGAATCTAGATACTAGTAATTTCATACCTATGCTAACTGCTCTAATTTTTCAATATTTCACAATCTTGTTTCATTTATTTACTCATTTGGCTCAATATCAGACATTTCACATTTTTTTAATCACTAGTGGATTATAGAGTTTAAATGTTTAATTAAATTATATCATAAGTATTTAAAACTATTGCCATTTTCCATTACAAATCCTATAATCTCCCAGGAATGTAAACATGCAAAATATCTTTAGCAATATTTCGTAAACTACAGCAATTCAACATAAAACATAACACACTCATGAAAGCCCTATTATAACCAAATCTCATTTTGGGTGCTTTTTTACTATAAAACAGTAGCTTCTAAGAATAATGTTGTTGTCATAATCAATTAAGTCTTTTAAAATAAAGATGGTGCTAACAAAGCCACAGCCAAATAAAATGTCAATGACCTTTAAGACCCTGACTCTTTAATAATAGTCTCATACTCTGTTTAGTTTTTTATTTTACAGTTATTTCACACATTCAATATTAACTTCCATTTTACTTGTGATTGAATATATAAAATAAAGTCTGTGAATTGAACAGGTTACACAATATAACCTGTTAAAAAATATTTAGAATAAGCAGTACGCTGCTAAGAGTTTTTAAACAAATTCCATGCATTATATTTAATGGATGCACTATAAAAACTCAACATCGGGTAAACTTGATAGCCTTTCGGCAAGTTCGTATCTGTTTGTGTTATGAAAATATTGAGCTGAAGATTCAATTGTCGAGGAACCTTGAGACCAAAAATTGAAAGCTAGGATAGTAAAAATTCAGGACATAATAAGAATCTACGTAATGCAGCAGCTCCATTTTATTACTATAGTTGCGTTGTTCATTCATTATTAATTAATTCTTTTAATTAACATAATGATTTGTCCCAATACATAAAAAAATGATTTTTTATTAACCACATTGTTTTCAAGGTAGAACCAAAAGTACTTATAGGTTAGTTTCAATGGAGTCATTTATAGCATTGGAGTTTGTTCATTCATATTGTTCAGCTGACTCGCTAAATATAGCACAGACACGGACGGACACAGGTGAGTAGTTAGTAATGTTAAAACAACAGCTACGGGCGACATTAGGGTTGATGCAAGTCACAAAATATGTTAGAATCACAAGGACCATTCAACATGAAGAAAACAAAACATTGATTATCAGATTGTAAGTGTCCATTGCACACACATTATGCAGGTTAACAGTAAGTCACTCTGCACAGCAACAGGGATTATGTCGGTGAAGCCTCCTGCACTCAGTTAGTCCTTCTGCACTTACCAACAGGTCTGGCCTGCTAAGGCACAAACAAGCCAGCAAGATCTATAACACCAACGAGAAAAATGTGAGACATACTGACAATGTGGTGCTTAGGGACGAGCTTACACCTAATATTGACTGTGGATGGTCCTTGCAATTCACCAATAACCATTATTTTGCGCGAATACCAGTAGGCGTTCCGTTCGAGACGTGTGCGCGTGTCGACACAAAACACACCATCGTTATCGATGTTTGTATCCAATCCATTCCTAAATTATATAATTCCCCTAATCGTAGCGAAATAACGTTACGAAAACACAAAATTTTGTCGTTCACAATGAATAAATGCATGTGATCCGAGAAACATGGCCACCGTACTTCAAACCTCCAAAACACAAATAGACAATGAAAAGAACCTTACGGCGATATGGTTCGCCAATATAGAAGATTTACACCGAATCAATTGAATAGTGTCTAGGAGCGGCTGGCATAAATAATTTCATGCATTACTCAGTAGTACGTATGTACTTAGAACTTTCTGACGTTTTACGGAATATTTGGCAAGCGACGACTCTATTGGGAATAAGAAATGGATTATCTCATTGTAACGTGCTATACGTGATTGAAAACAAATATTATTGTGAGATAAGTAGATTTGGAGAGAAAAGAAATTGGATGGTCAGACATGTACAAGATGTCCCTTGCTTTTTTTAGAGCGGTACAGATAGTCACATTCCCTACTGCCACCGCCTCTACCGAAAACAAAACACGTTTTACCTCGGATACAGAGTCATCCTCGCTTTCAGAAGAGTCCGTCATGTATTTGGCAGGCGCACCTGAATACGTTTCGGTTTCAGATTTGGCCGGACTCGAAGCCGAACTCTGAGGAGTGGACGATTTTACCACATCAAGTTGCACATTCACCTTATCGATATTACGGTTTTCAGACTGTCCAACATTCTGCATTTTTGTCCTAATCCAATTTAACTTAATTAGTCTTTCAGTATCAACACTCTGTCTACGAAATTAACACGTTCTTATATTAGCAAACAAAATTTATTTCGTCATTTAGCCAGGTTGATACCCGCCATGTCTACTACTATGGCGAGCGAGTTCCTCCCGGATGCTTCAAGTAGGCTAGTAATTATCTCCCTCTGGCGGATATATGCGGAACTTTTTCGTGCTGCCCCTATGGGCAAAAATGTGCAATGTTCAATATAAAACTTTTCATAGAGCTTTTATTCACAAAAAACACAGGTTTGAAATCAGTTCAAAATTTATAATTTATAGTAATTGAAAATTTCAACAGAATTTTTACAAAATTTCCATAACAAAATTTTGTGTCATAAAAACTAATTTCTCTTGATTCTGGTAATTAGGGTTGCCAGGAAACGACTTTAATCTGTCTTTACTTGGTTTTTAGAGCCATAGCCATGTTCGGCCGAAGTATTTAAGACTTGTTAGGTTTTTTGGATATTTAGAGGAATTATTTAAATTATGTCATTAATTCACTGTTGCTCCCATAGCATTTGTACGTTTTTTAGCAGTGGCAGCTTAGCGGCTAGCTATGCTTCCATGTTGTTCTGCGAGAAAAGAAAAAACATAGAATGTACCAACCAACTAATTCGCTTCCCGCGCAATTCAGGTTCAATTAGGATCCTGTTTGTATTTGTCCTACGGCTTGTTACCTTAGGCTCTGTCTAACCCGTGCGTGAGGGATAGAGAGGTGATTTGATTATGCATATGATTATGCATGCAGCGTAGATTATTATAAAATGATATTATATTAAAAAGATTTTTATTAAATGAAAGTTTTTTCACTAAACTGCTGATAATACCAATACATTTTATCGTTCACGTAGTGTCGCTATTTTCGATTTACTTCTGCCACCTATAGTTCGTACACATTCCCTTTTCGTTTTCATTAGAGACACAGCATCAGTTCCAACATCTAAATTTAAAAATAAATTCGTATTTTTTTGTCCTTTGTGTATTTTTTTTTCACTTGGTGATAAAAGACAACGCAGGTATGTCAGCCTCAGTCGCTCTCATGCGTCTGCAACGTTTGTCTAAAGTTTTTATTTTTTAATTATACCCAAAAAAATAATGTGAGGTTAGGTGAGTGCAAGCGAGATAGACAATATATATAAAGCTGTCGACGGCAATTTACTCAATTCGAAAATGCAAGGCCTTTAATATTTAGATTACATTACTTTTAGATAGGTACTAGGTCATATTTACGTTTCATTTGTGGATAACCGATGAAATACTCAGACCTAGGTAATAAAATAACGCATAAAATAAACGAAGTAATATTTCATTATAATTTAAATAATCTAACTAATATTATAAATGCGAAAGTATGGATGGACGGATGGATGGATGGATGGATTTTTGTTTGTTACTCAATCACGCCAGAACGGCCCAACGGATCTGGATGAAATTCGGCACATAGATAGAGAAAAGTCTGGAATAGCACATAGAATACTTTTTATCCCGGAAAATTGCGTAGTTCCCGCCGTCCAGTCGTTTTAGCGTGAAGAAGGAACAAACATACACACTCACTCACTCACTCACATCGTCACATCTTCACATCGTCACATCATCCATCACATCGTCACAAACTTTCGCATTTATAATACTAGCTTCTGCCCGCGACTTCGTCTGCGTAGAATTAGCAATTGACATGTTTATGACTATCCCCCTGGAACTATGATATTTTCCGGGATAAAAAGTAGCCTATGTTTTAATCTAGGGTACCAGTTATCTCCGTTCCAAATTTTATCCAAATCCGTCTAGTCGTTTTAGCGTGAAGAAGGAACAAACATACACACTCACTCACATCGTCACATCGTCACATCATCACATCGTCACAAACTTTCGCATTTATAATATTAGTAGGATTAGTAGGAAGTAGGATAGGATATAATAGTTATTTCAATGAGCTATTTTATCTCATATTTCCGTTCATTTTAAACTGAGGACTATGCATTTGAGGGCACAGTAGAATACAATGGCTTTGTTCAAAAGGTGGTCTGTTAATGAGATCAGGACACTTGCAAAAATATCAACTACATTCTTACTACTTTATACCTCCAGGTCTTAGTGGGCCGAACGGTAAAAGCCTTGTGATTTTGACCTGGGTATATGTATGTATGTATGTAAAACTCTGTATGTGTGTACTGTATGTATATTGGCAAAACGTTAAGAGTGCTTTCTATGGGACCCTACTCACGTTACCATTTTTGGTGCATCGTAACTAGTTTGCATCATTAGTATGCCTGGAACAGCACAGGGTTGGCAGTCCTTACAAAGCATAAAGAATATTATACCCTCTCTAAAATCATATTCAAGATGCTTACCGTGAAGGCAACCGGCTGTTGGGTTTCGGTTGGAAAATATTACGGGCACAAGAGGTATTCTATCTAAGCATTCCTCTAGTGTTGCGGGTGTCCATGGTTGATGGTGCTCGCTTAACAGCAAAGGTGACCCACTTGAAAAAAAAAAGAAAAAAAAAAGGTGATCCACTTGCTCGTTTGCCTTCCTTGTCATATAAAAAACAATTAAAGGTGAGGGGCGTCGTTAGCGTTATTATACGGAATTCCAAATTCTGAGAAAAAAAACTTGTTGAAATTTCCTATGACTGGTTCCGGATTTTTTATTTCGCAATAGTGTCACCCTGATAGATCTTACCTTTTATTATTTTAAAGCTTGGCAACCTCACCTCACTGCGGCATCCAGTTTTTTTTTAACAATAACTTCGCACCCTTCGTGTCAATATTTTGATTAACTATTTTATGGAGTGGAGTGTCCGAAGATCTTTTAATCGTTTTAATTGATTGAATCAATTTCAATATTATTTTATAAATAAGTATTCACAGTATTGGAAAAATTAAATTGTTGTCAATGTTATCATAAAGTCATTAAATTCTGAGCGTGTAGTTAGAGCGTGAGACTTTTTAAAAACATTGCCATATGAGAAAATAAATTAGAATGGCCGCGGAAAAAAAATATCCATCCAAACCAAAAATCGAAAAAGCGCGGGAAACGTTCGGTTGAGTAGTCGTGTTTTTTTGTTTTTTCCTAAATAATTGTGAAAACCATTGTTTTTTCACTAGATTCGATTATTTGGGAGGTGTAAATAGTTTATTTATAGTTATTATATGTAAATGTGTATATTGTTGTAGTTATAGTGTAAATATACTGGATATATATTGGTAAGTCTTTTTAGTTTTATGTATCCCCTATGGATCTTCCTGTAGATCCTGGGGGGACCGCCCCTGATGTAGGGCATGTTGTAACGATACAAGATGGTTCTAGCCTTGATACAGATGGATCTATTGGTTACGAGACTATTAACAAGCGTAAACGTCATTCTATCAAGACCTGTCGTCATTGTAATAAGAAAAGAACGAAGCGTCGTGGAGAAAGTAAATCGATTAGAGAGGATGATTGCAATTGCTCTCCCGATGAGTCTAAAGTACAAAATGTACCTAATATTTTTATAAAGCCAGCCCCCAAACCACAGTTGCAAGACACTCCAGCCAATGCCATACCAACAGTATCATTGGAAAATAAAACAAATTCAGTACCTACTACTCACCAACCAGTCGGCAGATTGATGTACCAACAGTCTGATGTGGCACCTTATAACATTCATGTCCAACGTATACAAACCTCAGAAAATGATAATGTCTCTCTCCACCCAGTTGTGTTTGGAAAATTCTTAAGATCGAATAATATTACTCAGGTGGTCAATGGGAGCCTGAAACGCATTGGAAGGAATAGGGTCACTGTTTCTTTCACTGATTTTCGAGCTGCCAATGACTTTTTAGTGAATGCTGCTTTGCCTAATTCAAATTACAAAGCGTTTATACCATCATTCTCTGTTACTCGGATGGGATTAGTTCGAGGAGTTCCAGAGAAATGGTCAGATGAAGAGGTGCTAGAAAATATATCGGTTCCAATTGGATGTGGACCCATATTAAAAATGAGAAGACTACGGAGAAAAATTATAGAAAATGGTAACACTTTGCTTAAAGACACTGAGTCAGTGGTACTGACCTTTGACGGCCAAGTCCTACCTAAACGTGTATTTATGTGTTTCACTTCATTGTCTGTAGACCTATATATATACCCAACGATTCAGTGTTTTAACTGCTGTCGATTTGGTCACGTCAAAGGTCAGTGCCGATCAACTCCCAGGTGCTACAGATGTGGTCAGGGACATTCTGGAGATAAATGTGAAGTGGATGATGAGTATATACGATGCTGCCTATGCAAGGGTTCTCATGTAGCTACTGATAAGAAATGCTTAGAATTTGAAAGGCAAAAAAATATCAAAGAAACGATGGCTAAAAGCTGCATGTCTTATTTTGAGGCTAATAAGCAGCACCCACCAATATCAAAAATTTCTTATGCTGATGCATTACTTAGTTCCTCTACTTCCTCTTATAAGACTGATAAGGAGCCTTCTCCTAGCCGTAGCCCAACTCAATCTTATAAAAAAACTATAAATTTGAAACCACGCTCATCCCCTAAATTGTCCAAGGGTTATGATGTGGCGGCTCATAACTCCTTAACAAAGGATTATGATATGCCCATCACCAACAAGTCTATTTTTGATTCTAATAGCAACAACAATGATTCTAATCAATCTGTAAAAGAAATAATCTTATTACTTATTAAATTACTATCCCAATCGAGTTTGGGTAGTAACATTTCACCGTCCTACGCTGCCCCTATAATGAATTTCTTCACCCAACTCCTATCTCAAAATGAACAATCAATTTCAAATTTTACAGTGGAATTGTAGAAGTATAATTCCAAAAAAAGCTGATTTTTTTAATCTCATCAATAAATTTTGTCCAAAGCTTATCGCTTTGCAAGAAACCTGGTTGAAACCTTTATCTAACTTTAGGATTCCAGGATTTTCTTGTGTTAGAGAAGACCGCCCCGACGGATATGCCGGGGTTGCTTTACTCATCAAGCATGGTCTTCCTTATTCTTATATTCCTCTTCCTTCCCATAGTAACGATTTGTCTATTATTGCAGTTTCTATTAATAACATCTGTTTCGTCTCATTGTACATTCCTCATCCGTCTTCGCTTATTTATGACGAAATAAGTGACCTAATGACATTGCTTCCTAAGCCCTTTGTTCTTCTAGGAGATTTTAACGCTCAGCACCAATCTTGGGGTAGCTCTACTACTAATTCATATGGTAATCTAGTCATTGAAATGATGGATTCCCATAATCTTTGCATCCTGAATGACGGCTCGCCCACCCGACGAACTGCTCCCGGAGAGGGGAAAAGTTGTCCGGATATTTCTATTTGTTGCCCAAATTTATCTTCTTCCATTTCCTGGAATGTCTCTCCTTTTACTTATGGAAGTGATCATTTTGTTATTCTTCTATCTTTTCCCTTTAAGAATTTTTCCTGTCAAAAGCGTTCACCTCGTTTGAAATACAGATTAGCTAATGCTAATTGGGATGCGTTCAGAAAAGATCTCGGTCGAAAAATCTCTTCTCTTCCTTCTATTGAACAGACAGATGAAGAAACATGTGCAGCAGCTCTGGCGAAAGCTATGGTGGAGATTGCTGACAATGTTTTTCCAGCTAAGAAATCGACAGGAAATAACATTCCCTCACCACCGTGGTGGGACGCGGAGTGCTCCGCTGCGGCCAAAAGGCGAAAGGAAGCTGAACTTGCTTATCGGGAATCCAGTACTGATGAAAACTTCAATTCAGTCTTAGAAACAATAGACCAGGCGAAGAAGCTTTTTAAAAAAAAGAAGTTTGAGGGTTGGAGAAACTTCTGCTTATCTATTTCACCTGATACAAGGCCTTCTGTTGTTTGGAATAATATCAAAAGATTCAGATCTGCCTTTAAAGGCGATTCTTCCTCTGATCTTCCTTCTTCTTTAGCTGATGGGTTTCTAGATAAACTTGCTCCTCCCTTTGCTCCTGAGCTGATTCCTTTACCTCCAGTACTAGACTTTAATGGTTTAAATAGCCCATTCACTCTTATAGAACTCAAAGGAGTCATTTCTAAAACCAAAGATTCAGCTCCTGGATCTGATGGTATCCCATACTCGTTTTTTGTTCATTTGGATGATTTATCTCTTTTATACTTCCTAAATCTAATCAACAAAATGATGGTGTCCGGTCATATTCCCGAGTCATGGAAATGCCAAGATATTTTACCTTTCCTAAAACCAAACAAGGATCCTTCCGATGTCTCTTCTTTCCGGCCTATAGCTCTGTCATCTGTCCTGATGAAACTTACAGAACATCTTGTCAAGAATCGCCTAGAATGGTTCATTGAGAGTAATAACTTATTAAGCAAAAACCAATTTGGCTTTAGACGTGGTAGTGGAACTTTGGATAATATAAGTGTTCTGGTCACGGACATTAGGCAAGCGTTTTCAGATAGTAAAGTTTTGATTGCTGCTTTCCTGGATATTTCCGCAGCGTATGATAATGTTGTAATTTCCCTCCTTTATAAAAAACTCGAATCTCTCAATGTTCCATGTCTACTGTCTAATTTTATCATAAATATGCTTTCAGGAAGGTGTATTAATCTTACTGTGGATAATTCTACTAAATCCAGACTTCTGTGGAGAGGGTTACCTCAAGGATCTGTCTTAAGCCCTATACTTTATAACATCTATAGCCATGATCTAGAATGTTCTCTGGGTACCGAAATTAAAGTATTGCAATATGCTGATGACCTTCTTATTTATAGTTCTCATCGCAATGCTGAGAAAGCTTCTGATTGCTTATCAAATTCTCTTACTCTCCTTAAAAAATGGCTTGATGATAATGGCCTTGAGGTTTCCCTTTCCAAGAGTGTGGTGGTTCCGTTTGCTCGCGCTAGAATACCGCCCTTAGTATCTGTTTTGTTTAATAATTCTCCAATTCCACAGAAAAGTTTTACTAAATTTCTTGGTGTAGTGTTAGATTTTAAGCTTTCAGGTGTTCCCCATTGCGACCATATAGTTACTAAGTGCGAACGTCTTTTAAATATGTTACGATGTCTTACAGGCGTCTGGTGGGGTGCTCATCCTTTTTCTCTTAAACTTTTATACAATGCTTTAATTAGAAGCGTTATTGATTACGCTACATTCCTCTTAACCCCGGGACAAGTTAATGGCTTTAAAAGACTAGACGCTGTTCAGTCCAAAGCTTTGCGCTTAATTTGTGGTGCAATGAAATCTAGCCCTATACACTGTTTGCAAGTTGAGTGTGTAGAGCCTCCTTTACATTTAAGGCGTCAGTATTTATCGGATCGATTTTTATACCGGTGCTTTCAAAATTCTAATCATCCCCTACGTTCAAGTCTTCCATTACTGGCTAACTCTTTGATCTCGTCTAGTTATTGGACCAATAAGATAACCCCGTGTCTGGTTAATAGTTACCAAAGACATACTTCTCTCCAATCACCGACTTATCACTATTCGGAGTATCCTCTTTTTTGTAACAATTATTTTGCTCTTATCTTGTCTCCTGACGTTCATCTCAACTTAGGGGTATCAAAGAATGATTTTGACCCTAATACTCACTTTATTTCAATTAAAGACAATCGGTGGCATAACTGGCATTGTATATATTCTGACGCATCTAAGCATTCATTTTCTGGTAATGTGGGTGTTGGGGTTTATCATTCTCAGTATAAAATTACTCAAAAAGTTAAACTTCCTGCTGAGTCATCGGTTTTTACAGGAGAATGCTTAGGGTTACTAAAGGCCGTTGAATATATCTTACTTGTTAAGCTTTCTAAAACATTAGTTTTATCTGATTCTAAAAGCGCCCTTCAAGCTCTTAGTAAATTTCCATTTAATTGCAAAGTAATATTCCCTATTATCATTCAAATAAGAATTCTTCTTGCCAAATGTTCAGAACTTGGGTACTCTGTGTCTTTTGGTTGGATTCCAAGTCACTGTGATATTTCCGGTAACGTTATTGCCGATCGGCTTGCTAATGAAGCTGTTCAGGATGGCGATGTTTTCCCCTACAAGAATTATAGCCATGATCTGGCTGCTCTCGCCGGAGCATCCCTTAGAGAGAAGTGGAAAGGGATGTGGACCGAAAGTTGCCAGATCAAGGGGAAACATTATTTTTCAATTCAACCTAATATTCCTTGTAAGCCTTGGTTTTTCAGAGTGAAATTTGGCAGGAGAGCCACCAGCTGCCTTATCCGAATGAGGTTGGGCCATGTAAGCTCTCCTGCCAATCTTGCAAAATTTAATCTGCTAGACTCTGATGTCTGTGAGTGTGGTTTGGGCATTGCAGACACTAATCACATATTCCTTTCCTGTCCTCTTCATGAAAACACTTTTCTCTATAATCACCTTATTTCCTCAAAAATTCCACTGCCTACATCCATCTCTGTCTTGTTAGCGTCCAATGACATTAATATATATAATTTACTTAATGTATTCATAAATAGTAATGATATCAAAATTTAACATATTTATATTATATTATTTTTATTAATATTTTTATAATCTTATAATCAATCCCACATACTCCTATCCAGTTGACCTTCATATTCCTTCTAAATTCCGTATTTTTTCCTAATTACGTTTCCCTAACTTTACGTGTCTGTGGCAAATACGCAAACCGCGCGAGCCAGAAAAAAAAAAAAAAAAAAAAAAAAAAAAAAAAAAAACCAAAAATCATTTGACAAAATATCTTGAAGTAAGTACTTACATTATAATCTAAAACTAAGTATTCTGAAATGTTAAAATGTAAACAAACTATGATTTTGTATTCGTCAAGGAAGTGAAACTAACGACTTATGTGTGACAATATTATACAACAGGAATATAAGTTGACGTAAACAATGTAACGACAATATTTCCAATAATTTTATCATGGCCTTTGATTGTGAATAATTTTTTACCAGTACCTGCTTCTTTTGTAAGTATTTACAAGTCGATGGGAGTGTTTAAGATGTCTTCGTAGTAATATCAGTCAGCATGGCAAGGGATGGGGACCTGCCTACTATTTTTAATCCGAAACGGGTTCGCACTCCTTCTGTGATAATAACGAGTGAAGAAGTTGAGACTGAGCGAGGGGGTGATGGTGACCGGGATCGTCCGAACGGACCTCCAACGCCGCTTAGTCCGCGGGCGCCGCTGACACCGCAGACATCTGTATCCTCGGCGCCGCCGCTGACCACACAACCCTCGCTGCAGCACGCCTTCAGCGAGTCTGCGGCTAGCAGCCAGGACGAGGAGCGCCAACTACGAGAGAAGCAATGCCCCAATTCTTGCTGCTCAAAGTTTGCCAAAAAGGTACAACATGTAGCTGTGTGATCAATACTTACTATTTAATTTTCATAGTTTTTCACTGATTTAAAGTTTTCTGATTGTTGAGATTTCAGTACTTGTGCTTTTTCTGTGACAGATCCTTCTCAGGAAAGTATGCATAAGATTAACTGCTCTTGTTACATCACTTGTAATAAATAGATCCTGAACAAAATATACATTGAATATAAATTTAAAACTTACTGTTTTGTACTTTATTTGACTCCTGAGTAATGCTGCTCACACTGTAAAATATCTGAACATATTAGGTACTTAAGTGTGCTCCTGGATATTTTTGAAGACCTGTATTGAGCTGCCTGATGGAGACTGTATGTCAAGAAAATTGGCATGCTAATAATTGCCTTTGCTTCATGAGCAAACTACAGCAAATTGAACTCTTACTAGATTGTATGCCTTAATTTTTTTTTCAGATCTACTATGGCATCTGTGTGACTTTAGTGCTCACAGCCTCCTGGGTAACCTCAACCCACTGCATCAAACATATGTATCTCGAGCAGTACCCACCTGTCATTCAGGCCACAAGCACCGAGTCCAGTTCTCTGGCTTTCAACTACACCACAAAACTTCAAAGTCGGGTAATAAAATGAATGTATAATTCCCCCTTTAAAATGTTCTTTTACTTTTTCTTTATTGTTTTCTAGCTAGAGCATTGAAGGGTGACTATTAAGAAGACGCATGCTTTTATATTATGATGGTATAAATTCACCTTTGTAAATTTGTTCTATGTAACCTGTTTCTTTCATTTGTTTTATTTAAGCACAACAAGAAGTCAATAGAGAGAGATGCAGAGAGTGGAGTTAATCTATCTGCATCTGTTTTCAATTGGTTGGTGTCAATGTCACAGTTTGTCAAAAAAAGTAAAAATATGTTTTTTTTATACCTGCATTATTTCATAATGTACAAAAAAATCTTGGCAGGAAATCTAGCCGTTGCATTTTATAATTCAATTGAAGAAGCCTGAAAAGATCTCATTGAAAAGCGGTGCATAGATCTTATGCATGCACTCTAACAAGCTTATGTATTAATATGAACTTCCTGTTCACAGTAGGTATATTATGTGTAATCCTTCAAGCTTATCACACACCCAGGGGGGCTACTACGAAATTCGATTTTCGAAGTTCGTGTCATATCGTCCATCTCACTCTCAAATGAATGTATTAGAATGAGTGGAACGGCACCAAACAAACTTCGAAAATCGAATTTCACAGTATAAGACCAGTTACAGTGGGAAAGAAATAAATGTGGTTGATAAAAAATGATCTTGTGCTCAAACTTACTATCATACACAAAGATGTCAGTAAAATTGACTATAATGGATTCTTTTCCATGGATAAAAAATGGGTGTTTTTAATTAATTGACAATGCAATATTTACTCCACGTAAGATGACTGCCCCCTTTATCGCAATCTCTTAGGATTAAAATACCCTAAGACAGGGCTTCCCAAACTTATTTGTGCAGTGACTCACACTTAAGACCGGCATTTTTACGACGCCCCTCAACCCAGCCCCCAAAAATACTAACCAATTTTATTACTAGGCTAGTTTAACAGGTTATCAGAAAATCACTATTCTTGGACATTTATAATTTTTGTTACAAAATAAGAATGAAATCAAATCGACGCACGACGCCCCAGGTCGCAACGCACAGTCGCGACCAAAGATCAAAAAAAATTGAAAATTAATTAATTTAAACAAAAAAAAACTAATTAATTATTACATTAATTTTAATTATTTTTTTGAATTAATTAATTACTTTTGAAAATTAAAATTGTTTCTATTACTACACACAAGTATATCGGCATTAGGATAAATTAAATAACTCCATGTTGTTTCAGAACCTATACAACGCTCCGTTCTTCACGGCCTGGTTCTGCACTAACTGGCTGATCTTCTTCTATCCCATCTACATGATTGTGATGCTGATACACAACAAGTGCAAGTCGGCCAATGATATTGTGTATGATGCATTCCGGGACTTCAGGGAGAAGGGGTTCACATTTGGTAACTTAAAAAAATGTTGTCTAATAGATTTATTATTTTACCCCTGTCTACTTTTTGAAACTATGAATTTAAGCTCGGTATTTGAGTCCAGTGGCTAAAGTCGCAGGCGCCGCCACAAGTCGGTCTCAGCCGTATTTTTTTGACGATGAAAAAAAGTAAATCTGTTTATGAAAAAAAAGAGGTTGTTAGTTCAAATGAATGTTGGTGTTTACGCCTGTGAACCGATTCTTATTTTATAACATAATGTTATTCCCATTTCAATTTTAGCGTAATTTGTTCAATAGTTTTAATTTTATTAATATTGTCATGCCTCATTCCTATAGGGGTAAGAATTTGTTCCACTTGATAAGATCCTGACATAACTCTTTCGCTTCATCGACATTCATCAATCGCTTCATACATGCTCGTCGGTTTCAAGTATTCTTGACCTGATCTTTTTTCAAAACATCCCCAATTTCATATTCATATTCATATTGGAAGTTAAAAAACTCCCAACATCTACTGGTATGTGTGTGGGTCGGAGGGCTCAGAAGTAAAACATTCACTTACACGATTAACCCCTTTATTCATAAACGCTCTATGGGCTTCTGCTAACTTAGCAATCGTTTGTCCTTATCTGTCACTTTGACATTTACCTTTCAAAGATAAGGACAAATAGAGCCTATATAGATAGAGCAATTATGAATAAGGGGGTAAGAGTTTATTACGATAAAAACGCAAAAAACATCCACCATATCGTTCGCCATTCGCACAGAGCCATAGACAATAATAGTGTTGCCATATTAAAGTAATAAATCCTACACATATGGTGATGCTACACATATTAATGTAAGACCTGTACCTACTTTTGTACCTATGTCGAACAAATAAAGTGTTTTTTATTTGTATTTTTTGTATTTACATGTTTATGTGCGAAGATAGTCATACTATGAATGTGTTACAGCTCGATTCATCAGCCGCTGTGGTCTCTTCTGCCTGCTGTGGGTGGTCACCATCTACATGTACACATACTCGCTCAAGATCTTGCTCTCCACTGATGTGGTGGTGCTGTTCGCCACCAACGTGTCCTGTATCTACCTGCTGTCCTGGGTCATTCTGCATGAGCAGTTCGTTGGTGTCAGAGTGAGTCTTGGTTATTGTCTACAATTCTACATACCTACTTGATTTACCTCCTTATTCATAAACGCTCTATTGGCTTCTGCTAACTTAGCAATCGTTTGTGCTTATCTGTGAAAGGTAAATGTCAAAGTGACAGATAAGAACAGAAGCTTACAGAGCGTTTATGAATAAGGGGGTTATTCTCTAACGCGTGGGCACTCTCGGTGACATTTGCCATCTCTTTCTTCCCTCGTCCTTTCCCGTTTGTCGGAAAAGAATGGTGAACGTGGTTCCGAGTGTGTTAGGCAATTGAGTCTTTGAATTTAAAAAAAATATCGATTTTTTTTATGTTTTTTAAAACTTTATAGCATATTATATAATATCTAATTCAAAGAAATCTTAAAATATTTTTTTTAAATTAATTATAAGCAATTCAAAATTGATAAAATTTGAAATATGACCACTTGACCGGGAACGGGCCATGATTGGTCGCCATGGCTGTGACGTCACAATGTTAAAGCAATTTCACGACAGTACTGGGTTAACGGCTGATTTCACTAAAAATATCCGAAATTTAATACAAAAAATATCTGCTGAAGTTTTTTTTATGAAATAAGGTGGCAAACGAGCACGTGTATCACCTTATAGTAAGTAAAGTAGGTAATAAAAGCTTAATCCTGATAATGTTTCTGATTTATGTGAACTGGATTGATTTTACTGGACCTGAGATTTCACAATAAAGTACCTAAGTACAGTGAAAGATACTGAATCGCTTACCTACCACTGTGGAATTTTAACATACACCCTGCCAGAGATATTATTGCTAAATTGTACCTATTAGGTAGGTTACGTGATTCAGTTTCTTCGACCGTAGGTACGTAAATTTTAATGGCTAGATTTTGTGGTTGATAGGTATTTCTAGTTTTTTTTATAATCCCGTGGGATTGTATTATATATTCAATGGGAATTTTTGCGGGTGTAAGAGCCTAACCTTGTTCTAGGTAGGTACGTTCGGATCGCTAGGTACGGTTAACGTCAAAGATATCTTTACACTTTAGTACCTTGTCGTTGTAACTATATGTTTGAAGTTTCATATGAAGTTGTCAAAGTGCTTGGAGCGACAAGGCACTAAAGTGTAAAGATATCTTTGACGTCGACTGTACCAGCATCTTAGTAATCCTGCCGCCAAGCAGCAATGCTTGCGCTGATGTGTTCCGGGTGAGGAGAGTAAAACAGCCCGATTTTGGCATAATGTTTTAAATCCAAGATGGCGGATGACATTTTGACACTATTGACACTTTGACACTAAAATATTGATGGGTGTCGTTTTTGAGTAATTTGGTGCTTCTGAGCCTGATTTTGACATACTTTTTTGGATTCAAGATGGCGGATGACATTTTGACACTTGACACTAAAAATGTTTATGGGTGTCGTTTTCGAGTAATTTGGTGGCTCTGAGCCCGGTGTTGGCATAATTTTTTAGATACAAGATGGCGGATGACATTTTGACACTTATGCCACTAAAAATGTATATGGGTGTCGTTTTCGAGTAATTTTGTGGCTCTGAGCCCGGTTTTGGCATAATTTTTTGGATCCAAGATGGTGAATGACATTTTGACACTATTGACACTAAAAATGTTTATGGGGGTCGTTTTCGAGTAACATTTTACACTTTTTTGTGTTTTTTGTGTCAGTAATGTCAAAATGTCATCCGCCATCTTGGATCCAAAAAGGTATGCCAAAACCGGGCTGAGAAGAACCAAATTACTCGAAAACGACACCCATAAACATTTTTAGTATCAAAATGTCAACCGCCATCTTGAATCCAAAAAAGTATGTCAAAATCAGGCTCAGAAGCACCAAATTACTCAAAAACGACACCCATTAATATTTTAGTGTCAAAGTGTCAATAGTGTCAAAATGTCATTCGCCATCTTGAATCTAAAAAAATATGCCAAAATCGGGCTCAGAGCCATCAAATTACTCAAAAACGACACCCATAAACATTTTTAGTGTCATAGTGTCAAAATGTCATCCGCCATCTTTGTGCTCGAAATTCCGGGTTTTCTTATGAAATTCTCCTGGGATAAAATCAACGGGATTTTGAACTGAAATCCCACGACTTATTTACTTATTCATATAAATAGTTACTACCAAAGTGTACTCATCACTATTCTCATCTAATTTTATTGTTTTAAATCCCGGTACCGTGGAAAGCTGGGATAGAAGCATGATAGAAGTATAGATAGTGCCATCCACAAAGACTCGTAGATGTATTAAAATTAACCTTTAACTACAAATTAATAAGAAACACGGTGGATGGCATCCATCGTGAATGACACCTACTATAGCCGGTACGTAAATCCAGATTATAAATTATAAAGTTCGTGTATGGCAAATTTTATCGAAATCTGTTTAGCCGTTTTAGCGTGAAAGAGTCACAAACCAATACGCTCTCACAAACAATAGCATTTTACAATAATAGTAGGATAATAACAGAATAGAGTAGATTAAAGTCAAAAAACGGTATCACCTGTATACTAACTACGAGTGGAAACTAACATTGTGACGTCACACGCGGCTCGGCCTTGTTCGGGAACTGTCGGTGTGTTTTCGGTGCGGTACTCGACGATCAATTTTCAAATCGGTATAACTCGTTAATTATAGCGAATAAAAAAAAACTAAAAATACTTTTCTTATAAAACTTATATATGATCTTTCCATTTATGACAAAAAAAAAATTGATTCAAAAACTCAATTATGGCCTCTGGTTATGGTGTAATTATTTTTCGACACTTTACTATCTTTATTATTTCAACCATTTTACACAAAACCTTTTTAACGTTTAAGGTGCGACCACACCGCCTCTTAAAAAACGGTGACGTTACGGAATCGCAACAAAATGTATGAAGAAACGGTGAGAAAACGTGACGCATACGACACGTCACTGCGTATACGCGGCGGTTTGGTCGCACCCTTTATGTCGTCTATAGCAACCAGAGTACATAGGCATAAAGTTTCATACTAGGTACTAGCTTTACTGACGTTAGCTTTAGCTAAGCTTGGTGGATATGATCAAAAGGTTAAACCATCCGCATGAATCACTCTATCTATTGGTGAAAGCTTGAAAATCCGTTCAGTGCTTTTCGAGTTTATCGCGAACAAACAGACAGACACGGCCGGCGACTTTGTATACATTAATACGTACATACATAAATCGGATCTTTATCCCTTACGGGTAGACAGTGCCTTTAACAAGAGCTAAAGACCATGTTTAGCATGACTGTGCATGTATATGTGGAAAAGGGAATCAAGATAGCGATGGGTTGCTAGCCGCATCGCCTGTAACATGATTCCTCATTGATATTAGCTGCGTATTCACTGAGCGAGCCGCCTCGCGAGGCAGCCTCGGACGTTTGCCGCGCGAGGCAGCCTCATGCTAGAAATCCTACTGATCGAGGCTGCCTCGCGCGGCAAAGACGAGCCACGGTGAGGCTGAGGCAGCATTACGCGCTAATATTTCTCCACGCATCTTCTCTAAGTCGTATATTAGTATAATCGGGACATTGCGCATCCCATAATCGTCTATATTCACCATATAGTTGTATTAATTTAAGACACCGCTCTTTATCCATGACGCTAACACGCGACGAACAAGCGAGGCACAACACAAGCGTCTTGATCTTGAGTGAGCGCGGCAAACGTGCTGAGGCGCCTTTGAGCATGGACAAAAACCGACAACGCGCGGCTCGGGTCGAGGCACGCTCGCCCGAGGCACGACGTGCGTTTGCCTCGGGCGAGGCGCGTCCTGACAGGCCGAGGATTTGCCTCACGAAGCTGCCGCGCGAGGCGGTTCGCTCAGTGAATACGCGGCTTTTGATTTATAGTGAGGATTATTTGTATAACAGATTGTGGCTGCGATCCTGTGCGACACGGGCATCGCTCTGCTGGCCTATATGGACGGCATCACCGGCAGCTCCACGCTCGGCGGGGTCGTGCTGGCAGCCTGCGCCGCCGCCGGGTTCGCTATATTTAAGGTATGCACACGCGCTTTTCACGCTGAAGTGGCATTGGTCCGGTCATATAACCCGAAGAATCGATAACAGTTAGGGCAGACGAGTTCTTGAGTGGAGACCACGGATCGGCAAACGTAGCGTAGGACGTCCTCAGACTCGGTGGAGCGAGGATCTTCGCAAGGCGGCTGGAGCTGGATAAGAGTGGCCGAGGATCGTGCTCAGTGGCGTGCCATGGGAGAGGCCTGTGCCCAGCAGTGGACGAACATAGGCTGGTGATGATGAAGCGCTTATCATGACATACGTCTTTGGTATTTTATAATGTTAGCCATCACGACTAGCACGAGAGCGTGCAAGGCAAGACAGACTATCCGTCTCCTTCTAGAACGGACAGTATTATTATTATAATTATACACAGGTGCTATTCCGCAAAGTGATGGGCGAGGTGAACACCGGGCAGCGGGCCCTGTTCTTCTCGATTGTGGGCGTGGTGAGCCTGTCCCTGCTGTGGCCGGTGTGCCTGGCGCTGTACCTCACCGGCTCCGAGCTGCTGCCGCCGCCGCAGCACCGCATGCCCTGGCTGCAGCTGCTGGCGGCCAGCCTCGCCTTGCTCAGTGAGTTGTACTTAGGGTCTGTCTCACCACTCCTTAACTGTCAGTCATCTATGATTCCGTCTCTATTTATTACTACGAAACAGACAGAGACGTCATCATAGATCAATGACAGTTAAGGAGTTGTGTGACAGGCCCTTACAGATTAGAACAGACCGGCCAAGTGCGAGTCGGACTCGCGCGCTGAGGGCTCCGTACAGTCGTTGCTAAAAAGTTAGCAACACACTTCAACTGTAAAAATGACGTGTTGCGAACTATTTGGCTACTTTGAGTGTCACGAACTATTTGACGCTGACTCTACAAAGTCGGCAAGTGAGTATAAAATCTAGTGATGAGCAAAATGTGGACAGTGTGAGGTCATTTTATATTGGTTGGTAAATAAACAGACAGACATAAAAATGTTGTGTTTGTAGTATTAGTTTCTTATAGCGGCAACAGAAATGCATTGTAATTGTGCTATGGTTTTTAAATTTGTGCATTTTTAATAATATTAATAGCCAACGCAATTTGTGACAGTTTCGTTTTTGTTTCAGTTTTCCACCTCGTGTTCCAGTTTGGGAACATTGTGACGTACAACATTTTCGTCTCGCTCGCACTCATTACAGCGGTTCCTGTTTCCGCAGGCGAGTGTTAATTATTATTTACTTAAATAAAATAAACAGTAAATTGTTATTGCGAAAATCGTAATACAAAACAATTATTTAAATTGAAAAAAATCTTTAGTCTTGCCAAGTCAACATAATTACAACAAACGGAGTGTTCGTTTCGCTGCCGCCGGGGCGAGCGCTCTCTGAGGAAGGACTACGGAATAGTCCGAAACATTGTCGGAGCATTCTTTCGGCTTTTATACGTGAGTTATCCGTTTGTTGTGATTATGTTTGAGTCTCACGGTAGTTTCATGTTGAAAGTTGCCAAGTCAACACTATACTTCGATTTTTTTAGCATTAGAATGAAGGTAAAAAAAATTGGCATGTCTTTTTATTGAAAAACAGTTTTAAAAAATTAATAACAGCAAGTTCAAATTTAATATCCCCGGAATATGGTCATTGTTTTGATATGGTTTTTGTATTTTTCAGTTTCCGATTTTTAAAAAGCGGTTTTCAATAAAATATAAAGACATGCCAAAATTGTTTACCTTCTTTGTAATGCTAAAAAAATCGAAGTATAGCTCGCAATTGACACAGACCTTATGATATTAGAATGGGCCCCACAATAGAGGGTGGTTTATGTCTAACACGACTGGTGGTACAGGTTTGGACGTGGTGCTATATGGGGTCCAGTTTGAAGGCATGAAGCTGGCCGGGATAGTGCTGATCGCAGTCGGCTTCTCGCTCGTCATGTTCCCCGACAACTGGCCGAACTACATCATGCGCTTGCTCAGGTAAACCCAATATTGATTTCTATAAATCTGACATAAGTGACCATAAGCGTGAGGGTTGTGTGTAGCCATATACACACAGCCGTCACGCTTATGGTCACTTAGTACGCAAAAATTTACGCGTTTGATAACCATGATCTCTCTCTCTCCCTCTCTCCCCTTCCCTCCCTCCCTCCCTCTCTCTCTCTCTCTCTCTCTCTCTCTCTTCATCTTGGGCGTTAACACTTGAATCGCTCATTACGCTCTGGATTCTATTTTAGAATCCCTCGCTACTACGCTCAGGATTCTATTGTAGAATCCTTCGCTACATTCTGGATTCAATGTATCGCCCTCGCCGTAACTACATAATTTTTCTCCCTTGTGTGTGACACACATCACATCACCAGCCTATAGGTACACGTCCCACTGCTGGGCACAGGCCTCCTCTCAGAATGAGAGGGCTTGGGCTATAGTTCCCACGCGGGCCCAGTGCGGATTGGGAACTTCACACACACCATTGAATTGCTTCGCAGTTGTGTGCAGGTTTCCTCACGATGTTTTCCTTCACCGAAAAGCTCATGGTAAATTTCAAATGAGATATCGCACATAAATTCCGAAAAACTCAGAGGTGCGAGCCCGGGATTCGAACCCACGACCCTCTACTTGAGAGGCCACAGGTCAAACCACTAGGCTACCACGGTCCTTGTGACACAAATAACTATAATTATCAGATGGAGCCGGCGGCAACGCGGCAACAACGGTTCCGGTCGCAGCCGCGACGCTATGGACTTTCGCACTGGCTACATACGCTCGCATCTGCGCTCGCCGTCGGGCCGCGTGCGGTGACCGCCCGAACAAACGCCGTAGACCGCAGCTGCGTTGTAACCTTCACGGTTCGTAACGACCTTTAACAGTTTTTTTTTTAGTTGCCAGGATGAAATGGAGCCGGGAAAGAATACTGGCGTCTGTTTTAAAAGTACGCTGTTCCATATTTAAAAGCAATTGACAACATTTCATTTTTATAACACCTGAAAATGTATATATGGTTCGAAAGCATTTTGCCTCCTGATCACTGCAATATGTTTATATAATTTTAATATCGCTTATTATAAAAAATAAAAATTAATTAAAAATATGTCCTAATTTTACCAAAACTACCACAGGATAGGTGAAACACCTTTGCCTTTTTCACGAGAAAAAATAAGCGACCATAATTTTGGATATGAGAACTTCAAAGTACAAGGGGGGCAACTCTGAAATTCTATTTTTGAAGTTCGTTGAATACCTTCTCTCTCACTCTCAAGTTAATGACTATATTAGTATGAGCGGAACAGCACGAAGCGAACCGCGAAAATCGAATATCGGAGAATAAGGCCTGACATTGACAATTTGAAATTGACGTCAGATTTTTTTCTATACAGAAAAGACAAAAGGATACGTGTCTATTCTGTGATAGTATCGGAGTTACGCCCCTTTAGAATAAGCAAAAATTAATAAATTAATTATAAATTAAATACAAACCCTAGCGAAAAAATTAAACTGTCAGTATGTTCATCTTTTCAAACAGAATACAGAGAACCATTAAAATTATAGGCTCAGAAATATGAAATGTTGTCAATTCTTTCTTATGTACAACCCCCGGCACGAAAGTCTAGCGCTGACCTTGTATGCGCAGAAGTATAAAATAAGGTATCCGTAGGGAGAACACATGCGCAGATCCCCTCCACGTGAAAGGTTAGAGCTAGACTTACGTGCCGGCACGTGTAGCAACATTCAAAGCGCGTACGCTGGGACGACTTAATTCAAAACATAGCATAATAGTTTTGGTTTCATGGACGCTGACTACTGTACCACTAATTACAGCTATTGGTATCAGCTCCAATGAGGCTATTCTTATTATGACTTCTTTAGACTTGCCCAGCGTACTTATAAAATAGACATAAGTGTAACAAATGCAGTATTTAAAGTGCAAAGAGCAACTAACATGAGTGTCACTATAAGTCTTTGGTAACCATAGACGATCTTGATTTTTGCTGTAACAGTTTTTTTTTGTTGTGTTTTTTAGCTCTGTTAACAAACAATTCATGTTTGGATCATATTTTTGGTGGACAAAATGTTTTCATGTAAAAGATTTCAGATTTATTTGGTTATACTCGCTATTGTTAAGAAGGAAGTTTAAATCAAGTTATGATTGCGTAGTCATGTTCATGTAGCATGTAGTATCCAACCTGCTCATTATATTCTTGTGGTTCAATTATCAAGTAGACCTCAGAAGTAACTGGCCAAAATTTACAAATCGTTTACACAGTTCTACATTTATACATGTGAATAAAACAAGAAAAAAAACTCGACCTTTAATTAGGTAAATCGGAAATTTACTTTCCGATTTTTTTTATGTCTGTTATAATAAGTCATCCCGATATAAATTACTTTTTCACTTACTTACTTCCCCGGTATCAAAATTTCCCCGATTTACTGATGTTTTTTTAGTGTCGTAAAACACTCACCAAGGGATGACGAAGAACTGGATTTGGGTTCGTTTCTCAAGCCTAGTTTTTTGTCGTTTTGTGTGCTATCGTATCATTAGAAATTGGAAGAGTAATTTATCTCTAACTTGACAAAAACTTTAAAAAATCATAATTCATTAATATAAATCCGAATCTAAGCCATCATATAGGATACTTTCTTCAGGACTAAACGTTTGCCATGACTATACTATAATATCTAGTGCTTTTATTATTTCATAGACTATTTACACTACCGTCCGTCCTCTCGACTTAAATGGTATTTGAAATAGAAATCATCACCGTAACTAATGAATAATCTAATTATCTAGTTTATCGACACAGGTTGCCTAGACATACCGTAATAACGATATCTCAGATCACGTTGAATCACATCACTAGTGCACCTTACGACTACAATTAATGATATTTATTCTATATATTGTATCTATGGTAACATTATCTTGATGTTGTGATCACCAGTAGCGGTTAGAAGTAGGTTTTGGATTGTTTAAATGTACGAACAAAGAATTAGTTCGTACATTTAAACGCCCGAAGGATGGCTTCCGAATTCGTCTTAGAAAATATGAATATCGAATTTTAAATAAAATCTAGTCAAATATCTAGTCAGGGTATAAAATATATTTGTTATACACGAATATCATTTCTTTTGAACATGTTAACTATAGCAGAGTTTATTTACTGTAGATTTTATTTTGTTTTAAGTGATTTACTTTTTGATTTAAGGACATTGTTTTTGTTATAAGTTTAACATGATGTGCATTTCTCGTTGTCCTAAAACCGCCCCAACATTTAGACTAATCTAAGATCACTTTAGGCTGCGGGGTATGCGTGTTCATGCGAGCAGGTAAAGTACTGTAATAATCACATTTAGTCATTAATTTATCAGCCATATTCAGCCATGCATGGCCCGTAGCTTAAAGTTGTCACCTCTATAAACTTATAACACTAGGCTGCTGGATATTAGGCTAACGGTGGACACGGCCCAACAAATTGATGCAATATGGTAATGTAATGACGATAATTGTCCGTTTGAACACTTCGTCTTGTCTCAAGCTGTACGAGTGAGTGGTCAGATCCGCCGCACGCTATTTAGGCCACTGAGGTTGTATTCCACCAGCTGTGCGAGATAACTAATGGGGCGTCCATAAATTGCGTGAGGTGAATTCGCCGAAGTTTCGACCCCACCCCCCCCTGCTGAGATTTGGTGAGATTTGGCATGACACACCCCTTTAAATCTCGCGATTTTTTTAATAATAAAATGAGTATGTAATAATATTTTAATTTACGTAGTTTATGCATTAATTTAAACTTAAATGTCTTAGACACACAAAAAATTAACCATGTTTTAATGTAACCGTACATGATTGTAACATTTCTCTCGCAATGTTAGTTTCTTGCGGAGAAATAATTACGTCATTCATATTTGCCGAGATCCTCCTTCACCCTCATGTGAGGTAAGGCGAGATTCGGTACGACCCCTCCCCCTCCTAAACTCCTCACGTAATTTATGGATGACCTATAAGCGGTGTGCTAAGAAAAAAATCAATAGAAAAGTTGCTCTTAGCGACTAGAAAAACGAAGACTAGACGTCGCCGTGAGTGGCCAAGTATACGGTGGCTTTATCAGTACGCTACGAACGTGTAACCTTCTCGAGGTTTCTATTCTTCTTGCTCTGTAGTTGTTATAGCGCGCGTTGCCCTAATGTAGATGTACTTAGTTATTAGATATTTAACGACTGAATTGTTAATGTTGGCGTATGGAATGTAGCCGGAGACCACTTCTGCGTCGCTGGTATAGTCGACCAAGAAAGTGCTTTATCATTTTTCATGACGGTTCCTTCGTCAGAAAAAAATACAATAAAGTTGTGTCACATTGACTTGTGAGAAAATAGGCTTTGATGTTTTAAGCCGTACAAAAGACATTAAACCTTAAGGTGGTTAAGGAGTTTCTTGTTCAACTATACATGCCAGTTGATACGTAATCAGTAAATAATTACCTCGTTTCTAAGTATGGTGTTCACCAAACTGAATCTGCAAGATTTCACAAGGTATAGGTAGTTTTGTGAACAAATTCAGCAGTATATGTGAATGTGTGCGCAGTGTCTTACGTCGATCATCTGCTTGCATACATTCTGAGACGCACACATACGCAACTTACGCGCGTTCGAGAAGTGCAAAATTAAAAAGCAACAACTTACCAGCTGTGCAGTGTGTGGTAGTTAGTAATTAGTTAAAGATCTAAGCTTTTTCCAAAAAAATGACCTATCGCCTTTGTGTTGGATGGTTTTGCGTGCCTTTTCCATGTACTTACCTACTCTTTACCCTGATCATTGATCGCACATTCAGTATTGCAATGATCTTGTTTCTTGACTTAATTTGTTCTAGTCTCAATAATTAAATTATCTCAATGAAAACCTAGACAATTTTAACCCGAAATTTAATCATGTTACGTTTTTGATTATTAAATAGTATCAATATGTTAGTTATGTTACGTCAGTACTGTTAAAGATTGATCTCAATTTAGCGTTTAAATAATATAATTTGCACACGGCACCGTGTGTAAGAGGCATTGATTTGATATTTCTAGAAGTGGCTAAATAAAATTACACTCAACAACTACCTCAGACAAAATTAAATTACCTTCTTTGAAGTGTTGGTTCGATCTCATTGGCCGCTTCATAATCCATGTTCCATACACACGGAACATGTGCAACAGCGAGTTGATTTGATTTGTTGTGAGCTATATTAAATGGCTGCCAGATGGTTGTGCCAAGTTGGTGTTCCTGTTAGTGATACAGGTGTAGTGCAAAATGATTTCCCATGACATAACGTTAAATTTTAGTCTGTTTTCAACTTTAGTGACATGTAAAGTCGTGTATACAATGCATCTGTCAGATTAGAAAGAAAGAAAGAAAGAAAACATTTATTCATGATAACATTACAAAGACAAAAGAAGAAAAGAAGCAAAAAAAACATAAGAACATGCATCATGAAATGGTCCCATCTCAGCATAATGCTGGCCTTGCAGCCAGCGCTGGTCTTCCGATGGGACCATCAAGTCAAGTGCTACCGAAAGCACATATTAAAAAATACATATAAATTCAAAAATAGTGAACCGGCATTACATCTTTGACATGGCTGAATAGACAGTAATTCCTTTACTTATCCCACAAGGGATGAATTTTATAAAAAGTAAATAATTTTTGGCTCTGGTTAAGAAAACTGACAACATCACAGACCTATACAATAACACAATAACAAACAAACTTCTTTTACATTACTCTAGAAGGTAAAATTACCTATCCAAGCCAACTTTGTATGACCGTAATAATTATGGCAAACTAACCGCGAACCGCCAAAGCACATTGTGACGGCAACATTAAATTGTTTTATAAGTAAGAACCTTATTCTAGTGTCTTTAAAGTTGAAAATCATTTCGCAATACATCTGTACCAAACTATTTCTTGGTAATCCTAACTTATATAATGCTCCCAGCGGTTGGCGTGACCATGTGGCAGTATGTTAGACTATATGTTTGTTTTGTATTGTCAAGCTCAATATCTTCGTTGTGACTGTGATGATTCGTATGATTGCGTCTAATAATTTAGGTAATCAATATTCGGGTGGTCATTTATTAATAACATTTCGCTGTTTTAATTGTTAAATTAAAATTAAAAAGGTGTATTAAATATTCGAATATCTTATTATAGCTCCTAAAACAGCGAAACGCTATTATTAAATAGGGTTGCTCCTTAAACTCAATTGTATCGATGTAAAATTATACTCCATTTAAAAGTTATTGAAAGTTAAAAGTTGTAATTTAAGTGCATTGATATTAAAAGAATTTAAAAACAATTGTACATTGGTTATCGTTTCTGAAGACAGTCTTTATTGTTCGTTTGATTAAAATAAAAATTAAAGACTGAATTTAAATGAATTGACTAAATCAATTACGCTGTCGTGAATGTTGTGTGTTAATTGGTATCCAAGTATATTTCGAGGGGTGAAGGAAGCACGTAGAAAACTACACAATTACATTCATTATTTATTAAATTATAAACTAGGTTACTTTAGACTAGAAGATCCCTGAAGAAATTTTATTTAATGTGTTTGTAATTTTGTGAAATAGTTCTAGAACATTCGGTCACATTTGTTTTCTACACTCCTCGATCTTGTACTAGACCACAACCAATAAGTTGTCTTACGTAGTAAACGATAGGGTTCATTATATCGGTGTTAGCTTAGAAGGAAGTGATTATATACGTACTAGGACACGTTATTAGAAGCAATATAATATGTACGTTAACGAGTAGAAGACACGAGATAACACCTTGGCCCCTGTGATTCATTTTGTTACATGTAGGATTTGTTAGCCATTAAATAAAATTTGTCATAGAATTTTGCTGTTTTATTTACTTCACTTACAGCCGAAAGTCTCTTATTGGGAGTAGATGATCAGCCTAATAACAAGCTACGGTCACTATTTGTGTATAAATAAAAAGTCGGTTTAAATTTGACTAAAACAGTCTTTATTTTCATTAATAATAATAACAGCTAATCAGAATGTCATTAAGTCTTATAATCCGTTAATACCGACGGTAAACTTACATTCAATTTAGGGTCAGTCCACATCGAGACGCGTCCTCAAGCCGCACTCCATTGAGAGAGTACGTCAAATGAGATCTTAAACGTATTCTTACAATGAAACGTAACGTGTCGAGTCTCGGCGTAAACTGACCCTTAGGGCCCTCCCTAACTCACGAGGACGTCATGGAGATGTTGCCAACTTATTCTATCATTTATATTGACGTCTACTGTGGCTAACGTCAAAAAAAAAAAAAACAACCGGTTGCACTCCGGGAGTGCCGGCAGAAGTGAAAACTTGAACCGCGCGGTAGAAAGAGAGGGGGATATTACTTCCTCTCCTACGCCGCGCCGGCGGTCTACTCTCCCTTCGTCTTACGAATTTCCGATCGGATCACGTGTCCTGCACGTCTAGCACGACAGCGCACAAGAGTCGCGTCGCGCGCGAGATAAATTGCCCGTCTTTTTCATTCTGTTCGTTCTAGAAAGGGACGGGTAATCTATCTCGCGCGCGACGCGCCTCTTGTGCGCTGTCGCTGGCCGGGCTGACGCGAATTTTTTTTTTACCCATCCTAAAAAAGTGCACAACGCCGCTATAGTACATTACTGCAAAGGCCGGGAAGTAAGGGGTTGCCGGCCGAGTAACTTTGACGGCCGAGTGGTACACGAGGCCGGCATGATACGAGGGCCGGCAACCCCTGTTCCGGCCGAGGCTTGTATAGTGCTTTTCTCAAACATGCAATGAAATAAATAAAAAAACTCCAAAAAACCCTTAGAATGTTGCCGCTAGCGCGTGCATTAGGCAGCGGCCAGCAGCAGCAGGCGCATGTCCTCCACGTGCATGTCCCCCAGCAGCGCACGACGACGACCGCCACAAAACAAAACACGATCGCTTTGCAGGCCAAGGCCTGCCATTTTGTATGAAAATCCATTACATACCACTTGTCTAACCGCGTCCGCAACGTGACACGTCCCGGCCTATTATTTGGAACGTAAGGTTAACATCATTGCATCTTTGAGAAAAAGAAGTTTTCACTTCAATATATTAGGTACGTAGCTGGCAACGTCGCCCGGGCTCTCAGTAGGTTAAAAACCCTAGACATCGACCCTGCAGATCGAATTCTAAGTGCACTTCACAGCCTGTTCTATCCTTAGACTGGCATCACATCAGACTAGTCGTCACTAGAAACCATTAATTGTTTCCGTTGTTGCTGACACGGTCCCAGCGCCAAATGGTGCCGTCGTCACAACACGCGAGCAGCACCTTGCCATTCCGCGATAGTGTCACCTGAAAATATAGTGATAATGTTAAACCTAACCTGCGTGCTGTAACCGTAACTATTACACGTTACAGTAACCAAAAATCCTAGTGTAATAATCCTAGTGTGAATGGACGCGACTAGTTAGCGTGCCGCGACCTGGGCCCTATTTTATAAAGCTACAATTTACAAGCGGAAGTCTCTATGTAACACATAGGGGCAGAAAGAGACTTCCGCTTGTAAATTGTAGCTTTATAAAATAGGGCCGTAAACGCCTCGTTCATACTACGATTTCGAGCTCGCTGATGAGTACTAGGCTTAAATTTTGTTTGGTTAGAAATGTCAGACAGATTGTTAACGGGATAAAGGCCGCTTTAACTACGTCTAGCCTCCCAAGACCCCGCGTACAAATTTTTGTACATATTTCACATTCCAATTTCAAAATTATGTGAACCATAGAAAGTTACTTTTTGAAAACTAAAACGTAATACTCTGGGTCTTAGGAGGCTAGACTGACCTGAGGTCTATCCTACGGTAATCGTGATCTATATCTTGTTGAGCAGAATTATAGCAGTCTATCGGTAGGTCAAACAGTATGGGGGAATTAAAATTTCAACATTGACAAAAGTACTGTAGGGGATGGGGCAGCAGCCCCCCCTTGCTCACCTTTGAGGTTTAAACTCGTATCGAGTAAATGTTGTAGATATATTAGTTTGTTTCCCGTATAATGTTGGCAGAATGCGTAGTAGGTACCTGTCTGACGGCGGCGACGCACCGCGGATGCTGCAGCTGCGAGGCGCGCGAGCCGCCCGCGACGCTGCCAAGCTCCCAAACCATCGTCTTGCCGCACTGGTTGCCCAGCGCTATCACCTGCAAACCCAAACCAGTACACGTCATCATACAATACAGTCATAATCTAATGCCCCAATCCCCAATGCGCGTCACTGGTTATAATCATCATCAGCCTTTAGCTTATATTTATCCTACGGGCCTCAGAATGACCCAGAATGAGAGGGTTTGGGCTATAGTTCTCATGAGGGCCCAGTAGTTAATTGTATTGTTAACCGGCAAGTCACGCTAAAATGTTTAATTAATTGTATAGTTAACCGGTAACTCACGCTAAAAATGTTTAGTTGATTGTATTGTTACCCGGTAACTCACGCTAAAAATGTTTAGTTAATTGTATTGTTACCCGGTAACTCACGCTAAAAATTAGTTAATTGTATAGTTACCCGCTGGCTATAGTCTACAGCAAAGCGTATGAACCAGATCTCGCACTCCTTGTAGTCGAAGCGGTGCACCACGGTGACGGAGCTGTCCCCGGGGCGCGGCTCGGCGTCCTCCAACCGCCCCGGCTTCCAGCAGATGATGGCGTTCTCGCACGACTGGAGAAAGGTCAACATAGGTCACGTAAACACTAACTATTGGTCATCGACAGTCGCATATTTTGCGACGAGGGAAGCTTACGTTATTACAAGCTTTTCTTTAACTTGCAATGTGTGTACTCCGGGTGGAATCTTCCAGCTCATTTTTGTAACAGATACCATGAACCGATTGAGCTGAAATTTTGCATACTTGATACATGTGTAATTAGGATGACATTACAATAATCTGGTAGTAGAATTCTGGTGGCCTGGCCAGGGCCTTCTCCGCAGGAAGGAATTCTTCTAAGGATAGACTTGAAATTTTGTATACATTGTGCAGGATATATGACAATGCAAGGACAGTCGGCAAAAAAAGCTTGTATTAAAATGACATTCTCAGGTTAGGTTATTTTCGTCATTATTCTCACAGCAAATTTTGTAAAAAGAAATCAGTCAACTTTATTATAAAAACAAATGACAGTTCCAATACAGAGTTAAGTTTGATCTAAATTGACAACATTTCATATTTCTGAGTCTATAATTTTAATTGTTCTCTGTATTTTGTTTGAAAAGATGAACATGCTGACAGTTTTATTTTTTGGCTAAGGCTTGTATTTAATTTATAATTAATTTATTAATTTTTGCTTATTCTAAAAGGGCGTAACTCCGATACTATCACAGAATACACACTTATCCCTTTGTCTTTTCTCTATAGAAAAAAAAACTGACGTTAATTTCAAATTGTCAATGTCAGGCCCTATTCTCCAATATTCGATTTTCGAGGTTCGCTTCGTGCTGTTTCGCTCATACTAATAGTCATTATCTTGAGAGTGAGAGAGAAGGTATGCAACGAACTTCGAAAATATAATTTCAGAATTGCCCCCCTTGTACTTTGAAGTTGTCAAAAATACAAAATTATGATCGCTTATTTTTTCTCGTGAAAAAAGCAAAGGCGTTTTACCCATCCTGTGGTAGTTTTAGTAAAATTAGTACATGTTTTTAATTAATTTTTATTTTTTATAATAAGCGATATTAAAATTATATAAACATATTGCAGTGATCAGGAGGCAAAATGCTTTCAAACCATATATACATTTTCAGGTGTTATAAAAAATGAAATGTTGTCAATTGTTGAGAATTGTCTTTCCGTTGTCCAATGACTTTGACCCCAGCGAGAGAAAAAGTAAATTTAATATAACAATACCTTCGACAGGATGAGGTCACCCATCCACCGCACACAGTCCACATAATTCCTATGTATATCCCTCGTCGAGAAATCCGGGAAGTGTTCTTTCAGCGAATTAAAAGGCCGGAGCGCGCGATGCGGGTTGAAACTATAGCTTTGTTTGATTGCCTCGTGCATGGACGGCTTGTCGAGCCGCCACAGTTTAAGCGAATGGTCCATACCGCATGACATGATCCGTTCCCCTTTCAAATCGAAGTCAGCGCTGAGAACTTCGTCTCTGTGCCCTTCGACGCCACCGAATATGGCTATGCAGACGTCTGTCATGATGTTCCAGAGGCGCAAAGCGTGGTCTTTGCTCGCTGATAGGAGTAAGTTAGGGTCGCGTGGGTGGAACTTGACCTCGTTGATGGCATGGCCGTGGCCGACGTAGTGTTTGATGCAGGAGTGTGTGGAGGGCTTGAAGACGCGCACCACGCCTCGGGAACCTGCTACTGCTAGCAGCGGCAGACCCGATTCTTCCTCATAGGACCACGCACATGTGTAGAATGTCTCATCTACCTAAAAGCAAAAGTTGAGCTGCTAATTTTAGCATTGTATTACAGTCACCATCAGACAGACTGCGAATACCTTTCATGAGCTCCCATGATGATGACCTATCATGGTGCATGTAACTACGGTTCCTAAAAGCTTGCGATCTACATATACGAGTTGTTACATTACACCCCAAGGGTGGTGAAATAATGAATGTCTCAGATTGCAGGAACTTGTCGCACAAGCCAAAGGCGAGGGCGATAAACATGCGATCTCGGGCTTTCTTTATCACTGCCCAAGGTGTGTACACAATTTTACGTCTTCTCCTGTCCAGGAAGTAAAGGAACAGTAAGAAAAGGATGGGTAGTCTTCGTGTGCCAGCCATGCTTCATCGACTTACATCAGGATCAGCATAGCACTGCAGGAACTTGAACCCTCCTGCCTCAGGACACTCGTAGATGGAGACGCGGTTGCTGCCCACCACAGCGAACACCTGCGGCTCCCCCTCCCCCAGGTGGTGGTTGAACTGGCATCCGAACAACGGCTGCCCGTGGTCTTCTTTGGCACTGCAACTGTAACAAGGTTGCATTCACTAACCTTTGTTCATAGATTTACCGACCTGTTGTAGCTAAATCATGTTGTCTGTGTTTGACTGTGTCCTCGCGTCTGGTTGTTCGCTCCAATGTCATTCTTAAACATTTTTCCTTAAAATTGTTTATGAATTCATTCATTCATTTATTTATTTAGAAACAATATACATTGTGTTTGAAAATACAGGATGGATGGATGAACTGGTATAGGTACCTGTCTAAAATTTTCGCCAAAAATATTTCATTGTACATAGGAGACAGGCGCGGATCTGAGGCGAGGGGGGGCAGGCGACGCAATGGGTGCAATTGGACAAACTGAAATTAATGTATTTTTTATACATCTGGAAGATTTAGCAAGTTTTAGACAATTTAGACGATTTAGCAAGATTTAGATTGACCTAACAACTAAGCTAAACCAAACCCGGGCCTGGATGAGGTACGTTAAAAAATGAATTCAAAAACTCTCATGTAACTTATTCATTTATTTTTAGCAATTAGTATATTTTAATAGTCAGTTTTCTTGAACTGGACCTGTAGAGTATATTTTTAAAAATCTTTCTAAATTCTTTCCCATTCACATGCAGTCATACACTGCCAGTTATTTTTCCACTTAGAGAGAATGCAGAGGCAAACATTCCAAATACATAAAGGGGTAAGTAGGTATAATAGGTTAAATAGTTCACACTCATTGGAAAGCAATCACATCTTCAGTCCATGCGCTTTAAGAATGCCATTTTTGGGTACTATCAGCCGAATCGAGTATGAAACCCATGAGTGAGTGAGACAGCAAGATAAACATGAATGGTATTCTAAGAGCTCACACACTGTATCAATCTAGATCCCACATATTATGTCACTGTCACACTCATCTACACCTGACAGCAGCAGTGTACATATATTATTGTGTTTAACCCTTTGAACATCCCAGCAACTACAGTAGCCACTAACTTGTATTAGTATTAGTACTAGTAGTCACCGGGATGTTTGACAGGTGAACTGGTTTGGAACCTCGATTCCTAAATGGGGTTGTAGTTGTGTGTTGTTGAACACGAAAAACGAGACATCATCACTAAACATTAACTGTCTCAAGTGTCTCAAACTGTATCACAACTTGAAACATACATCTTCTAGATGACATGTTTATGTGCCATCAATGTCATTAGTCCCATTTCCAGAGGAATACAGAGGCAATAGAACATTCACGACACAACAAAAGATTATGATTTATGAATTACAAGGTTTGTAGTTTAATTATGAACTACACGCAAATGTTAGTGACGATTCCAAATAGTGTAACGCAAGTGCTTACTTGAACTTATAAGGCGGCTTCACTGGCTTGGGGGCAGTCTTCTTCTTCCCACGTCTTCGCTTCTTCACGCGGGAGTTCGTCGGAGTCTCACTGCGGGAGGTGTTATCGGTGTTCGACGTACTCTCCACACTCGAAGTATCATCCTAAGCATATATTAAACGGTAAATTACCACTCATTGTTTTTTAGTTATAGGGCTGGGATATCAATTAAAAATTACGACGTGAACTTACAGCTTCATTGTCTGATACATTCATTATGGGTATTTGCAAGTAATAGTTTAAGTTTAACACTAAAATTAAAGATCTAAACTGCAGTTTTTAGTGTTATTTCAAGATATCCATATTATGTATTACGATCCGATACGATAACACAGCTTCTACGGATACGGAGCAGAAAGCGTCCAAACTAAGCCAAGTCCTAACCTAACCTAACTAAACGTCAAGTGTAATGTCAAATTTTCGCGGGAGTTGTTTTTTGTCGATCAGATTTTTTTTAGACATTATAATTTTTGGGTGAGACTAATTCCATTGGTGAACATTTGCTTAAAATTGCATAAATGCTATTGTAAAACCCATCAAGTAATTATAGTTAGGTATGTTGGGATCCCACAACAAAGTCACAGTACATATAAGCACAAGCAGTAGGGAATCTACGAACAAATCGGTCGAAACGAACGCACACATAGACACGCGCTTTTACACGGCCCCTAAGCGGATCTCGCGGTGCCGTCAGTCGCGAATGGCGCATTGAGACGAGCGGCCGTGTTCGTTTTAAACATGCCAAGAGCGTATTGCGCAGTGTACGGCTGCTTGAACTCGGCTTCTTCAAAACCGGAGCTTTCGTTTTTTGAACTCCCTGCTGATGTTGAAAGGTAAGAATGATACTATATTATTATGAAATAAAATGTATATATTATTTTAATAACGAGAAATGTCAGATGTCACTTCCTTCTCCGACAAATGCTTTTTCTGTTAAATAAAACGTTTGGCTGTTTAGATGATAAGTAAGTAGTTGCCGTATATTATTATTATAGACCGTGTTTTTGGTGAAAAAAAATTCTACGGACTTTCATTGTTATCATTTTGCATCTATAGAATATGTACTAATATATTATAGAAAACTACACTTGAAGGATAACTTGTCAAATACATATAGGTAGGGCAAACATTGGTTAAAAAAAAAATCAATTTAACAAAAATTAAATCGACAACCCTAACGCTTTATTGGAGCGTAGGTACTTATTTCAAAAAGTAGGCCTATCTTCCCTACTGCTTTAGCTTATATATATACTGTGACAAAGTGTAGAAATGAAATGAAGCACCATTTCCTACGTAATACGTAATGTAAAATTTTTGAGTATGGCAATAATTTGCTATTATTTTGATATGTTTTTTGGCGTTTTTTATCCTTTAACGTTAATAATTAAATAATATCTATGTATAGATAAATCATTAATATAATGACTACTGTCAACAAGGCTGTAAGTCCCCGTGCGGGCCCACTGGCCCTGTGCGGATTGGTGACTTTTCACACACCCATAATAGATGTAGTAAACTAGCACATGACTTGACTAGCACAAACCATCGAATCGCCCGCAGGTGTATGCAAAACTAGAATCACAAGCGGTATTACTAACGCCATCTAGGAGTCAGTAGCAGACCTAGTATTACAGTCAGCCATACTAGCGCCATCTAGGGGCCAATAGCAGAACTAAAATCATAGGTCCAACTAGCGCCATTTAGTAACGTGTCGTCGAAGTAGTCTGCACTAGCTGGTCTTTGGTTTTTGATGATTTGCATAACAATTCCAACGTCTTACTCGCTGAACCTGTCGCCAAGCAGCAACCAATCGCCAAGCAAAAGGTGAAATTACTAACACATAATGTGTTCTATCTTTACTTTACCTCCTAGTAGTGTTGCGGTTGTCCGAGTGGTGGTGTTCACTTAATATCAAGTGACCCAGCTAGTATAATATTATAGACAAAATATTTCGGTTTTAAGTTTTTTTTTTCAGTAGTTTTTGCTTTTAACATGAAACTTTAACAACCTTCATACCAAATTTTATTTTTCACAGTTTCAAGGGTCCACAGAATTAAGTATTTGGTATTAACTTAAGATTTACACCTCTACGCGTTCCTGAGACACGAATCTTGACTCTTGACAGACAAATTGATATGGACAGTTGGACCACAAAGTAATCCTATAAAATAAAGGTTTTCCTATGGAACCCTAAAAACCAAGGTGCCTGGGCCTGGGACAGGCACTCCAAATAATAATGACATGTTTATCATGCTTTTCTTTTATTCGGTCAAAATCACATCAATGGTAACAGTTAAATAAAATCTAATATACCTAGAACTAAATTATTGGTAATACGCGAGCACACAGAAAGCGGGAACTCGCGTTTTAAATCATCTTAAATTAGGAACAATCACAGCCATGTACTTAAATAGACTCCGTTACACTTGCAAATAAAGAACGTGTTAGCCTCGTAGGGCTTGTAAGTGGCAAAAGAAAAATTTTAAAAGGAGATCTCTTGCATGTGGTTGCTTGTACTCGTAGGTAGTCAAAGTAGCATACAGTTACGATGCAACATACATCAAGTGGTTATTGGATCAATCATTTATAAAATCACATGCGCGTTTGATTTTTGGATGTATGTAGAGTACAGAGAAGAGACGTCCTTAGTTATTCTGATATTTCAAGAGCGTGATTAGGTGGTCTAATAAGTCTATCGTAAACTATACAACAATAAAACTAACCAACAGCTACCAGTAAAAAATAAAAGTACGTGAACTAAAACTTAATACTGATATAACAAAACAACTGTTTTTAAATAACGGTAACTTTCCACATAAGTTTCACGAAAATTGGTAACTATATTTATATGTAGGTATTGGCGTTAGCTCTGTGGTACAATACAGCTCTACATATTCACACTGTTTATTTTCTTTGCTGTATTGTACTACCTATTAATTAATTGGGTGGATTTTTGACGTTGTAATTTGTGTGCAATACGTTTAGCATGGCACACAAATTACAACGTCAAAAATCCACCCAATTACGCTATTTCATTTATGTTTATTTAATATAAGGCACGTTATATAATATAGCGCCACGACCGTATCGGATAGGGCCTTTCTTACAGAGTTGTGGCAAAATAATATAACAGGCCTAAAGGCTCGTACAGACTAGGCTAGTATTTTAGCCTAGTAGCAAGTAGTTTAGTAGGCAAACTATTCGCTGCTGCCCAAAAATCGTTTTTGCTGCCGAAGACACGTTTGCCTACTCGTACTACGTTTGTCGGTCAGTTAGAAATATTCTCGACTGTACCGTTCCTGTAAATGTGTAAGTTAACTTAGGGCTGACAAGAAAATATGGCATAGCACCAACTTCAGTGGAAACTATTTGACAAGACATTGGAACTGCATCGAGCCTGCATTCTTCCAGTTGCGTGAACAAGGCCTTATTTTTTAATGGGGGCGCTCTTGCATCAAGCCTTATACTCCAATATTAGATTTTCGAAGTTACTACGAAGTTACTCTAATAGCCATTAATTTGAGTGAGAGGAACGGTATGCTACGAACTTCGGAGTAGCTCCCCAGTAGCGTTCAGTTAGACAATAAGACTGGAAGCATTTGTTGAGTCGTTTCAGGTTTAGATGTGTGATGGCGCGCTGCAAGGGCAGGCGTGGCGCAGAGCTTTCCTCAGCCACGGCAGCAGCTTGGTGACGCGCGTGTACACGCCAGGGTAGCCCGCACGGCCGCAGCCGCGACCCCACGACACGACGCCTGGAACAACAAGGGATATCAGTCCAACTGAGAAATATCGCTGTGTAGCCATTTGAAATGGTCTTTTGACGGAGAAGTTGTCAAGTCGGATAATAGAAAGAAGTCTTAATAATAATGAATCCTCTAGGTCCTTTAGAATAGCTAATTCATCGCTGGTTCGTAATATTGTAGTGTATGGAAATATAGTGTCCGGTCCAGTCAACCCCCCGCACTTTCATTCGTTAGACTGCCACGGCCACGACTATGGACGAATTTCACGAAGTCCAAATCCGTTCAGCGGCTTCGTCAGTTTGCTAAATATCTACATTAATGCCTATTACAAATGCGAAAGTGTCTGTCTGTTAAATTATCTCTTCACGCATAAACCTTTGAATCGATTTACATGAAATTTGGAATGAACATTGTTATCCAGGGGAAGGACAAAGAATTGTTTTCATTATCTCTTTGCGAAAATACGAATTCTACGTAGAGTTTTATTCTCTTAGACTCCTTGCTTGTGAACTATATATTTGTACTAACCGACGACGGTGTTGTATGGTTTCGTGATCAGCAGCGGACCGCCGGAGTCGCCGGTGCACGCGTCGGCATCGAGCTCATTCGCGCAAATCATGCGCGGCGTCACCTTGCGTCGCCCGTAGCCCGCGTTCTTGCAGTCCTCATGTTCCCAGATCTTCACAGCCACCTTTAAGTACCATCAAAGTTACAGATATTTTGTAGGTTGGCTATCACTAGGCTTTTAGTTTTCTATCACGCTAATTTTTGTCGCCGACTGTAATTTTTTATATGTAATGCTTCCAACCAATAGTCGTGAGGATATTGGGGGTACTACCAAATCAACCTAAACTACATGAATGTTTTTTGTTTAGCCCAAGCCCTCTCATTCTGAGAGGAGGCCTGTGCCCAGCAGTGGGACGTTTATAGGCTAGAGATGAGATGAGATACATGGTTTGGCAGCTATGCAAGCAGCGGCTTTATCGACCATGTAATACAGAATGGGATACAAAATGTCTATATCTCTACTTACAGTAGTTGACGACAATGCTTTGACTTTTATATAAATCAAATCACAAGCCATTTTTGCGGGTGGTAGGACCTTGTGCAAGGTCCGTCCGGATCACTACCACCATCTTACTCGCTAATCCTGCCGTTAAGCATCAATGCTGCATCCGGGGAAATTACAGGCACAAGAGGCATTTCATCTTAGCCCTCTAGGTTGGCAACGCATCTGCAATCCCTCCGGGGTTGCGGATGTCTATGGGCAGTGGTGATCGCTTACCATCAGGTGACCCACTTGTTCGTTTTCCTTCCTATTCATATTAAAAAAAGCCAAGGCCATTCGATGATAACTTGATAACCTTCATCGACTTACTTTATTGGGAGTATCTACAGGGAATCCCCTTTCCTCTGTGGCGCCCCATCCAGACACAATTGCTTCTTCACTGACGAATAGTCGGTTATCGTTGTCATCTAGAAGAAAATTCAATATCAATACTCTTTTGAACAACTGTCGTTGGCTGAAGAAAAAAGTGGCTACCTATGTTTTTTTTTTGTTTCAGGACTTGAGCTTTTTGCCGATCCGGTACCGCGCTGGCCGCTGATAAGATGTGTTTTACTTTTATTACTTCCCTGGTTAATAAAATACTAGGAGCGTAACTTTTTTCAAAATAGCTTTTTATCGGGATATGTACTTAAGTATAACTGGTGAGTAATCCGAACGCGTTTAAAAATATATTTCGCTTACCAATCGACATTCTACTTAAGAATTCTTAGAGCCTGTGCAGACAGAGAACGGTATGGAATTCCGAGTTCCGCGTTCAGCTTCAGAGTTCTGCGTTCTTTACAGTGTGCCTTACCAGGGGCCGTACCATGACGTCTTAATGCGTTTCAGTTTAGGTTCGCTCGCTGTCAGATTCATACTAAAAGTGACAGCTTAAACTTGAACTGAACGGGAATTAGGACGTCATGGTAAGGCCCCAGTGCTAAACGCAGGGGCGTAGCTACCGCCATATCTGCCGTATCAATTATACGGGGCCCCCGGGCCACGGGGGCCCCCGTCGTGCGTAAGCAAAAATGAATGCACACATTTTTTTTGAGAAATCTTTACCCTTCATAAGGGCCCCCAAATACATTTTTATACGGGGCCCCACCAAGGCACGCTACGCCCCTGGCTAAACGTACCTAACCCTAGGCAACCGTAGAACCTTTTCACAATCAACGTCGGACTACTTTGACACTGACAGACAGAAATAACAAGCCGATCACTTATTGCGATTAGGTTTTACTCCCAGGGGTTTTTGGTTGGCCGTACCTATCTAGGTATTGAGCCCTTACGATGGCGCACACAGCAACCGCCGCTGTCTGACCGTCTGCTGTGTGGGTTATTAAGTAAGGTCTGACGCCATTTTAAAGAGCTCAAACGTGGAACTCGAAGTTCCGGAGCCCCAAGTAGAGGTGAGACGTATTTACTGGAACTGGTTTTTGGAACTGGTTTTGCCGTGGACGCGTACGTACGCGTTCCTGCTTGGGCGTCTTTTAGCGTACGAGTATTTAGCGTACGGCGACGATCTAGCTGCAGTGAGTGGGTGAAACAACAATATGTTCTTTGAATAATGATCCTAATGCTTGAGATATAAGGGTTGATTTACTTTGATAAAATGTTTGTTTGGATGTGATGTGATGCCTGTTTTGACTTTGTACAATTTGAATTTTTGATTCCCTCCGGGGTTGCGGGTGTCTATGGGCAGTGGTGAATGATCGCTTATCATTAGGTGACCCACTTGCTCGTTTGCCTTCCTATTCACATAAAAAAAAAATAAGATGTTTGTTCCTTGCCAAACATTTAAGACTGTGTTGTGTATTAATTATGAACTGTTGGTGTTGGAGGTAAGTTCCTGTACTTTAATTGCAACGTCAAATCAAAACTCCCTTACTTGCAAGACGCCTGTACCGTACTCGCAAGGTTCCCGTACTCGCAAGACGCCCATACTCGCAAGACGAATACGTACGGAAAGTCCGTAATTTACTCATTGAGACGCGTACTCGTAAATACTCGTGGAGCTAATCTTTGGATCTGGTCTTTTTGGGGACGCGTACTCCGCAGACTACATATTATACTTACCAGGCAAGCATGCAGGCCGGAACAGATTGTCAGGCAGTGACTCAGTCAACCTCAGCACTGCGATGTCGTTGTCGTAGTTGTAGGTGTTGAAGCCGGGGTGCTGGTACACCGTCTGGACGCCGAAGCGTTTGGCCGTCGGGTCGGATATGTTGTGCACACCAACCATTACGTGGAAACGAGACGCCTCATAGCTGTAAATGGAGTACAATTAGTTTATACAATACAATACAATACTATACTCTGCGGCAAATTTAGCGGAACACAAATAAAGTGTAGGTAAGTAATTATTTTTATTTATTTTTATTTTTTCTGGTCAAGCATTAAATATGCGTTTTGATAACTTTTTTGTGTTCCGCTAAATATGCCGCTAAGTGTATACAAGACAAGACAATACACGACAATGCAATAGGTACAATACAGTACTATGACCTTATTGAACACCGCATAACCAACAATACAGAAAACAGACACGTAAAGAAAATTACAAGGTAACAGGCGGCCTTATCGCTTCAGAGCGATCATTTCCAGGCAAAAGAATGAAGAAAGGAAAATGTTAAGATTAGATTTTTGGACTAAGGCTATATAAAGCCGGTTCCACACTGGAATTATTAACGCATTCACAAACGTCAAACGGTGTAAGATGAGGGTAGAAACGATATTTCTCCCCTCTCTCTTTCAATGCAATTGCGAGCTAATACGAGTATAACATTGGTTTGTCAATTAGCGTAATATCCCATCAAAAACATAAAGGTGGAAACACATTATTAATACGCGACGCGACGCGTGTTGAGTCGAATCAAATTGTATTATTTTCTATGACCAGCTAGCGTATTACGTTACTCGCTCGCAATCGCCATCGTGTTCATTTTGACAGTTCTTGTATGAATGTGACAGCTAGCTGATTCCGATGCCAATTGTCAGCCCATACATGAACTGTCAAAATGAAGTTGATGGTGATCGCGAGCGAATTACGTAATAAGCCTGCAGAACCACACTATGAACATCCGACGCGACGCCATGCGCATGCATTCGTTGCATCGGGTCGCGTCGCGTGTTAGTAATGTGTTCCCACCTTAAATGTGGAATCGTGAAGAAGTGGAAATGCCCGTCAATTATTAATCATCCGTATTCCGAACATCCGAAGTTCATTCAAAACTCTAAAGAAATTAACTCTTTTAGCATATTAATTGCTAACGGAAACGATTAAAGTTTTCACTTTCCGCTTGACCTCTTTTAGGCTTTGGGATAAGGGCCGCTCAATAAACGACACTGTAGGTGTCACTTTATTATTCACATAAATTTAAGCGTTCGATTTACGAGGCGATTAAAAAGTAAGTACGATATATCATGCCCTAATAAAATTTTCGATGTTTGCTTGTTTAAGTGTTAATCAGGCTGTTTCTTTTGACAGCTTTTTAGGGTTCCGTATTTCAAAAGGAATAAATGGAATCCTGGTAGGATCATTTGTTAGTCCGTCTGTCCGTGATCAAATTGTGAAAGGACAAATTACAAAAATAAGCTACGTACGTGCACTAATACAAAAAAACAACAAAGAAAAACAATACTACACAAAACATGAACAGAAGTATAACAACATAACATAAATTTTATTTGGATCGATTCAAAGGTACAGACATTAGAAAAGGTGTTCCCATACAAATTGCTGTGCTCCTAAAAAATATGGGGCACTTTTAGTTGTCCTATTTAGAAATTTGGAATTTGGAATGATGGTAGCACAACTCATGGACTAGTTCTAAAAATCGAAATTTTAGTCTATGTAATTAACTATTATTGCTTAGGTGCGGAGATCTGATAACACTGGATTTTATATTCACTTGTCAAATTTGTATACGGAATCCTCAGTGAGCGAGTCCGACTCGCACTTGGCTGGTTTTTTTTATAGTATTGATATCGGAAGTAACTAGAGGTATTTTTTTTTGTGAAGCTACTATTACTGCTTCATTTTGATTAGGCAAATATCTTAATTGCTTTCCTCCTTTATTGTTTTAATGTCATTAATTATTTATGTAGGTACCTATGACATGTTTTAATGTGAATTTCAGATTAAATTTAGCCCTATTTAAAAACTTTCTCCACCCAAAAAATATTTTAGTAGGTATATTGAAGTTTTGGCAATCAAAGGACCAAACAAACTGACAATAATATTTCATCGAAACATAAGTAATTTCATTAAAAAATTGAACTCTTGCAGGCTGACAAAACTACCCCCACATTTAACTTATTGCCGGTCACAATCGCAATCACCATTTCTATCTGTCAAACGGTGTAAAATTATGGTAGAAGAGATGGGGAATCCATTGTGATGCGAACGCGTTTTTACAGTGTAAAAATGTGTTTAAAAGGCACTCCAACACCGAGATTACTAGAGTCACTATTAATCTCTAAGCAGGCATAGAGCACATTAGCATTCAGCCCGAGTCGTTAACCGAGAGAATCGATTCGCGACAGTCCGGTGAAGAACTGATCTTGACCCCCTTCGCACCACCTTGAAAATGAGTGCAAGGTATCCGTATGTCATTACACTACATTTGTATGTAGCCGTAGGTGCTGAAAATCTACACAGTATTTCGTACTCCAAACTTATTATGAAGCAACGACGAAGTTCTGTAGGCTTATTGTCTAACTTGCTCGCAATCGCCATCATGTTCATTTTGACAGTTCTTGTATGAATGTGACAGTTAGCTGATTCCGATGCCAACTGTCAGCCCATACACGAGCTGTCAAAATGAACACGATGGCGATTGCGAGCGAGTTAGACAATAAGCCTACTGGGGCGAAATGAGGCCCTTTTAAACCTCTGACCGCGTCTAGCTCAACTAATTTCTTGGCGAAGTATGGTCATTTCTTGCGTGCAACTACGTGCAATGCAATGAAACCCCATCCTGGGGTGGTTATGGGGTGTCGCGGTGAAACAAAGTGCTTCCGTAACGTCTCACATTCGACTTAATAGGGAATCCGTGAGGTTTTTAATGGCCTTCCGTCGCGGGAGAACCTCACATACCCCCGGTAACCCACAGGATGCAAAACCACATTTTCCACAACATAAAAAATTACGTGTAATACGGAAAGTTGTAGTTTGATGTGGATTCAATTGCCGGTCGCACAACTTCGTCTTGAATTTTTATCTGGTCTGGGCTAGGTAGTGGTACATAATTGACACCGTAATCACGCATTCAATGCTAGTAGTGATCGATTCTACGACTTCTACGTGTTGAAGATGATACGGTATACACATACATACATATCGTCACGCCTCTTTCCCACAGGGGTAGGCAGAGACTACTTTGTTCCACTTGCTACGATCCTGACATACCTCTTTCGCTTCATCCACATTCATCAATCTCTTCATACATGTTCGTCGGTTTCGGGTACTCTTGACCTGGCCTTTCTCCAAAACGTCCCCAATTTGATCACGGAACGTCCGCCTAGGCCTTCCCCTCCCAACGGTATACACCTATTTTGTAATATACCCCTATTGACTTATAGCCTGACTACTGACTGACTGAGCCTGGCTCGTAGAGGCCATGGCTACATACCATCCCTTACAGAGTAGAAGGAGCTTAAGGTAACAAGGCCACGTTTAGTACGATTGTCGACGTAGAATCAAAACCGTTTCCCTCGATGGGCTTTTACCAACTGCGCGGGAAGAGAAGATACAGGTACATTCTATGTTTTTTCTTTGTTCTCAGACCATGGAAGGCAATATTTAGGTATACGTTACTTACGCGGCCTCTATGTAGAGCATATAGGCTCGTTGGCACAAATTTCGTGTCAACAAAATGTAGCTGTTTCCAGTGACGGTGACAAATGTGCGTAAACTGTGGGTTATGGATCGGAGGATGCAGATGCACACGAGGTGACAAACAAAGTGGTTGCGCAACAAGAAAGTGTGCCGCGGGTCCCCGAAGTGGGTCGCAGCCCTGCAGGGCACATCCAACATGCATTTATTACCGATTTGTTTTGTCATGCTAATATTTTGACAAGATTTACGCAAAACATGCTTGAAGCGCTTTAGCTCCATTTAAGTTTCATCAGCATCATTTCCAGCGTCTATACGTCCCACTGCTGGGCACAGGCATCCTATCATTTATTTCTTTGATTAATTTGGGGTTCCTTTTACTTATATGCCATTGACCATCTAAAGAACCAATCATGGCTAAAATGGAATCGAGCGAGAAGCGACAAAGTTGTTATGATATGACGTTTTTGTTTGGTAAATCATCTTCATCATCTGTAAAATATGCTACAGACTGTCTTTAAGAAATTAAAGTCGGGAGTTAAGCTATTCTATGTACAACTAGCTTTTACCCGCGACTTCGTCCACGCAGAATTAAAATTTGGGCTCCAGTTTATTAGGTACTGACTTCCATCGAAAATATAGAAAAACCAGCCAAGTTCGAATAGTACTATAACACGAAAGGATTCGTACCACCTTCTTGTATGGAAACCCACTTTAATTATTTTTATCCCGTGTGAAATTCGAAAAATCCCTTATTTCTAGCACCTACGTGAATTATGTGCTCTACAAAGAATATATTGTCTTTTAAATATTAATTCTTTATGCCCTATCCCTTCCTTTCATCCCGTGAGAATTTACATTAGTGCACCTTTTTGATCCTAAAGGAATGTCTGAATACCAAGAATCTATAATAGCAAGTTAGTTACTTACGTTGGTAGTGAAAAATCTTCTTTTCCTAAGTTATTCGAAAGGGTATTTTGCAAAAGCCTGAAACCAGTTTACAGATGTTATAGTTACCTACACACACAAACACGATACATGTATTGTTTTTTGAATAAATACTATCTACCTATCTATCTATCTACCTGGTATGTCAAATTTGATGACTAGTAATTATAGTTACAGAGTAAGGACTGTTTCAAAGTAATAATATAACCATTTGCCTTATCCTTGTCGTATAAAAAAAACCCTTTTACTTCACATCCCGCAGGAATATTGAAAAATCCTGAAATTATATAGCAGTTTCAATTCTCTACTTGCGTGCCTTTAAAGTAGATGTCACAATTCAAGACTTAGTGTTAGTTACGTTGACAGGGCCCCTTTGCAGCGAACATATGAATCTCATTTCCTCAAACATGCAATGAAATATTTATGTTATGTTCCTTATATTAGATTGCGAAGTGTCAAGATTCAGATGCGACTAGACGAGGTATTTCATACAACACGTTATACTATTTGAATACGTTGAAGAATATTGCTTTCTAGCGTTATGACATTCTGTCATAATTCATAGTCGTCTATAGCTTAAGTGGTTTATCTAGGGACAACGCACAGCCTAGATTGTAGGCTGTGCGTTGTCTGTCAGTTAGTAAGTTACTCTTTATAATGTATATTTAGATAACAAGAAACTTAAACACGTAAACAAAGGCTTATGGCAAGTAAACAATCTGAGGTTACACAAGATATTAACGATGATCAGCAAATTTCATTATTGCTTTAAATTTCTTCTAAGTTATTTGCAAATATCCTGCTGCAGAAAGTAGGTGGGCATAATAAAAAGTCACTCAAGCCGTAAAACTCTTGTAATACGCGTGTGAAAATAAATGTTACCGTGAAATATCGATATTTAGCCTTGGCTTAAGAGATATAAAAGATTGCAGCTTAATAAACCAATAATTTAATCATTTAAAAGGTCATTTCTCTGTGGAAACTTTCATCTGTTGTTTAGTTGCTATAAAAATCCGGAAAAATGTACACTTTAAACCGGAGATAGTCAACAAACATAAATACACACCTGTAATGCTAAGGGGCTGAAATCTTGTAGAGATGAGTAGGTTATCGATGCAAACTAGTTTTATTCTTATTTAGTTTGGGCCTAAAGAGACACTAATGAGACACCTGGCACACAAGTATGGCTCAAAATCCTCGATGTACCTAATTAAATATGCTGAAATTGGAAGTCCTCTTGGAAGTCCTCATCGTGCCATGCCACTACTATAACATAAAACCTCATTACAGTTGACTCATCTAATATACCAGAAACAAATAGCACATGTCCAAGTTATACTGATTTGATGCCGTCATGTTCACCTCTGGCTTCGATAATTATCAGCTTTCACTGTCGCTCCATTGTTTGCAGATGTTCCGAGGCGTCGAACCGCCTCTAATGAACATTACTTTAGTGCTTATAAATATTCAAATTAATGACATGGAGCATGTTTAGTTTAAAGTAGGGTTGCCTTGGATGCCGCGGAAAAAAGTAAGCCACTATATGACCTCTGTTGCATGCTTGTGCCATCGCAGCCCGGGGATAATGCAAATAGGTACATATTTTCTTATAATTAATCTGGAATACAGGTGGCTGGGTTTGTTTGACTGTGTTGAAATGTTTTCCAGGATCTTTTAATTGTTGTTGCCAAATGTTTCCATATACATTGGATAGGTACTTAATCAAAATATACGGCGTCCATACCCCCAACCCTACCAATATATCTAATTTTGAATCATAAGTTATTTCGAAAAACCTTCACAGGAGTGTTTGATACGAGTAGCTCCAACGCCAGGCCTTATACTCGGAAAATCGATTTTCGAAGTTCGTTTCGTGCCGTTTCGCTCTCACTAATAGTTATTAATTTGAGAGTGAGAGGGACGGTGTGATACGAACTTCAAAAATCGAATTTCGGAGCAGCCCCCCTGCTCGATTATTCCTGTCCTGGATAATTTTAGGACTCCTTACTTGGATACACAGTGTGCGGCGGTGACGAGGTGGTCCCTGGCGACGACGGTGGCTCCGCAGACATAGTTGCCATCCCTGTGCACCGCTGCCAGCCAGGGGAACTCCCCGGCCACCACCGGGACGCCTCCGAGGATACGCGCGCCACGCGTCACCCCGCACGCTGGAACACACAACCTTTAATTTAAAACCTAATTGTATTACCTATACTAATGTATAACAGCAAATAATAAAAAATAAATACCTATAAAGTTTAGAACATACACATATCTATGTACTTACTCGTACTGGAAGAGCATTTTTTTCTCGATCTAATTAATGAGAATTATGCGATAGTATGATAGTCTTGAATCGTGGCAATTTTTTATAGTTTGCTTGCTGAAGCCCTTATACTCCCAAATTCAAAAACAGAAGTCTCTCTTTCAGCAATAGTTGAACTATCTCGGAGAGTGTGATACGAACTTTAAATTTCGGTTTTGTGAGTAGAAACCATCCTGCGTCCATCCAATCGAACTCATCATCATCATAGCACTATAAATTGTCGCTGACCCACATTCTGTCGATGAGTTATTTTGAAGCGTGCAATGCCATAATTTACAGTCGAAAAAGTGGGTTAAGTTGCCCGATAACGATATTTAAGGCTTGCACTCCTAAAAAGTATCCACTGTCAATATTGATTGTTGTGAAAATAGGCTATGCGGTATGGTACCTATGGGTAAGTAGTATGATCTTTAGGACGAAAATGTTAAAACATGTATGTGTTATCTATTATCTATCTATGTGGGTAGGTGCTAGATACTTACGTTATTGTAGGTAACGAAAGTAAATTGCAGAGTAGATAGGTAATTATTTGATATTTTACATATAAATATCTAAGTATGTGTATGTATATTGGCCGGACGATTAAATAGATGATTAAATAGCTAATTCGTTTTAAAGAAAAAGTCTTAGAGATTTCAACGGAATGGAATTTAAAAAATCGTATATGTACATAGACTTATTTAAATTTAAATTATGGCCTAGGTAGGATAGGGCGAGGCGGGCATTTGCTCATTTGTTTTAGACCTCATTGAGCCAAGTTCAGTTGTTACAGTATGTACAGTACGATTAAGTTAGTTATATTTGCGTTCAAAAACTCAAATGTTTACTAACGGTAACTCACTGAAGATTTCGTCTGAAGTCGTTTACCTTGTAAACAGTTCGAAAAATAAGCAAACCGCAATCAGTGTACGCGGATGTCATTTGACATATGACACTCACTAGATTTCTAAAGTTTTTAGCGAACAATATTTCATCAGTTCGCAACCCAGGATTAACATGTGTAAGTGGCTCTCTAAAAGCACTTGCTGACATTAGCATTCGGTGACATAACAATGCAAGCGTAGTTTGTAAATGTTGTTTATAGAAATTAACTTGAATGGAATTGTTGAGAGCAGCGGGCAGGTTAAAGTTATGAAATATTGTAAACAAACGCAATAAATAAGGAAGTGTGGAAATTAAACTGATTATAGGTATATTGGTTTCATCAGCTTTCAGGCATCTATGCCTTCTCCAATTATTATATTTTTTTAAATAAGTAGGCTACCGAAAAATGGAATTGAAAATACCGAAAAATAAATGACCTCTTCTAGTAGGTACTTTCATAAACGTAGTATCTGCGATCGATTTTGGTTGTAAAGGTATATACTAGACTAAAAATTCAGAAATACCTTTCTTTCATAGCCGGAAATTGCATTGTATTTCTTATAATTAACCACTGATTTTCATTTCACAAAAAACACTGAAACACGATACAAATTAGTAAAGATTTTCAGGGCACTCACTGCAGGGCTTGCAGGTGGTGGCGGCGACCACGGACAGGACGGCGAGACAACACAAAGCACGGAGCATGACTGTCGGAGGCTCGGGCCGGTCTGGATGCCAGGGGAGACGCCGGCCCAGCTATTATAGGCCGCCGCCGGCGGCTCTGATAAGCCCAGGGCCAGGGTAAAGCCAAGTTCACGGCAACGCGGCCACGGAGCGAATGACTCGTCGGCACCGCGACGCACCCCACTGCCGAATGTGCAGCGGTGGTCGCAAGAGACCTTGACAGGAGAAGGTCGGGTGTGTTGCAATTGCAATCCATGCGTCGATAACAACTTTTCCTTGTAAAATAAAACCTACTATGCCACGACATTATCTTTCGCTGCATTAGGATGTAATATTAGAGAAAAAAACAGCTTCTGGAATGCGATTAGAGCAGAATTAGCATATTATTAAGGTGTTACGTTATTCTACTACGCCGTAACTATCGCCATTCATCGTCCGATTGCCGCATTTGTTGCTCGCGATTATCATATCACACGGATGCATGGTCACAAAACGCGGCCGAAAGAAAGCTGGCCACTCAGGGGCTACATTGATTGCACTGTCGAAAAGTAAAATGTACTCTAGCACCATAAGTGGCGTTAATTAGGGAGTCGATTTTGTGAAACACTGGTCCATCTCATTACACGTACCTTACAAGCTTGCAATTTCTTTATTGGTTACGTAAGTTTATTTACGGTGGGCTTAAAAAGTACCTTAAAATTGGCTTGAATTAACTCTACAAATTTCGACCTATGTAACTACACCACCGGAGGAGTCCATTCCAAAAAACATAGCTGTAAGGTAAAGCTCTATGTGCTTTCAAGTGATGTGCTTTTAAAAGTCGGGCCCTGGTCATTAAATACAGCAGTATACAAGCTTGTACCTGTGGAACACATCAGTGTTAGTCGGTGCGGTGCGGCTGGGTGCAGCGCCGCTGCGCCGCCCCGCGCCTGCATCTGCAAATCCGCGAGCTTTTTTACGCAACGCGCCATTTTCGCGCGCGGGCCGGATGGACCGAGTTTTAATTCAATCCGTTTATATTTGGACAATCTTGCCCAACGCGTTACGCAACCCCAGGACTAACACGTTGCACTCATTGTTTTGTAATATTTTATTAACCGAAACGAATTCACGTGCATTTTACAAAATAACCTGCCTGTATAACAGCGTGGCGCCATCCCACTTTCTTATTTATTGTGTGTCTGTTAATTGTGATTTATTGAGATTGAGAACAAAGTAATGTATCACTTTTGCACCTTACTTTCGATTTTGTTTGTGGGTCAAGTGATGCTGCAAGGTCGCCAATAATAGGAAGTCATACCCCGCTTTCTGCAAAGTAATACTATCGAAAACCTATTCTGTTTCTCAATGCAAATCATAGCAATAAATGACAAAAACGGAGGAAAATTCCTATAATTGTCATCGAAACGAAAAATTAGATCTCTTTACAAGAACATCCCATAACCTCTAAAAATTATCTGCGAGGACACCTCTTACGGGCTGATGTAATTTTTTTGAGGTGTTACAGCGTGATTACTTAATTATTAAGTTGGTAAACTGCATTTAGCCCTATGTCAACAGCCATGGGCGATAAAACGGAACTATTTCTCAAACAAACAGCATTATCTTAAGGGCATCCGGAAAGTACTGAAGATACCTTAGGATGTTTTGGTAAGAATATGCGCAGTATCGTAATCATTTCCTTTGAAGAACAAATATTGATGTCCTTAGGGCAGGTCTTGGGGTGTTTACGAGAGTATCTCTTCGGTAACTAGGTTGTGGTTGGACCTTGAGAAAGGCATTATATCAACTAGAAAATTAGATCAAGAATCTTCTTAATGAGGACAGAGGTAGGGTTTTAGTGGTGCGATATCTATGTAAGCAAAGTGAGGTTACCTAAGTATTAGAAGATGAGGTTTTAAAGCAGTTTGTGACGTCGTAGCTTTTTGTATAAGAAAAGAAGAACTACTTAAGTCTGTAACTGCTGAGTTGTGTAGTGTAGAGCGTTGTTGTAGAGTCAGGCAAAATAGAGATCCTGTGTGGCGAAATTATACCATTCGAGAGCTATTTATATTTGCAAACGAAAATAATAAAGTAGAACTGTAATTTTGTTCTACTCTACTTCAACAGGACTTTATTACTACTTTCCAGTAATAGCTTTCAAAAAATTGTTCGTTTTATGGCGATTTCTGTCAAAACTATAAGGTAAAACTTACGCAATTTTATTTTTGTTTCTTAATTATTTTCTAAGCTTTTGACATGTAGGTAGTAACGAAGATTAAAGAAGAACCGTTTACTTAGAAACATCTGTTAATTTAGTGAAATGTGTTACACAAAAACAAAAAGCAAACATACAAAACAATGCTTTACAAAGAACGACATTTAAACTGAAGATGGACGTATTTGAAAAGATACAGTTCTTGGAATCGCTCTGTACCTAATTGAATAATTAACTTTGTGCTATTTTCTAAAGAGTTAATGCTTCTCTGCGTCCGCATAACCTGGGCCCTATTTACAAAGCTACTAGTTTCAATTTACAAGCGGAAGTCTCTATCTAACACCTATAGGGTCAGAAAGAGACTTCCGCTTGTAAATTGTAACATGTAGCTATATAAAATAGGGCCCTGATATCTTAATGTCCAACGGTGGGCTCTCGCCATCGCCTTTACCATCTTTTTCTTTGAATTAGTCTGACCACAAATCACGAGCCAAAATTTTTTTTTTAAGGTTTTTGGTTTAAGATGCCAGTCAATGGCCGATATAATAGTCAGTTTTCAAAGAGACAGAATACGTTGATTTAATCCATGATATGAAGCTTTGTTTCTATGTAGGTATGTAGGTATTGTACTTATTCGGACACTTTCACCGTTATGATGACATTATGCTTAGAGTAAGTTTATGATTACAAAATGCGTATGCGTTAAAATGTAAAATGTTTGTTGCCGTTTGGTGCCCATAGGATTGTGACGTTAACGAGAACGCGTTCTATACATTTTTCGTGTCTCTTGTAGAGACACTAATATACTGTATTTTCCTGTCCTAAACGTAATCCATAATTCATAATCGTTACTCTATGGGGCAAGTGGTGGCGAGGTGTAAGTACAAAGAGCTATAGTAGGTATAGGTAATACAAAAAAATCCCGCTAGAACCCATAACAGCTCAATGAAATGCAGTTAAGCATCAATAGGTAGGTTACATTTCGTTACTACACTGTGGGTACGTTACTTATACAGATTTGTATTAGAATAGACCCGTTATTTTTGCTCATCACCTCATCAGTATGCTAACACTTAGCAGTTGCGAGTTAATAGTGATGACGAATCAATAAAAATAAAATTGATTGATAATTTTATTTAATTAATGAAGAAATTTGGATCATTAAAGTATTGATTAAAAATTAACCATTCGCGTCTTACCACGGTCATTCCAATAGTATTTAAAAGTTTTATTGAGTGATTTTTTGCAGTTTTAATCCGCTCCTCGCGACTAAACTTCCTACCGCCGCCATAAGCACTGTCCAAAGTTCTTCATAAATTCCTATATAAATTGCAATACGATAGCCGGGTTCACATCAACCGTCAGGTTCCAAGGAACACCTAAAATAAACATGCATGGGGCATCCAAGTATGGGGGAGTGTTGGAAAGATCCCGCCGTTTGCCCTTGTGAGGGCGTCTCATGGAAAGAGCCTGAATCAGTGGCGGCAACTGTGCCAAGGTGCCCGCATGCCGATAACGCCGAAGCCTGGCTGCATCACCACTGGTCCGCTGTTTAGGCGAGTTGCTTTCGAGTTCCTTAGTCACTTGAAACGGACTTCTTTCATTTTAAGATGTTAGTTACGACTCCAGCGCCTTATCCATATTTATATTTCCAATAGGAGTCCACACCCTCTTTTGGACGCAATAAAGCATCTACGTGCTTCTGATTAAATTAAGTATTATAATTTTAGCATCACTTTCCGATTGGAATTTATTGAAACACCATGGTTGTGATTGTCAGTCAACACAAAAAACGAACACTTACCTAAATTAATAGATACTTAGGTATTTTGACCTTTTTAATTATATTCTTGAACAATAAAATTGATAATTTCATTCGTGTTATTCCTCCGAGCTGTTTTCATATTAAAATTAACTTTTGTTATATTATTTGTTTAAATTAATCTGTATTAAATAGCATTTTTGCTGACAACATTAGGTATGTTTAGTTTACGCTTTTTGCTTTACAATCACAAGTCTCTTGAAAGTAGGTATTTCTAAAACTTTTAATCTCGAAGAAACGTGATTCCCATGTGTTTTCCATAGTAGGCTCTATTTAAGGTTATTTATGTTTACGTTAATATTATTTTAATGGAATGCACCACTGACACAGTTATCTTCAAATTGGGGCACCCTTGCCTGCATGGAGGCTCGTCTGCTCTACATTTACTTCACAACACAAATCTGATGCGTAGTTTGTAACTACGAGTACAACTATCTTTTCTATTTGGAACGAAAAAATCAAACATCCTACTGTATTATAAGTAATTAATGCGAAAGTTTGTGAATGTGTATATGTTTGTGACTCAGGTAAAATCCTGCAATTCTAATTGCTAACTTAAGTGTATCGACGGCAAACTTCGCACATTGAAAATTTGCACACATTTGTCCTTCATGCAGCGTTTATTAAGACCATGACGAGATTTTTTGTAAATTTTCGGCAAGTAGGAAGTCTACTTCGTGAGCTGTCGTACCAGCCTTTGGGAATAAGGCCCCGATTTTCAAAAGTACTTACATCATTCGAGAGTAGCCAAAAATGTTATCGAACTTAATTTGAAGTAGGTAGAAGTAGGCAGAAAAAGACCTAGAAAGATTTTTCAACATGAAACTACCGTGAGTGAGACTCAATCATAACTACAAAAACGGATAACTAACGTATAAAGGGCGAGTAATGCTTGACAGGTTAAGCACTACGGATAAGTTCGAAACGTGGTTGACAAGATTACTTACCTAATCATAATTACAAAAACGGATAACTCACGTATAAAAGCCGAGTAATGCTCGACACGTTAAGCACTACGGATTAGTTCGAAACGTGGTTGACAAGATTACTTACCTAATCATAATTACAAAAACGGATAACTCACGTATAAAAGCCGGGTAATGCTCGACACGTTAAGCACTACGGATTAGTTCGAAACGTGGGTGACAAGAATACTTACCTAATCATAATTACAAAAACGGATAACTCACGTATAAAAGCCGAGTAATGCTCGACAGGTTAAGCACTACAGATTAGTTCGAAACGTGGTTGACAAGATTACTTACCTAATCATAATTACAAAAACGGATAACTCACGTATAAAAGCCGAGTAATGCTCGACACGTTAAGCACTACGGATTAGTTCGAAACGTGGTTGACAAGATTACTAAGATTACTTACCTAATCATAATTACAAAAACGGATAACTCACGTATAAAAGCCGGGTAATGCTCGACACGTTAAGCACTACGGATTAGTTCGAAACGTGGGTGACAAGAATACTTACCTAATCATAATTACAAAAACGGATAACTCACGTATAAAAGCCGAGTAATGCTCGACAGGTTAAGCACTACGGATTAGTTCGAAACGTGGTTGACAAGATTACTTACCTAATCATAATTACAAAAACGGATAACTCACGTATAAAAGCCGAGTAATGCTCGACACGTTAAGCACTACGGATTAGTTCGAAACGTGGTTGACAAGATTACTTACCTAATCATAATTACAAAAACGGATAACTCACGTATAAAAGCCGAGTAATGCTCGACACGTTAAGCACTACGGATTAGTTCGAAACGTGGTTGACAAGATTACTTAACTAATCATAATTACAAAAACGGATAACTCACGTATAAAAGCCGGGTAATGCTCGACACGTTAAGCACTACGGAATAGTTCGAAACGTGGTTGACAAGATTACTTACCTAATCATAATTACAAAAACGGATAACTCACGTATAAAAGCCGAGTAATGCTCGATACGTTAAGCACTACGGATTAGTTCGAAACGTGGTTGACAAGATTACTTACCTAATCATAACTACAAAAACGGATAACTCACGTATAAAGGCCGAGTAATGCTCGACACGTTAAGCACTACGGAATGGTTCGAAACGTGGTTGACAAGATTACTTACCTAATCATAATTACAAAAACGGATAACTCACGTATAAAAGCCGAGTAATGCTCGATACGTTAAGCACTACGGATTAGTTCGAAACGTGGTTGACAAGATTACTTACCTAATCATAATTACAAAAACGGATAACTCACGTATAAAAGCCGAGTAATGCTCGACATGTTAAGCACTACGGAATAGTTCGAAACGTGGTTGACAAGATTACTTACCTAATCATAATTACAAAAACGGATAACTCACGTATAAAAGCCGAGTAATGCTCGATACGTTAAGCACTACGGATTAGTTCGAATCGAAACGTGGTTGACAGGATTACTTACCTAATCATAATTACAAAAACGGATATCTCACGTATAAAAGCCGAGTAATGCTCGACACGTTACGCACTACGGATTAGTTCGAAACGTGGGTGACAAGATTACTTACCTAATCATAATTACAAAAACGGATAACTCACGTATAAAAGCTGAGTAATGCTCGACACGTTAAGCACTACGGATTAGTTCGAAACGTGGTTGACAAGATTACTTACCTAATCATAAAATTTCTAAACGACACTGAAAATTAGAACACATAGAAAAATCCGAAAAGTAAAGCTATGGCCGGGAAACTAATCATAATTACAAAAACGGATAACTCACTTATAAAAGCCGAGTAATGCTCGACACGTTAAGCACTACGAATTAGTCCGAAACGTGTCGATCATTACTCGGCTTTTATACGTGTCGTTGAGACCGGGGCAAGCGGAGGCGCATTGCAGGGACTGCTTTATCCACAATAGATACGAATACGTCTCATCACTCTCATCCAAACACGACCACTCTGTTAAGAGTGAACGACTGAGGAGAAGGATCCTTTATGCAAGTAGCGATAAAGTGAATATAATACAATGACGAAGCGCCTGTACATATATCACAGCTAAGTCATTTCAAACGAAGCACAGTTACAACTTCAGGCTCTCGTTACTTAATCAAGCAATTTAAATGTTTATTTTCTTGTGTTAAGTCATGAAATTAAGTGCTTTGGTTTAAATATCATATTAGGAATAGAAAATATTCACATTTTTGCATATTATGTCCTTCAAGGATACCAACCACTATAACGTTTTGTCGTATTCAAATTACCCTGTGTTCGGGACCAAAAATTTTTTTTTGTGGCTAAATTGCAAAAAAAAAATCCTCACTTCGAAGAACAAAAACAAAATTGATGCCTAGCCTAAGTATATAAAATCTAGCCACGTTACCTGTGATTCCTGTGAAAACGTAAGAGCAATGCTTCGGCATTGACAAAAAACTGTCAGCTTTTTGTTTTTGATCGCTTATTGTTTGAACCAGGCGCTTTAGCGGGCGCCCAAGAATAATTTAATTAATTAATTCTTATAATAATTGGCCTGTGAGGAGGCCTGTGCCCAGAAGCGGGACGTATATAGGCTGGACATGCTGATAATACGCCCCGAAGTGTTTCGATGTCGACATACGCTTGCAAGTAATGTTTTTTTCCGCTAGATCACGTGGTTTTTCGTAGGCTTATGCCTCATTCCATTCTGTTAATCCCAGTTTAGACTCGCTAGAAAATTTCTGCAAGTCGCACTACATTGAGCCACTGGGTCGACGACTTCTAACTCGTTCGCATCACGGCCAGGCAATGTAATAAAACTTGCAGGATTTTTCTTGTAAGTCTAAACTGGGCTTTAGCGATTGATAGTCAAAATCGAAATTGATTTTTTCTAGCAACACAGAAACATTTACCTCCTGTTGTATTGTATCGAACATAAACTGTTTTTTAAGGTTCTATGTATAAGCAAAGAATGAATACCTCTATTGTTAAAATTAGATATAGATTCATCATCCGACATAATGATTATCCTACGGCCATACCTACCATCATTGACCTTTTTGGACTACATACTTAAGCTACTTTGGCCGTTTATTTTCAAAATGAGTATGTCTTTATTATGGCCAATGACTCAATAAAAATTAAAATGAAAGTTCAAAATCAAAATTAAAACTTTATTTTGCAAATTTAATACTCGTAGGCCGCCAAGGGCCCTTTTACATTTTTTGAAGCCTTTTGAAGCTTTTGCCAAGAAGAACGCGCCGCAAGAAACTTGACAGAGTCATTTTCTAGAGGACACCTTGTTAAGAATGTTTTATCACCACTTTTTTGTTTTTGCTCTGTCTTATTACTGTCACTAAACAGAAGTGCTTGTGCTACTGTATTCAGTAATGGAAGGTAAGGTACTTTAGTCTGTAAAATGAATGGCACAAGAAACTTCCGTATTAGTCTAAGTTGGCTTCGCGTTTGCAATCCCTCTGATATATAAATAAATAAATAAATAAATATTAGGGAACAATTCACACAAATTGACCTAGTCCCAAAGTAAGCACTAGAATATAGTGAATATAGTGGTTTCTGATTTAGTGAATGTCTATCGGCAGCAGTGATTTCTTACCATCGGGTGACATAACGACGGGTGATATAACGTCGATAAGACAGGCTGTCAATTTGAAAGTTCGACTTTAGCGACATTTTCATTTGATTGGAAGTTGGATGAAAAGTGGTAGACCACTTATTTGGGCGACCGTACAGGTGGCGCCCCGTAAGTAAAACCTGGAGGGGATATGCGCAGTATGAAAAACAACATCATTTTCATACTGCGCATATCCCCTCCACGTTTTACTTACGTGCCGCCACTTATGTTTGTCCGGGTAGAATCTAAAGAATATGCGTCGAATTACCAATAACCCTGTATAAAATAATTTCTATTTCAATTCTTATTAAATTTATGTTTAAATTGCTGTGCCCTAACAGGGTTCATGTCTTGAATCTAATTATTATACTATGTAAGACCTAATGTACGACATGATTACTATGCAATAAACGAATTATGAATTATCTTGCAATTCAATTTTGAAGCAGATATCTTCAAGCGATTGAGCTGAAATCTTGCATACCTACTTGTGTAAATCAGATGACAATACAATAATCTGGTACCGTAAAATGTTGCAACTTTGCACGGAATTTCATGTTTTACAAGAATATTTTTTAAACTATACGTTATCCGTGGCCCTCGTCGTTTACGGTCAGGCCCCTCTTCTCCACTGGGCACTATGGGCACGTGCCCAGGGCCCCGCGATCGAATGGGGCCCCCTAGTTCCTGCCAGATTACCAAATGATAACCGATATTTAGGTCATAGGGGCCCCATGATCCTAATGTGCCCAGGGCCTCAAATAGTTTAAAGACGGCCCTGTTTACGGTAGTAGAATTCTGGTGGCCCAGCCAGGACCGTCTCCACAGGAGGGAACTCTTCAACGGTTGGTCCGATAGACTTGAAAATTGGTACATAACAAGGGGTAGCTCTTATAGCAGACCTAATGAAGTGAGTCGAAAAAAAATTTTTTTGTCTGTCTTTTGTTAATGAAATATCTAATATAAAACGACCTCACACTGCCTGCGCTTTGCTTAGGAGCAGGGCTTTGCTAACACTGGACTTTAATTTCACTTGCTAAATTTGCACGGAACCTAAGTATTTTTTACCGGAAGTATTTTTTAAACGAAAAACGACTTTGTGACTTATAAGAGAGTTATAAGATTGATTGTGAAAGGGTTTCAACGACATGTTACTGTCATACTGACGTGAACTGAATGCTAATTGTAATTAGCATGCAACGTCATGTGCAGTTGGTACCTAAGTACTTAAATCATTATTTTGCAACAACACCATGAATTACTACATTTTGTATACATGAAAACCACTGAAAGATTTTTTTTCATAACAGATCATTTTACTAAATGAATAGTTGAACGAGGTGACAGATACTATATTATGCTTTTTATTATGAAAGCCTTTATTTACTTGATCAGTATGTTTTTGTATGCAAGTAAAATTTGACCAACTTCTGGTTGTAGATTGCCTTGAAATTTGGTATATCTGTGTAAGATGGATACAAAAGTGCATTCAGCAAAAAAAAACTTGAATTAAAACTGAAATTTTTAACAAAAACTTATATAAAAGTAGTGCCGATAATCTCAATGTAGAGTTCTCTACCAAAAATATACATATTTAGCGCGTTTGATATATGAATACCCTGTCATACGTTTTTGAATTGTTCTAATAGATTACAGAAGCAGTTTAATTCCGTGAAATTATAAGTAAGAGCAGGCTGGTACAGAAGTGAGTGAAAAAAAAACAAATATTAGTATTAACGGGTCTACGAGTAAATACTACTAAAGTTGACTCCACTTAGCGTCAATTAGGTACCTATTTAAATGACGCAATCAAAAGGCTTGCATGTGGTTAAACCCCATTTGAATCCCTCATGCAGCAATTACACCATTAAAACGATAGCAATTCTTGTTAAATTGCCATGTATCTGTTATGGAATGCATGGCGGTTATCAGGGTGGAATATAACAGCGTGCGGGCGGTTCTGCGGTACATTTGGGAGTGTTGCCAGGACTCAGCTGCTCAGTGAAAGTGGACAGTCCTTTCGTCCGTCAGTGTGGCCACGGATTCGCGAGGTGCGTGGTGCGCCATTGCGTTCCTTTTTCAAACCGTTAGATTGCCAGTGAGTCTTTTTGAAGTGTTTTTTTTTAATTTTTTTTTACGGTTCGGTGTTTACTCGTATCTTAAAGGAACCCAGTCTTTACACCATTTTTTTTATATTGTGACGGTAGGTAATTATGTGTTCATTATAGAGTTTAATAGGTAGTTAGTATGAGAATATTTCAAATGAAATATCTTTATTAAATAGTTGATGCATGATTTGTACCCAAAACTTTATTTAGAAAAGTTTTCAAGAATATGATCCGATGGTTTGACAATTTACTTTGCGAAGTGTTTTTTTTCAAACTTGTTTGTATTTCATGACTAATTAATACTTCTTATTACAAAAACGATTATTTATGCCATGTTTTCTACTAACAATAAGTGACTGAGGATAGGGTCCTCTCTAAAAACATACCTACTTATACAGATAGTACTTACAATACTTACATAGGTACTTAAATAGCTATTGTTACTAGTCTAAATCTACTTGACTCTACATATTCTAATTTGTCAGGTACGAGTAGATATACCTACATGCTCAATAATGCTCTATTTAACTACAGAAAAATTTACACATAACAAAGTCGTCATGTGAATATAAAAATACCAGTCTCAGTAGATCCTTGCTCCAAAGCAAAATTTAGGCAGTGTAGGTCATTTTAATATTGATTACTTACATACATGGACGTTTGTATGATAGGAAAAAAAATTAGACTTATTTCATAACTTCTATAACAACTACCTTTATAACAATTTTCAAATTTCTAAGACATCGGGAAGTATATACCCCATACGTTTTGATATGACGGCAATTCGTATAGAAACGCCTATTCTAATAACTGTATTTTTTGATTGGGTTGACTTAGAAGTTACATTTTTTCGCTGCTCCAAATTGTATCAAGACATGATGAGCATTTGATATTAATTTTAACTTGATACTTCCCACGTTCCTGATAAAAAGGGTCTTGACAGGCGGACAACAAAGTCGTCCTATATAAGGATTCCGTTCTTGCTAAATGAGATATGGAACCTTAAAAATCATTGCTGGTCAGCTGGTTCGATTCGAGTGTGTCTTGTAGATTATCTACATTCATCTAAAGAGTCTGTAGGTCTAGTTAAATCGTCCCACTTCGAATAAAGTCGATTGCAACTTTCTTTTCCAGTAAACGTATTATAGAGGAACAGGAAAATGCAGCTCTCTAGTTGTACGAAGGGAAGCGCTTGCGCATACAAATCGGGAGCTCTATGCGATGCGGGTGCCATACTTTAGCATTTTTAACGCCATTTGTAGGTCAAAGTCGGCCATTTCTTATAATATAAGTATTGTTAACTTAAGTAATTGTTATTATACGAAAACGGGACTTAATCACGTAAACAAAAAGTATTTTTGTAAACACTTAAGCAATTGTTGTTTTTGTTTGTAAGTTAACTGTTTTTGCCCTCTAGCTGTGCAGCAATTTAATTTATCAGAGCGAAATAAAATAAAATTAGTTATAAATATTTCTGAGTAAACGTTGACTTCAAAATAATGCAATACTTTTTACAATTGGCTATTTAGGTGTGCATTAAATAGGTAATAAGTGTAATATCTATGATTCGTGGATCATATTTGACATAGGTACAGTAGGTAATAATAATAAGGTTCATGTGACCAACGTAACAACTATAAGGCTTTAAGGCTTATAAACTTCACATTTAGGTACTTTTTTAAGCAAGAACAACGGATGAGTGTAAAGATGACTTATCTTAAAAATAAAAGTGCAAACATCTCTCAGAAACAGGTCTGTCAATCGGCGTATGCTAATTCCATTGCTGGTAGCGGTACTGCCAAAACGCGAGTTGATTGACCCCGAGTCCTCACCAAACTTGGCAATAAATGATCATGGCAATTAATTAAAAAATAAACATGGTTTTTCATATTTTTCTACCAGTAAATCTGTGGACAGATATTCTGAATAACTATGGGCTACCCAAGTAAGCAATTTGAGCACCTAAGCGTTTTAATGGTGACCCAATGTAGTGAACCTAATCGCAGAGAGAGAGAGAGAGAGAGAGTCATCGATATACTTATCATTTAAACAACAATGAATGTTTTTAATGATTCACGGTTAAGTTCATTCGAAATATTATAAACGGGATGTGAACCGCGATTACCTTTATTGAGCTCCCGATATTTCGATACAGTTGCATGTATCATGATCACGGGTAGACTGAAGCAATTGCGGGTGGATGTTATTGTTGGGTAGACCGAGCTCTGTCTACCCTCATTCTTGCGCGTCGACTGCGTGCACTCTCGTTACCACTGGAACCGTTCTCACTCGAAACTCGATTCAAACACACTACACTCACAGTGTCACTTCGCCCACCCGAAATTGATTTTGGACGAGAATTATATAAGGAAATCACCGGATTCCAGATATTCGACAATTTAAACCCATCCTCACGATTAAAATTTTTATGTTTATGGATTTCAATCGCTTCCCTCACCAGTCTCGGTATATAGTGGCGTTCTGTCGAAATGATCTTAGATATCTTTGACTAATCGGGCACATGCACTCTGTGACGAGCAGCATCTTGAACAGGAGTTGAGCCATGTGCAAAGAGTCTTGAGAATGAACGGTTATAATACAAGCACCTATAGTCGAAGAAGGAATACAAAGCGCCTTACTCACTGTGTTTCAAGACAGCCAGCGTTTATGCCGTTTGTAAAAGGGGTGACAGATAAGATCTCTAAAATACTAGATAAGTACTCTGTGAGAACTATCTTCACCCCTCATAGGAAAATTTCACAACTTCTGAGGTCTCCAAAGACAATTTTCCCCTGGAAAAACCTGGTGTGTATAAAGTTGATTGCAGTTGTGGTAGTTCGTACATAGGGCAGACCAAACGTACGATCGCCTGTAGAATTAAAGAGCATATCACTGCAGTCAAAAATAATGACACGCGCAAATCCGCTATTGCTGAACATCTTATTGAGTCGGGAACAAATCACTGGATTGAGCTGCACAGCCCCTAAGATCATTTCGACAGAACGCCACTATATACCGAGACTGGTGAGGGAAGCGATTGAAATCCATAAACATAAAAATTTTAATCGTGAGGATGGGTTTAAATTGTCGAATATCTGGAATCCGGTGATTTCCTTATATAATTCTCGTCCAAAATCAATTTCGGGTGGGCGAAGTGACACTGTGAGTGTAGTGTGTTTGAATCGAGTTTCGAGTGAGAACGGTTCCAGTGGTAACGAGAGTGCACGCAGTCGACGCGCAAGAATGAGGGTAGACAGAGCTCGGTCTACCCAACAATAACATCCACCCGCAATTTCTTCAGTCTACCCGTGATCATGATACATGCAACTGTATCGAAATATCGGGAGCTCAATAAAGGTAATCGCGGTTCACATCCCGTTTATAATATTTCGAACAATGAATGTTGTGATATAGTATTGTTGGTCACCACTGCCATAGTTTAACTAGCTACATACTTAGAACTAACAGTATATAGGTATACCGAATGAACCTTGAACGACTCTACCACCGCTTGCAGTTTCATCTGACAGCTAGAATGTAATCATCAAAGAATCTTTTTTCTAGTTATATTTCAAAATGCGCTGGTTAGTGGTGATATGCCTGGTGGGCGTAGCGAGCTGCCATCCCACGGAAGCACCCAAACAAGAAAAGGGGTTCATAGACTGGGTCAACAACCTCCTCGGAGCAACTACCACGACCACCCTGCGTCCTACCCAGGACCCACCCGATGACTGCCCTTCTTGCCGTAAGTAAAAGCAAAATGGTTTATGAAAAAACTTCACTTTATATATTATTTAGCAGTAAAATACTTAAACGCATATGTAACATGTTGCATAACTTGGATCTTTTAAATGCAACAATCAGTATAGGTAAGTATTGCACGAAAGGATAATCATGTCGCCTAAACTGTAAATAGGTAACCGTGTAATTTGTTCTGACCATCCGCTGCCTACCTATTTATTGTATTTGTCTCTAATGCATTAATTTGATTGCTTTTACTTGGACTAATTGATTGTGAGCTCAGAATTTGAACCATGCAGATCATGTTCCCTCACCTAGCGGCAATTGGAGGGGTTGTCGAATTCAATTCAACTTTGAAAACGCTTTAAGCAGCATCTAGGGCTACCGTAGCTAAGATGCAGTATCGAAGACGTCCAAAAACATACCGAAGACTGTCTAGGAATTCACCGCGTAATGTAAATAAGGAGAAAAGGATTCAAAACCTCTCGATGTTTCTAGAATGCGGCATCGCCCGCACTCGGCGACGCATCGTGGGCGGTTACGAGACTAAGACGAAGGAGCTGCCCTGGATGGCGGTGCTGATGTACAACGGGCGCTTCTACTGCGGGGGCTCACTGCTCAACGACTTCTACGTGCTCACCGCCGCGCATTGCACGGCTGGGTAATTTATTTTATACGTATTAGGTAATAAGGGACCGGCTTTCTTTTTAACAGCGAGATACCTACAACTTTTCGCAAGTAAGCCTTTCCTTTTTGAAACATCACTCTATTTTTTTAACTATAGACACGTTCGCCGTTGGCGTTCAGTAAAGTGTCACATTTTTTGAGAATAGTTCGATAAAAGGCAATATTATCAATGGCCTCCGGAGATTTCGATGCAGTTGCATGCACGGGAAGACTGAAGAGATTGTCGATGGACCATTATGTCAGTTATATGTTATTTTTATTTACCGTGAATCTTTTAAATCTCTTATAGTTTGTTGACGATACGTGCTGCTAATAGGCGTTGTTAATTTGCTCAATAGTAATTGAGGCAGTAGAGATTACGCACGATTGGATTGCACTATTTACACAATTTTTGCACATGCTATGGGTTCAGAAAAAAAATACTTACCTTAAAATCTACCCCTATAGGTTCCGGAAGGAGCGAATGACAGTCCGTTTTCTTGAGCACGACCGGACTAACCCTAACGAGACGAAGACCATCGACCGGAAGGTGCAAGCCATCATTCGCCATCTGCGCTACAACCCCGGGACGTACGACAACGATATCGCGCTGCTCAAGCTGGATCAGAGGGTAAGGAGTGTCGTGTCTATTGTCTATTCTAAAATCACCTTTCCTTCGAATATCCTAGTTTGTAATCAGGTATCATTTGAGAAATTTTTAAGTAACGCCTGGGGCCTTACCATGACGTCCTAATTCCGACTCAGTTCAAATTTTAGCTGTCACTTTTAGTATAAATCTGACAGCGAGCGAACTTAAACTGAATCGCATTAAGACGTCATGGTAAGGCCCTTGCTCTGCTACACATAGAGCGTGAAGGGCCCATAACCTCTCGGTCCCACTTCTAAGAAGTAGTTTTTAATTGACTAACTACTTTAAATACTTCAGCGACTTAACTTTTTACAAGTGTGATATGAGTATCATATAATTGTTTTCTTACTCAGTATAGGTACTCCAAAAAGTTGCTGTAACATTAACTTAGCGCTGGATGCGCGCTAAGCCTATAACCTGTTGTCAGGTTATGGGCCCAGTTCATTTGAACGGACACGTCTACGTCCATTAGGTAAAGTTTTCAAAATATCTTGCAGGTGGATCTAAGCAACGCTCTGAAGCGGTTCCGCAACGACGACGACGTCAGTTCCGGCGAGGAAGGCAACGACGAGACCGATGAGGAAGATGTAGGCTTACGCCCAGTCTGCCTGCCTGCTCCTGCCAAGTCGTTCAGCAACTATACCGCCATGGTCTCTGGCTGGGGCACTACAGAAGAAGGCGGCTCCGTTTCTAACACTTTGCAGGAGGTAAGGATTTATTGACCTCACGCGGGTTACCCTCTGTTACTTAAGTGATGATTTTTGGTGCTTTTTTAGTAGCCTAGTGACCAGAGCAATTAAAAAAATAAAGCTGACGTTTTATTACTCCAGGTGTACGTGCCCATAATTTCGAACGAGGAATGCCGCCAGACGGCGTACAAGCAGCGCATCACCGACAACATGTTGTGCGCGGGCGAGCCCGAGGGCGGCCGCGACGCCTGCCAGGGCGACTCCGGAGGCCCGCTACACGTACACGACAACGGGACCAGCACCTGGCGGGAAGTCGGTCAGTTACCGTCGTCTCATCGTGAGCTATATATGGCCTAGCTGGGCCTCTCAGTATTAGGCTGCAAAGTGCTCGCAATCTTCAAATGCAATCTCGCAATCCTCGCTCGTGGTAAAATTTAAATACGCACATCGATTCTGCATTTCTATCACGAGAGCGCACAAGAGTCGCGTCGCGCGCATGACAGATTGCCCGTCTTTTTCTTACTGTTCGATCTTGAAAGAGACGGGTAGACTTTTGCGCGCTGTCGTGCTAACCGGGCTGGAATCACTGAGCGTAAGCCCGGGTTCGGGCCCATGACTTGAGAGCACTGCTTGAGTGGCTAGAGGTTGTGACTTTTTTTCCGCGACGATGGCAATCAAACTTACTACGGCCGACCATGGTTAGCGGTAACTTTAGTCTATGTAGCGCTTGCAAGGAATTTTAATGCTACCGAACCTTCGAGAACCTTTAAGTAACTTTACTTTTTGAAACCCCTTAAGTAACCCGGTACGTAGATCCTCGAAGAAACCTTAGCCTTAAGCTCATCCCGCAGCCGGAGCGTTCGCGGATGTGGCGAAAACATTTCGTCGAGAGTTTTAATTGAAGTATTCTATTTTAGGTCTCTAAGCGCTGCAACGCATCTGCAATTCTGTAGTGTTACGGGTTTCCTTTGCAGGTGGTGCTATCGTACCATCAAGTGACTCACAAGTTTGCTATTTCATAAAATATTTGTCTCTTTTACAGGTATTGTGTCGTGGGGTGAAGGATGTGCGCGGCCGGACCGCCCTGGCGTCTACACGCGCGTCAACCGCTACCTGACGTGGATAAAGACGAACACGCGTGACGCCTGCTACTGCAACTAGCGACACACTTTGCCAAAAGCCTACCGCACCAGCGTTCGCATACAATGCATCCATCCCTCACACGGTCACTGGTTAGAAAGAAATAGTGCTAGGGCATCATGGAAATATTCTCTGGCTTTATATGAAGCTCATGTGACGAATATCCTCAGTGCTCGATAAAGCTAATATATATAGGTCTCACTTCTGCCATTAGTTCCGCAAGTTAGCTTTGTAATGTATTTAAGAGTTTCACACGATTTCTCACGTAATAATGAAACTTATCCTACGCCATGAACAATAAAAACGCTCGTCGCACCGACGGTCGCGCTCAGTATAAGACGCGTTTTTTGTCCGGTTTCTTCAATCGCCTTTGGAGTTTTACTGGCATTAAATTGCGAACAACAAAATATCAATTAGCGAATTAAAAGCAATTAGGCGCAGTTGTGACCCATACGTTATTCTGAGCACTGAAAACACTGAGTATTTTGTTACTTCTTAGCAATGATATTCTTCCTAGTACCAACGCGCTGCGTGTTAATGTCGCTTATTTATTCAATTTGTATGTTTACTACAGCTCTCTATTTATTTTTTAAGAATAAAAATAAGGAATGTTTACTGTGTTTATTATTTTGCTATTTACCTGAAATTTTAATACTTACGTCCACAAGCTGACTGGCTGACTGTTCTTTTAGTTGCCAAAACGAACAAATAGGTACCAATAGTACCAAATTTCAAATCAATCCGCTCACCAGATGTAATTGAAAGATTTGCTAAAACATAGTGATGATTTCCTGATTGGATTTGCTTACAGATGTACCCTGGGATAGGTTTAAACTAAGTAAAAGCTTGTAATGAGTTTTTCGAAGAATTTCATTTTAAATTAGGTAGGTACACTATTTTTAGTTGATAATTGCAATGCCATCAGAGCTTTGCACCTAAACAAAATTTCAGGGCAATTAGGCCATTGGAAGTGGGCCAAAATAGAGTTGCAAGACATGATTACAATGTTTGTTACGAGTACTTACATAAACTGCTAGAAAATCAAATGCATGTGATTAAAGGTATTTTTATCCAGCGACGAATAATTGGTGAATAAATCTGATCTGCCTAGATAAAGTTGATTTCCTTTTTTTCAAGATGATGGGGAGGACTCAAGGAAACAATACTATGTTGCGGTTTTTATTTTATTGAAATTAAGTATATGCCAGTATACACCTAGTTACATGTTCAAAATTGTTATCACTAAATTTTTTCATAGTTCCCAATAATGCTGTTTAATCAAAAGCAAAACTAGAAGTCTAATCTGCAAACACTAGCTATCTATGTTTATCCTAATAATATAATAAATAAATAGGTAGTCAAATAAATCTAAAGAAAAAATTGTCACACCAACTTAAATTTTATCTTAATAATCACATAATATTTTGAGCTATTCTATGTAGGAATTTTGAAGATGATGAATTAATATGTAGATTATCTGATTCCATATCATTTAGTTTGTAGCTTCAACCACTGGTATGTGAAGCAATGATCAATAAATTTTGTACCTCGATGGAGTGTGTGGTATGTGTGTGTGTGCGAGGCTGTTCCATTCAGATCTAAGCTCAACATACCAACAGTTAATATCATAACCAAAATACCAACTTGTGCTACCAACATTATCAATGGAATCAAATCTATTTAAGGTAACATTAGCAAGTACTAGTAAAAATTTTTGAAAAGGGATCCCAGTTCTGACAAAACATTGCTGTAGATCATGCCCGAGGGTGATAATGTGTCCATTGCGGAGCTGAGGCCCTTGGGACTTGGCTCAGTAGTAGTGATGGTCTCTTCAACAACCTCATGCCCATTCTTAACAATCCTTTTAGTTTCCCTTGAACCGTCAGGTTTGGTGACACTGGTTGTGATGATAGTTCTGCAGAATGACCTTCCTGGCACCAGGTTACCATTGAATGGAACCACGGGAGGTTGGTCTTTCTCCTCCCGCTGCTTCAACAAGCCTGCTATATCGTGAGAGGAGATTTTGCCGTCCAAATCGATATCTTCCTTACCATGATGCTGTTTGTGGTTATGGTAGCCAGGCTTCAGGTAGTAGTCTCTAATGCTGTTGCTGTTGTAGTTGTCGGTGTCAGCGCGAGCTTCGGTGTTCGTAAACGAGTCGACGCGATCGCCTTCGAAGTCGTGGAAGAATGTTTTCATTTCTCCGAAAATGGAGCCGAAGGACTGGAACATGTCGTGCATTTGCTTGGAGAAATGGTCGTGAACGTCGTGCGGGTGAATATCGATGTGGTCGCGCGTGTACAGCTCGTCGCCATCGTCGTCGTCATCGTCACCCCAAATCGGATTACGGAATTCATTTCTCGGGGGTTCCTGGTGCATCCCGATCCCGAGAAACGAGCGCAGCCTTTCCATGAGGGGGTTGTTTGTCATTGTAAACTTTACTTGGTGATTTAAGGCTGTTGGACTTAGTGTATGTTTGTTTTACGGATGATGTTTTTATTGCGCAACAAATAAAAAGTCCACCGACAACATCAAGTCACCGATGTCATGTCAGTTCAGTCAGAACAAGATTTGTTCTGAAAATAGTAATCATGTTATCCCATTTTATTTTCTTAATTATAATTAAAAAAGAAAGTACGAGGCTGCAATAATTTTTATATTCCACTTTTAATTTTTAATATTTATCTCTTAGAATTATACTTTTTTCACACTTGGTCAATAAGCTAGTTTTTTTTCTCAAAGTAGATAATAAGCTAGATTGGTTTTTGAACGGGTTTGATTTATGTTAAGGGCTACGTTCAGTTCGGACGCCTGACGACGCCCGACGACGCACTGGCCCGTTCAGTAACTCGGTGCGATCGTCGGGCGATCACACCAAGTCGTTCAGTAACATCGTCGGGCGTCGTCGGGCGATCGCACCGGTCACCCCGTAAAATAGATGGGTAAAAAACGCCCAGACGTCACTTTGACAGTTGTCTTAAGTATTACACTTTACATGCACTTTACTTTTTTACTTACTTTATAATAAACTTATTATTACGAAAACGAAATCGCATGCCATCGACATTTAAATTTAATGTGAATTTAAATGAAAGTTGAAATTTAAATTTCGATTCTGAATTCTTCACTAAGTTTTGATTTGAATATTGGAATTGACACTTTTGACAGAAGAACGCCCCAACTCGTTCAGTCGGTGTGAAAATGATCGGAAGATTTTCACCCGACGATAATCACACTGACACTTTAGTTACTGAACGTAGCCAAGGTGACAGCGCAGCGCTGACAAGTGGAAAAGGGAGAATAGAATAGTGTTGCTGTTGCTTTCAGAAAATAATAAATTTTATATCGCCAATAAATAAAATATTAATGAAAAAGGCTTATTCTCGATGTTAATACACTTAATACAAAGGTAAAACCTGCAAGAAGAAATATGTCCATAATCCATAATACGTTCGTTGAAAATTGAAGTAGGCGAGATTTACATGAGAGTGTGTAATTTATTAACGTGAACCAAAAGATGCTTTAGGACATATTTTTAACGTTCATATTGCTTTCACATTACAGAAAATTTGTGCATTTTTTAACCAAACTTGCGACTACAAGAGTATTCAGTTTAATTGATTGGATTGGTTTGTTATGATTTGATTGGTCGGTTGACTTGGATTGGTTGCGTGTTTGGTTGGTTTCTGCTTGGCAGGGCGGTTGTAAAGGGAAAGTGAACAATTCAAGTTGCTCAATAGTATTTATTTTTCATTTTTTATTTAATTTAAATGTATAGTGCTTAGTAAAATGATATCGTGACATGGTTTGGAAGCTGAAACCTTGAAATCTACTGCTTCTGGTTTATAAAAGGTACTTATATTTGTGTTGCGAATACTTTAAATAAAATATTTACATTTCGATAAATTACGTTTAGTTAAAACATAAGAACGTGCATCATATCCTACGAACGAAAATTGTTTGTGATCTCAGAAAAGCGAACCTACGCTAGTCTTACCTCTTTAAATTCATTAAGTAAATGGTTGTTAAAATTAATTACGTACATTTTAAACTGGAACTTTGCTAAGCCTATGCTCCGCTTTGCGCTATTATTTTTTTACTTATAAAAATGCAACAAAATAAAATATCGCTCAAGTGCCCCTTATAAATGTATTAATTAATGTTCAGTATCTTTCCAATGTGCTAGAATGGGTGTCAGGCTCAGAATACATCAGTTGTCTGGATTAGAAAGTTTCCAGTTTGAAATACTCAGATTTATACAAAATTTTGTGGTGGTATGTTTACCTTACCCCATTGACAGCAGCTATTTTTTGCTCTACTATAATGTTGTGTCCGTGCCAAATAATGCATAGACTGGTATAAAATATATACCTATGCAGAGGTTGAAGATATTTTTAACTTTCTCTTTTCTTATAAGAATTCCCGTTCCTCAAACCAAAATCAATGGACTCAAACAATTAGATTCTGGTACTTAGTCTGGTAATATTTTTTAGTGTTCTGTACTTACATGTACCTATATGGGATTGAAAAACTCGTACCATATTAACTGGAAGTTATCCATATACAAAATAACTGACTGGATAAAGGTCCAATGTGTGTGACACAGAAATTATACCTACAATTGTATGGTTATTGTCCATTACACAACAAAATGTTTCAAACTATTTTTAACTACCATCCAAAACCTCCAAATTTTTCAACTCCACTCATGTACATTTTTTTTACACCCTAGCTTATCTAATAAGTCTTACTGACTCTACCAGGGCTTCTCACTATGAAAGAAGCATAATATATTACATGCCTTGTAGCAGTTATCTGATACATACATACACAAAAATCACAGCTTTATCCCTTATAGGGTAGACAGAGCCTAAGGTAACAAGACTTAATGGTCACTTTTAACATAATTATCGGTGTAAATGTGGAAAGGGGAATCAAAATAGTGATGGGTTGCTAGCCGCATCACCCATAACATGAATCCAAAGATTTTCACCGATTCCCTCGACAGGCTTTCTAACTAGTTTCTAACTTTTCTAGTTTTCTGATGTGATAAATAGTTCCAGATGTTACCACATTGTTATTAATAGTAGCACTCACTCAATCACATGTGTGTGTGTGTGTGTGTGTCATACTGAAGTGGATTTAAGATTCCACATTATGCAAGGGAAATTTTAATATTGTAAAATCAGTTACTAAAGTGTTAAGATACTTAACTATACTCTGGTACTTATCTAAGTAATTTCTCTTATCTAGATATCACATTTTACGACTCACTCAGTAGTATTTGCATATGGATAGGGAGAGTAAATTTTTTTTCTTCACAATTGTAGACAATTTCCCTAATATTGCCACAAAGTCAGTGCTGTGAAGTTACTTCATTTGGTTAAAATAATGTGGAAATCTGACCGAGCACACTGATTGTCTTCTCCAATTTAGATAATAATAATGAATATACCTTTTTAGTAATTATCTTCATCACAATAATACACGTAGAGCAATTTTGTGAAGGCACAAAACATTTTAACATATTTTATTGTATTGTGCGACAAAACCGTGGGTTTATCGACTATATATCAGAAAGGATCACTCAACATCGCTCGCGGTATATAAGTACATACAGGAAATTTTAGGCCATATAAACTCTAAAAAATATGGGGTCGGTTTGTTACTGGATATGACCAAAGCATATGACAGAGTTTCCCACGATATCCTTCTAACTAAATTGTATAACATGGGAATACGGGGTTCGGCATATAGCTGGTTTCAATCTTACCTTCGAAATCGTAGGCAGTTCGTGCAGATTGATTACTTTAATAACGACACTAGAGAGGTAACGGCAATATCGTCTGATATGAGACGCACTACTTGCTCTATTCCACAGGGAAGTATATGCGCGTGTTTCCTGTTCCTGGTCTACGTCAACGACCTGCCGGAGGTTCTGGATTCGGATACGGCATGTGTTATGTTCGCTGACGACGTATCACTGCTGTTTAATGGCACTAGCAGCACTGATTGTAACTCAAAACTAAAACATACACTAAATATTCTTGCAGAATGGCTTGGAGACAATAATCTAGAGATAAACCTCAAAAAAACAAAAATTATTCAATTTAGACCAAAACAGAAAGCACCGTTAGAATTAAAATTATTAGCTAAAGATCTTAAAATTGAAGAAGTGTCAGAATTTACGCTGTTAGGAATAACGATCGACTCAAATGTTGACTGGCGAGCCCATATTCAAAATGTAAAAACTAAATTGTCTAAATTCGTCTATGCCTTGAGCGTGCTGAAAGTGAACACGGATGTTGAATGTGCTCTGTCTGCCTACTACGCGTATGCCTACGCCTGGCTCCGGTATGGTGTGGTTTTGTGGGGGGGCAGCACTGAGGCCCAGCAACTGTTCGTTATGCAAAAAAAGTGCGTTCGTATACTAGCCAACATCCGTATACCAGATAGCTGCCGTCAGCACTTTTTAAAATACAAACTGTTAACTTTACCCTCGATTTATATATTAGAATGCGCCCTATTTGTACGAAAACATGCACATTTATTCAAGGCTAGCAAAGAAGTTAGCACAACTAGGGCACAATACAAAAATAAACTGCTACTACCCAAGTCAAACTTGGCCATGTTTAAAAAGGGTCCACAGTATAAATGTATCCAAATAGTAAATAACATCCCGGAATCCATCAGAAACGAATCACGAATAACTATATATAAGAATAGGTTAAGGACATTTTTAATTGAGAAATGCTATTATACGGTCAACGAGTTTTTAAACGATGAGACTGCAAGATTTTATGAATAAATTCAATTAAGACTGAAATTTTTGTATTTAAATCTTGACTTTTTATTACTATGAATTATATATTATTATCATTATTAAATTATTAATGTAATGGTTGACATGCGGATTTTACCTATTTCATTTTACACTTTTTATTTAATTGTCTTTATCTTTTTTATAAAACTCCTTGACATAAATAGTAGCTAATTTAAATTTAATTTAATGGATACGATACAATTGCATGATTTAAATTAACATATTAAGTAACTATTGACATTTAAATTTTGTATTCCTAGATTTTAGTGATAAATTGTTATTGTGTGCCCTTGCAGGGCGTCATGGACCGACTAATTTATGCTTAACACCTTTTAATATAAATGTACATGACATTACAATCTAATAAATAAATAAATATTTTAGTTTGTAGTGATCCTAGCGCCAACGTTCTCATTGGCTACATAAACTGCATAAGTTAGCGCCGATGACGTCACCCGTGCTCTACATCGCACTATCGCACTTTTTTTTTCGCTTAGACACATCTGGGAGGTAAATTATTAATTGACGTCGACGCTGTAAGTACGTGCCGGCAAAATATAGGTCAAATATGGCTGGAATCCCACGAATCTATTTACCGACCGAATTTACCGGCTTTTCACCTCGCACTCCGCTAAGAAAGCGTTCATTCTTATTTCGCAATATAATTTATTCCCCGTTCCACCTATACGCCCACAATCATGCTAAACGTGGCCTTAAGGTTTTGTTACTTTATGTCTACTCCGTAAGGGATAAAGACGTGATATACATATGCATGTATTTATTTATACAGGGTGTATCAGATACCCCCTAACAATAATCAACTGGGGTATATAACCATAGCTACAGAAGCTAAAAAAAATAATAAAAAAAAATTGGAGTATTTTTTTTTTTATATTTTCTATAAGAATGGTAGTATTAACTGTAATCATTCCTATAGAAAACATAAAAAAAAAAATATCCATTTTTTTATATATTTTTTTAAGATTTTTGTATCGACCAGTGCGATGAATTGTACTACTCACGTCCTTGATATTTTTATAAATTTCGTAAAACAACGTTCATGCCAATTTAATCCTTACGCTACGTCGTATTCATGCACCCACGCAAGCCCACTTCGACGGCAATCCGGCGCCGCTAACATCGCATATCTCTTGAAATAAATTATTTCCTTGTAATACTTGAAATAGGATCACATTTCACACAAAAATGGTTAAGTACTTACTATGTAAATATTATATGCTATGGGTAAAAAAAGCACGCATCGATTCTCGGCCATAGCTTTACTTTTCGGAATTTTCTATGTGTTTTAGGTTTCAGTATTGTTTAGAAATAGGTATGATTTCTAACGGGTAAACCGTAACAATAAAAACAAAAATCGAGAAGTAATAAAAGCAGTGGACGTCTTCAAGCTGATGATGATGATTAATTAATCATCAACAAGGACATCAACAAACACAGAAAAAATCCAAACGACTTCTCCTCTGTCCGTCAGCCTGATGTCTGATGTCTGTATGTTTGTCTGTCACCAGGCTACACCTACAGGCTATATACCTAACCAGGCCCCTCTTCTCCACTGGGCACTATGGGCACGTGCCCAGGGCCCCGCGATCGAATGAGGCCCCCTAGTTCCTGCCAGATTACCAAATGATAACCGATATTTAGGTCATAGGGGCCCCATGATCCTAATGTGCCCAGGGCCTGAAATAGTTTAAAGACGGCCCTGTACCTAACAACAAATATACTTACTAAAAACAGAATATTATTTGTCTGTCTGACCTCACACTGCCTTCATTTTGCTTAGGGTCAGGGCTCTGCTAACACTGGTTATTATATTTACTTACCGAATTTGTACGGAACGCTCGGTGTGCGAGTTCGACTCGCAATTGACCGGTTTTTAACACTTTGTTTAGGTACATTAAATTAGATATTATTAGAATTAGGTAAATTAGATTAAATCATTAGATAGAATTGATAGTTTTAGGTATGCGTTTTCTGTATTTTGCAGTGCTGCTGCTACAATATTATCGTCATTTGAACTGTAAAATCTAGGTGTATCATTTGCCGCTGTAACGTCGTAGGCGTAGGTACGGTGACAAAATCTATCTACATCTACACTCGTCAAAAATGTCTAGGGATTTTATACCCCTAGACATTTTTGATGTGTGTATCTATCTAGGCCAGAGGTTCCCAAACTCTTTTGTTCCATAGACCACTTTCAAAAATTTGCTGGATCCGGTGGACCCCTGCAGCTACATTACCACTAATTTCTAAATTAAATCTCGAAAAAAAAATTAAGCTTAGTTCTATCTATGGAAACTTGCGTTGTTGCTGAGTTTCAACGATAAATTAACAGTTTTCGAAAAAATAGGTTAGAATTGATTGCTGAATAGGGTTAATTATTTGAAAATAAAGTCGACTAAACAAATTTTCAATTAAATTTAATTTTTGTGCTGCGAGTGACTCCATGCATCCTACTTTACTTTCTTGAAATCTAACATGACTCACAGCACAAGAACCAATCAATTCTCACAAATTTAATTCAGAAAACGTCCCATTCAGAGTGGTAAAAATAAATATAGTACTAGATGAAAACCCGGCTTCGCTCGGGTGAAATTCGAATCATAATACACTTGTAGGTACAAAATGTAGGTAGAATGTGTAGCCATTATTTCGAATCTGTATATTATTTTAATACAAAAATAGGTAGGTAAGTGATAGCATTCACAATAACTGAAATTATCTGCAATAATATATCCGTGCATGGCGTGAAGAACTTGATAAGTCCAAAATGGCAATTTTACAGGGCGGTCATTTTAAAGTTTGAAATTTTCTCCAAAATCCGTTTTTATCTTGAATTGGGAATTGATGATTATTTTAAAAGAGCTTGGTGATTTTTCTATTGATTATATAAGTATGATTATCCGTTGCCTGGTACGGTACCCATAGCACAAGCTTTGCTTAGTTTGGGACTGGGTCAATTGGTGTAATTTGTCCCATGATATTTATTTCTTTATTATTAGGTATTTATTTTTTCGTCGAGCCATATATTTTACAAAAATAAAAACATTTTACTCAGTCACTCGGCGGTCTCTATGTGGTCTCTATACGGTTGATAAGCAGTACGCCAATGACATCAAATTAAAAAAAAATTGCTGCTTGAATCTGTGGTTCACGATGACATTTTCAGCTAAAAGAAGCAACGGCTAACCCCCGGGCCACATTAGCGGGCGAAGGTTCGTGTCGCGATGTCGCGATAAAAGTTCGAGTTCGTGTAACCACGAACTACGTGTCCACACTTATCGCGATAAAAACTTCGGAGGAACTATGTCGCGCAACTGAATTTGGCGGTAAAATGAACCAAGAGCGCAAAGAAACAAAAAGATAAAGGAAGCGTTTGCTTTGTATTGTATGTATGTAAATAATTATTGAAATGTCACTTGTCAAAATTTACGTACATATCAGAAATTTCAAAGCACGAAGTGTAGACACTTGCACGAACACGAACTCTGTCGCGATAAAATCCTTTGATCTGCGCTAGATACCGACAGAAGCCCGAACACAGTTCGAGTTCGCCCGAATGATTCGCGATAAAGCGAACTGTCTGTCCATACATGCAACTATAGGGCGAACCTTCGCCGAATCCCTCTAATGTGGCCGTAGCATAAGTGGCGCCGTCTGTAGAATGTATGTGTTACTAATGCTACGGCCACATTAGTATTTGTAACTAACTAACAAAATATGGACTATGTCTGAAATAAACTCATTTTATTTTATTTTATTTTATTTTTATTAGCGGGATTCGGCGAAGGTTCGCTCTATCGCGGCATGTGTGGACAGACAGTTCGCTTTATCGCGTATCATTCGGGCGAACTCAAACTGTGTTCGGGCTCCTGTCGGTATCTAGAGCAGGCCTTATACTCCGAAATCCGATTTTCGAAGTTCGCTTCGTGCCGTTCCGCTCTCACTAATAGTTATTAATTTGAGAGTGAGAGGGACGGTGTGATACGAACTTCGAAAATCGGATTTCGAAGTTGCCCCCCTGATCAAAGGATCTAATCATGACAGAGTTCGTGTTCGTGCAAGTGTCTACACTTGGAACTTTGAAATTTCTGAAATGTATGTCAATTTTGTCAAGTGACATTTTAATAATTATTTACAGACATAAAATACAAAGCAAACGCTTCCTCTATATTTTTGTTTCTTTGCGCTCTTTGTTAATTTTTTCGCCAAATTCAGTTGCACGACATAGTTCGTCTGAAGTTTTTATCGCGATAATTTGGTCTAAGTGTGGCCATGTGGTGGCCATTTAGTTCGTGGCTACACAAACTCGAACTTTTTATCGCGACAAAGTGACACGAACCTTTGCCCGCTAATGTGGCCCGGGGGTAAACCATACATGGGGAATTTCAACAAAAATTACCATAGTGGTTTAGTGACACGAACAATCTACAAACGGCGTTACTTACCCCCGGGCCACATTAGCGGGCGAAGATTCGTGTCGCGTTGTCGCGATAAAAAGTTTGAGTTCGTGTAGCCAAATTATCGCGATAAAAACTTCGGGCGAACTATGTCGCGCAACTCTGAATTTGACGGGAAAATGAACCAAGAGCGCAAAGAAACAAAAAGATGGAGGCAGCGTTTGCTTTGTATTGTATGACTGTAAATAATTATTGAAATGTCACTTGTCAAAATTGACGTACATTTCAGAAATTTCAAAGTACAAAGTGTAGACACTTGCACGAACACGAACTCTGTCGCGATACAATCCTTTGATCTGCGCTAGATAGATACCGACAGGAGCCCGAACACAGTTCGAGTTCGCTCGAATGATTCGCGATAAAGCGAATTGTCTGTCCACACATGCAGCGATAGGGCGAACCTTCGCCGAATCCCGCTAATGTGGCCGTAGCATTAGCCGTTGCTTCTTTTAGCTACAAATGTCATCGTGTACCACAGATTCAAGCATTTTTTAAATTTGATATGCATTGGCGTACTGCTTAACTACCGTATAAGGTGGAAACACATTATTAACACGCGACGCGACCCAATGCAGCGAATGTATGCGCATGGCGTCGCGTCGGATGTTCATAGTGTGGTTCTGGTCATAGAAAATAATACAATTTGATTCGACACAACACGCGTCGCGTTGCATCGGGTCGCGTCGCGTGTTAACAATGTGTTTCCACCTTAAGGGCCGCCGAGTGACTGAATAAAATGTTTTTTTTTTTATAAAATATATGGCTCGACTTGAAACTTTTTTCCGTAGCTGAGAATGGTTACTCCTATCAAAAGAAAAATCACCAAGCACTTTTAAAATAATCATCCATTCCCAATTATTCTATTTTTTCTATGGTAATGTTGGCCAATCTCAGGTTTAAGAAAAATCGCACGGCGTATGTGCGCTAGCATGAAACGGAACGTTTGTCGTCCTCCGGTGTCAGTTTCGCGCTAGTCTGTGGTGTCCAATATGGCGACTGCGATTTGTCCATCGGCACCGTTAGAATTTTACAAAATACTCGACAATCCGAATTTTGCGGATACATGTTGTCGACTCGAAATTTTTATTTTTTCACGTTCTATCATTCAGGCAACGTTTCGATCGAGTCTACCGTAACCGGTCACGAAATTATTAATATAGATATTTCCTTGTGTTGTAGGTAGGCCAACATTTTAGTTCTTCACTATCGACCAAATTAATTTTCGCGCACCCCCGCTTGCGATTGTGGACCCCCATTTTTGGTCACGCCCAACGTAGACCCCCGTCGAGTCTTCCGTGGACCCCTGGACCACTTTGGGAACTACTGATCTAGGCCTCTACGTCTATGACAGATGATTTAAGCATTGTCAGCGGCACTTTCGTTGAATGGCTAAACAAGCCTATGCGGGAGCGGCATGTCCGACCGCACAGCGGGCATGTGAAAGCGACCGAGCTCGAAGGGACGACCGCACCCGCACATGATCAGCAGGCATTACGTAACTCGCTCGCAATCGCCATCGTGTTCTTTTTGACAGTTCTTGTATGAATGTGACAGCTAGCTGATTCCGATGCCAATTGTCAGCCCATACATGAACTGTCAAAATGAAGACGATGGTGATCGCGAGCGAGTTACGTAATAAGCTTGCTGGTCCTTTTGCACGCCAAAGCTTGGAACCAAGCTTGGTCGTGCGCTTGTCGTCCATCTGCTGGACGCCTCCCCCAATCACTCCTTCCCGCGAGCTCCTCCCAGTTATCGTGCCGGATGTTAAATGTTAAAGTCTATGGTTTGTGTCGTAGCAAAGTTTTTGTTTAGAAATAGACATTGTCACTTAACCAAAATAAAGTCTTACAGTATAGAATAGAATATATTTATTTGCAAAGAATAAGTAGATATAACAATGTCATTGGGTGGCACAGAGACAATAGGTTGCTTATTCTGCTATTTGTACAATTTTATCATACTAGCATGCAAATTTATTAATTTTTTGGGTTGCTTACATTCTTAACTTACATTATACAAATTTAACTTGCAAGAGGAAATTACACTATAGTAGTTTTTTTCTATCAGTATCTGCATTAACCTATTTTTAAATATATTTTGGGGTAGCTCCTCTATGTACTTTGGTAGCTTGTTAAAAAAATTTAGACACATAGCAGCGCAATGTTTCCTATATAAAGCGGTCCTAGGAATACAAACATGAACCAGCCTTTCTGGGTTCCGTCTATTTCTGGTTGAGATATCTCCAGCAGTTTTAAATAAATACATATATCTCTTAACAAAAATGCAGATTTCAAAAATTGTTCAGTATGCACGTATGTTCAGTTTCCAATAATAGGCAGAGTCCATCAAATAGGATTACTCTAACATTAAATGCGGTCATATCTCTTTACACAAAAATACTGACAAAATATTATCCTTAATATCAAGTTTGTTTCCGACTTGTCTACCTACTATGAGCAGTAGAAGGATTCAGATAGTGCGTGACTGGCTGTTGAACCCTTTGCGCAATAAACGCTGTAATGACACGCTATCGCCATAATTTCAGTTAAAAAAAGTCGTTATTATCTTCGTACACTAGTAGAAATGAGTATCAACTCAAAATGAAAACTGTTACAAAATAAAAGTGTGTAGTTCTAGTTCTAATTAACAATGCTGTAGGTGTAGGTATTTGGTGTATTATTATATCTGTGGTTATGTGGATATGTTCCATGTTCACTTCACTACACCATTCAAACAGTTGGTTGTTCTTATGCTAAGACTTTTACCAAAAATTTACATACGTCTTATAACTTCGAAGATGCCGTCTCACAGTAATAGTGTAATATTAGAGTGAGAGAAACAGTGTGATGCGATCTTCGAATTTGGAAGTAGACCCTCCATTGAAACGTCGCGTGTCTATTTAATCTAGGTAGGTATATAGACGTTTGGCAAAAACACATTTTTAGGGTTCCGTACCCAAAGCGTAAAAACGGTACCCTACTATTAAGACCACTGTCTGTCTGGCTTTCTATCATCAGACCGTATCTCATCAACCATGACAACTAGACAATTTAAATTTTCAGAGATGATGTATTTCTGTTGCTGCTGTAACAATAAATACTAAAAACAGCATAATTTTATGTCTGTCTGTTTATGTAATTAACCAATATAAAATGACCTCACACTGCCTACATTTTTCTTAAGAACAAGGCTTTGCTAACACTGGATTTCATATTCACTTGACGAATTGATACGGAACACTTGGTCGCAGTTAGCGTTTGATTAATTCCTAATATTGCCTTGGCTTACGTCATTGTAAGCAATAACCATTGTCCCTTACGCCCGCTTACGCTTTCGTACTGTCTACGCTTACGGCCCAGTATGCCTTGTGGAATGCTTCACAATTATCCGCGGAGGCAAATCGTATCGCGTTGGCGCCGCTTGCCACGTAACGACCTTTAAGAGGTTTACATGACGTATGTTCTTAAGAAAACGTATACAAGATTTGTATGTAGTCAATAAATACCAACAACAAGCGAGAAGAGAACATGGGGCCCGATTTTTGAGAGCACCAATGGGGTGGTAAAAAATTGTGCATTAATTTGTAGTTTAGAGTAGAAGAAAATTACAGCTCTATAGATAGTTCATCTTGTTAACTGTAGTCGAAAATTTAATTTGAGCTAAGTACAGTCAAAGGCATAAATATATGTTACGTTACCAAGATGTCAAAAACATCTATACATACACCTTTATGCTAAAAACAATAAAGGCGGTGATACATAGGTAATAGTTGACATGATAGCCGTATCGATATTTATGCCCTCAACTGTACATATAGTTTTGCAGCAGCCGCATTAGGTACCTATTTTTTGTCTGTTAATTAGATGTTTTATATTTAGTCATTGGTCACGATGTCTATATAAATGACTAGCTTGGGCAATGATTCCCAAAGTTTAAAATGCCATTTACGAAAAGTAATAGAAAAACCTTGGGGATTGGGGAGACACGCAAAAGCACCATACCCATGTCACTGGTTTTAGGGCTCTGAAACCAACGGATTTTATGTTACCAGAAGCTTAACAAGCGTTTACGAAATACGCATTGATGAAATGACCATCAATGTGGCCGCTCACATAACTCGAACGATGTTTGATTTGGTCGCCATCGCTGTCAGATCCATACTAAAATTGACAGCTAAAACTTGAACTGAGTCGGAATTAGGACGTCATGGTAAGGCCCCAGGACAGACACAACAGTAACAAAGGAAGTACCTGTATACTTATTTTATTTGGTTGGTATAGGAAAAGTATCTACTTATTTTGCCATTAATTGTATGTAATTATGTTAATTGTCAGATTCAAAATATACTTTTTCGACAACTCTACTGAACGGAGTGTTTTTAAATTAGATATGTACATATATGTGTACAATCCGGATGAAAATATCAGTAGGTACAGTCAAAGTACTGTGAACAAAAAAGTTTGTGTTATTAATGAAAATAACGAAAACTTATTAATTCAAGACCCATAGTTTGGGGATGACTGGTTAAGACAATAAACGGTAGTCGTGCAGTAAATGTTGTTGCACCTACCTAATACCTACCTATTGTGCTATGTAATACTTTAGTTCTTACTCTGTAAAAGTTTTTAAGTCACTTTTCGGATGCGAATTACACATTACGTTGTGCACCGAGGGCGGTAAGAAGGGGATTGCAAACGAGAGTCTATTTAGAAGTCCGCCGCCGAAGGCTGAGAGCTTTTAATGACTAGAGATTGTAATCCCCTTACTACCCGTGATACACACAATGTTTTTCATCACATTTATTTCACCACCCTCGGGGGTTTTATTTATTTATTTATAAGCCTTTTTATTCCGGGGGTTTAATGTACTATTATTTCTCTGACTGTTTTCAATCTCCCCTAACTAAACTTTACCCTTACATTTTACCCCATCTGCGTGTAATATTGAGACCGTGGTCTAGACTAGACTTTTACATCTGTTGTCGGCTTTTGCGTGTGGTTTTTGGAGAAACCCCAAGCAGTTTCTCGTGGTTGTTTCCGTTTGGCTTTCCAGGAATTGGCTTTTTTTTGGCAACCGAGTAGCTATTGAATAGTGACCCTGACTGTAGTTAGAGGACTTTGAGGTTAGGGCTCACATCCCGTTAGGATATGAATATGATAGTTGTACCATGTTAACATTATGTATTAAACTAGCGATTTCTGCTACATTATATGTGGGTATGTTTCTAATGTACAGATACTCAATCCATTAGTATCTATGTAATTACTTATGACAAAAAATTGTTTTAGATTCAAAGTCGTTTTATTTTACAGTATAATAATTTTTCCACCGGCACCCAAACACAAAACGCCTCTTTGTTAAACAACCTAGAACAGGTTAGTTTTGTGCTATTTTCTCACACGATACTTTATTTACATAAGTACTCGTATTTTCCTTGTCCGATTATACTTGATGATGTGCAGGTTATTTTTGCTACGAGTATGAAGAACGCTAATGAGCTACCAACTCTGTCATCACAGTCCTTCAATGTATGATTACCTTTCAAATCACTCTGATTCTGGAAATTGTGTAGGTATTCATGTGTACCTACTGAACCTGCAACCAACCGGTCTTGTACAATTTGTTCATGCTGGACTGAACCCTTATATTACTTAAGGCTTGTGCCTCTGCGAGTTTCATATTGCTACTTCAATATTCCAAGTTTAGATTTTATATTGGATCTTAGAATTGCCATTGCCAACAACTCCAACAAGGAAATTTATATATATGTAGAGTAGGCTACACATAAGAGTTTGAGGTCATAGAAGAAATTTCTGCAAGGTAACAATAAATTGCTTATTAAATTCAATGCTCACGTAACGCACATGGGTGAATTAGTGCTACTTATAGACATCAATCAATTTACAGACGCTGATACAAAGTAATGTCAAGTAAAGCGACATAAAAAACGCTTACAGTAAAGTATCTATGAGTATAGACATAAACAAGTTGGTTTTCTTTATGTCCTCGGCCTTAGTCTGCGACTGCGAGTAACTCGCCGCTGCGACTGGCGAGCCAGTGCGTTCCGCTCGGCCGCCGCCGCCACACTTGACGCTTTTCCCTTTTATACTTTATTGCAAATGCTTTTTTTCCCAAGATAGCAGTTTCAGAGTGACCTGGATTCTCTCATATTGGAGTTAGATTTTGGTGAGTGATGTTGTTTATCCGCACCTCTTTCTTTATTTTTGGTAACTGCGAAAACTTTTACGCCAGATTTTATCTTAAAGATTGTTTTTTTATTATTATTTATTCGCTTATTCGGGACACCAACACAGCACATTATTACATTTCAATCATTATTACAGATATTTGTTACTAATTATGGGTGATTGTTTTGAATATTAATAGTCTCAACTTAGTGTCTTAATGTATTTGTTTTAATAGTTTCCGGTTTCTTTCCGCTTACACTCGTTAAAAACATATTATTGTGGTCAGTGGATGCGTATATTTAGAGGTCACGGCACTTGCAAGTCAGAACTGTAGTCGGTGCTGCAGAGGTCAGTCGGCATAATTGCACTCCTTAAGGAAGATTGCCGCTGGCCTGGTACGGGGGACAATTACAGCGATCACGGGGTCCACTGTTCCAGAGAATGGGTCTTCAAAAGTTTCCAAGTAGGTATACCTAACTAACATTCCCATTCTTTATTGATTTGCTGGGAAGTTAATTTCTTGCACATGTTTAATTCACCGTGCATTCACGCCTGTTAGCCTATCGATTTTAATGGGTAAATAATAGACCCATTTTAGAAAGTAGGTTTAGTTGTTTGCGATAAAGCCAGTGAATTTACAATAGTGTAAATTAAATGCCAGACTGTAACAAGAACGTTGTTGGATTAATAAGTACTATTGTGGCGTAAGGAAGTCTTGGAGTGTATTTTAACGTATATCTAGTCAGGAGAATCTAGAACTTTATACTAGACGTGTCGGCTGGATGTCGTTTACGGATGACTGATTGAAATTAAACTCTAACCCCCTTATTCATAAACGCACTATAGGCCTCAGCTAAGTTAGTAATCGTTTGTCCTTATCTGTGAAAGGTAAATGTCAAAGTGACAGATAAGGACAAACGATTACTAAGTTAACAGAGGCCTATAGTGCGTTTATGAATAAGGGGGTAAGTTTGGGTTCGTGATCGTTATAATTAGATTGTTGCAGCCACGGATTCTTTTGATTAATGCAGTCAGTGTCAATGCAACGATGTGGAACAAGGTGTTAAAAAATAATGAGGCACTTTAGTGCATGCCCATAGGTGTTCGAACATCTTGTCGGCAGCAGACGTATTTGACCAAAACAGTTTGTTTGTTTACGGTAGTCTGGGGCTGTCGTCAGGTCGGCGACTTTGGTGTGAAAGTGATTTACCGTCGATCATGTCAGTGCGCTTTTGTCGGTGGGTTGGCGACTTTAGTGTATAGAGCCCTTATTAGTGTAGGTTGATTCTATTTTATGCGTGTGAACGTCGGGATTCAACTATAATTAATACATCAGAACCGCGATGTTTAGTAATTACTTTACACCTTTAGACATTAAATTAACTTACGGCTACCGAAGTTCACATTGCGTTGTATTTAAATATGTTGATAAGCGATTTTTCATACGTGTCACGACTGGGTTTACGTATAGTATGTGGCAACTCACTGTCCATTATCTAATTACTATTCTGGTAATTTTTTACACTTTAGTTCTGTCTGACACGCTCATAATTTACCTTTTCTAAGACTAACCCCCACACTCCTTGTTCGTAAAGGCGGTGAAGCTCTGTTAACTTAATTCACAAGCCTTGTTTAATAATGAGAACATCAATCTGTACCTGTTAGACCAAGACAATTACGATGGTAAATACGATAGTCATGATTTCATGATAATAAGCAAGAATTGGATGGTGATAGTGTTTTGTCAAAAAACGTGAGCCTTTACAAATCAATTCTGTTTTCATTATTTGAAATGAATTGTTGACATTCGTTTGTTTGCCTTTTGCCTATCGTATAACCTTGTGTACGTCTTTTTCCTTACGAACGTGACAAGTACAATAAAGTCTTTCCACGGTATTATCGTGAGTGGTGGGACCGTGGTGATTTTGCTGTGTGACTTTTGACACAACTCACATTCTTAGCATAACTGTCTTCTAAAAGGAGGAGTTTCTTTATGGAGGATTATTTATCAACAATAGGGATCAATTTCATCTTAATTTCATTTTCAAAAAGTAGTTAACGAGCGGTGGTGTTTCAGGAGGTAGGTACCTAGGTAACCTGCCGTTTTGATTTGTGATTTTGTTATTGATTTTCATATTATTTTGTGAGCCATCATTTCGTCTACTTAGCCTAAACTAATGAGAAATACACATTGATTAATCACCTTTTTATCGATTACGGACTAGACAGTTCCTATGGTACCGAGACCCAAAGGCTACGTTTAGCGAGATTGCAGGCGAGGTTGCTAACAGCATCGCCTTTTTTAACATGATTCCTAAGATTTTCGCCCATTCCCTCGATGAGCTTTTGGGATGACAAATGATGGCACACAAATATCTTGCAAAGTGTAGAGCTGGTAATGAAGCAGGACAGTCGAACCTTATGCACCGCGTAGTGCTGACTCCACGCGTAACTTGACAATGTACTCATGGTGTTTTCCGTGACGAGTCATATACTGGGAAAAGGATTCCACGGTGGCTCTGTGTTTCGATGGTATGATCTATTGTGCTTTAATCCGGAACAAAACTTCAATGCCATTCAAAATAACATAACACCGGGCCGAGGAAATACAATCAATGAAAATATAATACAACATGAAACTATACTGACGAGCAAAAATAAGTCGCTTTTCATACGACTGTATGAGAAGTGACCTGTTATTTTTGCCCCTCAGTGTATATGCACTGTATATACATATTCAACAGTATAGTCGTCTGTTTACGTATTTACATATCTGTCCATTTATTACTCACATTCGGGCTTATTTATTAGTCATTGTAGTATGCATGAGAATTATGAGGAAGACTTTTGTACTTCAGATCGATTTAAGTCTGTTTTAAGTATTTATTTTATGGCGGTGCTATAAATTCCATTATTTTTTATTTCCTTCTTAAAATATAAATTCAGTTGGCGTTGTTCAGAAGCGTTTCTATACATACACAAGTACAAATTTTCAAGTCCTTGTTTTCTCTATCTTCCTACTCTTACTTCTGCTAGGTACCGGTACCTAATGTTGATAGGCTCGTGTTCTGCCTTTGTCACCAGAGGCCATATTGTATTCCTACCGTTTTCGCAATCTGAATTGAATTCCTTGGCTTGAAAATTTTAATTTTTCGCCTTCGTAAATAACCAATATAAAATGACGTCACACTGCCTACATTTGGTTTAGCAGCAGGGCTTGTTTACATACCGACAGTATGGAGCCCGACACGCATTTGACTGGATTTTTTATCTGTTTTGTACTGTTTGTTTGTGGTGTCCACAGTGTTGTTTTATTCCATCCAAAATAAATTATTCACCGGATCATGCTGTTATCTGCCGATAAGAGATCTGGATAATGTGATAAACGTTACGCGAACTATAGAGATTTGTTAACAGTATTTGATTATTCGAGTAGCTGAAGTCTAGTCGGTACGGTCATACGTGAGTGCTCTATATTTTATTACATAATTTTACATAATTTTGTACACTGTTGCATAGTAGAGCGAACTTACGTACATATTTTAAGCTTAAAGACAGATTTTGGAACCTAGTGATCCCAAATGTCGACTCATTAAAAAAATTAACATTTTGGCCAGTGATGGGCAAACTACGGCCCACGGGCCAACTCCGGCCCGCGAAAGAATTTAATGCGGCCCGCCGGCGTTCCTTCGAATTGGAGTGTTATGGCACAGGATGACGATATTTAGACGGTGCTGCTGTATAAAATAGAATAATAGATGCGAAGGCAAAGGTGCCAGCTAGACTAGCCACGTAGTTCATGCGTCATGTGTCAAAAAAATTGCATTTTAGTATAATTTTGGCCCTTCTTTGAAATATCTGTGATTTTCTGGCCCGCCATGAAAAAAGTTTGCCCACCACTGGTCTAGGCAATCTCATCATCATCATATCAGCCGTCCGGTGTGCTGTGTGTTGTGTGTGTTTAGGCAATCTATGTCTCAACTATTTTTTTGCTGGCCTAGGATCTCTTGTAAACTGTACTATCTAGGCTCTTACTCAGTTAAGTAATAATTGTATCTTGAATGAAAGGTTAATACATATAGTATATTGCATATTGAAATTCCGCTAAGAAGATAACAATACAATGGCTTCTGGATTTTTTTTAATGTTTAATTAAACCAAAAACAACTAAGCATCACTCGTATATTTAGAATCATGTTGTTCAAAACGATGTTAAGGCTTTATGTTACCATAACAATGCCTACATGTTATTCTTATCAGCGTGTTAAATTTGCTGGGTAATTTATACAGGTGCTGTGCACTTGCTTGCTTTAGCGACGGTGGATGAGTCGCCGTTTGTGATTCGCAATATTTAAGTTTGTTTCAAAAATATTTGTTTTTTGCAACTTTTTTTTTGCTGATTGTACATCATTCATCACCATCATTGTACATCATCATTGTCATTTTCTTGACTGCACTTTGCATTTCATTTATCTCACATAAGTTTAGCAAATTTCAAGTCAATTCGACCACAGTGATAACACAGTGTTAGTGAGTAGATAATATTTTTGTCCAAACATGATCCAGTATTTGACCTAGGTACTCGTTCAACGTATTAACACAACACATCGCAGTACAATATAATCAAAAATACCTCGATTTATTAATTAGAAACCTCAAGTAATTCGTCACGGTCAATAAGCCACGGTACGCGTCAACAGAATTAATGCAAATAATTTGTTTGGAGCCAACTCATGCTCGCTGTTTTGGCTGTATGCTTTGTTGAACATCTGGCGATACAAAATTTTCCCTAAATATTCTTTTTCTCAAACATGCTCGGAAATGTACGCGTTAATGTCGCGAAATGAAGCCAAGAAGTTTCACATTTACGGCCTAGGCCAAGAAGTAATGTGGCGCGGTCGGCGGGTGCGCTCGGCGCGGCACGGCGGCGCGGGGCGGGTGTGCGGTTATACATGGCGCGAGCAATAGTTTGTTCAAATGGCATGTTTCATAAATTAAAAATGCGGCTAATTAAACAATTTTTACTTGATTTCCTCGCAATGCTTGAGAAAAGCACTATACAATCCTCGGCCGGAAACAGGGATTGCAGGACTCGCTTTATCCGGCCTCGTCTACGACTCGGCCGTGTACCCCAATCTCGTCCTGCAATCCCTTACTTCACGGCCTCTGCAGTAATGTACTATTATGTATGCTTAATAGTCAGTACAGATCGCCTGCATTCTGACTGCAACGTAACTGCAACTGCTGTCTTCTAATACATGTTAATCGCAGTCAGCGTGCAGTTGTACCGACTGCAATGGAACTGCAATAGAAAATGTATGAGCAGTCAGCAGTTTGCAGTTATGTTGCAGTCAGAATGCAGGCCGTCTCTATTAGCCCTAGACCTTTTCCGGACAATTTCGACATTTCGTTCTCATAACAAGTGATAATAAGTTACGTTATACCTACAATACATGCGGCAATATGTTTTTATCAGCGTTCGCCACATTGTAGGTAGGCTTGTATAGATAAAAAGATCAGTAGCTGCTCCCAACAGTGGGTCCAGCTCTCCAGCTGTCCACTAATAAACAATGTAATCAAATCTTGCTTATTGATTTTCACCAATTGTCATTGATCCGATTCATATGAAATTTACGTGTAAAGTTCCGATAACCATGCAATAATCGAGCCCGTCAATAAAAATGTTGTCTTTTTACCGAAATTCTTTTTCAGCATAGGTACAGTACGTTCAGTCCTTAAGTGCCGGTACATTGACGTTTTTTCGTTTATAACCAAATTATAAGCCCGTTCGTCCATTAAAATGTCAGCAAAAACTGTACGTTCTGAGTATTAGCGCATTTAAGTAAAGCGACAAAAAATCTACAAAGGCGTTCGTGTGACTAGTGTGAAGATCTTCGATTTGCACTATCATTTCCTTGTAGGCATCCGTCGTGAGTTTGTAACTACCTGGCTACTTAGTATTCCCCAAATAATAATAACAATATAACTCTAGTTACATAGATAAAAATGTACTAATGACTTTTATCAAACTTATCTATAACGATGTTAAAGTTGCCGCTTATATATGGAATGCAAATAATGATTATTAATTAGTACGGATTATAGTTCAAACGAGCATGTCGGCAAGAATTAATAGCGTTGAAAACCCTAATTGAAAAAGAATTTTAATACAATTTTTAATGTTTAGTAACATAAGAGTTCTAAAAATCTAAAATAATAAATATTCTTATTCTTATTCTTATTCTTATTCTACAGCTTATTTTATATCTCAAACAAGAGTTATATCTTAAGTGCGTTGAAGTAGCTATGCAAACATGTATGTGTACTTACTTGAAGATATAAGTACATTTATCTTACCTACTGTTTATCTCGTGTTGCACTTTTCACCCAGTTTTGCCGAGAGGTATTCAGATAACCACACCTTATGCTACGTTATGTTTATGTAACAAAGTAAACATCAAAACGAATAAAAAACGTCTTGCATTGATTGAGAGAGCAAAATACAACAACAAAAACTATTGGATGATATCTCCTCTGCCCTGTTTAAAATTTAAAGTTTAATTGTTTTTGTATTCATTTCAGAGCGGCGTGGTCGACGCTCAAAGATGTCAGGAGGAATCACAGGGCCGCTGCTGTACGCGGTGAGCGCGGCGGTGCTGGGCATGCTGCAGTTTGGCTTCAACACTGGGGTTATCAACGCCCCAAGGGAGTTCATAGAGACGTTCATCCGTGAGACGTACAACATCGACGATGGCGATCTACTGTTCAGCGTCGTCGTTGCCATCTTCCCCGTGGGCGGCATGATCGGCTGTCCGCTCGCCAGCTGGATCGCCGAGAAGCAAGGCCGAAAGAACGCTCTGCTCGTGAACGCGGCTTTCGGCGTTGTCGCGGCAGCTCTCATGGGCTTCAGCAAACTGGCGTCCTCCGTCGTGATGCTCATAATAGGCAGATTCTTCATCGGAATTAACTGCGGATTCGCTACCACCGTCTCACCCACCTACGTCTCTGAAGTGGCACCTTTGAGACTGCGAGGCGCGTTCGGTACCGTTAACCAGTTGGCCGTCGCTTTCGGTCTTGTCTTCGCGCAGATTTTGGGAATCGATGCCATATTGGGCACGGACGACGGCTGGCCGTGGCTACTCGGATTAGCTATCATACCGTCCGCGCTCCAATGCGCAATGCTGCCGTTCGTTCCTGAGTCACCGAGATACCTGCTTCTCACGTCCCGTGACGAGCAGAAAGCGAGAGTATCGCTCGCTAAAATCAGAGGGACCGCCGCGATCGACGACGAAATCAACGACATGCACGCTGAAGACAGAGCCGAGAGGCAGCTAGAGAAGTTCACAGTCTGGGGTTTGGTCACCGACCAGTCGCTGCGGACGCCGCTCATTATCGGAGTCGTTATGCATCTATCACAACAGTGGGGAGGCATCAATGCCGTTCTGTATTTCTCGTCGACTATCTTCATAAGCGCCGGTCTCGAGCCAGACGTGGCGCGCCTAGCGTCCATCGGGGTGGGCAGCATGCTGTTCGTGATGGCGCTGGTGTCGATCCCGCTGATGGACCGGCTGGGGCGGCGCACGCTGCAGCTGGTGGGGCTGGGCGGCATGACCGCCTTTTCCGTGCTGATGACGGTCGCGTTCTTCACGTACCAGGACAACACGACGATGAGTATATTCGCGGTGATCTTCACGCTGCTGTACGTGGCGTTCTTCGGGGTGGGCCCCAGCTCGATCCCGTGGATGATCCTGTCGGAGCTGTTCGGGCAGAGCGCGCGCAGTGCGGCGGTAAGCATCGGCGCGCTCGTCAACTGGTTCGCCAACTTCATCGTGGGCATCTCCTTCATCCCCATGGAGCGCGCGCTCGGCAACTACGTGTTCCTGCCGTACACGGGCTTCCTCATCCTGTTCTTTATATTCACCTACTTCAAGCTACCCGAGACGAAGAACAAGACGATCGAGGAAGTCACAGCTCTCTTCAAGAAGTGAACGCCGTCAACGACGTTTACTGTAAAGACACATTCCTTAGAAGTAAGTTTACCCAATTTATATTGCAATAAGTCTACACTACAAATTGTGATAGCTACTGTATTAACTAATGTAAAGGATAGATCTAGACAGTCGATGAAATCGTCTACGCTGCCTGACTATCGATTTCGCATAAAATCATTAAGACTGAACTCACTTATAGTAATTGTTTATACCTACTTGATATTTCGAAATAAAGTACTTATTCGAGTAAATTTTGTAGATGGTGAGTAAGATGACTACATTTGAGAATTAATTATTTATTACTTAGATCCAGTGGTCGCTGTTAGTTCAAACGATATATCTGAGTAAATAATATGAAAGTAATCACTTATATATTACGCATTTATACTGATAAGCAATTAATTATGGAAAGTTTTATGTGTTTCTATTCGACAAAATCAGGCGACGTTGTAATGTCTTTTGATCGTGTACATAATATAATCAGGTTTGGAATGAACTGTTGTCAGAGACACTGTTTTTATGCTTTTAAAAACGGAAGTTCAAACGTAGGTTTGAGGACCAAATGTTATTATTTATTTACATTTTTATCTTGCCCCTTTTACAAATATTTATTTCTCTGTTTCGTAGTTAATTTTTAAGCAGTCTAGGGTTGTAAATATGGATGTTTGTTATATTTTTTAGGTTTTATGAGTTTTAATCGATGCTTTTATAATATTGTTTGTTAAAGTTTGTATATTCCAGTGCCTTAACTTTTATGTTATACTACAAATACGATTGTCACTTGTCTTTCCATCTGGATTACGTAATGTCACCGTCCTAGAGTACATTAGTGCCAATAATGAATTTAGAGGTAAGAATGGAGCACGTTCGTTTTTATTTTCAAAATACACTTCATAGGCTTCGTATAAGCCATAGTCGTTCAGCATATTTTAGCAATCAGCACATTAATTTCTACGTAACCTTATCGTCACAACGGCAATGCGTATCGCATAAAACATCGGAGTAGAAAGCACATGATAATTAAAGCAACTTCCACATGAGGTGGATATTTAACGGTTAAGCTGTCATAAACAGTTGAAGGTTGGCCTTTTTAAAGCCTACGACGGATATATCTGTCAACGCATACATGTATATACACAATGTAAGAGCCCCTACGTGCAGTCAGACGACAAGTAAATAGTTTTTATGATTTACCACTACATGACTGACCTTTGAATACTCGTGAAAGTTGCGGGAAACCGGTGGATGCAGGTGGCGAGTTGTCGTTCATTGTGGCGGTGTACGTCTTCAGGCTGATGATGATAATGACACCGAATACGTTTGTAATCTGCGTGGGCTCTTACATTGCTAACTGCGACAACATTTAGGTGTATACGAGTTATTTGCCGATTGGATATCCAACATAATTATAGACACATTAAAATACACTCTGACAATAAAGGGCAGGAACTGGGGCCTTACCATGACGTCTTAATGCGATTCAGTTTAGGTTCACTCGCTGTCAGATTCATACTAAAAGTGATAGCTAAAACTTGAACGGAGTCGGAATTAGGACGTCAAGGTACGGCCCCTGTACGAGGGCACAGGGCATCACTTTCTATGTGACTGTCAATGTTTGGACAAATAATTTATTGTAACAGGCGTTACTTTGCGTAGAGATGAATGAAGCCTTGGTATTCCACACACATCAAGCCAGTAGCAAGGTTTCAGTTCACATTAATGCTCGAATGAGTTAACGATTTGAGGCCTAGCAACATTTCTACTCTTTCTAGTCAGACTGTATCTGCAGTGGTATTTAATCTGTAAAGTAATATGATTGCACCTAATAAAATATGAGTATTTCTAAGAAAATTTGTACACTTTATTTAAGAGCCCGATTTGCATAAAAAATGCAGTTTGGTGGGTAGAGACATATTATGTAGGCTCAGTTTGATTCATCCACTAACCTGATTTGTTTGCAAATCGACCTCTAACTTCAATATACAAACTTCTTTTAAAAATCCTCTTAGGTATATCCTCGGAGGTATATCCCATAATTTGGGTTACAGGTGTAGTGCAAAATTATTTATCGACTTTAATGACATGACATTAATGTTGTGTAAACAATGCAGCTGTCAGATTAAATTGTTTTATAAATAAGAACTTTATTCAAATGTCGTTAAAGTTGAAAACCGCGTGGTATTCAACGAAATGTCATGGAAAATAATTTCGCACTACATCTGTAAGAACGTGTTGACGCCATGTTTGTATTTGTAGTAACCGTTGAAGACTTAGCTAGTACCTTCTATGCAGCCCTAGGTTACATAGCACTTTTGAACTATTTTCTACATTTTATAAATGCAAGACGGTATAATCAAGGTTATTGGGGAAGATACCTTGGCTTATTTAAGTCTAGGTACGTCAACGTGATCAAAGTCGATCAAATAAAATGCTCAACGTCTAGAATATTTTACTATCATTCATAATTAACAAATGAAAAATAATAATGTGTAAAATTAATGTGTTTTATATGCAATAAAGAGTTATACATACATAAATACATACATAATCTATGTAATAAATAATGTAATGTACCTATACCCTTGGACAACGTTTAGATAAAACTTTTTTTTTATCTTTCTTCATTCAATGGAATTCAATATGGCGTCAATGTTACGTTTCAAAATACCTACCCAATAGTTTACGAATTGTTAAAGGAATAGCGATAAAAATAAGGAAACTTTTAAATGCTTTAGTCAGCTATAGGGAAACGATATTATAAATCTAATTTATAATAATACGAATTCATTTGTTGATATTAAACTATTATTTATTTACTGAATTATGTTGTTTTGATTTCACTCTCGGCATTTAATCTGCCCTTCGAGACAATGCAGAAAACATTAAGTTTCGAAAATTTTATCGGAATTACGTACCTGTCTGCCTAAATAAACATTTCTTCATCAAATTATGTGGGTAACTTTTAACTCGGATTGGTAAATCCATATCAAAAGTTTATAAGGTTTAGGTACTACATATAAAGAAAAGAAGTGTTTCTTCCTTTTTTTTTATACCCGTCTTAAAAAACAGACTTGGATTTATCCGAGCTTGAAGTCGAGCGACTCTTAGATGGTTATTGACTAAAAGACCTAAAAGTTACATTCCAGTACTTGTCGCGTTTAGACCTTTGTTAACTTCATTCAGTTTCCCCACAGAGGGCCGAGAACAACTGCAATGCCTCATGCTGCTCGTCTTCCTCCACCTCGCCCTCCAACCAGAACGTCTCCATCATGCCCTTACCCTGAAAACAAAGAGTCGTATTGATTTTTGTACTTAATCGCGGGTTCAAGACACTTTAAAAGCTGCCCTATAAGCATAAGTAAATGCAACAATGTGTAAAATATATGGCAGCGCGTAATTAGAAAGTTTACCTACCTTAACTTTGGTAAGTCCCCTGCGACGTAGCCGAAACCGGCCGGCCGGTAGCTGTGCCGCGGTCGCCGCTGATATATGAATGCGGCCCGGCTGAAATAAAACAACATGAATACAATTACTTGTGAGACGAGTAAGTACTAATTACTAGACCAGAACTAGATGACTGCCTGAAACATTAGCATGCCGTAGCAACTGAGCTAATCAAAGCAACTAAGTCTACCACGACAAGATAATGACTACCTACCATCACCCATCCTATAAGACGTAGGTATGGGTTACGCCGCGCGGTGGCAACTGACAGCACGCAGAATGAACAGAAATTAGGAGTGCCTAGCTAACATCCACAAACTTACTGTAAGGGGGTGAGAGAGGATATGGTGATTTGTAACACGAATTAAATTGTAGCCATTTCCACAATCATTATTAAAAAGGGAGTCAGAAACCCTAAACAAGCGTGACGTAATTTATGGATGACCCTCAAACTATACATAGCTACACCACAAGCGGCTTGCCTCAAACAGTCGCACGTTAAGCAGTTCCACATTTGTCTAAGTGTAACTAACGCCTGTAGCATGGTGTGTCTACAGGGTGTGCACTAGTCTTACCTCAGAGGTAGTCTGCATGCGACTGGCGGTGTTGACGGAGTCCCCGACGAGGCAATACCGCGGCAGCTTCAGCCCCAGCACGCCCGCCACGCAAGGCCCGGAGTGCACGCCTGCACACAGTACATAGCAAACATGTTAGAGCATTAGATACTTATTTACACAATCGACAATTCTACTATTTAATTAATCCTAAAAAATAATAACAGATATAAAACGCTTTCGACTAACGAACTTTATGACAAACTACTTATTCATTCGGAACTTCAATTTTGTAGGACGAAATAGATGCCTTTAGAAAGATCGTACCAATAGTGAGCCTTGGCAGCGCGCGGGAGACGGCGAGCGCGGCGCTGGCGGCGGCGGCGGCGTGCGTGCGCCGGCGCTCCGGCGCGCCCGACACCAGCATGTACACGGTGCCCACCGTCTCCACCTGGACACACCAGAAAGGGCTTAGCGCGAGTTGCATTAAGTTACATTAACATTAACCGGTAATTTTACAAATCTATGAAATATAAATACGTCAAAATTGTCGGTTACGGTTATGGAGCTTGGTACTTCCAAGTTCAATCTCCTCATTGCAAGTGGCAGTCGCGGACTCCTAATAATCGCAATTGTTAGAATCTCGAGCAGGGTCCGTCCGGGTTGCTACCACCTTACTCACTAATCCTGCCGCCTAGCAGTGATTGCGCTGCTGTGTTTTGGCGCGGAGATGAAGACAGCCGATGTAATTACTGGCACATGAGGTAATTTGTCATAACGCCTCGCCGGAATGCAAGCATAGCGCCTGGCGACAGGATTAGTGAGTAAAGTATGGTAGCGATCTGTATGGACGTTGCACCCTTATGAGGGCTCATCACCCTACCCTCCGTGAAACTCTTCGTTGTCTCTTATAATCTTATACAGTGTTTGAGGCAGACCTTGTAAACGCGATGCGCGTCGAGTAGCCGGTCGATGCGCGAGTACACGTCGTTCATATGCGCCACGGTCTGCATGACGTCGGCCCGCGAGCCCGCCTCCGCCAGCTGCACGCCGCAGAACATTATGGTCACGTCGAACGCCTGCAACAGCTCTACATTACTACTTTATCCGGTATGAAGGACAACCAGAACGGGGAAAAGAGGTTGTTTGGAAACGGTAATATTCTATCATCGAACAGAGACGTAAACGAGTCATGTCAAGCCGAATCCATAGGAATCAGTTGGAAGACTTATATAAGTAACTACTTACCATATCGTATTACGTCGGAAGGAGATGTTCGTATTTTTACGGTAATGACATGCTACTTCAGTCAGACTCAGACACGTCGGCATCATTCGGAATTAATCGTGTGTTCACGGTGGAAAACATCTGTACGTGTTTGTTTCCATCCCAAGATAACTTGAGTATTTAGATTATGGAATGAGTTCCTTGCTGAGATAGGTACTTCCAACAATCAGTAGGTAGGTACTAAAGAGGCGGTTTTAAACGGGCATAAAACTGCGAGCTCTCAAAATTTATTTTGAGGTCTAGGTTATTCTGCTTTAAAGATAAAATAATGACTGAAATCAGAACACAAACCTGACAAGCCGACATCGCATCCTTCCCCGCCCTGAGATGGTCCACGATAGGCTTAGGTATCATCGAGTAGAGCAGCTGATCAGACCTTCTCTTCCACTGGTCCAAAAGCCTTAGGGACTTCTCCAACGAAAGACTCCTGCTCTCCGCCTTCTCGAAGAGTAGTTCGAGCCTCGACAGGTGCTGGGTGCCTTTGAGCAGCATCTCTTTGGACATGCCGTGGCTGTTCATATCAGCGAGGAATAGATCGGCTTGCTGAAGTTCGTCAAGGCCGTTGAAACTAAAACAAAAGACAAAATTAGGATAAAAAGATGACAAATTTCAAGGTCATAATGATATTACCTGTATTGAAATAATCACGATTTTTTTTAAATAATCGATTTTAACGCAAACAAGTATACTTATGAATATCCGCGACAGTCTAGATGGAGCTAAGATAGAATACTTTAATTGCCAGTAATTTCACTGACAGTTTACAGTCCACGCCGGATCACAGCGGCGCAACTGCTTACTATAGGTACTCGCCAAAGACTTAAAATTGATACTCGTAAGTATTTGGGTTATTAAAATTTAAGCTGTTTTGCCGCATACACGGTTGCATTTGGCACTACATCATTCTTGTAATGCATTTTACTCACATAGGACTGCATAAGAAGATAAGACAGTCAATCTCTTCCAAGAAGTAGAATGGTCCTTTGAGGAGAATCGTCCGCGCGCCCTGCGAGCCGCGCCGCGCGTCCGCCACGCATTTGCCTCGCCATCGCATCAGCTCCAGCTCGAACATTACTGTCTGCATGCTTACCACCTGGAAGATGAGAATACCAGGTCGAAGAGGGCCTTTGAGCGACATTCGCAAGCTAGTCCCTAGGAATCTTCGGGCTCCCGTAGATGTGAATTGGGCCAGATGGCTGGGGCAAACCAATTTTTAGTTTTTAGCGGGATTAAATTACTTCTTTCGTTACCTGCTTCGATGAAAACTGTAGGCTTATTGTCTAACTCGCTCGCAATCGCCATCGTCTTAATTTTGACAGTTTCATGTATGGGCTGACAATTGGCATCGGAATCAGCTAGCTGTCACATTCATACAAGAACTGTCAAAATGAACGCGATGGCGATCGCTAGCGAGTTAGACAATAAGCCTACTGGAGCAGTCGTTTTCGTAATAGATATTCGAATAATTGTATTTGGTGATGCTTTCCGGGTGTTTAGTCAATTAGATTAAGAATGTAGTTCGTAACATTTGGATTAAATAATTGAGTACATGGTTAACACCTATTCTAGTTATACGCCCACAATCATGCTAAACGTGGCCTTTAGGTTTTCTTGGCTCTGTCTACCTCGTAAGGGATAAAGACGTGATTTATAAAAGTAAGTAGCTAACGTACCTTGTCCCAAGTAAATGCTACTTTTGGTTTTCTCAAACGCAAAATATCCGATATTGGTGATTTGGCCATGTTGCTGTAGGGACCTCCCCACGTAGACACCAACTGAAACAATTCAATAATTACCAGGGGTTACGAGGGTCGTATGGGAACAGTACGTCATCAATTCATCGATAGAAAGGTGGAATAAACCACCATTACCATAGTTGCAGTGACACACATTGCACAAAGTTCCAAGTATAGCTTACCCTTTCCCCCGCCTTGACAATTTTCATTCTTCTGTCGAACAATACTCCGAAGGGGAATAGCTGCATCAGCAGCGACACTGGCACAGAAGGCAGTGGACACGGTAGAGACTTACGGAGCATCAGCGATTGAACCTGCAAAGCCAATATTACAACTAAGAGACACATTGAACATGTCTTTATCACACTATGTGCTCTAGTTAAGTAGCCCTGACAAATCTTAGGGGGAACTATCGCGATGTCAACATGAACTGTCAATTAAACTACACCAAATACATCAAAAAGTTCTTGCCACATTGCCTCGCTGTAACGTTAAGAATATAAGGAGAATGTCATACCTATTTTACCTTGATGTCATCACTAATGTGAATGCTGTGGGAGACTGAAGTTAGATGTAGGCTTTATAAGTATCTCAGACGATTATGTGGGGCGGCGAATATTTTCACGAGCGCATACCTAATGATGTAGGTACCTGTGAATTGTATTGTTTGGTGTACCTAAAATAACATCGTAAGGAACATCCAATTTAATGTTTATTTTCGTGTTTTTGCATACATACTTATAGTAAATAAACTTTTGAGTCTAACCTTGAGGTCTGGAAGTCGTATAATATTTTCTAAGCTATTCTTTTACGACGTGCGTCTGGAGCTCAGCAGAACATAAGGATGCTCATAAAGTTCAAGGCTTTCTCCGAACAATAGTAAAGCTAGCGCAATAACATCTCATACTCGGCTGTAAACCCATTAACAACTCTACATGGTAGTGTTAAATGTCCTTTGTGATTTGATATCTATCTGTTGATTCAGAACTATCAATTAAATTGAACGGATTCTGTGACGTAGGTATGATGTATTTACTTTATTTATTTAACATGCATGAGTCCATGAAATAGGTAGGTATTTTGTTTATTTACAACTGGATGATGATTATGAACATGTTACTTAATCAGACATACGCTGTTTGTTAAAATTATAACATTTTATGATTAGTAGGCACTAATGGAGTATATTTATGCGAATAGGAAGGCAAACGAGCAAGTGGGTCACCTGATGGTAAGCGATCACCACTGCCCATAGACACCCGCAACCCCGGAGGGATTGCAGATGCGTTGCCAACCTAGAGGACTTAGATGAAATGCCTCTTGTGCCCGTAATTTCCAGTTACAAATATTTTATTATTTAGTGCGGCCTTCGTATAATTGAATCGAGTGCGACAAACACTTACGCACTAAATTCGTTGAATAGTTACCGGAGCGGCATTACAATGAGTCTCATTTATATTCAGGCGAATCCAATTGGTCGCGACACTTAGAAAAGCTTTCACCTTATTTTGTGTATCTACTTACCTCTTACAAAATCTCGACGACGCGAGTGTTACACTTATATAAAAGTTTATTTGACAATATTAAACTTCGTTTCAATTTATTCGTCGTCGATATTGGAAAGCAATGTAAAAACGAATTGGGATACAATTGGAAGGATAAAATCTTGTGTTATCAAGTTCCTTGTCTATCCGAGTTGGAATAAAATTTGAATATGTTAAAGTGAGGACGGCAGCTAGCTTATTCTTGCATCAACAGTGGATTTGCTACGTTACACATATGACAAAGACTCAATAATTTCCAATTGCCGATAGCTAATGCACGTTTTTTGTCTGATCGCGTTTGGTAAGTGCTAAGTTCTCCGTTGGTTTAGATCCAGAGAACTAGAGTACGACTAGAAATTCCAGAACACGTTAAATATTGCAGAAGCAATACCCGCTCCTATTTCCCAAGAGAAATATTCCCAAGAAAACATTCTTACTTTTACATAATACTAAAATTTGGGCTGTCTTGTGAGACTTTTTAACAGAACCAGATCACCATTCTTGTACTATCGAACTAATTGATCCCTGAACCATTGTGGAACCCTTTCCCAGTAAATTGTATAGTGAAATTGTAGATTGAATTAGCAAGAAAAATCACCTGTGACGTTTACTGTGTGAGCGTACTATGGTGGGTCAGGAATCAATTTATTCGATAGTAGAACGAAGTGTTGATCATTGTCTCATAACACATTTAAGTACTTACCTATATTTCTTATCAAACTTAGCCAATATAAGTTTCGTTTTTGTAGTGCGTAAAGAAGTAAGATTGAACATGTATAGTGAGATACTGGGATATAATATAAGTACTGAGATTAAACTGAAAATGTTTAGATGTGATTATAAGTAAATAGCTTACATAGTCGCTGTTATCGAATTCCAGCCTCAGAACGGCGACGTAGTAGCTCCCCTCCATGCTCTCCTTCACGATTGAGACTTTCAACTTCAGTGAGAATATGTCTTCCGCTATTTCATACAGTTGCCCTGTTGGATAGGAAACGTTTGTTACTGTAGGAACCCTTTTTTATTTATTTATTTATTTATTTATTTATTTATTTAGACATGCAAACAGTACATAAGACGCTTAATTGACCGTATTGAATCCTGAAAGATGTCGAATTGGAATTGATTTGCTAGGTCTAGGTCGTTGAATGACTTTTGAATACTTTTGATGCTTAATGTTAGGTACCTATGTTGGAAAGTTGAAGTGTAAATGTTGCGTGTTTAAAAGGAAGCCATTAATTTTGTAAAGTTAATTTTATCATTCGTTGATATTTCTTAACTGATATTAATGAATAACATTGAGGTCCTGAGTACACGAAATATTAAAGGTCTGATCACCAAAGACCACAACGAAGGCCCTCTCAAATTTGTACCTAGCTGTCTGCACGCTCTAAACACGCATTAGATACGAATGTGGTAATTAATACCAGCGATTATTTAGGGATTACCTCCATAAATACACTCGCGGACCCCCCGGGGTCCGTAGACCACAGGTTAAAGTCGGGTACTCATCTGCGAGCTGTTACCGTTGCATCATTGTTGCATGTTACCCGCGTAGATAAGTACCTAGCTTAAGAAACACAGATGTGAGTATAAACTAGCGAAGGGTAATACTGTACCCATTAGGTAATGCGTGAAGCCGGTCCGGCCGCTGCTGTAGACGAGCTCTGCGCCGTGGCGGTGCGCGCGCGTCAGCTGCATGCTCGGCGAGCGCATGCGCGGGAACGTGAACTGCATGCGCTGGTGGATGTTGTCCACGGACTGCAGGAACGTGCAGAAGTAGCGGCCTGTGGCGCGGATCATCTGGTCGTACCTGGATGAAGTAAGAGACCATATTGTTTAACCTGGGACCTTACCATGACGCCCTAATTCCGACTCAGTTCAAGTTTTAGCTGTCACTTTTAGTATGAATCTGACAGCGAGCGAACCTAAACTGAAACGCATTAAGGCCCCTGGCGTTCCAACTGGCCACTTAGAGCGACTTATGACCTGACTTGATAAAATTCCAGTGATTCGGGTTGGATTGAATTTCAAGGCTTTTACGAAGAAGAAACATGATTTGATTACATCTAGGTGTAGTCAACTTCTTTTAGCACCCTAAGGTTCGATGTCATCTGTACGACTTCTCGGGTACGGCTTAAATCATCGAAGGTTAGTTTGACTTCCGTGTCAATATGACAATCACTCTTATTGTTTTCTGTCTAATGTACAATATCAAACAAATTGATTCCTGGCCCACCATAGAACGCTCTTACAGTAAACGTCACAGTGTTTTTTCTTGCCAATTCAATGTAACTTCACCATGAAATTTACTGTGATAGAGTTCCACAATGGGTCAGGAACTCAGGAATCAATTAGTTCGATATTAGGAACTGACACAAATAGCGATGATAATATATACTTATTGAGCTTACTTTAAAACGGGATGATTCATTAATGCCGCTCCACATTTATCATTTTCCCCTAAATCTCGTGTCAAACCGCAAAAAGGAAAACCACAAAATCAGCGCAAAGTTTCCCCCATCGATTAGGTGCCACTCACGCTATCATATTCGCGCGAATGACCGCGTGAGCTATACGTGTTATTGGCTCGCTTGATAAATGGCGGTCGATTGGCAACTTCGCTTCCTATTCTCACCAAAATTACGATGATTTATTATCATTATTTATAACGGAATATGTTTTACAAGGTCAATTGTTATTGGTATTGTTTCAAAACGGTTTTGGTCTGTTTTTCAGCACGCTTGGAAATTGTAACATCTTAACGATCTTAAAGCGAGTTCCTTAAAGAATCGCCTTTCGAAAGTTTTGTTCGAGAAGTAGTTAAGTAGGTAAATTACTTAACTTAAGAAAAAACAAAACAGGACAAAATCAATTGAAGAAATCGAAAGAAATTCAAAAATAACCTCGCACTCTTTGTTTGTATGTTTTTAAAATGTATCAACATACAGTTTTGGTAGTCTTGCTCTACTTTCTACTTACTGGTATTTACTGAAGAATTTGACAAAGCATCTCCCGAAGAAATGCATGACTTTTTCTGGTGTTCCGAATTTCTCCTTCATTCCGGGCAGCATCCCCTCGCGGATGAGTCCCAAGCTGTTGAGCCGGGCGCTCGGCTGACCGCTGCCACGCCGTTTGTACACATCCAAGGCCACGGTACAACTGCTTTTACGCATCGACTTAGCAACACTCTTTTTTCCACTATTAGAAACTGGTGACGTCGGTGTAGACCCCTCAGATCTTTCCGCCTCTTCAGGACTAGTTTCAGGGCTTTTCTCACAAGAAGTTGAAGAATTTGGGAAGACCTTGTTATCCTCCAGCTTGAAGCCCAAACTCCTTCTGTTATACTTAACGATGTCCGTGCAAGTGTTCTCTTTGACATCGCTTTTGGTTTCTTCGTCGTTAATCTTGTCTGCGTGGGTTCTGATCTCTTCTTTGGAGTTGTAAGCGTCTATTTCCTTTTTGGTGGCAGCGGTGAGGGCGTTCGTTGCTGTGAAGGGGCATTTGAAGTTCGTATTTCTGGTGTCGGTGTGGAGGGAGGCGCTGCGCCAGCTGGGCTTGGCCTTGAGGGAGGGTTTCCTGGGGGCTGGGCTGGCGGGCTTGGGGGCGACGGGGCCGGCGGGGCAGCTCGGCTCTTCGCCGACCAGCCGGGCCAGGGCGCTGGCGAGACGCAGCATCAGCGCATCCGGGTATTGCTAAGGAAAATTGAACATGTAAAACTGACGAATTTACTTTGTAATTAATATTGATAAATGCATTACTTGTATGATTGAGGAATGAGGGCGTAAAAAAACCGACACAAATTAAATCGTAGTTAAAAATATGTAGGTACCTGCCGGTTTTATTTCTAAGCCGTCGTATGTGATTATTTAAATTAAAATAACGATATATACATTTATACAGCCCATCGTTTGTCTTAGTTTGTTGTTACAGTTCCTCAACATTTACTTAACTGAAAATTTTGTTATGTTTATGATCTTAAATAGGTACCTAATTAATGCGCGTGAATGTACTTTATAGTGAGGAACTCACTTAAGCAAGAAATAATACTTATGATCTTACCTGGGTGGCGCTGAATACAGTATTCCTGGCCCCGGCTTCCCGGAGTATGCTTTGCCATATTTCTTCCCCGCATTCTTGCTAGAGGTGAACAGGTATTTTATTAATAGGTATTAAATTTATCAATAAGCCTATAGGAATAAGACAGCGTACAGGCATCCGTTTGCGATCTATTCTATTGCAAGTGGTAAGAAAATAGGAATATTATACCTACACTTAAAATTATTCCAGAAATCGGGTGGTGGGTTTGTTTAACTGAACATCCCTGTATAATACACCCCCTTGCAAAAAAATTGGGCACCCATGGTTTAACAGATTTTTAGGTATTAGAGCTTAGAAAGTAAGCTGTTATGCACATAAAATACATAAACCATGGGTGCCCGTTTTTTTTGCAAGGGGGTATATATATGTTTACGGATTTTTTATACGTGGGTGACATGCTTCAATAGTGTGGTTGACGTTCCGTTTCAAGTGTGCGATGTCAACGGGGTGACTTATTTTGTCAATCCAAAATTAGGATAAAAAACCACAAGGATTTAATTTCTAAACGGCACTGAATTAGAACACAGAGAAATCCGAAAAGCAAAGCTACGGCCGGGAATCGAACCCGGATCCTTATCATTCCGTGATGCGTGCTATAACCGCTACACCACCCTAGCAGCTTATTGGAGGTGAAACACGTTGACATATTATGGCATTCGCAACAAATACTCTGAGTCAGATTATGTCAACATCTACGGGATGCAAGCTGGTAAATGGGTGCCCTATTTACGTCACATCATGTGACGTTAACGGCGTGTTAATGTTTTCTTTTATGGTTGCTAATTATAGCCGCAGAGTTATTTGAACGTCACAGGAATCATTACAAATGGCGTCCACAAAAGTACATAATACGCGATAAGGCCGCTTATTGCTTTCCTAATAATTTTCTCTATGTTCTTTTTCCTATATTGTTTATAATGATGTTCGTATAAAAATTACTTTGAAATAAGTAATACTTGTGTGATTTTTTCTGAAAATCTCGTCTTTACTGAAATATATTTGGTGTAAAATTGTTCCGATATTGATCTAAATTATCATTTGTTTGTTTTTAACTCGGTTACAGAGAAAACAGCTGAAGGTGGCGTGTACTCTGTTCTACGCTACGGCGCTACGAGCGTAGGCCTCGTAGCAACGACAGTCCGGTGGAGCTCTCCCATCCTGTCATTCGGGTTTCTCTTGCTGTCTCACTCACTCTTATGGGTTCAATACTTAATCAGCCGATGATACCCTAAACCCACAGATACTTACTAATATTATACACGCAAATGTGAATTGGCTTTTTACACTTTCACGCGTAAACTCAACCAACATACAAACATAAATCACGTATTTTTCCCTTACTGGGTATACAGAGTCTAAAGATAACAAGGCCAGTTTAGCATGATGTGAGCGTAAAGGTGGAAAGCGGAATCGAAATAGTGATGGGTTGCTAGCTGCATCGCCTATAACATGATTCCTAAGATTTTTGCCCATTCCTTCGATGGGCTCTTACCATCTGCGCGGGAAGAGAAGCAACTGGTACATTCTATGTTTTTTCTTTACTCCCAGACCAGCATGGGATGAGTCCGATCGTGACACAATTTGATACGGAGATAGTTTAAGATTCTAAGTAGAATATAAAATAGTTCAGAGCCCTTCATTTACCCGAATATCATATGCCATAATGTAATGTTTGCCATAATGATCATTTGTCATATATAACTGTTTTTTTCTCTGAAACCGTAATTTTTTCCGGAGCATTGAAATGGCAATCCTCTAGAACTCTATAGGTTAGGTTAGGTTTGTTTCATAACAATCCTGAACAATTAACAGTTGAAGAGAAAAACGAGTTATGGCAAATTATCATTATGGCAAACAATACATTTATGGCATATGAAATTCGGGCAAACGATAGAGAACCCCGCGGCCAACAGCTTGTTATAAATAAATAGGTTAAAATAAAAGTACCGACAGTATTATACGTATTTCTTCTTTTTTTTTTTGGTATCTTCAAGCCTCTATTTAGAAATAGAGAGCGATTATGCAACATTTTAGGCTGTAGCGCGTCAGCGCGTGACACTCCATAATTAAGCGGCTATTTTTAACAAGACAATGGGGTGTTACGCAAAAAGAATACTGCAACTCAATGCTTTCATGACACGTTCATATACCGTTGGTGGTCCTCGGGTTAACGCTAGATGTATGTGGCTAGTATTTGATTCATCTCCAGCTTATATACGTCCCACTGCTGGGCACAGGCGTCCTCTCAGAACGAGAGGGGTTGGACTATAGTTCCTACGCGGGCCCAGTGCGGGTTGGGAACTTTCACATACACCATTTGGCTTCGCGGAAGTGTGCAGGTTTTCTCATGATGTTTTCCTTCACCGAAAAGTCGATGGTAAATTTCTATTGTAATTTCGCACATAAATTCAGAAAAACTCACAGATTCGAGTCTGGATTCGAACCATAGACATAGGCATCAATGGCGTGGCGTCAAGTATATCAGAAGGCAAGCCGAAGGGAACTTAACTAGCCTTTTCCTCTAATTCTGCACAAAAAATTGCCCAATCGTTTCTTGAGTCACAGACGGTTCTGGCTGAAAATCAGTGCTGCAGGTGTCTAACACCTCAGCGTAATGCTGAGCCAGCGACCGTTTCACTTTTGCGAAGACACACACAACGCTGATGATCAAATTTTCATGTCTGGTTTTTTTATTGTTGTTTTTTTTATAAAATTGTGTGTACATGCTCTTATATTTGTGTGTCTTGCAAAATGAATAAATGTCTTCTTTCTTTCTTTCTTTCAATTGCCTTAAAATAGGCAAGCCAGTGGGAATCGAGTTCTATGGACGCCACGCCACTGATAGACATGGACTTCCACGGCTTTTTCGGGCTACCGAGAGGAACAGAATGGTCCGAGAGGAAACACGCATGGAACATAGTGAAGGAAATTGGGAATCCTGAAGTGGAATGAACAAAGCTTTATATAGTGCACAAGGATAATCTATATCTGAGCCAATTTTCATCCAGATCTGTTCAGCCTTTAAGAGTAACATCCTCGCTTTTATAATAATAGTGGGATTTGTAACAACCCATTTTCTTTGTGTAAACTTGTGTAGATACTAATCAAATAATACTAATAAACAGTAATACTATTGGAGGCTATATTTAGTCTAAAACTTATTTTTAACGGTCAAAATCTCGTTCTAGTACTCATGAATCTCGGCGCAACCCTTTACCTGTCCAAGCCGAACAAGTTGCGCAGTTTAATTGAGTTTCGCGACCTTGGACGAAGCCTTTAATGGACAAAGGGTTATTAATATTAACCGGGAACTATTAATTAACATCCTTGCTTACACTGTTATAACTGGGAGTTCTACTGCTTTGCCTAATGTGACATGATATGTTTTTGGTTAATCATAATTAATTATAGCGGGTGAGGGGGTGAGGACAGAGTACTACAGCTTGATAGAAGAAAAAAATGTTGTGTCTTATTTCATTATAGGTACTAAGATGCTTAGTACATGACGAATTAATTGGCAAATTTTAAACCTATAAACATTAAGGTAGAAAGAGTGACCGATGAGAACGTAGCCATAGTTGATCCACCTCTAAAATAAAACAATGAGTCCCAAATTTTAAGTAACTATAACAAAAATTTGTTGTAAAAAGATGTCCCGGGTGTAATTTCGAAGACGCTGGCATCGTTCCCTCTATGCTTGTTGTTTTTTTATTAAGTTATGAACAAAAGCTTACCACAATATAATGCTGGACGCTTTCAAGCAGCCAACCGTACATCTTGAATACCAGTCATCAAAGCTTAAAAGTTTAATCACTTGAGAGAGCCCCGAGATACGATCAGACGGCTTATAAAAATGACAGGATTTCGTAACACTAGCCTGAAGGGAAATCAATCAACAGTTAATGCTAATAAATTGTTTCTAAAAAGTTATTTTTAGTCCAATTTAAACTGATTGGCATTGCATTAACAATCTTTATTTTACTAGAAGGTAAACTATAATTTATTTTTCGAAGGACCAAAACTTAACGACGTCACGATTTCGCCGTCGGCGCTCGTACTAGTACAGCAACTCGTGTAGCCGGTGAGGCTTTCGCGCTCGTACTGGCCGATTCAGGATGCTCGGGCTACGAGTTAGTATAGCCTGTGTTTGACATTAAAGGATCTAGCTTCTAAATTATACGCCTTTGCCCGAGGTCAATGGGATTTTCGGTCGAGTAATTTTTTCTAGAGCCAGATTAAAGGAGTGACGTTTTTGTTACTCTTAAAATTGACAGACTGTCACTTTCTTTTTAAAGTTTCGCTAGTCTTATTTCAATATTTGAGAAGTTAAAGAGTGCATTAAAGAGAAGATCAAGCGAAAAAAAAAACTTAATTCTTCACTGTACCTACCGGCGTTATTGGAAAAAAACAGATTTTGTTAGCACAGCGAAACTATTTTAAATATGTAAAACATTCCCCTTGGTAAACATTTTTTATTGCTCACACTGACAGTGCCTCGCTTGGAATTTCCAAATGGTTTCTCCCCTTTACAGGACTATACAGTATATGTTTATGTACATATATAAAATCATATCTACAGGATGTAGTAGTAACCTTTAGTTGCAAGTAACTGTTGCGAAGGTCTTTTAATTAGTTTTCACAAAATTAAGCACGTGAAAATATGTTCGCGACGTCGTCACGTTAAAAGTTTTTCGTAACTTGGTCCCATATGTTACGAAAAACTCACCAACTGCTTCCCTTTGTTTGGTTTAGATCGAAAATGTCTGCCCTAGTTTTTGAACCTCTGTTTTTTCCTTTTTTTAACTTCAATATCGTTTTTAGGGTTCCGTACCTCAAAAGGAAAAAACGGAACCCTTATAGGATCACTTTGTTGTCCGTCCGTCCGTCTGTCTGTCAAGACCCTGTTTTTCAGGAACGCGTGGAGGTATCAAGCTGACATTTATATCAAAAAATACTCAGGTCCACTGCCTCTTAGAGCTGTGAAAAAATCAAACTTCTAAGCCAACGCAATCAAAAGATACAGCCGTTTATGCCGCAAATTTCCGCAACTCTCAAGGGATTCAAAACCTACAGGGTACTTCCCGTGTACGCAGAATCTTGAAATTTGGTATGAAGGTAGGTCTTATAGCACAGATTAAGGAATAATTGCGAAAACCGTAAATATGTATGTATGTCTGTATATATCAGTGACCAATATAAAGTGACCCCACACTGCGTACATTTTGCTTTGGAGCAGGGCCTTGCTTACACTGGTTTATTGATATTTTATAGACAATGATACGGAACCCTCGGTGCGCGAGTCCGACTCGCACTTGGCCGGTTTTTTAATACAAACAACTAACGGGAGATACATACACAACCAATGTAAAACGCCGAATTACATTTTTTTTTAAATAAACTATGTTATTCTTCTTCCAACCTGGTCTGGGAGTAAAGGAAAAACATAGAATGTACCAGTTGCTTCTTTTCCCGCGCAGACGGTAAAAGCCCATTGAGGGAATGAGCGAAAATCTTAGGAATCATGTTATAGGCGATGCGGCTAGCAACCCATCACTATTCTGATTCCCCATTCCACCTATACGCCCACAATCATGCTAACCGTGGCTTTAGTCTTGTTACCTTAATGCACTGACTACCCCGTAAGGGATAAATACGTGATTTATGTATGTATGTAACTATATATCATTCTCACATGATTTGTATGAACGTTAACTACATCTGGATAAAATATATGCCCGTATGAAATTTACACACTAGGTATATAGGCGTAAGTAAAAAAAATAAAAGCCAATCCGACCACTAAAAGTGGGTCAATAAAAACCTGCAAATTATGAACATAACTTACCTACATAGCTTACGTGCATGTACTAAAAGTAAGTTTACATAAAAGTTTTAGCTGTAATAATTCGTATTTCGCTATCCCACAAAGAATCTTAACTAATTATACCAAAAATTAATGGATCTCGCGTTTCTACGTTCGGCTTAATTGTTAAACGCAAACAAACGCGAGCAAAGCCAAGCAATGAGCTTTACCGCCAAAAGCGTTCTATATTCATTTGTATTTATGCATAGTGTGCGGTGGCTGTTTGTACAAACAAAGTAAAATTGGATACACCTACATACCACGGGCGGGCGGGATTTTTGCGGGTGGTAGGGCCTTGTGCAAGGTCCGTCCGGATCGCTACCACCATCTTACTCGCTAATCCTGCCGCTAAGCAGCAGTGCTTGCACTGCTGTGTTCCGGTGTGGAGAGTAAGACAGCCGGGGAAATTACGGGCACAAGAGGCATTTCAACTAAGTCCTCTAGGTTGGAAACGCATCTGCAATCCCTCCGGGGTTGCGGGTGTCTATGGGCAGTGGTGATTGCTTACCATCAGGTGACACACTTGCTCGTTTGCCTTCCTATTCACATAAAAAAAAAAAACATACTCGTAGTAACTAAGTAATATAGCTACTTGGGAAACTTTTTTATGAAGTAACCACATAATCCGGTAATATTACAAGCATCGATGACGTCGATAAAAAGCTGTGAAGCTCTCTCCCTACAAACTGTTTAACCTAGTTTAACTAAAATAATTATTTCGTAAAGATAGTTACTAAATTTCATTTTCGATGCTAAAGAATCTAGAACCAAAATCAAGTGACTTGCTTGCGAGTGGTAGCTATCCATTTTGCTTAATAGATACATAAATAAATAACGTCTTTATCCCTTTCGGGGTAGAGAGAAACTAAGGTCACACACACACACATCACCAGCCTATACACGTCCCACTGCTGGGCACAGGCCTCCTCTCAGAATGAGAGGGGCTTGGGCTATAGTTCCCACGCGGGCCCAGTGCGGATTGGGAACTTCACACACACCATTGAATTGCTTCGCAGTTGTGTGCAGGTTTCCTCACGATGTTTTCCTTCACCGAAAAGCTTATGTTAAATTTCAAATGAGATATCGCACATAAATTCGGAAAAACTCAGAGGTGCGAGCCCGGGATTTGAACCCACGACCCTCTGCTTGAGAGGCCACAGGTCAAACCACTAGGCTTCCATTATGCATAGTCGGCGGGGCGGGGGCTGTTTGTACGAAGTATAATTATAATATTTCGTAGTAACTAACTAATATAGCAACTTGGGAAACATTTGTATTTATTTTGCTTAACTATTCCCTTTTATTACGTAGCAAGAGTTTATATATTGTTAGCTAGACGTGGTTAGACAGAATAACTACAAAATACAATCATAGCAAAATACTATACTCGTTACCAGTGATGTGACGACAGGGCTACTCCGCAATTCGAAATTCGAAGCCCGTATCCTATCCCTTTCACTCTCACATTGATGACGGCGAGTGTGAGCGGAAAGGCACGAAACGAACTTCGAATTTCAGTGTGTAAGGCCGGTTAATCACGCGGCTAGCAACAGTGACGTCATGAGAATGCGTCGTATTGGTTCGGTGAAACGCATTGGGGCCAATTGTTGCGCCCTTCGAAGGACGCCGCTCTATTAGCAGTATTCAGGTTATTGCTGTCAAGATTAATTGGATAGAATGCTAGATATGACGTGGATGTTTACTCTATTTTTATACATACATAAATCACGTCTTTATCCTTTACGTGGTAGACAGAGCCTAAGGTAACAAGACCTAAAGGCCACGTTTAGCATGATAATGGGCGTATAGGTGGAAAGGGGAATGAAAATAGTGATGGGTTGCTAGCCGCATCGCTTATAACATGATTTCTAAGATTTTTGCCCGTTTCCTCGATGGGCTTTTACCATCTGCACGGGAAGAGAAGGAACGGTACATTCTATGTTTTTTCTTCTAGTTGAAATAGTAATATTCAATAGGCAAACGTCAAAAAAAACAATTTTACTTACCGTAACAAAAAACTGTATGTTTTCTAACAATATTCCGTACATTATTTTAATTCAACGATGTCTCCATCCTGTTGAATTGTAATTCCATAAATTTTAATTATCTGGAGTCGTTTTTTGAGTTCCATGTACCTACTCAAACCCACCGAGGAGGTCACGAATGGGCTACTTACTACATAATAATTATATACATTTATGTTTATGTAACAAAATAGTTTCTCTTAAAGTCGAAAGAATTACGCTCTACCAAAACAAATTACCTACTTAGAGGTAATTCTTACCAGAAATTGTTTTACTGTATTTTTCAGACGCTATGGCAACATTGGTCAATTAATATGCAAAAGATTTTTTTAAGTATACATGGTGTATCAGACACCCCCTAACAATAATCCACTGGGGTATATCCGAACCATAACCATAGCTATAGAAGCTAAAAAAAAATAAAAAAAAAATTGGAGTATTTTTTTTATATATTTTCTATAGGAATGATTACAGTTAAGTAATACTACCATTCCTATAGAAAATATAAAAAAAAAAACTCCAATTTTTTTCAAAATATTTTTTTTAGCTTCTATAGCTATGGTTATATACCCCAGTGGATTATTGTTAGGGGGTGTCTGATACACTCTGTATAACGGCTCCTGTCTGATCAAACAATTTCCAATTTTGCCAGTGTCAAGTGATTTTAGGCATTCAACTCAGCTGTGGCAGAGTTAGGTTAGGTAGGTACATGCTTGATATTCATAACTGTACATCCTTCACTTTCACAGATGTAGGTAGGTAGAGGTACACACGTCAATGTAAAGGCTGCAAGGGTTGAACATTTACTTCTACTTTAAGATTTTTTTACATACACCGACTCAAGTTTCATTAAGTATCAAACAACGTATCTAATAAACCCGTTAAAAATTGCCCGCGACACAACTTTTTTATCTCCAAAAGGCGTTTCCGATCGTTTGAAACTCAAAGAGCGATCCCATATATCGATCGCTTTGTTAGTATTAATCTACAGGTGTTACGATAATCTGACACGTAGAGGCACTACGACACCACAATGTTGGCATGTGTCATGCCCCGAGTCAAAGGTCGTACTGCATTCTTAATCCGCCCTCCCCGCAATATCAGCCAACACAACGACGTACGCTTCCCTCTTAATTAATTTAATTAACCGAAGTGACAATTTGAGTAATAGAAGTTGTTCGTACATTAATTGGTTGATTGGTGACGAAGAGAAATAAAGTTAAGTAATTAGTTTTAGTTCGAAACTGCGAGAGTTGCTTGCATAGAATTTTGGGCAATAAAACAATTTCCGAGTTGAAAGTTTTTCGAGTTTCTGTAACTAAATAAAAAGCGTGCCAACCTGCTGAGTGTTGCATCATTCTCCTTATTTATTTGAGCTAGAACCACAAGAATTGCAAGATTTGAACCACCCATACTGATACCTACGTCAAGTTGAATACATTTCACAACTGCTAAGCAAATCCTTACGAGAAAGAACCATGCTTTCATTTTTATCTTTAAACCTCACAATTTCATACAAACTTAGTTGTTTTTAAAATAATAATAATATAGAGTTACACTTTAGAGGTCAGCCACTGACTTAAAAAAAATAGAAAGTAGCTAAATTACAATTTTATTAAAGAAAATGAAAGTTTTCTCTAAGCTGTTACTCTAAATTTTATTATGTAGAATGTTAATTAAAAAGATTCGTTGCCGTCTCAAGATCGATTAAGATTTTAAATAGTGATAATTTAAAAAGCACAATAAATTAATTTACAAAGTAAGCAGTTTATTATTGTCACGGACGGCGCGCGTCGTCTCAATGCGTATTAGATTGCACGCGATTTTTAAGACCAATTAATTTGGGGATAAGTCACTGACATCGACAGAAAACCTTGTTTTAGTTGTTATTTCAGTAAAATACGAACGTCTGCCATTTTGTTTGTCTTAAGACGATTTTAACACAAATATCTGCGCTGATAAAAGAAATTCAATTGTAAAATATCTTTTGTTCTCTAATACCAATCGTATTCCCTTTTACCCTTTTTAATTTGAAAATACTCACAGACATTTTTGTCTTCGAACGATCTACAGAAAATGAAAATAAGAATAGGTAGGTACATTATCTTTAACATTCCAAGATTTAATTTTCTTACGGATTTGTATAAAAATTACTTTCATGAGAAAACCTCATTTACTCTGCGATTCCACGTAGATAGACAACAATCTATTAACTTGACGGAGCAAAAACAGTTTCCGTGGAAATTAGGAAATGAAAGTAAATAAGACAGAGTTGCTTTCTGCGTAGAATTTTTTCAGATTTAATTATTTTTTCTTGGGAATATCTCGTAAAAGGAAAAGGACCGGAGCTATAGTTGTGTATTTTAAATTTGCCATAGTCTGGGAGATGGGAGTAGTTTATTTAAATTTCAAATGAATAATTAGAACATGGCATAACAATACTATTTACTGACTCCTATACTCCGCAACAATAATCCAACCCCTGCGGCCTTACCATGCCGTCTAAATGAGATTTTAAGATGATTATACGCATTAAGATATCATGGCAACCCCCTGTTTATAATTACCCACGCAAAGCCCCACTTAAACCCCAAAATAGCCCTTAACTTAATAAAATCATCATAAACAACCAATAATTCTGTCACCAACGCTTTCTCTCAACAGCGCCGAATTAGAATAGCGCCATAAAAACGGCGCCGTTTGACCCCCGCAATTGAAAAGCGGTCATCGCCGTATGCGCAGGAATTGGTGCGCGAGGCGATCGCTCCAACACACCACGCGGCCTAAATATTGGCTGAAAATGGGCCGGTCAAGCTCGCACGCACTGGGTCGCTGAGATTAAAAAAAATATATATAAAAGTTTTTTTAACACGTGGACTATGGGGTAATTTTCAATGAACACTCAGCCAGTGCGATTGAGACATATAAGAACTGTAACCATGCTTTACTTCTTCTAAGAAAATTTCGTACATCTCGCTCAAAATGCCACTTATCGTTATTTTTTTGTTTAAGGTTGAAGATAATTCATTATTCTATCTTTTGACAAGTTTGCATACAGTTTTGATATTGTAAAGTATATGTATATACACTCGGTTTCAATAAGGAAGGGTTGTATGTGACATTAACATTGACGAATCTAGAGGTGAGGCTACTTTATGACACCTTTCACATAAAACGATTATCGATTATATCTTAGTACTAATAACAATCGATTCCATAAAAATAACGACTGCATATTAATTTATTACATAAATGCTATTTCGTTATAATGATACTCAAGTCAATCTCCTAAGATTAATAATTATAATTTATATTTTAAGCTTTTTGCCATGTTGTGTTTTTTCAACAAAATAGGTTGTATAAAATATTATTTAACTTCATAATGTAATTGAAGTTCTAAGGAATCTATTTATTACCAATAAAATCGATTGGTATTGTGAAAGAATGTAAAATACTCACTTCATGTTTTTGTAGGTTGTCTTTGGATTTTCGATTATACGCGATTTTAACCGATTACCCAATTATACATAGTCACCTCTCTAGTTTTAATGACCATAGAACGTAACCTAGCAACGTCTCGTTAATAATGACATATATTGAAAATTTATACGTGAAAATTAAGTAAACGCAAAAAACATCGCCGTGATTCTTTTTAAAACGTTATTAATATACAGTACCAAGTATTGGCTTATTTCTAAGTAATTCAATTTAGTATTTATTTTGCTGTCAAAACTTTCGTGAACACTAACAGTTACATTCTATGGATCTGTCACACAACCCTTCCTTATTGAAACCGACCGTAGTAAATACGAAACGAGTTAATTTATAAAAGGTTTCAATATCGGGGTGCTTGATTGTGCTTGAACCTTTGTTATATTCTTAATTATACCGTTATTTATCTTTATTTAACAAAACTCCTAAAATATTAATTAAATATAAATAACAAGATAAATTAATTTAACTAAAACTAAAATTAATTTGTTATATTCTTATTTAATTATGCAAGACTTAAGTAGATGAAGCCAATCCAACGTAGTAAGTAAAAAATAGCAGAAAACATTGAGATTTGAAATCTTGCATCTCAACTTTATTTATCTTTGGTTCTTTGTAGGGCGAAGGGTTATCACCAAACTGGCAGCTCAAATTTAAACGATAACTTGGCGACTGTTTCCTAATTTCTTGGTGTATGAGTCTATGAGGATAGTTGGCGTCCCCTGGCCGGCTAGCCGCGCGTGCTATTTATGGGCGCGCGCGCAGGCTGCGGGCTACTCGTGGGCAGGCGCCCGCGCAACCCCACACGCTCCAGAAGGTAAGACTAGCAGTAAGGTTACCCTTTCAACCCCCTTTTTTACTATTTTAGTAAAACAGTTTATTGAGCTCAATCGGATTGAAATAGTTTTTTATTTTACTTATATTATTTTTAAGGTTTACGGTGGTACAATTTAAGAAGCGGTTCCGGTTCGTATAAAGATGATTTAGTTAGATCGTTAGAGATTTGAATTTTACCCGTGTTGAACTTTACACCACCTATACACATTTATTTTTAACTAGCTTCTGCCCGCGACTTCGTCCGCGTATAGAATTAGCACTTCACATGTTTATCTCTATCCCGCGGGAACTTTGAAATTTTCCAGGATAAATAGAAGCCTATGTGTTAATCTAGGGTACCAGCTATCTCCGTTCCAAATTTTATCCAAATCCATCCAGTTTCAGCGTGAAGAAGGAACAAACATACACACTCACATCGTCACATCACATCCATCCATCCATCCATCCTCACAAACTTCCGCATTTATAATATTAGTAGGATTATATTTTGATTTTAGTAAACGGTTAAAAAATAACAATTACAATCCAAGTGCAATTCGGACTTGCGCACCGAGGGTTCCGTACAAATTCGACAAGTGAATATAAATTTTAGTGTTTTTATCTGAAAATACCACTCGAGAGTGGTGAAAAATTGTGCTGAATTTGAAATATGAGTAACTTAGAAGACTTACGGCTCTCATTAATCGTGTGAACTTGTCAAAAATTTGATAAGAGCTGTAGTATTGAAGAACGGACTTATACCACTTACGAGTTCTACTTTCGAGTGATGTGCTTTCAAAAATCGGGCCCCTGGAAGGTTACCATGATTTCTTAATGCAATTCAATTCCGATTCAGTTTAGGTTCGCTCGCTGTCAGGTCCAATGATAGCTAAAAGGAGCCCCTGCTCCTAAGCAAAACGTAGGCAGTGTGAGTAGATTTATATTGGTTACCTACTTACAAAGACAGACTGTTTTTTCACAAGATTCACATTCACAAGATAAAGTGATTTTAATTTTGATGTTTTAGGTACCTTAATGTTATATATAACGTGGTAAAAACATTAATTCACGATGGCTTGCCGGTTGCGGGATCCGCGCAGGCGCGAACATATCGCGATCTAACTCGTTAATAAAAGCCACAAAGCTGCGCTAAGCTCGCTGATTTATGAGACAGAGATTTTTCACGCATCAGTTATATTTATGTATGTATGTATGTTATTTTATATGGATCTAGTTAATGCTACTAAGCTTTGACACTACAAATTAATTTACCACCTTAATTTAAATGTTCATTGAACTGTGAACCACGAGTGCGTGTGCGTCTATTCAGTGTATTTTTTGCTTAAATTTGATTTTTTTAAATAAGTACTACAAAAATACGTATACCAAATTAGGGTCAGAGTTAGAAACAATTTTTTATAATATTGGCATACTTAGTGTAGGTATAACTTAGTTCGAATCAAAGTCTAGCACAATTTTGCGTCAAAGGGTCTGGCCGGAAAGTAATAGTAAAATCGCCCCTGGCTGAATTTGAAATATTGTTATGCACGTTTGTTTGTTTTATTATAAGATATAATTTTACTGAATATTAACCCCCAAATGCTTACGGTTAGCGAAAAAATTAAAAAAATAAAAATTTAGTTTTTTTTTTTTTTTAGCCAAACTACGTTACCGATTAACTTGTCCTTTGGATATTTTGTACATATATTTAAGATACATTTATAAAAAAAAAATTAAATTCCTAACGTTTCTTAAAGTTGACAATTTTGGCTGTTTCAGTTTTTCTTTTTTTTTTTTTTTTACTTGCGAGTTAGCGACACCTACCATATTTTTGTATAATATACATAATTTTATATTCTATTACATATATTTTTTTCAAAATTATTCGTTTGGATCAACAAAGTGAAAATAAGTAATTTGTATTGACACGTGTTATATTCAAATCGGTTCGATACTACCATCCGCCATTATTATGTCGCCCACCGTATTCGAAATTCGAACGCACTTTGAACTTTGAACTCGGTGGCCGGCAACTTACTTTTTTTCAAACCTTGGAATGCGCCTCTGTGGCTAATACGCACGATGTTACGTTGTTAAAAAAAAAAAATGGCGGGAACTGGAAAAGTGTCTTCAACGGACGAAACGAAATTAATTATAAATAAAAATAAAATTATACGGAAATTATTTCAAAAACGCATCCCAACGCTATATAAAATAGTGTACGATATAATTCGTAATAAAATAACAAGCTGGACACTCGAATATTTGGAAAATAGTCACCAATCCCTAACAAATAACGTAAGCCGCATATTGATATTTTATTAACATCTTTTGTGAATTGTTGTAGAAGTAATCTTTATACACGTAATGAATGTTAATTTTCAGTTGGATGTAGTGAAATTTTCAGTACTTGAGCAAGTAAACCTGCCAAAATATATGCAGGTCGCATTGTTTCGGGAGTGTCTACCCAATCATGAAGTATTTCTGGAGGAGGAAGGCATTATGCTTTTGAATATGTGCTCAACATGTGGCAGAAGTAGTGATGAACAGGATACAGTTATATTAAGTGATTTGTATTGCAGTTCTTGTGCGGGCAAACTATTCTACAAACATACACACATTTAAGTTCAACTTTTCTAGAAGTTTAATTAATTATAGATAAATATTGATAGGATAAATTGTATATAGGTGTATAATAGATAGATTTACAAAACAAGTGATATTCATGTCAGCGTCCAACGAAGCCATTCGTAATTGTAATAGTTGCAAGAAACAATTTTGTAAAAGAAAAGGTGTAAAAAAAACTGTATTGTCTTCTGCTGATATAAAATTCTTTTCGGATACTTTGCTACAGACTTTTCAACTTAATGACATTATATGTTCATCTTGCCGCACGAAAGCCTATCGTATTAAACCATTAAATGTGACCTCAAATTCAAACTCGCACCAACTGTTGAGTACGAGTAGCGATTCAAGCAGTGAAGATGAATCCGTCGCATTTAATGTCACTAGTAGAAGCTCAGTTGAAAGGATTGACTTACCACTTCAAAGAACACTGTCTACTCACAGGTACTGTTTCATATGCCATTCTTCATCAAATCATTTACAAACAGTACCTAAAAAGGCAAGATTACAGGTCTACACTAAAAAAAATATTTATATCCCAACAGAGAATAGATGCTGCTCATCGCATTTAATTAATGGTCAATTTTATCAAGATGATTTCAACCTGATCGAAGTCTATTCAACCACAGCCTCCGTAAATGTTAAAGAGATAGTAGAGCTATTTGGTTGTTTAGTCACTGAAACACAGCTGCCTTTAATTGAGAAAATAATTAATAAATCCGTCTCCGATGAACATTTTGTTATTTTAACTGGATTTATCTGGAAACATTTTCATATCATTCAGAACGAACTGCACTCTTTACAAGGAAAATGTGACATTATACAAGCTGTTGTGATTTTTTTAATCAAATTACGTACTGGCAATAGTAACAGATTAATCGGTACATTATTGCAGCTTTCAAGGTACCAAATAGTATCAGAATATGTGTCGAACGTTATTGATTCCTTCGAAAGAGATGTTCTTCCATTTCAATTTGGTGTCAATGCATTTAGTCGCCAGTGGCTTATTGACAATCACACAACGGAACTAGCGAAAAAACTCTTTAATGTAGAGAATGTTCTGATACTCATTTGTGATGGTACATATATATACCACCAAAAAAGTTCCAACAATGAGTATCAACGAAAATCGTATTCTGGACAGAAGAAAACACATTTATGCAAGCCGTTCACAATATGTACAACGGATGGTTTCATTGTCGATATGCTAGGACCTTTCCACGCTACTGAGAACGATGCAAGTATTATGCGAAAAGTCATACCCAGTTTGAAAAATATTATTAGACCTGGCGACATATTTGTCTTAGATAGAGGCTTCCGGGACGTAGTAGATTTTTTAAAATCGAAAGGTTACCGAGTAATGATGCCCGCTCTTAAAGGAAAGCGTAAACAGCTAACCACCGAAGAAGCCAATGAGTCCCGGTATGTTACAAAAGTTCGTTGGGTCGTGGAAGCAGTTCATGGTGCATTAAAACAAAAATATAATCTACTGGATCAGACATTAGATAACAAAATGCTTGATAAAATACAAAGCTTGTGCCGCATAGCTTCATATTTTTTAAACCGTTTTGGAAAACCTTTCATTTCGGACACCAATATGAGCACCGTAATTTTTGAGAGAATGAGCATAAAAAAATGCAATCAAAATGTTTTAGCTGTTATAGTGGAAGAAAAAGGCTTATTGCGAAAAAAACTTCCTTTTCAAAGCATTTCAGCTAATGACGTTTCCTATTTTCCACAATTAACGGAATACGAGATGAAACTTTTATTCACAGGCACTTATCAATATGGCCAAGCCATTTCATATTTAGCCGAGGTTTTGGATGAATCAGGCAACTTAAATATGGCATACGTAAAAGACCAATCAAACATTTTAAAAATATGTATACAATCACGTCATATATCAAAGAAGCAATACAAATGTTTCATAATGTACAATCCCGACAAAAGTGGTATAGATGCAATTGAAAATTATTGCTGTGAATGTGCGAATGGATTAAGGACGGTGGGCTGTTGTTCTCATATTGCAGCTATTGTCTATTATTTGTCATATGGCAGATATTTATCAAAAATACCGCGTCCTAATCTCAAACTTAGCGCTTTATTTAATAACGACGGTTTAAATATTGCCATCGAAAGTGACAGCGATAATGATTAGAATCTGTTAAATAATATGGTAATAGCTTAACATTCTGAGTAGGTATTTGTTAATGTATAAATAAAGTTATGTTTCTTTTTCGCTGTTAATTTTTATTTATTAATAATATAATAGTGCTTGAAACTTAAAAAGCATGTTTGCTATGACTGATGTACATTTGCACTAATATTATAAAGAGGAAACATTTGTATTTTTGTATGTAACGAATGAACTCAAAAACTATTGGACCGATTTACCAAATTCTTTCACCGTTAGAATGCTACGTTATCCCTGCCTGAGTAACATTTAACTATATTTAATACTGCGCGGCCGAAGTCGCAGGCAACAGCTAGTGAGTAATAAACATAATGTTCACTGAAACTGATTTTATGGAAAAAATGTATGTATTAGTGTGTATTATTACATCTCTTCTCTCATCTCATTTCATCTCTTCGTAGATATGAAACAAAGTTGTGATATTATCTGCCCGCGTAAAATTCAAAAACTACTGAACTGATCCCAAAGTGGTTTTCATGGAGTTTCAAAGAGATTTTCATGACGCAGGTTTACATTTTCTAATCGTTAGAAATGCCTAAAAACTGTTTCCTCTTGTCAATATATAAATTAGGCCACTTGCAAAAAATTTGAGCACCTATGGTTTTTCATATTTTTAGGCATTAAAGCTTAGAAAGTGAGCATTTATGAACATAAATCAAACACCATAAGTGCCCGTTTTTTTTCAAGGGTGTGTAGTTAGGTAAATGCTATTTCTAAAAATACGCAGAAAATCTCTGTACACACCAATTTTTTAACTTTTGGCGATTTTAACATTAACAAAAACCGATAGAGAGGCAATTTGACCAGTTTTATGACCTCGTTTTCTTTGAAAATTCATACTCTCTGAGTGTTTTCACATTTCATAACTTTTTATCTGATTTAGCTGATTTGATCTGTCAGTCACATAACCTATTGTCACAACTTTGCTAGAGAACGAGTATCAGTTTAAGCAGGCAATTAGAGCAGTTCTGTACCATAAAATATTTCTTGATTTTCTTATGATATTTGACTGGTTCGATTTCCAAGCCCTTTCCAGGAATTAAAAAAAATTGGAGGCAGTATTTATTGTTTCCAAAAAATAAAAGTAAGATTCTTTTGCGCAGCATTGGCTATTTCCATTATTTAAGGTACTTACGCGTAATTGCCGTTCATTGATGTTCTTTTTTTCCACCCTATTATACAATTTTTTTTTTTTCACTTTGTTGATCCAAACGAATAATTTTGAAAAAAATATATGTAATAGAATATAAAATTATGTATATTATACAAAAATATGGTAGGTGTCGCTAACTCGCAAGTAAAAAAAAAAAAAAAAGAAAAACTGAAACAGCCAAAATTGTCAACTTTAAGAAACGTTAGGAATTTAATTTTTTTTTTATAAATGTATCTTAAATATATGTACAAAATATCCAAAGGACAAGTTAATCGGTAACGTAGTTTGGCTAAAAAAAAAAAAAAACTAAATTTTTATTTTTTTAATTTTTTCGCTAACCGTAAGCATTTGGGGGTTAATATTCAGTAAAATTATATCTTATAATAAAACAAACAAACGTGCATAACAATATTTCAAATTCAGCCAGGGGCGATTTTACTATTACTTTCCGGCCAGACCCTTTAAGAAATAATCTTCGAGAAATAATTACTTATTTCATTTTCGGATCGAGGGAACGGGCAAAACGGGATCATGTTATAGGCGATGCGGCTAGCAACCCATCACTATTTTGATTCTCCTTTCCACCTACGCCCACAATCATGCTTAACGTGGCTTTTAGGTCTTGTTACCTTAGGCTTTGTCTACCCCGTAAGTGATATAGACGTGATTGTGTATGTGTGTGTGAATTTGCGATTTTTGCACCCCACGCTTTTAAATAATAATACCTATAAAGAGTTACGTGTCGCCACAGAAAAAAAAAACACAATTGCCCAAAAGAGATATGCCGAAGGACATTTGGAATAACTAAAACCAAACAACACAAGAAGTAAGTGGCAAAAAGCTGGGGGTCAGCGTAAGCTGCCAGTTTTGAGCTTATACAGCGCTGACTGCGCCGCCCCACAGTGAAAAAGCACGTTCGAGAGTCGGATAAAGCTGCGGATACAACAAATGTGTATTTAAGTCTAAAATGAGAAACTACAAGTAGATAATGAAACTTTACGTTAAATATATTTGAGAAAACAACTGGGAGTATTAGAAACGTAGTCAGTTATACATTTCAACGGCTTCAAAAACAAACAGATTTCATTATGTTATCCTGTTTGTCTCTCTGTTTATTCGTCCTAATCTTCGAAACCTCTATACGGATTTTCACGACATTTCACACGTAGATTGAAGCTTAACCTAGGAAACATACGGCCTTTATTTTCATTTTAAAACCTCTAGCTGATTTGATTATTATAGCCATCTTCGCATTTTTTAAATATTGAGATATATTTTTTTTGTGCAAGATAAGATCATAAAGCCCTTTCTCATGGCAGGACATTTCTACCTGGATAACGCTCTTTCCTTAACATCCATCAATCTCTCTTTTACTTCGACTACAAAAACAAACAAATTACTTCTTAACTCGACAAAAACACTCCCGAAAAAAGTGAATAATCTGCCCGCGTACAGAATTACAAAGCGAAGCGTTTTATCATTCCGCCCTGTTAGGCCTGTAAGGTTTGTGCTTAATCGAGCCTTTTCAAGGGACCTAAACATTAGGTAAGGGGCATAATTTCCGCAAGCAAATAAAAAAGTAGACGATATTTCAATGAAGCTTTGTCATAACAAAAACGATAGTAGAAAAATGAAGCAATTCCACAACCGTAAATCATCAATTTACATCAATAAATTCATCGCCACTAATGGACCAATCTCGACAAATTCCGGACCGTTGCCGAAATCTCTAACGAAAGTGGACAACGCCCTCATAGATACAATTGTCCAATAAACAAATTGGTTCATTCACACAGCGGTTGCATTGCTAAAATTAATTAAGCCTCGCCAATTGATTCTGTCATCTATATACAGACAGATGTAAGGCGGCGACAGGTCAGTGGGACGAGCAAGCAGTAATGGATCGCCATTGACATGTAGGGCTCTGTGCGCTATGCTCTGATTTATTTGGGCATTTGATGTCCACTCATTGGTATTTAGTGCACCATTACTTCATATTTGGGCACTTATTGTCTACAGACACGGTTTCATCATCCCTTGCCCTTCATCTCATGTTGCTTGTGTCGTTTTCCATAAGTAAAAAAAGTATCTAACTATAATATTATAAATACGAAAGTATGGATGGATGGATGGATGGATAGATGGATGGATGTTTGTTTGTTACTCAATCAAGCCAGACCGACCCAACGAATCTGGATGAAATTCGGCACATAGATAGAGAAAAGTCTGGAATAGCACAAAGGCTACTTTTTATCCCGGAAAATTCCCGCGGGATAGCGATAAACGAATTCTTTGCAGACGAAATCGTAGGCAACAGCTAGTCTTTAATAACATCAACCGCGTGTGTCCAGAGGACAGCCGGTGAAATTGCCTACTGGCACATGCTTTTGGCAACGCATTTGCTATATTCTAGTGTTGTGGGCGTCTAAGAGTGGTGGTGCGCACTTACCATCAGGTGACCCACTTGCTAGTTTTCCGTATAAAAAAAGTACGCGTTACAATTTCTAATCCAGCTCGCCATTCCCAGGCAAGATGTGGCAGGTGGGAGTAGCGCTGTTCGCGCTACTAGCGCTCCAGGCATCCTGCAAGGAGCTGACCGAGGGTGTCCTAAGGGAGCCCGAGGAGAAGGAAGAGCTGCCGCAGGCGCAGGACCCCAACGACCTGGACCCTGGCCTCTCGTATGACGACTACGGTACGCAATAGGTCTTTGTTGGGTGGATTTAGTTACGTCGGAAAGTTTGGGTTGGTGATTACCGAAAGGTGTTATGGCGGAAACATTATATTTTTGCAGTTAGAGGTAAGAACCTATAATCTCTCAAAAGTATAAATGTTTCCTAAAACTAATCTCGAAATTTATATTACCAGGAATCTCTGCAAGGTCATGATGAAGTGCTTGCATCATTTTATTCTGAGTCTCGTTGATATTATTAGACCAATGCTTATCTATTAAACTAAGCCGTTGATGATATACAATTAAAACGAATTGAAATTACAGATGGAGCCGATTTAGCAGAACAAGACTTCAGAGGATTAGGAACAGGTAGTCTTCAAATTTACTTTACTTAAATCCTTTCGTGTCGAAGTATAAAAATCTACAAGGTCTCTCAGATACTTTCCAGAATATTTCAGCAGGTGATTGGGTTAGTTCGTTTGAACACTCGTAAAAAGATTTTCATTTAAATCTTTGGTTCAAAATTTAGTCCCGCCCTTGACGCGGTTCACTGTGAACTTCGATCAATGTTCAATGATCAACGAACATTTGTCAATCTAGGATTCAAGAATCCTAAAATATATTTACAGGGCTACCTGCTGAAATATTCCGAAACAATTCTCACTGCTCCTTATGTGTCAGTTATCTATATGACGTCCCTGTCTGTTTCGTAGTAATAAATAGAGACGGAATCATAGATAACTGACAGTTAAGGAGTAGTGAGACAGGCCCTAAGAGATCCTGAAAAGTAATTTCACATAGTAAGTAATTTAATTGTACCATTTGTAACCTTTTTATTAATATTTCAGCCAACACCCGAAGGCCGCCGCAGACGGTTACAAATCGAAGTAAGCCACTATATTTATACATCGACATTTATTTGTAAGACCCCCACCCTAACTTTCTTAAGTAAGTATGTTCTGAATGAAATTCCGCGTAGAAAAGCCTGTATTAAGTATTTCGTGAGAGAATCGAAATACTACGGATTATTTCTTACTGGATTTAACCCATCACGATAGGATGGAAACATCGAACATTTTACCAACAGAGCGAAAATATCATTAATTATTGTTTGAACTAAATCCGCCGAACCTTTTCGGCCATCACTGCAATCTCATTGAATGCCTGAAAGTCCAGCATGACACTAAAGTTAGGCAAGAAGAATTTTATTATAATAGGTACCTAATACCTACTGATAGTCCAATGTTTAGTTATGTTGAATATTACCCACATGTTTTTTGATGAAAAAATTATAAAAATTATGGCAGTCTTACTTAATTCTAACTAAAATATACTCACGAGGAAAAATAACGGGTGGCTTTTCATAGAACTTTTATGAAAAGTGACCCATTATTTTTGCTCGTCAGTTTAGTATTACTTATAGCAGTATTGCATTGACCAGTTACTGTACTCGTAATGGCGAAATCTATATAGTTTGGGATGTGTTGGTTATAAAATATGCTCCATAGATTATAGTAATCGGCACCACTTACGAGTACACTCACTAGTAAACTGGCCTCACTTTGCCGTTCGCAGGACTGTCTTGACTTTTTATCGGGTCTGCGATTCACTGTGACAAGATTCTATACTATCTTATTAAAATTATTTGAGTATTAATTCCATTGTTCAGTTCCGAGTAGTCCTCGCTGCATCGACCTGGGCCGCGCGTGGTCGGAGGGCGAGCGCTGGAAGCGTGACAACTGCACGCTCTGCCAGTGCTTCGGCGGGCGCGTCAACTGCTCCTTGCTCGCCGCCTGCCTCACAGCCACAGGTAACACAGTTACAGCTCGGGTGGTAGGACCTTACGTAGGGTCTTCTTATTCGTTAATCCTGCTGAAGTTCTCGCGCTGCTGTGTTTCGCCGTTCGGCGTGGAGTAAGGTAGTCGGTAAAATCACTCTCTAGGGTATAGGATATGCAATGCTCCGGCTAGTGTGAATGTCCAGTCAGTATCAGAAATTTATAAACAGTCAAAGTGCTCAAAATGATCTAAACAAGACTTTATCGTAAAGGTAATAAGAGGGTGTGTAGATCATTTTTATATCTTCAAATGTTCATGAACTTCTGATGCTGACTGTCCAAGAACACTGGTGATAGCACCATCAGGTAATCCTTGTTGTTTGCCTTCCTGAACACAAGTCTATCGCTACACTAGATATTTTTTGTTTTATACGAAACTGCCATCTGTTTTACACCTGTGTGTTTTTATTGGTTAACACCATTGACTTTCAGTTATTCTGTTTTCCTAGCTCAACCTACTTCTAGACCAGCTTATGGCTCCGGCGCCCAGTCTTCGATTCCCGTTCGTGGCGCCCTCGGTCATCCTGGCGACGATGGGCCCATCGGGCTGCCTGGGACGCCGGGCGCCAGCGGCATCTCTGGGGCACCTGGTATTCCTGGACCCACTGGACCCATGCCTGATGTATGTACTGTCTGGAATTGACAACATTTCATTTTTATAACACCTGAAAATGTATATATGGTTCGAAAGCATTTTGCCTCCTGATCACTGCAATATGTTTATATAATTATAATATCGCTTATTATAAAAAATGAAAATTAATTAAAAATATATCCTAATTTTACCAAAACTACCACAGGATAGGTGAAACACCTTTGCCTTTTTCACGAGAAAAAATAAGCGACCACAATTTTGAATATGACAACTTCAAAGTACAAGGGGGGCAACTCTGAAATTCTATTTTTGAAGTTCGTTGCATACCTTCTCTCTCACTCTCAAGTTAATGACTATATTAGTATGAGCGGAACAGCACGAAGCGAACCTCGAAAATCGAATATCGGAGAATAAGGCCTGACATTGACAATTTGAAATTGACGTCAGATTTTTTTCTATACAGAAAAGACAAAAGGATAAGTGTCTATTCTGTGATAGTATCGGAGTTACGCCCTTTTAGAATAAGCAAAAATTAATAAATTAATTATAAATTAAATACAAAACCTAGCGAAAAAATTAAACTGTCAGCATGTTCATCTTTTCAAACAGAATACAGAGAACCATTAAAATTATAGGCTCAGAAATATGAAATGTTGTCAATTGTACGGTGAAATTGAGCTTTCTAATCATGTCTTTATCAAATGATAACGAACGCTACTTTGCAGGTAAATGCGTACTTGGCTCAACTAGCCGCAAGCGCAGGTGGTGACAAAGGACCTGCTTTCGATCCGTACCAGTATATGCAAGCCTCAGTAGGCACTCCAGGGATCAGAGGAATTCAAGGTAAATAAATACATAGCCCCTATAAAGTAGTAAAATATGTATGGTCCTATAATTTGCATTATTTTTACAGGACCGCAAGGGCCACCCGGTCCCCAAGGTTTTCAAGGGCCCCGTGGTGAGCCAGGAGAGCCTGGTCTGCCAGGACAGCAGGGTGCCCCAGGAGAAAGAGGACCTCCAGGTCTAGCTGGCAAAGACGTAAGATTGATTCTCAATTTCGTTTATATGCTTCCTCTAGTAATTATACCAATCTATTTTTAAAATGGCATCTTTGATAAACGTCGTACTGAATGATAAACTTTGATAAGTACCTCAATGAAGTCTGTAATAATCATTAATGCTTATAGGGATCCTCCGGTGACGACGGTGAGCCAGGCCCAGCGGGCGCGGTGGGCCAGCCAGGGCCCCGTGGGTCGCCTGGCGTGCCCGGTATCCAGGGCTTGAAGGGACACAGGGGCTTCGACGGCAAAGATGGCGCGAAGGGCGACCAAGGGCCCGCAGGCGAGAAGGGCCCCACTGGCCTTCCGGGACAAATGGGCCCTGCAGGACCTATAGTAAGCAAAACATGGTCAAGAATTTTTGCTCGCCATAATTGTTTAATGAGAATAGTTTTCAACAGTTGTTACCCTTAACAGGGCCCTATTGGACCCCGTGGAGAGAGAGGTCGCGAGGGTTCTCCTGGATCCCCCGGCATGCGCGGTGCTGACGGCGCTACTGGACCACCTGGACCTGTGGTATGATAATCTTGGCGCCATGACAAATGATACTTTCCAAAGTTCAAAAAAGAAATTAACAATTACTTCATTTCTGTAGGGAAACGTTGGTAAACCCGGCGCACCCGGCTTTCCCGGTAATCCTGGCATCAAAGGTGAACAAGGCGCAGTTGGTCCACAAGGCGCCCAAGGATTACAAGGTCCAAGAGGAGACTCAGGTCGGCCGGGCACACCGGGAGACGTCGGGCCCACAGGACTTGCAGGCAGAGACGGCACTCCAGGAGAGAAAGGAGCGCAAGGTCCACATGGGAATTCAGGTCCACAAGGATTTCCTGGCCCGAGAGGCTTGCCAGGCGTAGCTGGAGACCCAGGTGTTCATGGTGCTAAAGGAGAACCAGTAAGATACATCACATTCTTCAATTATTTTGGCTTGTTTTACAAAATTCAAATAGGTACATATTAAAACATTTATATACTACTTTAGGGTCAAATGGGAGAAAGAGGCGCAAGAGGTGAATCAGGAATAAGGGGCGAATCAGGAGCTCCCGGCCCACGTGGTCTCCCTGGAAGCGTTGGACCTGAAGGCAAACGAGGGAAACGAGGTCTCAGAGGGCCTGCTGGTATAGTCGGACCTCAAGGAGAGAGGGGTCAGATAGGAATGAGAGGATTACCTGGTGCTGATGGTCCGATGGGATCTAGAGGGCAGCCAGGTGAGCGAGGAAATGTTGGCTTGCCTGGAGAGAAAGGCAGTACTGGAGATGCCGGACGATCCGGTCCTCAGGGTCTTCAAGGGCCAAGGGGTGTGGTGGGGCGGCCGGGAGTGTCAGGAAAAACGGGTCTTCCTGGAGAACGCGGTTTACCGGGGGCAGACGGCAGACCTGGTGAACTTGGCCCACAAGGATTGCAAGGACCACCTGGTCCCATGGGTGGTCCAGGCGAACGAGGATTGCAAGTAAGTACCTACACGATTGGTAAAAAAAACACAGGTTGTAATCTCTCTCCAGCCTATATATGTCCCACTGCTGGGCACAGGCCTCCTCTCAGAATGAGAGAGCTTGGACTATAGTTCCCACGCGGGCCCAGTGCGGATTGGGAACCTCACATACACCATTGAATTGCTTCGCAGTTGTGTGCAGGTTTCCTCACGATGTTTTCCTTCACCGAAAAGCTCATGGTAAATTTCAAATGAGATATCGCACATAAATTCCGAAAAACTCAGAGGTGCGAGCCCGGGATTCGAACCCGCGACCCTCTGCTTGAGAGGCCACAGGTCAAACCACTAGGCTACCACGGCTTGTAATAATAATAAATAATAATACACGAGTCAACGACTTATGAAATATTCTTCGATGTTTTCCAGGGAGAACCAGGTAAAGATGGAGAGCAAGGACCACAGGGGTTAGAAGGGCGAAAAGGCGACGCGGGTCGAGACGGCAGCCCCGGTATCCAGGGACCACAAGGCCCGCAAGGCCCATCTGGGGACCGTGGACCAACAGGCGCAGCCGGACCGACTGGTTTCCCTGTAAGATGTCACCCAATTTATATAATGTTAAAGTTTATTGTATTCAAACAAGGTATTCTATAAATATTTATTTATAAAATACCTAAATTTTATAAATAAATGCTAGCCGTGTTACTGCAAAAGTTAAGCACTTACTCGTATACTAACGTTACAGACATGTCTAAGACCCTCGGAGCTAAGACCTCATTGTCATTAAGTTTTATTTCGGTAAAGCCATAAGCAGCAAATGAAATAACACTAATTTACACATTGCCTAGTCGTGGTTGATATTTAAATATTCATAATTTATATTCTTTTCCTAAGAGAATTTTTTTAAGTACCTATAGTTTGGGATTTAAAAATAGGTAAAACACAACAATATCCATATTATAACTTTTTTTTTTACTTAAGGGAATGCCTGGTGCTGCTGGCTTACCTGGTGCTGCTGGTAAAGAGGGTGAACCTGGTGTAGCGGGGCCGGCCGGACCTCCAGGCCAACCTGGTCCAAGGGGCGAGAGAGGTTTCAGCGGCGAAAGAGGCCTGCCGGGTCCGGCGGGCGCGGCTGGCGAGAAAGGGGAAACAGGCGCGCAGGGTGTCGATGGACCTCCAGTAAGTATCAGAAATTAAAATGGTCGATATACATAAGTATCATACAAAAAATACACTCATCACTTCTTTACCTTTTACTAATGTATTCTAGGGCCCTGAAGGTCCCAGAGGTAGCAAGGGGCAAACAGGTCAACTTGGAGCGATGGGTTTACCAGGACCTAGAGGTCAGACTGGAGCTGCCGGCGAAAAAGGCGAAAGAGGTTCAACTGGTCCCTCAGGCAACGATGGACCTCCTGGTAAGACTGAATTAAAAATAGTTGTTACGGATTAAATACAATAAACAGATTCGAATACCCTGAAGAATATTAACGACTGAAAATAACGAGTTGCTTCATATCATTATAATTCCCACACAGAGTGACCTGTTATGATTTCTCGTCAGTTTTTTTAGGGGGAACAAAAAAACTTCAAATTAATTATTTTTAGCTATTAAACACTAAAGCAATTTTATACGGATTTTACTATTTCGATAATTGAATCCAATCTTGTACATCTCATTCTAGGTTCCAATATCTATCTATCTAATCAATCAAATACCATTAAACGAGCAATTCTTGTATATATGTATATACCTAATCTAAATTTTGGAAACGGCTAAAACAATTTTCTATTAATTTAGTATGCAGGGGGTTTCGAGGGCGATAAATCGATCCTAATTTTTAGAAAACGTACCAAAAAAACGACAGCGATGCGGCTAACCCATCACTATTAACTTTACACTGATGTTGACACTTTTCTTATTTTAAAGGTCGTCAAGGAGAGCAGGGTCCCCAAGGGCCAGTGGGTCCCGCTGGGCCCCCGGGCGAACCAGCCGAACGGGGTGAAACTGGTGCCCCTGGCGTCCCTGGAGAGGCCGGCGCCCACGGCTCGCCCGGAGAGCGTGGTCAGCCAGGGTTACAGGGGGCGCAGGGCCTGCCTGGCTCGCCTGGGCTTACTGGCATGCCAGGCTTGAAGGGAGACAGGGGCTACGCAGGACCTAAAGGCCAACAAGGCTCACCCGGCAATCATGGTAAGTAATGCTTACTTTCATTTCAACTCATGATTGAAAAATAAATGTTCCTATCCAAGCTCACAGAGTGGATTATCGCGGAATTAAACCGAACAGTTTTAGACTTTTAGACTTCTAATAATAGTCTAAGACATTCATTAGATATAATTATTTAGATTAAGACTTTTGCATGCCATATTATTGCGGAGCATACGTTAATGTAACTGCATCCAATAACAAGATAAACATTTTGCATTTCTATTTTACAGGCGTAGCTGGAGAGCCAGGTTTGCGAGGTCTGCCAGGTCAAGCGGGGGCAAAGGGAGCGCGAGGGGAACACGGAGCCAAGGGCGAGGCCGGACACGCGGGACTCCCGGGACGGCCTGGCGACATGGGGGCACAGGTAGCGACGAATTCTTCACTTCTGCCACTCCAATTGCATTGTAAAACTTTTTACCTTATTGTATGACATTCTTATATTCAGGGACCTCAAGGAAGCCCTGGGCCGGCAGGTATACCCGGCTTGGCAGGACCTAAGGGAGCAACAGGTGATTCCGGACGTCCCGGTGCACCGGGACCTCAAGGACTCACGGGTCTCCAGGGACCTGAGGGTGCTAAGGGTGAAAGAGGTAGTGAGGGAGAGACTGGACCTCAGGGCCCCAGTGGACCTCAAGGCCCTGCGGGAGAAAGGGGGCCGAGTGGATTGCCGGGAATGACTGGACAGCCTGGACCTCAAGGATTACGAGGCGCTCAGGTACTTCAGTTTTGAAATTAAGCTTACACTAATACACAATATGAAACGCATGCCAAGTGTAGCACTAATATAATTTGATACTGATACTTTTATAGGGTGAAAGTGGTACTCCAGGCAAACCTGGTGCCGATGGGGCCCCAGGCCCGGTAGGTAGCCCTGGGCTCCAAGGCCCGCCTGGTCCTATGGGTGAACAAGGACCGGAAGGACGGCCAGGAAAACTCGGACAACCCGGAATCCCCGGACGACCAGGTGACAAGGGCCCTATCGGACAGCCTGGCGTGTCAGGTCCTCCAGGAGCACCTGGTCTACAGGTAAACTACGATTGGAAGACAGGTTTTTCTTTTTAAAGTTCTCAGACATACCTAGCAAAGAAAACAAGGCACATTTTAAGTTTTTTAGCACACCCAATAACTTTAAATTAGATATTCACCTTTATCTAGCATGTACTTCACATCACATGTAATTTTTGTCATCATAATTTATAACGTAGTATTTTGTTTGGACTATATACGGCAGAGTAACCATTTGGCATAAAGAATTGGTATTTGTTATTCAACTGTCTCATTTGTAACTGATGATAAATATATTGCTTTTCTTAATGTAGGGTCCTCCAGGGCAAGCAGGACCGTCTGGTCCAGCAGGTGAACGTGGACCTCGAGGTGAAACCGGACCCCAAGGGGTAGACGGTCCACAAGGGTTGGCTGGCAAGCAAGGGCCCGCTGGGCTCGATGGTGCGAAGGGAGAGAGGGGCGAGTCCGGAGCAGACGGGGCCAAGGGCCACGCAGGACTACCAGGGTTACCAGGCATGGCCGGCGCACCGGGAAGGCAAGGAGAAAGGGGATTACCCGGGCCGATGGGTAACCCAGGAAAGGACGGAGACGCTGGTCCACGAGGTAAACATTCCAATTAAAAAAAAAATTATAAAAATATCCAGCCAGTCCTATCATGAAATATCATACTATGCTCTTTATCAGGAACACCTGGCCGTGACGGCGCTCCTGGCCCTCAAGGACCCGCTGGCCCGGCAGGAGGGCGCGGACCCCCCGGTGACACAGGCCGTCACGGCCCCCCTGGACCGGGCGGACCCCCCGGACCACCTGGCCCCCCCGGCGAAGGATTTGCTTACGATACTGCCGCACTTGCAGCGATGTTACAGCAAGGTGAGTTCACAAGTAGAACTTTTAGTATTACCAACGAATTAAAATACTTACATATACGAGTAGCTTACAGTTGCATAATATTTAGGTATTTTTAGCATTAGCAAGGGATGATAATCGTATAACCTAAAAAAACATTATGACATGTTTAAAAGTAAAGTACTTAACATCAATTGCTATTGCAATACAGCTATCGCTGTTCTGCATATAGAAAGTGGACCTTAACCTCAAACTTAAGTATTATAAAGAGTTGAACTTGCATACACCGTATCCTAGGATTTTCATAATTCAATGTCCTTCCAGGATCAGTGAAAGGTCCCGATCCGCTGGGCGATGACCCTAACTCGTTCCCAGCTCGATTCTTCAAGGAAGACATGTCAGCTGCCGAGCGCAAGGAAATAGTGAATAAGGCTTACGATAAGTTAAAGGTTTCGCTCGAAAAGTTCCTGCGACCTGATGGCTCGAAAGAAGCGCCTGCAAAGACCTGTGGGGACATCAAGTATCACCATCCTGAATTTGAAAGCGGTGAGTTCGGGAATGCTTTTGTTCAAAGCTTGAAGGTTTAATTGCTAATTCTGTGAACAAGGTAAATGGTGATTAGATAGAAAGATAAAAGATATAAGGGAAGTGGTTACAGAGTTCAACCAAACTTGAATATGCTAGTAAAATTAACGTTACATTACTTGCCTTACCTTCAGCCGATGGTCCTAACAGGAGCTCATCGCCTTCGCCGGCTGTAAGGCCGCTGAGTTGAAATTATTGCGTGTAAATTTTTCCCTACTTCATAATTTGTTCATTCTTTCTTTCTTTCTAGTTACGTAGGTAAAACAGTCTGTAGTTTCAAACTGGCACTATCTATTCTCTCCCTATTGGTAACATGTTGCCCCGGCAGTGACTAAGTAATCTCTGACGCGTTATCACTGATCCATCATCTTATGAAACAGGCCAGTACTGGATTGACCCCAACGGAGGTGACATAAAAGACTCTATTCTGGTCCACTGCGACATGGCGACCGGAGGTAGCTGTATCTACCCCAAACCCATGGAATCCAAAGACATCACGTACAAAGGCGACGAGAAAGAGGCCTGGCTCAGCGAGATGGAAGACGGATTTACCGTAAGTCAAAAAATAATAATTAAGTATAGTGATAGGTACATGATCGATGTGGATAATTATGCCGGAAGAATCTTTCGGGTTTTCTATTATTTCATCAGATAGGTTTACTTTACAATGTTACATGCACAGACGACCAAACACTTTTAGTCAGTGGTTACATGACTGTGTGATAATTTTGATGACATCCAAATCGAGTACGTACTCGGTATTTCTGTGACTTCTAAACGAATAGACCGTTAAAATATTTAGGCACTTTTTCAACATAATCACTAATGGAAATCTATGTCTTCAGATAACCTACAAAGCAGACCACAGCCAGCTCAACTACCTGCAGCTGCTCTCTGTGAAGGCTGTTCAGAACGTGACCTTCCACTGCCGCAACACTGTGGGCTACTTCGATCCCGCTGCCAACAACCACCGACGAGGAATCAAGTTGCTGGCATACAACGACGCAGAGATCCTGCCGAAGGCCAATAACAGACTGAGATATAAGGTGTTGCTGGATGAATGCCAGGTATGAAGTTTTTCTTTAGCTTGGTGTTTACTTGTGATAAGTATTTTTTTGTAATAGGGTGGGGTAGGCAAACTAGCAGCTGAGTCTTCTGATGGTAAGTGATCACTGATCACCACCACCCATGGCCACCCACGCCACTAAAGGATTGTAAAAACGTTAGCAGCCTAAAAGGTTAAGATGTAATGAGCGAGTTCACTGGCTATAATACTCTCCAACTAGAACACAGCAGCGCAATCTGCTTGGCGGCGGAATTAGTGAGTAAGATGGTGGTTGCAAACCGGACAAGGAATCCGGAGAAGGATCCTGCACAGGGTCCCACCCGCAGACATTTAATTAGTTACAGTCGTGAGTTCTTAGAGTGCCATTCGGGTTTCGGGTACCATCGGACAATTCAAGTAACAAACCGATAAGATTGAATGAGACAGCAAGAAAAATTCGACTAGCCTTCTAAGAGCTCAGACTGTAGTTATAACTTCCATAGACATGGCGAAGTAACTTTGAAACTCGGTTCGATTTTGATGCAAATGGAGACGCAAAATAAACAAATCCATTGCGTTTTCGATCTAGGACAGCCAAATGAATACTAAATTTGTCTCTTCTTTCAGTACAAGCAACCGGAATGGGCCAAGACCATAGTCTTGTACGAGACGGAGAAGTCTGGTCGTCTCCCACTCCTGGACGTAGGGGTCCGCGACTTGGGCCGGGAGCGGCAGCAGTTCCGCGTGGAACTGGGACTCGCCTGCTTCATGTAGACAGCTGGACTCCCGGAGACCTGGACACCTGTAGGGTGGTAAGGTTGGTAGTTGAGGAAGCTTGTAAAAGAAATAACGGAATATTCGAATACTTACCATATATTATATGCGCTCGATCTACTGAATTGACATACTCTACAGTATGACTGAAACTGACTGTACAAAAATTAATTTTTATGTATACTTAGAGACATGTAAATGAGAAAAATGTCAATGAAATATTCCGATTCAATAGTTTTTCGCCTTATTAAATTTACTTCATTATGACTGAAAGCGAATAAATAATCTGCCCTTTTTTAATTTATGTAGGTAAAAAAACTATAATATCTAGTTAGGCGGCGGTATGCGCTTCATGTTTGAAAGTCATTCATACGTTTAAAAATATATTATACATTTGTATTGTGTTATTGAAACTTACTTTTAGTTATGTGTCGGGATATTGCAATAAGTGTAGCCAAAGATTTAATGTCATTTAAAAAAGTATTATTTTACATTCTTTACACGGAATGTGATTAAATGATATAATACTAATTATATAATACTACCGTGCTTAAGTTGGCAAAATGTTACTTAACCACATTTAAATATCTGTAATTAGCTAAGTCCTTAGTTGGGTACATAGGTACTCACTTATGATAATTTAGATTATGCATTTTATATTTGAATAATAAATGAATTGTGTTATGCCTCTTTCGTTTATAAATAAATCAATGTAAGTTTTGGGATCAAAAGCCGGATGTACCTTATACGGCATTTTGAGTACCCTCTATTTTCTAATTACGAAATATTACTTAAAAACCTCAATGCAGGTGATTATTTTTATACCTATACGTAATTAAAGAACTTTTTACAAATTAAGAATATCTTTATTGATATGTAACATATCAAATATACAATTAAGTACTTAAGAATAAATATAAATTGTCACAACATTTTACGATAATTATTTTAGAGTATTTACAAGGGTCCTACTTAGGCTGTGTACATAATGTAAATATATCCTTAATTTTGACGTTACTGCCATAAGATTAAATGAATTTTAAGAAAAAACTATTTGTCTAATAAATTCTTTACTTTATGAGTCGTATAATTGATTCATCGAATCATAAAGCCACTTCTGTACATTTAACCAACACAACATTAAATTAAAACAATACAAGTTTACATAATAAATAAAAATTAAGTACATCATCACAGATTTAACAGATATTCATTATAATTCTTTATTTAATAACTTTCCCAAATCCATTCAACAGTCTGTTTCCTTATAAGTTTTCGGTACCTAACAAAATATACACTTAATTCAAATACTTACTATGACAAAATGTTTGTTGGCGTTCTGTCCCGTATAAGTACTAGTAATTAAATGAATTAGGTAAGAAGATCTCGACATTTTTGTTGCCCAAAACTTTCAATAAAAGTTATGGTTTTACGGGTGCGAGTCAAAATTACATAAGTAAGTTTGAAATGCATAATGGGTCAAAATCTATAATCTATATTTAATATTATTGGTGAAACTATAGCTAGACAAATTTTTTTGATCACGTAATTTACAGGGTTAAGGTTAGGTTGGATTTATTATATATAACGATCCTGTTAAGTTGTAATATTCTAGGAATTCATTATACTTTTCAAACTTCATGCATTATGCAAATATGTATGGCCCGCGAAAGAAGTGGTCTATCAAATTTCCCATTGATATGTCTATGGTCGTTGCTACGGTTGTTACTGTCATACTTGATAATAATATATTGAAGTTTTTAGCTGAATAAAGCCAAGTTACTATTGGTATTGTATCATTTACTTATCAATTTATTCAGCTAAAATTGTATCGAACGAATGAAGAAACAAATAGCAACATGACAGAAGCAAATGAAAATAAAACTGCTAAAGTCGCGAACATATCGCGCTATCTCCGACCCGACCGATTCGAAGACGAACCAAGTTCTACCGCATCCGATCTCAAATGGACACATTGGTATTTCACCTTTCAAAACTTCTTATCCGAGGAATGTGCTCCCAACACGGAAGACTCTATCAAACTGAAGCTTCTTGTCAACCATCTTTCCCCTTCGATATTTTCATACATACGGGCGAGCAAAACCTATGAAGAAGCCATCAGCATCTTACAGAAGCTTTACGTAAGGCCCAAAAATGAAATACTTGCCAGGCACATGCTAACGACGCGTAAGCAAAGAACCGATGAAACAATCAAAGATTACATTCAAGCACTAAAACTTCTTGCGCTCGAATGCCACTTCACTGCGGTAACTGGGGAAGAACACCAAAAAGAGTCGATGAGAGGAGCATTTATCGCAGGTATCAGTTCACAAAAAATAAGAGAGAGGTTGCTGGAAAAGTTAAATCTTAGCCTGGATGAAGCCCTCAATTTAGCAATTTCCCTTGAAGATGCCGGAATAAACTCGCAAGCATTTGGCAGCACTAGCACAGCATTAAATCTCAATGCCTTACCTGATTCTGAAAACACAAGTAACTTAGCGGCAACTACTCCCATTTTTCATTCAAACTCGAAGAGACGCTGCTTCTTTTGCGGTGGAAATGTTCACCAACGCATAAAATGCCCTGCGGCTAACGAAAATTGTCAACTCTGTTCCAGAAAGGGTCATTTCGCAAATGTTTGCAGATCGAAACAACCGCAAAGAGCTAATACAGTGACAGATGATAATATCCAACACGATGGTGCGCTGGCCGCAATCTCGGCTGCCTCTCCGAGCAGTCTAAGAAAGGCTACCTCACCAATGACAATTAATGGATTTAAAGCAGAGGCTTTGATCGACACTGGAAGCTCTGTAAGTTTTATAAATAAGAGCCTGGCTGAGGTCCTCAAACTTAAGATAAAGGCAAGCCGTCAAACTATCACGTTGGCATCTCTTAGTCACGTTTCATATGTCCAAGGTGTCTGTTATGTGAATATCCAGCTTGAGAAGCATCAATATAAACAACAACCTCTTCTGATCGTCAACAATCTATGCGCAGATGCAATTATCGGTCATGATATACTCAAAAAACATTCCTTGTTAGAACTGGAGTTTGGCGGAACTCAAGAACCATTACGAATTTGTAATGTTATGGAAGCAGCAGTACCGCCAGCATCCTTATTTACTCACCTGTCTCCCCACACGAAGGCAGTAGCAGTCCCGTCCAGACGCCATAGCGCCGACGACGAACGTTTTATTAAAACAGAAGTGACCAAGCTGCTTGAAGATGGGATCATAGAGCCCAGTGTCTCACCCTGGCGAGCGCAAGTTCTAATCGCCGGTGGAGGGCTACACAAGAAGAGGATGGTAATAGACTACTCTCAAACCATAAATAAATACACTGAATTAGATGCTTTCCCTTTGCCAAGAATAGAAACAATTGTCTCGAAAGCAGCAAAATACAACTATTTTAGTCAAATTGACCTGGAAAGTGCCTATCACCAAGTACCCATTCTTCAAAATGAACGAATTTTTACTGCGTTTGAAGCAAATGGAAAACTTTATCAATTTACGAGAATCCCTTTTGGTGTCACCAATGGTGTAGCGGCCTTCCAGCGCACCCTGAACCATATCATTGAAACAGAAGAGTTAAGCGGTACGTTTGCGTATCTAGATGACGTCACCGTATGTGGAAAAACAAAGGAAGAACACGATATCAATCTATCAAAATTTAAGGAAGCCGCCGCTAAATATAATCTGAAACTAAATGAAAAAAAGTGTGTATTCCGTCAAGAGACAATCAACCTTCTTGGTTATTCCATAAAAAACAACACAATCCGACCCGACGAGAACCGGCTTAAGCCATTGCTCGACCTGCCCGCGCCTGAAAATGCTGCTGCGCTAAAAAGGGCTTTGGGGCTTTTTGCTCATTATTCAAGATGGATACACAATTTTTCAGAAAGGATTAAACCACTACTTTCTATAAATACTTTTCCACTCTCTGATATCGCAATCACTTCCTTTAACGAAATTAAGAAAGACATAGCAAAAGCTTCGTTGTCTGCTATTAACGAAAACGCCGTGTTCACGGTCGAAACCGATGCTTCAGAAAATGCACTGGCTGCGTCTCTCTCACAAAACGGCCAACCCGTAGCTTACTTCTCACGGTCCTTGAACGATTCGGAAAGGCGACAGTCTTCGATTGAAAAGGAAGCTGCCGCAATAGTTGAAGCATTACGTAAATGGCGCCACTATCTCATCGGCAGGCACTTCCTCCTAATAACAGATCAACAGTCAGTAGCGTTCATGTTTAACCAAATACATTCAAGTAAAATTAAGAATGAGAAAATAGAACGTTGGAGGTTAGAGTTGTCATGTTTTAAATACGACATAATTTATCGCCCTGGTAAACAAAATATTGTTGCAGATGCGTTGACCAGAGTATGCGCGCATATGAACATTGATAACATAAAAACCATACACGAAAATCTCTGCCATCCAGGAATTGTCCGTATGAATCACTGGGTGCGATTCTAATAAAAAAGAATGTACGACAATCAAAATATGATCCTGTTGTGGAAGAAGGCTATCTTCTTCAAAGTAACCCCAATTATTCCCACGTTAGATATTCTGATGGAAGAGAAGGCACGATTTCTAATAGGCATCTGTCACCATTTCCCTCGGATGACGAGTATGTTTCCATATCCTCCGATGACAATGACGACGCTGCTCCCGAGGCTGCGGTCGAAGAACCGCCAGTGGCTGTGGACGACTCAGAAGGAACAGTAATTGAGGAACCAGGACCAGCAGGCACGCCGCAACCCGTTGTTCGGCGTTCTACGCGTGTTAGGCGAGCACCGGCTTACCTGGAGGACTACCAGACATCCTAGAAGGGGCGAATGATATGTCTATGGTCGTTGCCACGGTTGTTACTGTCATACTTGATAATAATATATTGAAGTTTTTAGCTGAATAAAGCCAAGTTACTATTGGTATTGTATCATTTACTTATCACCCATCAAATGAATTTGCCGCTAAAGTCGAACTTTCAAGTTGACAGCCACGTCTTATCGACATTATATTATTATTATAAATTTTATGACTTGAAATTTTCAAGTTTAGGGTGGTAGACCACATATTTGTCGGGTATAACCACTCGACGGGTTTCGACAGATCCACTTTTCTCCTAACTGCATGTGTTCTGCTGGGTACAGCTGACGAAGGGCGGCACTTGGCAGGAGCATTTGGTGCACTTGTCGTCGACGACCACCTCGTCCCCGACGGAGAGGGTATCGTTCCCAAACACGCAATTGGAGCTGACGGCGCGGGTGTTCAGACCGCGGACAACCTTGGTTTCTGATGACGCTGGAAGACAATGATAGATTTGAACGATTGGATCGATAATCTGTTCATTTGAGTTACAGGAGATATTTAAACTCAAAACAGCTTGAACTCTACTGAGTGGAAAAGATATAGATACTCTGTCTTTAAATTAATTGGAATACTTCTTCAGGTAATCGGGTCAGTTCGACTGAAAATCCCCGTGAATATTTCCCAGGATTTTTAATGTTCTTTGACAAATGTTTCCATACATTGGTTGATGTTCAAAATGAACAGCGTCAAAGGGGTGAGTTTATTTTGGAACACAAATCACGGTGAAAAACTTTGCAGAAGTGTTCAATCACTTGCCGAAATATTCCAAAATGACTTAAAGACACCTTTTGTATAGATACTCACGGCATTTAAACGCAATAGGGCAACTGCGTGTATTCTTGAAAAACATCGGCGCGCAGTTGTTCAAGATGTTGTTCTGATAATGGATCTCAATTCCACAGTCAATGTCCCTACAGTAGGCGGGGTCCACCGAGCCGTTCCACTGCGCCGTGCAAATGCAGGTCTTCATCGTGTTCTTGGGTTCAAAAGCCTCTCCTTCGCGATATATCTTGCCATCTACCTCACAGGTCTTCAGCTTGGCTATGGCGTCTTTTCCTGTTGACACAAACGTCAGAATGGTTATTTTGAAAACATTAATATGGCAGTTTTCTTCTTTAAGTAGCTGTAACTAACAGATGAATTGATGAAAATTTAGTTATTTTTCATCGGGTAAACTCGAAATTGACAAATAAAGTTTGGGATAATCGTCGAATCGGACTAATAAGTGAATAATCGTCGTTTCCGAATTTAGCTGATATTTTGCTACATACTAGATGCATTCATTGATTGCCTTCAGATATTATAAGTATTTAAACAAATTGGTCATACTTAGTAAGTACTCAGTGACTAAAATTATCAAAAGCCTTTTTTGAATCCAGACTGTGTCAGATTAATTTAAATAAGAATAAGTTGGTACCTACCCATCGACGCTCTCAAAAACAGTTCTTTCGCGACTGTTATATCTGCATCCATAGATCAAGTAGCAAACAAATACTTACCTTATTCCAGTCTAATAATAACTTTTGACACACAGAACGTTGTGTGGACTGTGGTACTGCCGTTCATCCTGGTCGTGCGGCGGAAGCCCATTGTCTTGCAGGCGGCGTGTCGGCTATCAGTCGTTAAATACGAGAACGATTGCTTGATAACCATATAGAGTACGTGATCGTGCTTATAAATCTTATACTTATTGATAAATAAGACACCGTTGTGCTCCCATAAAACAATAATATTGACGTAATGATCCACCGTATTATAACTAATGTTAAGTGTTGTTAAAAAAAATCTAGAACGTAGGCAGTTACCGCCGTGTCTTGAAAAAATGTATACTCGCAACTTCGTTAGTATAGAACCGCTATCATCCGGAAACTGTGCATTATTTCAGGACAAAGACCTTTGTCCATCCCTAAAACTCTGACTAAGTTACGAACACTCCTGGCCAAATGCATAGAAATTTATTAAGTAATTTTGTCATAGCAGCCGATAGCCGATAAACACGTCTCTTTTGTTTTATACTAAGTTTCGATAGCCACTTCATCTGAATTTCCTTTTGGTGACCTTACCAACACTGCAACAAAATTTAGTTCAAACACGCTCACGCACTGCTATAGGTCTTTGTCGAAGATCTCCACATAGTTGTCGGTTGTACACTCAAACCTCGGCGGTCCGTACCCTTCTCATACACCGACGCTACAGGATGAGCAGTGGCGTAAGTACGTCAGGGGCCTGCGGCAAATTCATCAGATGGGGAGGGTCCTCACTATAAAGAAGTGCATCATCTTCCCTTCTGTTCTCAAGGCCAAGCCCGTTCGGGGCCCTGTATGAGCTGGAGGCCCGTGGCATTTTGCCAGCCCTGCCAGTCCGCCACCCTATGGCTACGCCACTCAGGATGAGTTCAGCTCACAGACCGCCACGCACTACTGTAAGTCCCAGTCGAAAGTCTCCTCCCATCCCACAGTTGTACACTAAAAACCCTTCACTCACCACAAACATTCCCGACGCTGCAGCACGAGTCCAGTTCATACACGCTGACGCATTGCTGCAGGTCTTTGTCGAAGGTCTCCACACAGTCCACGGCTGCGCACTCGAACTGTGGTGCTCCGTACACCTGGCAAGTGCAGCGCTGGGAGCAAGGGTTCTTGACCAGATTCTGGGGGACCATTGCTTTATCTGCGTAAGGAACTCCTCTGGAATTGAGAATGGTTAAGTTCAAGAATGGCTGCTGTAAAGATGAGTGACAGCATTGCATCAATGAGCCAACGGATTCGTTGTGAGAAAGGAGCAATGAACCTATTGTTGCTGGACATTTTTGCTGATAATCACATTTTAACCCATCCACAACGGAGCTAAAAAGAGGTTTGGATAATTATGAGAAAAGAGATAGGTATCATTGATTTCATCTTCGCAGGGTGAGTCATTTTTACTGTTGAAACTTGCTAACTTCTTTTGGATAAGTAAAGTTGTTCATTATTTTACAAAAAAAAAACATTAGCCAGCTATAACATAAAAAGCAAAGGGCATGCAAACTGTGTAAATTGTGACTAAATATAAAACAAAAATAATTCGTCATTGAAATGATAACGTAAACTCGGGCCTGCCAGACAAAAGTGTGTCAATTTCCCAGATTAGGATAACGTGATCGTTATGTATAGCTCATTCGGCGCTCTCTCATAATAAATGTGTTTCCTTATTCGTTTTAACAATATTTAATTTTGTACATTGAATATTGATCCGGTCCTTAGCTATTGATTCTCGGATCTATACAGTAAATTATGAAAAAGTGGATACTTATGTTGAGGAACCCACCTTAAGTGGTAGGTACATAAATAGCGAAAGACAGCTGTATCATATTATTTAGTATCCCGTTCTAACAACCAACCTCGTGCGTAAGCGACGTATACTAAATCCGCGACAAAAACTGTTTTGCTGCAACAGATGTCATAAATCTTCGTAAGGCCGATGTATTTCCCAATCCTCACATTTCACGCGCGGAGGTCATCTGGTCACTTTTTGTTGACCGTCTCAATTAATAATTACCAACACAAAGACATTTCTCGGGAATCCACAGAGGTCACGACTAAGGTCACAAAAAGCGTGGGCGTCATTGCCACCCGGTCTGACAAAATCATTTGTTTAGATTACTTTAGATGATCGGACTATCTGATATTGTTCGCAAATTTGCGACACCATTGGCTTAGTGTGCCTGCTATTGTTACCATCAGTACTTGTACCTATCCATCAAGAAACCCAGCAACAGGCTGAATCTCTGCCTACATGACATGAGCAGATTGCTTACCTATTCTACCAATCATCCATAGCGTGGTAATTAATACGGGTTATCCATGCAATTCTGCAACATATTAATGCTTTACCACTAACACCATACTGACATCTGCAACTGACTCTATGCAATATCAGATATGGCAGACCGAGGGCAGTGGAAGCGTTGGGGGAAAGCCTTTGCTCAGCAGTGGGAGACAATAGGCTTAAATAATAAAAACCGGCCGGGTGCCCAGTCGGACAAATACAAACACAAATTCAGCAAGTTAAGTATAATAATGAACCAGTGTTAGCAGAGCTCAGGGGCCTTAACATGACGTTTTAATGCGATTCAGTTCCGATTCTTCAACTGCCATTTTTGACGTAAGGATCTGATAGTGATCGATCCAACTTTGGTTCGGAATTGAACCACTTTAAGACGTCATGGTAAGGCCCCTGTTCCTATGCATAATGTAGGCAGTGTGAGGTCAGTTTACACTGGTTACTTACATAGACACAAACACAAAAAAGTTAGATTTTTATTATCTAATTTTTGTTATAGTAGCAACAGAAATACATCTGTGAAAATTTCAAATGTTCGTGAGATATAGCCTGGTGACAGACAGACAGACAGTGGAGTCTTAGTAATATGGTCCCGTTTTAAACCTTAGGGTAAGGAATCATAATGATCGAACAAAAGGCTCTACGCTGAAGCAAGTTTGTGTTATGCATGATGAGTACCTGTAGTAGCACATGGTGGGATCAGGATGCAGGTCCGGGCAGGTGAAGGCCTGCGGGCAGCTGGTGCTGTTGTCGCCAGCCACCGGCGTGCAGCCCAGCTCCAGGTAGAAGAACGCGACGTCGCATTCGCCCGCCATGTCTGCCAGCGCCGCCTCCAGCACTTAATATCAAACCATATACAGGTTGTTACAAAACTACCCGTAAAGCCGAAAGGAGGTTAAATGTGACTTTATAACAAGTCCATTTACAATATTTAAGAACCCCAGTTTGGTTTCCTGAGATGACAGTTTACTAGGGCTGACAATATTTATGGCTTTGATATTTTACGAGGTATTTTGTAACACGCTGTTACAATACATGAGATAAGATCGCAGGACTTAGTTTTGGCTTTGTGAAAGACCACAATAGGCACAAGGCTTGGCTATCTTGCACGTGAGTAGCGGAGTAGCAAGGTAAATGTTTTTTTGTTATTCTAATTTGTACAGAATACGTTAGCTAGCGTCGTCGCTATGGATCCCAGTGGGTTGGGACCCTAAGTGTACTAATCGTACATACATAAATGACATCTTTTTTCCTTACGGAGTAGACAGAGCCTGCGGTAGCGAGACCTAAAGGCCACGTTTAGCATTTATTGATTTGTTTAGATCGATTGTCAGAATCAGAATCAGAATCAGAAATGTTTATTATCATAGCTGTTACATAATTAACACTTTGCACAACATACAGATATCAAAAAGAATAGGCATGACTCGTCATTGTAGATCTAGCATAAATTATAAAAAAATAAATTAGATTAAATTAAATAAATGCAATTGCATTACTGTTAATCGATATTATAAGAGAATTTTATTAAGCTCAAAATCATCTATTATTATTAAATTCCTATTATTGTTATTTCTTAATAAATTATTATCTACTAATTTTATCAGGGAAGCATGTTTATTCTTTATCAAATGTACTATAATCATTGGAAAGATATTCTTTAACGTTATATATCGTCCTATCCCGCAGTAGTGCCCTTACTTGTCTTAATTGTAACTTGTTAAATCGATAATTCTACAAATAAAAATTACAAAAGTAAAGACGTATGAATAATGTTTAGCTATCTACTAAACTATATGTACCTGTGCTTGTGTACTTACAACCTTAAACATTTATACTAACAATGTATTCTGTAGGTATGTAATCTCGTCCTGCATTCAAAGCAGGTTGTTTGTATGTAGATTGATAAGCTAAGGTGTAGAGGACGGTAAGTGGTTCGCCTACATAACTGACCTGGTATTACCAATATCTTTTAACATGAATGGTTGTGGAATAATTTAGACATTTGGAAAATTAATAATGTCTGTGTATTATGATTGTTTTGAGGCCGTTGACACCAATTGCTTTCTATTTATGGATAGCAGAAGAAAACAATAGCTTCATGAAGATGTCACTTTATGAATCGTTATATTCGTTATGGTCACGGAACGGGGTCTCTCGGGGACTCCCCAGTCCATCGAGATGAAAAACACAAAATTAAAGTTCATATTTAAACAAAAAGCAATTCAAAGCAATTTTTAACAGTGTAATCGTTACAATCTTGTTACAGGTTTAAAACACACCGTAAAAGTTCGTACCTATATAGCCATGTTGACAAAACATTAAACTACACACGGTAAATTGAAACGAAGAATGTTTAGTAAATTGGTAATGCTTTATATTTATATCGCACTAGCTGTTGCCTGCGACTTCGTCTGCAAAGAATTCGTTTATCACTATCCCGTGGAAATTTTCCGGGATAAAAAGCAGCCTATGTGCTATTCTACACTTTTCTCTATATGCCGTATGTGCCGAATTTCATCCAGATTCGTTGGGCCGTTCTGGTGTGATTGAGTAACAAACACAAACATCCATCCTTCCATCCATACTTTCGCATTTATAATATTAGTTAGATTAGTTAGGTGGCTATAACCTATAACCATCAGTGGCGTGGCGTCCATAGAACTCGATTCCCCATGGCTTGCCTATTTTAAGGCATTCGGGCAATTTATTGTGCAGAATTAGAGGAAAAGGCTAGTTAAGTTCCCTTCGGCTTGCCTTCTGATATACTTGTCGCCAGGCCACTGATAACCATACAAAATGTGTATAGGTAACGTACCTAGGTACTTAGTGCCTTTGAAATTCTATAGTTTACAGTGCTTCAAGTCAAACCTAAAACCTAAGTATCATTTACTGCGGTCGGTTGATGTACCTACTTACACTGAATGCGGTTGGGATTTATTTATAAGTAAAGTGAAGCAGCATAGTTGATACAATGAAGTAACGTAAATATTTTATAATTTGTACGGTCCAATAACACAATAATTTTAGCATGACCCGCGCTCTACATTTGTTAAGCGCCGCAATGCCGACTGCAGCAATATTTGCCTCAGACAATTAACCCTTAATATAAACAAATTTAACGCTTATTTTCTTACTCTAAAATCCAACGTCAAAGATATACATACGTCCTCACTTAATGTGTTAATTTTCATAATAATAAATCATTAAGTACTTTAAAAGAGTTAACTTTAATTCATCATCTCATCAGTTACCACCTTAAAAAGGAGCCCTACGGAATCCCTGTAGCGACCCCTACACAAATGAACTTCGCGTAGATTTGTAATATTATTTAAGCTCTACATACAAGTAGTAAAACTTATCGGTTCAGTACAATTCCTTGCTTATATGTTTTTCTGTTTGTATTCCCTGAATGCTACAATATTCAAACCGTCTTCAAATTTTCTTTTTAAACCAAATCTTCGACTTATCATATAAAGACGCGATTACGTCCAAACGCAAGCCTAGTTGCATAAAATCAACGAAAATCTCAGAAAATAAAGTTTCTCTCGGAAAATTACTGTCTTAAAGGTTAGCACCAAATCGAACTTACAGATCGCCACAAAACACAGCAAAACCTTCATGGTTGAGGTGCACTTCCGAGTGAAAAAAACGGTTTCCTTAACGTTTTTGTTCGATAGAAAATCGGTTAAGTAGTTATCGTCGCGCGCGGTCCGTTCGACTGTCCGGTGTCGAGTGAAGTGAGATAAATCGCGTTTTGTATTGTCACGACCACGGCCAGCGCGGGCGCAGGTTTGAAGGATCCGCGGTGCACACCTAGCGTTACCTTTGGCCTTACTCGCGTAGGGAAAATTAAAATACTTTTTTGAGCGACATTTGAATGAAGATTGTCTGTTAAAAAGTAGGTACCTAACAAAAGCGCATTTAACGTCAATGAAGAATGTAGAGTTAAATATAATTGTAGATTGCACAAAATAGTCTAAGATACATGTCAAAACAGACACACATTTCATAAAGACAGATGACATGAGCACATAAAGGACGGACATTTCATCTTATCCATCGTACGTATTGGCGAGACGTTAAAGATAATATCTAGTTATGGACGTTAATTTTCCAAAATCTTAATGCGTACATAGATATATATATATATATATATATATATATATATATATATTATATAAGAGGGGGAAAACGAGCAGACGGTTCACCTGATGGAAAGTAGTCACCATCGCCCATGGACACCTGCAAGACTTGGGGAATCACAGGTGCGTTGCCGACCCTTTCAAGAACAGGAAGGAGGATATTATGATGTCTGGACAAATTTTATTTTGCGTTTTTAATTAAAACAAAAGTTTGACCAAGTTGTTAACTATTATTTCCGCCGGAAGGACTCGGATATACTCGTATCTGTCTCTGCTCATTCAGTCTTACTGAAATAGGGACGCATACACTGACAAACAAAAAATAATAGGTATTGTATGTGACCTAATAGTATTAACGTAGACACCCGTTTTTTTGTTCTTCAGTGTAGAGGGCGATTTCTACTATTACCATATTATGTGGGTACCTACAAATCTAGTTGAAGATTTATGGGATCTTTTTATTACCTACGTCAATTGTAAAACAGAACATTAACAACGATTTGGTTAGGTATTCCTCGCATTGTAATTCCCGTGATATGTGGGTGTTCTAATATTTACAGTTTGACTAGTTCCTGTAAATAACATAAAAATAAATAACAGCTTTACACGATGTTATTGACTTTTAGTTTAGGTACTTTAGGTACCTACATCATACTTGATGTAGTTTTGTAGGTTATAAAATACTTAGTATGCTCTATGCTAGTTCTTTTACGACGATTTAGGAAAGCTCGTATCTAATTATTTTAAAATAAATTGAAATACTTAACTACCTACCTTCAAAAGGTCAACATTTCCACAAATGTAATAATTCTTAAGAACATAGGACCTATCTAAATCATTTAAGCATAGCCAAGAAAATGGCGAAACATTAAAATTAAAATTACCGGAAAGTTATTGGTGCATTTGTAGCATTTGCGAGCATAATGAGTTCAGCCAGGGATCAACTTAATAAAACAATTGTACCTACCTACATTAGGACAAAAATAAACAAAACAAATGGGCTTTATAAAAATACTTTATTATATTATTATTATTTATTAAGTTGACTGGACGTAATAATTCATTTACCTATATCTATAAATGGCCACAGTTTTGTCTGCTTTTTGCAAACTAAACGGATTAACACAATACATATTCAAAATCATCTAGACTAGGTCAATCATTTGTTGTTAAAAAGGCTAACAAATTATCGATAAGGTTGTCTTTTCACATAACAGACGAAATGGCAAGTGTTGCTTCACATATACTCCACAATAATTATGGTCAATCAAAATAATGTATCACAAAATTCAATGAAACTAATTGGCGTAGGATAGTCTGTAATTTGTCTTGTAAATAACTTATTTTACATGAGCACGAGAACTTCGTATTCGGCGGAGCTCCTCTCTTCGCCGTCGAATGGGTAGTAGCAAGTCTCGTGGCTCGGGTGGATCTGCAAAAGATATCCAGCACCGTAAGTATAACATATGTAGTAAGTACTTACTAAAACACCTAGTTGGGTCAACGTGGAAATTGTGAGTTCCATAAAAAAATTGGGAAAATATCCAGACTTTAGTTATTTTTTCTTATTATTGCGGTTTAGTTCATATCAATAAACGAATAATAATCATGTGTATTAAACACTGTATTGATAATTTATATAAACGGCCTCCTAGGTTCTGTCTACCTCATAAGGGATAAAGACATGGTTAACAATCTCTACATCTCCACTAATATTATAAATGCGAAAGTAACTATGTCTGTCTGTTACCTTTTAATGCTTAAACCACTGAACCGATTTAGCTGAAATTTGGCAGGTATACTACATTACAGATAGTTACAGTTTCGGGGAACGATATAGGATAGTTTTTTATCCCGGAAAATAGCATAGTTTCCGCGGTATAGCGATAAGCAAATTCAGGGCAGACGGAGTCGCTGGCAGCAGCTAGTTATATAATTATGTATGTACCATCGAACAAATAGATTCCTGACTCCTGACCCAATGCGGAACCCTGTCACATAGTCACGCTACATCGAACTGACAAGGAAAATCATGTGACGTTTACTGTGAGAAAGTTCTACGGTAGGTCAGGAATCAAATAGTTCGACTGTACTATTTTAACGGCCATCCACAGTGCGGCTAACCGGCCAGCGGCCTTACCATGACATCTTAATACGATTCAATTCTCATTCTTTAGCTGTCATTTTTGATACTTCTAATATGGATCTGACAGCGATTGATCCAACTTTGGTTCGGAATTGAATCACATTAAGTTAAGACATGGTAAGGCCCCAGTGCGTACATGGCCTACTACGTCGGTGGCTAATACTAACCTTATATTTATTTAAAGTATGTATGTATGTATGTAAACTCTTTATTGTGCAAAATAAACAAGACAAATACAATTGACAAACACCGAGATACATGCACAAAGGCGGACTTATCCCTTTAAGGGATCTCAAGGCATCTTTAAGGGATCCTTTAAGTATTTCGGGACTTACCGTGTAAAAATTCGAAAAACTCGCGCAGCTAAACAAAAATGAATACATGGCAGTCTGCTCGTGACTCGTGACCACGGCGTAGGAACGTGGCCGAAACGTCGAGGTATTTAATAAAAAAAATTACGCGGTTAAGTCCCGAAATACTTTAAATAAATATGAGTGAAAATCGCAGAAGTTTAAAACATTAATACTGACCTTGCCAGGTGTGGTGCAGCCGTCGTGGTTGACGCGGCCGAAGTAGAGCTTCTCGCCGTCGGCGGTGACGCCGGCTTCCACGGCGCCCGGCGGCACGGCGCCGTTCGTGGAGAATTGCCAGGAGAACATCGCCGGCACCAGCACCTGTATCATGAGGTCGCCAGGGTTCAATCCCTAACTCTTAAACCTGGGTTAAGGTTGATCGTTGCATTTAGTCCCAAACTAAGCCAAACTTGTACCTACTCTCGGGGCTAGGCGACGGATATAACATACAATCATTTATACAGAAATCATCATCATCATATCAGCTGAAGGACGTCCACTGCTGGACATAGGCCTCCCCCAAGGCTCTCCACTCGGACCGGTCCTGTGCCTTCCGCATCCACCGCGATCTTCATCGGCTTAAAAACAATTAGGTATCATACTAGTAAATACGCAGACAACTGGATGAGGCATGGTTTCATCCTACTCTTCTCTTATATGTGTAAGGCGTGCGTGTTCTCCAACCACTCTCCAATTTTGTTACAAGAGCGCGTTTGTGCCTCCATTTAACTAGTCTCTTACCTAGTTATATCTTGAAAAGGGTCTATCATACAGATCATCATTGATATATTACCTCGAATTGATCCTTCAGCACCTCTTCCCCGTTATGCGCCACGTAGCACGCATTCTTGGAAGGTATAACCTTCGCGGGCAGGATGTCACCCTCGTGCGGCGCGCGGCCTGCGTAGATCTCTTCGCCGTCCGCGTCTGTGCCCACGCGCAGCGCGCCTGGAGGGATGCTGCGTTGGCTGAGGCAAGCGGGGACCCAACGGTATGTACCTGTGCGGAAAGGTTGGTAAGAACGGAGCATATACCTACATTACACCTGGCAGATTTGGCATGATTTGCAAGTGCGTGCGTTTGATTCAACGAGAAAGGAATTTTAATGCCAGTGAGTATTTCAATGTAAACAGTCAACTCGGCAGTTTTAAAATAAGTAGAAGTCAAGTTTGAATGAAATGAAAAATAGTAAATAAACATTATTTGCTTAGTGATCAGAAAGTGAATAATGCTTATAATGTACTTAGAGACATGCCTGTACGAAGAATATATGAGTAGGTATTTAATTATCTATTTTCAATACATACTCGTGTTTTACACTACATTAAACATCAATAAATCTTAACTTGTAACAAGATTTGAAAAGGAAAAGAAATCTAATTTCAGTTGTTAGGTACACTTTATAAAGCTGATGCAATGTGAAAGACAGCAGAAGTGATCAGGAAACTGCGTGTGCGATTATAACTAGGTATGTAATAGGTATGTAGCGTGCTGATAGAGTGTCGAGAAGTAAACTAATCTATGACGTAGTACAAGTGCAAGTTTATGAGTTCTATGACACAACAACATTATACTCCAAATTTCCATTTTGCGAGACACAACACAAAGAAGCAACGGCCAAAACTCTATATGGAGTATAAAATAAACGTATTTAGTACAATTGTGTTTCATACGCGGAAGGAAAGGACTGAATTGGGGAAAGGATTTTATAGGAGTCCATAGAGAGGATTGGCCCAACATCGGCAGACAATACACCCAAGCTAGAGGGAAAGATAACACCTTTACTTTAGACATGTATTTTATTCCTAACGAATATACCATCTGTTAATCTGGGAGAGTCTTTCCCTCATAAGAGAAACGACTTTCACCTCTTTACTCGTTGTTTATAAAATATTTAAACAAAGGTGTACCTAATCAACTACACTAAAATGTACCTAACGGAGATTGATAAATGCTTGATTAAATGTTTCAAGGAATAGTGAATAAACAAATACTTTATCGATATTTACTGACAATGAGTAATCTTTGGATTAGATTACATTCTTGGTGCACCTTCAATTTGTGAATTTTTTAGCGGTGATAGGTACGTAACATTTTTTAGAACACATACCAATTGAAATGGTACTGGAGCTGGCATTGGCTAAGGAACCGAACATAATGCATTATGATTTCTAGAAGGAGAAACGATCATTGTTCTTTCCTTGAAACTACTTTTATTACAAACTAACGCATTTCGAACAGTACCTATCTTACATAAATTTCAGAATGTACTTGTCTAAAACCAGTGCTTAGACGGACCTGATGAAAATGATGATCTTTGTCAAGTAAAAGGTGTTATCTCTCTATACCGTGCCCTCATGTCCACGAGTGTAATAATCTCTCAAGACCAGTAACTCTGAAGATACTCTCTTAGAAAAGGGTCGCTCCAGAGCGGGTTTCCTGAGAGATGATTACGGTGGAACTTGACTTACTCCACGGCAGCTCGACTGTTTCTCCGGGCAGTTCAGGGACGGCTTCCTCGGGTGGGCTGTCCACCACTTGGACTGGGTCGGGGTTGGGGGCAGGGGGATAGGGGTAGAAGTACGCTGGATGGACGGGGTAGTACATGACCCCTGGGGGGCCGGGGTACATGTGGCCTGGATGTGGGGGGTGCCCCGGCGGGGGAGGGTGGCCGCCATAGCCGTGGTGTCCGTATCCAGGTCGTCCTAGATAACATTTATTGTGTAATGTGAATAGAATTTTCAAAAATGTTATAGGTGTGTAGTTTGAAAGTATAAATTAATGTATAGGTACTGTCCAGTAAAGGACCCTAATCTGAGAAGAAAATATCAGAAATATTTCCCTAGTACCTATTTCAAGGAATCACGAGCAGCAAAAGTTACGATACAAGTTATAAAGTTAAAGACTATACAAAGAAATTCGAAATACGAAATTCATTTTAATGCCGTTGCGCTCACACTAAGAGTCATTAAAAGAAGAGTGAAAGGGGCGGCCAGATACAAACTTTGAATTTCGGATTAAACCCCCTTAACGGCAGATGGTTGGTGATACAGGCGTCATCAGTCTGAACCCCAGTTTATATAAGCAATACTCATTCCTTTCCCCTTTCTGATTATAATTGGTAGCGTAAGTCGAGAAACTTTGTTATTAAACGCGTGGCAATTCACTTTGCTGTAAAAACACGTGATGTCGCTTGTTTCAGCAACACGAAGTATATTTAGAACGATAAAGATAATCCTAAATTTTATCATTTAAATTGAAATTCGAACAAACAGCGTTACTGATAACTACTTCATGTTCCGTGGATTACAATCACTGATTACAATGATTACCGTAAAAATAATTTCTGGAAATTTCATATTTAACCATTTTGTTTTATGTCGATATGTTTTCCGAAATGACACCCTATATCTTTTCATTGAAATGTGATGTTATAACAAACCTGTTTCTTTTATAGGCCTTCTTAATAGAAAATTCAATTTTGTACTTTCAAAAAGTAAAAGAGAGACTAGCTTTAGGTGGCTTCGTCTGATAACGATAAAGTTCGGTAAACCCAAAACCATACAACTGTCTGATAAATATAATTAGGTTTCAAAAAGTGTTCCATTTAAAAAACCCTGACTTTGAGGTCTAGGACAAATGATGGCAGTACAAAGTAAGTAGGTATTGTATATGCCATTTGTTTGCTCTCGCCAGAGCACGTAGCACTTGAAATAATAATGCAGAAAACAATGACGCTACTTCTTTAAACATAATAATACCTAAAGAAAAGAGCTAAGCAAAAAACCGGCAGAAAATATTATAAATCTAAGTACTTATTGCAAAAAATAAATATTCTAATTTAATTGATGTGGATGTGATAGAAAATATGTTGTCACAAGACGCGATATACCTACATGTTGTCAGCAGGTGTCTACCATACGATTTTGGTAGGATTTAATATACATATTATGTATTCCAGAATGAAATGTCCTAGGTGCTATTATTTATTATACCAGATTGAATGGACTGGATCAATGTTTAACGTCAAGGTTCTTAATGCAAATATTTTCCGATGAAAGTAGGTGTTGTTTCAGCGCGACGCATCGCCTGCTCTTGCGCAGGTTTCGCAATTTACATGATAATGCGCCGCTCGAGGCTGATAAACAAGTATTCCAGATGCTTCTCAAGAACATAAATCTAGAAATATTAGATATGTTCTTTTGTTATCTAATACTACAGGGTAGGCTACCTATTTGGCCTTATATGGCTAACAGTTTAGGACTAAGAGACAGTACAGTCATCCCAATTTTCTAACACGTTCGATATTTTGATTTTTTTAAGACTTTATACGGACAGCATTAATTATTGAGAATCGTAATAGCTGCATCACACTTCGAGCTTCGGTCATCCATCTGACGCTAAGGTGAAATTAATATGGAGAAATGTAGAGCGTTAGAGATATCCCTCCTGGCCGATACCACTTTTTAGCAAATAGCAGGCCAGGCAAGCTTTATTTTTTCTAAATACCTAATTAACACCTTTTAAACACTAGGTATATACTTACTCACAATGCAATAACCTACTCAAGATTAATAGAAACGAATTACCTTTGCTATCACAAATAACAAGACAGATTTATTATCAAAATTTTAATCATATTGAGTTTAACGGATTCGAAATTAGTATTTTGGCCGCAAATTAATATTTCCCTAACATAGACAACATACGAGACAATACCTTGAATCATTGACCGCCGTAAAAGTATCTCGAAATTTCAGGTTAGAAATAAAGGCAAGGCACTGATTCAAAGATAGTTTTCTAGTACACTCGTTATCACTTATCAGTTGTAATCTGCCACTTACCTGCCATGTTGAGCGTTTCCTCACGGACTGATGCCTCTACAGGCGTATCGAAATATTTAACTCACTTGTGACTCATTATGTTATCACTTTATACGTGGAGTTCGATACCGTCGCTTACTCTGTTTATCGATGACGATAAATTTACTAATAATTTATTAGGAAATGTTGCTGACGACTTCCACTGCGTATTTTTGTCGTTTTACCGCAGGAATATAGCAATCAAATCGTGACTTCTGTGATGCATTCTCTTAAATGGTGACATCGACGCCGAATTGAACCTTATATGACGCATCCATTCTATCCTTACCATAAACCTCATGATTATGGTACGGTTATGGTAATGATATGGTACATGGTATACGTTGAATGATTGTCTTGGCCATTACGGGAATTAAGTAGGTGTGTACTCATAGTTCTGGTAACTATGATCTGGATTTAAATAGAGACTTTGATGAATATCGTTTATTTTGAACAAGATCTTAACATATCCTGTATGCGTAGGGCCACCTCCACGAAGTCGTCGACATTTTGGGCGGTGACGGATCTCCGGACCTCCCCGAGGGTGGCGTATGCCATCGCCAGGTCCAACAGCAACTCCTCCACCACTTTCTGCAGCACTCGCCTCGTTGATCGCCCTCGTTTCTCCATAACCGTCAAAGTCGCTATAGCCTATACCAAAATTTGCAAAGAACTGAGTTTAACCACCTAGAATTTTCACATAGTGTTTTATTATATAAATCCTACTCTGACGTCATTTTCATAGTCTTTAAGGTAATGTAAACATACCTTAGATTTCCAGGATTTTAGTATTTCTGTAACAATATATCCTTTCTTGAAATTGGTACTCTGGATTTCATTACGAAGCAGCACCAAATGATGATTTCGACATATTTCATCTGAAATAATAAGTGACGTCATAGAAATTTGATTACCTACTTAGGTATTATAAGTTAGTAGGTAGGCAGGTATCCTTGTCCACCGAGCTCAGGGGGGTTACCATATGATTTCTTAATGCGATTTAATCTATTCAATTTAGGTTCGCTCGCTGTCAGATCCATACCTACTAAAAATTACAGCTAAAACCCGAACTGAGTCTGAATTGAATCGCATTAAGACGTCATGATAAGGCCCCAGTTCGGCGTTAGCAAAATTGGAAAAACGCGTTTTCCCAGAGATGAGACTTCGCTCTAGTTGTAAGTTGTCGTCCCCAAGTTTCACCGACATAGTTGAACCGTGTTTGAGATCTTAAAACATAATAGGTACAGTATGTTATGTACCTATACAAATATTGCTCGTATTTCGGCCCGTTTTAATAACCTATTTGATTTAATTATTCCATTGTATTGAAAAAAAAATACCTTTACAATATTCTTCGTCTTCGCCACTCGGACAATCGGTTTTTCCGTTACAGATATTATCAAGGTGAATTGTGACATTTGAATTTTTGGTACAAGTGTACGTGGTCAATTTAGGTTTGATAGAACAAGCCCGGCTGCAAATAGGGGAGCAAGCAGTCCCTGCGCACTGGTCTTCCCGGCATAAGCATTCGCGGTTAATCACAATCTTGTCATTGCCCGTTTGTGAATACTTCAAGGCACTTACAAGTTTTTCATTTATAGAGATTAATAAAAGATAAGCTTCGTCCACTTTGCCAACAATATCAGATTCATCCAGTATTTTATCGTAGATAGAAATTAATTGATTAAAACATTTGTCTCGCAAACGCCTCACCGCTAGTACATCATTTGTCTCTCCTGTGGTAAGTTCTTGAAGTTTTACCACCGAGTTTTGCAAAGTATTTAATTCGTTTAGAACCGGATGATATTCCTTCAACTCTACTTTACTGGCTAAAAGTTTAAGAATAAAGTTGTACTGTTGTCTGGCATCAAATTTATCCGCACGTTTGCCTGGAAAAGGTATCAAATTAAATTTACAAATCGCCTGAAAATTGTACAAATTTAAACACGAAGGAAATAGGTAATCTAAATCTAAGCATTACCTGCACTGCATCCAACCTCATCAGATTCGTCGTAGCAATCAACTTTACCGTCGCATATGACCTCAAGCGGTGTAGAGTCTCTTGTGGATATTGCTGCGCAAACCCACCGATCTAAACTATACCTTTGCCAACAAGTGCGCTGACAAGCAGGAGTACAGTTTGATTTTGTACAAAATTCTTCCTTACAAGTACATTTAGGAGGAGCCCATGATCGTTCTTCAAATAATTCGTCTATGTCGTCATCGTCATCGATCCGGTGATCCGTCATCACCCTTCGACTAAACACATTTTCTGGATCCCTTTCATGGACGCAAAAAGCCGCCTCAAGTGAAACTCCGACTGTGCTCACTATCCTACTAATATCATTGACCACAACTTTGATTTGATTATTGTCATACTTTAAAAACTGAGAATTTTTGGTAGGATCGTTACTCTTAATAAATTCAACTTGTCGCTGAAGAACACTATAGAGAACCGAGTTTTGAGTTGTCAAGACATCGTCTTCTAAATTAGTTTTTAAACATTTTCTAGGTAATAGTGCCTCTATATCTGACATCAAACGGCTAGCGTTCTGCAATTTTTTAATAGCTGAAAAAACGAAAATTTAATGTAGGTGAGTACCAGTGGCGTGGCGTCCATAGAACTCGATTCCCACCGGCTTGCCTATTTTAAGGCAGTTGGGCAATTTATTGTGCAGAATTAGAGGAAAAGGCTAGTTAAGTTCCCTTCGGCTTGCCTTCTGATATACTTGACGCCACGCCACTGGTGAGTACTTAATCTAATCTAACTAATATTATAAATGCGAAAGTATGGATGGATGGATGGATGGATGTTTGTTTGTTACTCAATCACGCCAGAACGGCCCAACGGATCTGGATGAAATTCGGCACATAGATAGAGAAAAGTCTGGAATAGCACGTAGGCTACTTTTTATCCCAGAAAATTCCCGCGGGATAGCGATAAACGAAGTCTTTGCAGTCAAAGTCGCAGGCAACAGCTAGTGATATCATAAACAAAAGAGATGATAAACTGAACTCAACATAAGCTAAATTACCATTTATAGCACATTCTTCTTCATCCGATCCGTCACTACAGTGAGGTATTCCGTCGCACATTTTATCTAATGGTATATTGTCAGTGTTATTTCGGCAAGTAAATGTATTCAAAGAAGATATTTTACTACAAGTTTTTTCTATTACACAGTCACAATCACAAAAATCGAGTTTATTTGCTACGGGCAATTGGTTAAGTGGATCTGACACCGGACTACCATCAACCACGTTGTTTTCATTTCCAGAAGTTTCTTTGATATTTGTACTTCTGAGGGCGGGAGTGTCATCTTCCAACTCGAAGCTGGTTCTTCTCTCAGTACCATTCTGAAATTCTTTTTGAAGCACTAACTCTACACCTTCAACAACCAATTCACCATAGGGTTTTATACCGTCATCTTGACTACGAATCATTATTTTGTGTTTCTTTGAAGCTTCAATAACTCGGGTTTTAATATTTTCCATGATTTTCTCTTTCTCTTCACGTGTTTTGGCTTTATAAAAAGCAACTTTTGTAAGAGTTTCAATTTTCTTAGCTATAGATCGGACTAATTTATTTTTGATTGTTTTATCTTTTTTATTAGCAAGTTTTTTGGTTTTAGTCTTTTTCGATATCCCTTGTTCTGTTTCGTTTTGTGATCTCAATGTAACGAGCTTTCTATTTTCGTCTGCGTCAGTGACGCCTCTCGCGATCACTTCTACGCCTTCCATAACAAGGTCTACGTATTTTTTTGCTTTCGATCCCGAGAATGTTGAAGCTTTCATTAATTTATCCCTAATCTTTGTCAGCATTTTTGCTTTTTCTTTGGGAGGAACTTTAGCAAATGCGTTAGTCGTTAAATTAGTTACTTTCCGGATGATATCACTTACTATTTCGTTTTTTAATCTTTCCTCTTCCGAATTACCTTTTGTATCTGCGTGCGTGCCTGCAAATAGAAGGTAGGTAATAAAATGTTTCATTCTAAAGATAAAAATAGGTACTTTAAAATAAGGTTATAGCTACGATTGATATTTTTCTTAAACTTACCATGACTGTGCAAAATTAAGACCAAAAAGAAAACAGTTGACAAAACTATCCTCGTTTGCATAATTTTAACCGTTTTCATTAAAAGACGCAAGTGCAAAGAATGTAAAAAGTTGAGAACTAGGTTTCAGTAATTGTTTTATTTTATGCTGAAGTACTTTTTCATAGGTAATTAATTGCTATAATTGGTTAGGTAAGTAGGTACTCTGTTAAACAACAGAACTGTAAACAGTTTGTGGGAGTCTTGTGGCATCAACTTCTTTCCCATTAATTTAATGATTCGAATTTCCAAATTTTCAAATTGACTTTCTCACTATCATGACGACAACTATTTTTTTATTTTTATTTATAAGCTTGGATCATTTGAGAATATGAATATGTTAGTTAGCTCCAATTTGGAGCACCAAAGGCCACTTTTTGTAATAGCTACAATTAGGCTTGTCTTCCTAACTTAGTCTTGAAGTATTTGACACTCACAAACAGTTATGTACTAGGCGGTTTTTTTACTAACTGGTGTCGTGATCAATTTTTTTTTCGATTCACGTGACATTTTCCGTAGCTAAGTTGTTAGAAATCGATCAAATCGATAAGTGATATCGTAAACAAAATACAATAAAATGAAATCAATTATTATGAAAACAATAAAGGTGCTTCGTGGGTGGATTTCGAATCGTTTTTGAGTGAGCGTGGAGTGTGTTTGCATGTTTCATCAAAAGTCACAAATCTTGCATATTTAACTAAAACCGGTCTCAGTTTTGTGTCGATTTTAATGTGGTTCAGACGAAAACCATCCTTCGATGGAGTAGGTTATGGGCTATTTGGAACACCCCCATTGTATGTTCAGCGAAAATTTAGTTTTCGATACAATCGCATTTTTCTAATTGTTTCCTAAACTATTAACACTTTTAGCATCAGATTAAAGGTTAAAATACTTACTTTTCCCCTGTGTTTTGTATATTTATGCTATGTTTATATATTTTAAATTGAGGCATTTTAAATCCATGACTCGAACACACTTTGAAATGTCAAATTTGACATCTGACATTCTGACATATGTCATTCATTGTCAATGTCTATTCTCCTTCCTGATCCTGAACCTAACCTCAATAAATGTTTTGAATTAAATATAATATCTTTTATACAATCTATTTAACCCGTGTTAATTATGAACACGTCTGTTATTAAGATTGCCCAGGTATCAACTCACTAACTCAATTTATTTTCAACCATCTTTAGTGAAGTATGTTCATCTTGTCGTTAATTTTTTTTCTTCACTCCTATTTCAGTCTAAGCTTAGTGCTTTAGGATCTTTGGCTCAACGATCGATCCTAGATTCACAGTTGCACACGTCTGCTGCACTATGTCGTGTGGTATCAGGCAAATACAGAATAACAAAGAAGCGGGACAGGCCCCTCACCTACGAAATGGCAAATCCACCACACTACATTGCTCACCGCAAATCTTGGAATTCTTGGAATACTTGTAAGTTCAGTTGGAACCATAAACATTGGTTGATAAACCAATATAAGTACTTTATATCACGTCTAAGGGCAAATCAATGTTACCGCGCTTACATTGAGCCGCTTGCCTCTCTAAATGCGCCTACAATCAACGTTGACCGCTAGCCGCCAACCAGTCGCCGGCTCGCGGTAAGCACGCTGTAGAAGCAGAGAAAAGGAAGACACACACAACAAAGAGACCCTATGTGGATTCTTGCCTTGTTCGCCTAAAATAATACCAATTGATAACTAAATTGCATACTTACTTGATATAACAATGTGTGTTACAGCTAGCTTGAAGGATGGTTTGAGAAGATCAGAAACAGCTCTTGAGGATGAGTTTGTCCGCAGATTCATGACTGGCACCTGGCATGGTCTTGTTTGTAGTGAGGTATGCATAATAGGGAAATAATGAAACCATACAAAGCTAAGAAAATTACCAATTGTAAAGGCTCTCAATGTTCCTGGCATAAAAATTTACAATTATTTTTGAGCTGGCATAGCTCACTTCATTATAAGAATAGCTGAAGTTGGTTCTAAACAAAGTGTTCTACTTGTTTGTCTGGTACAATGCAGGATTTTAATGTTGCTCATGCTAAGAACAAATACATAGATGTCTACAGTAAAATGTAATTTAGTTTCAAAATTAAGTAGTCATTTATTTCAGGTCATAATAAAGCGCCAGTTCAACCACATCAGAGTAGCAGCCATTATCAGGCGAGCAGTGTCACCAACCAAGATGTACTTCCTGTTGGGATACACAGAGGAACTCTTGTCCAACTGGCTGCAGTGTCCCGTCACCTTGGAATTGCAAACTGTCGACAGTTTCAAGGATGTTGTCTTTAAATATATTTAATTTTTTAGTTTTTATGTAGTCAATGTAAATATAGGAGTTCATTTTACAAAATTTGTTTATATTTCTAGTAAAATCTTAATAGAATAGAATATTTCTCCAAGGATAAGGATAAAAATAAAAATCAAGTATAAAATTCATATTCTCTTATAATTTGATTCATTCAAATATACATAATGTGTCAACAAACAGCACAGCGAGACGCGGGCTCACACACACAGTCAAACGACGTGTCTGCACACAGCCGCCACTCACACTCACGCGGTGCGCGCGCGCACCTACCGCTCGATCCATCGAGCCGCGACAGAACTTCTGCACATACGCCTTTGTACTTTTATACACACGTCACACATCCTTAGAAACGGGTACAGCTTCATTTTGATTTTAACGGTACTTTGAGCTGAAACTGATGTAGCAATTCACGAGCCTGCTTAAAACTTGCTGAATGGAAATCTCTTAATATAACACTAATATTCATTTCGGTCTCAAAATAAAGCTATACCTGCTAAATACTGAGAGTAGGTAGGTTATATTTCTAACGTTTCCATTTCATAAGAACGATTTGTTTTCTCATAAATGCCTATGGTGCCTCTCAGGTAGAGCAGTATTGTCTATCACAGTGACGTAAAGCATTTCTTCTTAGATTCTAGTGAGTTACACTGTTCGATCTTACATAAAATCACCCATAACACAGTTCATAGTCATTAAGGTGCATCAGAAAATATTTTTCCATTAACATGATATTTTTAAAGTCTCAAACAGTCTTTAATCTTGAGCTAATACGACGGGGCCTATGGAATGTCTGTCAAGATATGAACATATCGGGTGGTCGATGCGTAGCTAGCAACTCTAAAGGCCTGGAGTACACAATGGCCCATTATAACAGATGCTGGGGCACATTTGCCAATGGGTAATGGATCGTGGCGTACAATGGGGATGTAGCGATGGCCGAGGATGGTCCATTGTGTATCGGGGCCATAAAACGTAACTTTGCGATCGGTTCAATCTCGGTGTGCGCAGAAGTCCGAACGGCTGACATACGCGACTGCTCACTCGTTGTTTAGCAATATCATTATCGAAACATTATTTACAAATAAAATGTACAGACAACACGAAGGCTTCTTTTGGTAAATTCGAACATTCCAAAATCATACATGCGCATGATCGCAGCAGAAGCTTCCCAGCCGGTCGTTTGTTTCACAAAAAATAAGGTAAAATAATGTGGTTATTTAATCGAATATTTACAAATAAACTAAAAAGTCGGAGGTCATTTATACAAATATGTACAAGTCCCAAATTGTTTAAAATGGAGTAAATAAATATAGTTTCATAAACGAAACCCAAGACGGCCACCTGGGGAGCTCCAGAGATGACGCAGCTGCGAAAATCGAACAATGGACCTCACAATTTCAAAATTGCATCAATTTATCAGACAACTGTACAGTGGCATCATGTAACAGATGAAATGTGCGATCTCTAAAAATCCTATTTCATCTACACACAGCTAAAACTATTAAGTAAAATGTCCATCAAAATTATATTAAAATAAAGAGATCATATATGTTCTACTACAAATAAGATAAACTTGTTACGATAAAGCTCTCGTTATCGGTAAGCGATACTTGCGCATTTGTGCTGGACTGTAGCTTTAACACAAGGATCACCAAGTTTGTCTTTTGATCCCGTCAAAAAAGACGCAAGTATAACTTAGAACAGAATTTGGTAAAACCAAGTCATCGCCTGAGGCTACCATTAGCACACATTTTATTCTTACTTGTTGGTATTTCATTGGGTGCTATCCATAAGGAATCGTTAACATCGCAATAAACATTTAAAAATATAGTGTTGTGTGCCAGCAGCAGCCTCCAAGCCATGACTGGCGTCAGTGCGCTACATAAACCTGCGATGATAAATTTGTGGCTCATCTATTATTGTTATCATTGTTCCGTCTATTAAATCTACAATTATTATGCTTTGCCAAGACTGTAATCAAGTATATAGACAATTTATAAATGCAAAAATACTTGCTACGCTAGACCTGTTTATAGATGACAATCGATTTGGAAAGAGTGAAGATAGCAAAGGCAAGTGGAGAACCGAAGTTGAAATCCTTCTGTTGTATGAATTGTAACTATCTAGTTTGTGCTCCCAGTAAACGCTAGCGGAAGGATTCCAACACCAGAGCCCTTCTTACTCCTATAATAGGTATTACAATTAACACGAGAACTAGACATCATAATCTTGATATGATTTGAAAATCTACCTGTACTTAGAAAAATTATATAGCGTCATTAGTAAAAATTTGATTCGTATAAAACTTCATTTAACGCCATTTATCCTAAAAGTAATATTCAATATACCCTTTTCATGATTTGGCATTTTTACAATTCACCGATAGTAAGGTACAAGAGAGACGTTATCCCTATCACAATCGCATTTAGTAACATTAAAAATTAAATACAACAGCACCTATCGTTTGATATACAATAATACGAATAAAAACAATCAAAATCAATAATTATTCGATACATAATTCTGATGAAGTGAAAAAAAAAATATAAGCGTAATTATAATTACTATGCAGTGGTCCGAATTTTGTATAAACAATCACTGTATCACGATTCCAATCACCGAGTTACGCCGCAACGAGTCAGTACGACGGGGCGATAAGGCTGTCCGAGGCGCAACGCAATGCATGAATGCAGTCTGTGTGGAACTTATGCTGGAGGGATTACTCCAAAACTATCGTTTTTATTACACATTATTTATGTCCTCCAGGTTACATCGCTACAGTATTCACAAGCAATCACAGATAAAAATTAAGCTCGTGAAGTGCGAGGTTTAAATCGCCAGCAGCAACAAATTTTGTATCGTGGCAATTTTTTGGCCGAATTGTTCGATTAGATCGCTGCTTTTGCTCAAAGTTTAGTCTCGAGAATACGGTGAGATCTAACTTGTTCGTGATTGTTAATAAAAACGCTCTAAGTGTAGTTGTTGTATATGGACAAACCGATTGTTTTTACACTGATAGGAGGATGTAGGACCGTAGGACAGAAGTTAATCCTGCAAGAGGTAAAACGATGGAACGGTCAAGAATGGTCAAACTGACAGCTAGAAGCCAATAGGGACGAATACTAAACGCAGTTTTTGATTGATAGCCATTTTAAAATTTGATAATTTACGTTTTCAAGTATTGTCTGGAAGATCCATAGGAAGGTATTAAAGAATCGAATGAAAACTAATTATAATGACGACAGGACTAAACTAATTTTATGATAGATATTCTTTTTTGTTACACTTCGAAGACAGAGGAACAAGGCAACGACGCGCACACCTCTCGACCAATCAGAAAGGGTTACTACAAAGACAGACAACCACGTCACTAACAGTAAAACATTCACACATACATTTGTACTACGGCAGTATGCTACCCGCTATCCAATGAGAATCCGTATTGCCGCGCGACACGTCCCGGAACGTCGATGTTAACAAAACATAACAAAAATGAATGCAACAATTTTGGTTCAGTCAGACCAAGTCCAGAATACGAATACTGACGGGCGAAGGGGTACTACAGTCGATTAACTTAAACTAATGATAGATTTGTGAAAGTCTAAGTCCGGTCCGGTCACGGTTAGGGTACTTAGGGTACTTAAGTCAGAGTTGTCACAATAAATCTACTTAAAACTAAGAGGACGTGTCGCGGGGAAAGCCCGTCGGAAAAGACCATTCCTAGAAAACGCAGACTTACACTAACCTACTCTCTGCTAACGTACATACGTTAAAACATCAGGGAGGGGAGACAGGGTAAAAATATCATATTTAAAATAGTCTCGCTGAAAAGTTTGTTGGAACACACGATGCGATATTAATTAACCTAATGATCGCCCGCCGCTTTGTTCTGAATCGCCCACTCGCATCACCGCTAATTCCTTACCGAAACTACTACGCCTCTTCGAAACGTTACTAACATTCTAACATTTCCTTTATTCTAACTGGCCAGTGAGACAGCTTGCATTAACGAAAAAAAAATTATGCTCATAGTGCTTCTTTACATTTTTCTTCGCAAGAATTAATTAAAAATTGCTTTTTGAACTACTAATTTTTGCGTAATAAATTTAAACATTGTAATTAAAATACTCGAACTTGGGATGTTAATTATTCTTGCCAAAAGTTTGTCGTAAAAAGTAAGTAAAAATGGGTTTGTTTCGTGGAATCATAGTGAATTTTATGATACAGTAGCCACTGACTATCAGTTTTGCAAATTATTTGAGACACTTATATTCCAAGAATAGTCAGTAGCACAGCATACGTTCAGTCACTCATGGGCTCATAACATATTATAATTAAGCAAATTTACACTGTTACGCAAAAAAACATAATTCAAATTTAAACATTAACTAATTTAAAGTGCACAATTAGCTACTAAGTTTTGTAAAGTTAATATCATAACTGTCTCACTGATCCCTATAGAGGTCGGCAAAGCCGGGGGGCCGGCCGCCCGCGCCCCCCGCGACTCGACCAATCACCATACACGAACATTGCAAAGTATGCCCCAATTTTTTAAACATATCACCTAAATAGTATACAGTGGAGGAATTATAACTAACAGTGGTAAATGGACGTTGGACATCTCGCCACACAAAACCCATTTCGTCAACGTTCAAAAACATTTAAAATTATACACATTTTATATTACATTGTACACGGATCGAACCACATTTTATAAATTTCATATATTTCTTGAGCAATTCCTCAACTGTATAATATGTAACATCGAAAAACTAAGCATTTATCCGCCACTAATTATCCTATTGAAAAAATATTTTTCATTTTCAATTTACATTATTTCATCATAAATATTGATTGACACAATAAGCGTAGGTCTGATTTATTTCATTGAATACGTTAATTATAGAATCGTCAAAATTATCACTACTTAATATCCGATTTGTAGATTGATACTACCAAGACCAACTCCACGTCTAAAATGATAATATTCGCACATAATCGCGGCGTACAAGCGGTACCCCGAAACGCGTAACATTAAAACATTGCACAGCGCGTCCGCTCCCCGCTGGACCCTTACTTCGACAACATCACTTGACTAACATCTAACTACCACATTGTACTGTGAATTACCACCATGTCTACTTTTCTAAGCGAATAAAATGAGCACAGCTAAAAACCTACAGTTGTACGACAGCAAGCGCGTCCAGTGAAGAGCGAAAACATTAATCACATCCGCAGACTCACTATTATTTAACAAAATAGTTAAGCGTTTGCTTGAAAATGCTTGACGGACAGAGACACTGAAATACACAAGCAGTTTTATAAACGTAAGTTGTAGCTATACAACTACAACGCATTAAATTAATAACAATACACCAAACTCATAGAATAAAATAATAATGATTGTCTGACGGACATAATTTTGTCATTATTTGCTAAAAAAAAAAACCGTGCTTTCTTGCACATTTATTAAACAGTTTGAGACTTTAACTGGAAGAACGTTTGTTAACATGCAAAATGTAATCAGAATCAGCAAACACGAAATAAACGAAAGTTAAAAGTCATACATTTCCAAGTAACATCTGTAAAATATATTTGCTGAGGCAGAAGTTATTTGTGACAGCGAGCGTTGGAATTATAAATTAAAGTCTCATAACTGCGTGTAAACTGGTATACGTGTCTACGAGTCATCATTGCATGTCTAGGCTGCACGGCTAGCACAAGTGGGCCGACTATGCCGCTGAGTTTCTAGATTAATACGAAAGAGGATAGCGAGAAATTGCGAAATCTCTGCTCTGGAATTAAATACCAAACAGGACTATTAGGATGTCACTGACGAAGTGATATTGAAAGTATCATTTTGATGAAAATAATGCACAATAAATAAAATATTTCCACAATAAGTATTTGACGTTTGGCTAATAACATTTTTTTGCAGATCAAAATATTAAAACAGGCTTTAATTTGACAAGACTTTAACAAAAACATGTACGGATATAGTATGGATATGAATGTTTACAAAAAAAAAGATTTGAAATGATTTAACTCGATCTTAAAGGTCAGTTGCCTACACTATTAAATCTTACGTAGCCATTCAACTTACATCAACATCATAGCAAATTAAGTTCACTAATGGTCAGAAAATAATGACGAATGTACGACAACAAAGAGCAACAAATGAAACGAAGCCAATTACTTCGTAAAACAGACACATTATTTTACGTAAAACACTAGAACATCTAATCTGGCATGAAACAATCTACCACCCGTTTCCTACTCTTCAATCGTCATACATGACAACACAAGTCGCATTAACCCATCAAACACGTGAGCGATCACATCCACGCACAATTCACCAAATGAATCCCAAAGGCGTTGCATACAGTCCGAGAACAGCAATTTCAACGTCGATCCTCTCTCCCACCACTCCGGCACATCAGCTAAGTTGTCTGGACTTGTCGACTTGTCGGCTTGTCGGCGTGTCGGCGTGTCGGTTTGTCGGCATGGGCTAGGGCGCGTCAGTGGTCGTGCGGCGAGCGAGCGCGGCGGCGGCGGGCGCGCGGCGACGCGTGCTACCTGCGCCCGATCAGCCCGTTGGAGTTGCCGCTCGTCGGGCACATCTCCAGCTCAACTAGCAGCGGGAAGTGATCTGGAACAGATAATGCACTTCGAATTTTGCCCTTAAACTTGTCACCGCCACTGACTTGATATGAAGTAGTGATGTAACGAATATTCGCATTCGCAAAATTACTGCGAATGTTTTGCGAATATAAAAAAAAGCCCCTAGATTGGCTTGGTGCTAAATTAAATAGCCCCATCTGGCAACACTGAGCGGAATGACATTTCAATCGGATGCGTTCGTGTCAACTCTGCTATTCTCGGAACAAAAACCAAACGGAACGCACTTCGTTCGAACGGGATTGCCGCCAAGGTCACCAAGCCATAAAGAAATGGCGCCAAATTTTAACAGAAACCGAATATTCGCATTCGCATTCGCGAATGTTGGCAGCAGGTATTCGCATTCGTATTCGCGTTCGCGAATGTCCAAATTATAACATTCGTTACATCACTAATATGAAGTCAGTATAATATGTACCATCACGCACGTGACAAAATAAAGTTTACAAATCAACGCACGTAAAAAGAGCTCCTGGCGATATACTTGCGCATGAGCGAAATACGGACTTTGTGGGTTTTATGGGCTTTGTGGGTTGTGTTTTGTGTTGTTTTGTGGGCTTTGTTCTTTGTTTCTGTATTGTTTTGTACTGATTTGTGGTGTTCAACAAAGAGTATTTGTATTGTATTGTATTGTACGGACAAAATTGGCGGGGGCGGTGGGGGACGCTACTATGATGATGTTGGGTGGGAACGCCTAGCTGGGTCAGACGGGCTGTCGGTCCTCCTTGGGGATCATGGACACTACTTTACCAGATGCGCAAACGTATCCCCTCCACTAGCCACCCAGAGCTCTTTTTATGCGCGTTGACTTATACACTTGACTTGATATGAAGTCAGTACACGCACTGTAAAATGCACCGTCATGTGACAAAATAAAGTTTACAGTTGCAAGTGACACTAGAGCTGCTTGGCGGTCAAAAGGTTAAAATACATCGTCACAATCAGCTGGTGCAGTTCTTTTTCATGAAAGAATAATAGTAGTAATAATAATTTAGTTGAATGCTCCTCTGATCTGCTCAAGAGTTAACTGGCAGAAATTCCTTTTCTAGAAATGATCAAATTGGTGTGACATAGGTATTTTATGTACAAAACCTCATTTGTCTGGCTGCTTCAGTCAAAACCCGCCTAATGTCCGCAGAGTATAGCGTATGATAGTGTTACAGCGGTCTCACCTGAGGGTATGTGCGGGTGCGGGCAACCCACAACCTTGTGCTCGCGGAACCAATCCTGCGAGAGCGGGCCCAATAGCCCGAGCGGCGTCATCGACTGCTTCGAATAGAATATGTAGTCGATTATCCCCTTGAAGTCGAATCTGGAATCGGAACATGCTCTCATTTAGTTAAAATTTCCCATGACGGCTATTCAAATCGGTCTGATGACGACAAAATATTAGTTAAATTTAATTACGTATTAAAACTAGCCCCGTTATGATGCATAATTTTAGCAAATTTTGGGAAAAGAACAACTAAACTATACGCAAGAGCAAAAATAACGCGACGCTTTTGTCAGTGTTCGCTATGCATACGTATGCACCACAGAAGTGGACACATACAATTGTTTGGCGCTGTAACACCTGCTGCAGCGATCTACTGCCGACTGGCAGCCTGGAAGACTTTTCAGCCTAAGAACCAAGACTTAGGACATCATAAACGCAGACAGTTTTTTAATTAACTAGCCCAAGGTTTCTAAAACTCATTGTACTATATATAGTGCCCTATGGCGTGGAACGGGGGGTCGCCAGGGCAGGCAGCGCGTACAAAGGCACAAGAAAAAAAGGTGACGCAACACAATTTCAACTATCATGTGCCACCATAAGTTTTTGAGCCACGACATTATTATTTGTAGCGAGGCGCGCAGGTGAACTTTTAAACACGCCTTCACTCCTCAGAAGACTTTGGCTGACCCTAAGTCTTCTACTTACCATAAAGAAGAAGAAGAAGAAGAAAAAAGTTTATTCATGACAATCAACACATCAAAAAAAAACACATAAAACAGCAGATAAATAATAAATTGTCACAAAAGGTCCCAACTCAGCATTTGCTGGCCTTGCAGCCAGCGCTGGTCTTCCGTTGGGAAGAAAAGATCTCAAACATATATGGGGCATATATAAACTAAATGAGATTTTAAAAAAACACCGGGTAGCATTCCGGGAGTGCCGGCAGAAGTGAAAACACGCACACTCGTGCAAAAAGAAAAAGAAAAAAAAAACTTTTTCTACACGAGATTCGACCTGCGGTCACTTGAGAGAACGCACTGTTATCCCACACTTTATACCACTAGGCCAAACGCACATACGTTAAAGCGACGAAATCAACGTACAAAACGACGTACAACGTACAACGTGCAAAAATCGAAAGCAACTCTAGCTTCAATCGTATTTCAAAATAAGCTCTTAGAGGATCCTGATATCCTGGTACTTAAACTCTCCCTCCGTCTTACGCCTGACGCGAGTTTAAATTTTTTTACCCATCCCAAAAAGTGCTCAGCGCCACTAAAGAAGTTTCCACTTCAAAAAAATTACATAGTTCAATAACTCACGTGTAGTTAGTGTAGGGCATGATGTCTTCGCTGTAAGCGGAGGCGAGTTTGAAGTTATGCGTGAACTCGTGCTCGGAGCCGGCCATACGGCGCAGCGACGTCGCATACCCCAACGCTTTGAAATCCCGGTGTTCCGTGGGCACGCGGCCCGCCGACAGGAACTCAACCACGCCTGGAATAACAAGGAATTCATAATAAACAAGAGCAAATTATAATATAATGGCTCGTAATACTGGCAGTCTTGTTCACCCTGAAAAAATTTGCTCAGACCACGAAATGGTCGCTGTACCAAATACTCGTATTTACAGTTTCACATCGCAATACACCCGCTATTCGGACACTAACGTATCTCAACTAATAGGTAAACTAGATCCTAATATCGGCACCCGAGTTTGAACTGTTTTGTTGTCCAAGTTTGTTTTACTTGTAAATCTCTGATGAATTTGAAGTGGAGTATTCAGTTTCACATAACTTTTAAGTTTTATTCTCTGTATTTTACTATATTCTCTGTATTTATTATAGAACTAGCGACCCGCCCCGGCTTCGCACGGTATATTATGAATGTATTATACATATAAACCTTCCTCTTGATTCAGTCTATCTATTAAAAAAAAAACCGCATCAAAATCCGATGCGTAGTTTTAAAGATTTAAGCATACATAGGGACATAAGGAGATAGGGACATGGGACATAGGGACAGAGAAAGCGACTATGTTTTATACTATGTAGTGATTTGCCAGTGTATTGTTTCAAAACTGTATGTATACTGTGTTGATTTTGTTATATTTCGAAAATAAATAAACTGTTTTCACGATGGAGCATTCAAATTTTCGAATGATATATCCGTGTCAAATGACACGTGCGAAACGATGTCTGTTCAGTTGGAGTAGCCCTCACGCCAGTCTCTTAAGGTATATTAACATAGTATATACTGGATAGCGAACTAGGTTTCGACCCCTCCAGCCCTTTCGAGACAAGTAAAACGTATACAGGCAGGATTATTACTGTTATTACAAGTCATCACCATCAGAAGCCCCAGGCTACGACTGTATATTTACTCTATTACTATACTATTTACTAGTCACCTAAAAAATATTCTCGTCAAATTTTGGCTCATCTAAATAGGAAATAGGTATATGGAAAATGCACTACAATCTTTTTTTTAACAACAAGGAATGAAAACGAGCAGGCGGATTACCTGATGGTAAATTACAGACGCGTTGCCAGTCTAGAGGGCTAAGAAAAGACCTCATGTGTCACAAAACAGCACAAGCATTGCTGCTAGGCGGCACGATTAGCGAGTAAGATGGTGGTAGCTATCCCGACGGACCACGCACAAGGTCTTACCACCCGCAAAACATTAATCACCGAAAAGGCTGTTTCGAAAGGAATGACTAATTATAAATTTTGGGGATTTGTGTGGTTTAATATAGGTTGATGATTTCTCATTACTTTGCAGACTTAACGATCTGTATCACAATAAGACGCAAATATCTGATCGTTTACAATGTAAATCAATTAATTTGCATCATTGTCAATACAAGTAATTGCTTTAGTATTAAAGTGGCGAACAAAGACTTCTTGAAAGAGGCAGCTCGGAGCGGCTGCGGCGAACCGCACCGAAATCGTTAATTTATTTCAAAGTGACAGACAAACAAGTCCATTTGCTGAGAAAACCGTTAATTGGTCTGTTTGTCTCGGATCTGACCCGGTTAATTCAAACTAAGTACTTTGTATTGTGCAACCGCTACAATATGGGTCGCCTTAAGAGACTAGACTAATTTCTTTTGCGGTAAATTAATTCGAAACCTTTTTCAACGCACGTCTCGGCGTAATCATAAAAAAGGCAATTAGGCAAAATTAATTTCGCAGAATAATAAATTGCCAAAAAACGTTTGGTATAATGAATGCCTTGGAATAAATAATGCAGCGGCAATCAAGTGTCTCCGCAGAACATCTTTAGAATCGAATCTTCGCTGAATAAGTCATCATTGACATCGTTATAGTACACAGAGAAATACGCACATAGCTTAAGCGGTTTCATAATACCAGTGGTCTGGCCCGCGAACTCCTGCATTGTACTTAGTGTATAGTACGGCTCCCTGTCCTAACAAAAGTCAGTTTTATGGTCCCATCCTGAAGAAAGCATGAAACTTGGCATGAATGTAGCTGTCACATATGTGCTTCAATGTCGATATGGAAGCGTGTCGATATGTTGTACTTAGTTCGTACGAACGCGCGATGAAACAATATTGAACTCGAATAGGTGTCCTAACTGACAATCGCACGACGCGGTCGCGCGACTCAATCAATTCAATCAATTCGCACGATGATCATTCGCGTTCTATCAGGACACCCAGTTTTTGCCATCGCGCGAACACGCGACTGTCGCATCGCTCACTCGCGCGATGATCGCGCATTCGCGTTCTATTAGGACGATGCCATAGTACTTACCACTGTCAGGCAGCGAGTTGAAGTCCCCGCACAGCAGCAGCTGCACGTTATCCCGCTGGCCGGCGTGCCGGAGCGTGCGCGCCGAGTCGTCGAGGATGCTGCGCAGCTCGTTGCTCAGCATCATCGTCTGGATCAGCTTCACGTCGCAGAACTCGGGGTCCCAGTGGATGTGCGCCGTGCACACCAGGATAGGCTGCCCCAGCATCGACGAGTCCGTTGGTATACCTGAGGTTTGGTTTAGTACAGAGATGTAGACCAGATTTCGGTTTGATGAATGGCGTCTAAGAGTGACTGTCTTTGTCCGTAGCATCATTTGATACATGTCAGCATATAGCGCTCAGAATCGACCAATAAAGACTAATCTTAATCAAATTTTGATAAATTTATACTCTATGTACATTTCCTAAAATGGTATTCTTAATAATATTTTGAGATATTGTTTCTCATTGGTCGTCAATGCTACTACGCAGAAAACAGCTCTTCATGTGGTTCTGAGAGCTACTATGCCAATACACTTTCGAGTGACTATCTTATACATAAATATCTTGAGTATTGGTGATCCAACTTATGAAACGTTGAAGTAACTCATTGATCAGTTTGCACCAGATTAATGCAATTGCCAGGTTATAAGCAGGTAAATAAGTTATCTTACATAAACTTGCATTACCGTATGCGTAAGCACTAACTCTGAACCGCAAATTGGAGTAGGTCGCAGCTGCTAAGAAGCTATTAAATAATGCAAGTAACACTATTTAAAGTTTAAACATTTACCACAAGAAACATAAAGCAAACCTTGCGGGTGATGTATATTCCTGAGGCAAGATTTCAAGATTTGAATAACAAATCGCTTTAGGTGCGTCAACAAGTACAAGGGAATCACGAACTACGAGCCCTAGATAAATATGATTTACATGAATAAGGATCTCAGTTTTTGATTTTAAAAATGAAGACACCGTTGACTAAACAGTGAGCGTGGCATAATTTCGACAGTAAAATATTAATGAAACAATACGTTACGTAAATAAATCTATTCCGTTCAAATCGTTACCAAATACAACTCAACTAAAGCTGTCTTTTATTCAGGAAACAAGCAAAATATATTCGCTGTTCCTAATTAAAACGCTGAAGCAAATTTCCGGGCAATACGAATTTCAGTCCGTATTGGAAAATATTCCAGAAAGAACGAAGGGGTCTGACTTACCATTCTCCCACGCCGCTTCGGTTGTTTTGAGCAACGCCGCCAAGCCAATGTTATCCTTGGGCATGACACGATTTAACATGTTATCGGAGCCTTCACTATTCGCCATCGCAAGCTGGTTGAACTCGATCAGGTGCTCTTTGACTAATGTGAATCTGGAAACAGGTTTGATTTGAAACTAATTGTATTCAGTTAAATAAAATCTACATGTAGCTTCTGCCAGCTGCTTTGAATGGTAATCGTAAGGCTTGTCGGCATACTTTGCAGATCTGAAGAAGATGGCGCATCCATCGACGTATTTCCTTTCCGACTCGCCCATGGTTTTCGCACGAGATTTGGGTGAGAAAATACCATCGTAGCCTTCGCTTTTTAGTTCTGGTAGGAAGAAGTTGTAAAATTGGTCGGTCTCTACTTCCTGCAAAGATAAAGTATCATTAGGACGATTATTACCTTTCGGTATTAAGTTGAATTGTAAAACGTGTAAGTACTCAATAAATACTAGCCTGTAAACTAATAAGGTCAGCGGCGTAATGTCTTATCTCATCTAGAATTCCTTTCTTGCGGTAATCCCATTCTAACGCCCAACTGGGACAGTAGCCGTACATCTGTCTTGTGGCGTATTTGTCGCAAAGGACGTTGTAGCACATAACCGTGAAGATACCTGGAAAAAGCGACAGTGTAAACATGTACTCTGAATCTATATCGTATACAGTTGATTGTCATGCAATTGTTTCAATTACAGTAACGGGTTCGTGTCAAGTGATCATTCGGAGACCAATTAGTCGTCGTTGACTTTTTTAAATGGCGAGGTTGGCGGGGCTAGTTGCGTGGCAGATAAAAAGTGTTCCAATTTAAATTATCGTGTCGTTTTAAGCTGCCTTGTGTCGCGACCCGCGACTTACGTCTCGGTGGCTGTGGCGCACGTTGCTCGCGCGGCACGCGACAATAACTTGTGTTTTTCTAATTGTATATTCTCAACAACTTGTCGACATATCGTGACTTCACTGCTATTCCCAGCGTGTCACGATTACGGGTTTTCACCTCTATTTCTTTCGAAGGGGGATGAATGAGCCGTTTAGAACTCACTCGGCCCGTCATCTCACGAGCCTGGGGGTTAGTCGTGTTACATGTATTATGACCATTGTTGATGATGAGGAAATGGCACATGCGTCCAAGTAGGAGTTATCGACAGCTTGTAAGCATATTATTACGTATATAACGTACCTCGTAAATGTAGTTATTAAACTAAATAAGATACAAAGAAGACCGTAACGTTCTGCAAGTATGTAACTGGTTAGCAAATTAGACATCAGCGTCCCCTAGTCGGGCCATTTCAAGGTATCCACTTATTACGTAAACTAAAGTGGCACGACTGTGCTCTCTCACGCTGCACGGCATTATCTTAGATTTATGCGGACGCGGTGGGCTCGCACTCGCACCCGTCTCATTACGCGGATCAAAAGGCGCGCGGGAGGATGTAGCCCGCTCGTCTAAATGTCGACTTCGTGGAAGACCTTGGCGATGCAATTATCTAGATATAATCGCGCCCGGTCGCAGTCAATCAACAAACAATAAAGCGGGATAGCGGGTTATAAGACAAAGAGGCCGTTGCGGAAGAATGATGGGTGGAGGGACAGGACAATGCGAGAAGAACGGGCGTTGAGCTGTGGCTCGGACAAATTGATAACGATCATAAAGCGCACACTCGCGCTCATGCTAATCGTCAAGGAGTCAATGTCACCCAACGATCAATACGGCCGCAGCACGTGCTGTGGCGGACTCCATTGTATGCTCGATGCGACGCGCTGAGACGTGGCGCACATGCCAAACATCGCAAAACAATACATGCATCGATACTCGACTTTGAATAAGGGAACTACGGTCGTAGCGAAACGAAAGCTTGACACCGTCGCAATAATAAATGGTAATGTTGTCCAACATGTGGACGCGTGTCTTTATTTCCAATAAATAGACAGCGATGATAAAAACATGAAGTATATACCCAAGTGTCGCATCGATCAGTGAACAATAGGGGAAGGTGACTCGCTGCGGGCAGTTACATTACTTTTGATGTGCCCATTGTATGTCAGATCTTAATGGGTTTTAAAGTGTTCCAGTGTGTGGATGCACGAGATATGTCACATGTTATGTATGGGTTTGGAGGCTGGTGATGCGTGCAGGAAAAAGGAGCAAGCGGAAAAGGCGTGGTGGCGGCGGATGTCGGGCGGCAGCGGCAAGCGAATCATGTCACGTCGTGCGTGGGTGTGTCTGCCGCGATCGCGCCTCACCGCGAAGCACCGGTTTTTATCCTCAACTACCACAGCCCACGACAAATCACTCATATTCCAGCAAAGGGACAATGAATCACTATGATACTAGGTCCGACAGACATTAAAATAGCTGTGATAAATCAACAAAGAGCGTTAGACACAAAATAGGTAGTGCGTAAAGATGCAGTGTATATTATAGTGGTTTTGCTCAAGTTTTTCATTCGGTTTTTAATATTCAATCAATGCTTAAATCGTATAAACTTTTTATGTAAAGTAAACACTTGATTCATTACGATTTAAAACTACCGAGGCACCTATTTGAATTGACATTGTAAAGATCTCATTAGATCACGTAATAGAGACCGGCAGCGCAATCGGCAATATGACGTAAGAACTCTCAATAGGTGCTAACAAGACGTTGTTAGTGGCGTTGAAACGTAGCTTGTTGCCAACTGCTCGGCTCAGTAGATTTCACATTTAGTTAATGATTCGGTTTAGATTGAATGTTAATGATATGTTCAGTTCTGCTGAATGCAAACAAGGTTAGCCTATAGAATTCGTACATAAAAAATAAAAGAACGCAGTATTAATCACAGAACGGGTTCATAATACTGACAGCGCTACATTCTTGTCGACTGCGCTAGCCGTACCTACTGGGGAGTCGTAATAATTTGCATAAGAAAGCCTATAATTGCGGTGAATACGAGGCCTTATTTCGAACGCGGTGCAATTTCAAATGCAACATATGTTACGTTTAGAAAACGCCACGCACATCTGTTGTGATTGTTGCCTTATACGTAGAGTTACTAAAGTACAACACGTAAGTATTTAAAATTTCATCAACTGACTTTGTAATTTGGGTTACATAGAAAACAACCTACGGAGAAAACATTTTTTTAACGTAAGGTAACGTGTGATTAGGAGAATATGTATAGAGACAAAGAAGTGATATGATGATATCCTATATGTATATTATTTTAAAGGCTGGTACGGAATGAAAAAAACGCAATATATCAATAAAATATATTACGGACCCTTGTCAAATTAGAATTTGCCAATAAGCATAAAAATATAAGTAGCCGTTGTTAAAGAATTTGGTACCTACTTCCTAAATTCCTAATGTAAAAAGAGGAATTAACCGTTTACAGCGAAAATTAATTTCACAAATACATAGTATGCACATACAAATCACTCTCTATTCCAACAAAACATCGCACTACTACTGCAGCAGCAGGAAGGAAGCTATTTCAAATCGTGGCTGGAATTCTTAGAATTAGTTTACGAGTTTTCTTTATGTGTCCAGCTGGACATAAAAGCAATTGTAAAAGAAGACAATGACTAACGCGTAGTTAATTTAATCAAACACGGCGCACAATAGACACAACAGCAAACACGTTGATTCATAACAGCGTGACTGGCTAATAATTACATCACAATAAACGACAGAAACTTGTTATTACACCTGAAGCATTTTTCTAACGATCTATTTATTACAATTATCTCATAATGATGTTAAGCGAGCATGGTGGCAATGGCAACAGACAGGTATCAAGAATGAAATTTTAATAACAGTCATCACACATCACCGGTTTGATTCTAACAGGCAAACGAGTGTAACATCGACTTATACAAAAAATAATCTATACAAGGTCTCTTAAAATTGTTCCGGAATATTTTAGCCACGTGTTAATGTTTTTCAGGATATTTTGAACCATAGTCGACAAATGTTTCCCTACTAGGTAATCAATGTTCAAAGTTTGGATCAAAAATTTAAATGAAAAATCTTTTTTGGGGTGTTCAGTGAAACTAACCAAACCACCTGCTAAAATATTCCGGAACAATTTGAAGATGGCAGTGAACCTTAGGATGATAAAAAAAACCACTTTATCGAGAGCACACAAAATAAACCCACAAGACAAGAACGCAAAGACAGCACTGGGGAAGAGGTTGATACGGGTTAATAAAGGCATTATTTCGTAGACAGTGACAAGAGGTCCTCCAGCGAAACGGTACTGTATGTTCCAACCGGCACTCGGCGAGGGATTCTCGCGGGAATATACGAGGAACCTGACGTGTGCGGAAAGTACGGATCGCATTTGTGAGATTCATGTATGTCCATTAATCACATGTAATGGGTTAAATGCAATTGCAGTTACCCTGAGAATAGCATCAAGCCTTACGCGAATGATTTACTGTATGTTAAATCAACGTGCCTGGGAGGAATTTGAATGAGTGATTCTTGTTTTTTATTTATTTAATTTAACAGGACACGTAAGAATAACTTAAGACACTCGAGGAAATATTTAGGCAGTTTAATCGATGTCATAATCATAATATACATTACATAATTGGGAGTGCTGGCGTGGTATAGTGAGACACAGTGATTCAAGTATATATACAATAGTTAAAATTACTCATAGCCTGTTTTGGACGCTTGGGCAGTTTCAATCGTTTAACATAAAAAGCTCACTGAGAGGGTAAAATCTGTGAATCCCGCCACTCAGCGGGGTAGCGGTTTAATATCAGGGGTTCGGGGATATAAAACGCATAAAAAAAACAAACATTTCGCAAAGAGTCATTGCATTAAGCGAACGAGTTTTTTAGCAGGGGTCGAATAGTAGATAACATTTTGCGCTGCGCTTAAAATAATAAAAGAAGCTACGAGTATATTTCATAATTTACAGTCCACTAGCTGTTGCCCACAACTTCGTTTGCGAAGAATTTGTTTATCGTTATCTCGCGGGAAAAGGCGCCTATTTCATTTCTCAGTTTTCAAATTATCTTGTTGCTAAATCGGTACGGCAGTTCTGCTCCGAAGACAGAGAAACCGTATTATTACCATTAGTTCGGATAACTTCCATTAAGGTGGTTAAAAAAAAAATCGTGTTCCTCTGTTCACATGGATATTTAGAGGTATTTTGCCTAAAAATATTTTAGTAAGCAAACAAGCATTCAACAGATAACATGACGCCAATAGGGCATGTGAAATAAATACATTTTATTGACAAATAAATAAAACTCTGCTTGTACCCTGCCCAGTGTATAACTCATGGATTGTGACACTCGACTCGACTGTGCAAGTGTGACATTTTGATATAGTATGAGTGCTATTGTTAGAGATAGGACGACCCGGGTATTACTTTGAAAAAACACGACTGCATATCTCATCTCCCTTCGTTCAGTAAATACCTTAAGATTTGGTGATGCGTATTAATATCCCAAGAGTAAATGGAAAAATTACGCCCATTAATGACGTTACTGTATTAATTTAATGCATTCTCAGTGGTTTTACAGATTTCACATCTAGGACGGCGCAACAAATATCTCCAAAAGCAAAAAATAGAATTTAAAAAGCCCTGAAGTTAATGGCTACGGGTTCCTGAATTATCAACGGGCTCTTTTGCAGGCACTGAACTGAAAATATCCGTCCTAAGCAAACTCCCAACAGGCTACTCGAAAGTAGCACACTTTTGGCATAACTCTGAGCAGTCTCCTAAAAAAGACTGTTTATTGGGAACAGCTATCTCTGAGTAAATTACAATGATATAGAGATAAGTGTCAATGGCAATTACGATCTGTCTCCGGATCGGTCGTCCGATTACAGGTTCACGGATGCATTGAGGTCGCAGTCAATGTCTCTTATTGTGCATTGTTTGGCCTGCGTTTGGCCGGACGAAGGGCATTTCCTCTGTTCCTTTACCGTTTGACCATGAACATGTTAGAATACTATCAAAGCACTCTAAAAAGTCACTATTCCGGTCTTGTTATCTCAATTTGAACTGAAATGAAGGAATTCTAAAAATGCGCTATGACTATGACGAGGAGGCTTAAGAATTATTATTATTATTATTGGTTTGCTCGTACGTTTGTTTGGGTCTTCCAATATGTAGATGCATTCGGGAGATATTTATAGGCACGTGTAATGCCTGAAGTTTACTACGAACACATTACACGGAGAATTATGGACGAGAAGATAAAGCGCGGCAATGACTGATAACAAGTGAGAAATGAGTCGTTTAATGACGCATTTAATTGTATTGTATACGTATTTGTCTGTCTGGAGATAACATTTTCGTTCAACAGTGAACGAATTTATATTTTTCTTTGCGTAAAGGCTAGCCTAGGCATGGAAAAAGTTGATAAATTTGGACGCCAGTTTTTTTTAGCATGAATTGAAATGAAATGAAATTTCTTTATTTGCATAACATTATGTCCATTTAGATGTTCAAAATAAATAATGTGTGAGTTCAGATAATGCTAAATGCCTTTTTTAAGTAGGCATGCAAAGTAATATTATTTGGTTTTAAGATCTAAACTGATTTAAATACATTTATATTAAATTTTTTTTTATCATATTTACAAATATAACACAATTAGTATTTATTTACACGCAAAATATTCTTGTAAGCTATAAAAATTCTTATCTGAGAGCCATTTTAGAAGGGCATTTTAGAAGGAATTTATGCTGTTATTTACTTTAGAAACTTTAGTGTCATATTTTCATTTCGTGATAGGTATAAAGTTTGAATACCTAACAATCCAGACATTAGGAACATCAAAGGTTTAGGTATAGCACAAAGAAATCATGTAAGTCACACGAGGTTTAATTAAATTTTAAAGTTAGTCGATAATACGAATTCGAAGCTTATTTCGTCTGGCAGACGTATTTCGCTCAACAAACATACAAATTCAATGCACCTACGCTCAAATTTATACGTTTACGTTTACGAATAAAACTTTAACTTTATATGTAATGTGTCGTTTATAAACATTACGTTATAAATTCAGAGTATAACGGTGCCGGCGCATATGAAAGATTCATGGTACGAGTCACGATCGGGACTGATCCCGTATCCCGAAGTTCTCGTATGGGAACATTACCATAGTGATGGCGGGGCGGACCGCGTTTGATTATATTTATGGTACAGGCCGCGTGCGCCGCGCCCATTCGTGCCACTATGACACTTTATTAATGATCAACTCGCTAAGAATCTTATAACATCGTGTATGGTATTACTTGGCAAATTAAATGTGAATTTGAGATTGTATCGCACGAAATTACGCTATGTAACTAAGAAACATCGCGGGCGAGCGACCTGAGCAATTTAATTAAAACTTAATAAAGTTGAGAGCAGATATTTTGTCTGGAATAGAAAAGTATTGTTTTGTTTCTTGTTACTGAATATAATGTAAATACTTGATTTATACGAAACTAAAACTAATGCCGTATGCCAAATCTTGGGATTAGGTTGTCAATGCGGACCCCAGGCTCACTGAGCCGTGGCAAATGCCGGAAAAACTCTAGGAAGATGATGACGACTTGATTTCTACGAGATATAATGTCACGTTACCTTTCATGATCTACCGATAATTCGACGCAGTTGCATGCAACAGTTGGACGAGTGTATGTGTGGTGAAATATCGGGTGCACATGAAAAGTAATCGCAATCTATATTCTGTAAAAAATATACTGAACGTAATTAACCGTGAATCATTTAAAACGGTTATTACAGTACAAATATAAATCCTGCTTATTTCTAGCGCGGTTCACTGTTAGAATCTAAGTACTTACATGTGGGACGAGTTCTGTTGGGTCGCGTCAAGGGTATCCAAGGCCTCTGTGGTGGTAAGGTGGCAGTAACTGAAACAAAAGCAACACAACAATGTTTAAAAAAGACGACTAACCGTTCTACCGCTATTAATTCAAACAACGGATCCATAGAATTTGAAATCGATGAAAAAATTCATTTGTGAGCTTCCGCACAATTGCAAAAAGCCAACAATATCCGTACCGTTATTGTTGCTCGTGCCTCGTGCCCGAGTGAAGTACGTAATAAATTTATTCGCAATTAAAGGCGTACATTTCGCAATAGCATTAAACGAACCCTCATAATTCGCAAAGGGAGCAAAAAGTTGCTCGTTTTATAATGCAATCGCTGCCGACATCTCCGCATTCGATTTACATTATGTTGCTGTTTGAACAAAGCCTGATGAAAAAGCTAGGTATATTGTTCTACTTAGTATGCGCACTAATGTGAAATCGACCGTAAAATCCGGCGTTCGGATGACGCTGCAGCCTCTGCTCCATGGCAACGACACCGGGATTGCATAAGTTAGCAGTTACTTCCCCCTAAAAAAGGCTGAGTCGCCTTGTAAAATTAACAGTGGAACAAAAGCCGCCCACCTACATCTGACGAACCGTAACTTTAGTGACTAAGTGAGTAGCCGACTCATCTCTTTGAGGAAGCTGCGTGCGCTTACTCATTCTGCGCGAATTATGAAAACTAAGCACTAAGATATATAGTATTAAAATAGATTTAGAAATCCAATTTATAAACTATTTACAGTTATTTATAACATATATCAACCTTCGTCAAATAGAAGTGGTAAATCTTTTACTGGTATAGGTAGGTATAAAACATTGGTAAAGATCTTGATAATTTTTTGTACGGATATTGCCGATCATTAAATTAACATACGTTTTATGATGTAAGTATTAATAGATGATCGATCAATGGTCAAATTGCGTTGTCAAATGGTCGGACGAGGGTTTAAATATTAACAAATCCGAATCTCGTTTGTTTATCTCTCATCTCAAGTAGCATTGGGTTGTGTAGTGGAGTTCAGATGTCATTTCAATGTTAAAATAACTACATAAAAAATACTGCGTACAAATGATAGAGTAAAATTTTCTATAAGTACCTATAATAAAGCTAAATCGAAGACTGAAAAACAAAAATGTTATAGAAACAGAATTACGTCGGAAAGAGCCTAACAGAAATAAGTTTTTGGTTACAAAGTACTTGATAAATAAAGTGAATTCGTTATTAAAAGTTTTTGCATAGTAACCACGCAGACCGCGTCCGTTCGTGCGGAAATCAAAATAATGAAACGCTCGTCTCGTTCACAAATTATGTAATAACCCGAGTTAACTTTCGTAGCTTTTCGATGTGGCCACAGATACATTATCTATTAACAGACAGACGCTACAAAAAATTAATTCAAAGTCAGCCATCGTGATTTAATGAGTTGTAGTCGCGATCAGATTTGAGATTAGATACAACGTATTTGTTACCAAGTGCTGTGCTGCGCTGCTATCTTCATGTCGAAACCCAAGGCCTAATTGATTCGTGTTAGACGAGCGAAGACAAGTACTTGCTCTGGTGGGTGTTAGCTGAATATCTTACGGTCAAAAACTGCTTTGTTTAAAGACCAACTCGCTGCATGATTGATGACAATGTATTCAGAGAGTTCTTCAATGGATGATGGGAGTAAAAAATAATGGATATGCCTTTTCATCTAAGTTTAACGCTCCTGTCGACAAACTGACTTCGCTAAATTGTTGATTGATCATTCAACTATTAACACTCCCGCTGTGTACATGAACTCGACTCGACATAATCTAAACCGATGACTCCGATAGCTGACTAACGAGAAGCTTGAAAATAGTTTATTGGAAAAGTTGCGAAGAGGATGACGAGTTAAGTGAGTGTATATTGACAACTTTGTCTTTAGTATCTCATCTCACCGCATCCGCTGCAATGCGGGCAGAGGTGTGCAAGACGTCGAGCCAGTGCAGCGGGCGCGGGCGTCGCCTCATTACACTTTGTAATTAGGGCCGTGGGCTGCGTGCAAGCCGCGGCCCTGCACTAAATCACGACAGGCCCGGTTTAACATGCGCGACCGGCGCCCTCCGAACGGGCATAGCTCACAGCGTCACAATGCGCCTTTATGGACAGCTTATTGAATATTTAATGTTTAAAAAAACTGCTGTCGAAAGGACGTCCTTTACATATTTGGACGTAAACAATACAGTGCGTCAGGGCTGTACACTTCTGTCGAGACTTTACAAGGCGTATCATTATCGCCGTTTATAGAAAACGATAAACGCATAAGTCAAAGTTTCGCATCGCAGCTACTTTCTCGAGAGAACTCTTCAGCTCGTCACGAGTTCCGATAGCGCTAACAAGACGGGACAAGCCAAACAACAAGGTGCTGCAAGAAACAACACACTAGTGGCGAATTGAGTGAAAGTCGACTGAACACTAGATAGGCTGACGATGATAAGCATCGACACACTCTTCACATTGTTTGCGCTCCGATACATGAGATAAGGCTTTCTCCGTTCGTCTCTCATGAGCTACCGTGAAGACACCTTGTGGTTTATGAGTCGACATTTGCAAACAGGAGCATCTTCTATCTGGACACGATCGCGACAAAGATCTGCGGGCCATTTGACCGAACCGGCGGCGGCGGAGAGAGCAAAACAACTAAGTACCTACCTAGTAGAAGTAGTAGGTAACCAAGTCTAATATCAGTGTTTTTTTAACTTTGGACATTTATAAATATTTATTATAAACTTTAGATTAGACGTTTAATATTATAATTATAATCATAAAACAATATCAAACGACCCAGGGGCACGGGGTTAATCAATTCCATGCAAAACATTTTCAGTCCATTGACTAGGTATTATAGCATCTTCGCCAGACGCCGGGGAGCCGATCGAGTGAAAACCGGTATCCAGCCTATTGCATCGCAAACATACTAGAGCAAAACCTATAACAATGCTTTAAATTAAAAATATGATGTCCAAGAAGCATCTTCTGCTCAGAATTGGTGTTAATTTAGCTTGCGATCCACTATTTTCTGTACTTTGTAAGTATAGAGACCAAATGTTTTCGACTTATTCTCCAACATTTCGTGCACGCGTTTAATAAAGGACCCCCGTCAGTATACGTGACCGAGTCGTTTACAACTCATTGCCATTGTCCTTCTGGATTTACGAGCGAAAATACGGTGTCACTCGCTGCCCGGATCGTGCTGGTCTGCGTGAGGCGACTTCTCAACGCACGCGAATATCTTACAACCGCACTGCTCAATTTTATGAAGCCATCGCTTCTAGATTACCATCCTCTTAAAGTGACATTGACGAACACAATCTTTTGTTTATTCAATACGCGAGCGCTGGGGGTACTTTACCCGTGGTTCCTGGAGTTATTATGTTTATTTGCCAAACGAGGCAGCTTGCTTATGCCATGCCAGAACATTCGAGTTTCGTTGTAAAATGTGCCGGGTATATTTATTATAAGGCCATGTAACGATAGAATAGGATGTTAAAAAATCGTGTTATGGAAAATTTCCCAAAAAACAGGTCATAAATCATGTTTATAAGTAAATTCACATGATTTGAGAATAAGGCACTGACCTCGGGCGGCGATTTTATCACAAAGCTAATATTTTTTAGGCAAGGAAACGTATTTTTCGCGAAAGCAGTGTTATGTAACATTACAATTGCTTTAGGTCACGAGTTCTGCGAATACAAGAGATAAAAAGGATAGCATCTAAAAATATACCCTTGGAAGTCACTGTCGCAGAGTTTATGAAATAATGCCTAAATAATTTAAACTTTTACTGAACCTGGGCCCGATGTGATGGTCAATAAATACAGCGATGGTACAGTAAAGTAGCAGTACAGCATTATCAGTGATTTCATTTACGAAAGAAGATAAATGGTGTTCCCCTAAAGTTTGTCAACAAGTTCCTCCACTATCAAAGACAAATTGTGTGGCTACATGGGCGGATGTGCGAAGTGGAAGCGAGTGCGCGTGCGGCGGGTGGCAGTGGGCGGCAATAACGACGTGCCGATTCATGCAATTGACCCAATTGTACTCTAGGATTAGTACCACCAATAAACCGGCAATAGCCAATTCCCGTCCTTAATACCTTTAGAACTAGACATCGGGCAGCATATTATACATATTATAATTTCAATTATAAGAGTCGTTTGTTGGCATAGTTCGAACTAAGACACGTACATCGAATCAAAAATATAAGTTCATGTTTGCTTCCTAGCTAAATGCTGGTGCTGTAATCACGAAAGAGCACGGCTGAATACATTGCTAATAAAATAGCAATAAGGAAGTATTCCTGAGAAAGTATAGATATTGTGCAAGTATTTAGTATCGAAGGGAGAGTCATTAAGATATTGATCGGCAGTCGGAGTACACATTTGCCCGGTCGTATATTATTGTGTACATGCGTTGGTCGGCGAAGCGTGCAATGGTCACGAGCTTTTACTATAATTACTGATGGGATGACATCATGGTTACATTATTTAGCGTTACGCTATTTTGATGATCGTTTGTCGTTTCGCTTCGACGGACGCAGTAGGGGGCTGTTTTTACAATTTTGGTATCGATTGCTACGGAATTTACAAAGCACGATGTTACTTTTTCTTATGAATGGTAAACCAGCCGAATGAATATAATTATCCATTCTTCTGTACTTCTTGATGTCTTTGAACCCAGCCTGGTGATAGGAATGAATTTAGAGGTTTTCTATTGAAAAAAATATTTCGTGAACTGTTTCATACGATACAATACAATTTATTGCAATAAAGTTGATATTAATTTAGTTTTTGCGGCCGGCTCCGAATCAAATAGTGTTGATTGGGCGTCGTGGCACGGCGCGGGCCACGCGGCGGCGAGTACAATGTGCATTTTTTGTGGTGTCAATCTTAATTCACATCGCGACTAACTCTGTATGTAATCATCGCGTTTGCCCACGCGGCGATGTCCTCGCGACCGTTCACGGCCAAGGCCAGAGAGATAATAAATAAACGCGCAATGATGAACGATGTGCTACCAGGCAAAAAACGAGCGCGCGCGCAGGCCCACGTGGGGAGCCTTTATGAGCCTCTGACAAGATTTAATGACTCGGAAAATTACAATGCTACCGACGAATCTATCCCGTCCCATCATTGTCATGAAAATGTTTTGCGTGACAACCGTAGAGATGTTCCTCATCGTGATTTCGATCGAAAAGGAAAAAAATGTAGCGTAGAATCGCAATTCAGGTTTTTGTTCGCTGTGCAAATATTGATGATGAATTCTTAAATAGTTTCGCCACACCATTAACCACTGGATGGGGTATGGGCGATTCTCTGTAAACTCGTAATCGGCTGTCCCGACCAAGTTTTTCAAAAAGTCATTTAATTGTTAAATAAAAAATCACTTCTAATAAAACTTTGACCCCGAACTTTTACGGGCCAATTGTTTTTAGAATCATAATTATTTAATGTTTTTCTCTAGACGTGATAAATGCTCTGAAAATACGTATAAATTCAGTGGGCCTCCTTATCTAGCTAAAATAATAGTTAATTTTCTTCGAAATAGAACTCATTTTTGTTGCAAATTTAAAAAAAAAATGCCAGGACAGTATTTATATAGGACCTGTGCGAGCTTACAGAGAAATGCCCGTATAACAGCCGGTAGGTATAGGTACGTACATTCTTGTAGAAATTGGCATGGATATAATAATCGTCAATAACGAAAATTACATACGTAATGCATGTAAAGTAAGTACCTAAATTGAACTGGTATGAATGTCAGAAATACTATGAAGAGCAGAAAATTGAATTTAAAATATAATCAAATACTTTTAAAAGCTAAATCAATAAAAAAACATAAATGTCTACAAGTAAAATGAAATTAAATGAACGGAAACATTTATCAAATACTATCTTTCGTACATCTGCAAGTCGTGAACGGCGGTCAGAGGCAGTCGAACAGCTACTGTCCGAGGGTTTCATTAGTTAGCTACAAGTAACCATTCAAGTGAAGCAGTACACGTAAATAACTATTGCGCGATATACCTTTTTGTTGCTAATGGACTACTCAACAAGACAAAAGTCGTTTTAAACAAATTGAACATTGCGCAAGCTTTCCTCCATAATGAAATTGCGTCGCCAGAAACGAGACACTTAAAGAAAAAGTATCGTGGTGATGTTGAGATAAACTGTTCTAGTACTTCTAGTTACTGTATCGTTTAAGTGGTGGCAATAGCAGTTAAGGGAATGGCGAAGGCGGCCTAAACTAGAAAGGTTTATCGCATATTTACGTAATCACGTGTAATGGGACTATCATGATTCTACGAGCCGTTGTATGAAGGCATTCAATTTGTCCGCACCGCTTCACAGGGGAGTGGCTCTGAGGCCTTATGTTCGGATAAGATCTACACTCGACAGATAGTCGCTCGCGCATTCATATCACGCGCTCTCATTCCTCCAACCTAGTGCATCGTACTTGGAAATGTGCATCATTGTGCATGAGTGGGTTTCTTCGGACGCGAAAATATTGCTCAACATGAGACCTTGATGTCGAGGTAAACGAACTGGCAATCTGTAAACAGCGCGCTGATTGATTACCAGATCCGAAGACTAATGGTCCCGGTGGAATAACGTGAGAGGCTATTTGGTAAAATAATAGTCTGTGATCATCTGTCACCTGACAGGGCACAACGGAGGCAAGCGTTGACATTGCCTATTAACTTTTATATTGAAATCCGAACTGAGACGTTTGTATTACAAAATTGCTATTGACCACCTTTTGAGGAATCGTCAACATTGAGTCATAGCTTGAACTAAATGACGTTCCGTGAGATACAAACATAGGATAGCTTGGATGTATACGGTCACATTGAAGTGAGGGCCAGAGGGGTTCGCATGTAAACGGAATAATCTTTCATCAAATGTCACAAATGGCAATGTCGCTATATCTGTGCACGTAGGGCCATGTCGAAAACGGCTCAGACATGTCATTCCGACTGAGATGGTAAGCCCATCGGTAGGATCAGTTCGTTCGTGCGTGCTTTTAACGAAGTTAAAGTAACTACACGTTGGAACTTTTAAGTTATTTTAAACGTACAATTGTTGTAGTTATTTTAGTTAGCTATTTCCGAGAAAGTAACGAGATAAATGTGTGTTACATTTATTTAATTTCATTAGTTTCACGGAAATTGCTCATAAATTTGGATGAGGTTTGGTATGTGGACGAACGTGAGTGAACCTTTGAAGTTGGTTTTATAGCGAAATTTTCAAAAAAATAAAACACGCAGAGTGAAGCTAGATTGCCCATGCCACAAATATCAATTGATTCTTATTAAAGGTAGCATATGAAATGAACACAAAATATTTACCTTGCTACTCCGCTACTTACGTGCAAGTTAACCAAGCCTGTGCGAAATATGTACGTTTTGCATGCAAGCCCTCCCACCACTACTACCACACAAAACGCACACAAATCCCACAAACTTAATTAATCCTAACACCACACAAACACTGACGCGCGTTTCGATCCCTCTACCTATCGAAACGCGCCTCTACGTATCTATCGAAGTAAGTCAAAGTAAGTAAGTAGCGGAGTAGTAAGGTAAATTATTTTGTGTTCATTAAGAACATTTATTTATTGTAATGGAAAGTAAGCACAAGCAAACGGTAGAAATTCTACCGTATAATACGTACACGATAGATTGACAAAAACATTATCGATATGACCCATTCTCCACTTTATAAGTTGCCACAGTGAAATGGTTTTGTCGAAAGTAACAATAGAACATTAGCATGCATTTTACAAACTTTTACTTTATTTACTAAATTACAGATAAGCCGCTACTGCGGGCCGATCTACAAGAAAAACTCTCAAATGCGGTAGTAATGACTCTTGGATTAGTTATGATGACGGATAGAAAGTGTATTTCAAAGTAGAATTGTTTGGAGTATTGAAATGAAAGGAAAATGTGATACAAATCGGAATGGCGTTTCGGTAAATGTGTTTAGCCTTAATGCATGAGGAGAAACAAAGGCACTAAAACTGAAAGTAAATAGGGTAATGAAACTTTCTACCAGTTAAAAGTATTTTCACTAATCACTTGTCAATACGTAGCGGATAGAATATGTTGTAGTTATTATGCTCGTATACATCAAACTATGAGTTTATAAATACGAAAAAAAAAATCTCGCTTTTAAATGGGTTATTTTTATTTATTTATTTATTTATTTACTAGCTTTTTCCCGCGACTTCGTCCGCGTAGACTCATTTATTGACAAATAGCTTTTGCCCGCGGCTTCGCTCACGTGTACCAGGAGTATTTGAATCCCGTTTTTTTCCCGTTCCCGTAAGAATTTCGGGAAATGCTCTCTTAATGCTCCCTACACTCCCCAAGGAACCCACTTGCCAAATTTCAGCTTCCTACGACCAGTAAAACGAAAAATCCCGTTTTTTCCCGTTCCCGTGGAAATTTCGGAAAATTGTCTCTTAATGCTTCCATACGCTCCCCAAGCAACCTACATGCTAAATTTCAACTTTCTACGACCTGCAGTATAACAAATAATCCCGTTTTTTCCCGTTTATGTCCGTCAAAATTTTGGGAAATTATTTTGTAGTGCTCCCCTATACTTCCCAAGGAACCTGAAGGCCAAACGAAAAATTGATCCCGTAGAACTGAATATAAATCCCGTTTTTTTCCTTATACCGTTGGAATTTTCGAAAATCCTTAAAACCGTTTTTACTGTTATAATCACCTACTTTTATGCGAAATTTTAAGAGTCTAGTAATTATAGTTCGTAGGATTCCGTTGAACTGAATATATAAATCCTGTTTTTTCCTTATCCCGTGAGAATTTCCAAAAACCCTGAAATTATTTTCTTAGTTTTGTAATCATCTACTTGTGTACGAAATTTGAGTCTATATTTATTAAATATAGTTACTGAGATAGGGTCACTCGGAATCGAATATAATAAATCCCGATTTTTCCCGTTCCCGTGGAAATTTGTGTGTGTGTGTGTGTGTGTGTGTGTGTGTCAGGTAGGTATGTGTGTTGTTGTTTTCGTAATCAGCGACCCGATAAACCGTACAAACAATACTACCCACTATAATATAATAATAATAATACCCACGTTGATTTTCAGACTTTGTCACCCCCTATCCCCCTTTTAGGGGATGAATTTTCAAAAAACCTGAAACAGGTGTTTACACATTTATCGTTAGGAATACTCCTGTGAAGTTTCGAATAAAATAGTATAACTAATCTTGTTTCCCCATACAAACTTTGGACCCCTATTTAACCCCTTTAGGGGTCGAATTTTGAAAAATCCTTTCTTAATGCACCCTTAGACCTTATAAGGAACCTACGTGCCAAATTTGGAATCTCTAGAACAAGCGGTTTGGGCTGTGCGCTGATATGTCAGTCAGTCAGTCAGTCAGTCAGTTTCTTCTTCTTTTATATATTTAGATAAGCCTTTTTATTCCGAATTCGCTACCATTTCAGTACCTAAGTACATGTTGTTGTTGTTGTTATTGTCGTTTATTTATTAAATTGTCGCATAATTCGGCGTGCCTCATGAGGCACGTCGAATTACCTACGCCATGGCATAGGCATTATGCCATGGCATAGGCCTCCTCCTAGTTTTAAATGGGTACTAACGTTTGAACCAGTAGTCAATATGAGAATTTCATGAGAAAGTGATTCGAAATAGAAGATTGACATTTGACATTCTATTGAACATTAACATCTTTCATAAAAAGGTACTTAGGCGATTGGCGCTAAGGAAAGCTAGACTATTAAATATTGTCAACAGAGTCACGAGTCAATTTTATATACCTAACGTAATATCTCGTGTAGTGTGTAGATTGTGCGTCGTTACAGAAGAAAGTGATTGATGTCGGATACGAAATGAAATACTATCGAATTGGTTAAGATAAATGCGTCTAAAACACGCGTAACTAAATATTAGCAATTTTATTGATATTTTAATAGAGATGCGTAAAATTTTATAGCTTTATCATGAACAAAATTCTATTCTTACAATAGTGAATCTCCACAATTCGTAAAGGTAAATTACTGAGCTCCGGAAAACTGCTACAAAAACACTCAGCTGCAACGTCTACTACCTGAATTAAAGTACTAATGCGATTCTGGTGTGGTATCGACACAATCTCCCTGAACCATGTTTTTTTCTTGTTTATTCCTCCAAACTTCAATACAGTTCGATAGAAATGCATTAGCCAAGTCGGATTATCCGATCCGACATTAAACACTGAACTCGTGTGAAAGGTCCAAGTGCTGGTAACCGGATACAGTATGGGGGGGGGAGTTCGCAACTTTCATGGCAGAGGTCGCCGGGGGGAGTGAAAGTGTTCGGGAGATGTTACAGAGGCAGTTGCGTAACCAGATGATAAACAGTATAGATGATTGAATCGATTGCCTCGACTTGTCCGACATGTTGCGTCATTATTTAAATTAGTCTGCGGGAGGCCAACTATTTAATACTAAGTTACCTTAATAAGTTTCGATGGAAGTTTGTTAATGAACATGCTGAAGAAATTGGTGTAATGTTATTTCGGTAGAGTTAAAGTATATCAAAAGGTTAACGTTAAAGACCAAATCTGTCTCACTCCACTGAATTTAAGCTTGATTACCTATGCCCTATGCGTTGACGGTTGTATTGGCTGTGGGCTCGTTCGATTTTAATTATATAAGTTATAGGAACAAAAGGGTTGTTATTCAATTTCTATTGACTATAAATTTCTTCGTAATTACGAAACCACGTTGAACGAAGAATAACTAAAATCCAGCATGACTTTTATGTACATACGAGTGCAATGATTTACTATTAGTCAGGCAAAGCGAGCAGCAGCTAACATCTCTACTTAACGTGTAAATAAATGCATGATAAATACAAATCTCATACATAAGTCACATCTCATTTAAGTCATTTGATAATAATAAATAAGCAATTTTTGGTGGAATTATTTAGAAATACTTTTCGCGGAGTCAAAATGAAGTAATATTTTGCAAACAGCCTCCATATTAATAAATGGGAAACATTGAAACGAGTAACATGAAAGCTCGACAGAACTAAAAGCCGTTTTAATTAAAAGCAAAGTAATGATGAAACTGTACGACCCGAAAGTTAGAGTGGGTAAACTTTCGTTTGAACAAATTACAATGAATATTAAAACATGTTCACAAGTTCATAACTCCATTCCCAAATGAGTCAGCAGTCAGCACCCCGGACAGCGTCGGAGCATTTTGGTAACTTAAAGCGCATACAGACGGGTGGCTTTGCTTAAAGACTAGCTTGAGGCCTGGTCAGTTAAGCAGAAAACAATAACAATTCAGAAAATTTGTTTATTGTGCGTTACTCTGCACTCTGCATCTAGGATGCTTACAAGTATTTATTTGATAGCTCTTGTCAGCGAGAGCTTAGTATAACTTAACCTCTAAATTTCTAGTCAACAAGAGAGCTCAGGAACTACACGAGTTCTAAAGCCTGTGCCCTCATTTTCAAGACTGAACGTGGATCAAGGTAGTTCATATATCTATCAAAACATGTACAAAAGCGGAGGCCTCGAACTGTACTTTTGTACTCACTTATACGACTTTCAAAATAAGCAAGCATTGAATAGTCACATTGTATTTTATCATGCGATATTTCAACTGGTACAATGAGCCTTGTGGAAGGTGAATAACCTAATGGCATGTTATCTTCGTAAGTAGACAGAACACTAAATTAGACGTGTGACATCATTATTGTATCCACTAGCGTCGCTAGTAGATTGCCTATTTTTATGACTTTATTCGTGTTTACTTCTCTACAAGTGCGACTAAAATTAACAAAGGAACAATCAAGAAATAAGGAAGGTCGAAATTTTGAATTTTTAAAAGTCAAGGATAATCGTCAATCGAACGGAGTAATGACAGAAAAACGTATGCAGTGGATATCGATAGCACTACATATCAAACTTAGAATTACAATAATTCGTATACGCCCATGTTGATAGGCATTTCAGATAGAAAAGCCAATACCCGGCGTGACCACGAGGTGAAATCAGAAAAACTCGTGAAGTTACAGTGCAAACATTGCAAAAAAAACTGGCAGTTCAACGCCTCTGGTTAAGCGTTAGAAATACTGTTCGATTCATCGTTCATTAAGACGCGATTGTTAAGTACACTCATGGACTAAGTGGGTGTATTCCGTTGATCATAATTGCGTTGAGTGAAGGAGTTTTGGCAAGCGCCTCCGGGCAGTAAAGACGTCGGCATGGGCCATTGCGAGGAAAACGACGAGGGTTCGTCTGCCAGTCGATAACCGCATCAACGCTGAAGAAAATATTCGGGTCCTGTCACATTTGTCGTCGTAATTTCAAAAATCACGACACAGAAAATATCAAAGCGACAATAAAATGGCGGTGTAGGTTGTTTTGTTGATACATATTTTGTTAAAGATGTTAGACAAGCAAGCAAATTAATATTGACGAGCTAAAGCCCTAACCCTAACTTATCAACGTTAATGTGATTGCACGATGCGGTTAAAACAGATAGAAGCCATTGGCTGCAGGCCGCAGGTAGAACAAAACCAACCGTCATGGAAATTCCAGGGGATATGATGATGATGAAAGCGATTAAGTACAGCTATCAAATCTTGAAGTAGTAATTATAGAAGTGCATTTATACTAGTAACTTAAGTGACTAAAGAAGAGGAGACTGCGTCTAAGCGGATGTAGTGTGGGACGCCGTGTAGAGCATCAACCTGCGCAGAATAACTGCAACCAATTAACGATAGTATATATTATTAGGGAAACAGATATCGGCTTAAATATCAACAAAAAGTGTATCTTGAATTGGTGAGGTCAGTAAATCAAGCAGAGAACGACCAAAAACTGTTATTGAAAATTGAAACTTGTTTTACCAAAACCGAAAGAACTGTAATACATCACAATTTTACTCTCAACTTAAAATCTAATATTATCAATGTGTTACAGACTTTGAAAGAGCGTGAGCGTTTTGATAGTGTAACCGGACCCGAGACGAGACGGTGCGTTGACTTGAGACAATCGCAATTGGTGTACGACAGAATAAGGACAGACCGGGTTCATTTGTGATGATATTTGAACTCTTGATCTCGGTAAACATGTTTGATGCCACACGCTTTTGTTAGAAGATTTGAAAGACCCAGAGACGACAAAATGTTTACTTTGTATTTCATTTAATAAAACAAAATCAACAGCCAACAGCTAGTAAGAATGAACTCACTTGAGTGTCGGCAATACAGTAAATTTACCCACACCATGACACCACACACGACGAAACTGCTTGAAAGTAATAAAAACAATACTGAATGTAACAAATTGCTGTTTCAATCTTTATCTTATGGCAGGAGTTTCGCAAGAAACACACGCCATTGCGGAAACAGTCTTCTTGGAGGTTTTTGCTGCACAGCTGAGCAACGTTGATAGCCACGGATACGGACGCCTCACGTAGTTACTTGCAAAGCGTAGCCAGGAAATAGCACCGATTACAAAGAGCGGCGATCACAAGTGGACTGGTGAAGACGCTATTTGCTTTATGAAAAACCATTACAATCAGGAATAATTATATGGCGCATTTTTTTTATTAGTTTCGTAATTTGAAAATGTATATCTACATGTATCTAAAAATAATTTAGTATACGCGTAAAATAATTCAGAGCGTGTTGAAGCGTCATATCATTTTTATCAGTTTTCTATAAAACTGAAATATAAATACTTTCATAATTTATCAGCTGCACATACATGAGCAAGATTTTCCACTTTGATTAAACACTTTACGGGATGTCACATCAATACTAATAATACCTTAGACTGAACAAAAACTAAAGAGCGGTAATAGCGCAAAGCAAAAAAAGCCGTTTGAACTAACACTGTTTGAAAGGCGATTTGAAAGCGTATTATTAAAATAATTCCAAAGCAAGTCCCGTGAACGATGTTTTTATTTGATGATTGTGTTAAATAAAAAACCCTGATTCACTCGGTAAAACATTATTATTACAGATTTGGGCAGCAAACAACACGCAGCAGCTGAACGAAGTGAAAATATTAGCATCGATGCTCTCCACGCTAATATATACAGGGTTATTGGTAATTCGACGTGAATTCTTTAGGAGGTGAAATTAATTAAAAACAAAAAATACTTATTTTACATTTGTATTTTTTGTGTTATTTACTTTTAGTAGGTATTGTTTTTAATTAATTTAGTTCGAATAAGAATTTCCTTAGAACTCCTTAGGACGACCTTAGTTTAGTTCAAATAAAATTTCCCGCCCGCTTCCTTTGTGATCATTTTTTTTCTCCCTCAGCTCAGGGAGCTCAGGGAGCTCAATAAAGGTAATCGCGGTTCACATCCCGTTTATAATATTTCATTTTTTTTCTGTTTCTTTGAAGTAAGTTCCTAGTTGTTATGCATTTTTGGAGAGCTAAGAAAACGGGTTTGTTTGATAAATAATCTGCCAGCCAAGTTCCATAACGTATTTTTTTTGTTTTAAGGCATTTTAGTGAAAAAAATCTCAAAAAAAAATTGAAAAAATATCGTTTTTTACCTCGCATTTTTTAATTTGCCCCGATAATTGTGGTTTTAATACTGATAAATGGCTAGTGTTTAATCTTTTTTATAAATCAGAAGAAAAAATGAGATTGAAACTGATACTTTTTTTTAAATAAATTTTTAATGTTGCATTTTTGACTTATTTTGAAACATGATAACTCAAAAATGGTTAACTTTTGCATAATACATATGGGGGTTAAAATTATCGCAAATAGTCACCTCCTAAAGAATTCACGTCGAATTACCAATAACCCTGTATATATTGCACACATTGTGTGCGGTAATAATCTCTTTATTTCGGCAAGTATGGGTAGAATTACTATAATTATTTATTGTTAGGAGTTCATCTCATAAATCTTTTACAAAATTACATGTTCTATGTCACGATTACCTTGTTATTAGAGGTGAGTCATCTGAGACGTGTATGGCTGTAGAAAAACATTTGCGCGGAGGTAACTCATTACGAAGTTCATGTTCATAGCTTTGTACATGCTTCGTTTTAATTAATTCAGCAATACACCCACCCACATTGAGAATTAGTAAACTTAAATGCTTCTGTAATGTTCAGTGTTGTGTCGTGTTTACTCTTAATTGTGCTATAAAGAATCAAATTTTACTGCTTTTGATGATTTCGCCGTTTGCTCGGCATAGAGGCTCGTAACTTTTTAATGGTTAATTAACTAGATCTTACTGTCTCTTATTGTTGTGTGTCGATGCGACGCAATGTCACTGGTCATTGGTCAAGCCTTGCGGTGTTGGGAAAAACTACATTAAAGTCCGTAAGTTTAGCGCATACAGATGAAATAAAATTGCAGTACATATATTGAAAATAAACGTATCGCCTTAGAGGATTCTCTAATCAGGCAATTCGTTTACGGCAGTAGTAGAATGAAACTTTGGAAGTTATCAGTTTTTGGTGAATTAAAATTTCCTTTTGATTCAGAATTCGCTACAATTTCAGTAAGTACATGTTGTTGTTGTTGTTATTGTCGTTTATTTATTAAATTGTCGCGTAATTCGGCGTACCTCATGGCATAGGCCTCCTCCCTGTATTGGAGGGTTTGGGCTATAGTTCCCACGCGCGCCCAGTGCGTATTGGGAACTTAACACACATCATTGAATTTCTTCGCAGATGTGTGCAGGTTTCCTCACGATGTTTTCCTTCACCGAAAAGCTCATGGCAAATTACAAATGTAATTTTCGCACATAAATTCCGAAATACTCAGAGGTGCGAGCCCGGGATTTGAACCCACGACGCTCTGCTTGAGAGGCCACAGGTCAAACCACTAGGCTACCACGGCTTATTAGAGATATTACCTACTTTAAGTTTAGTGATTACAAAGAAGGAGCATTATAATGCTAATAATTTTAGTCACAATGCATGTCGTAATAGTGAATGTTCAGGATAGGTTTTGATTTTGAAAATGATTGATTGAAAAAGAGTTACCACAGCAAAAAAGGTGTAACCAAATGCAAAACGAAAGTTTGTCAAAAACAGTTGTGTAGACTCCTACGTAAAATAATTAGACGACGGATGAGCTAAAAAAACAATTTAAACGGCTTTTTTTTTTAATACAAATCATTAAATTTAAATCTCTGCTGCTTACCTACTTGTGTCTCAATTTAGTATTTTCAACTTTATTTTACAAACATTCAATTATAATACAAGATAAGATATTCTTAGAATTTTTCGTTAGTTCTTTGACAAAACTTTAAGTGAACACAATCAAGCAGTAGTGAAATAAATATGGTATAATTATTTTGCAGAACGACATTTGGTTCAGTCATTCTACTGCTGTGCATAAATTGTCGGACCTTAGCCTGACAATACGAATTCCTGGTCGATATCGACATCCTAATCAACGGCAGATGAGGCACGGATAATGAAGGTCGTGTACTTTACTCTGGTGAAACAATCGGCTTATTAAGAGAAATTCCAATTTCGCAGCGAGCGGCATTATGTGCCAAATACCAGAATATAAACGTACCTTTCCAGCCGCGTTGCCATCTAGGCCTCAAAGTAACGGCGAACAACTGATTTGCTAATACGCTGAAATTAAAACAGCTTTACTTCACAGGTTAACTATTAAAGTAAAGTGTTTACAAATTAAATTGTAGGTGGTGCTTATTATTTATTTTATTACAATTGCTTTTTGCAGCTATGTATTATTTTATTATGGCAACATTCGTGAAAGCATGTAAGAGGGAAACGTAACGTTATTTATGTAACTAAGTTACCCAATTCTTACAACTAACATCAGCAGCAATAAAATTTTATTCGACAAAAGCAAAACCTAGACACATGAAGATTATTGGTTAAGACGAGGACAAAATTACTAAAGAACAAGAGAAGTCATTAAATTAATCAGTTCACTATTTCATCTAGCCGCAATTAATGGCGGCCTCGATATCTTTAAGGAAGTTTGTTTGTTGGTGTAATAAATGCCAAGCGAGAAATAAAAACAGTTCTGTAGGTGACCTCAACGAGTTAATTAGTGGCTGTGTCAAATGCGATAGTGGATTCGATGCGGAAGCAGTCTGAGACGAGGATGAAACTGGTAAACGGTTAAATTTGAATAACTAGGTCAGTTGTAATGCAAGCGCGCATCGATAAGGAGAAGTACTTTTTGGGCGATAACAGGCTTTGTGGTAACTAGAGTAACTGTAAGAACTGCTAAAAAGGCAGAAGTTAGTAACTGATCAATCTTAATTACAAAACTGTTAAAAGGGAGAATAGTTACAAGTAAAAAAAAATATCAAGAAAAATGCAACAGATAATTCCAGCAATAAAACAACGGTAAAACAAATATGACGTACCGCTGGTGGAACACCAATAAGCCACCGGGCGGCAGCAGCTGCACCGGAATAGCAGGTAAGAATAGCCGACGTGCATGAGCCACCATACACGCATTGCCTACTTTCGAGACAGCAGTTACGGGCCAGACGTGCCGTCGAGCAGTCAGCCAGGCGATGGAAGATAATTAACAACGAAATTGGCCGGAGACAGCTAGGCGTCTTACTTCTGTGGCCCGTGTTGCATTACGCCCCGCAATAATAACACACCGTACAACCGACACAAGGCAATTAGAAAAAGTTGGAACGCCCGTTTCCCACACATTACTGGGTGAATGTTGCGACTGTATTGCAATCCAAGTAATGTTGAAATTTATAGCAGGATTCAACAGACTCGTGCGAGATTGAATAATGTGGGTTAAAACGCGGACGGATAAAGTATAAATTCTCAACAATGAACAATGCGGCTTATGGGATGATGCAGGCTGGGGTCGATATTTACGACCGAATTTTCCTAAAATATAAACGATCGCAGGAAGGAGGGAAGCGAAAGCGCTCAGTGGATATCACGCTCCGATTTGCATATTGTACACAAAACTACAGTCGTGCATATGTAAGCCATGTCGGTATTTATGCATGTGAGCATCGTTTGCTGTACCATCACAACACAAAAAAGACACGCTTTTCACTTAGCTGGAATCGAGCAACAACGTCATTAGCAATGTAGGTAACTGTCACGATAAGATAGCAATAATTAAATTGAACTGAATTGGATTGATTTCTTCTGAATTTACAGTCAATTTAAAACTGTCAAATCATATAATTTAAGGTTAAATTGTAAAGGAACAAGTCAATCTAATGTACGTGCAGAACAATTTCTTAGTCGGAGATGTAGCCGATCTGAAATCTGGCACATTTGAATATTAATCGCTCCAGTTGCCTCGTCGCGCTCCCGATTGTCGTGCGAACGGTCTGCGTCGCGAATCGACAGCTCTCTAATACACCCCTGAGCCGGCGTGCAAATCAACTTTTACGCTTAAGTCCGGTGATAATCGACGGCAAACAACTAAACAGATTTATCAATAGTTAGTGTCGGCGTCAGAATCGGAACAGTAGACTACTGGAATAGTGAAGTTTCGTCAAATGCCATACTTACCCAATTCACGAGAGCGGAACCGACGTCTGCGGAAGCATTGTGTTGGAGCGCATCGAGCGCTATTCGCTGATCCATTGTGGGAAGTGTATTAGATAACGTGCTCGGAAAGCGCGGACAAGACAATGACAGCGATTTCGCATTCAAATTTTAAGAGTGAGAGCGGTTTTAAGTCTATTGGTAGTAAAAGTGCCTTAAATTTGTACATTATTATGCGTTCGTTTACATTTTATGTATTTTATCGCATACGTAAAGATTAATGATTAGCTGTGGTCGGAGTCGGTGCGCGGCGTCCGATACAATCAGCGGCGCGTGAGACCGATCCGTCGCGCCTCCTTCCCAGCACATATATACCGGGATCGCCGTTCACACGCTCTCCACTATCCATCTGTATCTTTGTCACACACCTACGCATACTCGTTTGATGCTAGTGAATCATACTGTAGCGTCAGAAGCTTCATGCCAGGGCTTAAAGTGAACACCGCATAAATCAGACTGAATGAACTTAAGGGAGGACAATCTATCAGACACTATGTAATCCTGTCAGGGCTCCATTAGGGCGCAGTTGACCAGGCGTGGGCGCTACAATACTACTAACGAGAGCCCGATATCATCTGACTGACAGGCGACATTAGTTAATGCCGAACCAACACAAAGCGGGGTAGATAAAAACTACAAAAAGTTCAACTGTAGTCTGCATTGAAAGAACGAAGAGCACTGCTGTGGTACAAAAGATTGTGAAACGTCATGCGAGTTGTCGGTACAATAGAGAGAGCGACACGATCGTGAGCATCATGTATTACTAACCATGGCAGGGAGCATGCGTCCCGTAACTATCTAAATCTAAACTTGAGATGCACTTGTCACTGTCACAAGTAGGTAAGATCAATCGTCGCCACATAACGCAATACATATTAGGAAAATTAACATTGTAACATAGTCCACTACGACCAGGTTAACCGTACCTATCACATTTCTGCTGAATAGGGCAAAAAATTCTGTCGCCCATACGTCTAGTATTTATACTACAGAAAAGATGAAATCAACACAAAACAGATATTAGCTGGAATGTCTGAGCTGTATTTCAACGGAATCTAGCAGAGAAACAATACAAGTCAAACATTAAATGTAGCGATCACGAACCGAACAGTCGTTTCGAAATTGCATTCGATTGAGTATAGGAGGCATCATAGCGATATTAGTCGCGTTTTAGATAGGTACATTTTGATTGCACTGTAAAGGTTGCAGTGCCATAGCACATCGCACTTTAATAGTTTTAAATTGATGTATTATACCTATGTATAATGCAACCGTTCCGGTATGATCGTGTTTCTTGGTATGTCGCTATAATATAATAGTTTATGTTATTGCGTTCGCCACACCTCATCGTTGCGAAGGATAATTTACTGCTATAGAGGACGCTTCTCAATAAATCGATTGCGGTGCGATTATGATATGGCGTAGCGATAATTCACAGCTATTATTCTTAAGCGCAGAAATTATGCGTGCTATATCCATTTTGAATGAACGCTTTAACTGTTATGTGGACGCCATTAAAATGCTTTAATGATCCAGTGTCTTTAGTACCAGTAGCGTACAATGTAAAGCATACGACAAATCTTATGATCTTAGCCTGACTATAACAATCGTCCTCCCTTAGATATTGTTCCAGCAGCATTTGCACTTAGCTATGAAGAAAAGATTTACAAATCTTATGCCGATCTTATGAAACGAAAAAGTTTTTAAAATAATTTTGACCTCAGTACTGTCACAATCACAACTTTGAACAGATGATTTAATCGCTTGTATACCATTTACAGAAACCTAGCTGGGTTGGTAGAGCTCATCAAGCTGAGGCGTGCTTCGTTACAAGCCGTCCGCGGAAACAACGGGCGAACTGTGAGCCAGCACGCTCTAGATACATTATTTGCGGAGCTCGTTAATTTTTTTGCCATCTCTTCTTGTTAGTGAAGTTGGAACGTGACTATTTTACAACAACCATAGCATTACGTACCTCATAAATCTGTTCATTATTCGTTCCCTTTATTAGAATAATGAAGCTTGACGAATTAATCAATAACTAAAGCCTCTTTCAAAATTGGCTTCGAATTCGATTAAAGTTGAAAGCGTTACTAAATCCGCTTTGGAGACTTTTTTCATAAACTGAGAGTATATTGTGCTATTGAATAGTTGTTGGTTGACAGTGAGCTTGATAAGCAAGCATTAAATGTGAAAAGCGCAGTAGAACGGTTTATAGATAGTCGAGTTAGCTGTGATGCGCAAGAGCATTCGCCTCACTTTCACACTTTCACTGGGGCGACGCCCCCGCCGGCCGTACGCGCGGCGCAACAATGCGACCGATGTTGCAAAACTGATTATTCAACACACACGTCAATAAATGCATTCACAAACGATAGAAATCATCCACTACAACACAACGAAACGGTTTAAACAGTTATTGCATTAGCTATATTATTTACCGCACCATCAATAAGATTGATTGGATTTAGGTTAAAGATAAATCAACGACCATACCGCACGTAAGTAAAGAGCCCCAGAACATAAGAAAAAAGCCGAAAACAATCAACAAAGTCACGAACTTTCTTTTGTTCAGGTGGAATATGACCATGATCCAATTCAGATAACTGCAAACCGAATTCTTGACGATGCTCCTACTCACGATGTAAAAAATAAATATAGCAAGCAATCGTAATGTGAATTGTTAAGTTTAATGTTTATAACAGTACACGGGAGTGATGGCCGAGATAACATGGTCTTATTTTTAAAAAATAAGCGAAGAAGATAATAAATACACTCACACTGTGAGAAGTTAAAAGAGTTTTGTGGAGAATGCAGGCGGCCCGCTGGTGAAATAAAACCCCTCGCTCACATGTTAACGAGCAATCCACGGGAATGCAATAAACTTCCATGTCAATTTGTACAAAATTGAGCGCACCAAACTAAATAGCACCAATATTTATCCAATTGTGTCGTAAAAGCGAAGTAATTAACAAACTAATTTCAAGATGCTTAAGATACGACGAGCCTTAGTTATAGGCAATGACACGAAAATTGAGCATATATGGTGGCCGTAATATCGATAATGTCGATGCATTCAAGTGAATGTCGAATCACAGCGTCTGAATCATGTTTGCCGTCTGTAACCTTGTTCAGTGGTACACCTATATGGATATGTAGATAGTAATTTGTATAATATTTTACCGCATCTCGCCTGCGGTCGGTCGAAGCGACGTGACTTCAAGGTCCACATGTCCCTTCGGTTCTGAATACAGACCCGGTTTGCCTCCAAAAGTCGCAAGTCCTATCCAGCGGCGTTCATAAACACTGTCGCCGATTAAAAAAACATCACGGCTTCGTAAGAAGAACTGCATTGCAATTAATGTTTTTGCAAGGCTCGTATTTGTAATAATTGCTTGCGGCTCATATCCTGAAAGAAATTATGCGAAAAAAACTTTTAAACTAATTTCATCTTGCCTTGATTGATCTATAACCATGCAAGTAGCGGTTAAAGAATAATAAATCTGAATACAAAAGAAATTTTCACTGGTTGTATGAAACGAATTAGAAAGTGTAATAGCTATTATATTATCTAAGTTCGTGGTTGCGCGCTGCAAACGCTTTCGTTGCACTTGAATTGTATATCAGAGAGCTCAACAGCATGATCTTATTGAGAAAATTGCGCTTTATTTTGTGCCAGAGATATTCTAGTAAAATAAACAATTAGATCCGTGCGAAGTGTCTGATAACGTTATGCAAACAACTCTTTGTGTGTGCAGCCCTGGCACAGGGACAATGGTGGTATGAATTGGTTAAATGCAGATCATTGTGCTGGATCCGGCATCAAAAGGACCTCTTTGTAGCAGGAAGACAATAACACACGTCATTGTTTTAGACCGCATGAATAGCAAGTAGATGCCTATCATACATACTGGGAATAGATTAGTAACGCCAAGCATACTGCAGCGTCAAATATTGAAATCTTTGATTGTATCTATTGAGTCGATCATAGTTCTAATTTCTGTTTCTGTAACAATTGTAATTGTACTATCAACATCCCGTTTATACTTAGCAACAAAAAGTTGATTGTTTTGCAATAGATTCGATTCTGATGGGAATCGCCGCGTTCCAACTTGCGCGCATGCAACAGCGCGATTGTGTTCTGATTTATCGCACCATGATTAATGTGCGTCGATTTGCTCGAATCCCATACTTTCTTTAGGCTATGCATAAAAAATAGCATATAACGTATTATTACTTCGATGAATCGGTTCAATCCCAGTCATTAGCGTTTAAGAAAATTGAGATACCATGCTTATCTTCACTACTTTGATACAAAGTATGTACACATTTAAAGTTGCAATTGCCAGTTTACTTGTCTCCTATAATGAATGAAATGGACGGTGCTAATTGTATAAGAGACGGACGTAACGAGGTCTTAATTGGAATGCGCTCCAATTAATGGTGGACTTCGTTCGCTCCCAGTGGTTCCATTTTGAAATCGGGCCGGGTGTTTACGTGTTGGTTCCCGGGTGAACGACCGCCGGTGAAAGTCGAGGCGCAGATATGGGTCAGGTGGTCATTTACCCTCGGGCTGCCGTCTCCTATGTCGAGCCTTGTCTATATACGTAAATACCCGACTTAACTTAGAATTGTGTTAACTCGAAGCACGTTAAGCGTTCGTCTATTAATTTTTGCAAAGCTAAATACTATAGACGCAGCGTAATTTAACTCACTGAATTCAAAGGATATGAGTATTTTAATAAAATTAATAACTACCTACGTTTAACTACTCAAAAAGTATAACATCGTTTCAGTCAAAAACAGTCTACAAAAGTAGCATGATTATGTGGGGCAATGGGAGAACGCGCCATTTGATACAAATGAGTTTTAATAAAGGTAGGTAATAAAGAGCTCATAACACAATTAATGTCAGTATAATAATGGCGGTAACCACGCAGATCTAGCAAATGTAACGCATAATTTCACGTTTAGTTGGTCATACGCAACTGTCACAATTCTGACACTCCACTGTGTAAGGTTTGACAACTGTATCGGACAAACAGACGATATTAACAAACATGTAACATGCTATACTTGCTTTTTAAAATGCTCCTATGAATTAGGCATTGGCTGACGTTTTGAAATCTTTTGTCCGTGCGCATGTTATTTTACATAATACGCTCGATAACGGATCAAACAACTGTTCTCCGTTGCTGAAATGTTTATGTATTCTGCGTTACCGTTTTATGCGAGTAAATAACAGTTCAATTCTCTAATAGTTACGAAACTAGTTTAAAATATTTTGAGAGTTGTTGACATTCGTTTTTGGTGCATTCCGGACCCCATGCGGCGTAGATGAAAGGATTAATTAACATAATAGTGACGGTAATTATTCTTACCGACCGTTTTTGACTTCATAGACCGTGGCGCCGGTGGTTGGCAAACGGTACAAGTGAAGAGAAAGATCAGTCATAGGTTCCTTGTGTTAAAATATAAGTTTAGTATGTTCACAATATTTAAGGTACAATCAATACAATAGACAAATAAGACATGTATTGCTAAATAATCTACAACTAAATAATAGATGAACAATAAACAAACAAGAAGAGCGATTATAGTGAAATAAAGCCGCGAAGGCTCCCCTTTTATTATAGAAAATTAGAGATCGCTGTTCTGCTGTATGCTGTTGCACTTGTAACCATTAATTAATACCAATTAGCTCGAAAAACTTACACAACGCATATAATAAGATCTTATCGCAGGAGGTAAATTTATCGCTGGGCGCTTCTTGTTTATTCCAGGGGCTCAAGGACAAGTTAGCTGACTTTCACCTCCCACGAGCTTCCTGCACGAGAAAGCCCGTCCCTTCGAGCCAGTTTTTTCATCCTCTGACCCTAACAGACAAAGCGTGAACGGCTTGGCACGTCAAGGACTGTCTGGACGGAACAGACACTTACTTAGCAGAAAATACAGAATGCAATATTTTTCCACCGATCAAAAAGTAGTAAGAACGCATCATATTTGTTATTTTCAAAATGACAGAGTAGAAAATAGTTCTGAATATTAAAACGACGATAATATCTATGAAGACTGGAAAGTAAAATCAATAACTCATTGAAAACGTCACGCCAAGGAGTGAAGGGACGGATATAAATCGATTCACAGTTGGGGGATCAGAAAGGATTGAGAACTATTCGTGCGTGTCCAAATTCTTTTCAATCTCGATAAGGTCTTCGGTTTTTTTTACAAACTTCCAAAGAGGTCCCTCCAAACATCAAAATGCGGCGAACCATAAAATTTGACCTGATTAAATAGATTATATTATGAACGATCGTTTAAATTGGTTTACGCGAGGTCAAATAACGCTTATGTGATGATGGTCTAAATGAAGGAGATGCGGAAATCAATCTAACGAATGGATCGTTTCATCCATTAATTGGCGTGCTCCAATACCATATGTGGCGGAATTCAAGATCTCATTGGTATTACGTCTTCCTTATAGTCTGGTAATCGTGCCGCGGACAAGGCAATGGAGTAAATTTTCTCGTTCCGTTTAAATAACTTAGTTTGGTACTAGTTAAAATTATTTAAATTTCAGGATTCTCTTGCAAATTTCTACTACCTAATTCAGATTTATAAAAAAGTAGGTTCTAGTATTATCTAAGTAGTTAGTAACTTTTAAAAGAATAAAACAAATTGTCTAGAAAGTCTTAAGTAAATAATCAACCGTTTGACGGCTAGAGTTAGAAAGCGTAATGAAAGCCGCAAGCTAGATGCAAAGAAATGAAAGATTTTCCCTTTAAATCTTAAACGACACATAAAATTGGAACACAGAAAAATCCGAAAAGTAAAGCTACGGCCGGAAATCGAACCCGGATCCTCATCATTCTGTCATGCGTTTTATACCATTACACAACTCACAGCTAGATTTTCACTTCTTGCAATAAATATAAATATTTATTTCTTAAGATAATTCTTAAAACATTGTCATATGAATTTCTTGTTTAATTTGTAAAGTTTCTCTAAACACTAACTACTAACTAGGTATTTAAGTACAGAAATCCTAATAACAATCCGAATTCATCTTTTTACTCCTATTCCATCGATACTCACACACTATTACCTATATCGAAAGAAAATTTCTAGGGCAACATTTTACCATAAATGGAATAAATCAACTCAGTCGGCAGCACATAAGTAATCCATTTTAGTGCCAACGGCTCTGTGTTTATCGAGTCCCGGTGTATTTTTTTTTATTGGACAGAAACCAACAATAACACAATAAGAAACCAGTTTAAGTATCAGCAAGGGACGCCCATGTTGGGATAAATACTACCATGAATTGTACAATGATGGGACAGAGATGTGACGTTAAAGCGCCTGCAGTAAAAAACTGGTTGAAATAATATTCTTTGAACTGTTGGATTCGTGAGTACAAAATGAAAATAGACATTAAATAACGTCATGTTTCCTTATACGGTTGTACAGTTAAAGCAAAAAAAAACCTGTACGTAAAGCACGCGTACCTACTTACAGTACTTACTGCAGGGCTTGACGTTACTTACCTGCAACAAAATAAAGAGCTCATTTTTAATTCAATGCAAAGTAAACTTAATATTAATATACATTTAATAAGCGCACAACAGATACAAATGCGGTATGGTAACTAAATACGGTACAATGAAAGATAATATAATAATAGTACTTAAGTGAAAACAAATAGTCGTGCTGAAACCATTTCAAGAAACCCGGTCATTGAGTGAATTTCCTTCCTGACTTTAGTGGCACTAGGACGTTAGAGAACAATGGGTATTAATTATTCATGCGATTGATTGGTGTCCGTTGGAAAGAATAAAGCACGTGTCATCGGATGAGATGTGTGCAGAGGTTGTTGGTCAGTGTGTCACTAGCTAGACACACGACAACGTTCCCAGAAGTTTTTATCGACGATAAATTTAACGGTGTTAGATTCTGTCCAATTGGCTTAACACTAGAACAACGTGTTTATGGTTCAAATAGTTAAATAATAACTTAATTTGAATGATTCTTCTTGATTATTCCCAAAGCTTTTCATACAAATACACCATATTATACTTCTCTTCTAGAGATTGGTCATCTAAGGCACTTCAAACGGACGGCACAGCAACGGACCCTAATCACAACGGACGGACGTCAGTTGTATAGGCGTACGAGTACGAGTACGACGGACAAGATATTGGCAGATATAATCACATTGTTTACGCGAAATTTTCAGTAGAACCGGACAGCCTGACGGCCGATCATGTATGAGAAACATCTGTGTCAAGAACTGATGTAACAAAATAGATAACAATGTCTGTCTCGGTATTTATTTATTTCATTTCACAAAATAGTTGCTGTCGCCAGTGTCGCCACGTAATCTATACATTGTGGTGTTCCTTAGTTAAGGGAAAAAAACCTTAACGATTTCAAAGTGTAAAAGAACCTAAGTATAAAATACTGGATTTTATCTCGTCGTCTGTCACCTTTTTTTACATTCATTGTAAAACACACTATAAGTGAATGAATATTCACGAAGATCATTTGCATGAGTAATTGATGGAAATAAAACATTACTATGGCAGGTTAATCATGTTAATTGAGCCCAACAACAGAATCGTAAAGTGATCGATAAATATACATACATTTACTCGAGAAAATAGGAGTTTAATTGAGTGACTTACTTCGAACGACTCCGAGATCATTAGGCTGATGCACTTATTAAGGGTGTTAATTTGTCGATTCAATATTTAGTTATATTCAATAATAAATAGATAAATATAAATGTATAAGTGTTAAGCTCAGTTTAAGAACTATTAAACTTATTATATATTACTAAATCCAAACTTTATTATTCCAAAATTATAAAAACTATAACCTGACTGCACATAATGGAAACCAAGAAAACGAGCTCTGAAATGAAATATATTTATTGGGTGTGAAAACAAATTACTTATAATGATATCATACCATGCACTATAATAAAAAGTGTCAATCTATTTAATCGATTACGAACTACAAACATGCAGTAACGGTTCGAGCAATGTTTATAAGGATACGGTTTTAGTTACACTGGACTAGGTATTAAAAAATACAGCGCTCTATGTATTATTAAAAAAAAACATATTGTGTATGTAAGTATACATAACGGTAACTTATTAGAATGTCCCATTAGTGCCCACAGTTCTGTTGTATATGGAGCTACAGATATGAAAGAAAAGGTATCGGTACTATCGGTCAACTGATACGGCACTACGTCGGGGCGTGTATAGTGGTAATGTGGTCACTATCTGTCGAAGACCTGTGCTGTGCGTGTGAACGACAACATACGAGTGCACGGCATGACTAATCTGCTACTAAGCATTTACATTCACGATGCGAACTTAACTTTACCGATAGCATGAATCACAAAAGTCATACGGCAAGCTAAAGTCTGCAAGTACGTGAGGTTGGAGCGTGAACTCAAAAGTTGTCACATCTTTAATTTAACCTATTTTATAATTAAAATTTCATTAGGACGATCTCTAGTAGAAAAAATGTGGTTACATTATTTTGAGTTATATTCTTGTCATAACAATCCTTATATAACGGAGAACCAATCAAATGGTTTTTTTCTTCTTATTTTACCTTGTGACATTTCATATTTATATTCTGTGTTTTACGTGTACTCGTTCCATTTTTTTTTTCGTGTAAAAACTGACGACACGTGATTGTGTCATAGATTAGTTTCAAGAACAACATTCTACAAATACCTATGATGACCGTTAAACTATTTACTTACCTTGATCAAATCTTGATATCCCATCGCAACCGCATTTGATCAGTCTTGTGTATGTAACAAGTTTAATTCCTTTTTTGTTAACTTGTACCTACTCGCGCAAAGCTCAGCACTTGCGGCACACCGTGAGAGATACCGGTTCATGTCAACTAAAGCTGGTTGCGGTGGATTACAGGAAACATTCAGGGCCAAGGATCAGTGAAAATATTGGATGACACTGGTATTAACCGGATTTATGTGCTGTATGAGCAGTTTGTTACGTTACGTCATATACCAATCTCGGGTTCACAGCACACCATACGAATGGAGCGCGGCGACGTGCCTAAAACCCTGGCTGTTCCGAGTTTATCGCTACGAGGCCTTGACCCATTGTAGTTAGATGCTCCAGGCAATGAAAGCAAACGCCATAAAATGTCTTTAAGGGTGCGCCATATTATATCACCAGATGTCGTAAAACCAGAAAGCTCTAATAAACTTACCCTGGGTCATGTGCGTAATGTGGTCATCGACGTACACTATGAATTTCTCTTGCAGTGTTTGCTTATTTAATGAACAGTTTTTTCCCAGGCAAAACTTTGGGCTTCACATTTCCAGCGATTTGGGTTTTCGTCCCCTCCATTACTATCTACATTCGAGTTACGCGGATCATTAAGCAATTTCAATGGAGCAAACGGGGAAGCAACGTTTGCATAGACCTTCAATGACGAGGTGGAGCATAATTGTAGGTATGGTACCTTAACAGGAATAGAATCCGCGAGTTTACTAACAAATTAACAAATAAATCTTACATGTCGATTGAAAGTGCTTCAGGGTAATGCATCGATTAAAGAATATTGCTATTAGATGACTCAGTTTATGGACCATATGGTAAAATACAGGATTAAATTGAAGCAACGGCGATTTCTTATCTAAAACGAGCAGTCTAACATGTAATGTAGTTCAACGGTTCCCAAGTGCAGTTGCTCATACGTTGCGTTATCCTCCTCAGGGCATAAAAGATAACATTATTGCTATGTGTGAAAGCCCTGACAAATTCAAGGAAGCCGTATTAAAGGTAAAGATACTCTTACATGTTGATGAAGATTATGGAAGAATGAGGCACCATACGCCTGCTTGTACACTGGTTTGGTTGTATATTTAACGAGATGAGCACTTTTATGTGCTTGACGCTGGTAGTTGCTCGTTGCAAGCTGCAATACTGCGCCATGTTCACCGGCGCTGTGTCATAAATAAATATACATAGTTTGTATATTGATATTTCTGAAAGTATGTTGAGTTCAATGGTCGTATATGTATATGTTAGTAGCTCCACGAGGCTAAGTAATTTATTCTAACCTAAAAACAAACCTCAATGCCACTACGGTACTTTCACGTAAAGCGATTAATGTTTCCGCCGGGATAGCAATCTATTATGATATCTACAACAGTCAACTTGTCAACAGGAGCTGTACAAATTCCGAGCAAAACAATTTGTTAAAGTGCGTATTCATTACGTGTTCAAATATTGTTCTAGGCTCACGAAGGAGGCAAGTACTGAATAATGAAATAAAGAAAAGTTGGTGGTGATAGCAAAAGTACCCGGTTTATCGTGAGCAACGCCCACGTGAGATAACATCGCACCGTCAACAATGGGCACGCAACAATTGGGCCTCCGGAACGACGTTTACTTGGAAGCAATTTGTAGATTTCATACTAGACACTACATTTGTAAAGTCTTGTAAATGATATACAAACTAAAGTCAATGATTATCTTACGGCGTAAGCGGGAGATCATTATTGGTGTACTAGCATATACAAAATACATGCCCCGGTCACTCGAAAACTTACTGATTTCCAACAAGGTATAATATATCATAGAAATGATAGTCCCTTCGATAACTTTATGCTGAAGAGACATGTCTGTTATTACTTATTTAGTTACGCAGTGGCGTTCCTATCATTAACAAGACGTCATCTTTTAAGGGGATAATTTGTCGTCATTACTTGATGATGACGAATCAAGGGCGTGGCTCGTGGCCATCAATCATAGTTTATATGAGTCAACGATGTTCAACCATTATACTGCGACATAAATACCGCGTATCTGCTAATCTTCACACATTAATTAGGAATCGTGCTAAAATGACACATCAAGCATAAAATGACTAAGGATCAATCAGTCAGCTTAAATGATTTTAATTGGGTATAACAACTTAGATCAATTTACTAGTGACCTTTTAACATGAGTTCAATTGATTCACGTATAAAAAAAGGTAATAACTCAGCCTCAGTAGAGTAGACTAAGAATGAAATGTGTACGGAATTATAGAATCTTAGCATACTCAGTTCCTGTAATGAAATTTTACATTTTCAATGATGATTAATGGTTATAGGTGACGTGACGGCGAAACAATGATTGAAAGGGGATTAAAAAGATGTAGCATGCGCGGCTTGCGTAGGTATCGCGTATTAAGGTCCAGGTGGGATTACATTAACGAGTTCGTAATAGGATTACGTACGTCGAAGCGTCCCAGTTTCGAAGGCGCACCGTTACCAGCCAGCCCACACCCGCCGGCGGGCTGTGACAATATAATGATTGTGTGTTTATCAGCACGATGCATATACAATATGGAACATCTATTGCCGCTCATAAAAAGCCGTCTAGAGATCCATCAGTCTAATGAAGCGTCTATAATAGGAATTATTATCTACATCGTGACGAACGAAAGTACAACGCCCATTATTTAAATTGCTGTTCACTTTTGATGTGTGTCATGTTTTGAAAGAGGGAAACTTTTATTCGGGAAAGTATTTCGTGTATTTACCGACTTATCTGAGCGGTTTACAATGCAGGTTGTATCACGCACAGTAATTGAATGAGCCAGCGCGATCATGGGCCGCGTACCATTTCACTTGGCCGTGACTCACGAATTAGAACTCCGACGAGATCGTAATTATGTTGAAGATATTTCGTGCCCACCCACTCGCTCAAGCACAGCCAGATAAGAAACGCACAATAAAACACGATAATTGAATCAAAATTTAAATTAGGGTCAATAATCAACAACTAGAGAAACAAAGAAGCTTGAAGTAGACTCCCTCAAACAGCCGTAATTTAAGTTAATTGGCTGCATAACCGCTTTCACAGTGGCAGCAATAAAATATTTGCACACGAACACGCACTCTCGAGTGCAATAAAATCATCAACTATGGGTTATAAAAATCTTATTATCACATTAAATTGACTCTCGCTCTGTTGAGAGAAGCGATTTACGAAGTGTCACAGTAAGAAATCAATTAAGTGATCGTTTAAAACGTCCGTTTCGAATGGAAATCCACCATTCCAGTAGCTAATCAATGTACATGAGCACCTTTCGAAAGCATTTGAATGAAACTTTAGTACCTACTTTACTTACCCATAGCTGAACTAACACAAAGGTAAGCAAAGGTTTGCTCCCATTGCCGTCATAGTCAGATAAAGCGATAGATTAGGTTAGAAAGTGTCGTGAGTCGAACAATGGGCAGAAGTGGAGCGGACCAGCGAGCGACAGTGTTGCTCTCTAATTAACAAGATAAATCGAATTGAGTGGAGGCACTCGCGAACAGCAGCAGAACTGTTCGCGTATAGAGATACGATCTTTAAGGGTTGTTAGAAAGTCAACAATCGGTAGATCTAATCTGAAGCAACCAATAATAGCCAATCTAATAGTGATCCTTTCATAACTAGTTCCCGCTTTCAGATAGATCATCGTAATGTAATAATAACAGACTCGTCATTTTTTGTTACCGATGAAATACGGGGCTTTGTTTTAAGTGCAGTGGCCGACATTAAAGTTGGCCGAGTAACTAGATAAGAATAGCAGTGGACACTTATTCACACGGTTAAAAGCAAAAGCAACTTCCCGCCACACTAAGGCATTGATTTGTGAAATTACTCGTTTTATGGAGTGGGGAGTAGGTGAGCATTATCGCTATCTCCAAAGGCGCCGGCTGTCATTTCGTCTGTCTGGTAACAAGAATACAATTCCCTGTTAAAAAGCTTTTTATGTTCGCTAGCGCTAGTGGCAAGTGAAGAAAGCGGTGTTACGCATCGATTTAGTTAGTTTAGTTAAGTATCGAGGCGGTCAATGCTTGGATAAAAAATAATGAAGTATTAGAATTATCGGGGCCTCAATGGAATTTCAATATTAGACGATATCAAAGAGCTGAAACAGATGCGCAACGAATGAGCGGGTAAACAAACAAAAAATTGAACAAATGGTTCAGAGCGTGATCATTTTAATTTTTATCGGATACAGCCAAGCACATAATCGCGAAGTAGGCTAGTAGGATGATGAGTTACTGACTGTTATGCAAAGCTTTGCGTAATACAAATCAAAGGAATTTGGACTTTGTTCAGTTAACCGGTGATATTCTTGTTTATTTATCATTGACTATAGAGATTTATACTTGTTACAAATAACCTTTGAATAGTATCCAGTGTATACACAGTTACAAATAAATAACGGTGATGCATTGAGTTTAAGTATTTGAATTATAATCTGTCTGACATGTGTTTGACGCAAATGTAATTTGACATATGGAACTGCGTCTGTAATTCCAGACGGCGTATCCAAATGCAAGTAACGTTGACTACATAATACTTAATAATTTGATTGAATGGCATTGTAAGGCGAGCAGTTTCAGATTACTTAATTATTTTTGGCCGTGTGGTTTCTTATGTGTTCGTAATGTCTATCTGCATTTAACAAGTATCACAGGTCACAGTCTGTCATTAATGTATAATATATCAAACCGGCCAAGTGCGAGTCGGGCTCGCGCACTGAGGGTTCCGTACAAATTCGCTAAGATATTATAAAATCCAGTGTTAGCAGAGCCCTGCTTTTAAGTAAAATGTAGGCAGTGTGAGGTCACTTTATATTGGTTACTTATATAGACACTATAGACAGACAAATATTAAATAAAAAAAAAACTACTTACTAAATCTCGTTCAAACCAATTTTGGGTGGAAGTTTGTATGGTAATGTACAACATATATATTTTTTAGTTTTATCATTCTCTTATTTTAGAAGATACGGGGGGGGGGGGGGGACACACATTTTATCACTTTGGAAGTGTCTCTCGCGCAAACTATTCAGTTTAGAAAAAAAATATATCAGGAACCTCAATATCATTTTTGAAGACCTATCCATAGATACCCCACACGTATGGGTTCGATGAAAAATAAATCAGTTTCAGATCTAAGTATGGGGAACCCCCAAAATTAATTGTTTTATTTTTATTTTTGTGTAAAAATCTTAATGCGGTTCACAGAATACATCTACTTACCAAATTTCAACAGTATAGCTCTTATAGTTTCGGAGAAAAGTGGCTGTGACATACGGATGGACGGACAGACAGACAGACAGACAGACATGACGAATCTATAAGGGTTCCGTTTTTTGCCATTTGGCTACGGAACCCTAAAAAGGCTTTTATAAGCTTTATAATCAAATAAATTGCACGTATTTCTATGAAAATGGTAATAGCAACATTTTTATTCGACATCTAAAGTGACAGAAAAACAGTAAAAGAAGCATCGTCATTCGTCCTGCTAAATTTCAACTGTGTTGTTCTAGCTTAAGGAGTACCAAGATGAATCAGAAGGAGCTTGATGAGCTAATAAATGTCCATCATTAATGGCGAATTGCCGTCCTCATCTCGCCGCCACCAACCGAACAAAAGCTGACCGCACGCCGGCCGCCGCCCGCGCATGCACTGACGCACTCCGCCCTAATTATTTTCAGTGCACTACGGACGACCGGTCGTTACGACCTCCAGGCGTTCGCGTCGTCCGGACACTCGTTTTAGTGCTTAGGCATCATATACGAAGCCATTGCGCATATACAAAAGCGTATAGAATTCGGAAAAGGTTCCCATGTGCTAAGCGGTACCGTTTAAGTTAAAATGATGATTAATACAACATTTTAAAAGAATTACTCGCAACACTACAAATATAAAAAAATGTTGTCGGGCCAGAATTAAAGACAAGTCATTGACGTTATTAGTAAAATGGAAGAATAAGAGCAATTAATTGCAAAAAAATATAGACCACAAAAACGAGTTATAATTACAAACAAACGCTTAACGACAATATTATTTAACCATAATTGAACAGAACAAATAACTAGCCGTATAAATTATATGGTATGGAACTGCGATAGCATGACACGCAAAGTTTTTGCAAGCATATGAAAATTATAAGCATAATTCTTTCTAGAGATGACTATTATTAAAATAGAATCAAGTTAAACGAGATTATTTTGAGAGATAAAAAAAATATAAGAGTGCAAATTATACCTAATTTGAAAAAAAAAAAAGTACTAAGTAAGTGTCGAAATAGCTGTAATAAACAGTATCAAGGCGAGTTAGGTACATCATAAGAATTTTTTTGTAAGCTAGTTCTTTAAACCCAAGTCCATGTTTTAAGGGGTAAGTAGGTATGATCAGTATCAGAGGTGCCTGACAGTGCAGATATCAGAAGTCCGTACCCTTCCTTATCCTACAAAACATGTCTCTAACCTATGGACATTAACCCGTATTTAACGCTACTTCTTAGGATCGTCGTAAATTTGCATTTTATTTTTATTAGTTTTTTTTAAAGACCTTATGATAATGATAATGACTTGCATTATCGCTCGAAGCCTGATTTGCGGTAACTAACTAACGGTCATCAAGCGTTTTGGTAAATACTTGTAGGTATAGATAGACCGGCCGCTTAACTGAGTCCTCGCCCGCGCGGCATAGAGGCGCGGGACAGGCGACATAGGGGACCGAGAGAGGTGCGGGCGGCAGGCGCACTACCCACCCCGCACCGCTCTCGGTTCTTTTTGTCGTCCTACCCTGCGGCCCTGTACCTGCGCGGGAGAGGACTCGGTTAAGCGGTCGGTCTATCTATACCTACAAGTACTTACCAAAACGCTTGATGACCGTGCAATATATTTCATACAAAATAATTTATTCCCTGTAATTACTCAGATACTTAGCAAAGCAGTTACGTTAAATGCCGCAGGAAATGTTTTTTACAGGCAGATAGTTATTGGCAGTAGCCCAAATTTTGTAGGATAAAGGATTGGTTTAAAATTCGTAATCATACGTTGTTACGTAAGATAAAAAGAGCCGGGCCCAAATGGCCGACCCAATTATAAACAGTTTAAGAAAATAAACAATTACGTTTTAAGGATTTTTTGCTGTCGACAAACGAGCTAACATTTATTTTGTCTTAGTGCGGTCAAGTAAGTTATAATTAGAGGTCAAAGTAATAATGATTTGTGAAGGGGCTAGGGTAGGCAATGTATGTGGCACGAACAGAGGAAAACTGTCGGAAACCAGCGAGAGACAGCACGCTCGCCGCGCGGGTAAACTCATCTATTTCCAGAACAGGACGTGAACGGAAATTAATCAATCCGCTTTCAGCGCGAATGCCAACGCTCGCCCAGATACACTCATTTGAGTAAAAACCATAAAATCTCTACGATTAACACCATACGGCTCACACGTCGTACAGTTTAGATCGTCTGCCTGAAAAAAGATCAATCTCGATTCAGTGGTGTCAAAAAGCATGGAACTGTCAAGCTTTAAATCAGATCGGGATAATTATTTTTCAGCAAGTGACCATTAATTAGTCTTGGGTTATCACGACGAACCGATAGAAACAGTAAACCCAATAATAGTTTCCTAGTCGTTAGACAGATATGCTATACATAATTATTTCCCGTCCTCATCAAGGAACATAATTACGATCTTAAAAAAAATCTTCAAAGTGTTTGAAATATTTAGGGTACCTAATAAATAAAAACAAGGACTTGACTTACATTACCTACATTGCAATTGCGCTCGGCTAGTATTGCATTCAACTGGATCCTTTAGTTGCACTGGGACATGTAGCTGTAGCAGGAAACGCGGTCCGGTGGGCGCACCTCATCAGATGCCCCCTTTGAACATCCATCCATACGGACACCAATTTCACCTGCTCACTGGCGCATAAAGTGAAATGCTGTTCCAACTTAAAACTTGTACATGGGGTGATATAACGAAATTCCAACAGTCGTTTACGAAGCAAAGGTTCAACTAAAATGCCTTGGAAAAAAAGACCGCAAGCCGCTAGCAGTATTAAACTTTTGTGGGCGGTTTTACAATTCCACACTGTTTTCGAAATAAACGTGTCAAGTATAGTACTTACAGAATATATTGCAAGTTTTATCAGCTGCAACATTGAAGTAACATATTACTCAGCAGATTCGACAGTACAAATTCATACGTATATTGATGCTCTAATAAACTGCATCGACTTTCAGACTTTAACGTGTATAATAACGCAGTTTATTAGCCCCTCTCGTGGATGGAATCGAGCGTAAAACCGTTAAGTTAACAAGAATATCAATTTAATATAATGCCAGTTATAATTTTAAATTCAGCCGTGAATAAAACTTTATGGCTCTAGTATATACCGGGTACCCAATCTCCTTGGATATCCAAGCTTACAAGAGACGAGCCTGAATCCATGCCAAGGTCCCGACTGTCTACAGCGTGTATCAGCGCGACAGTTAATCGCCATGTGTCTGATATCGGATTACGTGACGAACGTGATATTTTCTCACGCCCCGACGCTTCTCGTAACCTATTGAGACACGGGCTTAGGCTGTGACATACAGCCGCCTTTGTGCTGTACTTGCATTTGCTGAGACGGCTGTAACTTTGGTTTATGGACTTTATACTTAAACACTGCATTTAAGTATCATTACATCAAAATTAGTCGAAGCATGAAATATCATTTTGCTTAAAGTGCATATATTAGTATTTACAGATAACGCAGCTTACATGTATCACGTTAAGATGAATCGTTTGGGCACCCTTTTATAAGCACTCCGAACCTTGGAGTTTGGAAACCACAACAGACAGGGTAACATTAATTTCGTTTAAGTACCAACTAAACTTATTATTGTTAGTTGGCAACTTGGCAAAGAGCTTTTCACTGCGTTAAACTTCATAATCGGTACTCAATCAACTTCGCATACGAGTTTCGCCTATCAATCTCAGCTTTAGTGCGAAATACTTTCACCACACGGCTTCATAAATCTAGCCAAACGTATAGGTAAAAAGAGCCCCATTAGGGTTAGGAAACCGACTGCGGCTGAAAGTGGTTGGGTAATGCCCCTGTGAACAGGCACACGGGCGCGGGCGAAGCACAGCACGTCTCTCGCTTGGGTCTATTCCTATTCCTACCTCGCCTAATGTTTCCCAAGCAATTACATTATTATTTTCTAGATGCGACGGATTTTAATGAATTCTACTCCGGTAGCGGTAGCGCATAACTACATGGTAAAGGCATTAGGTTAGGGGATCCTTACGAGCTTCTTCACTTTTACGCGGAGCTTGTTGTAAGCGTGAGTCTCATTTTCGAAATAATATCTTCCTCAAAGTGGTAAAAAAGACTAGGTATTAGAAAATTGCGGGCCAAATTATGTCAACCAGTGATTGGTTTTACTCAAGCATTATTTGTTCAGCAATACAAAGATTTTTACCTCTTTGGAGCGGTATTTTCACAAATGTGCTTTCGAGAATCGGTTTCAGAGTAGAGTAGTAGTCAAACACCACGATTTTAAGTCAGTGGTAAAAGTAAAGTGCGAGCTCTTATCTGGCATGTAGCATGTTATTAAAATGGTCTTAATTGATTCGAAACAGGTCTAGATTAAATGTTTAATTAAAAGCGATAACTTCAAAACGATTGTGCTTGATTACTCTCAAAAGATTTAATAATAATCCTTAATTTTAAAAGTAGGTGCGTACGATAATCAATTTTTACACTTCATCATAACCATGAATATAAGGTAAACCATGCCCTAGCAGCCTAAAACAAGCTCGAAAAGAACCTTTAACACCTTCTGCTTGAGTTTTACTTTTTCAAACACTATTTTGACCTGTTATGGGTGGTGTAGGAGTATAGCACGCGTCACGGAATGACGAGGACCCGGGTTCGATTCCCGACCATAGCTTTACTTTTCGGATTTTTCTATGTGTTCTAATTTTCAGTGTCGTTTAGAGATTTAATTTTCACTATTTTCATCCTGAAAAGATCCAAGTTTTAAATCATGACTTTATAATAAAAGATGGTAAGATGGTAACACGCGCTTTACCCTAAGCCAAAAATATGTCACACATTGACATTGGTCATGGCATGGCACGGGAAATGTTCAGTTGTATGCGTGATTTGCATTTGTGTGTTTGTTGTGGTTTCAATTTGGCATGAGTTAGTAGAAACAACGAATTTCAACATGAGTATTGATGTGTTAGATCCCGGTCTTTATTAGTGTATTACCTAGTTAAAGTTTGCATTAAATCAGAACGGCATTATTATTTTTATATCGAATCGAATAGAGCTGCTGATGTCGATGAACAATTCATATGAATTAAGCAAATCATCAATGAGCTCGTAAAATCAATTTCTATTTTTTAATGAATCTATAGACATAAACATCAAAAGGCTATTACGATTTAAAGCAAACTTGTGCCACAACAACGCCTAATAAATTCCGTGGCCCATATCCATAATGTAATGTATGTTCCTCGCTTCCAAAAAAAAGCGGCAGAAAAGGACAGACACGAAGTAGCCGCCACCATGTAGATTCATAAATATATTATATTGAAATCGTCTAGCTAGGTGTTCAAAAATATCTGAACACAAAATTCAACTCGATTGAAAACAAAATAACACACATATTATTCGGATCTCAAGGCCGGTCCGATTTGCCTCATCCTCATGGCGACTGTTAATATTCGAAAGTGTATTTTTGATATTATGTACTGAGTATAATTACACGGAGCGTCGAGTGGAACAGACCTCGGGCCGGTTGCACAATATGAACGATGACACCGACGGGAGCGCTGTCACGAATGCGCGACAAACGACGTGAAATATAATACAAACTGGGCTATTCAGAACGTGACCGCGTGCACCTCTAGTCGCAATGCCAGCGATATATTAACTAAACACGCTACATGATTTCGATTAGAACAATAAGAAAACGTCTCTAACTAAGCTGGGTTAATCAAGACATTATTTTTAAGTTTTCTACCAACGAGCGTCTGAAAGTAGGTTATTTTACGGAGTAGAATTTGTAATCAATGTTTCCTACGTCATGTCGTCTTCAGATAAAAAGTAAAGTCGACCAAGAGCTTGCTTTATCAGTTATCAGTCTATGAAAATGATATCTTGAATTATTTTGTTTCAGACTTTGCTTAGATCTACGTCAAACAAGAATATATTTAGCACGCAAAGAATAATGGAACTACATACAGACAATGGTTGCAGAAATCAATCGATACTCGTATGATTTAGCTTGTACGGCTTGTGAGGCGAACAGCAGACAAAGTCCCACATCAACAATGCATGTGTAAATTGCACCACTTCGCATTAGCCAGCAAGTCTCCTATCCTACTTAGGCATTAAAAAGCAATTGAAATGGAATTGGTAAATTATACTTAATATAGACTGTCGACGAGTATCGACTAACTTTATTAGCCGCATGCTCACTAAGGGCCTGTCTTACCACTCCTTAACAGTCAGTTATCTATGATGACGTCTCTGTCTGTTTCGTAGTAATAAATAGAGACGGAATCATAGATAACTGACAGTTAAGGAGTGGTGAAAGGAGGCCCTAAATCGATTAAAACCAAAAAAACTAAAATTTCAATAAAGACACGCATTTGAGTGTTACTTAATAACAAAGGGTTTACAACATTAATTGAACAAAATAAATAAAATCTTGAGCCCAGACTCCCAGTTCGGGCGGTTGGATCAACTATTCGGGTAACATGGCCCTATTTTCTATCTGTCTACTAAAAAATAACAAAAGGCGCACACGCACTCGTGACCTCGCGGGATGTACCGGAGTGCCGCGCTGCGCGGTGCAGTTTGCTTTGAGTTTGCGTATTTCGAAGCTTAAGAGCAGCTACTTGTACTTGACAAGATCGAGTAAACACAATGCGACAATGCCTCTCTCATTTCCAACCACTGCTACGCGTATTTCTTTCGGTTTCGGTTTTTTTTACAAGCCAGATAAAGTTAATGGCAAAACTTTTAAATTTTGTTGCACAATGTACAGTCGGCATCAGAATTGGTAATCATTCGAAGAGCTCAAAATGATCAAAGCATCCTCTTATTGCAATGATTCTCAAATTTAGGATGGCACACCACTTATTTGGCTGATTGTGTCCACCTTGTAAGCAATTTGTGGCATTTTTTTATTTATTTTTTCTCTTCCTTTTTTGTGTTGTTTTAAATGCTGTACCTATACAATAATATTATTGTGATGTATGTAGATACAGTATGCTCCGTAATTATTGTATGGGAAATCTACTGTTTTTAATATTATCAGCATGCATTATATTGTTATCTATGTTAAATAAATAAAATAAAATTAACCTTGGCGGAGTCGTGTGTAGATCATTATGAGATCTTCGGCTGTTAATCAACTTCTGATGCTGACTGTACAGCGTAACCAATGATACAGCTATCTGCTCGCGCAGTGACAGTTATTGCAGTGCACAAAGTATACATGTTAATTCGAGCGAGCCTTTCCAGATTGGGAAGCGCCGCTTTCTTCAGGCCCACGTTTGTTGCACTGTTTGCAAAATAGTAAGTACAGTTATACGAGAATAACATTGCTAAGTAAACAAGTGCATTATCCTAAATGACCATATACAGACGGTAATGTTACTTGTTCCGCTCTTTACAACTAAGTAGGGAAAACAAATGGAAACTAGAAGTTAAGTACCCACACGGAGTCTTCTAGATGGACTGCATGGATTATTGTCGCTTATTTTTTTAATAATTTTAAGGGCTGACAGTGTATAAAGTTAGGGTGAGCCAAGAAACGGGTTTGTAGCGCCCCTTATAAACAGTCACAAACACAATATACAGTCAGCGTCATATAGTTTGAAGCATCACGTCAGCCAAATAGTTCGGTACACCATAGAAATACACTCACGAGCAAAAATAACGGGTCACTTTTCAGAGAAAAGCGACCCTTTATTTTGGCTCTTGAGTATAGTATGGCGTGTTTATTTTTTGATCACCTTGGATATTTCATACTATATGACGCTGACTGTACTCTACTATTGACTAGATTAAATTTACAGGCTATGCTTCCAACAAGGATTTTTTAAAATGCCTAGTTATACTTAATCGATGGTTTTTACGCAAGCATAATCCCATTAATACAATCAACCTTGATAAACGTACCTGTATAAAACTGTCCGATGAGAATACATCGAATAGTCGCTCGATATAAAGAAACATGCGGCCATTGTAAATAGTACGTGTAATAATGCGCGCGTCACACAAACCCGGACCAAAACAACGCGGCGTGGCGCGACCGACCATCTGCGTGTACACACGCGCTGATAACGTATACATGTCGCGGCACGCACACCAAGGTAACAGCGCTACAGCAACGGAGCGATGACCGAGCGCCAATCATAGAGGACAAACACTAAGCGTGGCTAGCCGGCTCGCTCGCGCTGGCACGCGATCGCTACGTGCGAGTGAGACGGGTATACAGTCAGGTAGTTACAGCAACGGTCTGGCAAGCGCGCTGACGCCATTTTATATTCAGTGTAGCGTTCGGTCGGAGCGTTCCTCCGAACTTGTATTGACGCGTTTTGTTAGTAATAACGTTACAATATATTCGTTTTAATCATGGTTACGGCGCCAAACGACGACTGGACAGAAGAACTCTGCATTAAACTAATACACGAGTACAGGAAACGTCCAATACTGTGGGATCCGAAAGATCAGTTCTTTTTCAAAAAAGCCATGAAGCCAGAAGCGTGGGAAGGAATTGCGGCTGCAATTAATATGCCGGCAAGTGTATGCAAACATAAGATGGTAATTTTGCAGTCCTCATTTAGGAGAGAGAAATCGAAGATAATGCAAAGCATTAGAGATTCACCAGGTAATGAATGTTTACAGTTTATACTTAATGTTTTAATTTCAGTTTAATTTTCCACTAGCTAACTTTAAAATATCTTTTCAGACGACGCGAAGTATTCAAGTACGTGGTTTGCCTTCGAAGAAATGGCATTTTTAATGGATAAGGAGACGGAAAGAAAACGTCAAACGACGGTAAGAAGTACATACTTATACCTTTTTTTTCTTACATACGTGTAGGTACAGCACATGTGCAGTGTAGAGATTTGGAAAAAAAATATGGTTCGCGTTTTGTTAATATTTTTTTAAATACAAGGGGGTGGCACAAAATTCATTAACATGACATTAACGTTATTTCACAAACTGGTCGATCTGAACGCCTAAAGCAAAGTCTCGTACAGAATTGGGAATGGATGATTAGGTATTTTAAAAGTGTTTGGTAATTTTTCTACTGATAGGAATAGCTACGGAAAAAAGTTTCAGATTGTTCCATCGAGCCATATATAGGTATATTTTATAAATTATAAAAATAAAAACATTTTACTCAGTCACTCGGCGGCCCCCATACGGCTGATAAGCCCATAATATAACAAATTAAAAAAAATGGCTGCTTGAATCTGTGGTACACAATGACGTTTGTCACTGACGTTTATAGCACCGCACTCTCGGAAGCTAAAAGAAGCAACGGCTAAGTGGCGCCGTCTGTAAATTGTTGGTGTTACTAAACCATACAGGGGGAATTTTATTAAAAATTACCATTAATTTCTCATATAACATTCAGCAGTGTTGTTGATTCTGAGTAGAAAAAACCCAATAATTCCAAAATCTGAGAAAAAAATTTATATTATGGTCATTTTTATTGAAATTCCCTATGTATGGTTTAGTAACACCAACAATCTACAAACGGCGCCAGTTAGCCGTTGCTTCTTTTAGTTACAAATGTAATCGTGTGTCATGCATGTCACAGATCCAAGCAACCATTTTTTTTAAATTTGTTATGTTCTGGACGTACTGCTTATAAGCCGTATGAGGGCCGCCGAGTGACTGAGTAAAATGTTTTTACTTTTATAAAATATATGGCTCGACGGAAAAATCTGAAACTTTTTCCGTAGCTAAGGATGGTTATTCATATCACTAGAAAAATCACCAAGCACTTTTAAAATAATCAACTTTTTTCTGTCAAACGGTAGGTAGGTATAGATAGGTGATGGCAGAAAGAGATAGTGAATGCAATTGCAAGCGCCCGTGCTCTTCATATCTCAGCCAGGTCTATGCTCGAATGTAACAACTCACTAATTCTTTCTTCGCAGGGTGTAATAGAAGACGAGGAAGACGGTACAAAGGCCATCAAAAGGTCCTTGATAGAACATTACAACGAAATGAAAACAGTGGATGCTAAGAAACCAAAGCGTCCTCATAAAAAAATAGTAAAAGTGCTACCAAATACTAGTCCTAAAGAAGTCAGGGCACCTGCACCGGAAACACCATCCTTTCCAGAAGTACAAGTTCCACCTGCTATACCACCGCTAATACCAGCTCGGCACCGTGAAGAAACTTTAGAGGAAATAAAGTCTTTTACTAACTTTGTTGCATACAAAATGAAGAAGTACAGCGAAACCACTAAAAATGCGGTACAACAAGCTATATGTGATATAATTTTTAAAGCTGATCAGAACTGCTACGAGACCATAACTTTCGAAGATAATTACAACAATTTTCATTCACCACATACTGACGAAGACTGTGATCTAGACGAGAAGCCTATTGACATAGGCAACGGTCAATCTATTAAACTTCAAATAAATTGACTCTTTTTGAGATGAAGATGATGCCTTAAATGACGATTTTTAATGAAAATGCCTAAATGAAGATTTTTGATGAAAATGCCTAAATGAAGATTTCTGATGAAAATGCCTAAATGAAGATTTCTGATGAAAATGCCTTTACAATTCAAAACTTATTTTTAATACAATTGAGTAAATATTTAGCCTTGTTTTTTTTCTACGCCCTATCGTTAATAACGAATTTTTAAGTCAAGTTACTTATTAAAAAAGACCAAACTCTTTTTTAAAAGGTAGGCAATGTACCTATGTTAATGATGTGCATGGACGGCGGTAATTGCTTACCATCTACTGACCTACATGCTCGTTTGTCTACTACATACACATAAAATGGTTTTAAAGTAATTTGACATTTCTATCAAATGAATAATATGTATCTGCAGTTGTGGATTTATCCAAACAATCTAAGGGCCTGCTCCACCACTGTGTATTAAGTTCTTGAAGTATCAGCACAGAATAAGTAATAGTACTAAAGTACAGAAGGCTCACTCTCTGAAGCCGATTAAATAGATAAAAACTCTTGCCGCGAACAAATAAAGCACAATCTAGTTCGCTCCTGTTATTTTTACCTACAGCGATAATAATAGCCTACAGCCCCCACTCCATCATATTTCCCGCAAAGCATTCATGCAAAAATAAACCGTGTTACCACGCGAGAGTGCTTCTTTAAGTTTAACCGTTTCAATCATGGCCGCTCACGACGTCAGACGTCACAGCGTGCATAATTAAGGTTGTGACTTACGAATTATAATATTTTTTGTACTGAAGCGGGTAGAACGGAGTGAAGCGAGTGAAAGACGATCAGTATTATTAAAATAGTTAAATGAATAATAGGGGTGTTGAATGAAATAGGAACAAAGATATATAAATAAATTATTCTTACAAACATTACAAACATTGATTATTTATTATGTATGTATGAATGTATTACTCTTTATTGTACATAAAACACATTAATTTTACAGGTAATAAGAATGTAGGTGGTTTATTTTCGCAATTAAAGGAAATTCAATTTAGTTATTCCTAAAAATAACTCAAATTACGATAATCTATACATACATACATGTATGAAATGCTTTGTCCTAAATGCCTGACTAACTAGTACCTAACTCGGAAGCGCGAGAAATCGAGAATCAACGCGTGCGAACTAAGCAGCGCGCGGCAAGCAACCCTCTGATTGACTGGCCCGGGCCAGCCGCCGCGCGTACTTGTAGTTTTATACCTACAGTGCGGAGTGGACCCGGCCTGGTATCAGATATGTTTTTACTGGGTTTGTTTAATCTTTCAGAATAATTAGAGACGGTATTCATCACCCATACCTATGCTTATGATATAATGAACTTAAAAGAGTGGTGAAACATGCTCTTAAAAAATACAGGTGCTTTATCAAAGTAAAAATAATTAACTGAGACTTTTCGATATAAAATACATATTTAATTTATGTCTTATTCAGATTAAAATGCCGTCAATTACAATACCTGATAATTTAACCAATACCACGGAGGAAATGAAATGCCAACCGTTTCCATTAACGGTTAAATTAGGTTTATCGTAAATTAATAAGTAGTCGAGTGGCTTCATTTGAAATCTCAATTTTAATATACTGAATTTTGAGTTTGCATTGAATTAGTTAAAAAAAACCTTTGAAATGATGGATGTTGTTGAGAGCGTGGACTGTGGTTATTATTCTGGCTGGTCGGTAAATCAAAATGGGTTTCACTGAGTTTATTATTAAACTTATAACACCTTAATACAATACTATAATAATTAGGTACAACTTAGAGCAAGAAGAGGTTTCACGACACCATTAAAATCATTAATTCGCCATGATAGACGGAGTGCATGCTTTGCCAATATAATAGAGCTAACTTTGTGTTGCTAGCAACAGATGTTACGAGGAGAGCGTTTTCTCACAAAGGATAGACAATAATAACACAGAAAGATAAAATGAAATAATGATAAAAATTACATGTAATAACTATAATTTTTACGAAGAAATGAGTATGAGTATGAGTAAAGCAACAGAGCGAAAGAATCTCTATACTTGATTGACCAGCCCCTGAAACTATTCTACTTTTAACAAAATATACAGAGCGTCTAATTTCTTAATGTTTCCCGGCATCATCGGACTTTCAATAATATTTGAATCCAAATGGTATATATACATAAAGCGGCAGTTGGAAAATTGCATAGATATGTTCTTGTGCATATATTGTGCGGTCACTAGCAACCTGGGGCCTTACCATGACGTCTTGATTACGTCAAACGAAATCTGCCCATAATGATTTATACCTTGAGCAAAGGCCGAATATTTATTTACATTCATCTCCCTGAATTAGTAAACCAATATTTAACAGCCCGGGTTTATTATATAATATTGTACGTACTGAATAGTAAGGGCACAGGTCGAGGCGGCCAAGGATACCCCGCCCAGAGATGAGTCTGTTGAGCAATGTTCTTGTGCGTTCTCGAGTTAGAGCCCTTTGACAGGGAATTATGAACCTAATGGGCATGTGAGCGAGGTCAGTTTACAATGACAAAGGGAGAGTGCTATGACGGCATTGTTTATCCACAAGTTTCGTACTGAATTGTCTAATCTGTTACGTAATGTTGTGTTATGGACATAAACGAAAAACACATAATTATGTACCTATTCAATACTCGTGAGGTATCCTTGAAAAATATCGGTGCATAGACCTTTCAGCGACCTAACACTAACATAATAATAATATAGCTACTAATTTCAAATTCCAACAGCAGTCTAGAATAATTTGACGTAAAGTGCTTTTGAATTTTAGTGTATATCAAATAATTTAAATTAATTGCATTTTTTTTTGTTAAATTTCATCAGATCAAACCTTGTCAATCGATTTACCCACTTCCACTGGTCGAAACTACTTGAAATCGTGTATACTTACACAATAATAATTATGTAATAATTAATAATACTTAGACAGGTCTGTATCGGTCTATTCATATCCTAAGCTTACTCACTTAATTCCTTATTTGATCCATGCAGACTTAAGCGCGCAGGGCTAAGTACCTATGTAAGTTAATTTTAATTATAACCTAAATGAGAGGAACCCCCTGCTCTAACGATTTAACTTTATTACCGTCATATGCTAACGTCCCTAACGTACGGATTTTAAGGCGTTAATAAATCCAATTAATAACGCCTTCTATAGAACACTAAAATCGAATCGAGTCAAAGTGAACCTTACATAAGTTCCAAAGCAAGTACCTAACCTATTTAAACAGGTTGTTATTCGTAATCCCCAAGATTCTACCGACTAAGTTACGACGTGGTCTAAACATAAGTTATAAGCAAAGTAAATTATTTGCCTTATTTCTACAACGAGGAAACGGGGGGTGTTAAGCATTTGTCGGTTTGTCCGTCCTCTTCTGAGTCGCCCATTAGGAAAGGAACGCACTGATCGACAAACGAGAAAACGGCGCCCGTGCTTGACGTTAACGAGAAGGCAAATGGGCATTTCTATTTATTGCTTATTAAAATGCCATACGTTAGAATATCAGTGTCAACCGCAAACGTTTCTGAAGACGGTACTTATTCACTAATACGGGGTTTAATGTAACCCATAAAACGGAGCAATCATCCGGTAGGAGTCTGAAATGGCTGATCCGTGTTTAATAGTCTAGTCAACTCTCAAGTGGGCGGTCCTCACCTCACCTACATGGGTATGAGCAGTCAGTATAGCTATTGGCAGGTGTCAATAACCATTATTTGCAAGATGTACTGATTTCTAGGATGAGTTTACGTATCTTAAATAATAGCTGATAGATAGACATCGTTCACGATTTTGTGACGGTAATGATAGTTCGTGCTTACATCAAACGCTAGGTATAAGTACAAATAAATTAATGATGAAAATACGAAACAAGTGGTCAAAAATGTACTTAGTTGATTTTGAATTCTTAGTACAATACTAATAGAAAATTACATCCCCCATTCTATCGTATAAAACACTGTGCTGTGTCGACCAATAGACAATTTAATTTGACTAATTTTAACGTCCTTGCACAGGCTAATTTTGCTGACTCACAAGGCTCTGGCGGAAATGGAAAGTTATCATATCATAACCAATGTTTTACTAATGCTAGTTTTCGATTGAAAACCTCTTTCTGTCGTTTATGTCGATAAGTATGACTGTATTCCTAGGTACAGTACAGATGTCAGTTAGCTTTTTGAGTAAAGAGTTGTCGTTAAATGCGTCACTAGTGGTAAAGCAGGGTAAAGCACATCCTCAAAGTTATTCCCGTAACGAGCAAGAGCTTTGCCGGTATCTGTAACTTTATTGTCATGGCGGGTCAAGCGTTAGGAGTTAAGGCGCCGCATACCATGGTTTCGACCGCACAATTCTAACCTCTATGTACAATCTATAGACTATGGGCGACGGTGATCGCTATATCAGAACTCGCTCGTATTCCTTCCTTGTTTTTATAAATAAAAACCCAATAGATCAAGGATAGCACGACAATATCTTGCTTTATAACTTAGGCATACAGTTAAAATTAATCATTTTCCTAATTAAAAAAAAAAGTGAAAACCCAAGGTGACAAAAAATCGTCGCCGCGGTGAGCTTACGGCGTACGGCATTTTGAACAAAGCAAACGGCAAGAAATGAGGCCACAAGGGCCATGTGCAGTTCGAGTACCTACGAAAGTGAACTACACTGCTCAAGGCAGACCGGTCTCCTCAAACCAAGTGACCTTTACCAGCAATCGAATGATATCCTTGTTCCCGCAAATTGTGTTAGCAGCAAAATTATTTAAAGTCCGCAAAACGATTCCACTGCCAATATGAACCTTGAGTAGTCGACATTCAAAACGATACCATCACAGACACAAGTCAGACACAGCTTTGCAGACTACCTATCAACTAGATGATGCATTTAATTGAACGGATATATTAAAATTACTGTACAATAGCACATTGTTAAAAAATAATATCATTAAGTACTTAACAGGACTAGTAATGCACGTATCTACATTTCAAAGATCTCAGGTTTCAAAAAAACTGGACGTGAGGTAGGTACATACAAAACATGAACAAAAAGTGTTAAGAAACATACTCGTACATGTCATTGATATTATTATTTGATCGGACAAAGTAACCTAACCGCCGAAATATAATAATACACAAAAAACTGGAGTATAATTTGTCGAATGTCAAGCAAACGCAAAAACTTTTCGAGGCAATCATGTCAGGTTAAAGTATTTTTATAATTAACTTTGGAAATATCATATTACGAATGCCGAGAATTTATAAATTAGTGTACATATATTTCAGAACATTTTACTACGAAGAACTGTACAATCATAGTAATATTTATGACAATAAATTGATTTAAGTTTTAAAAGATTGATTTTAACAACAAAACAAAAAGAGCAGTGCTTGATCAATTGATTTTATGTGTCCTGTCAATTTGCAGACACATAAATAACGAGCTATGTACCTATAAGCAAAAGAACTGTTGACTTTGCATTGAATTTCGTTTGCCCATTCTAAAGCTAGACAAATTAAATACATCTTTTCGTGTTGGCTTCTAATTAAATCTTTTCACCATTCAATCTAACGAAAATGCAAATACAGGCGACAAGTACATAAATAACTTCAATTTTTAAAAGGTAAAATGCTTAATTCATGTGAGCAAATAGTTTTCAAAGCACTTAATTATTACACACACTTAATTATTTTTTATCCAGATTGCGTAAATGGAATAAAAGCCAAGCTAGTTTGGCAGGGCACTACCCACCACATCACTGACAAAATTAAATATAGAATAATAGACATCATAAAATCTGTAACCGTCTTGAGTTTTAGTATACAAAACAGCAATAACTCGTAATGTGACCGTAAAATTTAGTAAGTACCTTAAATTTAAACGGCTATTTCCCCTGGAGTTACCTACCAGGAAATTAAATTTCAAATACATCCAATAAATGGGTTGTGTTCAAGCCTTAGTAGTTTTGCAAAGATATTTGAAAATAAACACAAAATGCACTCATACAAAATCTACGAATCGGTTGCAAATGGAAAATTTATTTATTCATTGGAATCCTGATGCATCTGCTATATCAAGGTTGCATTTCAATACGCTTGTCATACTAGTTTTGCTCGTCACACGTACATCAATACAAAATGATAGATTGATCTTTGAGCTATTGACGCTATTCTCAACGACTGCAAGAATGGTATAAAATGCATCAACAAATAGGTAATGTCACTAGAAGCAAATAAACGAATGAAAATATGTAGTTAACGTTGGAACGCAAGTTGCATTAGAAAACCGTCGCGCCTACAAATTTACTACAAACCAATATTAGCATAAAAATGTAATTACTGAAGTTGCTTGACCGCATAATAATTTCCAATTTTATAAACCAGTTCGATATTAAACCAACACGACACTGGCGCTTTGATTATAAACGTAGAGACAACAAACATGGGGATAAATGTAACTATCGTTTTAAACACGTAAGAAATCTGTTGTGAGTAACAAAAACATCTAAAATAAGCTAAATGCTATTAAGTAATTATAATCAACACAAAGCTTCAGTGATACTGAGGATAGGTATTAACTGCTCGAACAACCTGATATCTATAAATCAAGCTAGAATAATTATAAGGTGTTCTGCAATCTATTAATTATATATGATAACCGTCGCAAAAGATTCTGCGATGATACTTGTTTGTAATCATTATTCACGGTAGGTTGTAAGACATCTGTGCAAACCTCGCTATTAAAACCAAATATCTTATTTGCCCGTGTAACAAGCTGTACATAACTCATATTCTTTTGTTTGTTAGCGTTGAGTGTGTTTGCAAATATCGCATGTCTGATGGCGGCTGCCTACTGATGTATTTATTGGTTTGTTCCTTTTCTGTAAATTTCCATTCCAATAATATTATCGTACTGCTTAGATAACAATGAGATCCGTGGTGAGAACAGTTTTTAAAACTAGCCTAAGATTCACTAAAGTAAAGAAACGGTGCAAATTCAAATAAGTAGGTACTGATTTGTTGAATTTTGCTATTCAACGTTTTACTGCTGTGTATCGATTCAAACACCCCCAAATTGTGATTGCGATTGATGTTAATTTGTTTCTTTGTCATATAAAATCAATGTAATCACGTTTATGTTTCAATTTCTTGGAACTTGATATTATTTGTTATAGCATTAGCGATTTTATTATAATTGTTAACGGATATGCTTGCTTTGAATGACAAAAGAACGCCAAGTATCGAATTCCACACATTCAACTCGCATAATCTAAGCTTATCGTCGAGGAAGAACGAGAAAAACAAAATTATCGTAACCCTCACACGTGATACTATTACTTGAACCCATTATTTGGGAACGCAGGCTCTCGACTTGAGTTTAAAATGGTCTATTATAGTACAAGAGGAAAAATTAAGTTGCTGACGTGTTTATGTATTACATTCACCCATGCAATTCCAAAACAGAACACAATCAACTCTGTAAGCATGCTTTATAATCAAGAATGCATAACATACAAGGAAACCCTATGGGGTTACTTAATGGTTATTTTCCTCGTTGTTTGCAAGTTGTAGATAAAAAAAGAGTCGGAGCCATGTCGAGGACAAAGAATTTTTAAATTATTAAAGCTCACTGGGGTCAACGAGGGTGAACGTTGAGTACGTTGTTGTCCGTGCAATTATTATTTCATGAGGACACATTTATCTGCGTATTTCTTTTGCATTCTTGCCCGTTAAAAGGTTCAGTTCAGTTTGTGACCTTCGAATTAACCTTGATATTTCAATTTCAGTATTCTCCATGGGGCTTCTAATTCACCTGTCAATCTTGCTGTGTATACTTGACCTGTGTTTTGCAGCCAGTCAATCATCGATTTCTATTTGCGCTACAATACCTCATTCAAGTCAGTTTCATCATCGCACGCGCGTTTAGTTTGCACTATAACCCCTTTGTGTTCATATATTTATGCAAATGCCGTTTGGCGTCAATTATACATCGTAAAAATACTATTTAGCTATTTAACAGTCGACAACATGCTAAACCCGGCAAACGTGAAGTGAGATAAGAATCACACGTTGACAAGGTTCGCAAACTATCGGTTTCATGTGTTGCCGATCAAAAAAAAGTAATTATTTTATTTATTTTAATATCTGTTATTAAATATAAGATGTCAGTTTTTCACGCGAAATCGTGCAAAAAAAACAACTTCATTATAATGCAAATGTAACGGCTCGCGTATTCGTGTACGAAGAAAATAGTTAACGTGATTGTAGCACTCGTGCATGTAAAGAATAAAAAGCGACGAGGAAAAAAGGTTGGTTGATTGCGAATCGTGCAGTCCCAACTTTGATATGATAGACATTATCTGCGTTAATTGATGACAGATTTATAAGACACAATTATACGTTTTATAAGAAAATAATATCTGATGACTTTTAATAAAAAAAATGTGCGTTGACCAAATGATTAAAAAAACAGATTATATCGAACCAAATGAACTTATTTCAGTATATCGCGACAAGTCTAGCCTGCCACAATCTGTCTACATTTGGCCGGCCGCAAGGGCATTGCGTGACAACATGACATTGCCAACCTGACAATCCTCTTTACACATAATCATTAGTATTACTACATCGTGTCCAAATTGGCCAAACTGAGAGATAATTTGATAAACTACGTGCTTATGCTCCCTACACGTAAGCTTGTATGCCTCCAATAAAGATAACGAGAAACGATTGGCAGGGAGTAGTACAAAATCGATCTTCGAGGAGATTCTTGGGGAAACCCTATGTCCTGCAGTAAACGTCTTCTGGCAAATATGATGATGACGACTAATACCAAAAAAACAGTACCGTGTCTTACTGACACAGCCTAAACCATTTCAGCTAGACACTTAAAATTTGGCAGACATCTTAAATCGACTACGATAGAGATTCACCAAGAAAATACCCAAGAGTTAGAGCTTTGACCAAGGTGAAGCCGCGGACATAAGTAAATGTATCGTATTTTGAGACGTTAAAATACTGTATAACTAACGCGTAATGTTCAAATTCAAAACTACTAAGTCATCGTAAAATACAGCCGAGATGGCTCTATAAAACACGATCAAGGCAAGAAAACCGCAGCAAACGATCCAGGGTGAAAGGCGAGTACTGCATGCTATAATACAAATCACAATTACCTTGCGTATTAGCCAAGATCGCAATTGCGAATGCAAACGACATGCCTTCATCTAAATAATACAACAAAGCCTTCTCGGTTTAGGGTTACGCAGTCGCAAACCAGGAAGCAATACTAAAGATTAAACCGCCGCGTTTACGCGGGCTTAACAAGAGCAAATGTTGATTATGGGGCAACAACAATAAACAACACACATATAGAAAGGAATTAGTAAATTTCTCCAACCATTATGATTATTTTTGGAGGGAAAAAATTCTTAGTGGCAAAAAACAAAAATAAACATTTAACTGGGTATAAATTAAATGAAATATTGCCTTAAATTCTCAAATAAAGGACTGTTTTTGATATACATTAGGTCGTTTTCGACAATTTATATCATACTACACCGAATATTTTCTAGTTCACGAAGAAGTTAGCTAATGAAATCGGAGTCAATTATAAATTATGAATCATGTCACACATGTTTTGTTATTAACGTGCATCAATAGCCAGTTTCAGTTCTATATTGTTAACTTTACGGGCATTAACGCAATCGAATGAAACCTTTCACGAACTGTAGACATCCCATTCTTGAGAAACAATCGCCAATTACTCCATCGTGGGTTCCCAAGTGCTTAGAGGGTTTTTGCGATGAAACAACTCATTCATGACATGTCATTCTTTGGTAACAAAACAAAGTGAAGGCAGAAACAATAAACAATGTCATCCGCCGTCCGCAAATGTCCTTGGCCGTTATGTAGAGAATGTATGAAATGTTGCAACGCTAACGTACTCGGGAGCGTGGTGGATGATACCCATTCGTTTAATGAGGTGGGCTTTTGATTAGTTAGGCTACGCTGAGCTCGCTCTAGAACGCTACGTTAGCCAGAAGGTTGCCGCCGCTCAGAACGAGGGCACTACCTTATCTGCCAAAGCCAAGGCGCAATGACAACCTCTTTGAAGTCGTAGTCCGAAACAAGACAAAATGCTAATCATGACATTGGACATACATACTGGACGTAACCTTCATTCGTATAAGTTAGTGTATTAAAATAATGAAAATCTTACCTGTTTCATTCGTGTAGGCTGGAAACCGGAGAAAAGCTATTATTTTGCTAGCAATAACACAACAATTAATACTAGTTAAGGAAAGATGTAGATGTAACTCACTTGATTTCATTAAACTTATTCGAACAGCCAATGAGTACGTACCTGAAACGATAAAATAACCAGTTTACTTATCGATTCTTCGTTGCAATACGAAGCACAATTAGAACGCTTCGATTATAGTCAATTACACAAGAGAAAAAAAATTACATGATAATTTAACGTAATAACGATTTGGAATATTAATTTGTAGTTCTCGGAGGTCGTCAAGATTTCGTGTTTACGAAAGCAACGAAACGTGTTTATTTTTGAAGTGCTTTTCTGATTGTGATTTTTTTTCAGTTTGCGTTTGTTTCATACTTGATATGGGTATGTTATAATATATAACATACACAAATATATAACATGATTTATTTTATACATTTTCATAGCTATAACAATTTCAATGTTGTCGAGACAAAAGTCGCTGCGAATCCTTAAAAGTGCATTTCCTTCGTTTGAAACACCTTTGTTTGGTTAGTTAATAGATGCAGATGATGATCCCGTAACTACGTAAGCATCTCATAAAGTAACTGGATATTGTCATTAAGTTCAGAGAGCCGCTAACATTGTATTTCAATTTTATGGAAAATTAAATTGGATGCGTCGCTAAACACCATTCAATCGGTCACTTGTTCATTAATAATGAATGAGATGCCGGTTATGATGGTGTGGAAGTGTAATAAGGCATTCGATTAGTGTCGCGCTGCGTTATCGGATATCAGGAGGCGCATACGTGTTTCTGAACATAAATTAGCGTGGACCGGAGCGGAACTTTCTCGCTGTACGCGACAAGGCACCGTATATTAAATCGAGATGTAGAAATCGACAGGTGCTAGGACGTCATAGCCGGCCGCTGGCTGATAAGCGAATGTATGTCGGCCGTTCACCTGCGCCCACTGACACGCACTCTATCTTTTTCTAACACGTTAGAAAAGCTGACAGCCGAAGCAGGATGGAAATTCTTAGTTCGCACGGAGGTAAATAAAAACAAATAATTGCATGCAGCGATTCGGTTAAAAAATGCATAACGCGACAATTTCAAGAAAAGTAATAGTGTTCCGTGGCAATGCGGTTAATTCTGGTTTAATGAGTCGTCAGGTCACATAGAACATTTAGTGAATAAAATATAAGTTAAACTTACAAGAAAAATCTGTTAAAAATGCAACACATTCATGCCAGTACTTAGGTACAGTACGACACAACTAATATGGCGTGCTGTAAATAGAGAAAGACTATAAAGTGAAATAATAAAACTACGTAGTTGTTAAACCTAACCACGAATTTACACTATAACATATGCCAATCCAATTTGTTTAAAATGGTAACAAACCAATTTGGCTTAAATTCTAGCTCAATCACCCACTAGATAGAATCAATGTCAGATTCGCAGATAGTCTGTCTCTATTGGTGACGTGCCATATTAAGTGTGTAGTACTGTACTTCCATAATTTGAATTCATAAAAATGTTTGATGTTCATCTTTCGCAGAGTCAGTTGTATGAAAATTAATTCACATCTTTTGCAAGTAAGTAAACTACACTAACGAACAAAAAGTAAATGTTTTTTTCCTTTATCTATACTTGGGAGCAAATAAATAGAGCAATATAAGGGGAATAGTCGGTAAACTACACGAAAGGGCAAAAATCGAGCCACCCATGCAATTTTTGCGTTGATGCTGATGATGTTGAGGTCGTAAATGGTATCAGCATCAACGCAAAAATTGCATGGGTGGCTCGATTTTTGCCCTTTCGTATAGTTTACCGACTATTCCCCTTATACATAAACGCTCTATACACATCTGCTAACTTAGCAATCGTTTGTCCTTATGTGTGATAGATAAATGTCAAAGAGACAGATAAGGACAAACGATTGCTAAGTTAGCAGAAGCCTACAGAGCGTTTATTTATGAATAAGGGGGTTTGTATCTAAAATTAAGGTACGGGTAGTTAACAAAAAAAAAACCAGAATTTTCATTAAATTACATTATATGAAAATGTAACTCTATCATATCATCTCTGTAACTCCCTGTCTTAACACGTCTGACTTACAAATAAAGCGTTCGACGTTGAAACTTTGTACAAGACGACCAACACGCTACCCGCATTAACGCGCATCGGAATCTATCGGTATTTAATGACAGCCTGACATTTTTCCACTGCGAATTACATCAATCAGGATGTTAACACCTGCCTTGAAGCTGCAGCCACTTTATTAAGAGCCAAGACCGGCGAGTCGGACTCCAACACAGAGGGTTCTAGGCGAAACTCTTTTAATTTACGACAACATTTTATTGTTACTATTTGTTGTTATAGCGAATAGGCCTAGCAGAGATTACGGATTGGACTTGAGACCAACGGCGAAACCTTAATCCCGTTGGCACGCTTCATTATGGGGAATCTTAAAAAAAACACAAAAACACGTCGTAAAGCAAACACAGTTGTTTTAGCGTGCTTACGCGTAGTCACTATATTAGCGCTGATAGAGACTAGGTACTGCAATGCGAGGATGGTTCCGCTGGTTCAAGAGAATAAGGTGAACAAACGGCTCACTTGCTACTTTCTTGGCATTTAGTTACACATTACAATTATTTTAAATGTTTAAACCTAGGAGGGTATCGCTTAACGCCGCGATGCTTCAGAATATGAGTCAGAAACTTAAAAGAGGAACGATATTTTATTAGTTTTAAAATAGTTAACGATTTAAATACAGAGCACATAATTGTGTTTTTAAGTTCAGATTATCGCAAGAAATGCTTCTATTAACGGTACCTAATGAAACTAATCACACTTGAGATATCCATACTTAGTATACTAAATTTAAGAAAGTGTAAAGATAAAATGATAGACATGCACTGTCAACAGATAACCGCGGTAGACAATATTGCAACGCATCTGTAACATCTCGCAAGCCAGTAAAATCCTGTTATTTGATATTATTTTAATTGTCTTCATGTTCTTGCAGAATTAATATTAAAATGTTTTCTAGAAATTGCTAACTAGCACTTAAGTGTTTCTCTTTATGTTACAGCATTGGCATCACTCAGCGAAACATTGCATTGCCGTGCGCGGGCGCAACCGTTTTCGAAACTTCAGTTGCCGAGCGCCTCCGAGCGGCTTGCGCAACAAACGCCCGGGGCACGCGGAGGTTCCCACGCGGATTTCGTATATACAGGTGCTGTTATACTAAAGCATCTAATCGGCAAATGGCAGCATTACTAAACAACACAGTTATTCAGCAGGACATCAATAACACTAAGCTGTAATGTTCTCCTGAGATACCAAAAGTATAGGTACCAGTGCTGCAGTGTGTCAAATAAATAGCGATACCTTAATGAGCGCGGAGATTATGTTTACGACTTGTAAAAGAGCGCTGTAAATCACAGCAGCGATGTAAGGGTCAAGCTAGACACGATATCCACAGTAGAAAATATACGGACGCGTATAATTTAGATTGGGATGCATTTTGAATAACACCTAAAAGGTTGCCTGCTGCGCTGCTGCGCCCAGTCAGATGTATTTACGAGTACGTTTCGCCACGCCTTTGCCCTTTAGATTTACATTACATCTAAATAGCTTCGTGAATACCACAAACGCAAGGCTACTTTTTGTCTATTTCAGAACATAATACCTACGGTTCATTTACGATGATAAAAAAACACCGGAACGGACAAATAGACTTGTCAAGTAACGACGCATGATTTAAAGAAGCAGGAGAGCGGTCAGGGGGGCTACTCGGAAAATCGATTTTCGAAGTTCGTATCACACCGCCCCTCTCACTCTCAAGTTGATAACTATTAGTGAGAGCGGAACGGAGCGAAAAGAACTTCGAAAATCGAATTTCATAGTATAAGGCCTGATTCGGTCTGAATAAAAAAAACGTTCAAGGCGAAATGTAAATCGCTGGGAACCAGCCGGAGCGTTGCTGTATTAATTATAATTGTATGGTAGCTGCATTCTTTCGTAAATTGTTTTCTGCTTTCATTAAATTTTCAACACACTAACAAGCCGATGAAAAAGGCAATGCGTCGCTGTCGATTAATATAACAGTAGTAAACAGGCTCTAGCGTTTCAAAGCTGGTCTAATTATGCGGCAAACTGTAATCGCTAAGGGCAGGAATGCTGCAGCAACGCAAATTGCACGTCGGATCGGTAAGGTGTGTACGGATCGACAACCTTCCATTCTCTCCACGAGCGGAGCACCAATGCCGGGCCAGCTATTAAATATCACTAACCAGCGACAATTAGGTACTGCACTGTTTACGTTTACGTCGTATATGAGTATTAAATTTCTTATTGATACTAAAATCCAGGTGTTTTTTTGCATCGAAATGCATTTTTTGCAAACGGTTTCTTGAATAAGGATAGGCTTCAATAAAATATTAAATTTACATTTAAAAGCAGACATGATTATTAGATTGACAATATTTTTACTGTTTGACGTTGACGGCACTTATCGTTAGCGAGGCGAACGAATAACCGTTTCGGGAATGAAACTCGATATTCACACACGGCTGGAGGCTAGATTCATATTTAGAACGTCGTAAATAAGGTGACATTAAATTTCTTACGATCACTTCGCAATCATTCTCGAATCTTCAAAGCTAACATTTCATATGAGATTTTACTGTCCACGACTGTATGGCAAACGGTTTCCAAAACCAACAAGAGCCAGTCAGTCACTAAAACTACTTAGACGTATCGAGTGAAATCGTAAACCTTGTGACCTCAATGAAGACACGTTGACAACAATATTGGTTAGCTCTTTGGTGAAAAGAGAAAATTTATCAAACAAATACTGCAGGTACAGGTTTCACATGGAAGTGGTTTAGGTATGAGCTTCGATGCTGTGTACAGTAACTGCGCAACATCGATGCAAGTAGGATGATGCCCAACAATGCCTCACGTCAATCATATTTTATTGAGGCTCAATGGCATATCTATAAAGTTCTCTACCCACCTTCAACGATATTTGCAGCCGTATACGTGACCTTCTGTGTCAATTCGAGCAAACCTGTGGCTTGCCAAATTAACAATGAACGAAGCAATTTCAATACCAAATCAGTTTGTATTAATCCAGTGTCGTAAATTGACAAAGAGTCATCTAAATATGCCGGTTCCAATGTAATTTGGGAATGAAGTACCAGGTATTTATACATTCCAAGATTTTAATTTTTTCGTTCTAAGTACAGCAGGTACCGAAATTCCGGGTTATCCCGATTAAATGCTTTTTTTCTTGCCTCTCTTAATAACGTACTTAACATTTAAATACTAACACGGTTATAAAACGCTTAGCCCTTCTTGATTACATCGGATGAAGTGTATTGAATAGGTGTACACGATCGTTCTCTTCTCTCCATTGATAGAAAAAACTGGTTCACTCTTGGGCAAGGCCGGTTACAACCCCGCCTGAGATATGGAATCGCCTATTATGACTGACCTAGATCGACACAGCAATCATTGAGTGGCGAACGTAATTGTCCATACTTCTAAAGTAAGGAATGGAGCAGGTGCAAAGTTATTATTCATGTGTTAAGATTTTAAACCGATTATGTAGGAAAAAATCAGAACTTTACAATTTTCGGTTAGATTATTTTCACTTACATATCGCATTCTCATTATCAATTCAATTAGATTAAATGTTAATTAAATTTTAATATTGTATTCCGCTTTTAAATATTGACCTAAGCAGAGCTATTCTCCTTCCCAATAAACGTTTAATCAATATTAAATCACATATGTTTTGGTGTAATGACTAGATCCCATGATCTACAACAGATAGGGCTCAAAAACAGCAAATTTCAGCTTTCGAGGTTCAGTAGAAATTGAAATCAAGATAAGAAAACTTGGCACTGAACCTTTGTTGAGTAGGTTAACACCAAAAATCCTTGGATCATGTACAATTCACTCAGTGCAAGGCCAACCAATAAGAATAAGACGAGTGTTAAATATAAGACAACCGACAACTGCAGTGGCAAACAAATTTTTTTTATGACGATCAATTACCGAATCAAGTATTTAAGTAATTTTATGCAAGTTAATAGACATGCAGGAAGGTTGTTCTCGTCGAAATCATTAATACAGAAGGTAGGCTACCTGGTCTTTAATACAATCCATGTTATTGTAATTAATGATTGTATGTCTACTATTCATGCTGTTAGTAACAAATCTAGTTACTTAGTTGCCAAACTTGAAATACGACAATCAAGAATCGGCGTCTATTTATCTTTCGCTTCGTCGCAAACGATCAAATCGCGTGAGTAAAAAGTTGACATTTGCATTTTAAAGTGACTAATTTCGATTAATCGTCATCACTACAGTTACTTAGAAATTATCTTTGAGGGCTGAATTATTAGTATGAATAATGAGGTTCGGATGAATCGTTGAATAAGTTACGCTGATGGTATCTATCCAAGGCGATATGAAAGCGAACGAGCTGTCAGGCGACTTTGCAGCTGCTTTAATGTTAATAAAATTTATGCAGTAGGCGTTCAAAAGACAGTTCAATTTTGTAATGAAGCGGTTCGCGGTCTCAGTTAATTATTTTTTCAATTTCACAAGACGCCTGTTACGCTACGCCCGGGGCGTGCCGTGTAAGGTAGCGCCGAATCGTTTCTCTATGTGAGAATTAATATTTGTGATAGCTTCTGCCTGCAGTATTCTCAGTAGGTGCAAGACGCAAACGTTGATCATGCGTTATTTAAATAGCTGATACATAATAAAGCATTAGTAAGTAAAATTTTTATTTTAAGGTGGAGGTCCCTGGAATATATCAGTCGAAGGTCGAAGCACATTTGAGCCACCCGACTATGCATGGCGCGAAGAGCTCCAATTCAGCTTCTTTTCTGAAAATGTTTATCTTCGTTTTTAAATATCAAACTGTTATTGTACCAGTAATATGGTATGGTATATTTCAAGGTGTAGTCAGCAAACCGCAGGTCACGCGGCAAGCACCGTGGTTAGTTCACCCCGTTTCGACAACTCACGTTCGCCCCTCGCCACCGCCGCGTGATCCTATGACGCAGAGGGAAGCTGGAGGCTCCGCCGCCCGGCAACCATGTGGTTTCACGTAGCGCGGACTCTTATTACTATCGCTTGATTATTGATTAACTTACGTCTGCGGCTTAGTTAGCTACGGTTTCTGAAGCCAATATAGCTAAAACCATAGCTTTAGAATATACTACTGTGATTGGTAATAAAAGAGAAAAAGCATTTGGGTGAGATGAATACAAGACTATTTTACTCAGTAAAAAAAAGACATCAAATTTTCAAAATAGCGTTACACTGATCTCTTTTTAAAACCCGAAATCATCGATGAAAGCGTGAGAGCGAGGTATCGGATTTCCAAAGAGCCTGGCAAAAGGAAAGCCTGAGCTCACGCAATTTGCTCCGAAGCCTTACATTTCGTGCTTACTGTAATAAGTTACCGGTGTTTATTTACAACCACGTGACAGAAACCAAATAATTATACGAAGTTACAAATGGCTGAGTGCAATCCAGAAAATAGCGTAGAATTTTGCGTAATACGTCAACAATTTTGGAAGGATAAGTGTATTAGGGCACATTATTAAGCATGTGCTTATTGATATTAATAAACAAGCATTTCTTATTTTTTATCGTAAATAACTAGATGCTCTGGAATTGTTGTTTTTATTTAGGTGAAATTTTCGTGTTTAGATGAAGTTAGCCGTCTAACATAATCTATATAGGCTTATAGAAAAAAAACTGGCATAGACTGAAACCTCTAATGCCAAGTTCAGAATAACTCCATAACAAAATAGCCAAAAGCCTTCAAAACATATGGTACCTACTGCTCTATGCAGCATATTATAAACAAAATCGATTGCCCAGGTAGATAATCATTTTGAAAAGATTAGCCATTAAGTAATGATTATTTTATTAAAATAAATGGATTTGGCACATTGACCTGAATTAATGTAGCATTCTAGAGAAACAAGTTTGAATAATTCTTTATACTTCCTAGCAAATGACTGATCACGATTAACAACATGATATATTCATATCACCGAGACATTAACGGAAGCGTGATTGATAAATTATAGCATTTTTTATAATGTGTCTAGGCGCCGCTCACTGGTCATGGGCTCGATCGAAGTATATCAAGAGTCAATTGGAAGTCAAACAACAAATCTTGGTCCTTTTGTCTGCCAACCTTGCAGACGTTGTCGTGCTAGAGCCTTACAATGTAACGCCGACAGGTCTAGGATAGAAAATAATAGAGGAAATTTCAGCATCAACGAATTCGACCAAGGTAAACGAAAGCTTTTACCAACTAAAGACGCTGATTCATAGTCGTACGGTTGACGTGACTCATTTATCATGGAGCAGTTTAAGCAGCAGACAAAAACGATAATAAATAACAGATTTAGTGTGATCGAGAACACGCCGACGAATTTCACGGAAGATATGGATAACATAATGTTTACCCGCATTTAGAACATTTCGAAGAAACGAAGTTGTTTGTAGGGAAACCATCTTTATATAAACATTATTGAATAACATTAATGATCTATGGATTTCTTACCCTGTTTGAGACCACCAACGACCTATACTTGTATTTAATAGCAATCTCCTTGTTAGAAAACCTCGAGGGTAAAACTTAGCAGCAGAAATAAATATCGTCGATATATCATCAAGTTTTTACTATGCAGAGGAATGGAGTCAATTATACGAAGCAACAATTTATTGAGACCAAACTGAATGACCGTATGTTACACTGTCGGGCCATTTTATATGTTCTCAGCAACTGATAATATATGTGTTACTTAAATTAAATAAAAAGGACTAAAATAGGCAAGCCTTTACAATAAAATGGGGTTCGTAGAACCTGTGATGCAATCAATAAATAATGGTTATAATACAAAAAAAAACGAACTGTTTATCTCTGCGCTTCATCTTGTTTCACACATAATAGTAATAAATTAACGTGGTAATTAAGGATCGAATAAAACGAACATGAATAGAATATTCCCAGATTGAAGATCTCAGTCACATTCCACGAGAAAGGAAACGATTTATCAACGCTCGTTCGATTAAATATTGGGAACGGTGAGTTAGAAGGAATGAGTGTGAATATATACCTACCATCACTATCTACTTGTAGGTACGCAAGTAATCCCTTATTACGAGTAAAAGGTCTCGCGGGATAGAAAGACTGGTGAGATGAACGCAATGATTTGCAGCCACGATAAATCCATGCGGCAGACGGGGACAGACCCGCCCGCGGCCGCCACTCTAAGTGTATCCAATTACTACGATACTCTACACCGTGCAACGCGGAGCAGCACAGCACGGCCACCGGGACCATACACCATGTACCATAATAACAAAGATTACGATGATAAAAAATCTATTACAAACAACTGAGAGAGCCAAGCTACTTCACTTTTTTTATTTCAATGCCGATACTACACAGATTACAATAATTATAGCAATTGCACGTTCAGTTATTGCCGCAGATATGAATTATCAACGCATTCAACGTTTCCCTCGTCTCATTTTACACGAGAAACCGTTAAGACTTGTAGTCGGGTTTGCGGATAATTAATTCCGTCCTGAGCTACTTACTTATGTTACCGTCGGAGAAGAAACCGCAGCGCCCCGTAGTAGCCAAAGAACATGTTTAGTCGCATTGGTTCAGTCAGTCTGCTTTGTGCCAATTTCACAGGCTGATCGCTAGACAGCCGCAACTTATAGCAAGAACGATTAATGATTTAATAGCAGAGGATACCTTGTTATGTCCTGTTTTTCCCATCTATTTAATGTAATAAATGTAGGTTTTGTCAGGTTGTATTAAAATGCCACGACAGCTGCGTGCAAATCCATCGCTTCATAATAATATCATCACAGAAGGGGGTGCTAATTATCTGGATCATCATCATAATGGGTTCGTTTAGTTCACTCGTTTTAACGCACAATAATGACACTTGCCATTAAATTTGCACGACAATATAAAAGAGCATTTTAATTATTAGATAAAAAAAGTAAATTCGCTGCTGTTGCATAGGTACAATAACCATACTGTAGAGGCGGAATAAGGCTTTGGTTCAACAAAGTAAGTAATCCTGTAGCGGTTCGGTTAGGAGCGGAGCTTCATGCGGTCACCGGACACCGCGGAAGAGCTCCAGTATCGAATAGGTACACATAAATCAAGCAGCATATCGCCCTCGGCAGCGCAAGTTCTGACCCTGCCGCCTTTGTTTACTCAAAACTGTTTCAGCCATCACTGATCGTGATCACCTTCGGATAATACCAAAAATGTTACTCTGAACACTGATTTTAACCGACCCATTGAATATTAACGTCAGATAGATATCACACAATGAGCAAAAAATGTTACCTATTCCCCTTTAAGATACATGAATGAATTCAAAAAGCTTTTTGTTGTTAGGTCTGACCTCGGCGAGTTTTCGATAAATAATCACCGTCACAATCGATACAATCGGCACGTAAATGGCCATAATGGGTACGGTCCGGTGCATCGATGCGATCGCTGCGGTCGGGGGCTTGCTGGCTCGGTCGGCGCGGCGCGACACTGTCGGCTGTTGTAAGTTTTTAACTTGGTCAGATTGTAGCGTTCGCTGAATCGGCCGCGTGCTGATTCAAATCGAGGTCTGCCGGGTCGCTGGGCAGAGCTGGTTGCGATGCTTGCGGATCGATTATCGCACGTCACGAGCTGCAGGCGAATCAGGCCACACACTACACGCAATGTCGCGCCATCTAATTAATTAAAAATCGAACAAAAACATTAAGAGCGCACGCGAAGTGTTTAACAATGATATACGTGAAGACAAATAGCTATCACGTTTGGCTACGCTATAAACCGAATTATCTGAACGCTCGAGGCACTACAATAACAATAAGTACTCACACTTTTCATTAGCAGTAACTTAACAACCGGGAACAGAAGTATATTACGCCAGATATAATTGAAGATATTCTTAATGCTTTTAAAGCATACTCTGTTCTTGTATCAGTAAATAATATATACAGCAACTTCAAAAGGGTTTTGACTGTAAGACTATATAAGGAAATATTTTTAAAGGTTATATACCATAGTTAACTACCACACCAAAGCCTAGACGGACGTGCTGTGACCAAATTGGTAACGTTTTGACAAAAGGTAAGGTCAAGAGACCTAAACCGACAAGCATGTAATAAAGTGATTGATGAATGTGCCGAAACAAAAGAGATATGTCAGGATCGTAGCAAGTGGAACAAAGTAGTCCCTGCCTACCCCTGTGGGATACCGGCATGACGTAGGTATGTACGTATGTTACCACACTAACAGAAACAGTCTTCGATGCAATCGCTATTAGATCTAGTTGACTTATGCAATGTCAAATTGGTTTGCCGGAAGGCCTGAAGTCTGAGTGTTATCTCAACGTATATCGTTTAACATATAATAATAAATTAGCTTAGCTTGACAGGCGGCGGTTCAATTTTAAGGGGCAAGCAAGGGGGGGCTGGTTTACGACATTTACTAGTAGCTTCCGTAACTAAGACATTCATTCGTGCAAATACAGAACAGTCTTGCTTAAGAATGATATTTTCCACTAAAACATTATTTTTTAACAGTTGTCGATTATTTCCGCATTATTATTGAAATATTGTATTCATGCAAATGATTCAGCGTGAGCGTTTATTGTTGCAAATAATGAGCGCAAGATCTATTTACGGGCTGTTTTCACATCAAGGAAAATAATACTAACATTAGCCGTCATGTTTGATGTCAGTAGAGACAGCTCCCTGAGGGGTTGCGTAACAGCGTAACAATAGTCATTAGCAATCAATCAAGCCCATTCCGGGTGGCTTAGACGCTTTGGCCAAGAGCCAAATCGTTCCTCGCGGTCAGGTTATGATCCATGCGATCATGTTGCTCAAATTCATAATGGAATATAAAATGACGGACGGCAGGAACCGTGACCGTTTTAGAGCGTTCAGCTCGGAACACGATACTATACGGATATTCAGCGCCAACCACACGGGTAGGACGAGACGAAGCGATGAACACAGGGATTTATTGAAATTGTGGGCAACGATACGTCGATGGCTGTGGTCTGCGGCACGCGCTGGTATCACGTACGGGCAATTGAAAGGAGCGCGAGTTATTGCGGGAAATGCGAGGGATCGGGCCGCAATTGCTGCTCCCGGGCAAGCCACACAATGTGCCCGCGACGGGATAACGACACGGGCGTCGCAGTGTCGCTTTTCGCGTCACGCCTTCCTGCCGCGCCGCGCCACCCCAGGCACATGACAGGATATATCGATAGCCTTAACAGTCAACCAATTTACTACGAACTTTGGTATTTTAGTTAAACTACCGTTGCTTGCACCGAATTGCTGGGTAGAATCACACCAGTCATGTGATTTTATTATGTCGTAAATTTATGCCCAGACAGAAGACGATGTCTGACATGTGAAATACTCTACCTACTTTGTCCGATGCGCAATTCTTAGATTTTTTATCTATACATAAAATGTGCACAATAATTGATGAAAACGAATTCGATAATCCTGAATCCAACTATTCTGTAATTAGTGAGTAGGTACTGAGGAATAAAGATGTTACTGATACAAGTAGTGATTTTAATGCGTTAGGATTCTCCTAAACCTTGTGTGAATGTCGGTTATTAACTTAACGTGTTGATTATGAATTTCCGGCGACCACTCGCTGCCTATCGAGGTGTACTTATGGGATATTACGACAGAACTGGATGTGTTTGATTGCTACCATCAGTAAAAAAAAGTCCAGGCCGCTTATGCAGTAAGAAATAATATGTCAACTGTCCCAAAATGGACGGTCGCGACGTGGAATTTTAATCGATGTCATGCCTTGAATAACGCCGAGACAAAAAATCGGGCCCTTGGCGGATGTCAACGCACATCGTGAAATCTAAATGATTAACAGTTGAATTCTGATTGAATTTATACGAAGTATAATGGTCAAAAGGTGTAAGTCAAATTTAAAAACCTCCGTGGAATACAAATCAACGAACAGGTGATACGGATAGTAACAATATATTTAGCTACTTGCGAATGGAATCGGAAATATTGTCCTTTCAAAATGAATTCATTTATCTTTTAAATAATTCTTTAATTTTAAGTCGAGGTGTACTGTTTTTGCTATTAAATGAGATCCGAAAGTAGGTATCGCAGCTTACAACACTCAATTTGGCGAAATCCGAAAATGTTACCTCACTTCGGTTTTAATTGTCGATTGTGTTAAAGCAATTAAAACCGGTCGGAAATCAACTTTCGGGCTCGAGGAGTCAACGGGAACTCAGAATTTTAAATGCCCCGAAGAAGATATTCGTGACATACTTATCACTGTAACAGAACCATGTTATTACAATTTATTATTGTCTGAAGCGTTTCTTTGATATAATATCTTAGGGTACAATAGCCCGGTACAAGCAGTGCATCACTCGTGGGAAGATGCTAGATAAAGTCACAATCGTACTTTCATCCGATCACGCATGATATAAAGTGCGAACCACACAACAATGCTGACAAACAGTCACTAGAAGAAACAAAGATATGTTCGCTCTAGTCGAAATAGAAAATCAATGAAAGCTAAACCCTAATGCTATGAGTTTAAACATGCAATTTTAAAATTGTTACGTGGAAACTCAGACCCTTTATCTTTCTGTTTGCATACACAGTATTGTATTTCTTGCTGGTCGTTCCCTTAAATTAGGTGAATAAAAAAGGCGGCCTCGTTGTTAACGTTTTGCAAATAGGATATGTGTCGTTTTTTTACGTGGTAATTAATGTGTGCATGCAACTTAACATGCAGACGTGTGTGTAGGAAGCAGGTGTCTTGGTGTATTGATAATCAGGCAGACCTCCGGGGTCGAGCCAGACATGGCGGCTTTTCGGTGTGAGCGTTTTTTTTTACAAAAGAAGAAAATGTAAAAGAAAATTTGATTTAAATATGTGTTAGACAGATAAACGAATGCTATGAATTGAATGTTTACGTAGTCTTATTGAGCTATCAGTATGCTCTACCTGTCGCGCTTGGTCTGTTACTTTGTTCACAGTGACATTAATAAGCTTTTATAGAATGTAAGAATGTAACGGCAACAATATACCTTTTCACTTCTCATGCTCAAAAAGTTCGACTTTATGCTGGATGTAGGCTGCATAAAATGGCATTTTATGCTCTTGTGCAAAAAGTAAAATCTTCGTCTAAGACTAAGACAATCGGGTGCCAACAGCCACAAACAATCACTAAAACTTTACGGCAGCATATTTTGTTCATTTTTTTAAGTTTTTTTTTTTATTATACTAATCTGCGGTCTATTATACTGTTTAATTAGTACCTACCTAAAACTAGGTAACAATAATTTGACAAGTTATTATTGAAACAAATAAGTACATGAAAAATAAAACTTTTTAAAATATAAATCATCACCTGCCTACTCGAACCTTACCGCAGTATCACGTTTAAAAAAAAAGAAAAAAAAAAAGTTAATTGGCGGGAACGTCCTATTTTCTCTTAGTAGGATTTATGTTGCAATTTGTTACTGTTTTACGATTAATATTCAATAATTTCGTCAAGTGAAGAGGAAATGACACTGACTCCTAAGTCTCCTAACACAGTCAATTTGCCAGGAAAAACCATTAAATATATCGAATTGTTCCAATGTCACATTTAATTTTAATTAACTTTTTTTGCAATGTTTTTGTTTTGTTTTTTCGCAATCTAAGTGAAAAGCAGAGTGTATAACTCGTTCATAAAACCCATTTTCCCCTCGACGTGTCTATCCACCCTCGCCGTACCGGCTCGGGTGGCTATATGAACGTCTCGGGAAAAATGGCTTGTTTTATGCTCTCGTTGTACAATCTACTATTTAAAAGTTAAATGCACCTTGTTTACATGCACTCCCTTATAAATAGATAGTTATAAACGGTTTGCGGCCGTGATATAGCAGAGCGGAGTAACGAATATTTCTATATTGCGGGAAGTTACATTTGCTTCTTTTTAGTTAAGTTCCGGAGACATCTCCACCACTTGAGTCGATGGAAATAGACACCAAAACAACGTGCAAGTCCTCGACTTCCTTACTTGTTCAAAATTGACAATTTAGACAGCCTATACCTACATGACACGCTTGCCACGAGTAACCAACTGGAGATATCGCCAGGCCTCCCCCTCGACGTTTTAGTGCTAAGGGTGGAAACTCACAATATTGATTAGATGTTACTTATTTTTTGGCATATACATAGCACTAAGGCCTGACGAAAAAATACAAATTTAACTCAATATATAATCTTTAGCAGATTCAGCAACGGGATGAATTTCAGATACTGACCACATCATTCGCTGACCCTAACAGGCCTGAGATTTGTATAATTTTATTACAGTATTTTACAACAGCACTAAAATGAAAAGTAATCTGAATACCATTTCTATAAACTACTCTTATCACTTAGCAGGCTTGTATGTAACAGCCCTTAGATTTTATGTTTCCATGTCAAAGTGTTATGAGTCACGCAAGCGATACGGGTAGCGTTTACAACGAATGACTTGTATATGTGTCATTTTTCGACACTATTTATGGCAGAATTGAAAAACGGTCTACGATTGCGCGTGGCAACACTGCACATAAATGATTGTCAATGTCGAGCTTTGCATGGTTCTGCGAATGTTACAATTACTAATGCAGTGAGAATCTGTAACGTGATATTGCGCTTATTTGTCCTTAGTTTAATGAGGTTTTATTTCCTTGTAAGAGATTGACACTCATTATAGTCTCAACAGTTTAATTGGAAACACAAGTAATTGCTCAATGTTCATTATGTATTGGGCTTATATTTAACTAATCGCGAGATCTACATAAAACGTTAAAAAGATATTTAATTAGTTAGGTGTATTAAAAGCAGGAAATTTACTTAAGTCGACAGAAAGAAAAGTTCTTCTTCCGTGTAGTCAACATAGCGTCGTCCTATCGTAACATAAACTCCTTCATAATAACAGTAGACCTATTGTCTAACTCGCTCGCAATCACCATCGTGTTCATTTTGACAGTTCATGTATGGGCTGACAATTGGTATCGGAATCAGCTAGCATATATACATTCATACAAGAACTGTCAAAATGAACAAGATGGCGATTGCGAGCGAGTTAGCCAATAAGCCTACAGGTTTCCAACGCAACGCAATGCAACGTCTATTAATTTGCTAAGATTTCAGGATAATTCAATATGGTCTTGAAATTAAATCTGATTAAAACCGTTGCAATTTTAGGCTTACTTTGGCACACGATTCGTTTTTTAGTGTTATGTACCTATTGTATTTATGTATTAGTAAAAAGCTCAGCCGTGGTAGCCTAGTGGTTAACCTGTGGCCTCTCAAGCAGAGCGTAGTGGGTTCAAATCCCGGGCTCGCACCTCTGAGTTTTTCGGAATTTATGTGCGAAAATTACATTTGTAATTTGCCATGAGCTTTTCGGTGAACGAAAACATCGTGAGGAAACCTGCACACATCTGCGAAGAAATTCAATGATGTGTGTTAAGTTCCCAATCCGCACTGGGCGCGCGTGGGAACTATAGCCCAAACCCTCCAATACACGGTGGAGGCCTATGCCATGAGGCACGCCGAATTATTTCAATTCAATTTCAATTCATTTAATCATTCATTAAGCGACAATTTAATAAATAAACGGCAATAACAACCACAACAACATGTGGTACTTACTGAAATTGTAGCGAATTCGGAATAAAAAAAGGCTTATAAATAAATAAATAAATAAAAAGCTCAGACCTTAAAATTTTGTGGTGGTCATTATGTTTATTTATTTTTTTCATACGTCAATAATAACAAACGACGGATTGAAATTGGCAAATCAAATAATGCAAATCAACTTGGGATTATTTCATGTCGCTGGCGGTTCATAATTGAAGATAATGGTCATCGAGTGCAAAAACTCACCTGACACAATAGCTGACCGAATTTGGAGATGATTGAGGTTGAGTAAAAAATCTTGCACATCAAAAATACCTGTTTGTCGTCAATAATTGACCTACACTACATTGTAGGCAAAAAGGAGTTTAACATTAATATTTTATACCCCACGTTTATTTCAATAACACCTAGTCACTGCGCGGCCATGAAATTGATTGGTTGAGCATTAAATTACGGCTCATCCCAATGTGTCAAACCAAACAATAAATATGTAAATTATGTGAACGATAACCCGAACTGGTCTCGGCTTTATCGCGAGACAGGCAGCTTAGTCTGAGACGTCGTCTCGCACGCATCGTGAATTCTCCGTACGTATATACTAGACTTTGATAGGAGGCTCGGATTTACTCATTTTTTAAACGTAAAGCCATAAATCAGTCTAATCGGAGTCGAGGTGTGCTATTACGAAGATCGCGAGCGTTCACAACACAACATTTGTTCCTACGCAGAGCCGAGAGTATTAAGAGCAATAAATCTAGTTTTAGCGCGAGGTCAATCAGTCCCAAATCGCTACCAGCCTGTGGTTTGCATACAGACGGGAGAGGGGCGCCTTCCTCGACGTATATCTCACGACATAATTCCCTACCAATGACATTTACGACCGCTCTCGAGCTATAGGAATAAAAAGATTATACGCTTATCCAACGTCTAAATAAACGGTTTCCACGTTGGACTTGGAAATAGATAGTCGTTCTAACCCCTATCCATTCAGATAAAGTTATCATGTGCTTACATAGACGATAAGATAGTGAAAGAACTTTATCACTATTACGAAAGCTTTCATTACGGACATTATCTAACAGTCCACTATAACGTGCGCAAAAAATCTCACATGCCGTACAACTGAAAACAACTCTAATTTCGTACAACCAAGTTCTTATTACGGTTCCGTTAGCTTAGCACAGACATTGACCAGGTACATTGCACATCAAATAGCTGTAAACGATACAACCTTTATACACGTATGATTGGCTTTTTCCGCTAATTAATCATAATTCGTAAGTCTTCCAACTAATGCGCAAGTTTTTATAGCAGCCTAGGTTTGGTGGTGTTGAACGTGGACGAAAATAATCGAATACTTACAAAGATTTACTTTTTTTCACTATTTCCTACCTCAATGTTTACTGTCGATCGGTACGTTCTATCAAGTTTGATTTCTCAACTAAATATAGAAGTTTAACCTGGCCAACCTCTTATGATAAACAAACTCATCTAGATAAAAACTAAACTTACTGCCAAACAGCCGGTTAGCCAATAAGCATCCAGGCCACAGCTCTCTTCCTAGATATGGGCAAAGATAAATCCCATAAATCAGGATAGAGTATTGAATCTGCAGTAAAACTAAACGCTGAGGCCATTCGTGCAATAATTTTTCGATGTCAACTGTTTCTAGGTCGGACAGACCCTAGGGCATTTCAATTATAAGACACGTATTCCGACCATAATAATCGAGAACCTAACATATTTCCTTTAAATTGACGGTAAATTTCAGCGCCACAAATAGAAGTATGATTGAATACAATCCAATTAATTGCATAAAATAATAATTTATGAGGATAATGGTGTTGCTTACAAATAACAACACCACTTCAAAGCATTTTTTATTGATTAGCATACAAAGGAAAATGACAGCGGTATTACAAATTGTTTATTACTATCCGAGCATTTGTGTTGTTAAGTTGTTAAATATATGTGAACACTGACCACGTTTCAGCCGCCTTCATCTACACTAATATTATAAAGAGGAAAGATTTGTACCTATTTTTGTATGTTTGTATGTTTGTAATGAATAGGCTCAAAAAGTACTGGGCCGATTTAAAAAAATCTTTCACCGATAGAATGCTACATTCTTCCAATTTGACATAGGCTACATTTCATTTTGAAAAAAATTAGGGATCCTTGGTAAAATTTGAACAATGTAACCGAAGGTGTAGAAAAATGAGTCTTAAAATGTCTTTCGTCGAATGCGCTGCCGAAACTATTAGCGATAGAACAAAATAATGTACAACAATATTGAAGAACATCATAATGTCTACAAAAAACTCCGCGGTAGCATATGTCCAACTATTGTAGTTATGTCACTACAACAAAATATTTGTGAAAAAAAGTGTTTTATATCCAAATTTCCAAAAATAAATAATTGTCTACCCCGTGCGAAGCCGGGACGGGCTGCTAGTTAACTATACTTTGAAACTACGGGTAACATCGTGGTAAATTTAGGCTTAGCTGGTGGTAAATAATCACATGAGGCGTAATGGATCTCACACGCGTCAAGGATCCCGCGCCTCGGGCACGTGCATTCGATTAATAGTCAGGAGTCTACGCGTTGCGTCTATTTTTGTACGGACCCTCCATCCGTTTTGGGATGCCTGACGCTACGTTTCTGCTTTTGGTTTAACAGCTTCAGCCAGTGTGGAGGAATCTCTAGCAAATTAGTCGTCAACGTTCAAGCAATTGATGCAACATGTTACGACTATAATTACAATAACAAGTTTCATGTAGCCATCCTGTAAATTCAATTATCAAGAGCTACTGTATCAGAAGCTGCTACAACTTGTGATAATAACGATGAAAACTGGTATATAAAACGTGTATGAAGTGTGACTCTTATAAAAGCTTAATGACGTGTGCAATAGTTAACCGAGCAAGTCAGTTGGCGTCGAATCAATCGCGTCTAGAGAGCAGCGGATCAACTTTCTCGCGTTCTCGTATCGGCGAGTGCGACCGGTGTTGCGTACGAGTATGGCCACGGTGGTGGCCGGTGTAAATTGCGAGAGATATGACGCGGAAACTATATTGACTGCCAAACGATCGAAAACCAGTTATAAAGTTAAACAGACACGATTATCTTAGAAACGATCATTTGGTGGAAATTGGATTTAAGAAACTAAAAGAACCTTGAATCGAAAAGTACAAACACAATCACTCTTTTTGGATGGAGGCGTCAATTATCAAACCCCAATAATAAAGGTTTTTTCATATTCGCTAGCATCCATCGACGTTCGTCCTTTACTCGTCCCCCACGTTGCAAAAAAAGAAACTGTAAGATAACCAATCTAGACTTGGGAACTTCTCAAAGTCAAATACTCGAGGCTTATTTACACAGGGACTAACTTTGTTAGATACTGTTTCACCAATCAAACTTATCGCAATTTGATTAAATATGGATATGGAAGATCAATAAAAGTCAAAGCTCGTTATAAGAGAGAATTCGAGCTAAATGATTTGATACTTACTAAATAGGGAAAGCAAAAGGTCCAGAATCAAAGCCACTCGAAAAGCTAGTATTAAGTAAAGTCGCTTACTCTTGTAGTGTGGCTTGTACCGACAACTTGGCTAGCACGAGTCGGTGTCGGGAAACGCACAGTATCGGCTTTCTCTCGCCATTCGCAACAGCTTCATCAACCCGCGCCCAGAGAAAACACGTGACAATTATCGACTCTACAAACATAAACTATACCGCGAGACGTGTGAGAATATATCGATGGTTCGAGAATAAGTATGCTTTTTGCGTCCACGTACGGTCACGTTTTTTAATTTAGGACCCATTGCGCAAAATAATCCTTTAAATTGTTATACAAGGTGACAGTTATTTAACTTTAAGTGGGTCTTTAATTTAAGAACGTGACTGTACATAGCTTGCATAGTTTAACAACCGAGTGTTAAAATGATCAAATTCGGTAGCTGTGGCAACTACTTTTCCACGTCAACTCTACTAAGGGCTATTTTATAAGTCACTATAATATATTACTGCGTTGTTGTCGTCTTTATCAAAGCATCCTGCTTTATAGAAATGTTGAATAAGTAAAGATGTCAATTACGTGTCTTCTTTTCTTATGATTTATACATGGCATAATTAAGTCTTATCACTCTATTTTAGGATTATCACTTGAAAATAGTACTTAAAATTGAAGACAAATACTATGCCTACCTGTTAAAAACCAGATTCTATTCGATTTATTGTATAATTAAAATATATAATATAGAGTTGCCACAACTAACGGCAAGTCGACGAGTTCTTGATTTAGTCATCTTGTCGCAATTTTTTCGTATTCCAATTAAGCAAGAAAGAGAACTCAAAATAAAAGGTGAACGACCGCTTAAGAGAGCTTTCTTCATAAAGATCATGCAGGACATTTTATGTACGTTCATTTACATTCGCTTAAACATATTATGATATCAAAGTCGTGCGCAAATATTTTCATAAGTACTGACTATATACGTTGGAATGGAAATATTGAAAACGCATTGATGTCACAGTGCACACCAAGTTCAAGGCCCGTGGCTCTAAATAAATCAGAGTGAAATACGAACAAATATTATCATAGTAATCGAGAGGACAGTGAATATAAACACAGCGTAAATCATAATCGTAATGATTTATTTTAAAATATAGCGACGGTAACAGATTAAACCTGCGAGCAACTCCTTATAATCCCGATCACAATGCACGCGATGATTTGTTATTAAAACCGGACCGCGTTGGATGCAATGTGAGCCTGCGAGTCAATCCGTGAATACTTCATCAGATGACTTAACGGAATTGCTAATAAATTATCTAAAAGTAAGATCAGCGTCAGCGAATATATGCAAATTCGCACGTCATCGATGTAGCACGTATGTTGTGAAATGGTGTACGCAGCGAATTCGAATCGACGGTACACCAATGAGTTCAGAATTTGGCAGAGACGTTTAAATTATTAATGTAAATTGAGGTCGATGAATATGACTGCCAGCACTGTATTTTTCCAAATGAAGTCCCTTCAAAATAATGCATGATAATTTTTCGAGCAACGACCCGAGAGACGCTGCAAGAGCTTAAACGGTTTTAAATTAGAATATTCGGCTGACCGTCATTTGTCTTACTGAAAAACAAAATAAGTTTTCAGTGTGACAAATGATCAGCACTCTTGTTATTTTGGGTATTTAAGATGGTTCGTTGACCCTGGACAAACAATTAATATGACGAGGATTGTTTGCATAAATTTGGGAGAACGTAGTGGAAACGATCGTAATTAATCACTCCGGTGACCAGCCACAACGCAATAACTAACCTTCTACTAATAAACTGCGTTAAATTTCGTACTTAATCAGTAAGAAAGTTGGATGTTGTAACTTTGCCTCGGAAACTAAACAGGTATACCTAAGCCAGCACATATAACCCTAGTGTTTAGAAAGCGCCGTCCAAGCAGGCTTCAACTAAATAAGGAAGTAATCTATACAAGTATTAAATTTATTAATACGCTAAGACGATAAGGCGTAATATCACGGGAAGCGAGCGAGTGTTGGCGAGTGAAAGCTAGTGAAACTTCCGAACGGAAGCAGCTTTCTACCCCGCCTCCTGCCACCGTGAAGAAAACTAACCCTGGCTTCTAGAGAGGGCACTGCACTTAAACGGGTGACCAAGCCCCGTCAGCTTTGCCAAGAGAGAAAACTTACAGATCCCGTCTAAGCCGGCCGTTGTACCTACTCACGCAAACTTCATATAAATTTCATGCTCAAGGATAGTTTAATATAAGCACCTTCAACAGCGAAGACTTTTAAATATGTAAAGTAACATTGGTATCATAACGACTGAATTTAGTTTTATTAATCCATTGCGGAAAAACGTATACCCAAATAGCAGCTTAATAAATATAAGACTCAAACATAATATGTTTTTTTGAGAGATACTAAGGTGTAAAGCAAAGATACCAACAGTGATTTGGGAATGAGATAATTCCCTCAATGTAACTGAACAATTAAGCGCGCTATCTCACTTCCTGATCGCAGAACTACACACATGGTTATCTGTAAAATGTAATACAGCGTGTCTGTCTTTCACGGTTAACGCGTAACATCGTATGTTTACAGTAGTCGGCGTATTTCTATTCGACGGCGGGCGATGGCAAGGTCGCGCGCCACGTGCGCCGGGGCAACACTGTGTTGTTCGCCGAGAAAGTTGTTTTTCTCCATCTTCTATTGACACTTGGGAGTCAACTTGGGAGTGCGAACAGTGAATATGTAGCGAAGTTTAATCTCTATCCCCCTTATTCATAAATGCTCTATAGGCTTCTGCTAACTTAGCAATCGTTTGTCCTTATCTGTCACTTTGAAATTTACCTATCACAGTAGTATCACATAAGTTTTTTCAAGAAAAGTTGTAATTGAAACACCTTTGTTTATAGATTTGACTTTAGAGTATATGCGTCCGATATAAGATGTTGTAAACGTTTTACGACTCTGTTTTCCAGCTGAAATATTTTATTTTTTTAAGTGCACAAAAAATATTTAACAGTTGTTGACTTGGCATTGATGTTTAACGATTCTTTTCAAATTTTCAAGGGTCATACAACTGGCTTTTTGTCAGTGCCTTTTCCAAAATAACTTTGTTTATTGTGAGTTTCAAGGATTATTTTTGATGTCCTAGTAAGTTCGATCAAAAAAAATAATACTGAGTAAAAGATAACCTCTTAACTGGTTTAGTTTCGTTGATAAACACACGAAACTTTTCCACAGCGGCTCATGGAAATGCCAATGATGTAAAAATTATGTACCTATCTACGAACGAACGGCTCCAAAATCTGTAGGTATACCCAACCTTTTTACCTACCTTTTCAATTTAATATTCTCATTTTGACATGCAAACATAGGTTTAACGTGAGTATTGTTCTCATAAAATACAAAGTTGAAGAAAGACTGCACAAAAATCAGAATAACATTCCTGCTGGGTTCACTTGTATGATAAGTAAAAAATGAATGGTAAAGTGTGTTGCTAAGCGCCAAACTCGAGAACGGCTCCACCAGTACGGGTTTTTTAAAGTATTCGTTTATGTCGGAGGAAGGTTAAAGATAGGATAGGATAGGTAGGATGAAGAGAAAAGTTTGAAAAATTGCTCTAAAATATTTTGAAAAGGTTCTTCCTTCTGTTCTACTCAAATAATTAGACTTACAATTCTGCACAGACGAAGTCGCGGTCGAAAAGTAGTTAACGAAACATTACACGTAACAAAGTGAAAGACAAATACCGTGTACGTTCTGAAGTAAAGTCAAAATAATTTATTCAATTTGGATCCAAGCGAAATACGAGGCTGGAGGTCGAACCAATTCCAACCGAAACCTGTGCCTCCCAAGGCCAACCGAGTTCATATGTTAAACATTTATCTCTATTGAAAAGACATGTCGTACGGAAAACTGGTTAATTTCACATCATTGCAAATGCGAACTAATAGTTTTAGAGTTTTTTGTTTTGCAACATTACACAGACCGACCGTGGTTGATTTTTCTTTTCCTGGTAGACCTTTCGAATCCAAACGGTCTCGTTATATGTATATAATTCGTCCCCAAGTTTCGAAGTAAGAAAATTGTACATATAGTAAGTATAACAATGAGAAGTTACAGAAAGTTGAAGAAGACGAAGTTGACGAAGACGAAGACGAAGAAGAAGTTGGGCTGGCAATCTTGTGAAGTTATAAAATAACTAGCTGTTGCCAGCGACTTCGTCTGCAAATAATTCGTTTATCGCTATCTCGCGGGAACTACGCAATTTTCCAGGATAAAAAGTAGCCTATGTGCTATTCCAGACTTTTCTCTATCTGTGTGCCGAATTTCATCCAGATCCGTTCGGCTGTTCTGGCGTGATTGAGTAACAAACAAACATCCATCCATCCATCCATCCATCCATCTATCCATACTTTCGCATTTATAATTATTAGTTTGATACGAACACGCATGAGCGTGTGGCAAGTGTCATAGACTATAAAATATTAATGCTCGCATAAAACTAAAGGCACTCTCGACAAATCCGGTGCGTAGGAGCGTAGGTACCTAAAAGGATGGTTTTACATAAAGGAATAAAATCCTGATACAGTTAGCCATAAACTTAATGCCCTAACACGATCGGTAATTTAATTTAATATAGCTTCCAGTATTGAAATATTAAAGATAAAAGCTATAAGAGAAGGCAATATATGTTTCCATAAAAATATTTACTTAGCAAATATCCAAGCAATGCAAATAGCAAATCATAACATACACGATTAAGCATGAGCCTAGCGAGCGACGCTGTATCGGAACGATTATTATCAACTTGAGTGAGAGCTATTTGAAAAATGTTAAGCTAACTAGCCTATCATGTGTAAGTGGTAACTTCTGTAGGTTCACATGCATTCGAATGCAAAAATCAATGAGACGAAAGCACAGCTAACGTCGCAGAACAAATTGCGCAGTTTTAAGTCTCATAAAATACTAAAGACCATGACATTGACCATGGCGGCGTCCTTGCGATTATGAGACAAACAAGCCGACATTTATCACCTCACTAAACATTGTAAATGGTTCTACAAACAATGTAAGACGAAAAAGGATTGCGTTAACGAAGCTATGAGGCGGTGATTCAGTTCTTTATTAGAACAATCCCTAAAAGATAACAAAGTTGACTCTGAAGGCGTGTAAGTATTTTCTAAATTAAAAAAAAAATGTTTCAAGCTGTTTCTTTGATGCTAAGTCAAAGCCAGAAGTGAATCAACTGCTAAGAGCTATTTGGAGTTTCGGTAATTTGCAGCAACGTTGTTGCGACTTTCGAGGGTGTGAGGTAAAAGCAAATTGTTCAGCATCCTTGGGTTATCGTTCGACGCTCATAACCCGAGCATAAAGCGTTTTGAATGTAAACAAGAATACAATGGTAAATGCGTAACGAACTAACAGCTGTTCGACCACAATTGAAAGTCTCCTGTACATGTTACGTAAATGACTTCAATGTGTTTTCAAACCGAACTTCTGTTCAGAGAATAACATTTCATTGGCAGTTTCCTTATTTAAGTACAGATTAAGCCTTGCAAAGTCGTCAACATTTTAGTAGTGCAAAATCACTACCTATTCAATTTAAATAAACTATAAACGGATTTCCTCATTCTATACCGCAAACATTTTAAAGGTAATTTGGTGGTTCATATAGAATTGCAAATTAATACACTTCAAATAAAACAAGTATTATTATTTTCTGGACATGGTATTTTATTGTAGAAAAATAGTGTGCGAGCAAATAACTCATGCCTCTTGTACGTACACAAACAAAATATTATACCTACGTAACTATTTATGCATAAAATGCATTCACACAGTAAGTTAGACATAGCCTATGTTGTTTATATTATAGTGATGTATCGTTGAGTCTTACAGCCGTGCTAGGCGACACGCCCTTTCCTAATCCCGACACAACTACAAGCTCGGCGCTGCGGATCGAGGCCATCACTAATTCAAATTTCAATTTACATCTTTTACGGTGATTTCGAGGCGTCACTCATCTAAATAATTCGATAAAATATTTGATTAAGCAATCTGAAGTTATATAAGGTCTGCCCGCGTCTCAAAAAGCTAAAGCCTTCTTCCTTTTAGCGTAAAAGTATTAATCAAAATGAAGCAGGCCTAACTTTCGGATTGTTTTTAAAATATTAAATTAATTACGTTACGGTCTTAGGGGCACCTTTTAAATTGGCCAAGTGACACGGTCACTAAGGATGATTCGGTGCATAAGAGGTTTGTAAAAACTGCTAGGGTACGCCGAGCTCTCGTATATAAGAATAAAAAGTAAGCAAGAACCAATTTATCATGTCGTCCCACGCACGCGCCGCACAATATAAGCAAACACAACATAAAAACAAAATAGAGAACATCGAAGATCCCATGGAGTGTAAAACCCAACGATAGAGACGGTGTACAGTCCATGAATAACTTAGTTATATTCACATTATCTACACAGTGGAACTTTATCTGGTATCACTTACGATGTTGGACCCTTATTAAAACAAAAAGAGACTTGTCAGCCAATCGGACACAGAACATAATTATTTTGGAAATCAGCCGCTTGTCAATGGAGTCTCAATGAGAAAAACGTGGGACGTAAAGCGCCTAGTTTCAATCACTATAACATTGATTCCAACTACGTGCCTGTTTGATAGCTAATATGGTTTTGCCTACGCAGCGCACCTGGTTATATAAGGAACATAATCACAAAGCATAGGTTCAACACAAGAAGTTACTTACGCCGGTCACGTAACTTTAAGGAAATCATAGTAATTTGACCGGTATCGGGTAACATAAATGAAATGTAAATTCTAGTAGGAAACTATGTGGACATTCTAATGATTGCCGAAGGCGCAATGAACTAGCCACGCTTGTTGTAATTTTAATGAATAATGATATAATGCGAGTTTTATAATCATGAAAGCGTGCAAAATGAAATGATGATATATAAGAATAAGATAGTGTGAATAAAGATAAACTCTGACATAGCGAAAAGTAAGTTATTTCAAGTATTAAACCATTTAAGCCTATTATGAATCAAACTATGTTTATGAAGGAACAAAGTTTCGTGAAGTTTAACGTGCAATGTTTCACGCTCTATTTCCTACGCTATCCGTGACTAAATACGGTTTATAAAAACGTGTCGACAATTAAGGTTTAAAAATCACGAAATTATAAGACATGTAACGAATTATAATGATCTATGGACATAGAGAACCAGTCAGAATGGAAATGTTGTTAGTGTTATGAACCGACGGTGTGCGCGCGAGGCGCCACCCGGAACGGCGCGCGCGGAGAAAACGGCGGGAAACCGCAATAAGAGCGCCGCCGCAGCCGCGAGAATCGTGTCAGTAGTGTGAAACGCTAATTGCGCACTGCGAGTTACTCCTGCGCATCCGTCCGCGGCATTGACAAACGGCAAATAATAAAACACAATATCACGTCTCCAGATAAAGATCCTCGTCAGTTTCCTATGCTATTGTTAACAATAAATTATTTTAGAATCTACAGGAAACCGATTCGGAGATCTCAATTTAATTGGGTCGCTATGAGATGCTCCGTGCGTGCCTCGCTGCATGGCGACTTGAGTCCAGCTCAAATGGCGAGCGTAGAGCTCTCTGGACCGATTGACGACACAAACGTCTACACAAACATATCAAGCACGATCACAAGCCTTAGGCGGTAACTAAGGCTAAATCACAAATGTTGCGCTCATCCGCCAAGCGCCCAGCGGGAGAGCACACCGACTCGGATACACCTTCACTCTTTCCACTACCATCTACACTAGATTCGACTTTGTCACATAACACCGCACTGTTTACTTTTCGATCGTAGCCCGATATTGTACATCTGTTAACGTCACTTTCACTTTTATCGGCGAAGAACGAACGACGGTCAGAGTTTTTGGCCGGAGGCGAGGTCGAAAACAGCTTGATTTCCAGGTCTCGATGACCGTTCATAGAAGTGACGATCTCAGAAGAAATTTCCAAAGCAAGTGGTGAACGAGGTTCAGGCGAGCTTGCTCTATTTGTAGGAGGAAACAGCGAGTAAAGATTAGGGGCAGAAAATGTGTCGCCAGTGTAAACTGCACGTTGCTCAGGTATTCGCGAAGAAGGATCGCTCCAGCTGCGTCTAAGCGTCGTGTCAGGCCCTCGTCTACCTAATGAACCGACCACTTTCATAGAATCCTCTAATTTTGTAGGAGCGAAATCTCCACTGGAGTTCTCGTCAAGCAAATCTGCAATCGAATCTGCATCCCATATTTGTCCAACGGGATCACAGTATCGACACTGACACGAAGTAACAGCGGATTCGGCTGGCGAAGCAGCCTCCGCCAGACCAAAGCGACTCGCTTCTAACGCTTCCTCAAGCACTGACACACGATAAGATTCCGGCACCGGTTCCGGGTATTCCAACACTTTAGCATCCAGACGATAAGACATGGACATGTCCCTACAGTAGGAATCTTCATAAATACTCCGTCCAGCTGCGGATATGCCAGACACAGCGCAATGATCAATTTCACCAAGCTCTAACCCGGCAGATGACAAGTCATGCGGCAACATATTGTTAGGTTTTCTGTCCTTTTTGCGCCGTTTCCTTGGTTTTATAATCCTTGGGAGCATTGTTTCGGAGTTGGTAGAGCCGGAACTTTCATCGCTAGCGACACTGACTGCATCCGTGTTGTTGTTGCGTCCGCTTCGCGCGGAGCGCGTCTGTTGCTGTTGGTTACGCGGCCTGTTCCCATCGTTCCCATCGCACATATCCCTGGCAACGTGTTCTGTGTGAGCGAGTGGTCGATGAGATCGCTGTTCCATCGCAGTAGTGTATTTGCGTCGATCCTGACGATTTTGAATAATAAGAGGAGCGCCTTGAGCGTGCATCACCATTTTGGAGACAGGTGTTTGGCGTGCAGGCGGTGCACGTCCTGCCATAGAGATGAGCGGAGCGCCCAGCCATGTGTTTGGATGCTGTACTCCGTAGGGTGGATAGTAGGGCGGCGGGAATCCCGGTGCTGTGTTGGCGTACTGAGGGCGAGCGGGTTCGCGGCGCCCTAGGGCGGCGCGCTCGCCCGGACTCATTACGTCGATCAGGGTGTTTAACCCATATTCACGGAAAAAAGTTTCACTGTCACGGTAAAAGTTGTATGCGCGACGCGATGTCGTAATCGTAGTGTAACATCGGAAGCGGCGCGGAGAGTGGTCGCGTGCGTTCGTCGCGGCCGTCGGCAGAGAACTGGAGTGAATGAGTGCGGACTAGCCGCGAGTGCCGATTGGGAGTGCCGCGCCGCGCCACGCGACTAACTCTATCGCCGGCGTAGTCGATGCACCGGAAAGCTTTGCTGCCCTAATCGTTTTACTATTAAGCAGGCATTGTATACTTTTCAAGCGATGTGTAACAACAATTAACATGCCGTAATTAATAGTCAAACGAACGGACGTGGAATTAATAGTAAGTATACCGTCACATATACGTGTTATTAGTTTGTCCATTATAGCTATACGTAAGTACATATATTTATTAGCTAAAAAAAAAGGACGCAGATTATCACCTTAAGTTTGCCGCATGGTTAACACAACATTCAGAGCTATTAAAACGAACGTAATTCTAAACTCACCCGTTCTTAGAAACAAATAAAACAGACATCCCATAAACTTACCTGAAACAATAAAATTGATAATAAATATCAGGATAAAGGGTTCGATACTCGGAGACACCTCAAAGGCATCTAAACACTCGTAAAGGATCGGTTGCGTCTAAGCTGGAGCAATAAAAAGGCTTTTACTGGAGTGTAAATTGTTACCAAAATAACGCACGGATAGCATTTAACTGGGGTGTATTTCAAACAATGAAATGAGTCGTTAAAACGGCTGTCCTCCCTCACTACTGAGAGAAAGTAAACTCAGTGAGTCACCACAAGATAATCCTCTGCCTCTCTCTTTTTTTCAATAAACATAAATTAAGTGCACTGCACACGTAATGCACAAAATAAAAAAATAAGGTTCTAGACATGAAATGGAAAAACGGAACGATCACTCATTTGTGGTCGTATGTCCGTTTGTCGCAGCCAATTTTCTTCGAATATACTGACTGAACTTATGGAGCACACATGCATAAATAAATTAATTTCGAATTAATAGTGGTCACATTTTATTTTGGAGAAAAGAAAATTGAAAAAAAAAAAAAACACTCAGAAATTATGTATTTAGACATTGTGACTCAAATGTATTGTTTTAATTAAACTTTAATACTAACTTTATGCTATCAGCGAAACCTCCAGTGCACGATTGTACAAGTATCAACTGTCAAGTTCATTAATCGACTAAGTTTAAGTATGCAATAAATGAATTATGAATTATGAAGTTAATCAATAAAATTTTCACCTCACTAGCTCGGAAAGCACTTTTTGTTTGTTTGACACCTATTGAGAAAATCGCTTTTTATCCACATGTGGAGAAAGAGTTTTGACCACAGATTAGAAAGATATAGTTCAGGGTTTAGACATTTGAAGGAAGCTTAAGTGTTTTTTGACAGCTAATAAAACGTAAAACGTTAAAACTGCTGAATTTTTAATATCACAATTAATGAATTGCATCGAGTAAAAAACACTAAATACAGTCTTACAACTTTATTTTAATTCATAAATATCAGCATTCAACATTAACCTTCATTCTTGTTGTAAAAACGGATAAAATGTTCTGACAGTCCAAGTAAGTCAATATGCGAACAAAACGCATCCGAAATATTTTTTTTTTATAAAATTCATCCCTTGTAAGAGAGGTAAAGGCATTATTGTCCATTCAGCCATATTAAAGATTGTAATGCCGGTTCACTGTTTGTGCTGACAGTAGCACTTGATGGTCCCAACGGAAGACCAGCGCTGGCTGTAATGCCAGCATTATGCTGAGGTGGAACCATTTCGTGATTGTATATGCTGTTACTTCTTTTTTTCTGTAATTTATATCACGAATAAATGTTTTCTTTCTTTCAAATAATTAAAAAAAATTAAGTCAAAACTATTCAATTAAGCCGTCAACGTTAAATATTCGCATGTTTTTCTAGTTATTTTGTTATTAAAATTGAGTGATAGTACAAACCCTTTTTATTATTTTCCTCGCTGTAGTGAGGTGAAAAGTTTTGTGTTATACACGGGTGAAAAGTTATTTTACGCCTCGTGTGTTGAAACACTCGCTACGCTCAATATATCATAAAATCCTTTCGCTAGCTCGTGTTTCAAATGAACACTCGCAGGTAAAATACAACTTTTCCCCATTGTATAACAAATAACTGTTAAATTTTACCTTCAACTGCATTAAGCTGCGAGGCTAGCCCAAGCCCAACCTATCGACAATTTTGCTTTACTTTAGATCTAACCAAGAAGAGGTTGATGCTCTGTAAACCCCACCCTAAGCGTGTTAGACTTAACAAATAAAACTACCAAAGAAAAACCCATGAGCGCTACAAGAAATCTTAAACAATCTATTATTATTTAGTTAATATGTTCCTATCCTACACATAATTATCAAAGTGGCACGTACATAAGCCGTACCGTGTTTTCATTTAGCATATGCATATGCATTATCGTTACAAACTTTCATGTCAAGATGCGAATATCGAAAGTCAGTGGACGAACACACAGAAGCGGTATAGAGAAAATCAAGGTAAAAATGCTAATGGATGCAGGGACACTTAAGCGCTTCTCAAACAGAATATTTTAGGAGTGAATTAAATTTTTATGATAATATAGGGTGTTAATGATAACCGCTTGCAGACTCTCCGTAACTCCCACTCGGGATGGAGTTCACTGACTTCAACATTAAAGAATCAACTTCTACCTACGCCTAAAATGCAATGCACACAAGGGGGCATTATGGGCAAGACTACCTGTTCGCATGTAGTAAAGTTTGCATCAGAAAACAATAAAATCTTGGATGCATTGGTTCTAAAATGGTACCTCAGTTAATGGATTAAGTGGGTTTGCCAGTTCTCCCGGTAGCATTTCCTTCAGTAGGACTGACTTTATGATGATTTGAGGTGATTTGGGACGGTCTGTTGAGAAATAATCAATCAAAAATGTATTTATGGCGATTTCAAAAAATTTTGGCCCGTGCCTGAGCAATTTCGCTCCCGAATAACTTTGTTTGTTATCATATCCCTGTTCATACTTCTACAATTTCAAACACACATTACATGTTATTAGCTACTATTATTATATAAATTAATCGAAGCTACACACGCATCTTTAATACAGCAGTAAAGCAAGACTATCCTGTTCTCAAACCCGACGCATTGTTGCCGAGTCATGACAGAAATAAAGGACGGTGGCACTTTAGCTGCCCGTGCGATAGCGAATCTTGACTTCAGCGAAAAGCCCCATCGATTCGGAATCAAGATTTCAAATCAAGATTGATTGCCAGCTACGCATTCGTCATCCAGATTAGCGACGCAACAGCAGCAGAGAAAGTGATCGGTGTGCTCACCCGATCCGTCGACCTTTGCCGACGCGTCGCGTGGTTAGACAAAATTAATTTTCTACCCACTCTCGCTCTCGCTTAGATGCGTTACGCGACGCCAACTTGCTATTACGAGTTATGATAGTTATTACGAGCACACGCCTGATTATTATCGTTTCGAGATAAGTGAAAGTTATTATGAGAGCCTATCCGGACGGACCTCTTGTAGCCACGGGTCAAACGAACACAACATATCATGAACGAATATGATTATGGAAGGGAATATTCAGAATGAAGCTGTGTAATGTATTTGAAACTTCTATAATAATGATGATAGCCGCTACAAATCTTACTTAATATCGTGTAACGTTGGACGGTGTCCAATATAGAGAAAATCAACCAACAGTTACGTATAAATTCGTAGCGTTGTTTCTATGAAGAAAGCCGAATGGAAATCAATTTCAGAACAATAACCAGGTCAGCTCAATTTATGTAGAGGCGTGCGTAACTTTTATTTCAGTGTCCACCCACTTCCAGTCACGACGCTTATTAACTCGACATTTCCTTCACGCACCTCAAAGATTCAAGCACAACAACAAATTAACGGTTATTGTCACCTACTTGTCAAAACTTATGAAAACGTTCACTTTGCGATTATCACCATTAAGGCACTCCACTTTCCATTTTCACTCCTTTCGATTTTTACTTGTAAATAAACAACGATAAAAAGTTTGTTCATTATACCTATATCGAACATGCTTTTTAATTTTGTCTACCCTCAAACCGATAAATCGAAATGGTGTACGTAATACGATTCCGCAGCTTGTACAAATGAAGGCGCCATTAAAAAAACCAGTTTTCACTTCAACTTTTCTTGTGCGGCCCAAAAATAATGAGTCTTATTTTCCACACAGTTAACCTTTGCTTGGGCAAGTAAAACTGTTTTCTACCATTTGTCTTGGCGTTAAATTGCGTTATTTAACAAAAACAACTTTAGGGAAAATTTACTTGAGATAAAATATGTATTTTATATTACTTTCGTAACTAAGATAATAAAAAGGATATAAGGTAGTTCCGAAATATTATGTCATCGATAGTTGCATGTATTTTATGAAATAAACTAGTAATTATAGTTTAAAGGTAAATTATTATTACGACGACAAAACTGATCTATGTAGAGATCTTTGGGGAAAGCCTATGTCTAGCAGTAGACGTCTATATGAGATGCTGATAATGATGATTATGATGATGCATTATTCGACATCATAAAACAACGTAACAACTATTGTATACTGTAATCGTAACATAAACGGCCCAGGGCTCTTAAACGCTAGTTCGAACGCCAAACAATAATGTTACGCAAGCTATCACTGACAATCATGCAGCATGCAGCTTTAATAGTCCTCGGCGCACGCAATGGGCCCGACGGTTAATGCGTTTTTGATTGGCGCCATTCAACGCTGCACTTTCACTAAACGTCGCCATCAACATATGCGTTTACTCTGTTCTTGCGCTCGGCATCTACCTTTTAACGCTTAACTACCGTCCGGGTTTGCCGAACAATCATTACCAAGTTTACGCTTTGTAGTGGCAGTGAAAGCACATTTCTACTATAATGGTGGGTATCGACAAAGAAAACTGTAACTCAATACTAAGTCATGCCTTTTCGTAGCGCGAGCTTGCTTTACGATGTAATAAACAACGGTGTGTCGAGCCTCTATGAGTCCGCAATATTTAGAGCCGTCTAGTCGACTTAGTGCTCATTTGTATTCCATTCAGTCATAAATCCAGGGCGTATATAGTAGAGCAGTATCTTCACAAATGTCATTAAGAAAATACCTATGACGATTTATGTTGAAAGGAGAATGGTTACATCTATTCGGTATCTTGTTCTGGCGAACAGGTGTCATATAATGTCGTATCAAGTTTATGTTTCTAAAGTTACAGAGGCTGCTCAGACAAAGCGTTTTGGAAGATAATCTCTATGAGACAACAGCTGCCGCAGAAGTTAATAATTTTTTTTGTGTTCTACAGTTTTACCGTCAGTCGATGCCAGAGAAACGAATATTAAATTAGTATTCCTCTATGAAATTTATAAACTGCTGCGCCGTTAAAACATGTTTTTTTTTGTATAAATATCACGGACGAAAATAAACTTTAAATACTACGTGTATACATGATTATTCCAATATGTATGTGAAACTATCGATTAATACTGTAAAATGTAAAACAAAACATAACATACAATAATAACAGCTATCCAGTTTGAATTGAGTTTTATAATGGTTTTATTTATTATTTTGTTTCATGGTAAAATTACTGAAAATAACTTTTCAAAGCCATATGTAAAGTTCTAGACAGTTCACATTCACAACAATGAAATACTAAAGCTACCTCGTAAATCGCTTAAGTGATAGAAAAATATAACCGTGAATATAATAAATTTCGCTAAGTACACACGGCAAAATAATTCGGTAAGCATAGGCACGCACACAAACGTCGTCTATGTGTTGAGTACCGACATGAACATTTCGTAGAATCCACATGTGAATGTGTGAGTGAGTTCAATCGTATATCTACCCTCTCAGTACAGTTTTTTTTAGTAATAAGATAAATAAGTAATGTCGCTGTAAATTACCTATTTATTATATAAACAACAACAATAACTATAAAATAACAATGAAGAAAGTTGCAATTATTTTAGTTAGGTAGTTTATAATAAACTAAGTTAAAAATAATTACAAATTAAACTAAAAAATCCCCTTGGTATCGTGCCTGGCTCAAAGGTTTAAAAATTCAATATCTCCGGTTTAAGTTAATTCTACAGAAATAATGTAAAAGTATTGTTTTATTTTTGCATTTTCCTAAAAACATTTTACATTATTATCTTACATTGGATATTGTCATCGCAAGTGTAAGGCAAGAGAAGGCACCCTGGATCGAGTCTTACTTTGACCTTGAATCTTTAAATTTATGCAATCTGACGCATTGAACTATTATTACCAGCGTAGTAGCTACCATCTCACTGATTCAACTTGTTATATTTTTATTTCTCATCAAGTCTGGTCTGAGATTCAATTCCAACATTTCCAACCAATATTCCTTACAACCAGCATCGCCATTTAAATAACATCCAAAAATGTCATTTCTTCTAGGATTCGAACTCGGTTTACTAGAGAGCGAGTGCACAAATCAAGTATCCGACTTGCCTTTGTGACCGCTGAGCCACCGAGACATTTAATATATTTGGTGAATTTATGAATTACTACGTCCAAACTGTGACTACTGCATTTGCAATGTGTAAATAGTTGTTTAAAGAGCTTTGAAATAAGGTTGAAATTTGCTAGACGATGCACATTTTATTAATTGCCGTCTAACAATATAAAGTATATTCTACCCTCAAATTATTAGTAATATGAATTTGTCAACGCTAGCCGCCATTCGTTACGCCTTGTTTTACAAGTGGTTTTACAACAACGAACTGTTTAATTTTGCCTTTGAAATACCTTGTGATTTGCAAAATATGGATAGTCATCATCTTTTTTGAAAAGAGCAGAAATTATTGTTCTTTACGAACAAAATATTTCTATAAGGAATCGCAACTCGTTTATTGATATCGGTAAGTAGACAAAATGTCTGATAAAATAATTACTTCTTATTTTACATCAAATTTCTTCATGGTGTTAAAAACAATGATTTATTATTGTATCCGTAATGTATTCAAATAACTTTCTTTGACGAAGAATGTTTTTTATTAAACTTCATTTATTTTGCAGCGGAAGACTTCAATTATGGATTCACCGTTATGCAGACTTCGGGCACGATAAGAATATTCCTTCTGTGTCAAAACAAGAAGTCTCATCTTCACGCCATTTGACATAAGTAGTTGCCGCACACGCTAAAGGGACCTATTTCACATCAACGAGAGACAATGTTACCTACGTTGTGTGCGACTTCATCTGCATGTTGCAGGATAGCATTGTCGTAACTCGTAAACCAGCAAAAAAAAAATACTTCAACGGATCAGCCAGCATAGAAGAAACAGAATGAACTTTGATCGTGAATATTTATAATTTTGATTCGAATAGGTAATAATGTAGTGATTTTTAGTGATGAAAAACCATTTACGTCTGAAAAAGATGGACGAAAAATTTTGTGGCGAAAAGTGCTTGGATGTCATCCATGGGATTTGTGAGTTAGTGGGTTGGGGGTCGTAATAACAGTGCTAAAAAAAAGTGATGTGTGACCTATTTCGTGCATAACAATGTTATTGTGTCATAGTCAAAGACTGGCTGAGCACCCAACAAGATTCCTTAACTGTTATTAACTGGGATCCATCTGATATAAAATCCAAAGCAAATTTAGGTAGCTTAGTCACTTGAAAGTGGAGATTTAATCCAGTGTGCAATGATGTTATTGTTAATGGCTGTCATTTAACATGTCGATTCATTTCACCACTGACTTTATTTCTCGACAAATAAAACGTTTCGTTCATCTTTCTCAGACTTAAGTAAACTTAATAAATCGGAAATTCTTATAAATGATACTCTTTTCAAAACCCTTGTTAATTCGAATAAATTACATCTTAAAAATAGCCCTTTTGTGGTGTGCATTCAATTTACCATTTGTATTGTAATTTTAAATTATGTTTGTAACAGAAATTTTGAATTAACCTAAAATCATACTGGTCACTATAGTGTGTGTTGTTTTACGAATAAATGTTGTCCTTCTTCTGTTATATTATAAGGAATAGCATGCAGTTTTATTTTGCTAATTTAATTAGTTATAGTCTTATGGTAATAATAATTACTTAAATGTTGTAATAAACAATTTGAAACAATGATTTTATTTTCTTATTTTGTTCTTTTACTTTCTTTTTTTCTTGTTTGAAGTAGTCATGATTTGGTTTTGAGATAGTTATAAATTGAAAAAAAAATACAAAATAGACACATTTGAGCAAGATTCGAACCGAGGTCTTTAACATTCATAGTCCTAATCAGTACGACTGAGCCGCCGCGCTCATATTATTCATGACGAAATTATTGTTCCATTGAGCAAAATCGTTTGAATAACAATAACCTATACAATAAGAGATATGTGAAGGTAGTCAGAGAACACAATCATCACACATAGGCCATGTTAGTGTGAATACTCGTGTGGATACAAAACCATTTTGTTGTGTGTGTAATTAAGGCAGCGGATAGGTGCGGATGTGTGTATAGAATGACACACATGGACAACTAGGGTGCATACCGAATAGTTTTGCTGTGTGTACATAAACAGCAATATAATATTTTTATTGCGTCTTGGATCAAATATCTTTTGACAAATTATAGTTCCATTGCTTCTAAAGTTTGAAACATTTACGATTGCGTTCACGTTCCATAAATCCTTGACGTATTTTGACAGTAGATTTATGAGTGATATAAAGATCGACTAGCATTCGACGAAGATTATTATTTTTGGGAATAATAAGCACAAGTCCAACCTTAATCATAAATCAGGGAGAGTTATTAGAGTTACATAGTACACCGAAGATATTAATGCTCTACTTCGGCAAATATTAATACCTATGATTAGGAACCTATAAGATTCAAGATGACCTAGGACGGACTACTAATATACGACAACGCAAAAATTTCAACTTAAATTATGATAACTGTTATAGCAAAACGGTAAACTTGTACGAGAGAAGACGTAAAGCTTACATTGTCTGAAATAACATTCCAACATAAAGTGCAATAAAAACAAACGATCATAATAAGCCAAGTTTCGTCCTTTCGTCCTCTGTAATGGCCGAATTAACGTAGAACAAACGGTAAGGGCTGCGATTTTCGTGGCAAGGGTACATCAGCGACCTCCAGACTGCGCCCCGTCTAGCAACAAGGGCGTCAGCGTGCCCTTGCACTTCACCTACCGTCCGCCCTTCGTCGCAAGGGGGCACTGCTATACTTACTGATATATTGGAGAACGTACCTAGCGGGATTATACGGGAGCCGGCCGGGGTTGTTATTGTTTCGATCTGTCTGTTGTTCTAATCTAATGCAATGCGGACATACAGGGTGGCGGAGTCAGAACACAGTGTGTTACTAATTACATTGCATTGCAATCAATGCAATTTCATACAAGCATACATTCGTAGCCGTAACTTTAATGTTCTATTTGAATAGGAAATCAAATCGCTGCATGACTGTTAGAAAATTAAAATCTAACACTGAGCTAGTTTATGAGGCAAAAACAGTGTACACACACACGTATAAACACGGATGTAATGGCGATTGAGGCGAAGCTTAAAATTGCAGGATGTGTAGGTTACTAGACAACGCGGACATGTTAATTAGAGAGACGAATAAAGATGCATGTATAATTAATAGCTTGATTCGTTAAAGACGTGCAATTAGAATGATTGCGGGCGCCATCAGCCCCCTGTCATCAGAGCATAATAAAAGTTTTCATGTCGGATGCCACTTTCCCTTGTTATGATCGTTTACGTGACATGTTTACTAGTCAGCTCTCGTTACGACTGATCGTTAACCAGTCGTAAAGTTTCACCGAAAATTGTTTAGCATATAAGCAGCCTCGATGAGCCTAACGAGCGCGATAGACATCGCCGAGGTAATTTAAAAATAATTGCGTTTCACGCATGCAAATTAAGAAGGCGTCTGCGCGCCTAATGAATTCTTTGATACTGACAAATTTAAATATTCTCAGCTCAGTATTCATAAGTTTCATAACAAAACTAATGAAAGACTATAATTACCTACACGTTTTCCTACATTCGAAATTAAGTTTACGTAATCGTTCAACATAATATAAGTATATGCTCTCTGAGCTCTGGATTTCGCAATAAAAACGCAAATGAAGTCGATACGAAAATCCTTACACAATAAACAAGCAGCTTTCGTTGTCGCCGGGTCAACGGACCATTTCCTCGGCATGTCAGTGCTGTGGTATGAGGATATACCTTATATGGCGGTTAACTCATAATGCGCTGAAAATGGCAACAATGCGAGATAACATTTCGCAACATGCCAAAGGAGGTGGTCTTGCGCAAATCTGTGACGTCACCGCGTTCGGTTCCGGCTTCACTTTCGCGAGGCACTTTCACCCGCGACCGTGGCGCCGGCGTCGACGTTGGGTTCAGAAGTGCGCAGCCTTTGGGGTTGAATCTATACTAATATATTAAAAACTATAAAAAGTAAACTTGCATTTATTTTATGAAGGGAATAATCTCTGGTAGGTACTTCAATACAGACTGCTGAGCCAATTTTTGAAATTGTTTCACCAATAGAAAGGTGGAACTAATTATTCCAGATAGTGATTAACATAGAGATATCTATTTTATATCCTGGGAAAAAAAAATAAAAAAATCTGGCAACACCAAAGTAGTCCCTTATATTGTTTATAATTATAATTACAAATGTGTTCTGTGACAGTTAATAAAAAAAGAACTTCACAATTAAAAAATAACAATACATTCTGAACAGCTTAAATGGCTAAATATGTATCAATTGAACTTCACGCCCCTTTTAAACGTTACCAATGACGATCATGGTATCTTTTTGTGAGTATCCTTAACAAGATGTCTTTAAAAACTTCGGGAATTTTTTGTCAAAATGTGACGACAAAAACTTCAAATTCTGAAACGACGCAGAGCTTTACAGAATCAGCTTTCGGTTTGGAGTTTCCAAAATAATTACGTTTCTCAGAATGTGTTTGTCGTTATCACGATAAAACAGTTTTTATAACCATGTAGCTCGAAGAAACACGTTTAAGGAGTCAAATTCAATCACGATGAGGGGCCAGTCAGCTTATCAGGCTACAATTGCGAGAACATTTATTTGATTTTAACATAAAGAAAACGTAGCGTGAATCTTCGTGATAAAGAAAAAATTCCATCAGCTGTGTACCTCAATAAAAAGATTATAAACTAAGGATGATTCGTTCAAACCATACTACTGTCATAAAAAAATAGTCTTCCTTATTCCGTAAATATGTTTATTACTTTTATTGCGTGTCACAGTTGACGACCGCTGCGATAGGCATTATCATTCGGCGGGTGAGAATCGATGAGCAACCAAAACAGACTCGATAATTTATTCGGACAACATATTGCGGTGACCATACGATGGTAAAACCGGATACAGTTAATAACTTCTAGGTTGAATTTATTTGCAATCTGAATGTGATTAGTAAAATAGGGCTTAGGATCAATTAAAAAAACATATGGATTTACACAAATCACACGACTGATAACAGAATGTTTAGTTAAGGTAAATAAACCATATGAATCCGCGCAAAGTCACAAGTAGTCACAACCATTTGACCTTTTACGTACATATTCTAGCGACGATGTGGTTCTGATATACTTAGGTAAGTATATTGGTAAGGTAACCTTGATTGTAAATACGTTGAACGTTAAGAGGTTTTAAAGTTTCGACTGCATTCAAACATACCTACTACATGATAAATAAATAAGAAGACTAGACCTACGAAGCGTCTTTCCAGCGTCAATATTTTGTAATTGATCCTTACTGTCTCGTTCATAATATATCTCGCAAACATACCATAAAGTATTGTGAAACTTGAATGTCTCGACCAGTACTTTAGCCATGGGTACACTATTGATGTTATGGAGACAAGACATTATGGGCTCTATTCGTTTTGGGCGCCCTCGCCAAGGCGAATTTCACCGGATACGAGTGTGACCATGTGCCCAATATGTGGGCTGCAAATTGATTGACAAATTGTCTGCTAACATATTGTGGGCGTTTAGATAACATTCCCTTCAAAAAAACCAGAGCGTGATGATTCCAAATAACAATGGTGACAATGACAACTATACAAAAAATATTTGTTTCTACACAAAAACATCGAAAGAAATCATGCCTGGCAAGTGGGCTGGTTCTGGGAATTTCGCTGTCACAAGATTGCTTTCCTTTTAGTAAATATGTTGCTAAGAGTACCTTTTTAGAAGATAATTGCGATATGTACCTTATCCTACTCGTCGCGAAATTAACAAGACGAGCATCTAATTTCTAGAAAATACCTTTTTCTAAATAAATGAAAATATCTTCGAAATGTTTCCGTTTACAATTCAAAACTACATGAAATATTCAGACCAAAACACAATTTACAGAGCCAACAGAATAATAATAATATATTTTATTAGACAGGGAAGAATCCCATACAAAATTGAGCAGTTAAATAATGATGGAGAGTGTAAGAATTTGGGGAAAATACTTCTCGAGTTTTTTGTTGTTAAGCCACTGGAAGGCCGCGAGACAATAGTTAATGAATTTGTTTTGTTGATTTATTTAGACGCAAAAAGGATAGAACAGATAACAAACCGTTTTCTTAAGCGTTATCCGGGTCAAAATCCTACATTTTCAAATCGGTTTAGCGAACACTTAACGCAAGAAATTGTGTTGATATAACCTTGAATAATTCTATAAAAGTATACCCGGATCTATACCGAAGCGTGAGGTTTAAAAGTGGAGAGAATTGCAAAATGAAAGCCCGTCGCCATCTCAAAATAGATACTTTTTAACACGGCTTTCCATTCTAGTATCCGCAAAGAAAGACGTCAAAGTCTGTGTCAAAACAATCAATTAATCTCAGGTTCAAAAAGGCATTTCATAAATATTTTCTGCGATAGGCCGCGGCAACAGAGTGCTACTAAATAAAACAATTAACTATCGGGTTTGCTGTCTTCCCACACTTTCTAACGCTATTGTATTCGAGTGAGACAATCATATCTCCAGCGGATTATTGTCATGCAGTAGTCACGACATTATATTTTGTTGGAAAATGGGATTCTTCTGCATCGTATTGACTTTCATTTAGAACATCACGATCTTTGCGTTTCTACCTTCAGATAAAAAAACGAACGACATGAACTTTATACATTTTGTTATTATCAATAAGACATCTATTTCTCAAACGTGTAGTGCACATATAAAAGACAACAATGGTTGTGATTCATTTACTTATTTCATGTCTTTTTCTATATGATAATATTTTCACAGAACATGGACTAAGAAATTAAGTGCACTAATGTTAAATTTTTATCATCACCGGCAAGTTCCTGAATTTCAAACTGGTAAACCTTTCGACGCATTATAATAAGCAACTAATAATTACAACTTTACAATTTTATTACTCTTGTTGTATTAATAGCAATTCAACTGTATAACTAATATTCATAACCGCATCATTTATCGTGTACATATCATGAAGTCGGTTAAAAATTAAATAGAAATCACTTCTTACATCTACCAAGCTAAAGAACACCAAGCATCAGAAGCAGGCCAAATTCAAAGGCAAACAATTATCAACAGCGTGACAATAAGCCGACAATTAAACTGTTCCACAATCATCGAAAGCCACTAGCTTCGAGGAAAGACGAGGTCACGATGACTAGACGATCGCTGAGATAAACTCGTTACAGGTCCGTTTAACAATAATAAGACTTTTTCTGTGCCGATCGGTCAGATTAAACAATTAAGGTTGTATCTATTAACATGGTGTACTACTTTTTTAATCCTATTGAAAACCACACATTCGGAAATTACCTACATATTAGTTTTTTTTTAATGTAACGAAGGGATCAGTTAATTTTTCATTTTAACCCATGGACATTTGCAGCATCAAACGGTTAAAGGATAGCGAGTAGCATACTCTTCAGGATAGAAAAGTGGGAATTAAAAAGTAGTAGTAAATCGACTCTTCTACTCCCATTGACTAAGCGAAACCCTCCTTTATTTTGATGGTCTGGCAGCGCTCTAGGAGCATAGCAAAGAATATAACCTTAGTGAGGGCGTCTTTCCTTTTAATCATATTTACAGTAAAGTGGTCGAATACGACCACTAAAATTTATATTGACTTTTTCCTTTTCTATCCGTTTTCGTTTCTTGCCGTTGTGTAATATCACGGCCTGCAATTGTTTTCTGACTTAACAACGGAGATTGTACCTACTGAACTGACCTACTGAATTTAATCAATTAACTTATGGTATGGGACAATAGTATCGCTGTAAATTGAAGCATAGCGTTACGCTCCGTATTAAATCTAGATTGAAATTGCATTGGTCAATAAATGGGAAACATAAAGGTCAAACTTCTGAAATTTCAATCACGATCAGGGTTTCTAAGCGGTGAGTTCCGCCTTTGCTCAGTGGACTGTGCAAATTTCCCAAGTTGCTGCTTTGTTTCCCTACGGCCGGCTTCCAAGTCGTCTGTAGATAAAGCGATGCACTGTTTTGTGGCGATTTAGTGCCGAAAACGATAAACCGATTTTTAAGTCATAGTTTTGAGCCGATTATATCGTCGTAACACAAAATAACAAAATAACCCTAAAAAGGTACTCTTTTAACCTTTAGAATACCTACAAAAAGTAGTGTAGGGTGGATGTCTATTTACCAATAAATAAATAATAAATAAATAAAACATTAAAATGACTGACTGACGGACAACGTGCACCGTAACACCGTAAACCATTGCAGCTGAATAATTAAAATTTGGCAGACATAATCTCAACCATAATACACACTTCAACTCAAATGACTCAATCCCATATGAATTCTCGTACTTATTTGATCTGTATATATTTTGAGACTAATGCACTCTAAGGGTATTTTCGATACACATTAGCCTTATCGCTAGGAAGAGTCCTACAACAAACTGAAATATTTTGTACTAAATATAATATGATTATCCTGAGGATATGCCCCAGGATGGCTATCGGCGCCGCGGCAGGCCGAGGCGCAGATGGCGGAATGACCTAGACACGTTCTCTAGCGATTTTTCAGACATATGTGTGGACCGGGTAAGTTAGAAATCTAGAGGAGGCCTTTGCCCAGCAGTGGGACAATATTACGGGCTATATGATTAACATTGGACGGATAACAAGTTTTAGAATTCGTCCCGCCCGGGACGCCCATCTTCTCACTCTTTACCTTTGCATGAAAGTATCTTCTTGGCATAATTAACAAGCGGTATGGACTGTGGCATAGGTAAACTGAATAGTTTCCCCAATAATGGCCAAAAGTTATGCTTCAGAGTCATGGTACATTTGGATAGCTGGTACACAGGCCCATACAACAATGAACGGAATTTGCAAACTAGACTGGTGTTTGTATGTATGACTCATTTCTTGTTTCTCACAAATTATACTAAATAATCCACCAAAAAAACATCATTTCGGTAGCATAAATATGCAATTAGATTTTTTTTTTATCAAGGAATTACTTATTTAGTAATTTATCATATTAAAGTTAATATGACAATTTAAATAACAACGTACTTTATGTTCGTTGTTTCACACGCAGCACCAACAATTTGTTGTTTTTATATTTATGAGATCATATTCGATGGAACTAACTTATTCATGATGATTTGAAATAAAAGGACCTATATTACGTCCAAATTGTTTCTTTAAAATTGTGGTTTAACTAAGATTACTTTCAAGGTAGCCATCTACAATTTTTTATCAATGACATTAGAAAATGTTTTGGAATACTGTTGATATATGGAGTTTCTTTTTCAATTAAAATGTCATTTTCTCACACTAAAATATTATAACCTATGGCCGCTTCTCTTAAGCAAAGGATCGTGAGTTCGAATTCGAATACGAAACTCGCATCTCTATGTTTTTGTGGTTTTACATGCCTCTCAAGCAGAGCGTCGTGGGTTCAAATTCCGGGCTCGCACCTCTGAGTTTTTCGGAATTTATGTGCGAAAATTACATTTGTAATTTGCCCTGAGCTTTTCGGTGAAGGAAAACATCGTCAGGAATCCTGCATACATCTGCGAAGAAATTCAATGGTGTGTGTTAAGTTCCCAATCCGCACTGGGCGCGCGTGGGAACTATAGCCCAAACCCTCCAATACACGGAGGAGGCCTATGCCACGAGGCACGCCGATTTACGCGACAATTTAATAAATAAACGACAATAACAACAACAACATGTACTTACTGAAATTGTAGCGAATTCGGAATAAAAAGGCTCATAAACATGAGACATTCGGTGAATAAAAAAATCGTAAGGAAACAATCAACACACTGGATGGATGATTCTAACTTAATCCGCCTTGGGTCTGTGTGGGAACAAACCCTCCTTTCTGATAAGTTTGTGCCTAGCAATATGAAGTACATTAGCAAAAATCGCTTTAGACTTAAAACCACAAAATTTCATAATACCTTATTCACTAATACCCCTAATAGCGCTTACTTTGGGACTAGGTCAATTTGTGTGAATTGTTCCGTAATATTTATTTATTTATTTATTTACTATGAGCCCATGGTAATTTGATAATTAGGGGTATTAGTGAATAAGGTATTATGAAATTTTGTGGTTTTAAGCCTAAAGCCAAAAATCAACCATAATAAATGTACTTTCAAAAATGGTTATTAAAAAAGCTTTGGGATCTTTATTGAAGTAGAGTCGCCATTTTACAAACTACGCATACAAACTTAAATAATAAAAATCACCAAGTATTTAGCTTCAGTTTTCACTAGAGGTCCATCAAATCACATCACAGTACACCTAATAAACAGTTAACGTAAAAACACTATATGACCTCGTAAAACCCCAGGGCAGTACCACTGTTGTGTCACAGCGAAAATGACAGTGGTTGACGGATAACCTTGGGGTATGAGAGAAAACCTTGCCAGGTTATACAGTTTTTCTTTCACTCTTAACGCAATACTGTTGTTCCAAACTTACAATCTATATTAATAATTTCGTGACCGGTTACGGTAGACTCGATCGAAACGTTGCCTGAATGATAGAACGTGAAAAAATAAAAATTTCGAGTCGACAACATGTATCCGCAAAATTCGGATTGTCGAGTATTTTGTAAAATTCTAACGGTGCTGATGGGCAAATCGCAGTCGCCATATTGGACACCACCACAGACTAGCGCGAAACTGACACCGGAGGACGACAAACGTTCCGTTTCATGCTAGCGCACATACGCCGTGCGATTTTTCTTAAACCTGAGATTGGCCAACATAACCATAGATAAAATAGAATAATTGGGAATGGATGATTATTTTAAAAGTGCTTGGTGATTTTTTTTTAATAGGAATAACCATCCTCAGCTACGGAAAAAAGTTTCCGATTTTTTCCGTCGAGCCATATATTTTATAAAAATAAAAACATTTTATTCTGTCACTCGGCGGTAGTGATGTAATGAATGTCATATTTTCGACATTAGCGAATGCAAAAATGCGAATGCGAATATTCAGTTTTTGTTAAAATTTGGCACCATTTGTCTATGGCTTGGTGACTTTGGTGGCAGTCCCGTACAAACGAAGTACGTTCCGTTTGTTTTTTGTTCCTAGAATAGCCGAGTTGAGACGAACGAACGCATCTGATTGAAATGTCATTCCACTCTGTGTCGCCAGATGGGCTATTTAATTTAGCGCCAAGCCAATGGGGCTATCTCCCTTACCGGGCGGCGAAATTTATATAATTAAACAACTACTAGATACCCTCAATTTTTTTTTATATTCGCATAACATTCGCAGTAATTTTGCGAATGGGAATGCGAATGCGAATATCCAGATATATGCGAATATTCGCGAATGCGAATGCGAATTTTAATTACATCACTACTCGGCCCTTATACGGCAGTTAAGCAGTACGCCAATGCATATCAAATTTAAAAAAAAAACTGCTTGAATCTGTAGTAGAAATGTCATCACATTTCTAGCTAAAAGAAGCAACGGCTAAGTGGCGCCGTCTGTAGATTGTTCGTGTTACTAAACCACTATGGTATTTTTTATTGAAATTGGCATTGTTATTTTTTTTTAAGCTGTGCTTTTAACACCTTTATTTGATAGAATGGGCGTTTTTAAGAAACTAACTTGAATATTATGCTTCTACGTATCTTTGTTTATTAATAATAAATATAGATATTTTTCGCTGTTTGATAATTTGTTCATTTTGGCAGGATCCCAATCGCCTTCGTACAGAAATATAAAAAAAGGTTTTGTCTATATTTCAATGTCATAGATCTGTAGATGTGTGTGAATTTAACGGCAAACTCACGTTTAATGTCAACAATGTTCGCGTGTTCGAAATTATTTCCGTTCGTTGGCGTTGTTATTGTTTTCCGTGCTGTTTTTGCTTTTTCGTTTCACCCCTGCACATCTTTCCTGTCTTCTACTTACATTAAAATGGTCTTCACAACAATGCATCGTGTAAACTTTGAAATATTCCACATTAGCTTGCGTACACCATTTCTTCTGCAAGCCTTCTCTGATTTTCACAATGATTTTGTTGGGGCTATGGTTCGAGTCATTGTTGCATCCCGGCAGAAAACATTTTTTTATAAATATCCATTGTTTGTTACAGTTTTATACTTTGAATTTGCTTTTATTTCTAATGTTTGTAGGTTAAGTCAGAATGTAATGTTATGATGTAGACGTGACAGTGATAGCGTGACAGATACCGTAGCTAAACTTTTTTTTTTTCATTTTTGTGGCAAACATTTAATGGCCGATTCTTACATAAAACATAAAACCCGGTCGTTAGATCAAACAAAGGTCAAAACTTACTACGTACTTTTACAAAAATATCTGCAATCGTAAAGTATTTTTGAAATCGGACAAGATAAATCGGTTATTTGATGGTTTTCCTCCAAATGGTTTTCGAATTGGAGCATACTAAAAAAAATGAACAATGTCAATTCCCCATGTATGGTAGTAACACAAACAATCTACAGGCGGCGCCACTTAGCCGTTGCTTTTTTTAGCTACAAATGTCATCGTTTACCACAGATTCAAGCAGCAATTTAAAAAAAAAATTATATGTCATTGGCGTAGTGCTTATCAGCCGTATAGAGGCCGCCGAGTGACTGAGTAAAATGTTTTTATTTTTATAAAATATATGGCTCGACGGAAAAATAAATAATAATAAACAAATAAATATCATGGGACAAATTACACCAACTGACCCAGTCCCCAACTAAGCAAAGCTTTGTGCTATTGGGTACCAAGCAACGGATAAGAATACTTATATAATTTAGATAAATACATGCTTAAATACATACAACATCCATGACTCGGGCACAAACATTCGTATTCATCATACAAATGTCTGCCCCTACCGGGATTCGAACCCGGGACCTCTAGCTTTATAGTCAGGGTCACTAACCACTAGACTATCCGGTCGTCAAATCTGAAACTTTTTTCCGTAGCTAAGGATGGTTATTCGTATCAATAGAAAAATCACCAAACACACTTTTAAAATAATCATGCATTCCCAATTCAAAATAAAAACGGATTTTCAAACTTTAAAATGGCCGCCCTGTAAAATTGCCATTTTGGACTCATCAAGTTGTTCACGCCATGCACGGATATATTCTTGCAGATAATTTCAGTTATTGTGAATGCTATCACATCTACCTATTTTTGTATTAAAATAATAAACAGTGATTCGAAATAATGGCTACACATTCTACCTACATTTTGTACCTACAAGTGTATTATGATTCAAATTTCACCCGAGCGAAGCCGGGTTTTCATCTAGTCTATATTAATAATTTCGTGACCGGCTACGGTAGACTCGATCGAAACGTTGCCTGAATGATAGAACATGAAAAAATAAAATTTTCGAGTCGACAACATGTATCCGCAAAATTCGGATTGTCGAGTATTGTGTAAAATTCTAACGGTGCTGACGGACAAATCGCAGTCGCCATATTGGACACCACAGACTAGCGCGAAACTGACACCGGAGGACGACAAACGTTCCGTTTCATGCTAGCGCACATACGCCGTGCGATTTTTCTTAAACCTGAGATTGGCCAACATAACCATAGAAAAAATAGAATAATTGGGAATGGATGATTATTTTAAAAGTGCTTGGTGATTTTTCTTTTGATAGGAATAACCATCCTCAGCTACGGAAAAAAGTTTCCGATTTTTTCCGTCCAGCCATATATTTTATAAAAATAAAAACATTTTATTCAGTCAGTCGGCGGTAGTGATGTAATGAATGTCATATTTTCGACATTAGCGAATGCAAATGCGAATGCGAATATTCAGTTTTTGTTAAAATTTGGCACCATTTGTCTATAGCTTGGTGACTTTGGTGGCAGTCCCGTACATACGAAGTACGTTCCATTTATTTTTTGTTCCTAGAATAGCCGAGTTGAGACGAACGAACGCATCTGATTGAAATGTCATTCCACTCTATGTTGCCAGATGGGCTATTTAATTTAGCGCCAAGCCAATGGGGCTATCTCCCTTACCGGGCGGCGAAAATTATATACCTAATTAAACAACTACTAGATACCCTAATTTTTTTTTTAATTCGCATAACATTCGCAGTAATTTTGTAATGGGAATGCGAATGCGAATATTCCAGAAATATGCGAATATTCGCGAATGCAAATTCGAATGCGAATATTCGTTACATCACTACTGGGCCTTTATACGGCAGTTAAGCAGTACGCCAATGCATATCAAATTAAAAAAAAAACTGCTTGAATCTGTAGTAGAAATGTCATCACATTTCTAGCTAAAAGAAGCAACGACTAAGTGGCGCCGTCTGTAGATTGTTCGTGTTACTAAACCACTATGGTAATTTTTATTGAAATTGGCATTGTTCATTTTTTTTAAGCTGTGCTTTTAACACCTTTATTTGATAGAATGGACTTTTTTAAGAAACTGACTTGAATATTATGCTTCTACGTATCTTTGTTTATTAATAATAAATATAAATATTTTTCGCTGTTTGATAATTTGTTAATTTTGACAAGATCCCAATCGCCTTCGTACAGAAATATAAAAAAAGGTTTTGTCTATATGTCAACGTCATAGATCTGTAGATGTGTGTGAATTTAACGGCAAACTCACGTTTAATGTCAACAATGTTCGCGTGTTCGAAATTATTTCCGTTCGTTGGCGTTGTTATTGTTTTCCGTGCTGTTTTTGCTTTTTCGTTTCACCCCTGCACATCTTTCCTGTCTTCTACTTACATTAAAATGGTCTTCACAACAATGCATCGTGTAAACTTTGAAATATTCCACATTAGCTTGCGTACACCATTTCTTCTGCAAGCCTTCTCTGATTTTCACAATGATTTTGTTGGGGCTATGGTTCGAGTCATTGTTGCATCCCGGCAGAAAACATTTTTTTATAAATATCCATTGTTTGTTACAGTTTTATACTTTGAATTTGCTTTTATTTCTAATGTTTGTAGGTTAAGTCAGAATGTAATGTTATGATGTAGACGTGACAGTGATAGCGTGACAGATACCGTAGCTAAACTTTTTTTTTTTCATTTTTGTGGCAAACATTTAATGGCCGATTCTTACATAAAACATAAAACCCGGTCGTTAGATCAAACAAAGGTCAAAACTTACTACGTACTTTTACAAAAATATCTGCAATCGTAAAGTATTTTTGAAATCGGACAAGATAAATCGGTTATTTGATGGTTTTCCTCCAAATGGTTTTCGAATTGGAGCATACTAAAAAAAATGAACAATGTCAATTCCCCATGTATGGTAGTAACACAAACAATCTACAGGCGGCGCCACTTAGCCGTTGCTTTTTTTAGCTACAAATGTCATCGTTTACCACAGATTCAAGCAGCAATTTAAAAAAAAAATTATATGTCATTGGCGTAGTGCTTATCAGCCGTATAGAGGCCGCCGAGTGACTGAGTAAAATGTTTTTATTTTTATAAAATATATGGCTCGACGGAAAAATAAATAATAATAAACAAATAAATATCATGGGACAAATTACACCAACTGACCCAGTCCCCAACTAAGCAAAGCTTTGTGCTATTGGGTACCAAGCAACGGATAAGAATACTTATATAATTTAGATAAATACATGCTTAAATACATACAACATCCATGACTCGGGCACAAACATTCGTATTCATCATACAAATGTCTGCCCCTACCGGGATTCGAACCCGGGACCTCTAGCTTTATAGTCAGGGTCACTAACCACTAGACTATCCGGTCGTCAAATCTGAAACTTTTTTCCGTAGCTAAGGATGGTTATTCGTATCAATAGAAAAATCACCAAACACACTTTTAAAATAATCATGCATTCCCAATTCAAAATAAAAACGGATTTTCAAACTTTAAAATGGCCGCCCTGTAAAATTGCCATTTTGGACTCATCAAGTTGTTCACGCCATGCACGGATATATTCTTGCAGATAATTTCAGTTATTGTGAATGCTATCACATCTACCTATTTTTGTATTAAAATAATAAACAGTGATTCGAAATAATGGCTACACATTCTACCTACATTTTGTACCTACAAGTGTATTATGATTCAAATTTCACCCGAGCGAAGCCGGGTTTTCATCTAGTCTATATTAATAATTTCGTGACCGGCTACGGTAGACTCGATCGAAACGTTGCCTGAATGATAGAACATGAAAAAATAAAATTTTCGAGTCGACAACATGTATCCGCAAAATTCGGATTGTCGAGTATTGTGTAAAATTCTAACGGTGCTGACGGACAAATCGCAGTCGCCATATTGGACACCACAGACTAGCGCGAAACTGACACCGGAGGACGACAAACGTTCCGTTTCATGCTAGCGCACATACGCCGTGCGATTTTTCTTAAACCTGAGATTGGCCAACATAACCATAGAAAAAATAGAATAATTGGGAATGGATGATTATTTTAAAAGTGCTTGGTGATTTTTCTTTTGATAGGAATAACCATCCTCAGCTACGGAAAAAAGTTTCCGATTTTTTCCGTCCAGCCATATATTTTATAAAAATAAAAACATTTTATTCAGTCAGTCGGCGGTAGTGATGTAATGAATGTCATATTTTCGACATTAGCGAATGCAAATGCGAATGCGAATATTCAGTTTTTGTTAAAATTTGGCACCATTTGTCTATAGCTTGGTGACTTTGGTGGCAGTCCCGTACATACGAAGTACGTTCCATTTATTTTTTGTTCCTAGAATAGCCGAGTTGAGACGAACGAACGCATCTGATTGAAATGTCATTCCACTCTATGTTGCCAGATGGGCTATTTAATTTAGCGCCAAGCCAATGGGGCTATCTCCCTTACCGGGCGGCGAAAATTATATACCTAATTAAACAACTACTAGATACCCTAATTTTTTTTTTAATTCGCATAACATTCGCAGTAATTTTGTAATGGGAATGCGAATGCGAATATTCCAGAAATATGCGAATATTCGCGAATGCAAATTCGAATGCGAATATTCGTTACATCACTACTGGGCCTTTATACGGCAGTTAAGCAGTACGCCAATGCATATCAAATTAAAAAAAAAACTGCTTGAATCTGTAGTAGAAATGTCATCACATTTCTAGCTAAAAGAAGCAACGGCTAAGTGGCGCCGTCTGTAGATTGTTCGTGTTACTAAACCACTATGGTAATTTTTATTGAAATTGGCATTGTTCATTTTTTTTAAGCTGTGCTTTTAACACCTTTATTTGATAGAATGGACTTTTTTAAGAAACTGACTTGAATATTATGCTTCTACGTATCTTTGTTTATTAATAATAAATATAAATATTTTTCGCTGTTTGATAATTTGTTAATTTTGACAAGATCCCAATCGCCTTCGTACAGAAATATAAAAAAAGGTTTTGTCTATATGTCAACGTCATAGATCTGTAGATGTGTGTGAATTTAACGGCAAACTCACGTTTAATGTCAACAATGTTCGCGTGTTCGAAATTATTTCCGTTCGTTGGCGTTGTTATTGTTTTCCGTGCTGTTTTTGCTTTTTCGTTTCACCCCTGCACATCTTTCCTGACTTCTACTTACATTAAAATGGTCTTCGCAACAATGCATCGTGTAAACTTTGAAATATTCCACATTAGCTTGCGTACACCATTTCTTCTGCAAACCTTCTCTGATTTTCACAATGATTTTGTTCGAGTCATTGTTGCATCCCGGCAGAAAACATTTTTTTATAAATATCCATTGTTTGTTACAGTTTTATACTTTGAATTTGCTTTTATTTCTAATGTTTGTAGGTTAAGTCAGAATGTAATGTTATGATGTAGACGTAACAGTGATAGCGTGACAGATACCGTAGCTAAACTTTTTTTTTTTTCATTTTTGTGGCAAACATTTAATGGCCGATTCTTACATAAAACATAAAACCCGGTCGTTAGATCAAACAAAGGTCAAAACTCACTACGTACTTTTACAAAAATATCTGCAATCGTAAAGTATTTTTGAAATCGGACAAGATAAATCGGTTATTTGATGGTTTTCCTCCAAATGGTTTTCGAATTGGAGCATACTAAAAAAATGAACAATGTCAATTCCCCATGTATGGTAGTAACACAAACAATCTACAGGCGGCGCCACTTAGCCGTTGCTTTTTTTAGCTACAAATGTCATCGTTTACCACAGATTCAAGCAGCAATTAAAAAAAAAATGACATGTCATTGGCGTAGTGCTTATCAGCCGTATAGAGGCCGCCGAGTGACTGAGTAAAATGTTTTTATTTTTATAAAATATATGGCTCGACGAAAAAATAAATAATAATAAACAAATAAATATCATGGGACAAATTACACCAACTGACCCAGTCCCCAACTAAGCAAAGCTTTGTGCTATGGCTACCAAGCAACGGATAAGAATACTTATATAATTTAGATAAATACATGCTTAAATACATACAACATCCATGACTCGGGCACAAACATTCGTATTCATCATACAAATGTCTGCCCCTACCGGGATTCGAACCCGGGACCTCTAGCTTCATAGTCAGGGTCACTAACCACTAGACTATCCGGTCGTCAAATCTGAAACTTTTTTCCGTAGCTAAGGATGGTTATTCGTATCAATAGAAAAATCACCAAACACACTATTAAAATAATCATGCATTCCCAATTCAAAATAGAAACGGATTTTCAAACTTTAAAATGGCCGCCCTGTAAAATTGCCATTTTGGACTCATCAAGTTGTTCGCGCCATGCACGGATATATTCTTGCAGATAATTTCAGTTATTGTGAATGCTATCACATCTACCTATTTTTGTATTAAAATAATAAACAGTGATTCGAAGTAATGGCTACACATTCTACCTACATTTTGTACCTACAAGTGTATTATGATTCAAATTTCACCCGAGCGAAGCCGGGTTTCCATCTAGTAGAGACCAAAAAAATATGACATACCAGCGGCTGCCCGCGACACCGTTTGCGCACAATTTGCTTAGCGCTATCCCGCGGGAACTATGCATTTTTTCAAGATAAAAACTATCCTATATCCTACCCCAGGACTAAAGCTATCTCTATACAAAACTTCATTAAAATCGGTTCAGTGTTTTGGGCGTAAAAGCGTAACAGACGGAACTTTCGCATTTATAATATTAGCAGGGATTGTAATGTATCGTGTCTGTGATATGATACTGTCCATACTCGGTATTATATTTTGATGTATTGCACTTTTGATGGCAAATTATTTAGCAGGGAGTTTATACAACACTGTAAAAGTCCACAGTCGACTTGTTACCCATCGAATAGCAAGTATCCTGTGCCCTTTCATCGAAGCGGTGCGGAGACATGCAGAATCGACCAATCAAAGTAGTCAACATCCACATCTCGTTGCCCTTATATGGTCAGCGGCGAAAGTGTCCAAATACCTCGGAACAAAGCTTTATGTCATAGGCTAGGAACGTGTAGGTGGACTGACGACATCGCAAAAGTTGCGGGAAACCGGGGAGCTAAGGGGGAGGACTTTGTTCAACAGTGGACGTCTTCAGGCTGATGATGATGAGGAACGTGTTCCGAAATATCTGGCCACTTTGTTCGCTACCATATATTTGACGCTAAGTGTATTACATTCACGCGCTATCAGATTTTTCAGGATGTTGTTGTTTATCACAAATTTACCAATACGTATCTCGGCGACTTCCATAGACTTAGCAATTGTAATTAATCTTAAACGTCGTTTTGTGCACAAGCGTTTCATGACATTACCGATACACCATTCAAAAAACTTGCGTGTCACACTGGTGAATTTGCTAGCAAAACAATTCTCAAAACGAACTACACCTCAAAAGTGAATCAATCCCGTATAAATTCTCGTACTTATTTGATCCCAATATATTTTTGGGCAGTGTATATAAAACACGATTAATAGGTATTATATGTACATATATCTAAACTTACCTTGTAAATTATCCAGCATATAGGTGAGCAGCTTGGCTGTGCCGTTGTTATCGTTGTATATAGATAGCATCTCCTTGCTGAGCGGGTTGCCGTGGAGTCCGAGTTTCTGCAGGTGGAAGAGCTTGCCCAACTCGTAAGGCAGGACCCTGAGGTAATTGTTGTGGAGGAGTAGCTCTCTGGAATGAAAAGGATCAGTTAATATTTAACACTAGCTTCTGCCCGCGACTTCGTCCGCGTAAAATTAGCAATTGACATGTTTATCGCTATCCCGCGGGAACTATGCAATTTTCCGGGATAAAAAGTAGCCTATGTTTCAATCTAAGGTACCAGCTATCTTCGTTCCAAATTTTATCCAAATCCGCCCAGTCGTTTTAGCGTGAAGAAGGAACAAACATACACACTCACTCACTCACATCGTCACATCGTCACAAACTTTCGCATTTATAATATTAGTAGGAAGTAGGATCAGGAATGTTGTATCTGGGATCCTCTCTTAGGTTAGTATAAAGGCACAGACGGGCGAGTATGTTCACATAGTTACGGCTCGACGATTTTACTCGCCTGTATTTTACTTTAAGAAACGCGTACTTACGTCTGACACACAGGCGAGTTAAAGTCGTCTAGCCGTAAGTACGCGAACTTACTCGCCCGTCTGTCACCCAATTTAAAAGCTAAAACGGATTAACTAAGTGTGAGATGCACCAAGTTACTTTAACAATAACGTTAACCATAACCAAGGATTTTTGACAGATAACCTATCAAAAATCACGTCAAAATCGTCGGTTATCTTTTAAGTTATCGTAGGTCGTTTACGTGGATGCAACGCAGGCGGCAGGCCTGTATGACGTTGTGCGTTTGGCAGTTACAACGACTAAAACACGTATCATGGTTAAATCGTCTAAACTATAATCAGGATGTCTGATTCAAAAAATGATGTGACTACTCGTAATATGAAAGCCTACCCTAACACTAACCACAATGAATTATAATTTCTGCTATACAATGTCTTAATACAAAGAACTGGCTGAGGCTGATTTTATATTGATTGAGCCGTAAAAAATATTGAATCTAAATTTTTGGCATTAAACGGAGTAGCTTTTTAATTGGGTATTTTGACGTGACAACGTCTTATAAATTGGTTTGCCGGGTGACACTTCAAGAAACTGCGTTACGCTCCGCTCACGTTATGCGCTCACAATGAGAGCGAGTGAGAGGCACGCGGGCATGGTTAGCCCGCCTAAGAGCGAGAGAGACAGACATAAAAAGTGAAAGGCACGCGTCCCTTCCACTCGAGCACAGTTAGTGTTAAATATAATTCTTTGTATAAATAAATGTTTTAAATTGTTACTATTATTTCATCCTTCTTCCTACTATACGAATGAATATTCACATTAAAATTATTTTACCACTCAAAGTCGTTGTCACGTAAAACTTTCGCCCGTATACCGACTTTACAAGCAACCAATTTTTTTACCTAGCGATTGATTCTTGATTATACCATAAACAACTTTTTTTTTAATTCAAATAAGTGTCCCGATGTTGTTATTTTAACCTACTAGGAAGATTACAAGCACACAGTCTGTGACACCTTGGCCCAATTCCCTGACTGGAAAAAAACATGCATACACCGAAATGAAATAACTCTTATTTCCTACATTCAGAGTTCACAATAAATTACAGAGAAACCTTGTTTTGTTTTTGACTAGTCATTAACAGTGACAATAAAGGCTCCATTCATTTCGTGGCTAAAGCCTTTTGTTTTTTAAATCGACAACAGATTTTCACCGCCTTTCATCGCGACTTTCCTAATTAGTATTTTTGAAAAGAAAGCGATGGCAGAGAGAGTAAAAAGTGATACAAAAAAATATATAAAATGATGTCGGTAAAAGTTACATAGAAAACAACGGGATTTCTAGTACTACTATTGTTAAAAAGTACCCTAGAAATAAAATATTCATGCCTTGACGCATAGGAGCATTAGATTGGCATTCGTTGCTGTCTTCCTGTCGATATTTTGACGTGTCGAAAGATGGTGGGGTGGGTGCGGTCTTGTAAGTAGGTATTTATTGTTGTGACAGTAGGTACCAAAAAAAAATCACGTTTTTATTTTCTATCTGATCTTCGTTTTAAAAACAATAAATCATTATGTACATCGTTATCTCCACAATCACTTGAAAACAATATCATTTCGTTCGCATAACAACTCGAGCAAAACATGTGCCCAAGGTCGTTGACCTGTAGCGTTGTGATAAATGCAAATTGTGATATTTGTAAACAAACCGCGAAACGCCAAATTTATGGCGAATAATATACAACCGTTTATACTGTTTATTATCATACCTGTCTTTATTTTGTATTCAAAGATTGGTGTATCGGACGACTAAACTGTTCAATTGACAGCAAACGTTGGAAGTTGCCTACACATAAGGTCACTCAACTCTACAGAAAACTTATAAAAGTTACAAATATTTTATCATTTATGACAAATCAGATGGATATTTTTGGGAAACACAATGAAATATTCCATATGAATTATTTTTGCAATTAGATATCTATACATAGTATAAAACAAAGTCGCATTCAGCTGTCTCTGTCCCTAGGTATGCTTAGATCTTTAAAAGTAGGTACGCAACGGATTTTGATGCGGTTTTAGATGCGGTCGCAGGCAGAAGCTAGTTCGATTATAAATTAACTAATTCGAAATCTAATTCAGTAAGTGGAATGTGAGAAAAACAAAAATCTGTAGGTACCTACCTCAAAAGGATAAAAACGGAAACCCTCGGTACGGAACTCTCGGTCTGTGATTACCTATCGGCCTGTTCATTTTAATGAAGTAGAACTAAATCTTCTAGAACCTTTCTACCCTAAACAAGCAGTAGCTTAACTAGCCTATGTTGTAGTAAGTCTTAGTTACCGATTTGGAAAATTTAAGCTAGGCTATCTTCACATTATTGATCTTCAAGATCGCAAATACGCTAAAAACACAATTAAACATTACAGGCGTGCTACAAAGTAGTCACTCTAATTAGCCTAGTGACAAGCAATCTACTGAATTAGCCTTGAAGGTCAGCGATTTGCAATCTAACCAGCAACAGTGTCAGTGTTAGGCTTAAAACGCTTTAGAGGTCGATCTTAGCTAAGTACCGCATAACAATTACGAGCAAGACAATACTTAAAAAACGTTTGTCTCAACTGTTGATACGCACACATAACATCAAAACCTAGCCTATACAGCTGATACTTGGACAGAAAGTTCCCTTCGTGGAGTAACAGCGTACTGCGAATGGAAATTTTAGGTTGGTTATAAAAGAACCTAGTATACACCTAATGAACCAAGGCTATAGATACATACATTTCACCGACAATGACTGAGCCTATTGCACTATCCTTTTCATCAGAGCCCTTGCAAGGACACTGAAGGCAATGAGAAATTTACTGACTAATGAGAATCGCTTCATTCTCTTGCTCTCGACAGTTAAGATTCACGGCTCTGCTAGGCTAGCACAAGCTGCACAAGAGCGTGCGAGAACTGTGTCGCGCGCGATATAGACTACCAGTCTCTTTCTATAACGACCAGTTTGAAAAAGACGGGCAGCCCTATCTCGCGCGCGACACAGCTTTCGCGCGCAGTTGTGCTAGCCGTGCTGGTTGAAAACTAGTTACTCTGCTCCATATCGCTATGTCGCGTGCAATCACGTACAACAAGCGTTGGAAGACCACGAAAGGGCGGAGCACACAGGTACATTGTACGAAACAATAGCTCGCAATGATTAACACAATGTGACACAATGCAAATGACTTGTTGTCATAAATGATAAAAATATCGTCAAAATAAATTATCCATTTAAAGGGGGTAGACACTATTTTTTCAATAAAATAGTGACATCCGTTAAGACCCACTGCGAGCAATCATCATCATTGGTTAACTAAACCGCGGGCAGATAACCCTTAGCGTCTTTTCCACGTCATCACAAGAGAGCTACTTTAACTCGATTGCTTGTTTTTAATAGGTCCATTACAGAACGTTCTAAGGATCGTGGATGACTTCTGATAATTAATAACATTTTTAATTGCCTATGGTATGTTCTTCTTCTTATGGTACCTCTCCAACTAGTGGAGGTTGGCAGTCAACTCCGCAACTATGGTTTGTTAACCACCGCTAAATGGTTTCATCCTATGGGGGTCTAAGAAGGAGGGGTGAAATATAACGTGATAGCTGTCACATTGTCACACACAACAATAGATCTGTCACTTTATATGCCACCCATGTACCGCCTTGACACAGCAAAACCTTTTAGTCAAGAAAATACAACGGGTTGCACTCCGGGAGTGCCGGCAGAATTGAAGGCTTGAACCGCGCGGTAGAAAGAGAGGGGGATACTACTTCCTCTCCTACGCCGGCGGCCTACTCTCCCTCTGTCTTACGAATTTTCGATCAGGTCACGTGTCCTGACGCGAGTTTACCAATTTTTAACCATCCCAAAAAAGTGCACAACGCCGCTAAAGAAGTTACCAGTTCAAAAAAAAGTCAGGATAATTTGAACTCACCTTAGCTGTATAAGGTCGCCCAATTCGGCCGGCAGCGACCTCAGCTTGTTGTTAGAGATGTCGAGCGTGTGCATGTTGACGAGCAAGTTGATGTCGGGCGGGATCCGCTGGAGCGAGTTGTCGTTCAGGTACAGAGCGGTCAGGTGCGACAGCTGAAACAGTGGGGGCGCCAGAGCGCGGACACCTCCTGTTACCTGCAATTAAAAGGGAGGATTTTGTTACTCTGGGAATTCAGTTCTAAATTTCCGCCCACTTATAGCTTACGACAAACAGAACGACGTGGATGGGGTAAGTTCGCGCATGTACTTTTATACCAAAGAGACGCTAAATTCACTTCTGTCTGCGCATTCAAGGTCATGCTCAAGATGTTTGCCGGCAACTGTAAATGTAACTCCCTTATTCATAAACGCTCTGTAGGCTTCTGCTAATTTAGCAGTCGTTTGTCCTTATGTCACTTTGACATTTACCTTTCACAGATAAGGACAACCGATTGCTAAGTTAGCCGAAGAAGCAGAAGCCTATAGAGCGTTTATGAATACAGGGGTAAGACTTTTCAGGACCTCAAAGATGTGGATTTAGAGAAAGCACGGTATATGGCGAGCAGTAGTTCGATTTCGAAGTTCGTATTATGCCGACCCTCTCACTCTAAAATTAATGCCTATTAGTGTGAGCGAATGGCGTTACACGAACTTCGAAAATCGAATTTCGGAGTATAAGCTGTATAAGGCCAAGTTGGGATACGTAACGTTGCTTGACCGGTGATAACAGACGGCGGAACGCAATCGCACACCATCGTAAGCTTTGGGCTTACAACCACAAAATTTCATAATACCTTATTCACTAATACCCCTAATTTTCAAATTACCATGGGCTCATGATACCTAAAAATACCTAAAATGTCAAATTGTTACAAGGGACATTTTGAATTTTCAGGTATTTTTTAGGTATTATGAGCCTGTGGTATTTTGAAAATTGGGGGTATTAATGAAATGAAATGAAATAAAATGTTTATTTGCCTTAAGTCTAATCTAAGTGTATGAATAAGGTACTATGAAATTTAGTGGTTGTAAGCCCCAAGCCATCGTAAGACATAAATTCAACCGCTTATTTCAGACGTCGAAAAAGGGTAGGTAGGTAGACATGGTGAGTCAACTCGTTTAGCCAGCAATTGTAACGTTACCGGGCCGGTTACAGTCACGGTATGGTACTACGGTGTAATGCAAGTGTATCGGAATGAGCATGCGTTAGCTTTGCCGTATGCGCTTGGCGGGCAGTGTCGCTGATGCGCTACGACGCGGTTAGAAGACGTGAATCAAAAGGTGCTTATTGGCGACTTATCGTCGTTATTTGGAGCTGAACAATATAATAATACATGCGTCTATTCATAAAAGGCGGTAAGTCTTTTATTTAGTTTAGACCATAGAGACGCAGAAAAAAAACGAATCGATTTTTAGTTGATATTCTGGATCAGCACCTTACAAGACGGATAGGAAAACAGTTTGGTCAAAATCTTATCCCTCCGTGCCATTATCTATAAATACATATAAATAAACCAGTGGTGTAACTAGAGCCCTGCTCCAAAGCACAATGTACGCAGTGTGGGGTCACTTTATATTGGTCACTGATATATACAGACATACATACATTATTCTGGGTTTTAGTATTTGTTGTTAAAGCGGCCACAGAAATACATCATATGTGAATATTTCAAGCGTCTAAAGCGGCAGAAGTGCCGCTATTAATATCGACCAAAAAACGCGAAAAAACACGTTTGTGGTGTGGTGTGAGCCCCGCTTAATTAATTTTTTCTTTTAGTATTTGTTGTTATAATGCCAACGGAAATTTTAACTGTCTAGCTATCACGGTTCATGAGATATAACCTGGTGACAGACAGACGGATGGATGGACAGTTGGGGTGTTGCAGTAGGTCAATTGGTGTGAATTGTCTCATGATATTTATTTATGTTTATGGAGGGCCTTTCTCCGTAGCCATGTCGGAACAGCATACCTCAAGCGAGGTCCACCCGCCGCGCCGGCCGGACGCCCGCTCCGCCTCCGACATGATGTGATACGTGCGCCCACTCGCGCCCTCATGCTTGTCTTTGTTGCGAGACATACCGTCACCTGGAAACAACAGTGCACACTTCAGATAACTCGACAACAGATACAATACAATACAATACAATAACTCTTACACAGATTACAGATACACATACATAGGATAGGATAGGATAGGGTAGGTTCTTATACAGATTTTAGTAGTTACAGCAATGATTCCCAACCAGTGGTCCGCAGAAGCCAAAATATGGTCCGTGAACGATTTCCAATCGGGTGAGGATAAATGAGGGTAAATTTTGATAGATGTTCAACAAAGTTGCTAAATTTAAATATCATTAAAATAAAATATAGCATTAATTTCGATTAATCATATGATTTGGGTTGAAGGTTTTGTTTCAACTTGGGTAATACAATGTCTAAAAATGTTTAGGGTCTATACTCATTGAAAGATCATAATATTTGGTTGATTCCCGGTCTCTCCTAATATGACTATCGATCAGTGACATGCTTGAAAGATATTTGGAAATTCTATAACAACCTACAAGCAAAACCAGGTCAATAAGTATGTCATAAGATTATTTTTTGAATAGGTATGCAAAACTAACTTTATGTAGATCATTTATTTTAGCAAATTCAGTCGCTCACCTACTTAATAAGAAATAAAAGTGTGACAATAAACTTGACAATTTGACATATTTCTCTCAAATAAATCTTTACAAATTTGAACAATACTTAATGCAACAAAGATTTAATTTGTGTCTTCTTTAACATAAATAACTATAATTTCTATAAACATAATATACAATGATTTTTTAATTTTTCATAGTAACAGGGTTTATGTTTTGTTAGTCCATATATGTTTTATTACCCACTTGAAGCATAGTAGGTATTCTTTTTAGATCAACATATTTGTGCTGAAATTTGGCATGTTATTTAGGCAAGTAGGTCAATTTCTAATCTATTCATGTTTTAGGTACCTCAGTTACTTGATGTTTTAAGTTTTCAATGGGATTGGGGGCTATGAGCAAGTACATTAACTGCACAACCTCGTTATCATATCCACATGATGGTCTGGACATTGAAATACATAACTAAAAAAAAAATGGTCCTAACCTAAAAGATGTTCAATGTTATTACACATAATTGATTCTTTGAATGTGTTGTTTTTTTTTGTAGAATTATTTTTATTTCAAACCAGTCCGATAATTATGAGGCAAATTAAATAAATACATACATCGATCATGTCTTTAACCCTTATGGGGAAGAGCCTAAGGTAACTAGACCTAATGGCCATGTTTAGCATGGTTATGGATGATCATTGAAACAATGGGAGAATTCTACCTATCACATATTCTAGGAATCAGAAGCAAATTTGAATAATTAAAATAATATTCACTGGTTAAGAAAAGTGTAACAATTCAGGACTGTTGGAGCTCAAAGAAATTGAGGGCTTTAGTGGTTACAAATGCATCCTAAAATAGATACCACTTCTAAATACTTACACAAATTTTGACAAACCAAATTTTGGATTGATTATCTTTAATAAACAGAATGATTGTCTGAAGTGAGTCATTATTTTTTTTAAGTAAATAGTGGTACAGTTGTGATAACTACTTGACTCAACAATGATGGTTGTAAACAACTAGGCAACATTTACAAATGAGAAGTCAGCACTAAAAAAAATCTTATATTGCTTATGAAGCTGGTTTTATTGGCAATAGGAACTAACAAGAACTATTACATTCTGAAAATGTATTGATGCTAGATTCTTATTAGTGTAATGAGAGCTATATTCATACCAGTAAGATTACATTTTTCTGACTACTTTTACAAGCTACAGCAGTGAGACTTTACTCAAATCTATACTAATCTAAGTAAACATTGATAAGTTTGTTTGTACCAATGAATACAAAACAGCTTGTTTCATTCTAACAAAAAGATAATTATGAGTATTGTACCTTATTAGCACCGGTCATTAGGGGTGCTAAAAAGACTTTGTCTGATATAGGATTGTCTTCATTAGCGAAATAAGGGCAACAGAACCGTTCCATAACCTCCGCCGTTAGGTAGGAAAACCTAAAGAATAGTGCAATAATAAGCGATATAATCAGCTTCCAATGACAATAGGGTGCCTATTTTGGAGAAAAAGTGATGATTTAATTCATTATTATAAGGAAAATAGAGTAAATGCGTATCATCTTTGTACACAGCTGACATAAAGAGATGGGTCGACGCAGACGACGTCCCAACTCCAATCTAATCCAAGCGCGAATTCGCGACAGAAACTTGCCACCGATTGTGAGAAGAAACCACCTTACATTTAATTATATTTACCTTCATCTACTCCTTAAAAGCTTTTACTTCAATTAGGATTATAGTATTGGGGAATAATTTCACTGTAAACACACAATAGCACAATCTTGACAAACACTTCATCAAACGTCCATTTACCGACTGCAGCGACACTGCCATGAAACGGTCATTTCTAGAAACTTCAATTTGTGTTGTGGCGACCATAGACAACACGATTCTGATTAAGCAGAATTTGTCCAACTAGATTTTTTAAGTATGATTTTAGGAGGTTAAAAATAACACAAACCTTTATTTTGAAATTTACATGTACACAATTTAATTTTATATAGTTTTTCACTTTTAGGCAAGGCGATATGTAAAATAGATCCTATACTTTTTAAATAGCAATGTTATTCCAAGTGCAAACAACGGTAAACACTTGTCTGTTGTATGTAATAAGGTTGTAATGGTGGTTGGCACCAAAGAGGGTGGTCTTGGAGTGGTGGTGGGAGCACGGTGGGAGTTTCGAATTTTAACGAGCCAGAACTACTTGCATGGTCTAGCCTTGCCTAGGGTAGTGATCACAATCATGATCGTGATGATGATGGATGTTCTTATAATATCGTTTAACAGTAATGCAATTGAATTTATTTAATTTAATCTAGATAATTTATTTTTTTATGATTTATGCTAGATCTACAATGACGAGTCATGCTTGTTCCTTTTTATGTCTGTAGTCTGTATGTGGTGCAAAATGTTAATTATGTAACAGCTATGATAATAAACATATCTGATTTCTGATTTCAAAAAATAAAACGTCAAAACTAGCCTACCTTGGGATAACAGTTCAAATACATTTTGTTACTTCTAAACACTTATAACAGTAGGTAATCATTACTCATACATAGCATAGCTGTAGGTAATCGTAGTTAACTCATAGCAGTAAAGTAATTCGTTAATTGATTATGGAAAGGATTGACTACGTAAATGTCAAGTCAAAAATAATATAATGCAAGCAAGTCGATTCCATTGTAATTATAATTTATGATTTTTATTTACATATTTGATTATTTCTTGTTACCTCATACATCAGTCAGTTAAAGTGTGCTCACATTAAAGGTATTTCGCAAGTCTCTGAGCACTAAGGTTTTCTTTTTTTGGTGAATAATGGTTGAACTAAGTAAGTTTATGGTGGACTATTCGAGAGTGGGTCAAATACCATGCAGCCAATTAATTCATCCCTGGACAGACAGTTGTTTTTCGGGATTTAAAGGCATGCTCATGTCGTGTGCTCGTGGAGGTGTCATATTTTGGACCCCGATTCATGCAATGTTTTATGTGAGTAAAACTAAAAACTACAAATATGTCGAAAAAGCCCTCTGGAAGGCGCTTGAATTGCAAAACCCGTTATTTTTCAAACCACAATGATTTTTAGCAGGTAGCTACGTCTTAATTTGCCCCATTGTCTGGAACTCAGAATAACGTTAGAATTTGACAGAATATTTGCAATTGATTAGAACCGTTTCACATTTAGTTAACGCTAACGTTGAGTTAATACAGGGTGTATCAGACACCCCCTAACAATAATACACTGGGGTATATAACCATAGCTATAGAAGCTAAAAAAAATATTTTGAAAAATATAGGAGTAATTTTTTTTTTATATTTTCTATAGGAATGGTAGCGTTAACTATAATCATTCCTATAGAAAGTATAAACATTTTTTTACTCCAATTTTTTTCAAAATATTTTTTTTAGCTTCTATAGCTATGGTTATATGTATACCCCAGTGGATTATTGTTAAGGGATATACAGGGAGGGATATTGTTAGGGGGGTGATACATCCTGTACATGCCATGCGAGGAGCGAGCTTCGATTCTTATTATCATTATCATCAGATGAAACTACTACCTATTCTCGAATGTAATATTTCATTGAATTCTGTAGGTACAGTAAGTATCTTATAAGGTCATTGGATATGTTTGATAGATGGTTAAAATTATCATCCAGTGCCTTGTACCCCGATTCTGCTCTGTTATCGATGTCAATTAGGTATTTGTATCGTGTAACAAAATAATTATTTAAAATTACTTCCATGTTTCGGTTACATTGCAGCAGCCGTGGTGACGTACAAGTTGACTTGTAACCTCTTAATTGTCGAGGAAACATTAGAAACTTGTAGCCCAAGCCAAAGGCGAGGGCGATAAACATGCGACCTGAGAAAATGCGAAATATCGAATGAGATTGATGTAATGTCGAATTGGAGCCCATCTAGATCAAATTCTCTCAGATTACGGGCTTAAGACAGGCGGTCAGCTGAGATAGGGTCGTTACTCGTCGCGACACCGCATCCTGTAGTCTCGTACCTATGTATTAATATCGCACTCGTCACACGATTGTGTGTAAATGAAGTAAACTTCTCTTGAAAACAGGCGAGGAAATAAATATGTTCGGGCCGCGACGACTGTTTATGTTTATACTTACTATGAACTTTATAGAAACAATTTAAGTATTAAGTACTTAGGTAAGTTGCGAATGACAGGGATCCATTTCTCAGTCCCATCGAGATAAATCTCAGTCCTGCCAGAGACTGTTTAGAAAAGATAGACAAATAAATATATAGTTGTACAGCCTGGCAAAAAGAGTAGAAATTAAAAAGTGGCAATACAGTAGTGTCGTCCCGTTTTCTTATACATATAAATTAGAAAGGGACGACACTACAGTATTGCCACTTTTTAATTTCTACTCTTTTTTACCAAGCTGTATGGAATCTCACAATCGACATAATAGATCTCGATGACAAGGAAAAGTAAAGCTCTGAGTTGGTTGGTTGACAAATTTATTAATTTTCATGTATAATTTTCTTTCGTAGTAAGCCTTTTGATTATCTATCGCTTAGCCCAGTTTCTGCTAGTGTTTTAGAGTAGAGCAAAATTAAAAAAAAAGAAACATCTGTCTGTCGAGTGTCGCCTGCGCTCGTTGACAGGTGGTAGACGTGCGGTGCGTAACGCAGCGCGTACAAACTGTCTGACGCAGTGTAAACATACTGAATTGAAAGTGGTAAAATAAAATTACATACAAATGATAAATTCATTTTAAAAGTGTGTATTTACACAACAATTCCGTTAGTGATCCGCTATAAATATTGGTACGAGTCTGTGTTAAAAATTGGTCTGCGAATTTACAATCATGGTGGAGGCGAGTAAATTTTGGTTTGACAAAGCTTGTGGAGATTGTGCCTGCCATGAATTGATTCATCCGTGGACTTATAAATGCACTGATGCCACGGGCATGATGCTTGCTAGCTGCATCAAGGGTGCATACAAATTCTACGCGATGGTATATGTTGTAAGTATCAACTCATTGGTACTAATTTACTTAAAAACACGTTCGTCAGGATCAAAAGTTTCCTACGTTAATATTCATGCGTAGTTTGACCTCGTTCGTATCACCACATCAAGTTCATCTTAAATTTTTAATTACTGTTTTTAACTGAAATCACTGGTTGAGTTTATAAATAAAATGCTTGCGGTGACGATCCTACAATGCTGTAATTTTTTTATAAGTAAAAACTTACCGTGAAATTTTGTGAAGCAGTTCAATTGTGTGTGAAGTTCCTGATCTGCACTGCCTGCATTAGAAGCACAGCATCAGCCATCTTAGTGCCCAGCGTTGGGAAATAAAGACTAGATACAATGCAGTACATTTCACATTAATCATGAGCTTCTTGGTGAAGGAAAACATAGTAACCTGCACAAAACAGCAAAGGAATTCAATGGTGTTGTGGAGTACCTAATCCGCAACCCCATGTGGAAACTATAGCCCAAGCCCTCTTCTTCTGAGAGAAGGCCTGTGCTTAGCACTGGGAGTGTATAGGCTGGATATGATGCTATTCTTCCAATTTAGCTGCCAAAGTATAAATATTTGGGAAATCATAAAAACAAACAAATGTGACAGAGTATACAAAACTAATATTCAACTATGTTAATTGTATGCATAGTCAGTGCAAAAGTAGGTGTTTCGTATGTTGAATATTTATTTGGGTTAAACCACAATAATGTATACTGGTTTTCACGAAAAGCATGTTGCCCTTGACTTCATATGTGCCGAATGAAAAAATATATAGCCTATGTTACTGTATGCCCTATGCCATAGGGCCTATGGGATATTATATTGCGCATTGTAACGGTGAAAAAATAATAGTTTATTACATAAAAAATATCCTATTGCGGCATTAGCTACAGCTGATAGAGCCTCTAGTTTGTTATTAATGTTAAATATTGTTGTAGATTCAAATACTAATGAAAGGCAAGAAGCTGAGCAAAGCAGAAATACTAGAGCAGTTCAAGTTGTATATAAAGTCTGGCATATTTGGCCTCACTGTGGGGAGTTCCTTCGTAACACTGAACTGCATATTCAGGTACGGTTTCTATTAATATATTAGAACGAGTACTCCATTTCAAGCGGGTACTCATCTGTAACCTGTAACTGTGACCGTAAACCCTAGTGTGCCGTAATTGGAATGCCCATTCAAACTAGGATTTTTGGTTATAGCTCGCAGATGGGTATCCGGCTTTAAACAATCATGTTAGTGAGATGTAGGAAAAGGTGTATAACTGATGAGCAAGCATCCATTAATAAAATAAAATGAATACTGTACAGATTCAGCCGTTACTTTGCAGAGGTTAATGTTAAATGGATACCTTGACTTTGCTGCTCTGCAAAACAGTGACTGAGCAGTGGCAGGGAGGGTTGAATGGATGATAAAGATAAAATAAACGCAACGCGGCTATTTTGCTTGAATTGACTTCACTATTTCGTAGAGTAGCAAAGAGAAAAAAGAAAGAACAAAAAAGTTTGTGACCAAAGAAAAAACAAAGAAACAATTTAGTGAAATTGTCACACAATGGCCCCAACTCAGCATCATGGTGGTCTTAGATCCTGCCTTGGTCTTGGATAAAAAGAAAAGATATTCTAAATAAAGTAAATGCTTGTTATATTATGCATGTAACATTTCATGTGTTCCCAGGAGGCTATTCTTCAGTCAGTTCTCATACTACAACACAGTGTTGCTTCCCTGCACCCTAAGTGGCTTAGCGGTTTACTTTGAGCCACCTTATAGAAGAGTCCTCGTTGTCAACCTGTTTGTAAACCTGGTGAGTTGAGTTTTAAAAGAACAGAACCTTTTTTCAAGTTCGTTAAAAACAGGTGAAAGCAGACTTTTACTTAGAAAGCATTTACTTGTAATTTACATAATAATATGCACAGCTGTGTACATGTTATTGTTATTACCTTTGAGCTGAAGGCATTTTATACATCGTCATTTACCAAATTCAATTACATTTTTTTTTATTTTTTTATTTAGCCTTACAATTCAGATGAATAGTAATTATTATTATATATATATTTCAACAGCGGTAAAATTAAAAAGTTTATGCATCTGTGTGCCTTTTGGCAAATTATATAATTATAATAATATAATTGTGATTTGGTGCACCTTAAAATCGCAATTATAAGAAAATCTCTTTTATATCCTTAGGTATTTGAATACTGGGTGCGGACATTGGAAATGAAAGGATGGCTGCGACGTTCGCCTGGGAGAGAAACACTGATTTTTATGGTTGGTAGTGCTGTCTTTTTCTACCTCATGCGAAAAGAGCGAGAGAATGAGAAACGGACGCCTTTGTTTTGGTAAGTAAAAGCCCATATTACATGCCAGTGTTTTTGAGAGCTCAGTAGGAGTAGGACCAATGTCGTAACTATACTCAGTCTCCATACAAAATTACAGCTTGTACTCTGTACATAACCAAGTAACATAACCGGCACTGGTAAAACCAATTTCTATTCTACAGAATGATTCCTTCGGATTAATTTAGGTTTAGGTGCGGCGGGGGTGGCCCTTGGGCCTCCCCTAAGCCGCGAACATGTTTGTTTTAATTAACAAAATAGTCTTTATTTTACCTTAGAATGTCCTGGTAATGTAAAATAGTTATGTACGGGGAACAAGCGAAAATTACCTATAATACCATATCCTCACAACTTTGAAAAGTGGCATCTTAAATGAATATTCAAACAAAACTGAACGTTGAAGTGCAGTAAATAAAGTGCGTTTTGTTTGAACAGGTTCTTCACACCACCCCGAGTGTCGAAGGAGGTCGGTGAACCTGTAACGGGCATCGAAGGCAGAAGCCCGGCATGCCCACATTCAGGGAGCTGCGTCAACTATGTGCTGAAGGTAACTAGCCAGGGGGGCTACTCCGAAAATCGATTTTCGAAGTTCTTATCGTACCATCCCTTTCATTCTCAAACTAATGGCCGTATGAGCGAAACGGCAGGAAACGAACTTTGAAAATCGAATTTTGGAGTACATGGCCATTGGCCAGTGTCGTAACTATGACGTCTGGGACCCTTGGAAAATTCATCAGATGAAGTTTGAATCGATTGAAAAATTTGAGAAAAGGAATACCTATAAACCTAGTATGTCATGGGGTCAATAACAACAATCTACAATACGTCAATAACTACAAGCTGTTAAATTAAGCCACTATTGCAGTGATATGTAAATGTTATCTTTATTTTAAGGGCACTGCGCAGCTTTTCGGCGTTGGTTGTGCGATGACGATGTTGAGACAGATCATTCCCCGGATACTGACGCCGTCCAAAGCGTTGAAATCGCTGAAGTTGTCTCACTTGAAGCTTGGTCTGTTCTTCGGAGGATATATCGGTATTTATAGGGTAAGTACTACAAAAGTTGTTTCGTGTTATACACTGGCACTCCACTTGGCGTTGCGTGTTCGCGTTGCGCTATTGGCATCTTCGTCGCATACGCTACAAACAATATTAGTGTATCCCCTTCACACACGCAAATATTTGAATAAATACGCCAAGTGGAGTGCCAGTATTATACTTGCTATATCGTTTTGGTTTATGAGATAAAAATGTGCAGTATCTCCTTGTTTAACCTTCTTATACAGGGCGTCATAAAACGAATCCGAAGATTTTCCCGCAGATAGATTTAGATTTCCTACTAAATAAATAAATAAAATAAAATATTTTTTTATTACCAACCAATACACAAAAAAAATATAAATTAACAAAGCGGGTTAGGTTCGTAAGGACTAGATTGCGTAACGACTGTGTAAGCAAAACGTCCTAGTTGCATAAGGTCTTGTTAGCTAAATGTCTAATTGTACAAACGTCTTAATAGTAGAATGCCCGGGTTTAAGATTGGTCTTAGTTTTATTACTTCTTGTTTGTATAACGCCCTAATATCAAAATGTTGTAATAGCAAAACGACTAGGTAGGCATATCGTCAAACATTAATAACGTCAAAATGGCATAACGACTAGATGGTTGAATGACATGAAAAACTCAAACGTCCACGTTTTTTTGCGATCACTCTTTCGTGATGATGATGATGATGATTCCTCCTTTAACTCCTCGTGGAGCATAGGGCCTCGACAGTCTTTCTCCAGACTCTCTTCAGACACTCTTTCGTAATACGAATTAATAATATAAGGCATTTTACATTAAGAAAAAAAAATTGAGTTTAAGAAGAGATATTTTAAGTTATATTTGAATAAAAGATTTTCTTTTACAAAAGCTTGTATTATTTAAACACTAGTTTCTGCCGGCGACTTCGTCTGAGACCTAGACAATTACTAGTCGTCCCTACAGAGATTAAATTCATCTAATATTACCTAGCCGGTATGCAATCATGATCATGACGTTTTGCTACCCAGACCATATGCTATCCAGACACTTTTCCTCATGCGTCGTTTTACAATCAAGACAACTTCGGGCGTTATGCTATAGTTGTCGATCGAACAACTAAGACATTCTACTCACTAGGGTATTCTGCAAAAAAGACATTGTGCTTACCAAGACCTTATGCAACTAAGACGTTTTGCTTATAGAGTCGTTATGCAATCTAGTCCTTACGAACCTAACCCAACAAAGCATACAGACGGTAAGGTGTCATAAATATGTAATACTAGTGAAACAGGCCCTTTTTAACCGACTTCGAAAAAAAGAAGAAGGTTCTCAATTCGGTTGTATTTTTTTTTTAATTAACAAAATACAAAACGCAGTGTTCAAAAATACGAATACTACAACTTGCAGTCATAACATAATGTGAAGGTGCTTGTTTTTCGTCTATGTTATAATGTTTGAACAGAAAATAAATTGCATAATGCTGATTACATATATCAGCTGGTGGACTATCTTGTAAATACCGATTAGTCACGGTGGGGCGATCGGCTGATACTATGATAAGCGAGAGATACTAGCTTATCTCTGGCTAGCGCCCAATTTACAGTGTTTTGATTAATGCAGGCATGTAAATGATGCCTAATTTTTTAAAAGGACTTATTACCACCGTAATGTTATTGCGGGGAATTCAAGTAACTTGAAACCGAGGACCGGAACTGATTACCACTATAGGGTATTTTATAGAATTGTTTTCACAAACCGTATCAATTTGGTAAGCATATCATCGGGTTACTCGAAAGAAAGTCGACCGTAATAACATGGTTAATTCTAATAAGCGATTACCAAAACTAAAAACCCAGTTACCGTATTCCGTGATTTTAAAACGCGATCAATCTATTTTAAACTTTAAGTGCAAAGCATTCGTAAATGGTAAGTGGTTAAATAATCAAGTTATCTACACTTTATTCGACTCGGACACCATAATAGAAAACGGTTAACCTTATTCAAAACGGTGTCCATAATGATAGGCTTAGCACAACGATAAGCTTACCATATCATAGGGTAACAGTTTAATAGGGTCACCCTATGAAAAGGCTTAAGCAAATGAAGGAGTTTTCCGGTCCTTGCTTGAAACCGCGGATATATGTCGAGCATCACGCGTCTTTTATACGTGAGTTATCCGTTAGTGTAATATGATTGAGTCTCACGGTAGTTTCATGTTGAAAATGTATGTTATGAAAATGTATATGTCTGTCTCGTTCGCCGACAGCTGATAGTGTGCCTGATGTGCCGGGCGCACGGGCGCGACAGCGCGCTATACGCGCTGCCCGCGGGTTTCCTCGCCGGCGCCGCTTTCCGGGCCGCCCCCTCCACGCCCATCGCTTTGGCGCCTCTCACTTCTACACTACAGGTAAAGACGTGAAATTGTCAGACAGGCCCTATTCGACGAACAACTCTTATGGGTATCTGTCAGTTAGGTGCTTATCTGAGGATTAAAAAAATCGGCCCTTGATCTACTAATTTGTGTTTAATAGAATCAATATTACCTATGTATGCTATCTTAAGTACACTATTTACGCGTGTGCTATTAGGGATAATCTATGCTGATAAAGTTCTTTAAATAGTGTAGTTATTTAGATTTAGATAAATATTTCAAGGATCAAAATTGTTTGTGGATCAATGTATCAGGAATTGTCGTATCTCTTAATATTACTATTATTGTTAGGGACCCGCCCCGGCTTCGCAAGAGTTGCCAAAATATATATGCATAAGCTTTCCTCTTGAATCTGATGAAAACTGCATTAAAAAAATTTGAGTTGCTTAAAAGACATAAATATCCGTACAAACGGCGCGACGGGATTTTGTTTCAACCGACTTGTATTTGTATACTATGTAAAGACTAACTATTACTTCGTCTGCATTGATTTTGTTTAATGCTGTCCCGCATATCTGTCATTTTCCCGGATACGCTTTTTCTTAGTTCCTGTAGTTGTAAAACATCAGTGTGCAAAACTTTTCTCATTGCCAAATTTCAAATTTCTACAACATCGGTTCAGCGGTTTTGCCTTAGTCGTAGCGAACTGACAGATAAGTAGATAGATTTATTTTCGCGTTTATAATATTATTATGAAGTCAATCACGAGCCCAAAAATGGCATTGAAAAACTCACATCCATCAACTTTGACCTGTTCAAAGTAACAACTGTTACATAATACGTGATATTAATATTAATATTATGCTTTGTTGGTTGAAGCCACTAGAATTAATCTAATCTTATCTTCTTAGTTATCGTGTACAACACTTGTTTTTTTTTAATGTTAAATAGGCTTACGTTTTATATAAATGGCATTGATTAGACGTTCAATATTACAGTGATACTGGCAAGTCAATAGTCGTGGATTTCAAAACAACCGGAATCGCTGCAATACACATCAATATGTCGTGATATGGATCGCGATATGCATGGATCACACGATGATATTGACCTCTAAATTCATGCCAATCAACGCCCGTGGCGTGGCCCGTTTCTCGATGCCACAAGTTACTATTTCACGAGTCTAAACTAGCAACGTTGGCCCAATCAAACAATCAGGGGCATTACCATGGGCTCATAATACCTAAAAATACCTAAAATATCAAATTTTTACAAGAGACATTTTGACTTTTCAGGTATTTTTAGGTATTATGAGCCTATGGTAATTTGAAAATTAGGGGTATTAGTGAATAAGGTGTTATGAAATTTTGTGGTTTTAAGCCTAAAGCCTTACCATGACGTCCTAATGCTGACTCAGTTCAAGTTTTAGCTGTCACTTTTAGTATGAATCTGACAGCGAGAGAACCTAAACTGAATCGCATTAAGACGTCATGGCAAGGCCCCTGTGGTTGGGATTTGATCAATAATTGCTGAAATGAGTCCTCGCCCTTGCGTTGCAGACGGCAGGGTCAGTTAAACGCAAGGACTGGAACCGGTTACCGTTAAAGGGGTATTGGATAGGGGTATTTCATAGAATTGTTTTCACAAACCCTATCAATTGACAACATTTCATTGGTAAGCATATCTTCGGGTTACCCAAAAGAAAGTCTGACCGTAATAACATAGATACTTCCATACACTATACCATCCATACTTCCATAAGCGATTACCAAAACTAAAAACCCGGTTACCGTATAGGGTTACCGTATTTCGTGATTTTAAAACCATAATAGAAAACGGTTAACCAAGGGTTAACCTTATTCACAACGGTTTCTGTAATGATATGCTTAGCACAACGATAAGCTTACCATATCATAGGGTAACAGTTTAATAGGGTTACCCTATGAAAAGGCTTAAGCAAATGAAGGGGTTTTCCGGTCCTTGGTTAAGTGGTCGGTCCATAGTAAAAGCGGGGCGCAGTAGTCTGTATTCTCTTGTATTCTATCCCTCAGATCCTTGGCTCTTGGGGCTACCAGAAAGGCCTGATCCCCGAGAGCTTGCCGCTGATCGAGATCCTGTACTGCCTGTGCCAGGGTCTGCTCTTCCACGCGCGCGTCATGCACGAAGACGTGTGCCCGCGGTACATAGTCAATTTGATGCACACCGTCACTAGTAACAAGTAAGTTAACAGTTGTGTGATAAGAAGCTCCTCACTGAGACCATTCGGCGTCGGATATACCTTATCATTCTCGCAGATAACCAAGTAACAGCAGGTAACAGCAGCCAAGAGAGAACATTTTTTTTTTCCCAGATAACTGGTTTTTTAATGACTCGAGTTTGTAATCCCCTTACTAATTCAGTAAAAATAGCTCAAAACGTGGCAAAATATATGGAGACCATTTATCTATTGGGATGGATACCTTATGGGGTGAAGTCAAAATTTATCAACTCTCCCCCCTCCTCCGGGGGGCGCGTCCCCCCACTACGCCCCCCAAAGTGTCCCAAAACGCGGTTTTTTGAAGTTTTTGAGAAAACTGTTCGCGATACAGAAAAAGTGTGTAGGAATGAAATAATGTACACTAAATTTACTATAAATCTACCATACACATGAAAGCGATATCTCTTATGGTATTGACGCAAGAAGACGCTGAAAATCATAAATTTTTGTTTTTTTACAATACATTTTAATAAAACTTCAGTTTTCTCAGGAAATACTCATTTAACATCTAAAAAATGTATGACTTAAATAAACAATGGAATATTCCCTTTAAAAAGAGGTATCACTTATTTATATATTAGTTAAATTGACCATTTTATGATAGTTTAAATATTTTATTTGTCATGAACAATTTTTTTTACTTGAAAATTAGGTATGTTTAAAATGTTTTTTATATAGTTTAGAGTTAATTATAAACCACGCTAGTGTAACTTTGTTTATTTATTCTCAGTTATCCGCAAATAATAAGTATATTAATTCATTTAAAAAAAGGTATAAATTATGTTTATTTAATATAATCAACTATTTATTTAAGTATACACTTTTATTTAAGTAACTTACATTGAAATTGAAGAGAGAGACATTGAAATAAACAATGTTAACACTCTTATTATCTGGGGGCACGGCAGTGCCCCAGCTAAGATAGCCAAGTGAAGCGCAAGAAGGGCACTAGTTACCTTTCCTCGAACCGCTTTGTCGTTATTTTGTACCCTCATAACTTGGTTTTGTGGATTGTACCAGATAACTAAAATTCTCGGGATATGATGTGAATAGTGGACTTATTACAAGTGTAAAGTTTCAATTGCATAGCTCTTATATTTAACATTTTATTGATATCTAAAAAACTAGTGGTCGTCACTAGTAATCATCATATTAAATTCCTAGAAAGCTCAAATTTGGTTTTTAAGCTAGATTAGTATAGTCGTACAATCAACAGCAAAAATCTAAAATATGGAACTAACTCTTCAATCGGTCAAACTAGCGAATGGATATTTTGTACGAAACTTCGCAAATTTTGATGCCAGCGGTCTGAAAATTGATAAAGGGAGTTGTTATAAATTATGTGAGGATGGGCGTTAGGAGGCAACTGAATAGGCCGAGTTTAGATTAAATACTGTCTGTATTATACTAAACACTTACGCTTATATAGGTTACACATAATGGGAGTGTGAGTGTGGCACAGCTCACACTACAAATAATAAACTATTTATTTCAGGATTTTGAGTAAATTAAACTGAATTAGTGGATGAAATTAAGCGCGTGCGAATGTGGTGTTTTCTGAAGGCGCTTGTCATAAGCAACAAACTTCTTCTAACTCTTCTAACTTTAAAAGCCCCTAACACCTTAGAGTTTGTGAAGTCTACAACTTAGTAAAAATAATGTGGCTTGGCCGTTTTGCTACCGTCATAATAGGCGTAAGGTAAAAAAATCACTGTTCATTACTTTCCTGTTCATTACAATAGTTTTTAAAACATGAAATTACCGTGAGACTCAATCAATAATATGTGACAACAAATAATATGTGATCGTTTCGCTGCCGCCGGGGCGAGCGGTCTAATATGTCAAGCATCACTCGACTTTTATACATGAGTTATTCGTTTGTGTGATTATAATTGTAATTATCATTACAATAGTTCTTATAGTAACGAATTTGAACTTTCTAGGACGTAAATTTGTTGACCACCAGTGAGTGAGTCAGTGACGAAATCAGAGTTTTTTAGATATCAATAAAATTTAAAATATAAGAGCTATGCAATTGAAACTTTACACTTGTAATAAGTCCACTATTTACATCATGTCCTGAGAATTTTAGTTATCTGGTACAATCCAAAACCAAGTTATGAGGGTACAAAATAACGACAAAGCGGTTTGAGGAAAGGTAACTAGTGCCCTTCTTGCGCTTCACTTGGCTATCTTAGCTGGGGCACTACCGTGCCCCCAGATAATAAGAGTTTTAACATTGTTTATTTCAATGTCTCTCTCTTCAATTTCAATGTAAGTTACTTAAATAAAAGTGTATACTTAAATAAATAGTTGATTATATTAAATAAACATAATTTATACCTGTAGCATTACTAAGTAGAAACCACCGTCTAACGAGTTTACGTATAGCACTCGCCGTCCGCACCCCGCGCGCGCACACTGCCCGCATCGGGTTGAGGGTATATAAGCGGCGAGCGCGCGCCTCTAAGCCAGTTCGTCTCGAGCAGGTGACCGCTTCCAATGACTTGGAACGAAATCTGATCTTGACGTACGCTACCAATACGACCGCCCGGTAATGCTTTCGTAACACGGAACGTGCCGTTCAGCCGTATTGTTTATCTCCGCTTATTTGCTCGTAAAGCCATAGTTAGATTTATCTGTACATAGGAATCAGCTGCGCGATAACAACACTTCCGTAATACGGAATGTTCGATGTGCACTGGTTTACTATTAGTAGATCGCCTTAATTAAGTCACTTTGTTTTTGTTAATAATTACGCGCTTCACGCTGTTATTCTATTTTGCTTTTCGCTTTAGTTTTCTTTTGTGAGGTTAGACGCTGATATTTAAATAATCTTACTGGTCACTCGCTTACCTTAACATAATTTTATTAGTTTAGTTCCGGAACTGATTTGTAGATGGCGCTTTACTTAAAACTTGCTTTTGTATAAACCTTGCTCACTTGGTCGCCGCTTGCTAATATTGTTTACGCATTCATCTACTTACTGCTACCCGTTATTTTGTTTTGTTGTTACTTTAGTTTTATTTGCTGTTTCGTTTGCATTCTTGTTGTCTTTTGGTACTTTGGACTTTAATATACGTCTTAAAACTCCCCGGTGGTTTCAATTATCTAGTAATCCGCTACAATCTGGCGCCCAACGTGGGGCCACACGGAGAGCGTTAAGGCCTAGACCGTTAAGAAAGGTAAAGGAGTTGAAGAAAAAACCAAGGATAATGGAGGAGGCATCGGCTTCAGCCCCTGTCGTCGGGATGACGACGCGGCAGTTTAAGGAACTATTGTGTGCGGTTGGTAGTGGAGCCCGCAGGGCTACACTGAGTCAGTGTTCAGCAAGATTCAGTGGTCTTCGAAACTCCACTGCCGTAGAATCATTTTTATCGGCGGTGTCCACTTTTATAAAAATTGAAGAAATTAGTGATGCGACTGCACTGGATGGCCTCCCTCTGATATTGACGGACGACGCTGCGGTCTGGTGGCAAGGGATTAGGCATAGAGTGAAATCGTGGAAAGAGTTTGAGACTCGATTACGTCACACTTATGCACCCGAGAAACCTGCTTATCAAATATATCAGGAGATAGTAGGAGTTAAACAAGATGATGACACTCCGACAGAAATCTTTATTCAGCAAAAGCGAGCACTTTTTGCTCAACTACCCGCACCACGTCACAGAGAAAATCAAGAAATTGATATGGTTTTTGGACAAATCCGGTATGAAATACGAGAGCGATTATCAAGAGACGCTATCGAAACTTTTGACGAACTTGCGGAAAAAGCCAGAAATATTGAGCGAAGTCTTGGCGAAAGGCTATCGTCGTCGACTAGGGAGCTTAAACCAAATGTGCAAAGCACGCGAAACAAGTTACGTTGTAATTACTGCAGAGCCCCAGGTCACACGGTTGATGTTTGCCGTAAGAAACTGAGAAGTGATAAAATCACTCAGAGGCCAGAAAAACCATTTATCCCCACGCAGGAACCTGCGAAGCCTAAATTCTCGTGCTACGGGTGTGGTGAGCCTGGCGTTACTAAGAGCCAATGCGTGAAATGTAATGTTCAAAGAACGAAGTTGGAGGAAATAGGTTTCTGTTCTGTGAACTCCACAACAGATAAACGCCTTCGACCTACTGTTCCCATCAAAATTGGATCTATCCATACGATTGGCTATATAGACACCTGCGCGAAGTCCAGTGTCGCATCGTACCAATTGTATACGAGCCTTCTAAACGAAGGATTTGAATTCAAAAAGGAAAGGATGTACGTTACCTTTGCCGACGGAATCGCAAAGATGAAAACTGTTTTAACCGTCTCAGCACCCGTTGTGGTGTATGGTAAGACAGTAGATACCTCGTTTATCGTTCTGCCAGAGGCTAGAGAGAATAAAACCCTCTTGGGTGTTGGGTTTATACAGAAAGCCCTTATGGTAATAAATCTACCACAGCTCACGTGCCGCTTCTTGGATGAGCCATCGAAAGCCTATGATCTGATTCAGGAAGATATTTCCGAGATAATCATTGAAAAAGTAGCCTCTGAAGTTGAAGTTCCAGAACTACTTTCACCCCTTGCATCAACTCCGGAAAAATATTTCACACGTACATTGTCAACGTCCGACACTGAAGCGCACTTGAAGCGACCATATGGACCTACGTTTGACACAGGTTTTGTGATTTCCCCTAAAGTGGCCACTAAACGGTTACGTGAACCCCAACTAGCTGACGAAGCCCCAGCTACTTCTGCAAATTGTATGGACACCAGCCGGTGTGAGCCATATAGAAAGGAACCTGATACCTATGGCCCGCTAATACCTATCCTACAGCGTACTCCACCACAGGAGCGACAACGTGCCGTACATCTGGACGGTTATTCCCCTATCATGGATACCTTGTACGATGATGCAAGAAGAGCTATTGAGGAAGAAGATGTGCAACTATCACCTAGGTCTAAGAATTTGTTCGGATTCGCTAGCACGGATATTGCGTCCATTGATGTTCAGAATCGTGTCTTAGAAAGGAATGAGACCCAGCGCTTAGAGATGTTCCTAGCAAAACATGAAGATGTCTTTGTTCCCAATGGCAAGCCCACAACACAGACAGAGCATATGATTGACACAGGAACTCATAGGCCCATTTCTGTCCCGCCATACCGGTTATCTCCTACGAAGGCAGATACACTGAGGAAAGAAGTGAACAAGATGCTTGAAGAAGGGATAATTAAACCTTGTACATCACCGTGGTCTGCGCCTGTTGTGATGGTTCCCAAAAAGGATGGAGGAACACGAATTTGCATCGACTACAGGCAGCTTAACTCTATTACGACGGCCGATGCTTATCCCTTACCTCGTATTGACGATTTACTACATCAAGCCAAACCAACTCCTTTCATGTCTACAATAGACCTCCGCGCCGGTTATTGGCAAATAAAGATGAAAGAAGAGGATCAAATAAAAACAGCCTTTGTCACGCCCTTCGGAATGTATATGTTCCTGAGGATGCCCTTTGGACTGCGTAACGCGCCCGCCACGTTCCAGCGTCTCATGGATGGCTTTCGCGTATCTCTCAGCCACATCAAACTCTTGACTTACCTGGATGACCTAATTATCATGTCTACTACATTCGAGGACCACCTACGAGATCTTCAGGAAGTTTTCAGTCGCTTAAAAGAGTATAACTTGATTGCAAACAAAGAAAAATGTAAATTCTGTTGTGCAAAAATCAAGTATCTCGGACATTATATTACGGCTAATGGATTAGAACTTGACCCGGAGAAAGTCCATGCAATAGTGAATATGTCAGCACCTAGTAATTTGAAGCATTTACTATCATTCATTCAGATGTGCTCATGGTATCGCCGTTTTGTGCCTAACTTTGCTAAGGTTGCAGAACCCTTGACTCGCCTGACCAAGAAAAATGCAAAATGGTCTTGGGGCCCAGAGCAAATGGCTGCATTTGAACAACTTCGAAACTTGTTAGTGACAGCACCCATATTGACGCAAGCTGATGAAAGCAAACCATACATCATTAAATCCGACGCAAGTAATTACGCAATTGGTGCAGTTTTGGTCCAGGGGGAGAAAGAAAATGAACACCCTGTTGAATATGCCAGTCGGCTTCTGACTCAAGCCGAGCGAAATTACTCAACCACAGAGCGAGAAGCATTGGCTGTCGTGTGGGCAGTGAATAAATTTCGAGGTTATATTGAGGGCACACCAATTACGATCATGACTGACCATCAGGCCTTAAGGTGGCTTATGACTTTGAAGTCACCGACCGGAAGACTAGCCAGATGGGCTCTTCAATTACAACCATATGATATCACTATCAAATATATCCCCGGACGAACAAATGTAGTTGCTGACTCATTGTCGCGTCCTAACTGTGATCCTGTAACTGAAGAAAGTTGTGGAATATGTAGTATTGTGATCGACCTACCCAAGAAAAATCCAAGAGATATAAGGGTAGAACAGCTGAAAGATAGCACTATAGAAAAGATAATTGTGGCTCTTGAAGGGAATTCTGAGGAAGACGCTAGATATTGGAGTTTAAAGGGTTACTTGATGAATAATGGTTTATTATATAGATATAACCCTAACAACGAGGCGGAGGATAGTCAACTCGTTGTCCCACTGCAGGAGCAGGCTGACGTAATCTCCGTCTATCATGACGAACCAACTGCAGGACATTATGGAGCTGAAAAAACGTTTCATCGTATTAGTAAGAGGTACTTCTGGAAGGGCATGAGGAAGGATATCGAGAATTACGTCCGCAACTGCTTACCATGCCAGAAATATAAGCCCTCTAACATGAAACCCGCTGGATTATTGCAAACCACAGCGATGAATCAGAGATTTGAAGTAATCGCCTTCGACTTATTCGGTCCTTTACCGACTTCATCAGAGGGGAAATCCTGGATTCTCATCGTCGAAGACTTGACTTCTCGTTGGGTCGAACTATTTCCACTGGAAAAAGCATCTGCTGAAATCTGCGCAATGACATTGATCAATGAAGTATTTTTGAGATATGGCATGCCCAGAAGGATGATCAGTGATAACGGAACACAGTTTGTTAGCGCTGTTATACAACAAATGGCTTATTGTCTTAACATCACTCATGCTCTCATTCCAGTGTATCACCCAGAGACCAACCCCGTGGAACGTAAAAACCGCGATCTCAAGACGCAATTAGCGATCCTTGTAGGTGACAATCACCGTATCTGGTCTGAGCAACTCCCCAGCATACGCTTCGCTATGAACACTTCAACTAGCTCAACCACCGGATACACGCCAGCGTATCTGACATTTGGGCGAGAACTAAAGACTCCCGATGACACTTCGCATGACTTACGTGAAATAATCGTGTCTGATAACTTCGTTCCAGAAATTACGCCAAAACTGCTAATGCTCGCTGAAACCCTAAAGAAGGCACGTGAAATTCAAGAAATGAAAGAAGAAAAGAGAAAGGAATACGTCGACAAAAGTAGAAGACCTTGCCCTGACTATAAACCTGGAGATCGAGTAATGGTTGAAACTCATGCCGTCAGCAAAACTGCCCAGGGATTTAGCTCTAAATTTGCACCTCGCCGCGATGGGCCATACTTAATCATGAAGCAACACGGTCCCAGTTCATATCATGTTGCCGACCCTTGCATACCCGATCGTAGTGTTGGTCTGTTTCACGCTTCCGCACTGAGGCCGTACCAAGGGGTTACCGTGACTCCATTACCACCGCCTACTATGCCTATACGAAAGAGAGGACGCCCACCGAAGAAGACTCCCCAGGTAACTGCAAGCACGTCACGGTCACGGCCACGTGGTCGCCCGCCTCGACAACCAATACCAAACGATCTGGCCTCCTCGCCGAGACGTCTTCGGAGCCAGAGGGGGAGATTGTAGCATTACTAAGTAGAAACCACCGTCTAACGAGTTTACGTATAGCACTCGCCGTCCGCACCCCGCGCGCGCACACTGCCCGCATCGGGTTGAGGGTATATAAGCGGCGAGCGCGCGCCTCTAAGCCAGTTCGTCTCGAGCAGGTGACCGCTTCCAATGACTTGGAACGAAATCTGATCTTGACGTACGCTACCAATACGACCGCCCGGTAATGCTTTCGTAACACGGAACGTGCCGTTCAGCCGTATTGTTTATCTCCGCTTATTTGCTCGTAAAGCCATAGTTAGATTTATCTGTACATAGGAATCAGCTGCGCGATAACAACACTTCCGTAATACGGAATGTTCGATGTGCACTGGTTTACTATTAGTAGATCGCCTTAATTAAGTCACTTTGTTTTTGTTAATAATTACGCGCTTCACGCTGTTATTCTATTTTGCTTTTCGCTTTAGTTTTCTTTTGTGAGGTTAGACGCTGATATTTAAATAATCTTACTGGTCACTCGCTTACCTTAACATAATTTTATTAGTTTAGTTCCGGAACTGATTTGTAGATGGCGCTTTACTTAAAACTTGCTTTTGTATAAACCTTGCTCACTTGGTCGCCGCTTGCTAATATTGTTTACGCATTCATCTACTTACTGCTACCCGTTATTTTGTTTTGTTGTTACTTTAGTTTTATTTGCTGTTTCGTTTGCATTCTTGTTGTCTTTTGGTACTTTGGACTTTAATATACGTCTTAAAACTCCCCGGTGGTTTCAATTATCTAGTAATCCGCTACATACCTTTTTTGAAATGAATTAATATGCTTATTATTTGCGGATAACTGAGAATAAATAAACAAAATTACACTAGCGTGGTTTATAATTAACTCTAAACTATATAAAAAACATTTTAAACATACCTAATCTTCAAGTAAAAAAAATTGTTCATGACAAATAAAATATTTAAACTATCATAAAATGGTCAATTTACCTAATATATAAATAAATGATACCTCTTTTTAAAGGGAATATTCCATTGTTTATTTAAGTCATACATTTTTTAGATGTGAAATGAGTATTTTCTGAGAAAACTGAAGTTTTATTAAAATGTATTGTAAAAAAACAAAAATTTATGATTTTCAGCGTCTTCTTGCGTCAATACCATAAGAGATATCGCTTTCATGTGTATGGTAGATTTATAGTAAATTTAGTGTACATTATTTCATTCCTACACACTTTTTCTGTATCGCGAACAGTTTTCTCAAAAACTTCAAAAAACCGCGTTTTGGGACACTTTGGGGGGCGTAGTGGGGGGACGCGCCCCCCGGAGGAGGGGGGAGAGTTGATAAATTTTGACTTCACCCCATAAAGTATCCATCCCAATAGATAAATGGTCTCCATATATTTTGCCGGATTTCCCATACATTGGATTCTTATTTGCTTGAGCTATACTGCCCGTGATACACACAATGTTTTTCATCCCATTTGCGAGGAAATAAAAAAAATAATAAAAAAAATTAACTCAGAATCACAAAACTACCCGAAAACGTTATGCTAAAATTGGGCTCAGAACCACCACATTACTCGAAAACGAACCCATCAACATTTTAGTGTCAATAGTGTCAAAATGTCATCCGCCATCTTGGATCCAAAAAATTATGCCAAAATCGGTCTCAGAATCACCAAATTACTCGAAAACGACACCCATCAACATTTTAGTGTCAATAGTGTTAAAATGTCATCCGCCATCTTGGATCCAAAAAATTATGCCAAAATCGGTCTCAGAATTACCAAATTATTCGAAAACGACACCCATCATCATCATTTTAGTGTCAACATGTCATCCGCCATCTTGGATTCAAAAAATTGTGCCAAAATCAGACTCAGAGTCACCAAATGACTCGAAAATGACACCCATCAACATTTTAGCGTCAATATTGTCAAAATGTCATCCGCCATTTTGGATCCAAAAAATTATGCCAAAATCGGGCTCAGAGCCACCAAATTACTAGAAAATGACACTCGCCATCAATATTTTTAGTGTCAAAATGTCATCCGCCATCTTGGATCGTAATCTAATTGAAACTTTTATAAAATTGGTTCGTAGTTTTTTTTAAAATATTAAATAAATCTGGCTGATCTGAAACCTCCTTAGTCTGAAATGACGTAGAATGAACTCTTAATTTTAAAACTAAACTTTTCCTCCCGAGGGAGTTATGAAAATCCATACAAAAATAACTCCCTCGGGAGTAAAATATTTGAAATTCCCGTGGGAGGTAAATCAGCTACTACGGCTCTATAAGCACGCTTGTTATAACACCATTTACGAGCAAGTGTGATGAAAATAGTCTTTATTTTACCTTATAGTTATGTACGGGGAACAAATCATTCCTGTTAAAAAACCAGTTATCTGGGAAGAAAATTTCTTCCTTCTTGGCTGCTGGTTAGCTAACTTGGTTATATGCGAGGAACAAAGGAAATATTCGAGTGGTGTGGACTTTGGGCCGAGCGTTACAAAGCTCCAGTAGGAATGCTCTCAGTGAGGACGCTCCTTTATAGAACACATTTTTGTTGAAATTTTCATTTTTCATGTGAAAACTTCTTTAGCGGCGCTGAGCACTTTTTGGGATGGGTAAAAAATGTTAAGGTCGCATCAGGCGTAAGACGGAGGGAGAGTTTAATTTAGTACCTACCAGGATATCAGATCCTCTAAGAGCTTATTTTGAAATATGAATGAATCACTTTCGATTTTTGAAGTGTTTTTTTGTTGAGTCGTGGAGCAAAAGTATAGGACATCAGGGGGGCAACTCCGAAATCCGATTTTCGAAGTTCGTATCACGCCGTCCCTCTCAGTCTCAAATTAATAACTATTAGTGAGAGCGGAACGGCACGAAACGAACTTCGAAAATCGAATTTCGGAGTATAAGGCCAGCACATTGTTAGAGGTCTGTCAATATAGATAATGCGTACGTTTTTTTTGTAAGCGGCCAGTACGGTACGTGTCTTGAGCGTCATGGAGGTTACAATTTTAAAATCTAATCTAAATGAGATTATGTGGAAATGAGCAGCCAGATAAACAGTAAAATAGTATGTTAAGGTATAAATATTTAAAAAACACGGCGTACACAACACACGTCAGCCTCTAGGTACAATCATAACAAGTTATGCCTAAACCAGTGGTGGGCCAACTTTTTTCATGGCGGGCCAGAAAATCACAGATATTTCAAAGAAGGGCCAAAATTATACTAAAATGCAATTTTTTTGACACATGACGCATGAACTACGTGGCTAGTCTAGCTGGCTCCTTTGCCTTCGCATCTATTATTCTATTTTATACAGCAGCACCGTCTAAAAATCGTCATCCTGTGCCATAACACTCCAATTCGAAGGAACGCCGGCGGGCCGCATTAAATTCTTTCGCGGGCCGGAGTTGGCCCGCGGGCCGAAGTTTGCCCATCACTGGCCTAAACATAACATTCTATGTTGCTTAGACAACCGTTTGAACATGTATGGATTACATCAAGCCAGTACACTAGGCGCTATACAGCCTCTAATAAATCTAAGCTGCTGATTTTACTTCTGTCGGCATTCCCGGAGTGCTTGTGCTAACCGTCGCTTTTTTTTTATACAAATTTTGTTAACTCTATAGATGCTTGCATTGTCATGCATACTACGTCTTTATACCATTCGAGTCAATCCGACCACTAGAAGTGGATCAATTAAAAATAAGGTTTTAAAAGCGAAAGAGATTTATCGCGCTTGCCGAGATATGAACCAGCGTACCTTGCTCGCCGTGTGGAGGTGCTTTGCCAAATATAACCGAAAGTCCCGGCTAACCCCCTCAAAATTGCAAACTAAGTTAACTGCAGTACTAATACTACTTATTTGCGCATAATAATGTAATGACTGCTTGCCTTTTTTTTTTGTAAACTATTCCTCTCTGTATCAGGTTAGCTGAAAGAGATCCCTTCTTAGGGATCAGTTCGCCTTTGTACTATTTTCTGTTTACTTCTGTATTTTTAAATTTTTATGAGCAATAAAGAATTTACATACATACATACTGACGTTTGAAATTACATTGGAAAGGCGTATTAAGTGTACCACGTCTATTTACCCTCTTAAATCAGATATATGTTTCCCTGGCGCAGTCAATATTAATTTATTGCATACCGGTTTAGGGAGGTGCTACAAAGGTGAAATTTTTGGAGCTTGAGAGGGCATAGAGATCTCTTCTAAAGGTAATATTCCGCAAACCATACCGGTTCCCAACCCAAGACCTTGGCTTACTCTCGGCTAGTTCACTTATCCTTAAACAGCACAGGTCGCTGCCGCTCTGTGCCACTACCATTGTTTCGACTAGTCGTAGAAAGCTGAATGTGATTCCGTCAGTTCGTACAAGGTCGGCATTTGCGAGGAGACAACTGACTGCTCGATCAGCAAGGCTGTACAATCTTTTAAATAAAGTGATGGATTTTTACTCATTGACTTATAGGGAGTGTAAAAGTAAAGTTGGTAATTGGTTAAAAAGTAAGAACTACTGTGAGATAGAAGACCTGCTCCAAAACATTTAGAATTTTACTTATTTCAATGTCAATGTCACGGGGTCTGTAACATATACACACACACACACACACACACACACACACACACACACACACACACACACACACACATTTAGTTTTAATTTTAATATGTCACTTTTTTTTTATATGGGTAGTTTAACTCGTAATAAATTATAGTCTTAGGTTTTAATGTTGACAGGTACAAAATGTAATTACCTTTCGCGGAAAAATGGTATCTCTTAGAACAGGTATTCTTATACTTAAAAAGAGGTACCAACCATTTGTTAAAACACTGTACTTTTTGTTACCTGAATAAACTATTATTATTATTATTATTATTTTGGCATTAAACTAAACATGTGTGTTTTTTCATTCATTTTCAAGAGCCGACGAAGTCCAACGTGGCTTTGTGGAACGTGTTCTGAGGGCGATGTGAGGCTGTGTGGCGCTACTCGTCCTAAATGGGTAACGCTAAAGAGCTTCTACTGTTAGTTACTCTTCAATTTAGGGTACAAATCCATGGGTAGATTGGAGCAGAGGCTTGTAGAATTACCAATCACATTTTTATATTACGAGGCGGAAAAGAGTGAGTGTATTTCAACTATAGTCCGACATCTAATTCATTGCAGTAGGACACATTCAAATACCATTTTATGAAATATGTATGTAATGATGCCACTTTCATTTCCCTAGTATGTATCTGATACGTAACACCAACGAAATATCTCATGAATATTCTAAATTTTGAGTAAGTGATCGAATCAGGCGTCACTTTTTGGAATAAACTATTTTTATTTTTATTTTTTCAAGTTGCATTAATATTTAAATTTCACCAAAAACTGACAACACTGAAAGTGTCATTCTACTGCACTCACTTTGTGTTTAACCCCCTTATTCATAAACGCTCTGTAGGCTTCTGCTAACTTAGCGATCGTTTGTCCTTATCTGTGAAAGGTAAATGTCAAAGTGACAGATAAGGACAAACGATTACTAAGTTAGCAGAAGATTTATGAATAAGGGCTTACCAGTCTTATTTATCTGTCGGATTACAATGTGATTGGACGATTCTGCACGTCTTAGCTGTGGATATTAAGTTAAATATTTATTCGTAGCGCAATACCATTAGTGCATTGCAATAGCGACATTGTGATGATTATTATAATTTACGGTACAGGGTTAATTTGAAACGGTGTTTGTTCTGATTATGTTTACTATTTAAACGGTATCTGGGTATGCTGTGTATATAAATAGTTTTATTTTGCTGTTAGTATGCGTGGACATTTTATTAGCATAAGCGTGGAACAAAGATAGCTTTATAGGTGATAATAATTTGGTTTTCATCACACTTGCTCGTAAACCGTATCAAAACATACAGGTTAACTTGGCCGCAACGCCCCATATAAAACCCTCGGGCTTTTTTTATTACCATGAAACCCTCGGGCGGTAAGTAATTTTTTTTTAATTTCTTGCACTGCCTTACAATTCAGGTTCAAGTACAACCAAAGAGGTGCATTAGCTCGAAATTAAAACTTTATGTAAAAAAAATATCTAAACAGGAATTTAATTGAAATCTCGCTAGATAAATACAATACTAATATTTATGATAAAAATTTGAATACTTTTTTGTATAAAACGTTGAATTTTCTTTTATTATATGCCATGGTTGTAAACGTCTTGGCTTTTAACTTAACGTTTTTGAACGCAACATTTGTATTATCTGTGGCTGAAAGCGCGCCATCCGCTTAAAAAAAAACATTCCCGAACTTGTACAAATTGTTGTGTTGACTTGTTGAGTTATTTAATACCTAATAAAAGTAATTAAAAATGTCGTCGTCGTCTGAAGAGTGCTATTTAAATGCAACACCACTGGATATTATCCAAGCAGCAAAAACCATTAACGAAAATCTTTTACCGGCGAAGTCTAAGGAGCGGTATTTAGCTGCGTACGACCAATTTATACAATGGAAACGCGAAAAGAAAACAAGTTCGTTTTCTGAAAATGTTTTCCTGGCATATTTTGGTGAATTGGCGAATAAATAGAAACCATCATCATTGTGGAGCACTTACTCTATGTTGAAAACCACTCTCCAATCTAAAGATTGTGTCAACATAAAAGAATACAATACGTGAAGTTGACGGCATTTTTAAAAAGGCAATGTATGCCTTTATTTTAATAATTGTACAGTCACTATAAATTTTAATAAATAAGTTTTTTCTGCCTTTTCATTTTATTTATTTACTCGCAAATGTGATGAAAAACATTGTATGTTTCACGGGCGGTACGGGAATTACGAACCTCGACTCAAAAAGCCCTCAGTCTTCGACTTCGGGCTTATACTAGAGCCTCGATCGTAATTCCTTACTTACCGCCCTTAATACACAATGTACTATTATGTCGTCCTGGGGGTGTTCTGCCTTTTCGCCGAATTTTATTTGATCGAATTTCATTTGGCAACCAACATTTCACCGAATGTTCACTTTGACAACTGACAATTGGCAAATTTTTGTGTGCCAACCTCTCATTTGGCCGAATTTTCATGAAAACGAATATCATTTTGATTTTAAACTCTTGGAATAAATCTTTTGATTAATTTGGATTAATTTAGGTTTAGGTGCGGCGGGGTGGCCCTTGGGCCACCCTTAGCCGCGAACATGTTTGTTTTAATTTATAAACAGTCTTTATTTTACCTTAGAATGTCTTACTTTTTATTAATGGTTATGTAGTACCATTTGGCTATATAAAAAATGACATTTTAATAAGTGTCCATGTAAAAAAAAAACAAACGTTGAGTTGGCAATCGTGAGGTTGGAAAATGAAACTAATCATTTTAACAAGTTGCCATAATGATGATTCAGCAAAATGAAATTCGGCCAAACGTTGGTTGGGAAGTGAAATTCGGCAATAAAATTTTCGGCAAATCAATAGAGAACCCGCCCTGGGCTGTAAGTAGCAATTTACTGCCCCCTACGCGAGCGGAAATTTCCACTTCCTGTCCAGGGGAAGACGTAAAATTTTGTACACATTTTGGGCGGTGATAAAGAAAACCCCAGATCGCATGTTTATCGCCCTCGCCTTTGGCTTGTGCGATAAGTGTGCGATCTGAGACATTATTTATTTCACCACCCCCTCGGGGTGTAATGTACTATTAGCATGCGACAAAAGAGCATTGTTTTATAGACCAACATATATTTATGTTATCAAACTTATGAATATGTTAAAGCAGTTGAAAGGGAATTGGTGACAAGGAGGGGGTATTTGGTTGGATACAATTAGGAATTGATATAGTATTATATTATTTTTATGTTCATGTGAGATATGACTACTTAAAATGATTATAAATAAAGTCACGATTGTCTATTGGACTTCCGCGAATACCTTAAAAAAAAACCGAATCGGTCCGAGCCCACTCGAGTTTTGCGCTTAGCAATACATTTAGGCATTCTTTTTAATTATTATAAATAGACTTAAATTTATAGGGAGTAGTTGAGTTACGCTGTCCATAAAACTCTTTGTAAGTCGTAACTATAAAGAGTCGGAGTAAAGATGAAAAGCGGGTCTATATCTGATAGTCGAATAATTGTTTGGGCTACTGTAATGTTTGGTCGAATGATCGTTTGGTCTAGACTGAACTGAACTCTACTGAGACTATCGACTTTTCAAGAAAATTATACAATGAACCTTTATTTTTTATTTAAGAGCTGGGTTCTTGTCGGTGCAGTAATCGCCACTCCGCTCGGTCCTCAGCCAGCATCTTGACCCCAGATACGACGCGGCACCCACTTTCTCCTTCACCAGTAGGCTTATTGTCTAACAGCCCTATTCATAAAAAGTTAGAGGCTCGCTATAAGCTCGCTATAGGACCGATGCAAAAAAAACATGATTCATAAACGTCAATTAGCGCTAATCAGTCCATCAAGGGTCTGTTAAGTCTTCCGAAAGTTAGCGGACCGTAGACCCTACTTTATCTCTCTGCTAACTCACAAAATGGCCGCCACACATGTGAACAGCTGATTTTGGCAAGAGCAAAACCATACGCAAGACAGTTTTTTTTGTTTTAAGTTTTTATTCCCTCCGGAAAGGTAAAGGAAACTAGATCCACACTGCCTAGTCGGTCGTGTTAATTCGCTGGTTTCCCGCTAATTCGCTGCCACTGCTGTCAATTTTTTTTTTAATTCACTAAAAGGCCATTTTTGGTCTATGATTTGTCAAGGTGACAACATAACGCGTCTAATCCATCCATCAGCAGCTCATTAGCTAACAGACTGCTAGCAAGCGTTTATGAATCATACTTTTTAACAACTGTCAAATAAGCTTAATCAGTCTGTTAACTAATAGACTGATCAAACCTCAATTAAGGATTTTTTATGAATAAGGCTGTTACTCGCTCGCAATCGCCATCGTGTTCATTTTGACAGTTCATGTATGGGCTGACAATTGGCATCGGAATCAGCTAGCTGTCACATTCATACAAGAACTGTCAAAATGAACACGATGGCGATTGCGAGCGAGTTACACAATAAGCCTACTGGTCAAAAATAAGAAATGCCAAGTAACAATGAACCTTACCTAACCTATTTTACAAAGCTCAACTTTCAGTTAGCGCTGGATAAATTTTAGACCAAACGATCATTCGACCAAACAATATTTTGGACCAACAATTTATTCGATCAAACAAAGTGCTCCACGAAAAGCAACATAATGGTGTATATCCGAAATTGTTACTTCCATTTTGAACCGTGCGTTGTTTATAATTCATATCATATCTGTTAGTTAAATTAATGAATACACTTTGAAATTTCCTAGTATTATCAAAGGTCATTTTTGAGTGTTTATTTTCCTCTATATTTTGAGAACATTACAGTAGCCTATTGTGGTGATAAATAGAAACAATATAATAACAAATTTTGTGAATTTTACATCGAATGGTAAGAGTAATATTTTTTAATACTCATTATTTCGTTCATTAAGTAGGTATATAATTATTTATTTATTTAAACTTCAAGTTTATAATTATTCTTAAAAACACAAGAGCTCTGCAAACTCTAAATTCGTATCATACCGTCCCTCTCACTTTCATATTAATGACCGTTAGTGTGAGCGGGACCGCAAGATACGAATATGTATAAGGGCTGACGACTGTTAGGGAACACTTCCATAGAAAATACAGAATCCGACCAATCCCAATCCACGCATCACCCCGCTCCCCTTGAATGTGATATGGAGAGGTGGATTCCAATTCCAACGTGATTGGTCGATTATGCACGTCCGCATCTATGAAAGCGCACCCTAACTGAGCCTTTAATTACTTTGCCAAAAAACCAGTCTTCCGATTTTATTTTGTATTCGAAATTGACAAATATTCATGAATAGGAACTTGTACACATGTGTGCGGTGCGGTCAACGTCATATATTATGAAACATCGAAGGTGACCAAAGAGTTCGACATACCATACTATTTTTATGGTGTACCGAACCAAAGAGAATATAATCACTACGTTTTAAGAGACGGGACTGCCATACAAAAAGCGTGAACTTGGCGTGAACTCGTATTAGTATGAAACGCAGGGAAACAATCTGGCCAATTATGAAGACGCAAATAATTGTCAGTCATTCATGACATAAAGTGATAATGCCAACATGAAGAACAAAATAGGGATGTCACAGCCATTTATCACACAAATTATCGAATTATCGATATCGGTTTAAAAAAAAAAGAATATGATGAGCACCTAAATAAATGAATAAAAAAATAAAAAGAAATGTTATAAGCGTAGTAGTGACCCACGCGATCATTTTTTTAATGATAATTAAATAACAAAATTGTTTGCAAAGAATTTTATTTCGTTCAAACTTTGACTGGCTTGCTTAAACATAGACGAAAAAAGGCCGCTTCTTCACTCCAGGCTGTGCTCCAGGTGGGAAGTTCTGCAACACATAATATTGTCTAAACAGAAAATAACAGTAAAAATGTATCTGTTTGAACGTAAAGAAGTAACAAATACACACACACACACACACACACACACACACACACACACACACACACACACACACAAACTTTCGCAATCTAGGCAGTTACGACCTTTGACATGAATTATCAGTATCCCGCGGGAACTAGGTATACAATTTTCCGGGATAAAAAGTAGCCTATATGTTAATCTAGTTTACCAGCTATTTCCGTTATTTTTTTTATCCAAATCCGTCCAGTCGTTTGCGCGTAAAGAAGTAACAAACGCACACACACACACACACACACTCACTCAAACTTTCGCCTTTATACCTACCTAATATTAGTTTGATTGGAGATACTTTGTTCAATTATTTATAACAGTTCCTATTGTTAGTGATAGTAATGTCTTATCGTCTCATCTGAAGCGGCTTTAACATTTGAGAGGATACGCTAAGCAAAAAACATTTATTCTTCAAGTGCACCCTTTTGTATACACATACCTACTAGGCTTTTGCTTGAAGAACGATATTTCGTATTAACCCAGGTATTTTTCACTTCAAGTGAAAATTATCGATAAAACTTACAAACAGCACTATTGTTTACATGCAAATACGGGTATGTATTATTTTACCCAAAAAACCGAGTTTTCAACGAAAATTATGTTTAACATAGTTATATCACGCGATAATAAATTATATTCTGTACTTACCGATCTTCGTGAAGTGGAAATCTTGCCATGAATATAATCTTTTTTCACCTTCCATTCGACACGTTCTTATTGAACATATTTGACACTTTGTCCTTTTCAATCCACACATTTTTGTTTTTGTGATTGTCTTTTGTACCTTTTAGACGACCACCACACCCAAAAATACAGCAAATACACACAAAATATAGCAAATAAGTATATTTGTGAAAAGAGCACAGAACCTTGACAAAACCAGACTACACAACACAAGAAAAACGTCAAACGTCAACTAACATGGCATGGCGGATAAAGATGGCAGTACAACCCGCTTAAATTCGAATGCCGTCAATTATCTACTGCTTTGTAGGTTTCGACGTTCTTCAAACTTAGATAGGTAAAAATTCGCGTTTGTTTCATACGATCGTTTTTCACCTGAAGAGTTGCGCGAGGCTGTACCGAACTATTTGGCTGACTTGGATGATTCAAACTATATGATGCTGACTGTACACCTAGCTATTGGTATAAATGCGAAGTGACAAAAATCTAGAGGCAAGTAAGCTAAAGGCAACTCTATTATGAGTGCTTCGTGGCTATTACTGTAAAAAAGAAGTCGTTTTAATTAAAACAGACTCAAAGTTACCAGTATTTATGGCTATTTGTTTGTACTGAACAATTTTATTATTATTGTTATCAACAGTTCTGTTACAATTTATTGAATCAGGCGTTACTTTTTGAGGTCCATATCAACGAACAATAAACTGCCTTGCTACCGCTACCACAGCGAGGTAAATGTTCTTTGTACGTGCTGCACGTCTAGCACTAGAGCACACAAGAGTCGCGTAGCACGCTAGATGGATTGCCCGTCTTTTATTATTAGTATTACAAGCTTTAGGTATATTACTAGTGGTGGCAATAATGGCTGTTTTGCAATAATGAATAACAGTGTTGTGTTATTCTTAAATAGCTGTTATTGTAAACTGTTGTCTGTTATCTTGTTATATTGCTGTTTACAAAACGATAATGAACTTATTATTAAATCATTGTTATACTTATGTCGTCGCGATCGCAGCGTAATAAAAACGTACGGGAACAAAAGCAAAACAACGCTCTGTTACCTTGTTTGTTATTGTACTGACTGACAACAAACAGCAACAGCTAATAATGATACCAAAAGTCAGTTATTTGAATTGCGATTGCGATGCGAGCTCGCGCGTATAGCGCTCTCTTGCACACACCTACTTGATTTGTTGCGCACTCGCTTGCGCTTCTATGCCAAGTGCGGCAACAGTGCGCGTATGTACAATGTTGACAACAGACAACGACTAATGATAACAGGATAGTTGACGATTCGATAATGTGTTGTTCGTTACGTGCAAATAATGCATTACATTATCTGCTGTTGTAATAACGACCACCACTAATATTAACTTGCAATGTATGTTTGTCCGGATGGAATCTTGCGATTCAATTTTGAAGCAGATGTAATGTCTTCATCCGATTGAGCTGAAATTTTGCATACTTGTGCAAGTTAGATGACAATACAATAATCTGGTAGTAGAATTCTAGTGGTTCAGCCAGGACCGTCTCCGCAGGACGGAACTCTTCAACGGTTGGTGCGATTGACTTGAAATTTGGTTCAAATTATGTAGGACGGGTGATAATGCAGGTACAGTCAACAAAAAGTACAGTCAGCAAAAAAGCTTGTATCTGAAATGAAATTTTTAGGTTAGGTTAGTTTATTATTGTTCGCTCTAGAATGAGACGGGTAGTCTTATCTCGCGCGCACTCGTGCTAGCCGGGCTGTCGCAGTTCATTTGAAATTAGACTATTTATTAGGATCTTATTTAGCCAAATAGTAAATTTGAATGTATTGCTAAACTTATGATTGTAACAGAATGTGTTCCACAGAAAACAGATCCAACGTGATTTTAAGAGCTGTTTTGCTGCTCCATTTTCGAGCGGCTCATGTTATTTTTTTGAGTATAAATAATTCAAGATTTATAGCTTAAATTATGTTCTTTGTTAAAAGTTGCAAAGATTTGACTAAATTTAATGTCTTCGTGCTTGTTTGTTTTTGTAATTTATAAAGTTTTTGATATATGTAAAGATAGCAAATAATATATTTTAGTCTCGCGTAGCTTGAAAATGTCGATATTTATGAACAAATCAACAGGTAAAGTAAAAGAGTAAATATTCAGAACTCAACTATGCATTTATTTATTAGAAATAATAGGAGCACAAATTAGCTTAAACAATTAGTTCTGGAATAATTGCAATTTGTTTTCACCGTAATTGTTATATTTTTGTAATAAATGATTTTGTATTATAAACAGTTCTTATCAATTTAATATTTAAAAATGCGTTCGCTAGGCAGACTAAATTGCGTATAATAACCTCACATCACGCGGAAAGCTGCAGTAAGCAAGCGAGACGACAATATTAATGTACCTAAATATTTTTGCCTAGCGACTGCAGTATGGTTATTATTGCATATAACACGTTCGCTTTAAATAATGTTTCCTACACACAAAAAAGCAAGTTCTTACATTATTAAGCTTCCAACGCAGCAGACCAGCATGGATTGGAAATGTGCCCAAAGCGCCACCGATTTATTCTACTAACTAACCAAACCTTTGCCGACCTGAGTGCTAAACTTGCTCCAACTTTGTGGTTGAAAATTTGACAACAAAGTGGCAAAATTTTTGAAGTTGGAAAGGCTAAAGCTCCTGCACTCTAGGCCCTCCGGGGCTGACAGGCCGGGCGCAGCTGGGCCCCCCTCCCCCCACTGCCCCATGCAGTTTCATCATGGCAGGCTGGCAGACCTCTTGGACTTTCTTCAGCTTATCCTCCAATTCAGCTTTAGACGACTCAGGGTTTTGCTCAAGCCAATGTAGCTGTTTGGTGCACTCGGAGATCACGGCTTTTTTTTCCTCTTCTGTTAGTCTGGTGCTTGCGTTTTCTGCTGCCTGCGAAATGAGATGCGTTAGGCAAAGCACCGACGAGAAGGTAAGTAGATATGTGAGCGTTACTTTGCGGAGGTCCATTGCAATGAACACAAAATATTTACCTTGCTACTTAAAAATAAGCTTAATATTTGATTTAAGTAGCGGAGTAGCAAGGTAAATATTTTGTGTTCATTGAAGTAGATAGATGAATAATTTATTTCGTTAATAAAATTGACACTTATTGTTTCTTTGTGCATGGATGGGTATAGCAGATGCAGGGAGCAGGGAAAATTACTTGAGCTGTCGGTACGCGTGTCTTCGATGGATTATATTCAAAAAGTAGTTTTAGTAAAAAGTTACAAATAATCTTAGTTTTATTACTGCGCCACCTAGGCGGAAATCTACGAACTAATTACTAAAGCATGACACTAAATTGACAGCTAACTCCCTTTGTATTACAATGATCTATAGTATAAAGCCATCTAGTTTGTATAAAATAAATTAGATGGCGCTGTCCGTCAGTTTTAACACATTAGATTTGATTGATTCCGTTTTGAACCTATACGCCCACGAGCATTCCAAAAGTGGCTCTTAGGTCTTGTTACTAAAGTAAGGGTCTGTCTACGCCGTAAGGGATAAAGACGTGAATTATGTGGGTCTATATTTTGTCCCATAAAATCGAAGTTCCGAATGTATGATTTGCCAGCGTTTTATTTCTGAAACAGTTTTTTTTTTAGAATTGATAGTAAACTAATCTAACCTAAATTACCTACCACATTGGTGAGTTCCAAAATTTCTGAAAAACGCACGATTTCAATTCAAAATTATGACTACTATCACTATGATTAGGTATTATAACCAATTAAAATTATGGGACAAAAAATTACCCGGATCTGGGTAGGTATGTATGTAGATTTGATATATTAATTTCCGACTTGCATTTTTTTATACGCGCACATAGTTAAAAGGGATTTTAATAATAAGTACAGGTAGTCAGGTAGGTAATCTACTACATTGATGCTGTGTTCTTAATATCCGTCATCCTAAAAGAATGACAGTGACTGATGAACCTTGTGAATTTCGAGTAAGTTCTAATATACGGACACGGAGGCAAGCCGACGGCTCTCTGGCCCATCTTATTTGACAGGGAATCAGAAATCGCTTTGCGTGGTATAACATAATTCTTATAGGATTAGATCGTAGCTTAGCTAAATAAACTCACAGAAACCAAAAGATTATTCATTCTCTTCGTTTGATTAAAAAACTTTAACTTTTACGTCGCAGTTTAAACTTTTCCAAATTTACAGCTCAATTCGTGTCGAAATTCGTTTTCAACTCGCATACCCAACCCATGGCTACCCGAGGCGGGTAAGGCTCTAATTGAATATTGATATTTAAATTGAGCTATTGGGAATTCGGCGGATTCAGAGATATTTGATCGTTAAATATTTAAATATTTGATTTCTGCGAATTGGAAAGTAAAATTTGCGTCCCTAAGGTTTAGCAAAGAGATATGGAGAACCGATATTTCGGTTTGCCAATAAAGCTTCGGATTTAGCATATTAGGTACTACACATTTACTCCCGTAAATTTTTGCGGCATGAAAAGTACCTACCTATACCTAGAAGTATTTCCTTCTAAAAGTATCACTCACTGTTTTGCACCCATAAAGGTATCCCTCGAGCTGATTCCTGGCCTCCACGCGCTGTCTCACAGCGTCATCCTCATTTTTGAATTTTTCCGCATCGTTGAGCATTTTCTCGATCTCATTCTTACTCAGACGTCCCTTGTCGTTGGAGATGGTGATGTTCTCCGACCGGCCAGTGTTTCTGTCCTCGGCTTTTACTGTTAAAATCCCGTTGGCATCTATGTCGAATGTCACCTTTAAAGTGAACAAAACATCTTCATTACCGTTAGTCATTAACCTAAATTGAGTTATTATGTCATCTTGCAACAGGTGGAACTTGAGGAGAGATGATGCAGTTGAGTGTGTATTGTTACTATTAAGTTTGTAGCACTTACTTCAACTTGTGGTATGCCTCGAGGAGCGGGCGGTAAACCAGTGAGATTGAAAGTACCAAGCAAATTATTATCCCTGGTCAAAGCTCTTTCGCCTTCGTATATCTGTAAAGAAGGATACTTATGCATTTCAGACATCTGATTACTTCTATTTAAATTTGTTTAGGCTAGCGTGTCAAGCTAGCAGAACTGGCGAGCATTATTTTTACCTGAATAGTCACGGCTGGTTGATTATCAGCGTATGTTGTGAAGATTTGCTTCTGCGCTATAGGAATCCTGGTATTTCTTTGCACCAGTTTGGTCATGACGCCTCCAGCTGTTTCAATGCCGAGGGACAGCGGTATGATGTCTACGAGTAAAACATCAGCGATGCGCGTATCTTTAGAACCAGTGAGGATGGCTGCCTGGACAGCCGCACCATACGCAACAGCTTCGTCGGGATTTATCGACAGATTTAGGGATTTCCCGTTGAAAAAATCCTGAAAAGAGGTTAGTAGATAGGTCTTACTCAAGTCTCAAACTTAAAATTAATCACACCTTATTCTCTTGGTATACAAAGGTACTTACCTGCAGTAATCTTTGAACCTTGGGAATGCGTGTTGAGCCGCCTACCAATACGACATCGTGTATTTCTCTAGTGTTCAATTTTGCATCCTTCAACGCTCTTTCCACTGGCGCTATGGTTGCACGAAATAAATCAGAACATAATTCGTCGAAACGGGCTCTTGTAATTTTCGAGTAAAAGTCTATGCCTTCAAATAATGCGTCCACCTCCAAGTTAGCTTCGGTGCTGGATGACAACGTTCTTTTAGCCCTTTCACAGGCTGTACGAAGCCTTCTTAATGATTTAGGGTTTTCCCTTAAATTTTTCTTGTACTTCTTTTCAAATTCTTGGGCGAAGTGTTCTACCATTCTGCTGTCGAAGTCCTCACCTCCTAAATGAGTATCACCTGACGTGGAGAGGACCTCAAATAGTGACCCTTCGGCTATTTGAAGAATTGAAACGTCAAAAGTTCCACCGCCCAGGTCGAATATGAGAACATTTTTGTCACCTGTCAAATTTTTATCCAGCCCATAAGCGAGAGCGGCAGCGGTTGGTTCATTGATGATCCTAAGGACATTGAGCACGGCTATCACTCCGGCATCCTTCGTGGCTTGACGCTGCGAGTCATTGAAATACGCAGGCACTGTTATCACAGCATCCTTGACGGTGCCACCCAAGTACGTTTCAGCTGTTTCTTTCATTTTAGTCAAAACCATCGATGATATTTCTTCCGGGGCAAATTTTCGTTTATCTCTCTTGTATTCAACAACAATTTTAGGTTTACCGTTTTCGGATACAACTTCGAAGGGCCAAAATTTCATGTCTTTTTGTACGACTGGATCGTCAAACTTTCGCCCTATCAATCGCTTCGCATCGAAAACAGTGTTTTTTGGATTCATTGCCGCCTGAAAGGGTACAAACGTTAAACATCAATAAATCCAACAGAAATGCAAATCGTCCGTGATTTAGTATGACAATAACGAAGTCGCTTTATGCCCGGGTAATCCATTGGGGTGGAACGAATTTCACACAAACGTTCAACAAATTTTACAACTATAGAGCAGTTCTAACCTATTAGTACGATTGAGTATCTACAAAAAAAATATATAAGTTCTAAAATTGTATTATCTACTTAGCTATAAAGCATCAAAACCTCTGAAGAAAAAGTTTTAATCGAAAATCGAATGTGACACGTGTAAAAAAGACCATAAGGTGAAAACAACAGTTGCTTGTATGAAATATATTAGGTACTTTAACCATTAAATTAGTTGGGGCCTTACCATGACGTCCTAATTCCGACTCAGTTCAAGTTTTAGCTGTCACCTTTAGTATGAATCTGACAGCGAGTGAACCTAAACTGAATCGCATTAAGACGTCATGGTAAGGCCCTTGCACGTCTAGCACGACAGCGCACAAGAGTCGCGTCGCGCACGAGATTGCCCGTCCTTTTCTTACTGTTCGTTCTACAAAGGGACGGGTAATCTATCTCGCGCGCGACGCGACTTTTGTGCGCTGTCGTGCTAGCCGGGCTGGAGTACCTGGTTTTTTGCAGCATCTCCAATCAGCCTTTCGTTCTCTGTAAAAGCGACGTAGGATGGCGTGGTCCTGTTGCCCTGGTCGTTGGCTATGATCTCCACCTTCCCATGCTGGAAGACTCCAACACAGGAGAACGTCGTGCCAAGGTCGATGCCCACAGCTGGGATACTCATTGTATATTGAGCACTGGAACTAAATAACAACAGAATCTATAATGCGGCGTTCTAAGTTTCGTTTGTTGACTAGTTATTACCATTCACCATCTCCAGCTTAGATGTATACGTCCCACTGCTGGGCACAGGCCCTCTCGTTCTGAATTATTACCAGTAAAAAAAACATAATAATATGATATTTAGTTCATCCCTCCCCTCATGCATGAAAGTCGAAAAATTCCAAGGCACTGTTTAAAAAAATGCTACATTAAATTAGTTGAAGGATTGTTAATTTTCTTCATACACGGCTCGAAGAGACTAGGGCTCGATTTTGGAAATACAGCTCTTGAAAATAACATACCAAAGCGCTAAAAATCTGTGCGTTACTACTTGCAGTACTACCTACGGTTCAAATTAAATTTTCGACTAGTTGAAAATAATGATTAAAACCGTAATTCTTCAACTTTATGTATCTACACGAATTTCGAACTTTGAATTTCCACTTCGAAGTACAAGGCTGCGGGATCTTCACAACTTGTGACTCACAAGTCATCAATCTACAGATGTCGTGCAAAATTTCCCATCGTATTATCTCGGAAATGCTCGTATTTCTATGGTATTTGTCATGCTACTTCAGTGAGACTCGTATACACGTCGGCATCACTCGGAAGTAATCGTGTGTTCACAATGGGAAAGGATTATTTACTACGTCTGTACTATGTCGCAAAACATTAGGATGTTCACACCCATCACTTTTAATAGCACTTGTACCATAAATGGCACATTATATTCATAATGAATCCTTTGTCGTGAAAACGCTTCATTGTAATTAGTAAAAGGGATCACAAATTATCCATTCATTAAAACCCTTTTAGTACCAAAGAAGGGGTATTTAAATTATGTTCGCGCCAAATTGGGTAGGTAAGTAAATAGCCATTACGGCAACAGTATCGACTGAAAGCTAGGTAAATACTTAATGCAGATATTACTTTAACTCGACAAGCAGCATCTGTAATTGTTTGAGTAGGATTATTTAATGAAACAAATAAGCACTCATCATCATCTAGGGCTCTACATCTCTATGACAGATGATTTAAGCATTGTCAGCGGCACTTTCGTTGATGGCTAAACTATAAAATCCTCAACATAGTTGAGAGTAAATGTCCTTCAGCAGTCTGTGACATTATTCCTTACATGAATCACTTGAATCGATGACAGTACCTAAAGTACCTATCCAAAGCTATGGTTTACTATTCACAAGATTCTCGTTTAGAAATCGAACTGAGGCAGACTTTAGATTTATTCGTGTTGGTGGCGTCCTGGGGCCTTACCATGACGTCCTAATTCCGACTCGGTTCAAGTTTTAGCTGTCACTTTTAGTATGAATCTGACAGCGAGCGAGCCTAAACTGAATCGTATTAAGACGTCATGGTAAGGCCCCTGATAGGTCTCCCACTTCGCTCTTTCTCACGGTACGGTACTTGATTCTTTGGCGGCATTCTTTTTTTATAATATTTTAAAACCATTAGATTGGAATAACTATAATCAAGTAAGGAACCACAACACAAATAAGGAGTGCCTTGAAATTTTACTGCGTAATGATTAGGCTACTCTTACTGGTAAGCGTAATTAACATTTCATTGATATTCGATATTTATGCGGTGCTTCAGTACATTAAATCTAATGAACTGAGACTGTCTCAAGCCTCTCTTCTATTAAATTGATAATGACTTACGTAATTCCGCTTTGTTTACGTAAACGCGATGGTCTGGGAGTAAAGAAAAAACAGAATGTATCAGTTGCTTCTCTTCCCGCGCAGACGGTAAAAGCCCATCGAGGGAATGGGCGAAAATCTTAGGAATCATGTTATAGGCGATGCGGCTAGCAACCCATCACTATTTTGATTCCCATTTCCACCTATACGCCCACAACCATGCTAAAGGTAACTTTTAGGTCTTGTTACCTTAGGTGTCTACCTCGTGCGGGAATTCCCAAACCTGCATTGCACAGGGGCCGTGAAGAGGGAACCCCTTTCCGGGGTGGTCGTGGGGCGTCGTGGTGACACATACGACTGAATAGGGATTCAGTGTGGTTTTTAGTGGGTATGCCTGCCGTCGCGGGAGAGCCACACATACCCCTGGTAACCCCGTACCGGGCGGATGCATAAGGCGCATTTTCCTCACCATAAAAAGAAAGGTGTCTACCTCGTAAGGGATAAAGACGTGATTTATGTATGTGTATATTATGTATTACGTATAGGTAAACCATTAAAGCCTCCTGGCGGCTCCCGGGAGCTCATCTGCGAGCTGTAACAGTAACTGCACGAGCACGTTACAGTAACCAAACAACTCTAGTGTGAGCATGACTTGTAAGTAAAATGTCTCCATGGAAGTACCTAGCTGATGAAGCCAGACCAAACCAGCTAGTTCGGAAATGTTTGGCAAGAGAGCTTCTCTGCTTTTAAAACTTCAACAACTCTATTAAGGGAGCAAGAAATTGGTAATTTAATTGTGAACAGTTGTCACCTTTCTACTCCGCAGCAGCAGTAGTTTTAGTGTAAAGCTGCAAGGTAACGCCTGATTTTATTAAATAGAATTTACTTACTATTTCTGGGATTGCGAAGTGCACTTTATAGAATTTGCGTGTTCATTGTTGATTTTAAACAAATTCCTGAAGATACTGTAAAGCAACCATTGCCAAAACTTCTAACACCTACACTGCCTTAAAAATACCAACAGGCCACTCTCTGCACTATTGGGTAAGACAATCTCATTACGCATTTTCCGTATAGATATGTCAAGGCCATAATTTTACATAATTTCAGTTTTTTTATGCATTTTACTGTAATTTACGGATACTGACGTTTAGTTGAATATGAAACGGCTGACGTTTTGTGGACTTCATACTAGATTTTGATAAATAAGATAGACTACTTTTTTTTTTATCTCAACAGCGAATGTCACTGTCAAAAGGTTATTCAAACTTGTTTTAGGTATGTCAGACGATAGTAATGAAATGAATGAGGGTCCGACCACACCGCCGCGTATACGCAGTGACGTGTCGTGGGCGTCACGTTTTCTCACCGTTTCTTCATACATTTTGTTGCGATTCCGTAACGTCACCGTTTTTTAAAGATCATTACTAAAAGAAATTTGACGTATTTTGGGATAGATGAGATGATAATAGATAAAGCAAGCATGTACTTACAGAAGTAGGTTAAGTAGGTACAGTCATTAAAAAGTAGAGTCAGAAAAAAAAGCTTGTATTAACAAGAACTTGCTTTATCTATTATTAACAAAAACATAAATTGTAACAACTTTAATAATAAAATAAAACAAGTAGATTTTAAAAATATTGTTTACGCGACGAAATGTTGAAAACAACAGGAAAATGAAACCGGGACTAGAAATCAAATTCAATTTTTCGTAGTAACGCGTATTTTATTTTACCATATACCTACCTACACTAACCCGAGCGATTATTACACAACACAACATAACGTAATTTTCCATGTGTTCCCAAAATAGTTTTATTACTTAGATGAATCTTGCAGGAATTTGACTCTGTAACAGAGTAAATTTCCAAGTCTGTGAAATTTCCGATGTATTTATACAGAAATTTCTAACGTAGAACCATCTTTGACTTGATACATTTTTATACTCTAAGATAATTAACTAAGTCATACCTATTAATAGTAAAGTTCATCGTGCAATGTCAATGATAGCATGTAAGTTGTGGATTATATAACACACGTGTTTTTCTCCTGCTCACCGCATAACAAACAATATAAAAAAAAACTATTTCTTTCCCTTTTTCTTCTTTTTGTTAAAGTCCGGTGGGTGGAAACCTCGCGCCTGCAATAATTCCTGTACATTATGGCACCCGTAGTACACATTATCCATGGCTGCATCCGTCAACATGTCTACGTGGCAACCTTTAGATTTGCCTTTCTTGCCTCTGCCGCCGCCTTTCTTTGTCTTTTTACTGTCACCTCCTTCTTCTTTTTCTTTCTTTTCTTTTTTCTTGCCTTTGCCTTTACCAGCCATGGTAAAGTTACATGGGTTGCTTGTTGTTGCCTGCTATCGATTATACTGAGGACGATGTCATGGTAACATGTTATTTCTTCGTTTTGCTTCAAAGCAACCTTATCTCCGTAACTGTTTTAAGCAAGTACCTACGTAATTTATATTTATAACTTCTAAGTATATAAAGTATGTTTTTCGCTAACCTTTGATGTTCAAACCGCTGGATGAATGTGGATGATATTTGGCACGTATAGTTTATATTATGAACACGTAGGATACTTGCTTTTTATCCCAGTATATTGCATAATTCCCGCGTGATAGCGCTAAGCGATAAAAAGCAATATGACCTGTACGAACAGCGGATTGAAGAGTTCCGTTTCGTAAGAAAAGTTTTGTTTAGTAGGTACTTGTTTACAAGCATGGCACAAGTAAAGAGTAACACGTGTCCTACTGATGTTAACCTAGGAAAATTTCGAGTCTTAAAATTACGGTAGGTACTTAATTGAAACTTTCCGTTTCAAATATGGACCTTTATTTCTATATTGGTACCAAAAATAAGTAATTTTAACCTTTGTCTTTCTCGTCAGTATGTATTTCAAGTTCTGTAAGTATGTAAATAAGTATCTGTGGAAAAACTGTGTTGAGCGTCGGAAAACAAAACATCTGCTTAGGCTGCGTATCCATCCAAACTGCACAAGATAGCTGGATGTGTGCGAGGAAAAATCCACCAATAGCATTGCTTTATTTTTTCTGGCCTCGCTGATCACTGTTTTTTGATTGGTGAATTAGACTTGGCTACATCGCACAGCTCTAGTGGCTGCGCAGCCCTTTGGCAACATAGGTCAGTGACTTTATGCGTGTTGATGATTCTAGTATGGGAGTTGGTGTCAATATTAGCAATAGTGTGACTAGATGTGGCATTAAATAAGAGAGACTTAATTTAAATTCTTGGTACAAGTATTAACAACTATTGCTAGTAAAACTAAAATATATAATACAGGGTATCCTTATACTTTAATTCAACTTTACAGAATGACACATATAGTTGTTAATAAAATTTTGTCACAGAGCTTAACAGTTCATCGTCATTGTATTGTCTCAAGATTTAATGAAAAATAATTCGACGGGCTCCCATACTACCCATTCTAAATATTCATTTTAAAAACTAATTCACTTGCCACCTGTTGACGCGGCGTAACGTATTGTATAAAACATAGCACAGTTTCTTTACCTCACAAAATCAATTGTTAATTGGCTTCGGTTAGTTTTTGTTAATTAAAACAACGGTTTTTCGATCATGGTTGAGACGAGTAAACATTTGTTTGAGAGTGTAGTTGGTGGGCGTAGTTGCTATGAAATGGCCCATCCTTGGACTAAGAGCTGTTTAAAGGGTACGAAGATCATGCTGGCCAGTTGCATAAAGGGATCGTTAAAGTTCTATGCTGTCGTCTACGCTGTAAGTATCTAGGTAGTCAAATCAAATCAATTCAAACCAAAATAACGAAAAGATAAAATAAAATAGAAAATAGAAAAGAAATAGAATAGTGAAAAGATTTTTACCTGACTCATAAATAGGGGTACCTATAAGTTTGACTTCAACGTCTCTTTCTCTGTGTATGTGTGGTCTGGTGTGTGTTGCATCGTAGCTTTCAAATAGATGGACCGATTTGGATGCGGTTTTTTCATTCGAAAGCCAGTTTGGAGAGTGCCAGTGCCAGCCCTTTTCCATAATGATGTAAGGCATGTTAAACTGCAATCAAAGTACGTACGTATCAACGGTCTCACTTTGCATTCCTAAAAAAAAAATAACAACTGTTTACTATTAAATACTCGATAGAATATAGAGTGTATAGTTTAGGAGAGTTTCGATTAACCTACGGACCCCTCTGTCGCGACCTTCTGATCCCTTTTCTTTTATACCGAATTGTGTGTCTATTTATAAGCCCATCTTTATTGAATTAGTAAAGTTTTAGTTTTTTATGACTCTATGACTTACTTACGATGTTTAGGTTACTCGTATGAGTACACAGGAAGCCGAATTCAGATAACAACGGTTACTATTGGGTACCTACCTAATTATAAACTCTCTTAAGTTTACTTTTCTTAAATGTTTAAATTAAAATGATGCTATAAGTGGCATAGGTAGTTTTAGAACCTGTTAGCTCTGCTGACTTCTAACTAGCTAGACGACATCGTTTGGAATAAACTACTTTTTGTTCTTCTTACATCTTGAGGACGCCTTTGGTCTTCATACAGAAATAGTACGATGTGTAACCCTACTAGTAGGATATCTACTCTGGCTTTCAAATAGGAATTCTCATTGTAATCGTACTCTAACTATTCACCTGTAACCTGCACTGAATGTTCTATACCTATAATAACAGTTATTATTGCAGTTTCAAATACTAATGAAGGGCAAGAAACTAAACAAGGCCGAGATATTGGAGCAGTTCAAGTTGTACTTAAATTCTGGACTGTTTGGTGCTATCGTCGGGACCTCCGTCGTAACATACAACTGCATAATTAGGTATGGCTGTTTTAAATTCAAAAAGCTACATTAAGAATACTATTTGTAGGTAAATATTTATTAATTGTTTATTTAAATGTTGTTTTAAACATCGCTATTTTCAAATTAATTCTTGAATGTTTGCGAATTTTTAAATACTTATAATTTTTTTTATTTCATCCGTTTTCTACGCATTGCTACCATTGACTAATTGTCTACTAGTAGAGCAACAGAAAAGATGACATTATTGACTAACTTTTTGTTAACAAAATCAATTTAGTGCAAGATTTTTTGCTGACTGTACTTTGTAGAAGTATTGCAACTTAAAAAGTAAATTCGAGCTTGTAATTAGTGTGTATAAAAATCTTCTAAACCATTTTCACTCTCCCCTATTAGGTATATTTTTATGACAACATTGACTAATTTGAATTAACTACCTATTTTAGTTCAGAGATATCCCACCAACTGTATGACATTCATACATACATACCGTCACGCCTCTTTCCCACAGGGGTAGGCAGAGACTACTTTGTTCCACTTGCTACGATCCTGACATACCTCTTTCGCTTCATCCACATTCATCAATCTCTTCATACATGCTCTTCGGTTTCGGGTATTCTTGACCTGACCTTTTTCCAAAACGTCCCCTGTATGACCAGCTCGTCTAATTAGTGTATCGTCATTCCAGGCAGCTGTTCCTCAGCCGATTTTACTATTACAACACGTTGTTCGTGCCCTCGGTTATCAGTGGCTTGGCTCTTAACTTAGAGCCGATGGCCAGAAGAATTCCGATCACCAATCTTTTCGTTAACTTGGTAAGTGCAGAGTCAAGAACCAAACGGCCCAAACACTTGAAAAGTTTAGTAAGCACCATTCTGAATGACGCTCAGTCGCCCACGTTACGTGATGCCTCCAAACACAAAGCCCCTACCCTACCTGTCTATATCTCTACGGCTCTGTGACCTTCAATCACCTTTAAAAAAAAGAGTCAGGGACATAAATAAAAGTATGTACAATTGCAGGTATTTGAATATTGGATAAAGACACTGCAGATGAAAGGATTTCTCCGACGGACGCCTGGAAAAGAAACGCTCCTCTTTATGTTTGGAAGTGCTGTCTTCTTCTATCTTTTGCGAAAAGAGCGCGACAACGAAAAACGGACTCCTTTGTTTTGGTAATACTCTACAAGTGATATGGCATCATGGAAATAGCTTAGCCTAGTGCGTCAAACATCCGTTCAGAAGGGTCAAAGTGTAAGAGGTTACTTTTGAGTAACAAGTTAACAAAATAACACAGCATGAAATTAACATTTTTAACATATTACACGTTAGCTTCTCTGTAGCTTACTAATTAACAATGAAAACCAATGTTGAAAGACGGTTTTTACCTATACAGTTGAGACAAAAAAACTGTAATATGTTAAACTAGCCTCTGACCGCGACTTTGTCAGCGTAAAATTAGACTTTAGAATGATATTTTCTGCAATAAGTATTTACATTGTGACTCTATTTAAGCAGCTACGACCTTTCACATGTATATCGTTATCCCGCGGGAACTATGCGATTTTCCGGGATAAAAAGGAGCCTATGTTTTAATATAGGGTACCAGCCTATCTTCGTTCCAAATTTTATCCAAATCCGTCCAGTCGTTTCAGCGTGAAGAAGGAACAAACATACACACAAACTTTCGCATTTGTAATACTTATTAAATACTAGCTGTTGCCAGCGACTTCGTCTGCAAAAAATTTGTTTGTCGCTATCCCGCGGGAACTACGCAATTTTCCGGGATAAAATGTAGCCTATGTGCTATTCCAGACTTTTCTCTATCTATGTGCCGAATTTCATCCAGATCCATTGGGTCATTCGGGCGTGATTGAGTAACAAACAAACAAACATCCATCCATCCATCCATCCATCCATCCATACTTTCGCATTTATAATATTAGTTAGATTAATAATAAATAATAATAATATTAGGGAAAATTCACACAAATTGACCTAGCCCCAAAGTAAGCGCTAGTAAGGCTTGTATTATGGGTACTAGACAACGATATACATACTTATATAGAGAAATATATACTTAAATAGATAGAAACATCCATGACTCAGGAACAAATATTCATGCTCATCACACAAATACATGCCCTTACCAGGATTCGAACCCGGGACGCTTGCTTCGCAGGTAGGGTCACTACCAACTTAGCCAACCACGTCGTCCAAACTTATTAGTAGGATAAAGGTGCGACCACACCGCCGCTTAAAAAACGGTCACGTTACGGAATCGCAACAAAATGTATGAAGGCACGGTGAAAAACGTGACGCATACGACACGTCACTGCGTATACGCGGCGGTTTGGTTGCACCCTAAACAGTATCTTAAATTTCAATCGGGAGTACCCACTTAAGCAAGTGGTAGAGGTAGAGTTCGTTTGACTGGTTTGTTGTCGATATTCAAAGGTGGTCAACGGGGTGACTTTTTAGTATACAAAATTACGACAAAACTTTCAAAAATTTCCAAGTAAACTTACCTAACCATCTGCTGAGATATTCCAGAGCAATAGTAAGACATCTTAAATTTAGCAGAAATTGAAAGAAAATAATTTATTTTTTAATAAAATTAATACGTACCTACTTCAGGATATTCGTACCGCCCCGGGTATCCAAAGAAGTCTGCGAACCGGTGACTGGAATCAAAGGCAGAAGTGGAGCTTGTCCTCATTCTGGAAATTGTATTGACTATGTACTAAAGGTTTGTATTTATCCTGAGGTTTAATTTGATTTAGTCTTTCCTTTTTCTTCTTCTTTAGATGCCTCTCCGACTAGCGAAGGTTGGCAGTCAGTTCTGAATATTTCTCCCCGTCTCTCGCGAGGCGAAATAGATGGGCAGCACATTCCTCAGCCAAGACTTCTTTCGTCGGCCTACGTGTCTTTTGCCAGCGACTTTGCCCATCATAATGAGCTGCAGAAGACAGTATCTATCAAGTCGCATCACATGTCCCAGATTTCAAAAGCTAAGAACTAGAGAAAAATCCTAGCCCACGAGTAACAAGTCCACCATGGGAGACAAACGACACCAACGCAGTAAAATTAACGAGCTTTTCATTGGAATAATTCCATATTTTGTTTTTTTTTGTCTTTCATTTGTTTATTCGTGGTTGAACATCGGAGCTGTCTTGAATGTAGACTCAAGATATACTTACTCAAAAATATTCCAACACGCAATACAATCGACTATTGTCGTCGTCGTGTTTACATGATTATGAGCATGTCAGCTCAGATGTAAATAATGGTGACTACGCGACTGTTTTGGTTCATGTTTCAGGGCACAGCTCAGCTTTTCGGCGCAGGCTGCGCCATGACGATTCTCAGGCAAATCATTCCGCGGATACTGACGCCGGCCAAAGCGTTCAAATCTCTTAAGTTCTCACATCTAAAACTTGGCATTTTCTTTGGAGGATACATTGGTATTTATAGGGTAAGTCTTCAAATTTACGAATCTATTATGACATACATTAACGGTTGCAGGAAGAGGGAAAAAAGTCAGCAGTCCGTAGGTAGAGCCGGTGGGCTGGGGAGCTTCGCAGTTGACTACGTACTTACATCGAAGGAAATTGTAATAAGAAGAGGACAAAGAGTAGGACACTCTGCCCTCGTCTTATTACAATTACCTAAAAGCTAGTGTAGCTTTTTAAGCATGTATTTGCATATCATATAATATCACATCAAGTTTGGTACGGCCGCGAAGAATTTTCACCGTGCGATTTAAATATGTCCTTGAACAGAAACTAATAACATAGCTCCTCCTCGAGCGCATGTATGGTCACGAGTAGCTATTTAATGGTCACAGTTCATGGAAATATGCACGCGATACGGCTTTTGAGATGCTTAGCAGTTAGCAGCCTTACCCAGTTATGTGCGAATTATATTTATTTATTTCGCTTCGAATATATATTTCGCTTCTTGATACGTGTTAGTGAAGACTCTAGGTGCGACGTAGTGGTCTTTTTAATTAGTTGGTATTGTCTGCTTTCTTCTCAGCTAATAGTGTGTCTGCTGTGCCGCGCGAATGGGCGAGACAGTGCGCTATACGCGTTGCCCGCGGGTTTGCTCGCCGGCGCTGCATTCAGAGCGTCCCCGTCTCTGGGCATCGCTTTTATGCCGACGACTACTTCACTACAGGTAAACATTTGTCCTTGACTGTTGAACTTTTAGAGGCTTAGTTACACATTGAGCTATGGAGATTTACATTTGTAATTTCTTTGTACGATAGAATCCGGAATCTGGAAGTTTGCCGAAGAACTAGAGTCACCTATACTATAGACAACGTGTAGGCCACATCGCTCGTTGAACAAGGGCCTTACCATGACGTCCTAATTCCGACTCAGTTCAAGTTTTAGCTGTCACTTTTAGTATGAATCTGAGAGCGAGCGAACCCAAACTGAATCGCATTAAGACGTCATGGTAAGAACCCTGATAACCGTTGGGGAGAGAGGTTATCGACATTAAACTTTATGCAATAATCATTTTTGAATTTAATAAATGCTCTTCCATGCTGGTCTGAAATGAAAAAACAGGATGTACCATTCGAAATATTATAAACGGGATGTGAACCGCGATTACCTTTATTGAGCACCCGATATTTCGATACAGTTGCAGGATGTACCAGTTGCTTTCCCGCGCCGATGGTAAAAGCCCATCCAGGAAATGGGCGTCAATCTTTAGAACCATGTTATACTTATACGATGCGGTTACCAATCCATCATAATTTCGGTTCCCCTTTCCACCTATACGCCCACAATCGTGCTAAACGTTAGCTTACCTTTAGGTCTTGTTACCTTAGGCTCTGTCTACCCCGTAAGGGACATGAACGTGATTTGAGTATGTAGTGTGTATAAATGCCCTGCTGTAATAATAACCAAAAATGTGTCCCTCAGATCCTCGGCTCCTGGGGCTACCAGAGTGGTCTGATTCCAGAGCACTGGCCTCTGGTTCAAATCATATTTTGCTTGTGCCAAGGTCTGCTCTTCCACGCCCGAATCATTCACTACGAGGCATGTCCGCGATATATTGTTAACCTGATGGACACTGTCACTAATAAAAGGTAAGTTTGTGGGCAAATCAAGATACCTACTTCAAATATTTTTACATTTCCTGTGTCTACTTTAATCAGAGCAAATTTTTACCTCCTGTAAAATATTTGTTAATTAATCAATTAAATAACTGATGTGATCATGGACCAAAATACTCAAAATATTTCATTCTGGGCAAATGTTCATTTCATTGACGACCGAATGGCCTAGTGGTTAGAGAACCTGACTAATGAAGCTTGAGGTCCCGGGTTCGATCCCCGGTCGGGGCAGATATTTGTATGAAAATACGAATGTTTGTTCTCGAGTCTTGGATGTTTAATATGTATTTAAGTATGCATTTATCTATATAAGTATGTTTATCCGTTGTCTAGTCTAGTGCCCATATTACAAGCTTTGCTTAGTTTGGGGCTAGGTCAATTGTCCCAAGATATTTATTTATTTATTTATTGGAATGTTCGTTTTATAGAAAGTCAAATTTTTCAAACGATCAATCCTAGAATGTCTTACGAGTATTATTATCTAAAACTCCGTTCACTTTTATTTTTTTTATCTATTTAGGTACATTTGATTTCATTGATTAGATTTAAAAACTGTTTAATTATTAACTTTCAGGACTGAACAGGTATATCTTAATTTCGAGAAACAAATCCGGGCGGGGATGACCTCGTGAAAAATATAACATGGTACCTACAAAATGTTTTCATTGTGGCTGGGGTTTATAGTTACGGACTAGAAATTCTGGAAAAGAGGATGGAATTCGCTCCCGCACAACGTGAAATACACATTTCGTAGACGTGTACTTCGGAAAAATAGTCCTTGTAATAGCAGTTTACCGCGACATTGTACCTAGGTATTTTATCTTTTAGTGTAAATTATTCTTCTGTGGGAAGTGGAGAACTGGTGAATCATTTTTGTACATTACGTAACACTAAACTAAAGATGATGAGTTTTAAGCTCAACTACTGTTTTTATTATATTTGACATCCTGTATTTTCCTTCTGAAGTAGAAAGGTAACATATAGCTTAAAGTCTAAAGTTAGCTAAAGGGAAGAAAGGTGGTGTTGTAAGAAAAAAATACCATTTATATCAACAGTAACAATTATATTTTTAGGTTTACTATTAATTCCTATTACATTATAACCAGTCATCATTTACATTTCAGAAATATCATAGGTAAATGCATTTTTATCATAAGAAAATAAAGTTACGTCGATCTCAGCCGAAGTTCACAGTCTAGGCTCCGTGGTATCTGCTTACCAACGGGATCCTGTGCGGAATAAATAATGCCAATAGCATCGAGGTTTGAGTTGGACAACCATAATTATTGTTTATTTATTTGCTATAACTATAACCTATGAAGCGGTCATATAGTTATACACATTCGGTAAAAATTTCAATTGTTTACATATTACGATTTAAAAGATGTGTTCCTGTAACAGGGGCGGACAGACCGCAAAATTTCAATCATAGTGATACCCGTTACAAAAAGGGTATAAAAGGGTTTAACTATCTTGAGTAGGGCACACTAACCAAATTATGACCGACTAAGTCCGCCTCCACCCCAAACTGATTACGTTTGGGAACTCCCGATATTCTATTAGATTATTATGTAGGCTATCAAGTGGCTATACTTTGATCATTTGAGGTTATAAAGGGGCTCCCTCAGGATGTGTTCGACTTCTTTCCGGTGCAGTGCGGAAGCACCCACGGCCGGCGTGGGAGCCTCGGCGCGCCCCGAGTATATTAGCTGAAAGGAAACAAGTATTATATAGACATACGTGTTTAACACATCATGCATTTAATCTTCCCTTTTTTGGGGCAACAGCATGAGCAGGCAAATCACCGCCACTTATGGATATCTGAAGGAACACGACGCCCATTTAGAAGGTTGGATTTTCTTCGAAGGTCGTAATGACAAATAAATAATCCTTTTTACATTAGGAAACTACAAGACCTATGTGAATTAAATGAAGGTATATTCATTTTCTTAATTGCTTTATATTTCTGCAGTTTAAATACGAAAAAGCGGAATGGTGGCCTAATTATCCAATGGCAAACTTTTGTGATGTCGTAAAGTTCAATAGATTGCACTCGCAGTATATAACAATGATAAATACGCATACCTAATATTCAGCTCTAAATTATTGTCAGGAACAATCAGCATCAACAGTTAATAAACACTCGACGTGCTCATAAAGATCTACACACGACTCTATCGCCAAGTTAATAAGAGGGTGTGTAGATCTTTTTGAGCTCACCGTACACCTAAAGTGATTTTAAAATATAAGTTTCATCGTTCTAGATCGGAAAGTCCGTGACCGAGCTAGTCGAGCGAGCGCTGGACCAATGAACCGGGAAAATCTACTTTAAACTTAGATATCGGCGTTGATTACATAGCCGAGTCACCGAAGACCACCTACAGCCATATAGTATCCAGATAAACAAGAGAACCCAGTGTATAACATAGTTGAACCGGCATCCTACCTGTACTACTCAGAATAATTCAACTACAACAACAGTATCTGTGCTGGTGCCTCTTGAGTATACGAGATACTCGTGCTAAGAGAACACCGCTCCTCTACAATTCTACATATTATTGTATCTTTTATTTATCGATTTAAAAAGGTGTATGATTTTATTTCACTAACTTTAAAAAAAAAAAAACTAAATTCTCAAATCAATTTTCAAAACATGTGTGTGTGTGTGTGTGTGTGTGTGTGTGTGTGTGTGTGTGTGATTTCATCAGATGGATGAGCCAGTTTGATTGTAGATACACTCCTGTACAGATTTTTCATCGTAGTTTTTGATTCAAAATTAAGTTACCTCTTTGACTCCGTACACTTTGAACATCAAAAAATGTTGTCCACACATTTTGTCAAGCTTAACTGAAAATTCCTGAAAAACCTTTATATAGGGGTGTCAATGAAACTAACTCAACCGCCTGTTGAAATATTTCGAAATAATTCTGACAGCTGAACGTCTTGTATTTTGGCATACGCTACGAACGTTTCACATGAAACAACTTAGTCCACAGCTTGCACTGTCGTAGGCTTCTGGTTTCGACCAGTAGGTAGGCTTATTGTCTTACCCCCTTATTCATAAACGCACTATAGGCCTCTGTTAACTTAGTAATCGTTTGTCCTTATCAGTCACTTTGACATTTACCTTTCACAGATAAGGACAAACGATTACTAACTTAGGAGAGGCCTATAGTGCGTTTATGAATAAGGGGGTAACTCGCTCGCAATCGCCATCGTGTTCATTTTGACAGTTCATGTATGGGCTGACAAATGGCATCGGAATCAGCTAGCTGTCACATTCATACAAGAACTGTCAAAATGAACACGATGGCGATTGCGAGCGAGTTAGACAATAAGCCTACAGATAACAATTGGTTAATTTAGTGATGGAACCCATGCCACAGGCCGCGCAAACCGTTTTAAAAGCGTCAATTAACACGCGGCAGTATCGATTTGAATCTACAGGAGATTGAAAGCACCGCGCGATATAAAAATATGTTTTTCTTAATTTTTATCATAATGTATTTTGCAAGTAATCACACAGCGGCAATACTTCTCCATTTTCTTAAATTATAAATTATTATCTCTCGGCTATATTCGTTTTTCATAATGACTGTCACATAAAAAAACTAGATTTCCCGATATTTTATTCATATAAAATTAAACTTTTCCATGAATCAAATTTAATTGACAACCGAATGGCCTAGTGGTTAGAGAACCTGACTATGAAGCTTGAGGTCCCGGGTTCGATCCCCGGTCGGGGCAGATATTAGTATGAAAAAACGAATGTTTGTTCTCGAGTCTTCGATGTTTAATTTAATATGTATTTAAGTATGTATTTATCTATATTATTATAAGTGTGTTTATCCGTTGTCTAGTGCCCATATTACAAGCTTTGTTTAGTTTGGGGCTAGGTCAATTGGTGTAAATTATCCCAAGATATTTATTTATTTAATTTGTGATTTTCAGAGTAGCAAGGTAAGCATTAGTTTTTGTTCGAGGATAAGGACTTCTGCAAAGTAATTCCTGATTCGAATAAACTTTTCCCTGAAATACTTATGATGGTTGGACGTGAAGAGTATTTCATACCTTTCTTCCTAACAGGTTTTCAAAACGAGGCTTGACGAACGTCCATGCTCCCATATTTCTATGTTCTTCCTGGTTCCAAATGAATTCTGTCAAATAAGCAAGCAAGATTCATTTAGTATCACATTCACCATCAACATCAACTCCAGCTTGACTCCAGCCCACTGCTGGGGCATAAGTTCTGAAAAACAGAAGTGCGAGCCCGGGTCGAACCCACGACTCTCTATTTGAGAGGTCATAGCTCTAACCACTATAGGCTATCAGGGCTTTTTTATTACATTATAGCACCTTTTTAGCAAGTAAATAACCACACAAATGACCACAGTGTTACAGTTAAGCAATTGTTTTGGGCTATACTTACTTCTAGCATTTCCAAATCTGTCCAATTCCTTCTGAAGTGCTTGGAGCGGGAACGGGCTGAGTGCCTCCAGCCGTATAATGGCCACATCGTCGATCTTAGCTTTGACTCTTTCTTTATGCAACTCGTAGTAATGCTTGCCGCTGACCAGGATCACTCGCTTCACTTTCAAAGGGTCCGCTAATGAGTCACCTGGGAACAACGGCAGATTTTGACGAAGCAGTTCAGCTTAGCAGCATAGTTATGAAGTCCTAATTCCGGCTCAGTTCAAGTTTTAGCTGTCACTTTTAGTATGAATTTGACAGCGAGCGAACCTAAACTGAATCGCATTAAAACGTCATGGTAAGGCCCCTGCTAAGCTTTGGTAAAGATCTAGGATAGAAGAAGAGGGTTGAACGTGTTTAAGGTATAAGTCTTCTTATGCCAGGAGTTTGACAGTTCCTAACACATTAATTTGAAACAACTGGAAGGTACTGCCCTCACTTTGCATTAACTGGACTGTGAACAGATGGGTTGACCTATAATACACCGCACGATGCTATGCGTGCAAAGTCGGCCAGGCTGTGTAGAGTCCAGTCTATGGGCATATTATCTAACGTACCTATTGTATTCACCATTTTTCTTCTGTCAAACGGGGTAGAAATAGACACCACGGCATCTGGGTCTTAATAATGCTTTACTATGGAATCTTATATTGTAATGTAAACCCATGGATGTAGTAGTAAAATTAGAACTAGTGGTATATACTATTTACCAATGACGGGGTTGAAATGTGTCCCAGGCGCAAAATCAGACAGCGGTGATACAGCACCAGCCAGACGAAGCAGCAGCTTTGGTGCCACTACGATGAGAGGCTTCCTGTAGTTGCGAACCATCTAGAAAAGTAAGTATCAATTTGACCAAATACATCATCATTGTCATCATGTCAGCCGGGAGACGTCCACTGTTGGACGTAGGCCTTTCCCAAGGATCTCCACGATGATTTGTTTTGTGCTATCCGCCGTCAATGGCTTCCTGAGATCTTGACGTGATCGTCCGTTCACCTTGCGGGAGGCCTACCAACATTTCACCTTCCAGTACGCGGTCGCCCCTCTACAAAACCCTACGGCCCGAACACATATTAGGTAAAGATAGGTATAGCAGAATTTGTTAAAAAACCTTGGCAGTCTTGTCTTGTCGTGATTGACAATAATCCGAAATATAAAGAGAGTCTGATCAAATTTCCAACTATCTGATAATCTGTCTTTTCCGCTTCAGAAAGCACTTCACAATGCAAATATACCTGTCTCCTTAGCAAGTGGAAGTACTGTGCCGGTGTTGTCGGGTTAGCGACGTGCAGACAAACAGCCTCGGAGTCTGGCGCTGACTCCAAGCTGTCTGTCAGCTGCAGGAACCTCTCCGTCCTGCACGAGGAGTGCTCGGACCCTGCGCCATCGTAGCCGTGCGGGAGCAGCATTACTAAGCCGTTGCTTCTCATCCATTTGGCTGCGGAAATGTGTTTAGGAATTGAATATTTAACGATGTTTCTTCGTACATGGTTCGTCTAAAAATAATGTCACATATAGGGCCAGTACAGACAGTCTACAATCCAAATGTAATGAAACTACCATCTGCCAACTGTAGTTTCATAGTAGGCCTTAGTCGCCAAAACAGCACGCTAGCTGCAATTACAATGTAGAGCAGTTGACAGTTAGGTGCAGTTGGAATGCAGACCGTAAACACTGCATCACTCACATTCTCCGGAAGCGATGTAAGTATCAACGATGATTTGAGCGCCATTATAGAAATCACCAAACTGTGCCTCCCAAACAAAGAGGTTGTCGGGCGAGTCGTAAGCCATGCCGTACTCGAAAGCCAGCACTGCTTCCTCAGACAGGATTGAGTTGGCTACCTACGGTCAGAAAAATGTTACATCAATCATACGTTCATGATGTAGATATAAGGAATGCAGATAAACTGTAATTTTGTAAAAATAATTCGCTATTAGTTACGTTACACCACATGCAGAGATATGTGCACATACATATAAAACATTAGTCGATCTAATAATCGAAGAACGTGGTCTCAGAAAAGCATCATGATTAAACCTAAGTGGTATTTCATTGTCTTTTCCCTTCATAGCGTCAAGAAGTACTATCGACAAAATGAGTCACAGGAATATTCAGAGCATTGCGTCGAGATTAAATGATTTTAATGCCAACATTTACTAAAACCACTTAAAACCGGATCCGTATTAAAGTAAATAAAATCGGTATCTTCCCGGGAAAGTGCACACATCGTCAATCTAATAACGTCAACCCTTCAGAGTCGGAAGTTAAAAAGATTTCCGTAGTAAAATGCTTTGCGACATCAATAATCCGTCGCCTTCTCAGGAAAATACTTATTATACGACGTCTCTTGAAATATGAGCGGTTTACAACCACTTTGGAGAGACTGCAGTGAGTTATTTCAGACGAAAGATGATATCTGGTTCAAAGAATATTGAACTCCAGACAATAAAAGAATTATTCTACTAAATGGCTTGAAAGACCGTAAAATGAAATCGAAAAAAAAAACTGCCGCTCAAAATCTATCGGTAAAATTTTAATTTATTTTGCAAATCATGAGATATTAGCATTAGCCAACCGGTGTTAGCTAAGATATTAAGACTTTGAAGAATTTGTCTGTGTCATCTATACTGGGGAGCAAAAAACCGGGTCACTTTCGTACAACTTCCTACGAGAAGTGACCCGGATTCTTTGCTCCCGAATATACTGGCTTTTGTAGACAATTTAAGCGCTATGACTTGAAACGGTTGAAGTGTTGGATAGATTTAACTGATAATGAACAATAGGGATTGGTGTACAGTCAAGGGCATAAATATATATACATTCCCAAGGCGTCAAATACAACTGTACAGTTGATTAGCCAGAAATATCTGTACAGTAATCCGGTCAATTATTATGTGAACATTTAATTAGTCAAAAAGATCTAGACATTTACATGGCCATAAATAAATGTAAGTACAATGTCAGTCAAATATATGTAGGCAAATTAGGAGGCCATAAATATCTATACACGCAACTCTCATTTATATAAGAACAAAACCCAAGCCAAACATATCTATACACGCAACTCTCATTTATATAAGAACAAAACCCAAGTCAAACATATCTATACACGCAACTCTCACTTAAATGAGCACAAAGCCCGTGCCAAAAATATCTATACAGTCAAGGGCATTCATTAGATCCAGTTAGGTAGGTCCAACTTCGAGAAAGAGATTACTTGCCGAATCCGACTCGGCTGGGCAGCGTTCGGGAAGCTTTGCAGTGTCTTTTCGTCCAAATGGCTGAAGTGTTTGAATTCAAAAATCTTTGACCAGTGTGTGTTGACAGTGATGACATACGGATCTGAGACATGAACGCTAACGGTGGGCCTCATGAGGAAGCTCAAAGTTACTCAGAGGGTTATGGAGAGGGCTATGCTTGGGTTTTCTCTGCGGGATAGAATCAAAAATGATGATATCCGCAGTAGAACTAAGGTTATCGACATAGCCCGAAGAACTGCGAAACTGGAGTGGCAGTGGGTGGGGCACATTGCTCGCAGGACCGATGGCCGATGGGGTCAAAAAGATCTCGAATGGCGTACGCGGACCAGGAGACGAGCTGTCGGTAGGACTCCTACAAGATGGAGCGACGACCTGATTAAGATCGCGGGATCGCAGTAGATGCCGAAAGCACAGGACCGGTCTGAGTGAAGAGCCTTGGGGAAGGCCCACCAGTGGACGTTTTTCGGCTGACATGATGATGATGAAACTAAACAAAACTTGTTACTAGACAACGGATAAACATATTTAAGAATAATACACAACACACTTAAATACATATTAAACATCCAAGGCTCTATAACAAACATTCATATTTTTCATAGGTATGTAACATGCATATGTTGTTACATACATAATATCGGGGGATCGAACCCGGGACCTCAAGCTTCATAGTCAGGTTCTCTATCCACTAGCTAGGCCATATGGTCGTGTTGTATACATAATATAGTTAACAAGAAATAATTGATAATGGAGACGTTTTAGGGTTGCGATGCTAAAAATCGGTCTACTAATTTGGCAAAAGTACTCATGCTATTCGAAAAACTTGTAAAACTCGAATATTTTGTTATATACATAGTATTCGAATACTAAAAATCGGCGAATACTCGAATAGCATGCCCTACACAAAATTCGAATTATCATTCACGTTAAAACTATTTTTAAGAGGTTTATATCAGGACTATAAATACTGGCCACTTACTCGTACCTACTTAATGATAATAATGTATTCGAATCAAATTCGAATGTCAAGTTTGCCATTGATATGCGTCAATTTGCTTTATGTTATCTGTAAGAATCTAATTTATTCTGGACATCGGATTATCGAAAGTATTTAAAAATAATGTACAGGGTTTCAGACCTTATAAAACACCGCATCGTTTTGATGTGGGAAGACAGAATTCCTGTATCACAAATTGCTGAGGAATTGGGTGTAACGGTGAGTGAGCCGATTCATTACATTTCAGTGATCCGAATATTCGGATGTCTTTCTACCCCTTTTGTAGCTAACTGGTATTCATTGACTCATTGTTACTGTTAATTGTTTTAGAGGAACACTGTATATTTATGGGTGAAAAGGTATAGAGAAGAAGGAAATGTAAGGAATCATGCATCCAAAGGACGACCTCGAAAGACGACACAACAACAAGATCATCAGTTGGCTGAAAACGTTAAAAATCAACGTTTCGTCCGTACTGCCGACTTAGCGGTGCCTCTAGCAGTATCCACCCACACAGTGCGACGAAGGTTGGCTGAAGCTGGCCTTAATCATCATACGCCAGCCAAAAAACCTTTGTTGACTCACAGGCATAAAGAGATGCGTTTGGCGTTTGCAAACCGCTATTTAAATTATGATTTTCAAAATGTGGTATTCATGGACGAAAAAGTTTTTGTGTCCTCAGCCGATGGACGACTGTCCCTTTGGCGGACACCCAAATCCAGGTACGAAGAGCAAAACGTATTACCAAACAGACGTAGTGGCAGAATTTCAATTGGGTTTTGGGGTTTTATGAATAGTGGTGGGCCTATAGAGTTATGTGAGATCTCTGGTCGATTGAACAGCGAGGGATATCTTGATCTATTACGGGATGTATTTTTGCCCTGTGCTAAACTAGTGTATCCTGATGGACACTTAATTGAATTCATGCAAGACAACTCTGCAATCCACAATGCGAGACGCGTCCAGGCTTGGATAGAGAACAACGAGGAATTAAATTTAATAAAAATGCCCCCACGAAGCCCTGATATAAACCCCATAGAGAATCTATGGGGTTTAATGGTTCAGGACTGGGACGCAAGTAAAGCTCGCACAACTCCCACCTTAAGAGCACACGTCCACGAAATTTGGGAGCAATAAAGAGGCACCGACGTATGTGCAAATATGGTCAACTCCATGAAAGACCGTTTGCAAGCGGTGAAAGACGCAGATGGAGGATACACAAAATATTAGCTTATAAATATATGAAGTAAATATCGATACCTTTAGGTTCAATTGGCGTAAAGGACAAAATGCTACTTTTCAGGAGAAGCAAAAAACGTTTTTTTTTATTTTTAAAACCTTTGTATTTTTTTTATATGTGGACCTATTTCTTCGATGTATATGACAAAAGTGCTCAGAATTCTTCTCTCTACGCAGTAGAATGGTAACCACAACGATAAATAGCATACGATATTAAATCAGGTATCATAAACATTATTAAGTACTTATATTTATCATTTAACGCAACTATACACAAAATGAGATCGTTATAAGTTAAATTCTGTATCATTTAGGTACCTATAGATTATGTATTTTGGTGTTTTTTGTTAAATATTGCTAACAAACGAACATTGCTTTCAAAATCTGTCTGATAAGGTATGCCTATGTTTATACTTGTTGGCAATTAATGATTTCAGTTTATGTTACTTTTTTTCGGGGTGTAAACTTACCCCGACCTTAGGACACTTAACTTCTAAAATATGCTATTTATCGTTGTGGTTATCATTTTACTGCGTAGGGTGAAGAATTCTAAGCACTTTTGTCATATACATCGAAGATATAGGTCCCCAAATAAAAAAAAATATTTAGCTTAAAAAAATGTATTTTACTTCTCCTGAAAAGTAGCATTTTTGTCCTTTACACCAATTTTATTGAACCTTAAAGTGTCGAATGTATAGAGATACACTTACTTTCTCATCAAAATTAGACCTAAGGATTTATGTTTGTGTCTTAATCAGGTTGTATAATCCAAGAAATAAATATCTATTTGTATACCTATATGTCCTTTACGCCGTAGTTTTTAATTGGGATTAAAGTATAATGTATAGAAGTAAAGGTCGTAAAGGGCAAATAAGTAAATTAAGTCCTATAAAAGTAGGTCTTAAAGGACAATATGGTAAATTTAGGACTATACGTCGTTGTTTATAACTTCATGATTTCCTTTACGTTCCATGTGATTTCAGGTTTGTTACTTACACCCACAAAAAAAGCACATTTTGGTGATAAGTGATCCAAAAATATGGGGTGTAAAAGTCAAATTTTACGAGATATCAAAATTTTAAGTATACAGTTCGATAGAGCTTAAAATTCTGAACAAAACTGTATAATTTACTCATTTTCGGCATTTTGTCCTTTACGCCAATTGAACCTAAAGGTATATGGAGTTTTTACAATAAAAGTAGGTAATTTAAGTTAAAAAAAAAAATTTCAAATAAAAAAATATAGTTTTTAGTCATTCGTTTTATTTGTTGATAAGTTGGGATAACAAAAATAAACTCCGGTGTGCAAGTGCCGCTAAACGTCATAATGATTCTTTACAATTACAAGTATAAAGTGTAAATAAATTAGGTTGAAATCCGTCCAGTCGTTTAGGCTACGGAGGGTGACAACAAACCATACATACATACGTAGGTACGCTTTGAAAATATAACCCTTCTTTTCTTCAGACAATCGGGTAAAAAGATAACACAATTATTGTGCTTCTGAAGGCACAATTCATAACAAAGTGGCTCTTATGACCTAGGAAATACTAGCCCATAAAATTGAAAATGTGATCTTTATATCCTACTAATATTATAAATGCGAAAGTTTGTGAGGATTGATGGATGTGACGATGTGAGTGTATATGTTTGTTCTTTCTTCACGCTGAAACGACTGGACGGATTTAAATAAAATTTGGAACGGAGATAGCTGGTACCCTAGATTAACACATAGACTACTTTTTATCCCGGAAAATTGCATAGTTCCCGAGGGATCGCGGTAAACATATCAAATGTCGTAGCTGCCTAGAGTGGCAAGGTGGCAACGTAAATAATTATTGCAGAATAATAATATAACAAAACCGTTCTCAGAGACGTCAGTTAATATTATGATTATTAGAACTTAATCGACCTCTCTCAGTGTGAAAGTTAACTTTGATTACCCTGTCGGTTTGTTTTGACTGACTGGAAATACATTACTAACTTACGTTGAAAATTTTACTTTATAGTTCAATATTGGTTTTCACCTCACTAGCTCGGAAAGCACTTTTTGTTTGTTTGACAGCTATTGAGAAAATCGCTTTTTATCCACATGTGGAGAAAGAGTTTTTGACCACAGATTAGAAAGATATAGGGTTTTGACATTTGAAGGGAGTTTAAGTGATATTTGACAGCTAACAAAAGGTAAAACGTTAAAAGTGCTGAATTATTAATATCAAAATTAATTAATTGCATCGAGTAAAAAACACCCAATACAGTATTACAACTTTATTTTAATTCATAAATATCAGCATTCAACATTAACTTCATTCTTGTTGTAAATACGGATAAAATGTTCTGATAGTCCAAGTAAGTCAATATGCGAACAAAACGCATCCGAAATAATTTTTTTTATAAAATTCATCCCTTGTGGGATAGGTAAAGGAATTATTGTCCATTCAGCCATATTAAAGATTTTAATGCCGGTTCACTGTTTGTGCTGACAGTAGCACTTGATGGTCCCAACGGAAGACCAGCGCTGGTTGTAAGGCCAGAATTATGCTAAGGTGGAACCATTTCGTGATTGTACATATATGAGAGAGAGAGAGAGAGAGAGAGAGAGAGAGAGAGAGAAACATTTATTTACACACATTCGATACACTGAGATATAAAACAAAGGAGAAATACAATATACTAAGGAATAGTACCGATATGGTGTAAAATGGATCCCACTCAGCATAATGTTGCGGCAAGCCGCAACGCTGTTTTTCAGTGGGACCCAGATAAAACTATAAAACTAAACACAACACATACACTGTGGCGACACGAACGCCAGTGGAAAACACTTCACAAACAAGCTGACAAATACACGGATATATATGCTGTTACTTGTTTTTTTTTTTTCTCTAAGTAATTTATATCACGAATAAATGTTTTCTTTCTTTCAAATAATTAAAAAAAAAATAAGTCAAAACTATTCAATTAAGCCGTCAGCGTTAAATATTCGCATGTTTTTCTAGTTATTTTATTATTAAAAATGAGTGATAGTACAAACCCTTTTTCTTATTTTCCTCGCTTTAGTGAAGTGAAAAGTTTTGTGTTATACACGGGTGAAAAGTTATTTTTCACACCACCTGCTCGACAATGGCTAATTATATATCATGTAAACCTTACTCAAAGTAACTCATTATAGCCCTTGGCTTTAGCCGGGTAGTAATATTGTACTGAATTTCATTATAACCCGCCGGTTAGTAATGTGAATCTCACTTCTCATAGTTCTTATGGTTGTACTCTTAAAGTCTAATTTCGTAAAAATCGCACGGCACCGAAAATCGAGATGGCCATGCCACGGCAAGCGGCCGCGTTCGATTTTCAAACGAATGAAACTTTGAAATAAAACAAAAGCCGCCAGTGTTTGCTGACGCTGTGATATAGTTACGCATTAGAACTGCTAAGATTCCAAATAAAAATATTACAACTGGACCAATGTCTCAAATATTTTTTTTTTACTTTTAATTTTGTTTTACTTACCTACTCTTGTTTGAATGAAATTCTTTTTCTAGTTGCCTTGGTTTTTATTTTCTCGCAGAAGGTGAGAAAAGTAGAGTATACACCTCGGGGATAAAACTGTTTATGTCTTGGGTGCGCTTAAATTCTTCGCTCCTCTCAGGACTCAATCTTAATTCCCTCGCTACGCTCAGGACATAACTCATAACACCCTCGCTGCGCTCGGGAGTTAAATCTGGAGTCCTTCGCTGCGCTCAGGATTCAATGTCGCGCCCGTGACATAATACAGTGCTTTATCCCCTCGGTGTACAATCTACTATTACGCCTCGTATGTTGAAACATTCGCTACGCTCAGGATTCTATTTTTGAACCTCTCGCTTCGCTCGTGGTCAATCATAGATTCCTTTCGCTAGCTCGTGTTTCAAATGAACACTCGCAGGTAAAATACAACTTTCCCCCCTTGTATAACAAATAACTATTAATTGTCGCATAGGTTCACGTGACAGAATAAATAAATTGTTAACTAATTGCCTATTCTACGCAGACGACGCGCGGGCAGAAGCTAGTTATTCAATAAAAATCTAAGTGTTATTTTTAACCACGTGTGTGATTTTACGAAATTAGATAAATTAGCGAAATCGAAAGAACGTTATTATTATAAACTACCTCTAGTAGCTATTAATATGTTACAAACAAAATTCAGCATCGGACAAACGGTAACGTAATATTTACGAGAAAAGCCACATGAAAATCTTGTATGGGAGATATATAGCTGTGGAGCAGAATCTAAAATAATAGGCTGAAAGGTAAAACAAATGAAATGTCAATGACGTCACGATCAAAACGAAAAGGACAAAGCGATCATGACAGAACGGTACTCTTTTCGGTGATTGTCATAATTCAAAATTAGAAAACTTGTTTGTTTGTTGTATAGATATATTTGACTGTTAGATATGTGTAGATATTATTGCCCTTGATTGTATAGATATTGTTGGGTTTGTTCTTATGTATGTGAGAGTTGCGTGTATAGATATTTATGGCCTCCTAATTTGCCTACATATATTTGACTGACATTGTACATTTATTTATGGCCATGTAAATGTCTAGATCTTTTTGACTAATTAAATGTTCACATAATAATTGACCGGATTACTGTACAGATATTTCTGGCTAATCAACTGTACAGTTGTATTTGACGCCTTGGGAATGTATATATATTTATGCCCTTGACTGTACTTCTCTCGCAGTAGTCTTTAATGTCTTTATTGATAGATAGGACCTTATTCAATGAATTTTCTCCAGGCCATATGCTGTTATGGTTATGTATTATAGTTAAGCCATTGGTATTACCTCCAGGAACCCCTTCTGATTCTCATGGATGTGGTTGAGGGGAATGTAGATGTTTTCCGTCTCCTGGTCAACCAGCATGACGTGGCGGTGGGAGAAAGTACCACGGCCTACGTCTTCGCCACTCAGGCGCACGTGGCGACCTTCCATCAGCAGGGAACCTGTTGGCACATTGTGAATTTCATGATGAACATCTATTATTATGACTGAATCTGAGCTAACTCTACCTACTTACATTTTTCTCACTTGCATAGCATATTGTTAATAGGTGCTTACCAAAAGCCAAAGCTTCAGCGGTGGCCCAATCTAATTCTTTCTCATCAGTTAACTTCGCTATGCGATTCTTCACATGAGTTTTCGCCAAGTGTGGGTGAACGTTCTGAAATAACAAGAAACCTAATGTTGACTTTGAAGTTTGCATTGGTCTTGGACAATTATCATGTCGTATTTTTTTTTAGCCATGCGCCAGTATCTAACTAATATTATAAATGCGAAAGTATGGATGGATGGATGGATGGATGGATGTTTGTTTGTTTGTTACTCAATCACGCCAGAACGGCCCAACGAATCTGGATGAAATTCGGCACATAGATAGAGAAAAGTCTGGAATAGCACATAGGCTACTTTTTATCCCGGAACATTGCGTAGTTCCCGCGGGATAGCGATAAACAAATTCTTTGCAGACGAAGTCGCTGGCAACAGCTAGTTTTTTAAATATAAACCACTTTTAAATGTCGTGACACGCTTTGTCGCTATACATATCCTGTTCTAACAAGGCCAGTAGAAAAGAGACAAAAGTATTAAGCAAGTCGTTCGATCTTCGCCGAAACGTTGCAGATGGTTAATGCGAGAAAAACCTGGAGACAGATGATAAATATTTATAAACTTGGCGTTAAGAAGTGCAGCGCTTTTAATGTTGAATGCGACGGCGGTTACAAATAATTTGCAATTTGAAATAGATTCACTGACCCTCTAACGTTGAAAATCTATACATCAAGGTTACACTTTAATTTTGTATACAGGTATCTATAGCAATAGGTAAAATTCAAGAAAAAATCATTCACAAATTCAAGATTCCATGGCAAAGATACTTTGAATTCCAAATTTAATACCATGAAAGAAATCCGTTTATAACATCATTGATGTGATTGATGCATTCAGTTTCCATGAAATAGAAAAATTCCCGAAGCGGCAGGCATTTCCTCGGCATCTGTAAATGCGCTCACGGTATCTCATGCTTGAGCGAACGAATTCGTTCCTTGCTCGTCGATTACGTGACTTATCTCCAATCTTTGATTTGTGGAGTTCTACGTAGCACACCTGCGTACGCGAAGGGTATTTTAACCGTGTGAATAATACTAAATATGCGCCTTGGTTTTGCATGAAAACAAGCATAATGTCAAACACACAACAAGAAAATGGAATTTGGTTTTTGTTTAGCTACAGGTGTTGTTATGCTATGAGAGTATAGCTTGCAGTCACGCCGTTGTTTTGTCTATTTTGAGCTGAACTGTGATTCCATATTGCACCCATAGTTAATAATATTGCAACTGGAGCAAATATACTCACAAAGTCGCTAGGTGTAATGACGGAAGCTCTGCCAACCAGCTTTAGTAGGCCTGTGTCTACTCCCGTGTCCCAAGTTTCCACCGCGCGTGGTGCGCCTCCCATATGCGCCCACTGTTCCTGGTAGTATGCTGCCTGGGAACAATGGATACATTTAACTAATAAAATTGAAAACAAAAGAAGGAAAAATACTTCTTCATTTCAATGGAGGCTGGTAATCCTATAGACACTGAAACCAACTGACACTGACATCGGATAGTGCAGATTCCCTAGTTATGTGATCAAAAACCTCTATTATAAACAAGGACAGACACAATCTTGTGCATGTCAGATTCATTCTTTTAAAATTGAATACACATAATACGTATTCAATCATGTTTTTGTGAAGCCACGGCGAAATAAGTATTTACTGACAGCTAGTAACCATTTAGTAACTTCTAAAAGTACTTACCTCAGGCTGATAGGAATTGACAGCTCCGAATTGCGCCTGCAAATATTTTGTGTATTCTGCGGATATATTTACAACTTCTTCTTCCGTTATAACTCCTTCTGATAACATTTTCTCAGCATATACATCAGGGATTGATCTAAAAACACAAACAGATCTTGTAACTAAGGTAGGTTACGTAGACGATTGGCGTCCTAAAAATTAACTTCTTAACTGAACGCTCAGCTCAAGCCCTTGGATGGAACAAGAAATCATGGCCAGCAAAGTTAAAATCAAGAACCCTGATTTCTTTCCACTTTACTCTGCACGTGTGGTAGCGGAGTAGCAGTTAACATGATATTATGATTATGAGAAAAATACTTTATTCTTTAGGTCTATGATGGTGTTTCCTAAATCGCTGGTAGGTTAAAAAATAATAAAAACCCTTTGTCACGTGGTTACAGAATAAACCTTTGGCTTGGATTTTTTGAAATTCCCGCGAGATAGTGACTTTTGCCGTACGGACGAAGCTGACGAAGCTGATTGAAGATGGACTTACTTTCTGTTGTGTATGGTCTTGTACATCAAAGGGTTGGTAAAGGTAGGGTCGTCGAGCTCGTTGTGTCCCCAGCGACGGAAGCAGTTGTAGTCGATGAACACGTCTTTGCGGAACTTGCGCTGGTACTCGAACGCTATGGCTGTCGCTTTTTGGACCAACTAAAATACGTCATTCTGGATTAGTGTACTCTTCAGAATAAACAGATGGCAGCAATGGAAAATTTAGCGAGGCTAGTCAGAATAAAGCAAGCTGCCAGTAAACAAGTAGCTACTATATTAAGCCAAATTAATTCGGGGAGCGCCACCGTTGTGAATGCAAAGGACCTACTGATAAAAAGGAAACTAGTCGGATTGTCCTTGATTTATAATCGTGACTATATTGTGCGCAAGAGAGTTTAAATAGGTACCTACTTAGGGACGTAGAACCAAATGAGTGTTAACAATGAAACGCGACACTAGACAACGGCAGCACCATTTGAGTGTAATATTAATGAGCAAAAATATGTGAAGGCACTGAAGAACCAAACCATGAAGTAATACCTCTGGATGGTCTGCATTGACGTGTATTACTGGAACTGCTATCGCTTTAGCCAAGTCTGTCACGTATCGGCAGGACCGACCACGTAGAGCGGGTAAAGTAAATCCTACCTGCAAATAAAAATTTCGTGTATTGGTCTTACGTAACTATTCTGTTTAAAAGAGTTAACTTTATTTCGCGGGTGGTAGGTATGACCTCGTTTAAGGTCCACCCGAATCACTAACACTTTCTTACTCGCTAATCCTACCGCCAAGCAGCAGTGCTTGCGCTGCGGTGTTCCGGCGTGGAGATTAAGAAAGCCGGTGAAATTACTAGCACATGCGAGTATTCTATGTTAGCCCTCTAGGCTGGCAACGCATTTGCAATACTCTAGTGTTGCAGGTGTCCATGGGTGATGGTGCTTTCCTACCATCATGTGACCCACTTGCTCGCTGGCTTTCCTTGTCAATTAAAAAAGACAAAAACGTTGATTGGCTTAAGATAAGCACTCCTTAAGATGAAAAAAAGTCATTTTATGTTAGCAACAAATTGAATTGTTATGTGAGCTAACTTCATTTCGAAAACTGTGATGAGGTTCCGCTTAAAGATGCCGTATTGATAAGAAAATAAAGGTATTCCTGTGAGAAAATAGATACGCAATTTTGTGGCAGTATTTGACGTGCGTGGAAATTACTTAACGCTCCCTTCCCCTGCCTCGTTTTGGGAAACCATTTGCTGAAGTATACGCTCCAGGGATTTCATTTCAATCTAGCTTGTAGACTATCTTAAATTGCATACCTAGGTACAACTATGGAGTCAGCTTAGAGAGGAATAGATGCACAAATTTTACTAGTACATGTCACGAAGATTTGAATGCCAAACATTTAGGTCATGTGACGGCGACTGAACATTGACTTAACACGAATCAGGGTGCGACCAAACCGCCACGTATTCGCAGTGACGTGTCGTATCCGTCACGTTTTCTCACCGTTTCTTCATACATTTTGTAACGTCACCGTTTTTTAAGCGGCGGTGTGGTCGCACCCTAAGTCTGTCATTTTAGTAGTAGTAACTACTACTCTCAATCTGACCACATAGGTAACTATGTGGTCAGGTTGGGAGTGTCTTTTTATATGATGGCCTTTTGCTTTCGCGCATTCAGGTAAAAAGCAACAGAATTATATAATCTGTTTGAAATGCACCGAGGAAAATACAGCGTCAAAAGAATTATTTTTCTTCTACACTAATGAATGCAGCTTGCACGCTATAGGAACCCGTGTACATTAAACCGTCAGCTCTTTTTCTAATGAATAAGTACTAATAACTTACTGCTATAAGCTCAATAAATAACGTCCAGTGACTGACCTACTAATAAACCTAACAAATCAGACGCAGGCTGCCAACCAAATAATCAAACCGTTTCGATACTCCATTGCATTTCCGTAGCTTAGTTAGCTGGAAATTGAATTTCAGATCTCGGGGATCATATTAAGGTCGATTGTCGCATAGAATCTAAAAAAGAAAATTGGCATGTCAAATACCGTTCGTAGGTATTCATAAAAAAGTTAACCTAGTGGGCCGTTGTTTTTAATTATCTGTGAAAATGGTAAAAATCTGTGCAGGTATTTGCTTAATTGTGAATTACTTTTTCGACTAGTTGACAAAATGATCAATGCTCAGTTTAAAGTACCCGGCCATAAAGATTGCATTTCCGTCTTTGGAAAAAGACGATTGGCCTCGCGTAAGTTAGAGCGAGACGATGCTCTACGAAGTCGAAGTAAGCCGAGAAGACCAATGTGCAATCTTTATGGCCGGGTAGTGTACGCCGTGGTAGCCCAGTGGTTTGACGTGTGGCCTCTCAAGCAGAGCGTCGTGGGTTCAAATCCCGGGCTCACACCTCTAAGTTTTTCGGAATTTATGTGCGAAAATTACATTTGAAATTTGCCATGAGCTTTTCGGTGAAGGAAAACATCTTGAGAAAACTTGCACACATCTAAGAAATTCAATGGTGTGTGTTACGTTCCCAATCCGCACTGGGCGCGCGTGGGAACTATAGCCCAAACCCTCCAATACACGGAGGAGGCCCATGCCATGAGGCACGCCGAATTACGCGACAAATTAATAAAAAAAAAAAACTACAACAACAACATGTACTTACTGAAATTGTAGCGAATTCGGAATAAAAAGGCTATAAATAAATAAATAAATAAATAAGTGTACGTGTATTATTGTTACAACTAGAGCTACACACAACGGCGTTTGATGGTAACTTAATGGCCGCGTAAAGAGCTGTAATTTCCCACTACTGAGCTCATCTTAAAAATTCAACTCATTTTTTTATCACTTTAGAGTTATTTTCATAAATGTGATTACAAAAATCGACTCCCAGCCTAAATAATAAATGTACACATTCATAGACAACCTTTTCTGACGACAATTACCAGTATCTTCGCCTGACTTGATAATTCAGAATGTTTATTTAAGCAGAAAATTGCACAAACAATAACCCCCTTATTCATAAACGCACTATAGGCCTCTGCTAAGTTAGTAATCGTTTGTCCTTATCTGTGAAAGGTAAATGTCAAAGTGACAGATAAGGACAAACGATTACTAAGTTAACAGAGGCCTATAGTGCGTTTATGAATAAGGGGGTAATTATACAGTCAATCTTTTTCCTAAACAATAGCTACCCTCATCAATTTAAAGCTTATTATTATTCAAGAACTCTTTGAGGACGGTCTGATAAAGTCTCATATGAATATTTAGGTCCGCCGTCGCCATTTTATTATTTTCTCTGCTTTGGTAAGTCGCGATGTTTCCTAGCTGTGTCGTGTGGCGTGGACATAAATAAAGAATAACGTCTTTTAGATTTCGTCTGTACGTTTTCCTAAAATAGCTGGCAGAGTGGGTTTTTAGGAAATTGTTTTTTAATTTGCTTTACTTTCCTAATGCGAACTGACTCTTTTTCTAAGAGGCACATGCTTTACGTCTCATAAATTCTAAGTTAATATAATAAAGTAAGTAAGTAGGTATTCGTAGAGGTCCCATTTTTAATGTTTTACGGCGCTTTTGTTAAACTTCCTGTCTTCTGTGTTTTTCTTTTTACAATTATGATAGGTAGGTTTAAAGTACAAAAAGAGCCAAGTGTGAGTCGGACTCGCGCACTGATGGTTTCGTACAAATTCGTGAAGTTAATATAAAATCCCCTGTTAGTACCTAGAGCCCTGCTCCTAAGTATGTATGAGGTCATTTTATATTTCAATACGAAACTACCGTGAGACTCAATGATAATACCTTAGCGCTCCACCACTAGACCCTTCTACGAGTTACTCCGAAATATGTCGAGCATTACTCGGCTTTTATACGTGAGTTATCCGTTTTTGTAATTATCATTTTGTATTGGTTATTTATACAGACAGACAGACAAAAATATTCTGTTTTTAGTAGGTATTTTCTGTTATAGCGGCCGTAGAAATATGGGTTCCGTTTTTACCCTTTCGGTACCTACCTACGGAATCCTAAAAATTGATGAGATCACCAGATCTACCTACCGTAAAACCATATTTTTCTACCCTTATCTTTTATTGTCTGGCAGAAAGGAATGATGAAAGCTATTATGATGCCAAGTACACACAATAACCCCCCAGGTGTCCATTGAACCCTTGGCAAACGCACTATGGGGAGTGATTCTTACTTGGTTGTTGACGACGACGTGTATAGAGCCTCCGACGTCGAAGTGCGGTGCGCGGGACAACATTAAAGTCTCCTGGTTGACGCCTTGGCCGGTGAACGCTGCATCTCCGTGTATCTGCGAACCAGTACATCATAACAAATCAGAGTCTATCAAGTGTCTGAATCGTCGAATTTATGTTATGTATGTAAACAAAATTCTAACCTCAAAACGTTTCCTTTTTGTTATTTTTTATCTATTTCACTATCGTAAATAAAGGAACTGGAGATAAAATATCAGCAAAATTATGTACAAAATATTGCCCCAGGTTTATTTGATAACATAATACACCTTATTCTTTACAAAAATTTGTACTAGGGATGGGTTATACTTGCTATATCGCGTACCAGGGCTTAAAAGTACGCCCACCTTCTCATACCAGGTGCAGAAACCAGGTATCAAAATACTTTCAAGGTATTTTCTTCCCAACGTAACGACGACTCGAATACTTGCTTCCTTGCAAGTTGCAAGGAAGCAAGTATTCGACTTGCAAGTTTAAACCTTGTTGTTATACAGATAAGATTCAAAATATTCCAATCAAGACGTAAAATACTTTGAAAGTATTTTATTTCACGTATAAGCATAATCTGAACCTTATGTGTATGAATACAAGATATAATTTTGCATTTTGAAATTTTGAGGTTTAAATACTTGCTTTACAGTTCGCATAGGCTTCTGTTCGTTATCGCCAAATTAACGGCCACCCGCCCGGGCTACTAAATTAACGGTGAGATGTTTTCGCTGTATATGTTTTGTCAGATTGGATACTCCCGATTTAAATGACAATTTTGCCTTACACATTTTGCACTCCCCAATATTATTCCCTTTTATCTATAAAATGGTCCCACGCCACACTTTTTTTCGGTGCCATATTTAAACACAATAAATTTATTACAACACAATATACTTAAAACACACACACACACACAGTTTAAGAACAACTAATTGCGATTATTTGCGATGATAATCGAGCGCAAGCACAACGTAAACAAACAAATTCAGAAATACAAGAACTTTTACTTCAAAACTGTGCAAGATTAAAAATGCCGAACGTACACGCAAATATGTACCTTGTAATCCTTCCAGTAAAGCTGTACGAATTTTTATGCAATCTTAATGCAATTACAACTTGAATGATTCAAGGTCAAGCAACATGAACGAAATGCATTATTGTACCCTATTTTTCATACAATTAAGGTTTACTTTCCAAACTAATCAAGTTGAAAACACCGAGCGAGGCGAGACCGATATACATTGCTTCGCCATCGCACGGCGCACGCGCCGAGCCCAGCCGAATAGCACCGAAGAACGACGAGCGAGACAAGTTCCAAGAAAAATACATTCGATTCGTTTGACGTACGAGTTCGACGTAGTAGTACTTACTTTGAAGGGACAGTATACTTTAATGGGAATATACTTTCAAGTCTTGCAAGTATTTCGGGTCGTACCTGGTTGGTATACTTGCAAGGAAATACCTGGTATCAAAACCTGGTAACGTAAATACGCACCATCTCTAATTTGTACATTGAGGTTAGAATTTTGTTTACCAAATAGGACAGATAAGAATGAAAAGACCTTATGTAAACTCTTTATTGTGCAAAATAAACATAAAACAAATACGATTGACAAACACTGAGATATATGCTCAAATGCGGACTAATCCCTTTAAGTGATCTTTTCCAGTCAACCTTTGAGTGAATGAGAGGAGTATTATTATTATGTTATGTCTGAAGACGTTATATGGCGTGGATCTAATATGACTGCCCCCTTTGTAATAATAATAAGCTTCAAAGTGCCCAGGTCGGTGACGTGGCTGTAACGTAGTTCTAGTTAGCTTGTAATGTCTCAGACGTGTGCGTTGGTCTATAATGTAGTTCCACCGTGAATGTCTCTTTCTCTCGTTCTTTCTCCAACCCCTATCTCCCTTTCCCCTGGCTCCAAAAACTGAAAGGAAATCCCGCCGTGAAAGTCATAGCTGGTTTTACAGCATTTTGGCAAAAAAACTCGCTTAAAAGGCGCGGATGTCCCTTGGGATTCTGCTTTTGGTTGAGCGAGTTACCAGGCAAATTCCTTGATTTCTCTTAGCAATAAACTTGTAAAATGAAGTGCAATACGCCAAAAAAACAGGAGGCACGGGGCGCGCAAAGCAACTTGACGGAAAATGTGGAGGATAAACTCTTTTTGTAGCTGGAAGTTCCTCGAACCTCGTGACATTAGCATCTCATTTTTATAACTAGACTTCGTATGGAACTAATTCCATACGAACCTTGGTAGGAGGTGCTGCTGCCACGAGGTCATACCATTTCATGTATTTAGCTATCCCTTTATATTCATTAAAAATCTGTTCTCATCATCATAATTTGTTTTCATTCAGATACAGTCCACTAGTTCGCCACAGAAAGTCAGAAACCGTCGACAGACAAGTCAGACAACTTCTGTATTAAAACTGAAAATCGAACATGACCCTGACGTAATTAATTTTGTGTTGGAACCCACGAGCCAAACAAAATACGCTAGATTGCACTCGGCAATTTCAAAGGCGACTCAAACGAATCAATCGACACAACGAAGGTAAGATTAGAGAGCTTTATGTAGGTTTTTAGGTTTTTGCAGGTCTATTTTTCAAGATTTAATCGCGGAGTAGCAAGTGCAGAGAAAAAAGAACTCTACAAATATATAAAATAACAAACATTTATTTACACAAATTTCAACTGCAAATTTATGCGCATTATGCGCGGCAAAAGCATATTAAAACTAAAACTGTACAACATAGCTTAATTACTAAATTAATAAAAATATTCGTCAACGAAAGGACCTTCGTGTACAGCTTAGGCTCTTAAATTTAATTTTAAAATAAACCGATGTGTTATAAAAATAATATTTTTGATTCGAAACGCGTATGTTGAAACTTGAAAATTTTCCCGAAGCACTCCAAACAAAACTGGTGGACTTAGCTGTAGTCCGGCAGCCCCGTGCCAGACATTCAAAAATATCCAACTGCAATCTTCAATCGTAAAAGTGAAATCCGTGGGTGAAATATATTTGTAGTACTTAATAGTTTGAAGTTGACTGGATCGGAAGAAAATACTGAGGGTCAACTAAAGGCTGAAAATAAACATAACTTTATGGCACCACGTACGAAGTAAATAACCAAAAGCTATGTCAGGAATAAAAATGAAAATAATAAAATTATTCGTACCCGGAAAACGGCCTTTTTGAATCACATAAAGTTGTCAAGACGTCGAGGAAATAACAATCGCCGCCACAACCAGGCAAGTAGCCTGAACGATGATATTAAATACGGGTGTCCAATTCTTTCGGTAGCAAACAAGAAAACAATATTTACAAAATAATTTTCAATTAAATTCTTCAGTATCGGCTACCAAACCCGTGAAAACATTTCCTCGAATGTCAAAATCAAAAATCAATACTTTAATTAAGAAAAAAAAGTAATTCAGCTGTAACCAGCCAGGCCTTTTAAGAAAAAAAAATTAACAAAGAGGTCGCATAACGGCAGCGTAACGCTGCACAAGGTAATTGGGTCAGTTGATTAAGGTGGAAGATCGAAATGTTTAATGAATTTGAAGTACCTAAATCAGACTAATTAACAAAATTGTTATTGACGACTTCGAATTAACCTTTCAAATCAATGATTGGAAACCTTTCGACAGCCGTGGGTGGCCTGTGAAGCCTCAATAAATCGTATTATGCCGATTTACATACGATAATGGGTTAGCCAAAACAAAGAAAAAGTACCTAAGCAAAGTATCCGTCCTAACTTAATATTGATACTTAATAGTTGCTTCGGGGAGTCTGAAATTGATAGGTACGAACCTCGGTAAAGTGTGCTTATGCAAAATGAAGTTTACTATGCCGGCTCTCATGTTTTTTAGGGTTCCGTACCCAAAGGGTAAAAACGGGACCCTATTACTAAGACTTCGCTGTCCGTCCGTCCGTCCGTCTGTCTGTCATCAGGCTGTATCTCAAGAACCGTAATAGCTAGACAGTTGAAATTTTCACTGATTATATATTTTTATTGTGGCTACAACAACAAATACTAAAATCAAAATAATAATAATAATTAAGGGGGGCTCCGATACAACAGAGTAGGTACTTGTTGGCGTTTTAACAGAGTAACGTTAACAGAGTAGTTGCTACCCTTTTTTCTGGTACGGAACCCTTCGTGCGCGAGTCCGACTCGCACTTGGCCGGTTTCTTATTTTAGTCATTAGGTACCTTGTGGAAAATGTTTGTTAAATGACATAAAGGATACAACTTATATCATTCAATGACAATGATTATTTTTCATACGACGGCATGATAACTACAGAAATCAACTTTTGAATTTTTTATTTCTTTTAACCTGCACAATGATAAAAAGCATTTTTTTCGTCGGGTTTGATCTTGTAAACTGGTATCTTGTATCAAAGCTAATAAACGTTTGTCTTGTCTTGTCTTGTCTTGTCTAGAAATGACGAAATACCTAAATTTACATTTTTAAAATACACTGTACGAATATAAAAATCTGAGGAGTTCGCGCTGAATGCACTAATCTTTGGAACTGTCAATACACATTTTAAAAATGTTTGCTATTGATAGCTCAACTCTTGAAGGTTTCAAGCCATTTATATTGAGGAGTGGACCAATTTGATTTCTTTTCAATAAAAAAAAAGATGATAACGCAAAGCTAAGTAAGTACCTACTAATAATATTACACAGACATACCTGTACATTCAACAATTTATCGCCCATTTTGGACGATTCATCTATCGAGTAGTCCCCTTCCTTCAACTGTAGCTGTTTGGCTCGCGTCTTCCCCATGGACACGGGGTTTGCCGCCTGTGGACAAAAACGTATGCATGTATGTATGTATAACTCTTTATTGTACATAAAAAACATTAATTTTACAGGTAACAAGATACACAGATCTACAAAGGCGAAAGGAGAAAACGTACATTAAGATCTAATAAAAATAACCGAGATAACTCTCAAAGACTGAGGATTTTCTAAATAAGATTTTGGATGTAAACAAATAGCCACTCCATGGAATCTAGAACTAACGTGCGTGCTAATATTACCTCCAGATGAGATGGATTGTTTAACAGTGAGAAGCGGACCGATTTGTCATTCACAGTTATGTCGACCGAGGCACCTGAAAATTATGATAAAATAGCATTAATATAACAATCATTACGCAATAGTAGAAACCCTATTCACGATTGTCCCGTCACAGGGGTAGGCAGAGACTACGCTTTGTTCCACTTGCTACGTTCCTGACATACCTCTTTCGCTTCATCCACATTCATCAATCTCTTCGTACATGCTCGTCGGTTTCGGGTACTTTTTTAAAACTATCTTAAAATAAATGGAACGTTAAGAAACATCAAGACATAAACTTCTTAGTTAATATCAAGTTTGTTTGTTGTTTGTTTGCATGTAACACAGACTTGTCTATCTTGCACTTAACAGAACTGCATTTGCTTTTTGAGTAGCAAAGGTAAATATCAAGTTTTCCGAAACATACTCCGTACTAATACGCGGCAAAATTACTTTTCAACTGCTTTTCAAAATAAAGTTTAAATCGATTTTACAGTTCGACGACGAATTCGAGGTGGGTCTTTCATTGCACTATAATAGTTGATGAATAGTTTGAATCAATAATTGATGCCAGCCCACCTCTAAAGAAAGCTTAGCAATACCTAAGAGTTTTTAATGATTCACGGTTAAGTTCATTCGAAATATTATAAACGGGATGTGAACCGCGATTACCTTTATTGAGCTCCCGATATTTCGATACAGTTGCATGTATCATGATCACGGGTAGACTGAAGAAATTGCGGGTGGATGTTATTGTTGGGTAGACCGAGCTCTGTCTACCCTCATTCTTGCGCGTCGACTGCGTGCACTCTCGTTACCACTGGAACCGTTCTCACTCGAAACTCGATTCAAACACACTACACTCACAGTGTCACTTCGCCCACCCGAAATTGATTTTGGACGAGAATTATATAAGGAAATCACCGGATTCCAGATATTCGACAATTTAAACCCATCCTCACGATTAAAATTTTTATGTTTATGGATTTCAATCGCTTCCCTCACCAGTCTCGGTATATAGTGGCGTTCTGTCGAAATGATCTTAGGGCTGTGCAGCTCAATCCAGTGATTTGTTCCCGACTCAATAAGATGTTCAAATATCGGGAGCTCAATAAAGGTAATCGCGGTTCACATCCCGTTTATAATATTTCGAATAAAGCTTAGCAACCCTTGTCCATAAATAAAGATAACTTACAAAGAGTGTATGAAGATTAAAACTTACTAAGATGTGTAGATATGTCACAAGTGGCCCCAGCCTCTATGGGGAACTCGGGTTGTCCACTGAACTTGTGGAAGATTTTGACCGGCGGACATTTCAACACACCGGTCAGAGCGTTCAGTTTGCCACGGTGGGCCATCGCTAAGACTACTTGCTGGACACCTTCTGCAATTTAAGTAGGAATTTCCATGTGTTATTTAAATTTCTACCCCCTTATTCATAAACGCACTATAGGCCTCTGTTAACTTAGTAATCGTTTGTCCTTATCTGTCACTTTGACATTTACCTTTCACAGATAGGGACAAACGATTACTAACTTAGCAGAGGCCTATAGTGCGTTTATGAATAAGGGGGCTAGAGTTTGCATTGGGTGGTCTAATATTTTATGTTATACCTAATGTAACGTGTGATCGAATGATCGTCTCGTCTATTGAAAATATGCCGACATCCGGGGCTTTTTAGAAAAGATTATAAATTAAGCCTCAGAACTTAATCTTTTAAACTATTTTACTAATGGCCGATTTTTCAATATTTCAAGTATACATAATAATGTATAATTTTCATTCAATGTTCAAAATAAAACTGTATCGGGTAGGTATGTGCATATTTGAGGATTGAAAAGTCAGTCCTAGTATGCTATATCAGATTTCCTGAAATATTCACAATTTCAACACAACATTACTAGTGGAAAACGATGAAAGTGATTGAAAATTGAGAAAACGAAGTTCGGTAACTACCCATAGACCCTTATGTCATATGGGTCATAGACCCTTTCTGAATCGACTATTAACACGTTACATTCGTCTCTTTATTACCTGCGGTAGTGAGTTTGTACAACGTCGAGAAAAAGGTCAGCAATGACTCGGCACCCTCTCCGCAGTACCGCTTGACTGTAGGGTATTTGACCATCAAGAATTTGTCCCACGCTTGAGAGTGTAGTAGCTCTTTGACTATTTCTAAGCGACGCTCTTTGTCTATGACATCCGCGCCGCTCTCGACTCTTTGTGCGAACCATTCTCGTTCTGCTTCTGACTGAATGAAAAAATGATATTTTGAGTTACATTTTTTTAACGTTTTTAGTTAGCTTCCAAATATTTATCCACTGTTGGTCTAACAGGGGTTCATCAGAAGTCCTGAGGGACATGGCTATACGATAGAGTGAGATGAAAAGACACTCATGTCCATGTCATGTCTCATGTCGTGTGTTAAATTCCGTATTGGTAAAACAATCTATAGTCTGGCAGCTAAACCACTGCAGCCAGATGACACTTCCAAATGTCATTTTACGAAATTATGATACCACATTTATTTCACTAGTGCTCGACTAAGGTCACGTAATGAATGATTTGATTATTGAACGAACGAAATATTTTATGAATGTCACATTCGTAGTTTAGTATATTTCAAAATAAGCGCGATACTTTTGAGGCATTTTTTTTTTTTTTTTTTTTTTTTATGCGAATAGGAAGGCAAACGAGCAAGTGGGTCACCTGATGGTAAGCGATCACCACTGCCCATAGACACCCGCAACCCCGGAGGGATTGCAGATGCGTTGCCAACCTAGAGGGCTAAGATGAAATGCCTCTTGTGCCCGTAATTTCCCCGGCTGTCTTACTCTCCACACCGGAACACAGCAGTGCAAGCACTGCTGCTTAGCGGCAGGATTTGCGAGTAAGATGGTGGTAGCTATCCGGACGGACCTTGCACAAGGCCCTACCACCCGCAAAAGGGCATTCAAGGTTCATATTAACATAGTAGATAAAATGTGCGATGACTTTTTAATACACGTAAATAGTGACAGCAGCAGTGAAACTGATTCGGAATAATTTAAGTTTTTAAGTAAAAGCACAAAGGTAGAAAAAAATATTAATGTCATAATTGTTGTTTTATTTATGGCAAAATGGGGAATGAGTTGAAAACTGGTAACTGATTTGACATGCTTCCGCACATTTCCAAATCGCGCTCTTACACTACTGACTAGAAAACATCCAAAAAAACCTTATTGAACAAACCATTTTATTAAAATACGCTTTGAAAATTCTCATTTATGACGCAATTTAATTTCATTACATCGTTCATTCTTTCAGTCACTCACTAAGTCACATCACTATTTAATATTTGCCAAAAACTGACAACAACACTGAAAGTGTCATCTGGCTGCAGTGGTTTATCTGCCAGACTCTACAAGATAAGTCTCCTCAAATAAGTAAGGCATGACATGACTGAAGTGAACTTTAATTAGCTAAAACAGTATCATATAATAATCAACCTGTGAATTTTACGAGTTAAAACAATAAATATTTTAAAACTAACATAGTAAGGCATGAACACAAAATATTTACCTTGCTACTCCGCTACTTACGTGCAAGATAACCAAGCTTGTGCGAAATGTATACGTTCTGCATGCAAGCCCTCCTTATGCGTGTGGCAGTAGTGGAGGGAGGGCTTGCATGCAGAACGTATACATTTCGCACGAGCTTGGTTATCTTGCACGTAAGTAGCGGAGTAGCAAGGTAAATATTTTGTGTTCATTGAAATGGACCTCCGCAAAGTGACGCCTGATTCAATTAAATAGTAAGGCATCTTTATTACCCTGTTTCAATAATTTTAGACATTTAATTAAAATGAGCCTGGAGTATTTCGCAGGCTTCAAAAAAGTTATTCAGTCAGCTTATCATGATTATAATGTCTAAAATTTAATTTGGACTTCTTAATGGTAGCTCAAAAACTTGGACAAATTGACAAAATATTTTAATTGTTCTGTCATTCAGTCCCGTTTCTGGTTCCATCCCGTGATTAACGATTTGATTAAACTTGTCTTGATTGTTCGGGTCACGATGTTTTCCCGTTCGTGGGAATAATGTTAATGGTGTGGATGGATTTAACCTTTTATTTCCAGTAACCAGTATAATATAAAAAGTATGATATAAATAAAAAAAAAAAAACTTTAAATAATTTAAGTATAAAAGCCTGACAACGAATTTCATGATAGAGACCTTATCACTATTAGGGTGCGACCAAACCGCCGCGTTTACGCAGTGACGTGTCGTATGCGTCACGTTTTCTCACCGTTTGTTCATACATTTTGTTGCGATTCCGTAACGTCACCGTTTTTTAAGCGGCGGTGTGGTCGCACCTTCATGTGAATGGAGTGCTGTTGTCTTTAAAAATAAATCATGATTTTTTAAACTCTTATAGTCTCGTTCAGGCATTCAATCATTCAATTTATTGGTGCCACAAATGAAATGATCCATGCTCACTAGGTAGGTCGATTTTTTAACTTAAGTGTCCAGTTTTGTATGTACTAAGTATGAAAAAGTGGACACTTATATTAGAAAACCGACACAATGTTTATACTGAAATTATTTTTATATTTGCTATAGTAAGCGAAAGAGAAAACGACTTATTCGTTATAATTTAAAATTGTTTTCAGCAGTTTTGAACCCTTTTTCTTCTTTGTGCTCAAATTATGTGTTAGAAATACGAAACGGTCCAGTCAGATTCATTTATCTGCTTCTCACGATCGTTGTTTGACTTCGAATCAGTTTTAAGTCCGTTTTTGTTTGCAAAGAAAAGAACAATGCATGCATGTGCAATGAATAGAAAATTGTATTCGTTCGAACGCTTTCTAGACGAATATCAAGTCGGCGCTTTATTTATTCGTGAGCACGATACGTGGTTTTATTATTTACTAGTGACTAGTTTTCACCCCCCATAAGTTTATTCATAATGCGTAGTAATTATAAAGAGTTAATTCGCACTTACAGATGTCAATTAACAATCTATTCAGCCAACATTTGCGTTCCGCTTACAGCAGGCTCGCGAGCCACGTCAATGCTAGGCTTTTTGTTTACTGTATCTAAGTTAGGTACAACTCGCAGATGAGTACTCGTATTTTACTTATTAAAATGTGCCCTTTCTAGATACCATGTTAATTTAACGATCGTTTGTTTGTATCCAGTCACTTAAACATTTAGTGCCAGATACAGAAAACACGAACACGAGCAGTGCTGTAACATTCGCGTGTTGTTTTGTGAATAGGGACATATCATCACTACATAGTATAAAACAAAGTCGCTTTCCGCCGTCTGTCTGTCTGTCTGTCTGTCTGTCAAATAGATATGCTTAAATCTTTAAAAATACACATCTTTAAATATACAAGTTTTTTTAATAGATAGATTGATTCAAGAGGAAGGTTATGTATAATTCTAAGCAGAAGAAGTCGCGGGCAGAAGCGGGTTAGTTTCTTAGGCATTTGTCCCACCGCCGGCGAGTAGCGAGAAGCGAGTGTTTTTTAGTATGGAAAATCTGTCGCTTTTGTTGCTGGGCGACAAAAGTTCCATACAAAAAAACTCTCGCTTCTCGCTACTCGCCGGCGGTGGGACAAGTACCTGATGTTTGCCACCTTTATAAGAAACGTTTGCACTACTTAATCTCACCTCTAGGTAGGAAAACTCGTAAGAGATAGCTCCGCAGTAAATGTTCTCCAGTTTCTCGACGAGCAACCCCGCCGACTGGTTACCGTTGTGCCCGTACAGTATGCTAGCGTCCACTGTATCTTGCGCTGACAGGCCATATCGAAGCAATTGTAGCTCTTTTACATTCCTGAAACAATGTACTTGGATATAAATCTTCAGAATAAATTCTTAGCAACTATCTTACGCTTCGCTCGGTGATTAAATCTACTTTGGAAATTTTGTGAAATCCGTCCTTATTCCTTGTTAAAATCGCAAAGGGTACTTATGCAACATTTCAACCTTCTAGATCTAAGGGTTTGAGCCAGTTATTAGTCGGGTCAGTCAGAACTTTTATAGGTACATAAACGGTATATAAAAATAGTATGAATGCCACTATAGAGTTAACAGTAAGTACAACCATTACATTGTCACAACTAGATCAAGCTACCAGTGGCGTGGCGTCAAGTATATTAGAAGGCAAGCCGAAGGGAACTTAACTAGCCTTTTCCTCTAATTCTGCACAATAAATTGCCCAACTGCCTTAAAATAGGCAAGCCAGTGGGAATCGAGTTCTATGGACGCCACGCCACTGCAAGCTACAAAATTCACTACCATATACTTATGGGGTTTAGAAACTACACACATTTTAGCGAGCCGTAGATGGGTGGTTCTATTATAGTTTATTCAATGATAAATAATACTCTTTTTAGCCACACACATACACACACACACACACGCATCAACAATAGATTTCCACACGACTGAAGTGGAAGGAAATAGGACAATCTGCTAAGAAAGATAAAGATATCTTTATTTACATGCTTTGCCGTCCTTAATTGCAGTCGGTAACTTGGTCGTAAATAGTAAACTTAGAAACCAGTTAAGAAGACATTCTCCTTCGTAGTGCAATTAAGACTGAAATCTCGACCAGATGACAAAAGAAACTAGAGCAATAAACATTCAAGATGAACATTAAGTATGGGGGGTAACGTCAAATTACCAATCTGAGTGAGTTTACGTACGATGTAGGTACCTAAAGATAGAATCACTGCATTGTGACATAGGTACGGTTGTGTAGAAATTAAGTTCTTACTAAACTTGTTTTCACGATGTCAGCTCTCTAAGAACCCAACTTAACTAGGTAAGTATGTGTTTCATTTATTACAATTGGATAGATTTAACCCCAATACGCATTTCTTTTATTGACAAATCTGGTTTACATGGGCTCAACGTTGCCCCTTCTCATATTTCCATTGCTGTTCCGAAAACTGCTAATAATATCACCTGTATTTGTAAAGATGTACCTAACTATAATATGAAGGCCTGCAAAGTCGTAATAACGGTGTGACTTCAGCCTAAGAGTGAATAGTGGCCAGCCGTTTAGTTAAATGGTTTTCTATTACGCGTTCAAAAGGTCCCTAGTAAGTGCTACATCGTTTCTTAGGTGATTCTTTATACGAAAAGGTCGACAGTTTGGAAATAAGTAACAGGCTATAAGCTGCTCACGTAAGATATATGTATGGGCGTTGATACACTGATAGAAGTAATGTAGGATCTCTTAAAAGCATGTGGTTAGTTAAATTAAATAGGACTGTAAATGCTTTTCAGGATTTTTGTATCATAGTTGATAATTTCTAAACGACACTGAAAATTAGAACACATAGAAAAATCCGAAAAGCAAAGCTATGGCCGAGAATCGAACCCGGGTCCTCGTCATTCCGTGACGCGTGCTATACCCCTACACCACCCATAGCAGATGACCTGCTATGGGTGGTGTAGGGGCATAGCTTTACTTTTCGGATTTTTCTATGTGTTCTAATTTTCAGTGTCGTTTAGAAATTAAATTTCTAACGGTAAAACGTAAAAAGTAAACATTAAAAATCAAGAAGTAAATTTCTTGATTAATTTGATATTTCTTATCATAGTTGTTTTTTTTTTCATACATTGATCGATGTTCAAAGTGAACCGCGCCAAGGGCGGAACTAAATTTAAATGAATAATCTTTTTAGGGATCAGTCAAACTAACTTAACCACCTGCTGAAATATTCCGGAAAAATTCTTGGAGGACTATTTTAATAAATATGTATTATGGTGGTGGTGGTTATGGTATGGTTTTGGTTGGTTATGGTGGTGGAAGAGATCCCTTTAAGGGATAAGTTCGCCTTTGTACATCTATTTGTCTCATTATCTGTAAAATTAATGTGTTTTATGTACAATAAAGAGTTATACATACATACATACATACATACATAATGATATATTTATGAGGACAGTACTAAACACTTACCGCCGTATTCATAAACGCTCTATAGGCTTCTGCTAACTTAGCAATCGGTTGTCCTTGTCTGTGAAAGGTAAATGTCAAACTGACATAAGGGCAAACGATTGCTAAGTTAGCAGAAGCTTACAGAGCGTTTTTGAATAAGAGGATTAATCACCGTCCATGGACATAAAAAGGCGTATGTAACCGCTAACTTCCGCACTCAGAGCACGCCATTTAAGTAAATAGGAAAAAATATTAGTCACTTTTGGAATCCATTACGATTTATTAACTTTTTGTAATTATAATTAATAAATAGCTCGTACTCGTGTGTCGTCTAAAAGATAATCAATGATCAATTTCAATCTGTAATGAGAGAGAGAGAGAGAAACATTTATTTACAGACATTCGATACACTGCGATATAAAACAAAGGAGAAATACAATATACTAAGGAATAGTACCAGCAGTAGTAGTAGTAGTAGTAGTAGTAGTATAATGCGTAGTAAAACAGTATAATAATTAAAAATAGCTCAATCCTTTACGACTTGGCATTTTTATTCAAATATAATTTACAAGAGAGTCAAAAGATTGATGAATATATATATTTGTTCTGAATTTGGTAAGTACTACGTACTTACTATAAATGCTAGTTCGGAAATTTATTTTGAGAAAAAAAGTCTTCCTTCTTTGTTAAGTCAAGGATTTATTCGTTAAAGTAAAGCTTAACAATACAACGCCTAGAAGCTAATCCCCCAAATTTATGTTCTTTAATATCTGCGTAATTTACCGCATTCATAATTTTTACCTTCTCTGTGGTAGGTAATTAAGTCGATACCTGCTGCGATTACGTAATTAGCGAAGGCAGTCAATTAATATATTCCACAAAAATATGTATTACATGGTAGTCAATAGTTACATACTAGCTTCTGCTCGCGACTTCTGCGTCGAATTAGCAATTGACATGTCTATCGCAATCCCGCGGGAACTATGCAATTTTCCTCATTCATCATTTGAAACCTATTTAAAACTATTAGTTCTAACTAATATTTGACTTACCTGTCAACATTTTTGTATTCGACATTATCTATAGTGGCTTTTAAATGACCGTGTGTACGATAAGCGGTGACTAGTTGATGCGCGCGGCAGTTTTGATATCTCTTCTCTAACACTTCTTGTGGGATTTCTGGAACAAAGAACGTAAATAATTAATAGTCAAAGGCAAAATAAACTAGAATCTTCACTTCTAAACTAAAATTAACATTGCTTTATTTTTATAAACAGTGGCAAACATTTTTTTACCATTTTATTTCGCTGCGCTATTGTTTAAAGGCCTGCGCTCGTAAGAATTGAGCAAATTAACATGCATAAAACAAAACACTATCAAATGGAATTCGTGCCGTTCTTAGTGGCCAGTATCGAGTCTAGCCACGTATAAAAAGTTTGTGAACGCTTTTTCAGAAAAAAAGGTTATCTAAAAGTAAGTTTTTTTGTAAAGGGAAGCAAAGTTAATAAAAAAAACCGGCCAAGTACGGGTCGGACTCGCGCACGACGTGTTCCGTACCAGAAAAAAGGCTAAAAGCTGGTGCCATTAAACACTTGTTTTATTGAGTTTAAATTCCGTCATCATCATTTTGACTAGTCTGTTGTATGGGAGCCCCCCTTAATTATTATTATTATTATTTGATTTTAGTATTTTTTGTTGTAGCCACAAGAAAAATACATAATCTGTGAAAATTTCAACTGTCTAGCTATTACGGTTCTCGAGATACAGCCTGGTGACAAACGGACGGACGGCCGGACGGACGGACGGACAGCGAAGTCTTGGTAATAGGGTCCTGTTTTTACCCTTTGGGTACGGAACCCTAAAAATCAACACGATTTCCACGGATACGTTTCTCAAGCATGTTGTGGGAAAAATCCTTGGAAAATCGGAAGCCTTCAACAAGTTTCACAAGTCCAAGATGATTACAAAAACAATTAACATTATTTAGTCCATTCTCAGAACTAGATCATGAATTTAATAATCATAAAAATGGACACTAGTAACTTTATCAATCAAGATCTTCAAATTGCTTCCCAAAATTGCGTCTAATGATCAGACTGATAGCAAACACTTCTTCGACAGAGGAACGAATTAGAATTACTTCAGGAACTAGGTACAGTCTGCAGCATTAGCAACTGTTAATTATAGCTCTTCCGACTATGGCGTTAGTAGCTTGTGTGCGCTTCACATATTGGGCCTATGTCAATAAGCATAGGATTAAACCATTGATTGCAAAAACTGTAATATGTAATGTAACTGTCAAATTGCCTGTCATTACAGCGATGACTTCAAGTGACGGACGGGTTTTGTTTATAATAGGAGAACCCTGCTTTTATCGTAGAGGTAAACAAGCAAGTGGGTCACCTCATGGTAAGTTAGCACCACTACCCATGGGCAACAGCAACACTAGAGGATTGCAGTTGCGTTGCCAGCAACTTACTCTCCACGCCAGAACACAGCAGTGCAAGCACTGCTGCTTGGCAGGATTGGCAGGTAAAGATGACCTTTCCGAAGTCCCAAGTTGGTTAAGTTGCCATGATGATTAATGTCAGGAAATATCAAATGAATCAAGAAATTTTACTTCTTGATTTTAATGTTTACTTTTTACGTTTTACCGTTAGAAATTTAATTTCTAAACGACACTGAAAATTAGAACACATAGAAAAATCCGAAAAGTAACTTTACTTTTCAGATTTTTCTATGTGTTCTAATTTTCAGTGTCGTTTAGAAATGATTAATGTCTACAGGAGTTATTGCATAGCTTCAACGAAACCAAGGTGACAATGATCATTTACGTGGGAACTACTGCATATTCATCAAATCAGCTGCTTGTGTTGTTGACAGTACTAAATTCGGCCGAATATTGAATGAGACAAAGTTATTACGAGTCCCCGCTCCGTTTAATAACTCGTTAATACTGTTTGTCCAAAGACTGAAATTGTACTTCATTTGATAGGCCTGTGCTTGTAAAAGCAAACAGTGTAATTTAAATGATTATAAAGTAAAGAAATTATTGGTAGAGTCAAAACATTATGGACAACAGAGGAGTACTAAATATTTATGAATGGGACCGGTTATTATAGAAGTTAAAGCACCGCTGTTAAAACATTGTGGATGGTTGGAAATATATTTATGTTTTCATTTGTTTTTTATAAGTAACTTTCGCTCCAGGAGAAGAACTACGAATTAGTCGGAAACATGTCGAGCATCACTCGACTTTTATACGTGAGTTATCCGTTTGTGTATTGTGTAAGGAACCTGTTTGGTGTCCAGCAGCTTGCCGAAAGGCCTCCTTTTTGTTTACAATCAGTATCTAAGGTCTTTTCATTCTTAGCTGTCCTATTTGGTAAACAAAATTCTAACCTCAATGTGCAAATTTTTGTCAAGAATAAGTTGTATTATGCTATCGAATAAACCTGAGGCAATGTTTTTGTTATAGCTTGAAGGGCAGTATGATGAATTAACACACGCGTCTTCGTAGTTTTGATGTATTTATTAACTTATTAACATTTATTAATTTAGCACGACACACGCTTTGTCGGTGTCCAAAAAGACAAGAGAGAGAGTGAGGGGGGAATAGTGTTGCCACTACTTAAAACAGGCTCTAACACTCTTCCCTCCTTTACTCTTTATATTAACAATATTCCAATAAAGTATTAGTAAATAGTAACAATATCTTACTCTAAAGTTTGACTACAATTTTGCATCTGGTTTGTATGTCTTTTCCATTGCAAACCGCCAACATCAATAAAATATGTAACTCCAGGTATAGACTCTCCTACTATAGTTCCCAGGATCCACGGTTTGGATCCTCGCCTATAATCCCTCACTATCACTTTTTGGCCAACTGTAAATGTGACATCTTTTTTCCCTTTGTGATATTTCGTTGTTGCTTCTTGTAATTTGGAAATATCTTCAGATATAGGAAGGGGCCTAAATAGGGAGAATCTAGTCCTAAGTTCTCTGCCAAACATAAGTCGTGCAGGCGTAACCCCTGTACTCTTATGGACTGTGGTACGGTAATCAAACAAAAATAAATTTAACGCATATTTAAAAGAATGACCACTTTCTATGATTTTTTTTACATGCGTTTTGAAAGTGTCCACAAAACGCTCAGCGGCGCCATTAGTGGCCGGACTGTACGTTGGAGTCAGAGTATGCACCACACCAGTCGAAGAACAAAAATTTTCAAATTCTGTGCTAGTAAATGAGGTGCCATTGTCGGTCACCAAATGGACTGGAAAACCAAAGCGTACATATAATTCTTTAAATTTCTGTATGGTCAAGTTAGATCCTATATTGGCCATTTCAAAAGCCTCTGGCCATTTGCTGAAACTATCGATGATGATTAACACCATTTTACCTTGAAACGGTCCTAGAAAATCTGCATGGATTCTGTACCACGGGGATGGTGGGACAGGCCAGCTGTGTAATTTTGTTTTTTCCACATTTTTTCTATTAGATAAGCATATCATACATGATTTAATCAAATCATCAATAGCTTCATTTAGCTTAGGCCACCAAAAATATGACTGTGACATTGATTTCATTCTATTGCTGCCAAAATGACTAACATGTAGTTCTGATAACACTATGTCATATAATGCTTTAGGAATTATTATCCTATGCCCCCAGAACAGACAATCACGGTCCACACTTATCTCATTTTTTCTTTGGTAGAATGGTTTAAGTTCGCTCTTTAAGGTGCTGTCATCTGGCCAGCCGTCCTGGCAGTATCTAAATACTGTGCTTAAAATACTATCTTTCTTTGTTTCTCTCTTAATTATCTCAAAATTCAATGATTTAAGGTTGGATTCCGTTACATTTTGAAGTTGATATTCTAGTACATTACAGAAAATAGGTAAATTTATTTCAGGCTCTTCTTTACATGGTGACCGTGACAGGATGTCAGCTGGATTTCTACTTGTTTTAATGTAGCTTATTTTATATTTAAAACCTGACAAAAATATAGCGTAATGCTGAAGTCTTTTGGCTGCCATTTTTGGGATTGATTTGTAAGGTCCGAATATCCTTACTAGTGCTGCATTATCTGTTTCAAGTTCAAACTGACGGCCATAGGTATAATTGTAAAATTTTGATATCCCAAAAATGATTGCCATGGCTTCTTTATCAAGAGTACAGTATTTTTGTTCCCGCTCGTTCAATTTCTTACTAGCATACGAAATAGGTTTCACAGTACCGTCTGGATATTTATTTGAAATTACAGCTGCTAGGCCAGTTTCAGAGGCATCGCAAGTAAGTACTAGGGGTAAGTTTGGATTATAATTATATAGGTTCTGTGCGGATGTCAATTTTTCTTTTATAATTTCAAACGCTCTCTGACATTCCTTAGTCCATTCAAATTTTCCCTTTTGTGTACATTCATATAAAGGAGACAATATTTTTGCCATGTCTTTCAGGAATCTTGAGTAATAATTTACTTTGCCTAAAAATGACTTAAGCAACGTCAAGTTATTTGGGGCTGGAATGTCAAAGATCGGTGTTAGTTTATCTTTTACAATACTTATTTTATTTTTACAGATTTCAAATCCGAATATTTCTAGACTTTTTCTGAAAAATTTACATTTATTCACTTTTAATTTAAATCCACAGTCTTTTAACACTTGCAGAACTGATTCCAATGTTTTTTGCATGTCATTAAAATCAGTGCCACACATGTAAATATTATCTATGAACACAATCACGTTTTTTATATTACTCAACTTTTTATACATTAGCCTTTGAAAAGATCCAGGTCCAGTGTTTACTCCATATGGGAGAAATAAATATTTGTATGTTCCAAACTCCGTTACAATAGTAGTTAGTTCTTGTGATTCTAAATCTAATGGGGCCTGCAAGTAGGCTTCCTTAAGATCCAATTCGCAGAAATATTCACCCTCGCGTAAAGTATGAAATATGTCTTCAATATGTGGCAGAGGAAAGTGATCAATCTCTAACCCAGGGTTCAAAGTCACTTTGTAGTCTCCGCACAAACGTACCGACCCGTCCGGTTTAAGTACTGGTACAATAGGTGTACCCCATTCACTGTACTTAATTGGTTCAATCCTTTTATTTTCCAAAAGCCTATTGATTTCATTCTTGACCTTGTCTCTTAATGAATAAGGTGTTTGTCTTACCGGTAAAAATTTTGGCTTTGCCCCGTGCTTTAATTTTAATGTTATTTTCTCTCCTTTGAAATCTCCCCAGCCCGGTGTAAATACTTCTGCAAATTTCTCCTGAATAATGCTCACAGGATCTGAAATTTTATTTACATTAATAGGATCTTTGCAGAATGTGAGTGGCCAATAGCCGAATGCATTTAATAGATCTCTACCTAGAATCCTGGGTTTATCATTATTCACCACAAAGATATCCATATTTTTTGTCATTTTCATGAAAGTTATTGGAATATTTCTTAAAATGCCTAACGGTTTAGAAACACTTTGGTCATAATTTTTAAATACAATGTTTGTTTTTGACATTTCTATATCTGGATACAGGTAATCTTTATCTTTAATGGTAATTACAGTAACTTCAGATCCAGTATCCAATTCAAACCTAAGATTTTTCCCTTTCAAACTTAATTCTAAAAAGTGAGGAGGTACCTTTGTTGCCGCTGTGTTTTCATGCAAATATAAATTATATGCGTCTTCTTCATCAGTTAAGAACAGCTTTTGTAGTGATCTTTCTACATCTGGATCGCCTGGCTTGTCACTTGTCACTAGGTCAGTATTTTCCTCTTCCATTTCGATCTGTCGGGTACTTCTTCTGTTACACATTCGGAAAATGTGCCCCTGTTTTCCACACTCTGAGCAATACTTGTAGCGAAGAGAACATTTGGCTTGCAGGTGGTTGTTTTTTCCACAGCAAAAACATTTGTTAAGTGAGCTTTGTTTGCTTTGTGTACGGTTTTTAAAATTTGTACTGCCTGTATTTCCTGGATTCTGGTATCTATTCACTTTAAACATATCTCCGGTCACTTTCTTATTAGTTTCTTCCAATTCACTTGTATGTTTCAAAACTTCTTCCATAGATTTAGCTACAGTTAGTAATTCTTGTAAGTTTTTTTCTGCATTTTTTAGCAATTCAAATTTAATTTCTTTAGCTGCTACACCATCTATGAACTTTTCTTTTATTTGGTCTTCTGGATCCTTAAACTCGCATTTCCTGGCCAGTTTTTTTAACTCCAACACATAGTCACCAACTTTTTCGTCTATCTTTTGGTTTTTTTTTCTAAATTCGGCTCGTATAATAGAGTTGTTAGTCACTTTCACATAATGATTTCGTAGCAATCTAGTCAGTTCTTCATATGATTTTGTTGCTGGTTTTTTGGGTGCACAAAGATAGGTTAAGTCTTCCAGTACTGAGGGACTCAACTTTGTAACTAATAAAGAGACCTTTTTCCCTTCGGACACGTCGTTAAGACTGATTAGTGATTCCAATTGTTGTTCGAATATGTCATAATTTCCTCCGGAAAAAACTTGGACGTCGTTGTATGCCATTGTTATTTTGGTCTTATTTTCGTTTGGTAATTGTGAAACAATGATATTTTGAAGTTCCCCTGATGTTACTATTTGTGTTAACTTTTTACGCAAATCTTCGACTCTGTCCCCCTCTGTGGATAGGTTTAATGCTGAGAATATTTCAAGTAATTGGTCCTTGTTAAGGTAATATACCCACGAAGTCTCCTTGTTCTGTATATTTTGCTGATATTTCGTCACATTTTCCATGTCTGTTGTAATACCAATACCATTTTTTTTTTTTTTTTTTTTTTTACAGATGCAGTTCGAGACTGTTTAAGATACTTTTAAATCTGATCAAATTGTCATTAGCGAGTGGCTATTTTTCTGACGTACCTTATTTCTTTGGTCTCGTAGGTTCACTTACAATTTAAAAAAATGGAGGTATTCTTCAAAATTAATTAATTTAGAATAACTTGTATATTTACTTGTAAGCTTCCGTTGCCTCGTCGCCAAAAACTGTTATAGCTTGAAGGGCAGTATGATGAATTAACACACGCGTCTTCGTAGTTTTGATGTATTTATTAACTTATTAACATTTATTAATTTAGCACGACACACGCTTTGTCGGTGTCCAAAAAGACAAGAGAGAGAGTGAGGGGGGAATAGTGTTGCCACTACTTAAAACAGGCTCTAACAGTTTTGTACATAATTTCGCTGATATTTTATCTCCAGTTTCTTTATTTACGATGAAATAGTAAAAAAAAATAGATGTTTGAGGTTAGAATTTTGTTTACCAAATAGGACTGTTAAGAATGAAAAGACCTTATCTCCTGCAAGGTTTCCCATGTTTGTCTCACAAAACTTCAAATCAGTGCAGTCATCTTCATTTTAGTATTTATTTTTTATAACAATTATACATTGGAACAATAACGATTCCATATTTTTGAACATGACTGGGTAAGTACATCTTCTGACCTAATCCCCGAACACACCGCCTCTACGTGGTAATATCGCATACTTGTCTTCGGTTTCATAGCTATTCATGTCATTCCATTACCACTTTCATTCTCAATGCGCGGTCGGTGCCCGAACACGCCGGCACCCGAATGATACTTCACACGATCGTACAAACTCTCCCTCCAACGTATCACCTGCCTCACTCCCACTTTGCTAAGCCAGTACATTGCTATCTCACTTCACTGTACACCGATTTTCAAAAAACACTGGCCATAACACTCAAAAGATAAAATTTAGTTTAGGAATTTAAACGTTTAGAGTTCAAGGTGTTCTATTTTTGAACATCATGCGCTCGAGTGCCCGGTAGCGCGATCCGAACAGTACTGAGGACATGTGACAGAGAGAGAAAAATGATAATAAGCTGTTTACTATAAATGTTGATTGTTGACGTAACCATTGTGATTGTGGTGCGATAGCATTATGATAGTGATAACAGTATTGAATGTGTTCTCGTTAGTTACTGGGACCTACACGAGCAAGATAGAGCTAACTTTTATCAAGTTATTGTATTTGCTCTAACATATGCCGTGGTAACAATATTATCACTGTTTTTCTTATCATTAACTACCTCTTGACATTGAATTTTTACTTTATTTGCAAAATGATGTCTTCAGGAGCTATTAAATACCTATGACATGATGTTTCAATGATGGTTCGAATGATCGAGTAGTTTCAAATTTCTCCAGTGGTAACTGAAAACATTTTATAAGAAAGATATTAGATTAAGTAATTTTATCCGTTGCCTAGTAAGTACCTATATTACAAGCTTTGCTTGGTTTGGGATTACGTCAATTGCTGTCAATTGACCAAAATATTTATTTACAAAGATTATTGAAATTTGAGATTCTGTACACTCCTAGTGAACTTTATAGGAACGTCGTATACTTACTTATTATTTATTTTATTGATTGAAGTCACAACTAAACTAAATATTTGAAAACACGGTGCTTAAACATATTTGTACACCCGATATGTTGCTAAGCGATAGAATTTGGAGTTTGAAATCGAGACTTTGAACCACTCAGTCCTACTAATATTATAAATTCGAAAGTTTGTGACGATGTGAGTGAGTGTGTATGTTTGTTCCTTCTTCACGCTTCAAGGGATGGACGGATTAGGATAAAATTTGGAAAGGAGATAGCTGGTACCTTAGATTGAAACATTGACTACTTTTATCCCGGAAAATTGCATAGTTCCCGCGGAATAGCGATAAACACGTCAATTGCTAATTCTAGGCGGACGAAGTCGCGGGCAGAAGCTAGTAAGAAATATACTTCTAAAATATACTCACGAGCAAAAATACGAACGGGTCACTTTTGAGAGTGACTCGTTATTTTTGCTCATCCGTGTACCTATTAGTAAGTTAGACAAAACAAATCAACGTTTTGCTCTCGTATTGGCTTTGTACCTATCAATAAGGGCCGCTAAGAACATAATTATTCGGATACACATGTACCTTTGGTGATAATAATAATGAAGATAATTCTTTCTTAAGAGTAAAGCGATAACTTAATGCGGTAACATGATTTTACCGTATCAGGATGCGTGCGGGTGCGGACATGCGGGTGGTAGGGCCTTGTGCAAGGTCCGTCCGGATCGCTACCACCATCTTACTCGCTAATCTTGCCACTAAGCAGCAGTGCTTGCACTGCTGTGTTCCGGTGTGGAGAGTAAGACAGCCGGGGAAATTACGGGCACAAGAGGCATTTCATCTAAGTCCTCTAGGTTGGCAACGCATCTGCAATCCCTCCGGGGTTGCGGGTGTCTATGGGCATTAGTGATCGCTTGCCGTCAGGTGACCCACTTGCTCGTTTGTCTTCCTATTCGCATAAAAAAAACCAATTAGCTTGATAAATGCTTTATTGTACAAATATAAAGAAACAAAAAGAACTATATTGATTCCCCTTTTCTATTCGCCCATAATCATGCTATATAAACGTGGCCTTTAGGTCTCATTACTTTGGCTCTGTTTACCCCGTAAGGGACAAAGACGTGATTTATGTATCTACATCTACACTAATATTATAAAGAGGAAAGATTTGTACCTATTTTTGTATGTTTGTAATGAATAGGCTCAAAAAGTACTGGGCCGATTTAAAAAATTCTTTCACCAATAGAATGCTACATTCTTCCAATTTGACATAGGCTACATTTCATTTTGAAAAAAATTAGGGATCCTTGGTAAAATTTGAACAATGTAACCGAAGGTGTAGAAAAATGAGTCTTAAAATGTCTTTCGTCGAATGCGCTGCCGAAACTATTAGCGATAGAACAAAATAATGTACAACAATATTGAAGAACATCATAATGTCTACAAAAAACTCCGCGGTAGCATATGTCCAACTATTGTAGTTATGTCACTACAACAACTTTTTTCATTTTAAACATTAATGCAAACTAACCAAATTCAAACCATGCTATTTATGTGTTTATATTAATCCTTATCCAAATAAATTATTTTATGGTCAAGACCATTTAACTACCTATAAAATAGTTTTTAAATTATTTAAATTGGCCTTTCCATGCAAAAGATATTACGAATTAAAAAATTCAAACAGTAAACAAAACCGCCATAGCGCCGTGGCCGTTGTTTGCGATGCAGTCTGAAAAATAGACTTACATACAAATATAACTGTGGGATTTTTTTTAATACAAATAAAAATATTTGTGAAAAAAAGTGTTTTAATATCCAAATTTCCAAAAATAAATAATTGTCTACCCCGTGCGAAGCCGGGACGGGCTGCTAGTGTATGTATAAAGAAACAAATACAATACGCAAAAACACATTAGATATACGCACAACGGCGAACTTATCCCTATAAGGGATCGCTACCGGTTAACCTTTGAGTGGATGAGAAATAAAAGCAAAGGTTTACTTATTTTCATTTAGGTATTGCATGCTTGGGCCTACGTGTGTTTAGTGAGCATGGTGCATTAGTTAGACATGTTAATTCCATTAACATACCGCTGTCAGTTAACTAAATGGTTGCTATATTAATTTAAGTAGAACGCCATTCTGCATTACGGTTAGAATGTTCACGCTTATTAGTGTTCTTCTTCTTATGCTGCTTTTACAACTAGTAAATTTTTGCTAACGTTAATATTAGCATTTAAATTATTCATTAGCTCCTGCATAGTCGAATACAAATAATATTTTCAGGGAAATATCTTGTACATATTGAGCAAATATGCAGAAGTCGCCGAACGAGAGTATAATGACCACCATAAAGAATAAAGTAAACTATTTCGGCGACTACAGCGATCTACATGGGGTAGGCCATGTCCTGTCCCGGGCCCCTATACCGGGGTTTAAGCGGTGAGTAGATCAGTGGGACATACGATGTGTTTGATTTGAGGCCAGCTCGGCTTGCATGAAGAGCGCCTGATAGTCGCGTTGCGCGCGAGATAGACTATATCCGTCTCTTTCTAGAACAGTTTTTTTAAAATATGAATAGGAAGGCAAACGAGCAAGTAGGTCACCTGATGGTAAGTGATCACCACTGCCCATAGACACCTGCAACCCCGGAGGGATCGCAGATGCATTGCCAACTTAGAGGGTTAAGATGAAATGCCTCTTGTGCTCGTAATTTCCCCGGCTGTCTAACTCTCCACTCCGGAACACAGCAGTGCAAGCACTGCTGCTTAGCGGCAGGATTAGCGAGTATGATGGTGGTACGGTCCGGACGGACTTGCACAAGGCGCTACCACCTGTAAAACAAAACAAACAGTATATTTATCTTTTTATTAAAGACAATCTATCCTACTCTTGCGCGCTCTCGTGCTAGACGTTGCAGAGCTGATTGAAGCGAGACAGTTAGTCGCATGTCCCATCTCAGTTCTTAAAGTGCTCAAGATTTTACCCGTAAGCAATGTAAGATTTTATAGTCGCTGTATTTGCAACTCCCGCCTAGACTCAACAAACATTTAAATGTATACCATTTTCATTCTTACCTGTCCTATTTGGTAAACAAAATTCTAACCTCAATATGCAAATTTTTGTAAAGAATAAGGTGTATTATGTTATCAAATAAACCTGAGGTAATATTTTGTACATAATTTTTCTGATATTTTATCTCCAGTTCCTTTATTTACGATGAAATAGTTAAAAAATAACAAAAATGAGACGTTTGGAGGTTAGAATTTAGTTTACCAAATAGGACAGGTAAGAATGAAAATGGTATAAGTAGTTATTTTACTATGTTTAAGCGCATACATTCTTTCAGTGATTTCTGTTTCGCTTGTGCTATTTAAAACTAAATCATATTACGATAAAGGGGTGAAAAGGGAAGGGATTTCATACAGGGCATTGATAATGACAAGAAATGTAAGCAGGAAGCAAAAGTTTGAGTCAAAGAAAAATAGTAAAATCATTTTTTTTTAAGAAATTACGGAGCGCTACCTACTTAAACGTTTTTGACATGACAATGAGTTTATCAGGCCTTTTGATACATAACATTATCAGGTAAATGTAACTTTAGAAAAAGAGCACGCCATTAAAAATTTACAGCTCATTTTCCTTTTAAGAAAAGTAATAAATGCACAGAAAAAGCGAAGTGAAACGGCGAGGCATTAGGTGGAAGAGCTTCGCTAATGTTGTCATTACGCTCCAGCTGCATATTAATCGTTGCTGTAAGTGGCTCGTCAGTTGAATTCTCACTATGAATCACTTAACTGGCTTCTCCTAACGTATTAGGTCGGCTTAGAATATAAAATCAACCAGGGCCCTATTTTATCAAGCTGCAAGTTACAATTTACAAGCGATAGTCTCTTTCTGACCCTATGTGTTAGATAGAGACTTCCGCTTGTAAAGTGTAGCATGTAGCTTTATAAAATAGGGTCCAAAAGGCGCGTTACATATCCGCATAGTATATAAATCCATTCCCATCGTGAACACACGATTACTTTCGAATGATGCCTATGTGTCTACGTGTCTACGTGTGTGTGTCGTGTGTGTGTGTGTGTGTCGTGTGTGTGTGTGTGTGTCGTGTGTGTGTGTGTGTGTGTGTGTATGTGGTGTTCAATAAAGAGTTATTGTATTGTATTGTGTCTATGAGCCCAACTGAAGTAGCACGACAAGTACCATACAAATACGAACATTTCAGAGATAATACGATGGGTAAGGATTATTCACGACACCATCAAAGCGTGTGTATCAAGATCAAGAGATGCAAAACACACATCAGTTTTTGTGTGTTCACTCTAAAAATGCAACATCTCTTCTCATGTTGTATATATCCGGCCATCGGAGTTTTTTTTTTTTATAATGATGTGGCAACTGTGACAAGTGAACACGTGGGTTACCTGATAGTGAGCGAGCACCGCCACCCATCAACACCCACAACACTAAAGGAGACTTAAGGCAGTCGTATTGCCACCATGAGGGCTAAGATGGAATATCTCACGCGCTAGTAGGTACATTTCACTGGTTGTAGTACTGTCCTCGCCGAAACAAAGCAGAATGAAAAATTACTCCGAAATGACTTATTTTTACTTAATTGAGAAAATAGAGCGGTTGGCCGCTATATCATTTGATGATCTATTTATCACTCATATTTATATTCATTTGAAGTTTTTTTTTTTTTTTTTTTTATTTGATTTTTTTTCTTGATGTCCGAAATAAATGATTTTTATTTTATTTATTTATTTATAACTACACTAGCTGTTGCCAGCGACTTCGTCTGCAAAGAATTCGTTTATCGCTATCCCGCGGGAACCACGCAATTTTCCGGGATAAAAAGTAGCCTATGTGCTATTCCAGACTTTTCTCTATCTATGTGCCAAATTTCATCCAGATCCGTTAGGCCGTTCTGGCGTGATTGAGTAACAAACAAACATCCATCCATCCATCCATACTTTCGCATTTATAATATTAGTTAGATTGCTCATTATTATTCAACAGTACCTAGGGGTATTGTCTACGTGACTTCAAGGCTGACCTCACATAATTCAGGTGCACATCCTTACGCCAGTATACAGTTTTGATTATTCCCAAGTGTAAGAAGTTTGTAAATTGCTAATGCATTGTTCATATATTATCTTCCCAAAGCAATATAATATTAACCGCACATCTGCCTTAAGAGAATGTTTATAAGAACGAGCGATATTATATCTCGCCGTGCAAGGGAAACTTGTGGTCTTCCTCGCAAGATTCTCCGCGAAAATTTAATGTAAAATCGGCTTGAAATTTTCACACATTTTACTGCACCAGTAAGCTTTAAAAATACACAGAAAAACAACAAAGCATGATAATAGTACAATTTACTAGCGAAACCTAAATACCGAGGTTCAAATTATTGCTATTTCTATTTAGAACTCTAAAGTTTCCTAACTATTCCAGTACTTCAACGTGACTTACAACTATTTGTTTACATTTAGTGGTTTTCGTACACCTTAATAGAGTTTTGAGAGTTTCTGTGTGGCTTGGGAATTGTTTGTTACTACGAGAAGTTCATTAATCTTATTTGATGCTCCATAAAAAATCCTTTTAGTTAATAGATGAACCCATTATCTTTCTATTGCTGAATGAACATTTTATCCTTAAAGCTTATGAACGACTCTCATAAAGAAGTTGTCAGTGCTCCGTGTCAACAAACAATAAAGAGGTACTTTCCCATCGCTATAATCGTCCTTATTTATCTGAGCTATCATCACATTCAACGTCTAAGTACCTACTTGCCCCACCACAATCGTTTGCCCGGGCATCTGTCAATGATTTCCCGGAAAGTTTACGGAACATTATTGGCTGGAAACCGGACATGGCAGATGTTATTACTGATTAAAATGTCCGACTAAGATTAACTATTAGATTTTTCATTAAGATTTTTGGACATTACAACAAGCCTATCTAATAACCACCATTAAAGGAAGAAGAAGAAGAAGGAAATATTATGAAATTTGCTCTACAAAGAGTCAACGTTTATTCAAATAATTAGAATGTAAATCTCTTCTGATATCTTCGATTTGGGATTTGAAATTCTAAACCTATTTGCTGATTTTTTTTGGGAAAAAGTGTTGTGTTTTCTTCTTGCCTTCCATACCGTAGTACTAGAGTCCGATGTTCATTGTTGGCAGAAGAATGCGCTGTCGCCAACGAACTTCAGGTTCCTCAGTCGCTTTGTAAGACACGGGAAGAAATGGGTCCGTATTCTAAAACCGGGCACGTCACGGCATGTAGCATAGAGGTATACTCGTAGGGTAAATTACTCTTACTTCTTACAGGTTATTCTGGCTGTCCATACTTGTGTGCTGTGGTCTGGGCACTTTCCAGATATTGAGCGTAGATCTCAGCTTATACACCCAGGGTACCGTGTCGTTTTCTGCCGATACGAACTACTTGACCTTCGTTACGCCCTTTCCAGCAATCACGATCTGTGAAGGTCTTGATGCCGATAGACTGATGGAGTACATATCTGTGTATGTCTTATTTAAATATTTTATTGTTGCCAAGTAAGAAACACTTATATTGGTGTGTAGGGCGTTATTAGAATTAAAGGTCCTGGATAATATAGACTGACGTATGTTTATTTCGACCATGTTGGTAAAATATTGTTGAAATGACTTAGCAACACGGTTTAGCCCTATGTAACAGCTTTTGAACTTAAACAGATTTACAATTTCAATGCCAGAAGAAGACAGTGAAATATCATAAATATCAGAATAAATCTTTTTTAAATAGCCTAAGTATATTGTGCCCTATTAGCCTCTTCTCTTTTGCTCTACTCCCGCCTCTAGGAACACCTGTTTGCTATCCTTATATTTGTAAATTTTGTTGTCAATTAATGTCTCAGAAAACAATCTCATTTACTTTAATACCCTCAAACTAAAAAACCAAATCAAATAATACTCAACTTATAATTAGATACGTACGTGCGTTACGTTTGGTCAAGTATTTGCTTTTTCAATTAAGAAAACGGTTATCTTGCTACATCACAACCACAAGCCGATACGGTCACTATATTTGTTCACTGATATGCTCAGCAAAGTCCAGGTCTGAATAAATTATTTGCCTTTACATCCAGCAAGAAGCTCCCAGCGGCCTTGAATCCGTTCTTCAGAGAGGTGTTTTACTACAACATCAAGTACTGCCGGAATTGTGCTACCTGCAAGATGAACTCGACGTGTGTGGAGAACTTTCCAGAACTAGTGAAGGACTACAGGCTGAAGTGTGAGCAGATGCTGACCGAGTGCTGGTGGGGAGAGCAGTCGTTCAGATGCTGTGATAGGTCATTAGTTTAGTACTTACTCAATACTCGTTTTAAAGCCAGATTCCGCCGAACATCTTCATTCGTAACTAGTATAACTACAACTCAGGATTAAACCACTTAATTCTTTGGGTGAAGACCAAAAAGTTGTACACCGTTAAAGCTGGGTTAGTAGGTAGGGTAGTTAAAATTACCACTATTTTTTCCAACAATACACAACAAATTTTTTTAACAATGGAAAAAGTTAGTGGTAATAAAATCTGGTATTTATTAGAATCTGCTGTTTTGCGATTCTGATCTTTTGTGAATCTGATATTTTGAGAATCTGGTATTTTGAGAATCTGGTATTTTGAGAATGTGGTATTCTGAGTATCCGGTGTTTTAAGAATCTGGTGTTTTGCGAATCTGGTATCCAGCTAACAAACAAAGGCCTGCATCACCATTGAAACGCCGTCGTTATAAGTTACATTGGCGTAAATTTAAAACAGCTTCATTGAAATTGCAGGTTTCATCCAATACAGACAGAGTACGGGGAGTGTTTCGTGTTTAATTCGCGATCTCGACTGGCCTCAAACAAATCCCTGCTTGTGGTCAACAGGCAGGTAGGCTTGACGAGCCTTGTGTTCACCGCTATCCGCACTGTTTGGGTAAGCTTAGTGTCATAAATCTGTAAATAATAATACATAAAAAGTAATCATTTTGATACTCATTTCATTGTTGTATTATGTAGACAGTCGTCTCAACTGCCTCACTAGCCTCACTACATATAAGCATGTATCCGTTTCAGATACGTATACACTCTCCTGATGATGAGGTACCGACCAAAATGGAGAATATATTGGGAAATGCAGCTGCAATGCCGCTGGTGACCGAGCTCAATGTTACATTAAAGGTACTATAAAGTCATGTTTATGTTAAGTGAAGTGCAATTATTTGTGTAAGGCCAGCGACAATACTTAACCCTAACCCTTACCCTTAAGACACGGATCCGTGACAAATTTAAGGCTATCTTTTTGTATTTTTATTTAAATCAGCAGAATTTGTGCATATATAAAAAGATGAGACTAGAATGCAGTACTTTTTTAGCTCCCGCATACGAGAAGTTAATAATGTGGTAGTAAAATTGGCTTTCGGCTTAAAACCACTAAATTTCATAAGGTATTATGAAATTTTAGTGGTTTTAAGCCCAAAGCTAAAATTCTGATGTTCCGGCCGGGATTGTCTCCGCAGGAGAAACTTCCAACGGTTAGTCCGATTGACTATATCGGTATACGTAATGCAGGATGGATGACAATGCAAGCACAGAAAAAAGACTACTAATAGTCAGCAAAAAAACACTAAGAATTTCATTTTAGACAATGAGGGTGCGACCAAACCGCCGCGTATACGCAGTGACTCGTTTTCTCACCGTTTCTTCATACATTTTGTTGCGATTCCGTAACTTCACCGTTTTTTAAGCGGCTGTGTGGTCACACCTTTACTTTATTTCGATCTAAATTATTTTTACAGGCGGAGGCAACAACGAGTGATATTTCGATCAATAACATAGACCCCGTGAAACGCGGTTGTCTCTTGCAGCATGAGACGCCTGCGTTTGCGCTCCTCTGGCCATTTTCGCGCTACTCGTACTACGCATGCGTTCTGTATTGCAGGGCTTTAATGCAAGTGGACTTCTGTAACTGCACCCATCATTTTATGCCGAAGCTAAGTATGTCTTGTTTATTATTTTAAAATTTACACACACATATATCACGGGGTAGACACAAATTTGCTTACGTCTAATGATGCTCCTACTGCACTAATGTACTACCATTATATGGATCTATGGTCTGAAATAAATGATTTTTATTTGTTTTATTTTTTTAACGTTATACAGGTTGTGATATAAATATAATCATTTAACTATTTATCGTAAGCTTATCATGATGGTTGGTCTGAATACTCTTGCAAAGTTTTGGAGTCTAGTTATGCACTTTGAAAAAAATATAATGCAAATGACTGACATTCGCATAGTAACAAGGTCACGTGACAGTTGGTAACAGATAGAAAAATTCGAAGGCTTACTCACCTGCTACGGGTGGTGTAGGTGTAGCACGCGTCACGGAATGACGAGGACCCGGGTTCGATTTCCGGCCATAGCTTTACTTTTCGGATTTTTCTATGTGTTCTAATTTTCAGTTTCGTTTAGAAATTAAAAATATAATGGTTTTTTCATTGTTTTGTGGCGTCTCTTGTATTTGACGTGGCGGCTAAAGGTTAAATGACGTTGAACCTTAGACGATAAAGGAATTTTTAGAGAGAGAGAAACATTTATTTATACATATTCAACAACAGAAACAACACATAATACACTTGTCTAGTCGGTTATACATAATTAGAATTGAAAAATGATTAGGTTCTTACGCTAAAAATATCTTCTCGTCTTATTATTAATTAATTAAACTCTCGTTACGTTTTGCAGATGGGATCGATGTGTGCGATATCCAAGGATTAGCTTGCCTTTACAGGAATAAGGGTGAGTTATCATATACGGTCTGAATAGTCTATTCCACATATTATGTATAGGTACTTGACTTTTTAAATCAATCCATCCTCTAGAAGTGGGTCAAACTTTTACAATGGTGTTCAGTCCAATTTACCCAACCCGAGGCAGACATACAAATTTATATCTATTCCTTATACCTATTATAACATGACATGTGGAATGATTTTTAGATGCACTTCTACTGAATAATGATTGCAGCTGTCCAATGGCATGCGAAGAAATATATTACAAGCCTGTGTATACAACGTCTCAGTAAGTATTACTTTACTGTTACTGTGCACAATTACGATCTGAGACGGCTTACTATTCTTTAATCTATACTGTTACTATGGTATGCCGCTTCTCAATCATGTCGATTATCTAACAACGGACAGGTTCTCAAAATGACCGCCTCCCACGGGTCCTCAGAAAAAATAGAGAGGGGGGGGGGGATTGAGGGGGCTGAAGCTGTTTGGGGTTTTGTATATAAAAAAAATAGTGTTAGTAAGGAAGTCCGGCTCTCTTTTCCTCTACCTACCTGTCGCATTTCTGAACGCCATCGCGTGAAATTTTGTGAGGTACCTACATTAAATAAATGGTTCTGTGTGTCAATTCTGGCATGGATTTTTATGGCGGAGCCATGGGGGTTGAAAACGTAAACATAAACTCTTCAATTCTACGGCTCACAAATACATTAGTAGGTGTCTATGTCTAATCACTACATAGTATATCCCTATGTACCTATGCTTAAATCTTTAAAACTACGCAACGCAACGGATTTTGATGCGGTTTTTTTTAATAGATAGAGTGATTCAAGAGGAAGGTTTATATGTATAATACAGGCATAACATGCCGTGCGCAGCCGGGGCGGGTCGCTAGTAATGTATAATAAGGTAAACGCAATACCTTTATGAATAAGTAATATTTCTTTCTTAGCACGATACGAGAAATATTATTATTGCCTGGCTTGGATTCCATTGCTGCGCCACGGGGCCAAGGATTTGAAAGTAATTGTTCGACTACGCAATGTAACGCTGACCTTTCGTTGCAGTCGTGAAACAAAACAGGTGGTGCGTGGCTCTAGAGGGCTCGTCCGGCTCAGCTCGCTGCCAACTATGCGCGTGCGACGCCAGGCCCTAAAGGACACGCTCAGCTTTGTCGGTAGGTACTAGGTACAGATCATAAGCAGTGTTACGGTGTGCATTCTCTATATCATGAAGGCCTATGTTTTTACGATTTGATCGCAAATCGCAAACCGTAAAATTCTCTCGTTTGTTTTTTACCTGTAGGTATTTGTCTGTTTAACACCCGACGCAAAAAAAAGGGTGTTATAAGCAAAGCTACGTTTTGCGGGAGCAAAAACGTACTTTTCCTAGTTGCTTAATTAAATATCGACTATTCTATCGACATCTTTATGAAGCGATTTTTGAATGATCGTAATTATTATGTATTATGATGATTGTTTGTAATTAATTATGCTTAATTTAATTAAATTTAATTTAATGTTTCTATTTTATTATTATTCCATGGTTGATTTGATTATCTTATACTGACATTATCTGTGTCATAATTTGTATTGTATTGAATTGTATATTATTAATTTTGCCATTTTTCAATTGACAGACACTGCTTACTAATCGCAGTGTAATGTTCAGATAAGCATAAGTTATCCGGCTTAATAGCCTTAATAGCCAAAGTTTTTGTACGCCAACCGGCAAGACATAGTGCAACACTAAGAAATGTAACATCTCTGTATTTATGCAGCCATCACCTATGTTTCACAAATAAAACTCTTTTGACTTTGACTTTGACTTTTATAAAATGAAAGCTTCAGTTCTATAGATACTTGTCCCATTACTTTTCTATAGTTTAATTTTAATTTTATGTACAATTATTATATTTCCAGCAGTGGGACGTATATAGGCTGGAGATGATGATGATGATGATTATATTTCTGAATGTCATATTGGTGGTGCAGTCCATCGTACTTTTTTATCGACATCGATTTATAACATAATAATATTATGTGTCCTCGCACTGTTGAAACGTCAGCACATAATTGCTCTTGTCAAATCGGGCTTTGTTAGTTATAAGTTTGACTGCTATGTATGTCTATCTGTCTGGTACCGTAGCTATAAACTTCTATGAACGTAACTAATAAACGATGACATATTCTGTGATTAATTACGTTGGTTGAGATTGATACTATTAGCTTCCCCAGGTCAAATGTTCACCGCGCATTATTTACTTTAGTTGTTGAAAATATATACACAGGAAAAATAATTGCCTCATGCCACATGATGCGTTATAATCGCCTACTTGCGCACCCCATCTGGCTCTAGGAAAATAGTTTATTCATATCATAATAACTCAAGCAAGATGATGATAAATGGTACCGACGCTGAGTAGAGTCCGTCCTCTAATAAAGCGTTTATGAGCTGAAAATGCCATTACCCTTGTCTGGCTGGCGCAGCGGGGTGTTTATGATGTGGTAAAGACAGCTTACCCGATCACTAATGCTGCATGAAACTAGTAACGAGACAACAATATTTATAGCTCGCAGAACATCTATAAATATGCTCTCGAAAAAAGACTACGCAGATTATTTTGTTCTGTTTTTCAAAGAATACATGACATTTCAAACCATTTTAACAGAGTTTTAAAAGCTACAACTCGTCCGTCAACTACAATGTCACTACGTCTTGGATACCACATCCATTTACGTTTACGAACATCAAATATATTCAGTCAACTACTTATTTTACCAGAACCATACCAATCACTATTTGATATCAGGTATTGAAGTTACTAACATCACCTATTGAAGTTCCAATCAGACAACAATCAAATTACGGAATTGCTAATTGGAACATCTCAAACAACAATGTCGTCGACTAAGTATTGTAAAGGAATGTTTGAGAGGATCATGCATGCATTAACTTAAGAACAAAGAAACATATCGAAAAGCCGTAAACTTTACGGATGTAGGATCTTGTGCAAGGTTCGTCCGAATCGCTACTACTATTACATCATACTCGCTATTGGCGCTGAATAGTGCTTGTACCGTAGAAAGTAGGACGTCCGGTGAAATCACTGGCAATAAGGTATTCGATCTAAGTCCTCTATGCTGTTATCTGCAATAGTTACGGTGTTGTAGGTCTGTGTATATGGGTGGTGTGGTGGTGCCCACTTACAGGTAAAAAAGTTCACACTAGGCGTCACTTAACAATTACGTAAGCAACTTTGAGTGTAGAAATAATTGACGTGTCTGAGTGGTGTGGCAGATTGCCGTCATTATCAAAGTATCTTTTCCCCGATAGTTCGCGAGCAGTTCTCGGCATTAACTTTTAACTACCGCGTTCTTCGTGAGCAAATTTCCTGCAGACGTCCGTTTATTGTTATTTCATTTCCTATTTTACGTAAAGAATTTTTATTGGTAGGATTCTGTATTTTAAAAGGATAAATGAAACCCATATCGTATGGGATCACAATTGAATAATTACTTTGCTATCTCCGCGATATAGTGAAGTCAAGTCTTGTCTGTCTTTCAAAATATTTTTTTTTTTCAAGAATAAGTGCCACAGGATCCTTTACACAGGACGCCTTAGGGCAGTCCCACGCCGCATGGCCCTTTCAGGGAAAAATCCGCGTGTTGATGGGCCCACTTACTACGAACGTTCTACCGGCCGATATTAGAGACCTGAGTGATGAAGCATTCGGGCGCCAACTGAAAAAACTTTAGTTGGATAACCCTCTCTATTCAGTTAAAGAATTTTTTGATGTAATTTTTTGACATTGGATAATGTTTGACTAGATATATTATGATTTATTTAATGTAATTTAATATGCTTTGACGATCCTTATTGGAGATACAATTTATTCAAATGTTATTAGAATTATAAAATTGACATAATTTTTTACACAACTTATTATTTTTGACATTGTATTTTATTTTATTGTTTCATTGTTTATAAATTATTATGCTCTTATTATTATTAATTTTTGACGATCTCAACAGAAATGCTTATAATTTGTGACATGCATGTTTTTATATAATGTAATTTTTGTTGATGAATAAATAAATCTAAATCTAAATCTAGTGAAGTCAAAATTTAAATCACAAGTTAAAAGCACTGCTGCTTGGTGGCAGGATTAGCAAGTAAGATCATTTGTTATTGTTTCAGTGGATATCGGCGGAGTGGGCGGCGTTTTCTTCGGAGCTTCACTGCTGAGCGTCATAGAGATAGTATATCTCTTTTTTTTACGACGATAGACATAAAACATAAAATATTCCTACAAATCGGTGCGTATAAATTTGCAATCGTGAAACATAAATGTGTTTATTCATGCATTTTACTGCATTTCACAGGTTCGTAAAACGAAGAATGATGAATGATTTAATTTTTCCTTCGACTTGTTAAATAAAATCCTTCGCTACAAGAAGTGGTTGTTACTAAGGCAGTGGTTTATTTGTTCCTTGTGCAGTAATAAGTCTAACAAACAATTCAAGAACCCTAAGGAAGTCTCACCAAAGGAAGTCGGCTTTGATACAACGCGCGTAAAGTCCGTAGAGTCTGTAACAGCTCCCACCACTGCTTACTAAATGTCCAGACACAGACTCCCGTGAAGAACGTCCGTAATATTATTTCACACTGATTAATTCACACCAAAAACTATATACCTACATCACTGAATTTACTACTTTAATAATGAAATACTTTATTTGTACTTTATACATAGATCCAAGTCAATGACCGAGCCGTGCACCGATAATTTTAACAACAATTGAGTCTTTGAATCAATTTTTTTTTTGTCATCAATGGAAAGATCATATATGAGTTTTGTAAGAAAAGTATTTTTAGTTTTTTTTTATTCGCTATAATTAACGAGTTATACCGATTTGAAAATTGATCGTCGAGTACCGCACCGAAAACACACCGACAGTTCCCGAACAAGGCCGAGCCGCGTGTGACGTCACAATGTCAGTTTCCACTCGTAGTTAGTATGCAGGTGATACAGTTTTTTGACTTTAATCTACTCTATTCTGTTATTATCCTACTATTATTATAAAATGCTAGTGCTTGTGAGAGCGTGTTTGTTTGTGACTCTTTCACGCTAAAACGGCTAAACAGATTTCGATAAAATTTGGCATACACGAAGTTTATAATTTATAACCTGGATTTACGTACCGGCTATAGTAGGTGTCATTCACGATGGATGCCATCCACCGTGGTTCTTATTACTTTGTTGTTAAAGGTTAATTTTGATACATCTACGAGTCTTTGTGGATGGCGCTATCTATAAGTACTTCTATCATGCTTCTATCCCAACTTTCCACGGTACCGGGATTTAAAACCATAAAATTAGATAAGAATAGTGATGAGTACACTTTGGTACTTAATAACTATTTATATGAATAAGTAAATAAGTCGTGGGATTTCAGTTGAAAATCTCGTTGATTTTATCCCAGGGGAATTTCATAAGAAAACCCGGAATTTCGAGCACAAAGATGGCGGATGACATTTTGACACTGATACTAAAAATGTTTATGGGTGTCGTTTTTGAGTAATTTGGTGGCTCTGAGCCCGATTTTGGCATAATTTTTTAGATTCAAGATGGCGGATGACATTTTGACACTATTGACACTGACACTAAAATATTGATGGGTATCGTTTTTGAGTAATTTGGTGCTTCTGAGCCTGATTTTGACATACTTTTTTGGATTCAAGATGGCGGATGACATTTTGACACTATGACACTAAAAATGTTTATGGGTGTCGTTTTCGAGTAATTTGGTGGCTCTGAGCCCGATTTAGGCATAATTTTTTGGATCCAAGATGGCGGATGGTATTTTGACACTTATGACACTAAAAATATTGATGGGTGTCGTTTTTGAGTAATTTGGTGCTTCTGAGCCTGATTTTGACATACTTTTTTCGATTCAAGATGGCGGATGACATTTTGACATTATGACACTAAAAATTTTTATGGGTGTCGTTTTCGAGTAATTTGGTGGCTCTGAGCCCGATTTCGGCATAATTTTTTGGATCCAAGATGGCGGAAGACATTTTGACACTTATGACACTAAAAATGTTTATGGATGTCGTTTTCGAGTAATTTGGTGGTTCTCAGCCCGGTTTTGGCAAACCTTTTTGGATCCAAGATGGCGGATGACATTTTGATATTACTGACACAAAAAACACAAAAAAGTGTAAAATGTTACTCGAAAACGACCCCCATAAACATTTTTAGTGTCAATAGTGTCAAAATGTCATTCACCATCTTGGATCCAAAAAATTATGCCGAAACCGGGCTCAGAGCCACCAAATTACTCGAAAACGACACCCATAAACATTTTTAGTGTCAAAGTGTCAAATGTCATTATCCGCCATCTTGAATCCAAAAAAGTATGTCAAAATCAGGCTCAGAAGCACCAAATTACTCAAAAACGACACCCATCAATATTTTAGTGTCAAAATGTCAATAGTGTCAAAATGTCATCCGCCATCTTGGATTTAAAAAAATACTTATGCCAAAATCGGGCTGTTTTACTCTCCTCACCCGGAACACATCAGCGCAAGCATTGCTGCTTGGCGGCAGGATTAGTAAGATGCTGGTACAGTCGACGTCAAAGATATCTCTACACTTTAGTGCCTTGTCGCTCCAAGCACTTTGACAACTTCATATGAAACTTCAAACATATAGTTACAACGACAAGGCACTAAAGTGTAAAGTAAAGATAATCTATGACGTTGACCGTACCTAGCGATCCGGACGTACCTACCTAGAACAAGGTTAGGCTCTTACACCCGCAAAAATTCCCATTGAATATATAATACAATCCCACGGGGTTATAAAAAAACTAGGAATACCTATCAACCAAAAAATCTAGCCATTAAAATTTACGTACCTACGGTCGAAGAAACTAAATCACGTAACCTACCTAATAGGTACAATTTAGCAATAATATCTCTGGCAGGGTGTATGTTAAAATTCCACAGTGGTAGGTAAGCGATTCAGTATCTTTCACTGTACTTAGGTACTTTATTGTGAAATCTCAGGTCCGGTAAAATCAATACAGTTCACATTAATTAGAAACATTATCAGGATTAAGCTTTTATTACCTACCTACACATGACTAAAACAAAAATTTACTTACTATAAGGTGATACGCGTGCTCGTTTGCCACCTTATTTCATAAAAAAAAACTTCAGCAGATATTTTTTGTATCAAATTTCGGATATTTTTAGTGAAATCAGCCGTTAACCCAGTACTGTCGTGAAATTGCTTTAACATTGTGACGTCACAGCCATGGCGACCAATCATGGCCCGTTCCCGGTCAAGTGGTCATATTTCAAATTTCATCAATTTTGAATTGCTTATAATTAATTAAAAAAAAATATTTTAAGAATTCTTTGAATTAGATATTATATAATATGTCATAAAGTTTTAAAAAACATAAAAAAAATCGATATTTTTTTTAAATTCAATGACTCAATTAATTGACAGCCGCCTTTTTTTCCTTTTCTTTGGTGCCGCGGCACATGGCATGGCAATGGCCTGACGCCAATCAGCCACCGACAACCAAAAAGATTGAAAATTCAAAAAATCGTTAGTTGTTCAAAATACTTGCACACGATTAATAGATAAATGTGTACATATTTTTAACTAACTTCACTGCTCCTTAAACGTAGCCACCTTATCGGCAATTACTTACTACCAAGTATCTCTAAGGCCTCTTGTAGACGTCCGGTATTTTCACCGGACACCGTGTTAGAAGAGGTTTTAGCAAACTCCATACACTACTGGCTGTATTTTATTTATCATTCAGTTTCGTTGTCATGTTTGTTTATTGTCAATATATAAATTTACCTCAACATGGTAGCAGAAGCGTATCGTAATATATTTTAAAATAAAATATTTTTAACGTTATAAATATTTGTAGTGAGTGAATGAAATAATTAAATAAATCTAATGATTTTTCAAGAATAAGTATTGAGCAACAATTTTTATTACTATTCTAACAAGGCCTGTCAAAATGTCAACTTCTTCAACAAGCTGCAGAATTGATATCGGTCGTTTAGAAGGAAAAGAAAATTGGTCAACATGGAGATGCAAGGTACTGTTATTGCTAAGAGGAATGTCAGGAGGATTAGATGCTATCAATGGCGATCTAAAGCCACCTACGCAACCAGAGGCAGTAGCGGACTCGGTAACCATGGCTACTTATCGAAAAGCTCTACAAGACTATAACGAAAAAGATAGCGCCGCTATGCTTATTTTAATGGCTAATATATCAGATGTTACTCTGCAAAAAGTAATGAGGCTAACAAGTGCGAAACAGATATGGGATGAATTACACACACTGTTCGACGGCACATCTGAGGATAAAAGCTATAACCTTTGCTACAGTTTCTTTAGTTATCGCAAAGATCCCCTACATGACATGTCCATGCACATATCCAAATTGAACAATTTATGGCATGAATTAAAGGTTGAGCTACAAAAGGGAGGAGCTAAATGTGATCTTCCAGAGATTTTAATCACATGCAAGATCTTAGAAACGCTACCCGATGATAGTTACTTCGCGTTCAAGTCAAGTTGGATGCTCATGTCTAAAAAGGACCGTAACATTGAGAATTTGACTGCTCAAATTTGCAGTTACGAAAGATGAACCTGAGGCTCAAGCGCTAGTAGTACAGAACTTCAGTAAATCGAAGAAAAAGTGCGGATATTGCAAACTTTTCGGCCATAAAGTCAAGAATTGTCGTAAATGGATCTCGGATGGGAAACCTCCTAAAGAACCAAAACCATCTACAGGCCAAGCTAACAATAAAAACTTAAACCTGACACTAATGCACGTTGAGACAAATGAAGCAGTGACAACCTTTGAAGATCCTGACAACTGGTACGTCGATAATGGTGCGACAAGTCACGTCACCGGTTAATCTGACGTATTCTCCAGTTTTGAACACTTTACGAAGAATCAAACGGTCACTACAGCAAACGGGTCTACAACAGAAGCTATTGGAAAAGGCACAGTTGAATTGATAGCAAATGTTAATAATGGTCGACAAGAACGCATCACCTTATGCGATGTATGGTACGTTCCCGCAATAAGACGAAACTTATTTTCTGTTCTTGCTGTACAAGATAAACTTGAAAACAGTGTCTTCAAATCTAAAAGAGAATCTTGTCAACTGATAAACAATGGAAAGGTTAACTTGATTGGCACACGAGTCAAAAACGGAGGTCTCTACAAGCTGGACGTGCAGATCCTAAAGAATCAAACTCCAGAATTGAGCACCCTGTCAACAGAAAACACCTTGCAACTTTATCATGAAAGATTTGCTCACCAGAGTAAAAGACATGTTAAACAAGTTATTGAAAACGAACTTGGAATCAAAGTTAATCTCGACTCTGAATTATGCACTGGATGTGTATATGGAAAAGCACACCGCCATAAATTTGGAACAAGAGAAAGAGCTAGAAAACAAGGAGAGATAATACACACAGATGTATGTGGTCCATTTCCAAATTCATTCTCGAAACTTCGATACTTTGTACTGTTTAAAGATGACTACAGCAACTTCCGTCATGTTTACTTTATCAAGCACAAGTCTGAAGTGAAAGATAAGCTCGTGCAAATGATCAAAGAAGCACAGACAGCTGGTCATGTTATAAAAACAATACTCAGTGACAATGGTGGAGAATTCAAAAACGAAGCCATCAAGAAGATACTCCAATCTTATGGTATACAGCACCGGTTTACAATGCCCTACACCCCTGAGCAAAATGGATCTTGTGAGAGAGAAAATAGAACTCTTGTAGAAGCTGCTCGAACCATGATGCATGCTCACGAAGAACTTCCAATTGCCTGCTGGCCAGAGCTTGTTAACACGGCTGCGTACATCCTAAACAGGACTGGACCTACTTCTCAAAAAGACAAGTCACCATTTGAACTTTGGTTTGGAAAAAAGCCCTCCATAAAACATTTAAGGGTTATTGGCACAGAATGTTACGCACATGTCCCGAAACAAAAGCGAACAAAAATGTCGAAGAAAGCTCAAAAATGTATTTTGATTGGGTATGATGGTGATGATGGCTATCGGTTACTTGGTCTTGATAAGAACAACCAACCGACATTGATCCGTTCAAGAGATGTAACATTCAAGGAATCACTGATTAAATCTATAGGATTAGATTCTGACATATCTGAAGAGGATGAACGAACTACAACTGAAATTGAACTTAACTTCCGAAAAAATGAACAAAATCATCCAATGTTTGAAGCAAGGGAGGATATATCACAACGTGATGAAGTATTGCCCCAAACATCAAATGATTTAAGTCAAGAAGAAGAAGAAGAAGATCAGATCGAATCGTCTCCCGAACCTGATGGATGTCGAATAAATTATTCAGACGAAGATCATGATGATGTTCCCGATACCAGAACTCTTCGCGACAGATCCACACTGCGACTTCCAAGCAGATATGACGACTTCATTGTCTCGACTGTAATAAATGGTGAGCATGAACCTACCGCATATAAAGACGCTATGAAAAGTCAGCAAAAAACTGAATGGATGGAAGCAATGAAGAGCGAAATCAAATCTTTGAATGATAACAAAACTTGGATCTTGGTAGATCGCCCAAAAGACAGGAAACTAATTTCTTGCAAATGGGTTTACAAAAAGAAAGTCAATGCCGATGGAAGTCTCGACAAATACAAAGCTCGACTTGTAGCGAGAGGTTACACACAAGAAAGAGGAGTTGATTATGATGAAACATTTAGTCCCGTTGCTAAAATGGCTACAATCAGATCAATCCTAAGTGTTGCAGCTAACGAAGGACTATCTCTCATGCAATTTGATGTTGCCACAGCATTCCTTAATGGTTCAATAAACGAAGACGTCTACATGAGTCAACCAGAAGGGTTCAGTGATGGCACTAATAAAGTTTGCAAATTGAAGAGGAGCCTTTATGGACTCAAACAAGCTCCACGATGCTGGAATCAATGTATTGTTAACTATTTGAAATTGATCGGATTTAAACAATGTGACACAGATCCATGTTTATTTATTCGACAAACGAATGGAAACAAAATCATTCTCGGACTTTATGTTGATGATGGTTTAATAGCCTCAACGAATCCAAAGGAATCTGAAAAGTTTTTGGCTGAATTGAAAAGAAGATTTAAGATCACTACAAAACCAGGGTCCTACTTTCTTGGGCTAGAAATCTTCAACAACAAAGATGGTTCTATAAAAGTGTCTCAAAAGCACTACACAAGCAAACTTCTAGAAAGATTTGGTATGAGTGACTGTAAAACTATAAGTACACCAATAACCAAAGAAGCTCATTCAGATACGGAAACTGAGAAGGAAGTAATAAAGTTCCCCTATCGCGAAGCTGTTGGTGCACTGGCATACTTGCAGACAGGAACAAGACCAGACATATCGTACGCTGTAAGCGTCGTATCTAGAACATTAGACAGTCCATCTATTGAAGACGTTCTTAAGGTCAAACGAATCTTTCGTTACCTGAAAGGAACTATCGATTCAGGGATTGTTTATAAAAAGGGATACAAAACTGGGGTGTTGGAATGTTATAGTGACTCTGATCACGGTGGAGACACAAATACAGGACGTTCTACATCTGGAATATTGTGCATCTATGCAGGAGGAGTAATCTCTTGGGCAAGTCGCAGACAGACATCTGTAGCGATCTCTAGCACAGAAGCTGAATTAGTTGCGGCTAGTGAAGTAGGACGTGAAATAGTTTGGCTGAAAAGACTTCTTAATGAGATAACCACACTGAAAGATATCCCAACTTTACAAATTGACAATGATGCAGTTATAAAGCTAGCACAAAACCCAGAATTGCACAGGAGAACGAAGCACATTATGATAAGGCATTTTTATGTCAGAGAACTTGTGACTGACAAAGAACTGCAAGTTAAATATGTTCCTACAGAATACCAATGTGCAGATATTCTCACAAAAGCTGTTTTTAAACCTAGATTGGTATTTATTTGTGGGTTGATTGGCCTAACGCTGTAAGAAGATAGAATTTGCCAAAAAGGGAGGATGTTAGAAGAGGTTTTAGCAAACTCCATACACTACTGGCTGTATTTTATTTATCATTCAGTTTCGTTGTCATGTTTGTTTATTGTCAATATATAAATTTACCTCAACACACCGGACCGTTTTATTTGCCGGACTCGCACCGGATACGGACAAGTATCCGGTGCGTGTACACACATCCATTGTGTGCCATACACCACCGCGAGTCCGGCAAATAAAACGGTCCGTTGTCCGGTGAAAATACCGGACGTCTACAAGAGGCCTAAGCAATCGTACTACAGGATGACACTGAGCCTATAAACTTTTGAATTTACTTGTTAAGTTCCAACGCTCGGAGGCATGGAAAAGCCTCGAAAAATTCAATTAATGTTTAAAACAAAAATATTTTATCCTATTAGGAAACCAGATGAGAAACTCTGCCAACCTGCTTGCGAGGGGCGGTGTAAAAGCTTCCACTTTTAAACCTAAGGAGACAGTATTGGAATAAACATGGTCTGATTAAAAAAGTTGGCGTACTATAGTCTGGCAGATAAATCATTGCAGTAAGATGACACTTTCAGTGTTGTCAGTTTTTGGCAAATATTAAATAGTGATGTGACTTAGTGATTGAATGAAAGAATGAACGATGTAATGAAATTAATTTGCGTCATTTATGTTGAAATAGAGAATTTCCAAAGCGTATAATAAAATGATTTGTTCAATAAGGTTTTTTGTATGTTTTCTAGTTAGTAGTAGTGTAAGCGCGCGAAATAAGAAGTAGTGAAAATGTGCGGAAGCATGTCAAATCAGTTACCAGTTTTCAACTCTTTCCCCTTTTTCCATAAATAAAACAGCAATTGGGAATGGATGATTATTTTAAATGTGCTGGGTGATTTTTCTATTGATAGGAATAACTATCCTTAGCTACGGAAAAAAGTTTCAGATTTTTCCGTCTAGCCATATATTTTATAAAAATAAAAACATTTTACTCAGTCACTCGGCGGCCTCTATACGGCAGTAAGCAGTACGCCAATGACATATCAAATTTAAAAAAAAAAATGCTGCTTGAATCTATGCTGCCGTCATAGTACAGAAGGCGGCAAACTGACAAAAGCAACTTTCGAGATAAACGGCAAAAACTTTTAAATATTTCAAATGCTTGTATTTTAGGCAAAAAATGGTTTACCAAAATTCTGTTTACACACAAATTTAGACAAAAAATCACGTTTTTTTATTGATCTAATTCGATCGTAGAATAATTATAAATAGTATTAATTTCACAGCATTTTATGTTATAGCTTAGGATAAGGGAATATTATAGTACAAAGATTAATAAACTAAAAAGCCGTTGGCTGAACACCAACGCCTTTTAAGCTTAGTTTTGGACATTACTTTTTTAGTCCTATTATTTTAAATAAAAGTTAGGTGCCAGTAATACACTAAAAAATCGTTATTACCGATAGCCGCATTAAAGTTTATTTTGCTAATGGAATATGCATGTTGTGTTGGAAATTAAAATGAAGTTAAAGTGTCATAGCCGTTTTTAAGCTTAGTTATTCCTTTAACTTTTTACACCAATTTATTAAGCAACAGAATTGTTTACTTTTAATTTATTAAAAAGCCGCAATGTGTCCATTAATCTGTACGAAACGGCATTATAGTTTATGATAGGACTACAACTATTGGGAGCTCAGATCAATTACTAAAGCCTAGATACCGTCCTAATATCAAAACAATGTTACATATAGCTTGACCGTTTACTCATATGACGTTTGATAATGGGAGAAAAAGGTAGTCTATATATTTCTTAGGTACTCAAAACTACAAGGTTGTACACTGTTCCCCCACTGTTTTGATAAAGTAGAGATGTTGCAAAAAGTTTTATCGAAAGTATGTTATCGACATTTTGTGGATCGTGGAATGAGTGGATTTTCGGTATGAAACATAACGCGAACAAAAGGCGATGCCTCATTATGACTATTTAGATGATCCAAGGTAAAACACATGATTATTATTTGATGTACGACGGGGTATAGTCAGAATAATGTATGGCTAGGGTGGATACAGAATACCCCGTAAGATCGGCTTTAAATGAAATTTAGAGAAATCCCTGAACATCAAACAGCGGTTTCAAATAAACAATTTAATTGTTCAGAGATTCTTTTTCACGTTAGTAAAAAGCATCTGGAATTGAACAGACTGTCAGAGTAAAGGTGGTTATTGTAAATTGTACCACAGTCACAGTTTGCCCATTTTCTTAGCTTGGTATTTGTACTGTTACCTTCGATTTTTAAATTCGGCTTAGAATAAAAGAAACAAAAATCTGGACATGTTCACATATAGGTATATTACATATTTACATTTTTAAATACAATTACAATAAATAATAATCACTTTTCTTTTTAACAAACTTCAAAAAAAGGAGGAGGTTCTAAATTCGGTTGTATTTTTTTTTATGTTTGTATCTTCAGAACTCCGTCAGTTGTGAACCGATTTGGAAAATTCTTGTTTTTGTTGGAAAGGGAATACTTCCAGTTTGGTCCTATTGCCACTAAATCAGGATCTGATGACGAGGTCTTGGAGAAACTGAAGAAACTCTTCTAATTTTATGGACGTAGCGATTTTTAGTTCTTCGTCCATAGGAAATCTGTAATTGTCATTATTACAATATTATTTATGTAAATAATTTAGTCTACAATACGAAGTTTAGGAAAATAATTCGATATCGATAAAACTGGCAATGAACAGGAACATCACTATCACCAAAACATCATAACCTCTAAGCTATTACAAAATACCTAATTATCTCGAAGATTTATCGCCGTTATTGAGTCCAAATGTTTATTTGTCACTATAATCAAAGTTTTACGTTCATAAATTTTAATTCAGCTCAAATTGGTTAGCGTATAATATTGAAAACACGTAAAAATGTACTCACCGATGAAAGCGTATATATTCCCGTTCATTTTCCTTACGAGACGAATGAGATTTACATCCCAAAACAATACAAGCCATTCAAACAATCCTCAGGCACACATTACCACTTTCACCTTATTTTATAACTTTTCTGTTACGTACAGATTTATGAAAAGCAATCACTGGTCGACTTACAAATGTTTATCTGCCATAACCATTTCAAATACAACTTAATACAGATGACCTGCTGTTCTCAGAAGGAAATATGATGTGAAAGACTTTTGAATTTAGTAGCGTAAAACTAGACCAACTGGACCACTTGACATTTCAGGTGTGTACGGTGTGTACAAGCAGACTAGATAATACTATATTTATCTCTTTCCAGCTTGTTGATTTATTCATGAGAATTAAGAGATGTACATATTGATGTCACTACTTAAATTTTAACACGGTATCTAGGCTTTAGTAATTGATCTGAGATTGGGAGTTATGCGGTCTGAGAAGCGGTAATCACAAGAAATCAAAAGGCATTTCTTACTAAAATCAACATTATATTCTTCAAATGTAACATTTTTTTCATTGTATCTTTCAATTTTAATACATGTAATCAAAATAAAAATTAAAAATAAGAATCGTAAACTACAACAAACAACATACTACGCCGATTTTTTAGGGAAGCATCTTTCATGAAGCAAAATTGGAGTTCCTCTTCGTCAAAGTTATTTTTGTAAAATAATACATACAAACATACAGGGCACGTATTTAAATGTCGAAAGTTAAAATATCTAAAATTAAAAAGTCGACAGTCAAAATATCGAAAATCAGAATGTCGAACGATCGTAAGGTCGAAATTCAAAATGTCGAAAGTATATATTATCGAATGGTACAATTATCGAATGCTTAAATTTCGAAAATCTGAATATCGACAGCTACATTATCGAAAATCAGAATGTCCAACGACCATAAAGTCGAAATTCATAATGTCGAAAGTATATATTATCGAATGGTACAATTATCGAATGCTTAAATATCGAAAATCAGAATGTCGAACGATCATAAAGTCGAAATTCAAAATATCGAAATTACATTATTGAATGGTACCTACAGTCGTCATCGAATATATCTGATCACATAAGGGTGCTCAAAAATGTCTGAACATGCACTCCAACGCCCTCACAGAAAGCGCGGGCAACATAGGTTAGGTTAGGTTAGTATTGCGTCAAGGCGCGAAGCGCCTGAACTAGGCGGAATAGGAGCTCCGCGAAGCGGAGCTCCGTTGATTTTTTTTCGTAGCTATTCAAAGTTATTTTTGTTGATGACACATTTTACTTTGTCATACGAAACATTTAGTCGCATGAGAATTGAATAGCTACGAGGAAAAGTCGACGGAGCTCCGCTTCGCGGAGCTCCTATTCCGCCTAGTTCAGGCGCTTCGCGCCTTGACGCAATACTAACCTACCCTAACCTATGTTGCCTGCACTTTCTTACAGAGAATAGGGATTATTCGGCATTTGAGCTGTAGGAATGTGAACCGTCAATATAATAGCAGTAGATGTTAAGATCGTTCGATATTTCAATTTTCGATATTTTAAACGTTGGGTTTTTGATGGTCGATATTTTGTGTTTCGATTTTAACATATATCGAGCATTCGACTGTAGATATTTTGAACTTTCGATATTTTAGCCGTTCGGTATTTGAATTTTAGATATTTCAAACGTCGATATAATAATAGTAGATATTTAGATCATTCGATATTTTAATTTTCGATATTTTGACCGTCGGCTTTTTAACCTTAGATATTTTAAATTTCGATATTCAAATACGTGCCCAACATACATACCGTCACGCCTCTTTCCCACAGGGGTAGGCAGAGACTACTTGGTGCCACTTGCTACGATCCCGACATACATCTTTCGCTTCACTCACATTCATCAATCTCTTCATACATGCTCGTCGGTTTCGGGTACTCTTGACCTGACCTTTTTCCAAAACGTCCCCAATTTGATCACGGAACGTCCGTCTAGGCCTTCCCCTCCCAACGCACCCATTCACACTCCCCATATAAATCTGTTCAGTTAACCTTCTTTCATCCATCCTCTCTACGTGACCAAACCAACTAAGCATACCTTTTTCTATCCTAGTCACTGTGCTATATCCTCTTTCAGACCAGCACGTTCCCTTATCACACTATTCATTATTCTATCTTTCAGTGATACGCCTTCCATACTTCTTAACGCTCACATTTCTACTGCGTTGATTCTCCTTTCATGCTTCTTTTGCCATACCCAACTTTCACTACCGTACATTAGTGTTGGAACGAGCACCCCTTTGTTGTGAACAGCCAGACACACGCCTTCTTTTCTTCTTGTAAAATAAATCGGTGATATTTATCTTGAAACAAACCAAGGCTACCTACAGGATTTATATAAATCTGCCTTATCAAGGGTATCAAATGTATTCCGGTGTTCATCGAAGTTATCCATTACAGGCAAATTTAAGGAATATGGATCCTTCCATATATCCGGCTCACGCACATAAAATGGAACAACCGGTCTTATATTGGAAGTCCAAGGCCCTCGATTATTTCATTTTGTCCAGCTGAAATAAATAAATGAATAAATATTGTGAGATAATCCTACACACAATAATATCCTATTCAGGCCTCTCTACATGTCCGTATAGTAAGCATCATGCCAGTCCAACAAGAGCGTACACTGTCCAGCAATCCGTACAATGCGGATCCGTGGACGCACTTGTATGACTTTCTTTACAAATAATACTACGATACGCTGGATGCCATGCGTCCGATGCCCACGATACGGACGTGTGGACGCCTGCCTTAAACTTAAAATCTAGTTTGTGGGTACTTACAAGACAACGTTATAGAGAAGCACATACTCAAATACACAGAAAACATCTACGGCTACTTTTATTACTTACGAGTACACTACTATTTTCATTACCTACTAATTTCAGTTCGTTATTCTCGAAATAATCTAACTAATATTATAAATGCGAAAGTATGGATGGATGTTTGTTTGTTATTCAACCTCGCCAGAACGGCCCAACGAATCTGGATGAAATTCGACACATAGAGAAAAGTCTGGAATAGCACATAGGCTATGACGACCGGATGGCCAAGTGGTTAGAGAACCTGACTATGAAGCTTGAGGTCCCGGGTTCGATCCCCGGTCGGGGCAGATATTTGTATGAAAAATACGAATGTTTGTTCTCGAGTCTTGGAAGTTTAATATGTATTTAAGTATTTATTTATCAATATAAGTATGTTTATCCTTTGTCCAGTGCCCATATCACAAGCTTTGCTTATTTGGGACTAGGTCAATTGGTGTCAATTGTCCCAAGATATTTATTTATTTTATCCCGGAAAATTCCCGCGGGATAGCGATAAACGAATTCTTTGCAGACGAAGTCGCAAGCAAAAGCTAGTATATTAAACTTTTTTGTCTAGGTACACTTACCTTGAAATATGTAGATACGGGCGCTGACAACAATCAGTGCGCGTCGTAAACTCCTGCGCAGCTCGCGCACGAGTCAAGTCAACCCAACGCAAAGGCTTCACGCGCACTAATAATAATAAAATGTCCTTTGGGCGGCGTCATCCTCCGACTTGCGAGCGGTGGGGTGGTGAGGGGCTACGGGAGTGACAAAAACCTAGCCGCTTTTTAGCTTATTATTGTTATATAACCGCATTATTGTCAATATTGAACAAAAAATTAACCCTTTGTCACTGAAGTAAAAAAGCGGTCACCGCTTTATTGACTATTATGCGCTACATAATACATTTTTGGGTTATGTCTAAAAATGCGGTTAGGCTCCCATAACGTAATTATAGAGTATAATTTGAAGTATACCGCCTTTAAATCTATAAATGAGTATTGAACTTCGGTCATGATAATACGTTAAAACCTAGTTACATGACTTTAACTTCTTTTTAGTCTATGAATAATCAAAAAGCGCTTTTTAGCTTAGAAAGGTATCACATTTAAAGTATGATATAAAGCCGCTATTGTGATATAACGTCTTTTTAGCTTATTAAATACCATTCATGGCTTTTTAGATTATAATACCGCAACAAAAAGCAAAAGACATGTCGTTTAACTGCTGGCTATCTTGAGAACTATCAGTGCTAGAAAAAAAAAGTCGATACCGTTCGACGCAGAATTTTTTGCTTAGTATGCCTGTATCAAAAAGTAAAAAAGCCGCAAAAGTCCCTTTGCCGCCTTCTATACTATGACGGCAGTATGGTACACGATGGCATTTGTAGAGCTAAAAGAAGCAACGGCTAAGTGGCGCCGTCTGTAGATTGTTCGTGTTACTAAACCATACATGGGGAATTTCAATAGAAATGACCGTAATATATATTTTGTTCTCAGATTTTTGAATTATTGGGTTATTTCTACTCAGAATCAAAAACACTACTGAAGATTATATGAGAAATTAATGGTAATTTTAATGAAATCCCAAATAGGTGGTTTAGTACAACCAACAATCTACAGACGGCGCCACTTAGCCGTTGCTTGTTTTAGCTTCAGAGAGTGCGGTGCTGTCAACGTCAGTGACAAATTCAAGCAGCATTTTTTTTTTAATGAGATAATGCCGTACAGGGGCCGCTGAGTGACTGAGTAAAATGATTTTATTTTTCTAAAATATATGGTTCGACGGAAAAATCTGAAACTTTTTTCCGTAGCTAAGAATGGTTATTCCTATCAATAGAAAAATCACCAAGCACTTTTAAAATTATCATCCATTCCCAATTATCACATTAATATTTTTTTCTACCTTTGTACTTTTCATAAAAAACTTAAATTATTCCGAATCAGTTTCACTGCTGCTATTTACGTGTATTACAAAGTCATCGCACATTTTATCTATTATGTTAATATGGACCTTGAACCCCTCAAAAGTATCGCGCTTAATTTTAAATATACTAAACTACGAATGTGACAGTCATAAAATATTTCGTTCGTTCAATAATCAAATCATTCATTACGTGACCTTAGTCGAGCACTAGTGAAATAAATGTGGTATCATTATTTCGTAAAATGACATTTGGAAGTGTCATCTGGCTGCAGTGATTTAGCTGCCAGACTACACTCGGTTTCAATAAGGAAGGGTTGTATGTGACATTAACATTGATAAATCTAAATCCTAAATCTTAATTTGTCACACAACGAATAGGTATTTGTAGCTCATTTGAAGTGTTGTTCGCAGAAATATTAACATAAATATTTAATAGGGGGTATTAGCATTATCAAGAATTCTTTTGAACTTCGGGAAGATTTTATAACAATACTACTAATAAAACGCGCTCAGAATATTATTTTATAAGCGATTACAGCACGCTATTTTACGGTTATGTGGAAACAAGCCGCGAATAATGCCAGCGGATATGTTTATCGTTTGATGGAAAAAGGCACAAGGAAAAGGGGATAGAATAATGATTGACGGATTAAGTATAAATGAAAGAAAAAAACAGTGTTTTTACCCCCGACACAAAAAGTGGAGTGATAAAAATTAGTTTGACGTTGATGATTTCATACAAGAAAAAAGTAGTTATGAACATAGAACTGGCAACTTAGAAAAAGTAATCAGCAGTTATGAAATCTGTCAACGATGACAAAAAACTTGTTTTTAATTTAAGTATACAAAATATGTCACTTTTACTTTTGATTTTAGGCAAAGTATTTTATATTATTTTTATAACTTTGTCTTTTTGTAGTCATGAGTATTAATCCATATTTCATTTTATTTTTGTTGGCTTTTGCGGACTTGTGTTTTGCGTTTCGGACAAACTATTCCAATGCCGATCCGAAGCTTGGAGTGTATGGTAAGTTTTTTAGTAACATACACACCGCAGGCCAAATAAAAAGCAAAGACGGGGTTCTGCAAACAGCAAAGTACGCTAAACTACGCCTTGCCAAGTGCACGTGTACCTATGTAGTACGCGGTAGGGCGTAGTTGAACACGTTCCCTGTCCGGGTGCCCCCAATGATGGGGTCACGAACCTGTTAATTAAAAAAATTGTGGCCTGAAGCCCCGCAGGCGCGGAAAAACACCCGTCATTTTTAAATTTAACCTTGTTCCGTGTAAGTAGCAGAGCGTCAATGATATCTAGGTATTATAATATGGCCTAATCTCTTAAATGGATCCTAAATTGTCTTCTTTATACAGTAACAAGTGAAATGGCGGGCGTTTTTTAGTCTTGCAGGGTACAGTCATATAAGACCAAAGGCTTTATTGTCTAACGTGCGGGCGCTTGCGATCGTATTAAAATCTCTTTCTACCCTCATCCTTTGCCGTTTGACAGAAGGAATGGTGAATGCGATTATGATTCCAAGTGCCTTACAGCCTTATTCATAAAAAATCCTTAATTGAGGTTTGATCAGTCGATTAGTTAACAGACTGATTAAGCTTATTTGACAGTTGTTAAAAAGTATGATTCATAAACGCTTGCTAGCAGTCTGTTAGCTAATGAGCTGCTGATGGATGGATTAGACGCGTTATGTTGTCACCTTGACAAATCATAGACAAAAAATGGCCTTTTAGTGAATTAAAAAAAAAACAATTGACAGCAGTGGCAGCGAATTAGCGGGAAACCGAAAACATGGCTTCAGCCTAACACGACAGACGAGGCAGTGTGGATCTAGTTTCCTTTACCTTTCCCGGAGGGATTAAACTTAAACCAAAAAAAAACTGTCTTGCGTATGGTTTTGCTCTTGCCAAAATCAGCTGTTCACATGTGTGGCGGCCATTTTGTGAGTTAGCAGAGAGATAAAGTAGGGTCTACGGTCCGCTAACTTTCGGAAGACTTAACAGACCCTTGATGGACTGATTAGCGCTAATTGACGTTTATGAATCATGTTTTTTTGCATCGGTCCTATAACGAGCTTATAGCGAGCCTCTAACTTTTTATGAATAAGGCTGTTAGACAATAAGGCCCCAGGCCATATTGTGTAACACTCGGGCTAATCACTTTCTACTTTCATCCTATACCCTTTTCAGAGACATGGTGGAATACAATTGCGATTTCAAGTGTTCGACAACGTGGCCTCGGCTCTCTGTTCGAGAGGACTTTCCCGTTTCGTGTAGCCCTATCCGATATAAACAATTCAATTACACACTTCAATGAATCGTTCACAATCACAGCATCCGAGCAATGTAATCAGGCGAGCCTCGCGATGGCTCAATTAAGTTGGTGAACGTTTGGGCCCTATTCGGTTCGTGTTTCGGGTCGAAACGTTTTTATTTTTGCTGTTTTGTGCCGCCATGATTTTGTATGAAGCTGTTTTGTGACGTATTGCAGTGGTTGTTTGGCCTTTACCTTTTTATGAGTATAGATACAATGTGTCTTAAGGCGAAGGGATAGGCAAATGACCTTGCCCGTTCGTGACGTGGCAAGCAGTCCGATCAACGCGACATCTGTTAAATAATCGACGCGTGAACTCGATGCGAATGGGCGCGTGCTGATGGATTGAAATATTGCACTGCGATGTTAGTAGATGGCGCTTGCTTTAGTTTTCCGATTGCCTACACAGACACAGCATAATGTTCAAATCAGATTTTGCAAAAAAAATAAAAAAAATTAAAATTTCGGCATTCGTAACGTGGCCTTTAAGGTCTTATTACCTTGGGCTCTGTCTGCTCCGCAAGGAATAGAGACGTTATTTATGTATGTATGTATGTGATATAATACATGAGAAAGTTTGTGACGATGTGAGTGAGTGTGTATGTATGTTTGTTTCTTCTTCAAGCTACAACAACTTGATGAATGGATGAAATTTGGAACGAAGACAGTAGGTACCCTAGATTAAAACAGGCTACTTTTTATCCCAGAAAAATGCAGTTTCCGCGGGATAGTGATGAACGTGACGTCAAAGGTGTCCAGAGTCTGTTTAGAGTCGCAACGTAAATTATTATTGCAGAATAAAGTAAAACTTGAACGTGTGCGGGAAAGATACAGAATAAGGCATGGTTTTTCCAATGATTATCTTCAAAACCGATATCCGAGGGTCCGAGAGGTCCCCAAACATAAATCCGTTATCAAAAATGAAAAAGGTGGCCGCCATTTTGAATTCTTTAAGTTTTGGACCGATTATTTTCAAAATCGATATCTGAGAATCCGAGTGGTCGTCAAACACAAATCTGCTATCGAAAATGAAAAAACTGGCCGCCATTTTGAATTCTTTACTTTTTGAACCGATTGTTTTCAAATTCAATATCTGAGGATCCAAGTGGTCCCCAAACATGAATCCGTTTTTAAAAATGAAAAAAGTAGCTGCCATTTTGAAAACTTTTGTTTTTCGACTGATTGTTTTCAAAATCGATATCTGACGATCCGAGTGATTCCCAAACACGTATCCGTTATATAAAATGAAAAAAGTGACCGCCATTTTGAAATCTCTAGTTTTTGAACCGATTGTTTTCAAAATCGATATCTGAGGGTCCGAGTGGTCCCCAAACATGAATCCGTTATCAAAAATGAAACAAGTGCCCGCCATTTTGAAATCTTTAGTTTTTGGACCGATTATTTTCAAAATCGATATCTGACGATCCGAGTGGTTCCCAAACACGTATCCGTTATATAAAATGGAAAAAGTGGCCGCCATTTTGAAATCTTTAAGTTTTGGACCGAATATTTTCAAAATCGATATCTGAGGGTCCGAGTGGTCGTGAAACACAAATCTGCTATCGAAAATGAAAAAACTGGCCGCCATTTTGAAATCTTTAGTTTACCGACCGATTGATTTCAAAATCGATATCTGAGAATCCGAGTTGTCTCCAAACATGAATCCGTTTTTAAAAATGAAAAAAGTGGCCGCCATTTTGAAATCTTTAAGTTTTGGACCGAATATTTTCAAAATCGATATCTAAGGGTCCGAGTGGTCGTGAAACACAAATCTGCTATCAAAAATGAAAAAACTGGCCGCCATTTTGAAATCTTTAGTTTACCGACCGATTGATTTCAAAATCGATATCTGAGAATCCGAGTTGTTTCCAAACACGTATCCGTTATCAAAAATGACAAAAGTGGTCGCCATTTTGAAATCTTTAGTTTTTGGACCGATTATTTTCAAAACCGATATCTGAGGGTCCGAGAGCTCCCCAAACATAAATCCGTTATCAAAAATGAAAAAAGTGGCCGCCATTTTGAAATCTTTAAGTTTTGGACCGATTATTTTCAAAATCGATATCTGAGAATCCGAGTGGTCGTCAAACACAATTCTGCTATCGAAAATGAAAAAACTGGCCGCCATTTTGAATTCTTTACTTTTTGAACCGATTGTTTTCAAATTCGATATCTGAGGATCCAGGTGGTCCCCAAACATGAATCCGTTTTTAAAAATGAAAAAAGTAGCCGCCATTTTGAAAACTTTTGTTTTCCGACCGATTGATTTCAAAATCGATATCTGAGGATCCGAGTTTTATGTTATTTATTTATTTATTTATTGAAATGGGAAACAAACAGCATCCAATCACACGTATAGTTAAATGAATATAGTAAATACATAAGCCAAAACAGTTTCCACTTATAAATCATACATGTATTTGCTCGAAAAGCAACCTCTACACAAAAAAGGACCAAAAAATAATATTTCTAACTATAGACCAATTGCCCTAATACCTGTTCTGGCTAAAGTTTTTGAGAAACTCATGCATACAAGACTTGTGAAGTTTGCTGATAAATATAAATTATTTTCGGAGAGACAACATGGTTTTAGAGCAAATAGGTCTACTACCACTGCAACCTTTACACTGCTTAAGGATGTTGTAAACTGGGTGGACAAAGGACAACACGCTGTTGTTCTCTGGACATGACAAAGGCATTCGATTTAGTCGCCCACAAGAAACTTTTGTCAAAACTAGATCGCTATGGAATACGTGGCAATATACTTTGCTGGTTTGAGTCATACCTAAATCAAAGAACTCAGTGCACAGAAATTGTCAGGAAGGAAGGAACATCTCTAGTCAATTATAGGTCTAATTATAGAGTAAACAATTTCGGTGTGCCTCAAGGGAGTGTGTTGGGCCCACTATTATTTTCATTTTACATAAACGACCTGCCAAGTTCTGTGGATTTTCCTTCAGTATTATTCGCAGACGACACCTCCATTATGATACCATGTACAAATATGCAAACGTTTGAGAGTGACATTAATGGGGCCATGAATACGATAGTCAAGTGGATGGAAAGTAATAATCTATCAATTAACGTTAACAAAACGAAGTATTTACAATTTAGAACATGTAGACGACAAAGTTTAAAGTTAAATGTCACTTGTCGAGGAGATCCTATCACCGAAGAACAAAATATCAAATTTCTCGGAATCGATTTGGACGAATTCTTAAATTTCAAAATTCAAGTTAAAAATGTTTGTAGCAAGATAAATAGATTCATTTATCCATTGAGAAAACTAAGACAAACAGTGTCACTAGAATCAGGACTATTAGCATATCATGGCTATGTTATGTCCACACTTAGATACGGTATAATTATATGGGGGCACTCTGTAGAGGCGAGCAAACCCTTCCTAATGCAAAAAAAATGTATAAGAGCTATGTTTTCACTAAAACCGATGATGTCATGTAAGCCGGTAATGCGGAGTAATAAACTTTTAACTCTGCCTTCTATGTACATTTTTGAAGTGGCGGTGTTTGTACGACTAAATGAGCATCATTTTAGAAGAAACCATGAGATGATCAGCTACAACTATCGTTTCTCTAGACAGCGCAACCTATTGTTTTTGCCAAAACGTTGTCTCAAACAAACTGCTCGAAGCCCTTTTTATATGTGTATAAAAATTTATAATAAATTACCTTTAGACATCAAGGAGCTTCCATTAAATTCATTTAGAAGAAAATTGTTTTTATGGCTTTGTGACATGTGTTTCTACTCTGTAAATGAATATTTAAATCTTTGACATGACAATTATTATTTATAAGACTTATGCAATGTAAATGAATTTAATCCATTTTGACATTAAGAACTAAACAGCCAATTTTAGGTATTTATTTTTTGACATAATCTTAAATATGTATCTAATATAATTTAAGTGAGTGACTTTGTTGTCATTTCAATTTATTAATTACGCATAAAGTACTCTAAAGCAGAGTATGGCTGATCTCAATTATTTCAAATGTTCACCAATATGTATGCAACCTGTACTCAGCAAATAAAATCATTTCATTTCATTTCAAAGTAAGACATGCCAAATCAATTTTGAATTTTAATTATAAATTAGAATATTAAGAAAAAGAAAACAAAATACAATTTAGGAAAACAAAAGATAATAATATTGGAATAGTACCAAACGGCACCTGAGCTCAAAAAAAAAAAACATCTACAGAGACACCGGTTTTCTAATCCAAAATTCCTCTCCTGATTGCAGAAGCAAATTTACGATGGTTGAGTTGAAACAAATCAATATTAAAGTATTTTTCATTATAAATTTTGCACGCTCTTGCCAACCATTTGTTACCTACATATTTAGTGCGACTGAAAGGCACTGAGAACAGACGAATGGACCGAGTTCGAAAGCTCGGGCATCTAAATGAAACCTTGCTCAGAAGATCTTGGGAATCAATTAAATTATTTAGTAATTTATACAAAAACGCGATCTTTTTTCTCTCTTCGCAGTTCAAGAGACTCGACATTTTTGTATTCGAAGTGCTTAAATTTGTACTTCATTCTTTTAATAAATTTATTTTGTATTCGTTCTATAGAATCGATATGCACTGAAAAGTGTTGTCTCCAAACACGTATACGTTATCAAAAATGACAAAAGTGGCCGCCATTTTGAAATGTTTAGTTTTCAGACCGATTATTAACCGATATCTGAGGGTCCGAGAGGTCCCCAAACATAAATCTGTTTTTAAAAATGAAAAAAGTGGCCGCCATTTTGAATTCTTTAATTTCTAGACCAATTGTTTTCAAAATCGATATCTGAGGATCCGAGTGGTCCCCAACCATGAATCCGTTTTTATAAATGAAAAAACTGGCCGCCATTTATCAACCCGTTATCAAAAATGGAAAAAGTGGCCGCCAGCTCAGATATCGATTTTGAAAACAATTTGTTCAAAAACTAAACATTTCAAAATGATGAGGACTTTTCTATTTTGTATAACGGATACGTGTTTGGGAACCACTCAGATCGTAAGATATCGATTTTGAAAACAATCGGTACAAAACTAGTTTTTAAAATGGTGGACACCTTTTTTTATTTTTAAAAACGGATTCTTGTTTGGGGACCACTCGGATCCTCAGATATCGATTTTGAAAACATTTGGTCCAAAAAGTACAGAATTCAAAATGGCGGCCAGTTTTTTTTATTTTCGATAGCAGATTTGTGTTTGATGACCACTCGGACCCTCAGATATCGATTTTAAAAATAATCGATCCAAAATTTAAAGATTTCAAAATGGCGGCCACTTTTTTCATTTTTAAAAACAGATTTATGTTTGGGGACCTCTCGGACCCTCAGATATCGGTTTTGAAAATAATCGGTCCGAAAACTAAATATTTCAAAATGGCGGCCACTTTTGTCATTTTTGATAACGTATACGTGTTTGGAGACAACTCGGATCCTCAGATATCGATTTTGAAATCAATCGGTCGGAAAACTAAAGAATTCAAAATGGCGGCCAGTTTTTTCATTTTCGGTAGCAGATTTGTGTTTGACGACCACTCGGACCCTCAGATATCGATTTTGAAAATAATCGGCCCAAAACTTAAAGATTTCAAAATAGCAGCCACTTTTGTCATTTCTGATAACGGATACGTGTTTGGAGACAACTCGGATCCTCAGATATCGATTTTGAAATTAATCGGTCGAAAAACTAAAGATTTCAATATGGCGGTCTTTTTTATTTTGATAACGGATCGATGTTTGGGAACCACTTTGACCTTCAGATATCTTTTTTTCTTCTTTCTAATGATAGACTATACATTGGAGTACTACTTGCCTCATTATCAAAATTTTTCATGCAGTAATTCCAACCAAAATCCTATTTCCCATGCTTGTTCGCTAAACAGCAAGTAAGTATCAAACCAACCTGCCACTAAGTTCCCAAAAAACGGATTGAAAATAATAACTTTTAACTTAATATAGGTATTATACGTGCGAAGCGAACGAGTACCACTTTTTGAAGCACTGTTTCGTGCCTATTCTGTGACTCAAACAATATGCTTAGCCAAACCAATATGAAAAAACGCGAAGCGAATATTGGCAACGTCGCGTCGCTTACGCACTGCCGCCACCGAGCGAACATGCAACGTTGCTTTTTCCTTATTATTTTCATACGTCTTATCCAAATTATTTTTTTATTTATTTATCTATTATTTTTTTATTATTTTTTTATGAACATTTTTGGTTTTATCTTAATAATTTATTTCATTGTATTATCTTTTAAACATTTTTTTGGTTTCCGAATTTTTTTGTACATTGAAAAGCGCCTGATTGAATGTGCGGGCAAATATTGCGTTCGCCCTTTTCACAGGATCAGGGCAGTACTACTCTCTAAAGCCTTATTTGTTGGCTAATTGAAGCAAACGCACCGCGGAATTTTAATTATGAGTTACTAGAGTCACCTCGTCGAGATTGGTAGCAAACAGATTGGTTTCACCCGAGCAAACCGTGCACAAAATATTTTCGAGACTCTTAGAGCAAACGAATTTTTGTACTAACTACGACATTAAGGAATATGTTTTCACCGGTGAATTCTAATTCAAGACATGTTTTATAGAATGTGCAGTTTTCAAAACTCCAAATTGTGTATTATCGCCATAAAACATGCACAAAAACAACCAATTTATGAGCTTTTGCCTATCCCTTCGCCTTAAGGTAAATCCAGAATAATTCAGTTGGTGATTAGATTAGGTTTAATACTGAACACTCGTATATTGTAGCAGTTAAGAGAATATAATTACGAAAAGTATTAATACAATTCTAAATTAAAACTAAAAATATTAATAAACTAGCTGTTGCCAGCGACTTCGTCTGCAAAGAATTCGTTTATCGCTATCCCGCGGGAACTACGCAATTTTTCGGGATAAAAAGTAGCCTATGTGCTATTCCAGATTTTTCTCTATCTATGTGCCGAATTTCATCCAGATCCATCGGGCCGTTCTGGCGTGATTGAGTAACAAACAAACATCCATCCATCCATCCATACTTTCGCATTTATAATATTAGTTAGATTAGTTAGATTTCTGTCTTTTTGCTGATCATACCTGTATATTGTCACCCGTCCTAAAAATGTAAAACACCGAATGGTAAATAACCTCAAACAGACAGTAATAGATCCGTTTATTGTCTCAGTTCAATAACTGTAGCAATCAATTGGCTAGCTCCTTGAGGAAAACTTACAAATCCGTGGCCCGTTTAATTAATTGTGAAGATTGATGGGTTCATAATTACAAGGATATTGAATAAATACAAGACAGTGGCGGAAAATTTGGACAGAATCACGGTTAACGTCATTTAGTGGAACTATACCTACTCGGGAGTAAAAAAACCAGCAGGCTTATTACGTAACTCGCTCGCAATCGCCATCGTGTTCATTTTGACAGTTCTTGTATCACATTCATACAGCTAGCTGATTCCGATGCCAATTGTCAGCCCATACATGAACTGTCAAATTGAAGACGATGGTGATCGCGAGCGAGTTATGTAATAAGCCTGCGGGTCACTTCCCATAGAAAAAGCAAAGCTGCTGCTGCAGCTGGGTGCTGTGCCCCTATCGATATTCTAAACCAGACTTCTAGCCTTATTGCTCACCAGGGACGAGAGATGGCGCTGTTTTCAATGATAGATACTATCAATGATTCGTGAATTTTCTTACCCGTTTTTTGTATTTATATGATGATGATGATTGTTTAACTACATTAGAAATTTACCATGAGCTTTTCGGTGAAGGAAAACATCGTGAGGAAACCGGACCAATCTCAATAAGGCTTAGTTACTTCTGGGTTGGAAGGTCAGATGGCAGTCGCTTTCGCTTCTGTAAAAACTAAGTGCCTACGCCAAATCTTGGGATTAGGTTGTCAAAGCGGACCCCAGGCTCACTGAGCCGTGGCAAATGCCGGGAATAACGCTAGGAAGAAGATGATGATGATGATTGTTGCAGCTCCCATGGCGCACTGCAACATTGCCCAATGCTCTCTTCCGTGCCGCGGTGCTGCTCCGCCTCCGTCCTGCCCTGACAGCATCCCGCAGTGTGCCTCGGGCTGCGCTTGCATGGCCGACTGCGAACAACAAGCCATCGTGTGCTTCGAGACCAAGCATTGCGTACAACAGAAGAAGTATTACGCGAGGACTATGAAGCATAGAAAAGTTTAATGCTGTGTTGCTGCGGCTTTTCGGATAATTTTAAGCACCGCGAGATTCGATTCAAAAGTATGTGGATATTTTTTTTCGAATGAAGTACGAAAGCGTCAATAAACTTGAGCAGCTTTTGAGCACACATGCCGCCGAAACGATACGCACGTCAGTAGGTTAGGTACTCAGAATGTAGCACAAATTAATATTTTTTTCAAAAAAAACTACAAGTAAATTAAAAAGTAAAACAGTCCTTTTATTACTTCTTGTTGACTAATTTTTGACCTATTTTTTTACTTTAATGCAGTCTCAAAATGCTCTTCTCCCTTATTTCTTTATACATATACTGTCTCACTAAAACTCGAGAACGACTGATTGGCTAATTTTGGTTTTGAAGTAGTTGTGGAAGTCCAGGGAAGATTTAAACGGTGTGAGGAAATATTGAAATAGGAAATAGTAATGAATATTTTTTAATTTAAAATGACCTCACTCATGGCGTTGGTGGATTTAACAAACCTAAATACTTAACCTAATCCCGTTTTTTTAACAGCAAAGTGCCAAGGAATACGAATAATACCTATACCATTTTCATTCTTACCTGTCCTATTTGGTAAATAAAATTCTAACCTCAAAACAACTCATTTTTGTTATTTTTTAACTATTTCATCGTAAATAAAGGAACTGGAGATAAAATATCAGCTAAATGATGTACAAAATATTACCTCAGGTTTATTTCATAACATAATACACTTTATTTTTTGCAAAAAATTGCACATTGAGGTTAGAATTTTGTTTACCAAATAGGACAGGTAAGAATGAAAATGGTATACGATCGACATTAAAATATTAGCGTCGTATTTTTCAATTCTAAAAAATGTACCAATTGTCTGCAAAATCTAGAAAAAGAGCACTATTGCCAGCACCCTTACATGGCTAATATTTATATATCTTATTTTATAATACAGGGTGGCAAACGAGCAAGTAGGTTCCCTGTACACCTTGTACCTTGCACACAACACCAAGGGATTATATAGATGCATTGTCAGCTTAGATGGATAAGATGGAATACTTACCTCATGTCTGGTAAAATCATAATCGGATATGGGTCGTGCAAGCAGGGCTAGGACTTGGACAAGTTATTTTTTTTTGTCTTGACGCACTTCATCCATGCCCTCGTCAAATGGGCCTATTATTCTAAGAAATACGGTCTAGAAAGCTGCCAGTGGTGCAAAGCGAAGCTCAAAGCTTTAAGTCTTTATTCGGTGCCTGGTAGCAACTGATAAGAGGAAACAATAAGACGTTGATCGAATTAAGACGCAGTCGGGGCCGTCTGTTTTAAGAACACACACAAAAATGACAGCTGTCTCGACGCAGCAGTAATTTTATTACAAAACTAGCTGTTGCCAGCAACTTCGTCCGCAAAGAATTCATTTATCGCTATCCCGCGGGAACTACGCAATTTTCCGGGATAAAAAGTAGCCTATGTGCTATTCCAGACTTTTCTCTATCTATGTGCCGAATTTCATCAGATCCGATGGGCCGTTATGGCGTGATGGAGTAACAAACAAACATCCATCCATCCATACTTTCGCATTTATAATATTAGTTAGATGACTTACAAATAGTATAAAGGCGAAAGTTTGTAATTTTGGATGTTTGTATGTTTGCTCTTTCATGGCAAAACGGCTAAGCCAATTTTATTGTAGTACCTACTAAACTTAATTGATTAATTTTACTCGTAATATTGTCCGGATTACGCTGTTAAATCTATCGGGTTCCTCGGGTCCACGGTGTATATCTATAGTTTTCTAAAAAAAAAAACAAACTGAAAAGGTAAATCTTTTATGCGCTTTATTCAGTAATGATGTCTTTGTGTTCAAGATTTCGAAAAATATGCGGTGAAAGGTCTAGCTACAACTTTACACAGCTACATTGAAAATTTCTTATTCTAACTCAGCCCAATATAAATGTAGATTTTCAGGTCCCGGCCACCTTTCATACTTTTTCAAAGGACCCGAAAGGCACCTAGAAAAAGGTAAAAATGTCAAGGTTATGATAACTTGATTACTGCGAAGGATGTAACAATCTGTTCTGAATGTTAATTTACTGGAAAGGGGAGATATTTTACAGCTCGAATTATATGTTATACATATAAGATGTTTTGGAATTATTCTAGAATAATTAGAGGGTGGTTGTGTTAGTTTAATTTTCAGTGTCGTTTAAAAATTTAATTTCTAACGGGTAGGTATGAAACCGTAAAAATATAGTATGTATGGGAGTGATGGGTTGGTTGCTAGCAACATCGCCTGTAACATGATTCCTAAGATTTTCGCCCATTCTCTCGATGGGATTTTACCATTTGAAAATGAATGAAATTTTTATGGATTATCAACTTACATCTGGAAAAAAAGCTATTTTTCTCAAACATGCTCGGAAATGTATGCGTTAATGTCACGAAATGAAGCCATGAAGTTTGACATTCACGGCCTAGGCCAAGAAGTAATGCGGTGCGGTCAGTGCGGTGCGGCGGCGGGGGCGCGGGTAACATGGCGCGAGCAATAGTTTGTTCAAATGGCATGTTTCAAAAATTAAAAAAGCGGCTAATTAAACAATTTTTACTTGATTTCCTCGCATTGCTTCAGAAAAGCACTATACAATCCTCGGCCGGAAACGGAGATTGCAGGACTCGTTACATCCGTCCTCGTCTACGACTCGGCCGTGTACCCCAATCTCGTCCTGCAATCCCTTACTTTACGGCCTCTGCAGTAATGTACTATTATTAGTTAGCGCCATAATTTGCCGAGTAACTGAAATAAACTCGCCCACGTAGTAGTATCTCTAGTAGTAGCACCGGCAAAGTAATAGTAAAAGTTAGTAGTAGTTGTGGTACTAGTAGTACCTAGTAGTAGTAGTAATAGCGCGTACCTGATAGCTCAACGTGTCCGCCCACGAGTTTGTCGTAGCTATTCTCGGATAGGTTAAGCATTTTCAATGTGATAAATTTAGCGTTTACATCAATTACGAACTAAAAACAAGGCGGGTAATTACTGAGACGTTCGTAATGAAAATTTACCACAGAGGTTGTGCTAATTTAGGTTGCTACACTCCATTTCACTTGAATTAATTAGTTGCGGTTCGTCGAAATTATTTCTGGAAAATTAGCTGTTGATATTTATTTATAGCATCTTAGACTTTTGTGATAAAATTGAAATCATGCCTATTTTAGTATTTGAGGTGCATTTTACGGTCCGAGTGGAGGCCTATGTCCAGCAGTGGACGTCTTTCGGCTGATATGATGATGATGATGATAATTTTACTTTAATTCTAATGTTTGCTTTAAATACCTACCTAAGCAATTTTAATGTATAATAAAATTAATAAGTTTCTCGGATATCGTTCAAACAATAACTAAAATTTGGAATATACATAGACAATGCTAGGTTCATCATCAACATCATGTCAGCCGAAAGACGTCCACTGCTGGACATAGGTCTCCCCCAAGGCTCTCCACTCGGACCGGGCATGTGCCTTCCGCATTCACCGTGATCCCGCGATCCTTATCAGGTTGTCAGGAATTCTAGGTAATCGAGAAAAAATTGCTTTTCTCATAAATATGTACTAAATAAACAACATAATTGTACGCGGAAAGGCGTTCGGTCGCCCAGGCACTCCTTATTACAACAGGTTAACTAGGAGAGATCTCTTTAAGGTATTAGTTCGCCATTATACGTTTTGTCGTATGTATAATAAAGAGTTATACATACAATAGACACATGAATAAATATGGCACATTCCTCCACATTGAGTGGAAAAATCGATCGAAATTTTCTCACTTAAGGATAAAAACATGCATAACTTTGATCGTTCGGAGAAGTCGTTAGTGCAGAAACTTATTCTATAAAATTTTACGTAAAATCGTAAATGACCTTTTGGCCTTCTGTGCCTAATCAATTTATTAGACTTTACTCCGGATTTTAATTAGTCGTAAGTCTTAATGAAATACGTACGGTTTCTTAAATATACATAGATACACACCAGCATGACTACTAATCACTATCACTAAAGTCGTCGCAATATAAAAGGCCCGTTTTGACATTTGTCTTCCTGACGTAACTAGTGATGTCTGTCACCGTACGACTCGGTACTCGATACTCACGATAAATCGATTCAAGTTTGCATGAGTATTTGATCGATTTAAATATGTATTGTAAAGACGCATTGGATTAATGTTCTGATTAGAAAGTGAATCTTCAGTCAATCATTTTCTTCAGATGATGAAGACGAGCCATTCTATTAAAATCAGTGTTGCCATTGTTTACGGCTTTGAGCTCCAAGGTCATAATTTTCAGTAAAGATCCCTACACAGCTGGTGAAATTCAGTAATTAATTGGTCTAAATAACATAAATAAAACCGGCCAAGTGCGAGTCCGCCTTAAAAAAAAGTATCTTGATCGATTTATTTTTTCCTTGACCGATTATTAATAGTCTGTGGACAATATGAAAAAATCGTTATGCACAGCACTTAGCTGAGTGAGCGATACCCATCAATGAAAATTGCAATTACCTTCAGAACATTTCGATCGGTAAAAAATAGAGAACTTCATGGGCGTGAACTGTCAAAACGGGCCTTTTAAATTGTGACGACTTTACATCACTACATAGTATAAAACAAAGTCTCTTTCTCTGTCCCTATATCCCTATGTCCCTATGTCCCTATGTATGCTTAAATCTTTAAAACCACGCAATGGATTTTGATGCGGTTTTCTTTAATAGATAGAGTGAATCAAGAGGAAGGTTTATATGTATAATACATGAATAATATACCGTGCGAAGCCGGGGCGGGTCGCTAGTAAGTTAATAATTTGAAGCTCCTTTCGTGCTCTTCCGCTCACACTAATCTAAATTTATACTAATTTCATATTTAAATTTTATATGAACTTTGAGGGACTTATTTGTTTGCAAAAGCGTTAAAATAGATATATTGGAATGGTTTATTGCAGCGTTATTTCCAGACTACCGAGAATGAATGAATTTATTATGCAGAGTGTTTAGTGTTAAAATATTTACTCTCGACTTTAGTATAATGTAGCCGGTCTATGAGTCGATTGTTTTTCTAAAGTTAAAATAGATGTTGTTAACTAATAAATTGTGTTTATGGAAGCTTTTGATTATATACAGGAGCGCCGTAGTGATATTTCAAATTTATCTGACCCCTTTTACGAACAGCAATAAAAATAAATAAAGATTTTAAAAGCTGAATTCCGGAACCAAAACAAATAAATATGTATAATGGTTTTATCACTTCATAATTTGTGCGATATTTTGTAACTAGGCCATGAGTCAAATATAATGTGTCACAAACTATATATGTGTCGCAGACTGTTTGTGGGTAAAGGTGTATAGATGTTTTGACGTCGTGGTACGTAATAGTATTTTATGCAACAGTTGTATTAGAGGGGTCAAAAAAGGCGAGTGGTGTGGGTTACGATGTGAGCGTAGCACAAATCGTAAGAAATACGCCACGACCTTTTTTTGACTTGATAATACAACGTTGCATACAATATTTTTTCTACGACTAAGTAGGAACTTACTAAATTAGAGTAATACGTTCTCCAAAAATGAAGAAGTCCAGTGTTCCAGTCTCCACGCAGACATTCTCGTAGGGTTTATCATTGCCGAGATTTTCTAGGCAACAAATTTTCCATCACATCCAGGGCCGCCGCGGATATTTCTTCCGGTGTTGATTTAATTTCGTTTTCATCCATGTTTTTTTATGATACGTTACAAAACTTTGTCAAAACTATTGCAATCAAATAATAACAAATAACAAACAAGACAAGAGCGAGAAACATGAAAACGACTAACGAAAAAATTGGAAGTTTGTTTATAGCAAACTTTGTTTTTAATTAACGTTAACTTTTTTTATAGCCTTGCATTCTTGGCGCATTTAGCCAAAACGTTTACCTACTTGATAGTGACGTTATTACAAAATCTTGTTTGTTATTTTGGCAGCTATGCATTTCGTTCAGAAAGTTCTTGTTCTATATGAATGAAATAATTTGTTAAGTTGGTAGCCATGCATTTTCATCGTAAATTTAATGTTGATCCTGTAAAAGTTTTAATTAGGTCTGGTAGTGGCTGGCAGAGTTAACGATGGAGCACTTTTAGAGCCATAAGCCAACAAGTGTTTTTAGAGGGAATAAACAATATAGACTTAGCCAAAGTCTTATTATGAGTGTTCTTATAGTGGTGCTCGTGATAACGTAAATCACAGATAATAGTACAGGAGTAGGAAAATAATATTTATGCCCATGTCTGTACCTAGATATGTAGGTATACCTAATTATATCCCCGTCGGAAACGGAGAGGTTACAAATAAAGAAGGCTGGCGTATGGGTGACGTCTTTTGTATTTAACGAGGCAGCAAAAAGGTTAAAAACAGGGGGGCTACTCCGAAATTCGATTTGACGACGACATGCCGTCCCTCTCGCTCTAAAATGAATGACTATTAGTGTGAGCGGAACGGCACGAAACGAACTTCGAAAATCGAATTTCGGAGTACAAGACCAGCACGTCCAGCACTGATCATTCGCATCGCAACCCTGCACAACTCACAACTGTCAACAATCTAAAGATAGTTCAAAATGTTAACAAAGCAAACCACTGGCAACCCTGTCACCTGTCAACTATCGAGCTTCATACAAGCGCCCATTGTTACCAGTTTAATCCGGATCATTCCGGTTTCGGCCACGTCCAATGCATGTGCAAACCAAACCGTTATCGCAATGTCGTATTTTATCCTACAAATCATTGTAATTACGACCTTGTGTCGTGGCACTAAGGTACACACTACAGGGATTGACATGTTTTGGAGGTTCCCTAAATATTAATTGCTAAGGGTAAGTTCAGGTATGCACAGGTGGCAGAGTCAGGTATTTCAAAGACGATTCGGTATTCCGTTGAGTGAGGTTATACGGTTTCTCGTGATAAAGGGGTTATGTTATTGATGTGTACCTGTGTACCTATTCAATGGCTTACATTTCGAATCGCTATAGAAGCCCTCCAGTTCTGCTCACAATTGTGAAATTCAGTCAATTATGGATGCTTTCGGTCAAATTTGAATTGAATGATTGGTTTTTCTAGTAGTGGTCGGATTGACATGACGTTTGCTATAAGTACCTATGATGAGTGTATTAGTAGGGATACAATTTTCAGTTTCAAATGAAAACGGCTGGAACTATTTAAGCCAAACTATAATCGTATCTAAACTACACTTAACTAGTCTGTAGGACTTATATTCGTAGTCAGCACGTCCAAAACTTTCAAGGCTCTGAAAGTCTTCAAAGTTTGGGACCTCCCTTACATCTCAACATCGTGACGTTAATGGCCCGTAAGTAAAGTTATCTGTCTGTGTTATAATGACTTAAGTATGTACCCTTTATCACACGGCGGCCACGACGTACAAAATCCGCGTTCTGAAATGAACACAGGCACGACGTCGTCTGTACACGCGTCAATGTGTGCGTAAGATACACAGGGCTGTCTATCGCAAAAACCTAGTACTATAAGTACTACCAATGACATAAATATACTAAAGATATGGCTTAGATGTGTGCAAATAAGTGTACTTAATCGTTATCTATTTATTTAAACTTACCTTAAATGTGTCTGTCTGTGTATTTAAGCATTATTATTTTCAATTACAATAGATGTACGACAACAAACTTAAGCGAATGATTCTGTAGTTATTTCATGTATTAATCGCGATAATTTCAGAAAGCATTAATTTTCTAATGTTTTATAAAATGAAGTAGGTAGGATACGTTCCCGAACTTGTGACGTGCGGCCGACATACATCGCGTGCGAGCCCTACTAGTTGCCAGCAGCTTTCCGGCAGACTGCGCTTGGGGGGTGGGGTAACTCGAATAGGTGCGGGGCGGAGCGTGGCCATTCTGTACGTTAGTACTATTATATATTCTGTGCCTTTATGTACCTATAAACACAGCATGTAATAGTAGAGTCAGCGTCAAATAGTTCGTGACACCCAAAGTGGCCAAAAAGTTTGCAACACGACCTTATTTCAACAGTAACTTTGGGTGTCACGAACTATTTGACGCTGATTGCACATACAAGTAAACAGGGGCCTTACCATGACGTCTTAATGCGTTTCAGTTTAGGTTTGCTCGCTGTCAGATTCATACTAAAAGTGACAGCTAAAACTTGAACTGAGTCGGAGTTAGGACGTCATGGTAAGGCCCCGTATCCTCATTGATTGACTGTCAAAAAATGCACGCGGGTTTTTAAGAGCATTAATAGGTATAAGGTTTTTCAAAATTTTCACGGCCGTCACAAGCAAGCCTACTTTTAATTCTTCCCAGGCATTATTCAGTTCATGAAAGTAACACAAAAAGTAGCTAACTCCTTAACAAGCGCAAGGAACATGGCGTCGAATAGTCTAGCAAGTGTAAGTTACGAGTAATAGGACAAAGAGTAATAGTTTCGTGGAAAAAATGCGATAAGGAAAAAAGTGTTAAGGCGCTGTCTACAGCAAATGACCTTGAGCAGCACCACTCTTCACACATACGGTTCGCATGCCTGTAAGTGAAAGAGACGAAACTATTCCGGCAGCTTGGCGCGCGTCTAAAATCTTGCAAATAAGACACAAATAAGAAGAAATAAAAAAAAGTATGGATTATTTATGAAATATGACTCGTTAGCCGTGTAGGTATGAATATGTTGACTTTATGTTTTTCATTGCAGACCCATACGTCGAAAAAATAAAGACATAGAACCGTTTAATTATGATTTTAAGACCAATCTTTGCAATTATTTTCTATCGAGCCGATTTTGTTCAATTATGTATCGAGTCCGTCCGGGTGTTTGAAATATGATGAAAATTAACATTATATTTTTTTATATTTTTTTTTTGTGTGCAGTTTTTCTTAAAAAAGGGTTTAATAACATCAATTTCAACAAAATTAGAAAGAAAGAAAGAAAGAAAGAAAAATATTTTATTTCCGTTCCCAAGGTACCACCACCATAAAAATTATAACTAAAAAATATTGCTTATTACTAATACAGTTTGTGATGGTCCAGGAGGACACCGAAAAAGGGTCTCCACTCAGCATATGTTGCCACACAAAAGTGCAGCAACGCTGATTTAAATTAGGTGTTGTCAGCCTCTTAAGAAATAACGCGTTCGTGGTTGAATTTATTGATCGACCTCTTAAATGAGTCCTCGCCCGAGGTCGTGTGTCATAGTAGGTACGGGTAGTGATGTGATGTACGGGTACGTATTAAAATCCATAAAGTTTAAAATGTATAATGGGTTAAAATACATAATGGTTCAAAATATATAATGCGATTTTCTCAGAAAATTGCAAATTAACAGAATTGCTATAAACTAAACCTAACCTAACCTAAACCAATCTATAGATCACGCTATTAAAAAAATCAGTATATCTAATAGTTTCACAGAAAAATGCATTATATATTTTGAACTATTATACATTTTAACCCATTATACATTTTAAACTTTATAAATTCTGATCCGCTCCCGTGATGTACTGATGGAAAACAAATAAACATACTGATACTGTATTGGAACGTAATTTTAAAACTAAAAACTATTTGTGATGTTGGCAACACTGCCGGGTAATGGCCCCCTCTTCCATTACTAAGATGACCAAGACGAGACATATCTCTGTAAACATTTATAACAATAATATAACAGTATTGCAAATAAACCACTGAAGACCAAGAACTCTTTTATTGATAACAAATAATACAGATACTTCGATGAAAACGCTTTAAATTCCTACATCATAATAGGTATTAAAATTAAACATCTACTCGAGAGAAAACATTCGTATTCTTCATAAATTAATATCTACCCCGGCCGAGAATCGAACACGAGACCTCATGCTTATCCAGTCAGGTTTTCAGGTTCTCTAATCACTAGGCTGTTTGGTTGTCAAAACAAAACAAAACTGTTTGCAAACTGTATACCTAATAGTCATAGTTCGCTCTCATTCTAGAATTTATTTCTGCCGTTCAGAATCGGGTCGACTGTCAGACGGTGGTTAATGAGTTCTAGACTTTATTGCGTCCCTGGATTGTGTGTGGCTTTATGGTGTGGGCAATGGGAGTGGCTGACACTTGACTGGCATGAGTCGGTCAACAGGACTAGAGCCTTGTAATTGGTAACTGAGCCAATAGCAAATGATTTAAAAGTTTACATGTATTGTGTTATCATTCGAGACGCCTCTGGCTTTAATTTCTTTCTCAGTATTGGATTTAAATGTAATCATGATCTCAGAGATGCGATTTATTTGAAATACTTCTATTTAAAATGCAAATACAAAATGCAAAATACCTATTATATAAAAAATATATAAAAAATATAAATTTAAAATTTAAAAAAACCTCCTGCTCAATAATCGAGTAGGTACTACGTAAATAAAAAATAATTCAACTTTATGCTAAAAATGCCATAAGTACATAATTTTGGAAAAGCGCTGATACACATCAAACTGTTGGACCGATTTTTACCAAAGATGGCTAAAAACCACAGCTAGAAACTGTCGAATAAAAAAATTAAACGGCATCCAAATCGATCCATTCGCTTGAGAGATACGAATCCATAGACACACACACACACACACACACACACACACACACACACATAGAGCCATCATGTCAAATATTTTGTATCACCTCTACCCATTGACTTACGATAAACAATTGTTTATCGTAAGTCAATGCCTCTACCTTATTGTTTGTGGCATAACGGTCTATAGATGTTTTTGATGTCTTGGTAACGTTTAACTTTGACGAACGTTTGACTTTACATACGTAGCACTAAAGTACTAAATTGTTCTTCAAAAACTAAGCTAAACTGGTGTTGTGCGCTACTAAAAACAAGAGCAGGGAGCTCTAATAACAAGGATATAAATAAGGTGTCATTTTCGCACCAAATGGGTTACGGTACTCCCAGAACGGGTAAAGCACCTTTTCTTGTACTTAATTTGATTTTATTAACCCTTCTTTATGGCCAAGATCGTAACATTTTGACGGAATTTATTACTATTGCCATGTATTTCTCTTTGGCATTCATTTGTTCGACGTTTTAATGTTTCTCTTGCTTCGAAGCTTCTAAGGCGCTTCCCACAGTTTTAAAGGTCCGACAACACCGCCGCGTATATGCAGTGACGTGTTGTTAGGCGTCACTTCTTCTCACCGTTTCTTCATACATTTTGTTGCGATTCCGTAACGTCACCGTTTTTTAAGCGGCAGTGTGGTTGCACCTGTCTTCTGCTGTTGGAGTTGTTGTTCTAAATTCATCGCCCGTTTGACAAGCGATATACTTAGTAACTTGATATATCGCGATTGTTTCCTACTTCTATGTACCTAAGTACGTTGGGGTAGGTTGAAAAGCGGGGTAAGATAAAAAACGGGGTAAGTTACGGACGGTATTTATCTTAACCCCGCCTTAGGGTGCGACCAAACCGCCGCGTAAACGCAGTGACGTGTCGTAGGCGTCACGTTTTCTCACCGTTTCTTCATAGGTAGGTACATTTTGTTGCGATTCCGTAACGTCACCGTTTTTTAAGCGGCGGTGTGGTTACCCCGCTTTTCAATTTACCTACCCCAACGCATTATGAAAGTAAGCCATTTTTAAAAGTTATTGACAATTTGATTATAGCTACATATATGTAATATTAGCTTCTGCCCGCGACTTCGTCCGCGTAGAATTAGCAATTGACATGTTTATCGCTATCCCGCAGGAACTATACAAATTTCCGGGATAAGAAATAGCCTAGTTTTAATCTAGGGTACCAACCATCTTCGTACCAAATTTTGTCCAAATCCGTCCAGTCGTTTTAGCGTGAAGAAGGAACAAATATACACACTCACTCACTCACATCGTCACATCTTCACAAACTTTCGCATTTCTAATATTATTATTAGTAGGATACTATTTTGTAGATTTAGTAATTACTAAATATTAACAATCCATACTTATCGATAATAATAGCGTATCTCTTAATTGTTTCCTCTATGTATTACTAGCATCGAATATTTAGCACGAGATCTGAGTATATACCTATCTACTACTACACATTTTGAGGCAATTTTTTAAACTCCTCTCACTATGTTGCTTATATTGGGCGCCAACCATACAAACATATTAACTAATGGATTCGCAAAAAAACTGGGAGTGTTTAATTAACAGTATGAACTGTGTTTCAATAGTTTCTTTAACATAGCCTTTGCTTCATATACAGTAATTTTAGACTTTATGTATTCTGACCCGCAACCATTTTAAGCATTTGTAAGTTTTAAGTAGGTACCTAAGTAAGTTTGTACCGAACTGAACTTTATAGAAACGTTATTAAAATACCTCAGTAAATGCATATTTCATACTTCAGTAAAGTTTGCACTGAATCCAATTTTAAAATATCGTCGCTCTTGAATCTTTGAAAGCAATATCTATTCCAGAGCTCCACAAATTGAGTTTTACCAGTATATTGTGACTGGTAAAGTTGAAAATATTTTGATGGAGCGATCTTTTGCTCTCCGACTACCAATGAAGGTGATTTGGAAACATTTTAAATATATTTTCGTTTACCTTCCCTTTGTAAATTTTGTTATTTATGAACCTCTTCTACAAACTTCAGGTTTGTGAATTCATTTTAGAAGGTATCCATCTAGATTAAATGAGTAAACAGAAGAATGTATTAATGTCTATGGAACTTTTTATAACATTTTAATAATAGAAAAGCTACAGGCAAAAATAGCCAAGTATTCAAGGTAGGAGTAAACTGTCGATGTGAGAGTTTGTCGACACCGGTGTCCCTAACGAATGTGACTAATCGCACTTCTGTTGTCTGTTTGTTCTGTGGAAAAACCCTAGGTTGACTGCACCATTAATGGACATTACCCAATAATGCACAATAACTCTCATTTAAAAGACACTAAGGCAAGTCATTTATTTTAAAAGAGTCAATTTAACACCATATCATCTGTAAATTAAGAATGAATGTCCATTACTGGTGTTTGTCAGCTTGAAGTGTCCAACACTGGTGCCTAGTGTGGTGTGGCTCGCGAGCCTGTAGGTATGTAGCAAGCGGAACGCCACGTCCGCACTAAGGTTCTTGGTTACTGTAAAGTGGTGACGGTTACAGTTCGCTAAAAATCTACAATTATTAATTGGTGATCGTGTTTTTTTTCAGTTCCCAGTAAATTTTATAAAATTCTAAGTCGATGACAATGGTAATCGACGATTCAGGAACTAACCTGAATACCATGAACCTTTATATTGATATAGAAAGAAAGAAGACATTTATTTGCAAGACAATTTTATAGAAATGAAACAACAAAAAAAACACGGACATGAAAATTAGATCATTAGCGTTGTGTGTCTCCGCAAAAGTGAAACGGTCGCTGGCTCAGCATTACGCTGAGGTATTAGACAACTGCAGCACTGATTTTCAGCCAGAACCGTCTGTGAATGTGATATGAAAATGAAAAGGCAACTACGACCATCGCCGAGCCGCGTGCAATCCTAATTATAGTTGTGTACACCAATGAGTAGGCAGCGTTGTTACTGCTCTTTACCTTTCTGCTTTACCTAGGGTTGCTGCTATGCTCAAATTTAATAGATTTTTAGGTACTGTGAGGAGGTAGCTCAAACGGCACTCGGACTATTGATTAAGGTACTAAAGAAAATGCACTTTAGATTAATAACTTTGGTATTTTAATATTCTTTTAAATTCAAGATTTATAAGATTCTTCCAAGTTGGTCTGGGAGTAAAGAAAAAACATAGAATGTACCAGTTGCTTCTCTTCCCGCGCAGATGTTAAAAGCCCATCGAGGGAATGGGCGAGATTCTTAGGAATCATGTTATAGGCGATGCGGCTAGCAACCCATCACTATTTTGATTCCCTTTCCACCTTTACGCCCAGTCATGCTAAACGTGGCCTTTAGGTCTTGTTACCTTTTGCCCTGTCTACCCCGTAAGGGATAAAGACGTGATTTATGTAAGTATGTATGTTTGTAAACAAGAGCTTGAGTTTGTAGCTTTCTAAAACATCATCATCATCATCTAGGCCTCAGCATCTGTGGCAGATGATTTAAGCATTGTCAGCAGCACCTCCGTTGATGGCTTAACAAGCCTATGCGGGAGCGGCATGTCCGACCGCATGACGGGCATGTGAAAGCGACCGAGTTTGAAGGGACGATCGCAACCAAAAACACACGGCATCGGGGTTCGATCTACAACATACGGCATCAGTTAGTATGCCTACAATTTAACAAAACTCTCAGTCCCAAAAATTTTTTTCACCATAGGTTAGTTGATAAATAGGCAACCCTTCCCTTGACCTATATACCGCTTAATTGCACTGCCTTTGAGATATTGCTCCACTTACCAACTTTTTAGGGGCATGTTATTCTTTAAAGCCGGTAATCTTTGTTTTAGGAGTTTTCTGACGAAGGTCCGGGTTTGCAACTGTAAGCTTGTCACTTTCTCGACTCCATGCAATACATTTTCATTACTTTTCATCAGCGTGTCTTGTTGGGTGTATTTTTTCTTAGTGCTACGTTTTACGGAACCAGGAACCCATTACCAAAGGGTCTCAGAAGTAAAAAAATAAAACTTCAATATAATCACAGCTTTACTTTTATTAAAAACTCGCAAGGTGCATTTGGACCAAACGAACAAATGAGCATACTTTTCGCTTTTTACTTAATAAATTAAGTAGCTCCTAAACATTGATCATGTTGTAAAGGTGGAGTGAGACCAAACGTACAAATGCTCAAATCTATTCCATTCAGTCAAATTTATTTTTGCTCACAGTTTTTGCTGTACACAATAAATTTGATAGAATAAGGCGAATAAGCATTCGCCCGTTTGGTCTAACTCCACCTTAAATGGAAAATTATATCGTTGCTTGCAATGACATATATTACTAATAGACGCGTTATAGCTGAACAAAACTCCTTTCGGACATGGCAACGTCATTGCAGTTACTTGATATATAAGGACCTCTGCGCGCGCCGACAGCGACTAAACACAAGTCAGGCAATTACCGTACTTTTCGCTTGCCACGGGGAGATTGCTCATGACGTAGGTATCTACCTCAGTTTTATATAGTATATCATAGGTTGCTTGGTGGTTTATCGTCTTGATTGTGCTTTTCATGGTCTATTTCCACTAGTTCTATTATCACTATACAAATGTAGAGCTGCCTTGAGGAGGCACTTTAAACTAGTACGGGGATTCAAATAGAATTCGGCCTATAAGAACTGGAAGTGCTGAAGGCCTATTACTTAGGTTGAAACAACACAATAAATTTTATATTTCTCGCTTCGAATAATAAATCGTACAAAATACAAAATGGGTTGCATCGGCAAGCCCCGTTCAAAGCGATCTGACCGTGCCCTCGAAATCTGAAAAACAAATATTTAAAATCATCGAACGAGCGTTCGATGTATGGATTTCAATCGCACCGACGAACCAGCCAGTCCGACAAACCAGCCAGTTCGCAGATTCGCATGCTACCTCACAGTACCATCAATGGAACTGATAATGGAACTAGTGGGAAGAGACCCTTTTCATACGTCGTGGTGCGATTGAGAAACAAGAATGGTAGTTCACATTAAAAACATGAGAAAACGCTTGTGCTTCTTTCTCTAGTTCTGTGTTATTTTGGTATAAATACACTTTTCCCCAATGCTGCGTGATTATATAGGTAGGTACCTACTTCACATTTAGGACTGCTGCTGTTATCCTTTGACTAAACAAACCTCGTCAGTAAATCCAGCATTGAAATCTACAAACAATTACTTGACCCGTTTCCTCATAGACATTATACTCGGCTGCTCTACGGTAAAAGAAAGTAACTGCAGTTTAGTAAATTTTACAGGAGAACGAAAAAACCGAAAAAACTTAATTTAAAACGTTCTGTTAACTATTCCACCATTTTTTAAATGTAGTAATGTGTCAAATAATTTGCTCTACTTATTTTATAACAATTTTATGACAATTTGTTTTTAGTTCTCTTTTGAATGCCAAAAAATGTTTTTCCGTAGTAAATTAATTATTTTTAAATAAATGTGTCAAGTCAAAAACAAAGTAAATAGTTTTACTTTATTTTTTAATTACTAATAAGCATATTCCTCACACAAGTTTAAATTTAAATAATGAGGTAATGGTACTTACCTTGTTTTTACAAGTGTAAGGGAGAAATTTAAAGATTAAAAATTCTTTCTAGAGAGTGTATAATCATTTACTTTTTAAAATCGCTTAATAAATAACAAGGTTAATAGACAAACATAGGGCTGTGGACCTCACAGCCCTATGTTTGCCTATTAACCTTGTTACTTATCAAGCGATTTAAAAAAATAAATGATTATACACTGTCTACAAAGAATTTTGGTACTTGGATTGTCATTTGGGGGATCCGGGGGATTTCTTAGTGTGATAAGATATTAAATTATAATAGATACCAATATACAATAAAACATCATAGGTGTAAATTTGAAGCAGTCTAACAATATAGAAATAAAGTAAATGATGCTTGAAAACGAAGTTTATTAAAATAAAATTGTAATAAGAAAGTAACTGTCATTCAAGTACTTTCTTTTTCCATTGACATTTAGTTACTTTGTTTTTGCGTAGATAAATTGGTAATTATGACGTTTTTTTACAATACAAAAATAAAGTAATGCTATTTACTTTTGTTTTAACTAAATCAGAGTCACAATAAAAAACGATTTACCAGACAAAAAACAAAGTGGATCAAATTACAACATAAAAACAAAGTAAACGACATGCAATTACTTCATTTATGCTTTGTATGCATGACGTCTTAATGCGTTTCAGTTTACGTGCGCTCGCTGTCAGATTCATACTAAAAGTGACAGCTAAAACTTGAACCGAGTCGGAATTAGGACGTCATGGTAAGGCCCCTGATCATACGACTGGGTCGAAAACGGGTCAAGCTTTAGCAGCGTTAAATTTACAGACGTTTATTTACTTTATTTAAATAAAAGTTGTTGAGTTCGAGAAGTCATTTTCAGTGTCCTAGAAGGAACGTAACATTAGGTGTGATATTAAACAGTAAGTACAAAATAAATATAATGTAGACATTTGGTGTTTATCTATGTAAATAGAATTAGTGTTCCGAGGAACGTTTCGTGTGCGGACTTTAATTAACTTCGCTACAGGCAGGGTTACTGGAAATGGTATTCCAGGTAATGTGTTTAGACATTTTGTTCATTTACTGTTTGCGCATTTGTCGTGACAGGAATATTTACCCTGCCATGTTTTGTAAAATAAATACAGAATTTTTCGAAAAAGAAAGTTGCAATTAGAGATTTAGTTTAGAGCATGGTACAGAAATAAAGTTGACTGTATGGGACTGTCTTTCGTCGACAAAATTTCACTCGATCGCGTAACACGCGGCACCTTACTATTTGTTGTAAGCACTTTTAATACTTCTCCAACAGGACATAATTAAGAAAAAATATATGTATGAAGGCAACTTCATTTCTTTTGATAAGCCTAAAAGTAATAATACTTACACTGGATAACAATATAATAATATAAAATGTATTAGACAAAATAATACCTAACTTACAAGTCATTACGAGCACACAAAGGATAATGAATTCCGTATTACCGCTTCGTAAGTTCGTACACAAAAGATATTACTATTAGGCTCCGTTAATTAAGTAGGTATTTATCGAACCTATTCGATGAGAAAATGGTAACCATTCCATTTGTTATACCTCATTGGACTCATTTTGTAGAAAGAGCATATTCCAGACACTGAACACAAAGCTGTACTTTTAAAATATCGACGTGGACTTCCGAAGCAAGCGTCAATGGCGTCAAACACGCTGCGACAGTGACACCGTGATAAACCGGCTGAGCCTCTAGTGCAAATTTTTGACACAAAATATACGTCTGCAACGCGTACGTGTAAACGTCTCTACTTTAGGTAAATTGGTAGCACGTTCTTGTTGTATCGACAGTGTTCGAAACGTTTTGTTACGACAGAAAACTACCAATTAGCCTTCGAATCAAACGCGATGTATGGAGCTAGTGACGCCGCGTCAGTATCCCACATTATCCGCCGTTCTACCACGACGTCAATAGCGCGGCGGGGGTGACGCTTTGCTTAGAACCACAGTTTATAAACCCCATTCAAAAAGCGTAATCTTAAATGCACTTTCACATTCACTCTCACAAGAATTTCACTAGCGGTATTTCCCGTACACAGAAAGGTTCACTTGTAAAACGCGGGGTTTCAGGCACCGTTACATCAAGTGGGGGGTTCCGGAGGAGACTGGGCTTCCTTGCTCTTCTCTTGAGGACTCCCCCCAGGATCTGTGGCGTCTCCACTGTTACCACTGTTGATGGCTACAGAGGTCAGTGGGACCTGCAAAGAAACTGTTATCAAAATTGGTAGGTTCTTCTTTCATAATGTTGAATGTGAGAAATGTGAAATTCTAACCTATGCCTGTGTGTATGTTTGTTTTTCTTTCACGCTAAAATGGCTACAGATATTTGGATGAAATTTGGTATGTACGGAGACAGTTGAATGTCTGGAACAATACACAGGCTACTTTTTATCCCGACGTTTCCACAAGATTGAGAATTACGCAAGTAATTTTTGTAAACACCCGTAGAATTTCAGTAAAATTCTGTTGTTTCAACTTTTTAACCACTAGATCTGATGGTTCACGAAAGTGAAGCCCTAGGTAAAAGCGTAGTTTATCTATACAATGATGAGTATTTTAAATTGTAACCAAGCCAGATTTATAAAGTTACAAGCAAAAATGCAAGAAGGTACGTATTTTACCCACAAATATTTGAACTATAAATAAAAGGACAATCAAATTTACCGTCGGCTTGCGTAAAGTGAGAGCCCTAAGTCAACAACAGTCGACACTTGACATTTAAAATTAAAATTAATTGAAATAACCCACTTTACTTAAATTAAATTGTACCTATTGTAATATTAAGGCGTAACCAAGAATAGAACATGAGTCTAAATACTGACTTAAAATGAATCTGGAATATTTTACTAGGTAGTTCAATTAGTTCAAAATAAACAACTCTGTCTTTTAGGATTATTCAACTGTGGTTGACAGAATGATTCCGTACATTGGTCGATGTTCAGAGTATACAGCGTATAAAAGGGATGACTTAATTTCAATCAAACATTCGGTCGAAGAATTGCCGATTTGTTCCAGCCTAGAGGGATAAGATACCTATAGATTTTTTTTGTGCCGGTAGTTTCACCGGCTGTAGTGCTTTCTACGCCGGAGCACAGCAATGCAAGAACCGCTGCCTAGCAGAAGGATTAGCGTGTGAACCGTTGGTAGCGATCCGGACAGATCCCTCACAACATTCTACCAACCGCAAGTTATTTTTGAGGACATAGCAATTAGCAACGTACCATAGAAACAGCAGTACACGTGTGCATATCAGATTGCCGCGGGGGCGGTGACAGAGACGCGTCATATCGAAGGTCCAGCTGCACCATGAAGACTGCAGCAGCCAGGGTCGTGGTGGAAAAGGACAGCTGGGCTCCCGCCACGCCAACGCAGGTAGTGCTGCCGCATCTAAAAGTATGAGTCGATTGAGTCGGAAGATAAGTAGTGATGTCATTCAGTTTGGAGCATTTCATTTGCCCGAATTTCATATGCCATAATGTAATGTTTGCCGTAAGGTAACTCTTTTTTTCTCTGAAACCTTAATTTTTTCAGGAGCATTGAAATGGCAATCCTGTAGAACTCTATAGGTTAGGTTTGTTTCTAACAAATTTAACAATTACAAAGAAAAAATAGTTATGGCAAATGATCATTATGGCAAACAATACATTTAAGGCATATGAAATTCGGGTAAAAGATACAGAACCGATTCAGTTACTTTATTTGAACACTCCTGTTGATATTTTAACAGAGTTTCGATTCAAAATTGGATGACTTAATATAAGGTATTTACACGTTCAAAATCGATCAATGTGTGGTACCATTTGTCAACCAATATAAAAAAATCCTGAAAACATTTACCTACAGAGGTATCCAATCAGATTAACCGGAGAATCTCACTTTGACAGGATCATAAAATGTTTCTATGCTCCAATGTCGGCATCTTCCTCTTGAGTCTAGAGTTTTTCTTAGGTCCTAAGCTTGGGCACCATTTAAGTAAAGACTCCTCCAGGAACCTCGCAAAGCTTATTATGTCGGCGTCAAGGTCTTGGTTAGTCATTACTAAGTTAATTGATTGCGGTACGCGTTTAGACTAAGACGCTTCTGCTTATTACCCTAGTCTTGGGATTTCCTTGAGAAACTGTGTCTGCCAAAGCAAATGACAATATGTAATCCCTATTCATTTACCTACTCGTACACAGTTGTAGTAATATAAGAGGATGTTAATTGGTTAACGGATTGTTGTTTCTTGTTGCCCCATTTTCCTGATGCGACTCCAGAGGAATTAGCATTAAAGTAATAATTATGTTGTCTAATCTAATCTAACTAATATTATAAATGCGAAAGTATGGATGGATGGATGGATGGATGGATGTTTGTTTGTTACTCAATCACGCCCGAACGGCCCAACGGATCTGGATGAAATTTGGCACATAGATAGAGAAAAGTCTGGAATAGCACATAGGCTACTTTTTATCCCGGAAAATTGCGTAGTTCCCGCGGGATAGCGATAAACGAATTCTTTGCAGACGAAGTCGCTGGCAACAGCTAGTTAGGCAATCAATTTTACTCTTTATCGACTACAAACATTATCAGGATTTTGATTGCCTGCATGCCTACTAATTTTTGAAGCAAAAATGTTTGACATTCTCACTGTATTGATGGCTATATTTCTGAGATTGAGACTAATAGTGGGCTCATTTGCCTATATGTATTTACCAAGCACTTGATTAATAGGAACTAAGATTGAGGACACCCGAAAAACAATTTTCTTAACCTAAATGGCGTCCTGCCTGCTTCAGTGGAGTAACAAACTTAATTAAGGAAGTGTCCATCAAAATTGCGACCCTATTCATATTTATTTTTAGTGGTACCAAACTATAGGTATATGTACCTACTTAATATATGGCTATCGTAATAGACAGTGCGTCTAATTTCTTAACGTCTCTCGGCATCATCGGATTTCTTAATATTTTCAAATGTTTCATGCAATGGCAATCGAAAAATTGTATGTATGACAACTGCCGAAACACGAACTTTGACGAGGGGCATGAAGTGAAATGAAATGAAATGAAATTTTTATTTGTCAAAGCGGGTGTACAAAATTGGGCTTAAGTTATGATAAGTTAACATTGGATCTCCACATTGTGCCTTTGGACAGGCGTACAAATATCGGATTTAGGTAAGTATTTAATGCATTACGGGTTTGATAATCTCAGAATACCGATACTAATACCAAGCAACTTTGTATTATATGGTTTACTCATTTAGGAACTCACTTATACTGTAAAAACATTTGTCATATAGCCATGTCAGCAACATTTTTCAAAATATTTTTAAATTCTTGCTTTTGAACACATACGGTAGCTTATAAATTGTAAACAGTAATACACATCATGTAGGTGTAGGCATTAAGAACATAGAATCATTGTACATAGGCTTAGTGAAGTGGTACAGAGTCAAAGCTCCTAGGTAAATTGGATGGAATTGTTATTTGTCCCACTTCGGCAATAGGAGCTACTTTGCTAAATGCGTCGTCAAAGGTAATCCGGATTCATTAAACTGAGTACGATGAAATTTACCTAATAGCTGACAGTCAGCCATAAAGTGGTCGTTAAATTATATTGAGGTTTAGTTGGATGTATGAAACTACAGCTCGAAGGCTCAAATTAGTTTGCATTCATTTAGTTAGATTGCATTTTCATTCCAGCACTAACATTGGAAAGAGACGGCAAGATAGTAATATAATGAATTATTCATTTTTGCTCTGACACCGTAACTTTTTCAGGAGCTTTGAAATGGCCAGCCTGTTAGCCTGTATAACTCTACAGGTTACGTTAGGTTAATTTTATAACAATCCTGAACAAGAGTTATGGCAAATGATCATTAGGTATTAGGGTTACTCGTTTGCCTTCCTATTCGCATAAAAAAATAAAAAATAAAATAATAATAATGACACATTTATGGCATATAAAATTATGACAAACGATAGTGAAACGCCTTTTGTGACACCTGGTAACCTGGTATAATAATACCAAATAATAGTCAACATAACTGCTTTTATACAATATCCAGCTCCAACGACTTCAGTAGTAAACCCGGGCCATGTTCAATCGCCTATAAATAACAGTAATCGCTGGAACTCGGCAGTCTGTACACACTCGCACATGGCTTTCAACAATGCGCCATTAAGCGGAGTGCTGTTTCTTGTATTTTGCTATAACGCTGTTACAACGTTTATTAGATCTCTGATGTGACGAGTTCATTGGATTTACGGGTCTATTTTAAAATGTAGGCACAGCTTTTATATTATTTCGAGATATTCTCATCTCACTTCACTTAATTATTCGCCAAACTACAACATAGTACATTCTTAACTTTCGTATCCAAATTTATTTTTCCATTATTATGTAATGATTTACCCAATTTATGAATGTTTGTTACTTACATAACCTCTCTGAACTGATATTCCTAGCCTTTGAGAGAGGTAAGCGCCATTAGAATTATAAACTAAGGAGTTTAGACTTAATATATATCACTGAATGCAATGGACAATAAAGGGTTTGCAGAGCACGCTTGCGTTTAGAAATTTAAAGCAATCGCTTTAGCAAACACAGCAGTTCGTAGAGAACTCAATAACGTACAAGGTTGCTTTGAATTCCTCTAATCCTTTGAAAGAGGGTCATTCTATTTAGATGATTGTGTACATAGTCGAAGTCAAGTCGCTGCCAACAAGTAGTCAAATGGCGAGCACACTTAAAAAAAAACGCCAAACGATTTTGACCAATTTTCGACATGTTGACAGTTACATGAATCAATGATGCTCAGTATGCTTAGTGTAGGTTTTCGGTCCCAAAATACGTTTGGAACGATTTGCGTTAAAATGACAAATAATAATATAAGAACAGTTTGCTGTCGTTTCGATCCGCAAGTGGCGCTGCCAATTTTTTCATAGTAATTGAGACGTTTACGTTAACGCGTTCGAGACGTTTTTATATGCAAAAACTTACACTAGAGGCGTATGTTTAGTGTAAGTTTCGGTCACAAAATACGTCTCGACCGCGTTTGCGTTAAAATGTCAAATACTATGAGAAATTTTAGTTGTCGTTTCGTTCCGCTTGTGGCGCTGTTCATTTTCCCATAGTAATTGAAACGTTTACGCGAACGTGTTCGAGACGTTTGTCATGCTTAAAACTTACACTAGAGGTTCAGACATTGCTGTCTCACGCGAGAGTTAACAAGTTGCATACTAATAAATCTAAGTTCATAGCTATGGCCATTCAAACAACTTACCCAATATTCATCAGCGATCGGAAACAAAACGCCAGCATGGCGACATGGGCCCCTATAGCAGCCGTCCACAGCAGGGTGAGGGGCACGGCGGCGCAAGGCGAGGGCCCCAGGGCCCGCCACGGGGCCCCCCAGGTCCGGGTACTGGACCGGCTCGACGTCCAACCGCCGAAACCCCGGCTATAGTAGACTGAGATTGCTGAAAGATGAAGTGTGAATAGAATAGATCATTGAAAATATCAAGCATAAAAATGTTCAGTTCATCTACATTTATAGCTCGACTTATTCGTTTTCATCAAAGGAAACTGCTATTGTGTACATATATTATGCCTTTGATATTCGCCAGATCTCCAAATAAAGACATCCAATTACAGATCTTGAGAACAGACCTATGACCTTATCCCAAGGGTCTTAACTGGGCAAAAACACTTAATTTATGACGTGACGTTAGATTGTAAAGGTCACGTTCAAAGTAACATAGTAGGTACTCGTGCCTTTGGTATGTGATTCCTATTAAGGAAGGCTTCGACGGCATTAGGAGGCCCTGAGAGCATTCCCGGGTTTTGACAAAGCTTTAAAAGAGCAATATAAATCTTTGGGAATCAAAGGATTACATAGGTATCGACAAAAATATTATATACTTAAGTAAGGAATTTTATAACAAGGTTGACTTTTTTTGGGTGGATGTGTTGGTTTATTTTCATTTTGTATATTGACGACTGTTTCTTTATTTTTGAGAAGAGGGACTGATTTTTAGCATAAAGTGTCCAAACGATGTATGTACGTATGTAGAAAACATTCTTCAAACACATTCTTTTTAGTTCTACAGCTAAAAAGGGCTTGTCAGTCAAAGTTGTTTGTCAGTCAGTGTTATTGGTGTGTTAGTCAGGTCCGATTTTTGATATTTAATGAAGGTTTAGTAATAATATCGCTACAAGTTCCAAATTTAGGACGCCCGGGAGACAAATAATAATGGCTACACGTAGTTTGAATACTGAATTTATGCTTTGGGCACAGAATATTCATCTGCAGTTTCTTCCAAGTTTCTATGTATAAAATGGCATACGCCTGCAGTCACGCTTTAATGTATTATGAGGATTGCTCGTTGGCCGCGCCTGCACAGCGCTAAGCAAACCACATTCCTACGCTCATTATCAGCGAGGGCTACATTATACATATAGATTTCTATGATGATACTTCTATGCGTTTCATTTAAATGTCTCCATTCTTTTGTCCTCTTCTTTATTTAATGTTTTCCCCCGATTTTTTCTTTTCCACAGAGCGGCGCGTGAGATAGAATAATGCTTTTACGATGGAACCGAGGTTTCTGGAAGCTCGACGGTTGTAAAAGGACATCCTATCGCTTGGGATGCTTTTGATTAATGAACTTTACATACACAGTCAGCCATTGTCGCCGGGAAAATAAAATGGCGGATAAGTGCAGACAATCACGGATTTAACTTTGTGGAGTGGAGTGCTGTATGTTAAAGGATATATTAAATGTATAAATAATCGTCGTTATGTAAATAGGGCACAACCTTGGCTACCTGCTTGACACCACGATCCTACTACATACTTAGACTTACACGTGTGTGCTTAGTATGAGTTTACTTAATTTTGAGCACGGTAATCACAACTTTAACTCGACAAATATGTTATTATTGTAGTTACTAGGTCTATATTTAGCGCCCAAACTTAGATTCGAACTTTACCGCTGTCCTCATTATTACTTCTGATAGTACGTAAGTACTTACATTGAGGATACCGCTTAAAGAGCAGATAACATTTAAAAAACCTTTATAAAATTAGTGTAATTTAATTTTCCTTCATTATTATTCTGTTCGCTCAATCTTACTTTATGTCGACGACGTCACTCAACCGAATATCGTAAAATTTGTTACAAAGACTATATTATTACGAAGAAACATAAAGTGTCCATGATAACGAAAGCACTTACGGAACAAAAATAAAATAAGAAAAAGAACCGTCTCAAATGTGTTAAGACCTCAGACTTTATATCAGACTACATAAAATATAAATACAGTGAATGTCGTGAATGAAGCAGACTCGACACCGCCTCGAGGGCTACGAAATAAAACGTTAAATTATACCGTTTCCTATACATACCACTAAGATCAATTATAAGGTTAAAGTACTTAGAATTGCATTGAGTGCTCACTATGTTGATACTACGATGTTAGATATTGTTTTAACAAATTCTGAAGTCTATAAGAACGCTGCTGTATTTACTTCATTTTACTATACACAGTGTCTTAAGATTAAATCGGAAATACTTCTGCAGTTCGGTTTAAATGAGCTCCCAGGGTAAATGTTTGACAGATTTTTCATTTATTATTGACAAAATGTTTCTGTAAATTGGTCGATCTTCAAATTTAACGGCGTCGAAGGGTGCTGAAATTTTCCAGAATAAATTTAAGACCTGTATTAATACGGCCCTGAACTGAAAGCGTCTGATTTCAGTTCTATAGATCAAATAGAAAGCACCCTCAATACGGTCTCGAAGCCAAAGTCATCATTCTCCATGAAACTTAATTTATCCGTAACTTGAGGCATTTCGCTTCCACTTAAGGGTAACGAGCTCCGTTTGTTGACAATACTAGGTGGATTAAGATGCCAAATCGCTAAGTAAATAAAGATTGCATGGTGGAGTAAAATGGATGTTTAAGCAATGTTTAGCGATGAACAGATGTTTACTTGTAAGCTCAGTAACCTCTCGTGGATATTTTATTGAAACAAAAAAGGTCTTATTACGTTTTTTTTGCCCAATAAAATTTCAAAAAAATATTTCTCAAATTTATTTCATTAGTTGTGCCATAAGAGCTATTCGAGACCAAATTTAAAATTTCTAAGTCACCGGAAGGAAGTACCCTCATTTTTTGGGAGCACGGCAATTTGCATGGAAACACCTTTTCTAATTACTGTATCTATTGATCGAGTTGATTTAGAGGGTTTATAATTTACTCAGCTCACGACCGCAGACCTAAGCATTTGGTATTAATTTCAACATTATGCTTTCTACGCGTTCCTGAGAAAAAGGGTTTTGACAGACAGACTGATGGACGGACGGACAACAAAGTGATCCTGTAAGGGTTCCATTTATTCTTATTGAGGCACGGAACCCTAAAAAGGTTGGTGAGAGTAGAGTTACCTGCCGCGAGGACTGTGATTGCCCCTGCGGGAACTCCTAGGCCTAGTTCTGGCTCTTTTCGCTCCTCCAGCCATCCGACCGCTCCCACCACCAACCCGCCAATGCCGCAGACGATCTAAAACAAAATTATACACAAATGGAATAAGGAGAAGCATTTTAACTCCATGGAAACACGGAACTGAATATAAATGTGGCCCGTAGGTCTTGTTACCTTTAGGCTCCGTCTACCCCGTGGGATAAAGACGTGATTTGTGTGGTTCTCTATTGATTTGCCGAAAATTTTATTGCCGAATTTCACTTCCCAACCAACGTTTGGCCGAATTTCATTTTGCCGAATCATCATATGGCAACTTGTTCAAATGATTAGTTTTATTTCCCAACCTCACGATTGCCAACTCAACGTTTGTTTTTTTTTTTACATGGACACTTATTAAAATGTCATTTTTTTATATAGCCAAATGGTACTACATACCTAACCATTAGTAAAAAATAAGACATTCTAAGGTAAGTCTTTACTGTTTATAAAGTAAAACAAACATGTTCGCGGCTAAGGGGTGGCCCAAGGGCCACCCCGCCGCGCCTAAACCTAAATTAATCCAAATTAATCATAAGACTTTTTCGGCCTAGTGAAACATTTGCTATCTGAAAGATATTCCAAAAGTTAAAAATCAAAATGTTATTCGTTTTTATGAAAATTCAGCCAAATGAGAGGTTGGCATAAAAAAATTTGCCAATTGTCAGTTGTCAAAGTGAACATTCGGTGAAACGTTGGTTGCCAAATGAAATTCGATCAAAAAAAATTCGGCGAAAAGGCAGAACACCGATTTGTGTATGTATGTATGTACGAACTATTACAAACTCACGTATAAAAAGCCGAAAGAATGCTCCGACAATTGTTTCGGACTATTCCGTAGTCCTTCCTCAGAGAGCGCTTGCCCCGGCGGCAGCGAAACGAACACTGCGCGCCAACGCTCTGCTCGCACGGCTACTCGGCGCAGCTGACATCGGCGCACAACTACCCTCATTTTTATCGTCGTTTATTCGGCTGCCGCTGGGGCGAGCGCTCTCTGAGGAAGGACTACGGAATAGTCCGAAGTAATTTTCGGAGCATTTTTTCGGCTTTTTATAAGTGAGTTATCCGGTTGTTGTAATTATGTTTGAGTCTCATGGTAGCTTCATGTTGGATATGGAACTATTACCTGTAAAACTCGCACCCTCAAGGCTATGGCGAAGGGGTATATTTTGACGCCGCCAGCGAGCGGTGAGTCGCCGTCGTCGCATTTGGACGCTCCACTCACGGCGCTGCACACCGACTGCTTGCGCGACCACATGCTCGTTTGCGGGAACACTGGGGGAAAATACACAGCGGTTAACACCAAGAAAAAGCGTGCTCGTAGAGGTGACTACGGGTACCTATATAAAAGCTAGATTTAAACCATATTTCTTGCGGCGCATTCTTCTTGGCAATGAAGTTTAAGTTTAAGTTGTATATTCCTAAGAATATTATTGATATCGTGCTACAGGACTCTTTCTGGCCGAGCGGTATTACATTTAGAAGATTTGTTTACCTACGACAAACACAAGCCACATAATACTTAGCTCAACTCAGCGGATTTAGTTTTCTCAATATTAATACTAACATAGGTTAAGATTTTTCAATTTGTATACTAACATACTATGGACCTAAAGTTGTCTGAAAATAAAGATATATTATTATTATTATTATTAATGAGGTCTTTCCGAATGCGCTGGTAGTTTCAAAAAAGACATGCAAACGAGACCTTGACGGCCTATTTGCAAAATAAAAGTTTTGATTTTGATTTCAGATGATCGAGCGAAAGTTGGATCTGTTCTAAAGAGTCTAGAGCATTAGAAAACTAGGTACTACGAGTACCTACACCGTACCGTACGTATAATTTTAAAATTTTATTCTGATGCGTAAAGTCTTTAGATGGTTATTGAGGTTACTCGGGACCCCTATAACTCGTTGTATCTCATTTAAGTTGTATTTTGCTTTTTGTTTAAGAATTACAAACTACGAGATGCGTCTTCGTGCACTGCGTGATCCTAAAGCCGGGTACTTATCTGCGAGCTGTAACCGTTAGTTTCACGGTTCACCAAGAACTGAGCCTCTAGTGTAAGTTTTCTCATATATAAACGTCTCGAATGCGTTCACGTAAAGGTCTCAATTACTATGAAAAAATTGGCAGCGCCACTTGCGGATGGAAACGGTAACAAACTGTTCTCATAGTATTTGACATTTTTAACGCAAACGCGTTCGAGACGTATTTTGTGACCTAAAACCATACTAAGCATACTGTAGTGAGACGTAGCGTTCCGTTGGCGGCAGACTCACGAGCCAGGAAGTAAATATTATAAAGATAAAGCTATAAAAATAAGGAAGTAAAATATCATATAATATGTATTAAGTTTTTTTATTTATCGTTGTTTGACCTTTACGTTGAACAATATTAGGATCTACTAAACTTAACCCAAAATTCGGCTAACTTTGCCCGCTTTCAACATGAGTTAACAAAAGCCTAAAGGATCATTAAATCGAAATAAATTGCTTGCTTAAAGGGGTAAGACTAAAAGTTCCCAGCTTTTTGTTGGCGAACATCCCGATGAGAACAAAATGAAGGTTCGACGAGACAATGTTCTTTATTAGTTTTTCTGCAAGTAATTATACTTAGGAACCTACCTAGATTAAGCTAGACGTATGAGAACCTAATTAGTGTTGGCTTAGCTATTCAATGTCACTACTAATAATATAAGAAAATCTTACAAGCAAATTATGTCTTTTTATCTCTTCCCGTATCTGACTGTCTGTCATCATAATTATCTCGCAAGTAAATTTTGACCTGCTTCCTGTGGTCAGCTAGCTTATTACGTAACTCGCTCGCAATGAAATCGTAACCGTGTTCTTTTTGACAGTTCATGTATGGGCTGACAGTTGGCATCGGAATCAGCTAGCTGTCACATTCATACAAAAGCTGTCAAAATGAACACGATGGCGATTGCGAGCGAGTTACGTAATAAGCTAGCAGGTTGACGTAATTATGGCATATTTTTGTTAGTCTGAAATACAGTACGCAGTATTACTTTTTGCCTATTACTAGATTAAGGGCCTGTTTCACCACTCTCTGTTAAATCCCAGTTATCTTAACTGTCAGTTATCTATGATGACGTCTCTGTCTGTTTCGTAGTAATAAATAGAGACGGAATCATAGATAACTGACAGTTAAGATAACTAGAGCTTAACAGAGAGTGGTAAAACAGGCCCTAAAAATACTTTTATAAAATCTACGGTCAGCTACAACTTTATTACTCTTTCACGGTTTAAACTCAATACCAAACAGTCCCTTAGAGTCCCACCCTTTTACCTCGTCATACGCATCTGTGGCAGGCTTTTTACTTAAGTTAGAAATTTGACGGTCATCACACCGTTCTGCTCACAACAATAGTCTTTAATAGGAGAGTGATAGGGATGGTATGAAACGAAACGAACTTCGAATTTCGAATATCAGAGTAGCTCCCAAGGGTAAGGGTCATGATCATCCGTTTATTACAGGACATAAACTTTTTTGAAACAATTTCAACGGATCCCCTTCGGTGTCATATATCAGAGCTCAGTTCAGGCGGCTGTCATAAACAAAATCGGAATAGCATGTTGAGCCGGCTATTATGTCGCTGGTCTGCAATCGAGGCGCGTACGGCTTCTATAAATTACATTGCGCTGGGTAATTTCCACGCTCTTCTGTAAAGTGCAGTCCAGGGCATAAATTACGTATGTTACGAAGACGTCAAAAATATCGATACACCTTTATGCCATGAACGATAAGGTTGGTGACACGTATATTTGACATGGTGGCTGTATCGATATTTATGCCTCCGACTGTACGTTGCAAAGCTGGTTGGCTAGAGTCTAAAATAATGAGCCAAGTGAGTCCGGACTACGCATTGAAGAAGGGTTAAGGTAGGTTTAGACTACATTTAATTTTGATGTATACACTCAGTCCGACACCCTCGTGTCTGTGTCTGCGCGTGTGACATTTTTTTTTTTTTTTTTTTAATAGCCTATTTAGCGTCCCACTGCTGGGCAAAGGCCTCCCCTTCTTTTTGCCACTCGTCCCTGTCAAATGCATGCTCCTGCCACCCTAACACCTACATAATTTTGCGTCATCTTAAATGTCGCGCCTAATGTTTGGCCGGAACGGACATCAGTGTCCGACACTAAACTTGTCACAATTTTTATCGTACCTACAAGGTACCTACTCTGTTCGAGCTTTTATAATTTAACTTAACTATAAACAAATGTAGTGTAAGGTTACCACAGCAATAGCTAACATAAAATGTTGGTTAATGGTTTGTCAGAAAATGGCGGTTACCTAGGTACATAATTTTTTCACAAATGATACAATTTCTAAAAGTAAAGCTATGCCGGGAATCGAACGCTGCATCATTCCGTGATGCGTGGGTAATAATCCCTACACCACGCATAGCAGGTTATTAAGCCTTCGTTTTTTTTATCTGTGCCAGTGAAACAAATCGTAAATTTAATTTCTAACGAGTAAAACCGTAAAAATAAATATAAATCATGGTGATAGTACCGTACAAAGGATAGTTTATAGGCGAAATTTCTGAAACTATAAGATAAAATCACACAGAATCACGTACCTATTTTAAATCAAACAAAATCCTTTCATCTCAGGTACCAGCTGTAACTCAATTTATACTAAATCTAGACTGCTACATATGCTACGGAGGAATATGAACTCTAATTTCTTACTAAAATATTTTCAACAATTTTCCGGTAAAATAGGTACATAACTCAAACCTCGATCTATTAGATAAAGTTGTGGTTAGCTACTGATATTACAATCGGGGCAGATAAGTGTCAAGTGCAGAAAGGCTGTATTTTTTTTGGCACGATAAAAAACTTATCCTCATCTGTTTATTTTTATAATTAGTTTGTGAGAGTGCGGACATTCACATTATGAACCAAATAGGAATTAGTAATCAAGGTCTCAGCGCCGAATTCCTTTGTCTCTTTCGGTGTTGAGACCCTTTGGTCCGTGGGGTCTTAGCCATTAGCCTATTCAAAGATATTTCGAAGAGGCTAATAGATGCTTAGGGTAACGTCAGAGCTGGCAGCTTCTTTGGACAACGTATTAGTATCGCTGTCCACAAGGGAAACTTGCGGAACACTTGGGAAACACTTGCGGGTGGTAGGGCCTTGTGCAAGGTCCGTCCGGATCGCTACCACCATCTTACTCGCTAATCCTGCCGCTAAGCAGCAGTGCTTGCACTGCTGTGTTCCGGTGTGGAGAGTAAGACAACCGGGGAAATTACGGACACAAAAGGCATTTCAATCTAAGTCCTCTAGGTTGGCAACGCATTTGCAATCCCTCCGGGGTTGCGGGTGTCTATGGGCAGTGGTAATCGCTTACCATCAGGTGACCCACTTGCTCGTTTGCCTTCCTATTCACATAAAAAAAAACGTTGCCAGCATCTGCGGTAGGTATTATGCTAAAGGGTACTCTTATATTTTCTTTTATTTAGTTACTTACTCATTAGCAAAAATAACAGGTCACTTTTCATACTACTTTCTTTAGGAAGTCTCGTTATTTTTGCTCGTCAGTGTAGATTAAAGGTGCGACCACACCGCCGCTTAAAAAACGGTGACGTTACGGAATCGCAACAAAATGTATGAAGAAACGGTGAGAAAACGTGACGCCTACGACGCGTCACTGCGTATACGCGGCGGTTTGGTCATACGTCGCACCCTAATTTGTTTTTTTTTTCTTATTTACTAAATACTCTGTTATTAGGTACGTATTAATTAGTAATCTGACGTATTCAACCTGCCTGATTTTATTAATTAAATCTAGAATGTCAATCTGATCACTGGAAATTGGGCAAAATTTACTCGCATGATTTTCAACAAACAAGTAGGTAGGTATAAGAGAAAGTTAATCAAAAAGCTTCTAGCTACAAATGCAATAAAATTCCTTTTCATCGTGTTATAAAATAAAACACGGTTTGCGAAGTTAATTTGGTTTCAAGTTTTTATTGCATTTTGCCAAATGAGTAGGTGCACAAAGTATGTGGTATAAAGGTGCGACCACACCGCCGCTTAAAAAACGGTGACGTTACGGAATCGCAACAAAATGTATGAAGAAACGGTGAGCAAACGTGACGCATACGACACGTCACTGAGTAAACGCGGCGGTTTGGTCGCACCCTAAAGCACCTGCCAAATATAGACTACATTATTAGCTTTTCTGTCGCAGAATATACATGACAAGCCTTGAAGGATCCCACTACTCTATAATAGCGTATTAAATAAAAAATATCCGTTTTTATTATCAACTAGCTTCTGCCCGCGACTTCGGTCTAGAATTAGACTTAAAAACTGATGTTGATAGTATATTTTGCATTAAGTATTTACGTTGCCAGTCAAGGCAGCAAAGATCTCACATGTTTATCGCCTTCTCGAAGGAACTATGCAACGTTTTAATCTAAGGTACCAGCTATCTTCGTTCCAAATTTTATACAAATCTTTCCAGTCGTTTCAGCAAGAAGAAGGAACAAACATACACACTCACTCAATCACTCACATCGTCACAAACTTTCGCATTTATAATATTAACTAGCTGTTGCCAGCGACTTCGTCTGCAAAGAATTCGTTTATCGCTATCCCGCTGGAATTTTTCGTTATAAAAAGTAGCCTATGTGCTAATTATTCCAGACCTTTTCTCTATCTATGTGCCGAATTTCATTCAGATTCGTTGGGCTGTTCTAGCGTGATTGAGTAGGTAACAAACAAACATCCATCCATCCATACTTTCGCATTTATAATATTAGTTAGATAGGAGGCAAAATATATTTTTATGTAAGTTTAATTAACATTCCCGACATGTCTATGTGTTGATACGTAACCCAACACGTTTTTTTTTTTTAATTCCCTTCTTCTAGGTGAACTGAAGGTAGTATGTACTTAACTGTTTTTTCGGCCGTCAGGAAACATTTCTCGAGACACAGTAAATAGCTCTGTTGGTGCTCGCGATTCAATATTGAACGAAACCCTTGAGACTTGAGCTATGTGCCGATAAATAGACCTGTCTAGGAAATTGGCTGCCAACGTCAGAAGCAAATGAGGTTTTCGGAAGATACTCTGAAATGTAATATCAGCCGCAGTCTCCTCCATATACCTCTAGTTGCCTCGGTTGGAAGCGGCTTGCATCCACCGTGAACCCGTATTTTTAACCATGTCGTCTGTCCATCTCAGGCAGGCCATATAGCACGGAGAACAGATGGTCGTTGGTGCCGGAAGTTTCTCGAGTGAAGAACGTGGAAACGCGGATCGGCAAGCGCAGCATGGACGTTCTCACCAACAAGACGAAATGTGATATGTTATATTGTTATATGCTTAGATTTATCTATTTACACAGGAGTAAGCGCCTTAGAAAAGCAGGCCTCAGCACCTAACTTCGTGCCAAATAAAGCAGCGAGTGTTAACTCTGTTCATTGCGTGTGCCCAGGCTCTATGCTTCGAAATTCGAAAACTTGCAGCTCCTCTCGCACAAATGTTAGTTAATAGAAGAATGAAAGGGATGGTATAATACGAATTTCGAGTTTCGAATTCAGGAGTAGGTAGCCTCCCTGGTAGCATTGCGGTAAGCATCTTGAAAATGCAGCCGGTCGCGGATATTCGTACCTGGATCGTAAATAAAACGCTCCACCGGTACAGGTACGGTTTCTCGTGGAACCTTTTACCAAGCACAGATGAACTCTGGAATCAGTGGAATCTTTTTCGGGCAGCACAACTTAGGGATCTTTAAAAAACGAGCCTACCTACTCCTTTCTTAAGGACCTTAACCCTTTTACGTTCACAGTATCTAAGGGAGGTGATCCTCATAACCGTTTGCCCCCTATCACATAAAAAAAGATTTTAAAGAGCGTATTTAAGTGTAAGTAGGTGCCTTTAATTTGCTATATAATAAGGTAAGTCAGACAATGTAGTCGCGTTAGCATTAGATTGGTATGCGAAGTACCATTTACTTACGTTTCCAAATATGACAGGTTTTTTGTACCACCTATAACGCGTATTAAGTCATAAGTAATAACGATATAGACTGCCGCAGAATTAATTTGAACTTACTGTCATCAAAATCTGGATTATACTATTCACTTTAAAGCCTCTGGCTTCGCTTTGCTTATTACTTTGGAACTCGGCTTTGAGTTTATCAGCAAACATAGACAGCAATCTAACTCGTATTACGTGCAGCAAAAAAGCGACAAACATAATAAATTACTTGTAAAGTGGCTTAGCAACTTTCAGAATATTTTTAACGTCTGTTTTGTTTTATAAGGTTTTGTAGGGCTGAAGGCTTCGTCAGTCATGCTTGTCATCATCATCATCACTTACAGCCGATAAACGTAAAGTAACTGTGTCACTGGGCCCACCATCCTTTCAGAATGAGGGGATAGGGCTGAAGTTCCCACGCGGGCCAAAGGAACTGCTTTACTTTTAGTTAAGTACTTACCTTTTTATGTATTGTTTGGCAAAAGTTGGTTTTGAACCAGTGAAATTTGTAATATTACTACGTTTCTCATCCCAACAAAAAGAAACACAAACGTTGACGGAGCTACACGAAATATGATGGACGGAGCACAAAATATGGAGGAGATATATCTCCTGTACCTAGTTAAAGGATTTCGGGTAGGAAAACCTTCGCGAGTCTCATTTTCGGGAACATTCGGTTACCCAAATGCGAAGCGTTCTCATTCAGGTTGGTGCTTATGATCAATAACTTATTTCCGCATAAAGAAAATCGTGTTTGAAAATGAAAACCAACTTAGCAAAGACAAATGTTGGGCAAATTAAAACAAATGTTTGGTTTGCGGAGCCCCATTTTACTTCAGGCGTCGTGCACATAAAACTTTATTAAAGAATGCCTCGTTAAGAAATCTGAAAAAGGGTACGTTTTTATAGTATAGGTCAGCGGAAAGTTATTTCAGTTTTCATTGTTTTCAAGGTCAGACTACAGCCAAAACTTATAAGAGTTTTGTCCATAATTTACAAAAGTTAGGTAAGTAGGTATTAAATTAGAATTAGATAATTTCTTGGCAAGATTGTACAAAACTTTTGCATAGAATTATAAACTTAATCTTTTTGTGCTTAAAAGAACTCTAATCAAAAGAAATCCCATAAATCATTCATAACTGTACTTTTCATAAATAAATCCTTACCATCATTATTTCTACAGGATAAGCGAAATAGCACGTTTAATGAAAAAGGGCAGATTAAAAGGGCTCAAGGTGGAATCAAATTTATTGCTGCCAAACCGCCATGCTTCTGGAAGGTCATATGCTTCGGGAAGCGGAATTAAGGAAGATTTACACAGGATGCGTACGAGTAAATTTTACTTAGGACGGTTTATCTACGAAATGGTGCCAATAAGTCTCGTCCTATCCCACAGTCGACAATCTCACTGCCATTATCATCAGCGCTGGGAAGTTCCTTTTGTAATGTGAAAAGAAAATTGTAAGTATTGTTCTATAATATTGCTCAAAAATCTGTTATTTTTCGGTGGTGATTTTTCAAAGAGACTTGAATTAAAGTTTAATAGACCTTCGAAATGCCTACTCATTAAGGAAATGAGGAGCCAAATGACAAAGTCACCCCACCCTCAGACAAATACTACCTGAAAATTTCTTCCACTGCCATTAATTTGGGCCACAAATTATGTTGATTCTCGCTTATGTCAGCTAAGAAAACTCAGCTTAAAAATTAACACCGTGGCGGTCGAGTTAGATTAGTATTCTGCAGTTTTTGCTTTTGGTACAGAGTATCAAGGCTAGATTCCTAGTAATTTTCCTGTGCCTAATTCCGCCATTAAAATCAGTGTGATATTTTTCGGAATTTGTATGGTTTTTCTCGTATAATTTTGGCGTCGTAGAGCGTTGTCTCACTCTAACTTACGTGACGCCAATTATCTCTTTCCTAAGACCGAAGTGCATATCTTTCTGGCCGGGTACTCTAATATCGTATGTAGTTACCGTCACTATATCCGTGCTCTATGTAGTTGGAAGCAATTTGTAAGTTTCCGTTGGAAATCCCGGGAATAGGTTGTATCCGGAAAATGATGAGGATAAGTGTGGTATTGAAAATATTGGTATTTTCGGTTGTAAAATTCAATGCAAAGGTATTCCTATTAACTAGTTAGATACAACTATTTTTTTATAGTCTAATTTAATAATGATGAAACGAATTGATGTGCCACTGACCGTAGATCTTGTACCAAAGCTAATAAATGTTTGTCTTGTCTTGTCTTGTCTAGATACGCGTATAATTATTATCCATACAAGGACCACCTTTAGGTTCATTACGCCATTGATTACGCCCCTATGAAACGCACAAATGAAATTACATTCAGATCTCAAGCGTAATAAGGTCTGTTGACGTCATAGGTATCAGTATCAAAGCCTTTTCAAAGTGATAAAAGCCTTGTTAGCGTCTGATACGAATCGTAATAGGCTAGTAATTGTTAGTAAGCTTATAACATTGTCAGTTAGTGTGGTATTCTTTTGAAACGAAAGGAGCTTACTGTTCACCCATCGATCATATGTGTAGGAACTGAAGATACCACCAGCAACTCGATGTGTCAGCAGAACCACTTTCAAAGTCGCTTTGAGCGTTACCTACATAAATTGCTACGAGTATATAAAAACTTAAGTAAATGACCTGATGTATGTGTGAGTAACGTGTGGGAATAGACAAATTGACGTTCCAAATTAGAAGAATGACTCTTAAGTCTTAAGTCATTCTTACGACTTACCTCTTGGGACTTATCCCATATCAGTTCTGTACACTATTACATACAACAGGTCAGTACTTAAGTTTTTCACCTATACGAGTAGTACAGTCGTTCGGGTTTGTCTTGCTGTCTCACTCACTCTTATGGGCTTGATACTTGGATGGGCCGATGGTACCCGAAACCCGAATGGCATTCTAAAAGCTAATGGATTGTACCTAGCGCCAGGCAAAGGGTCTAAGCCCATACAGCCAGAAAGAATAAAGACACAAATAGAGAAACAAGTCCGGGATGTTTTTTATTTGTTTATATTATAAGAAAAGGCTAATGTTCAAAGCCCATACAGCCATATCTAAGGTCGTGAATTATCAATATTTTCTTAGGATATGATATCGATATTATCGTATCATTATAGCGCAAATATCGATAAAAATATCGATATTTTACCTTCGATATTATCGATATTATCGGTTTTCCGATATATCGTTGCAACCCTATATGAAGCCAACCGGCGTAGATTCTCGCCGAGGTTTTAATGTAAATAGAATTGTCAGTTGTCATCGACAATTGTCGGGTTGTCGAAATAGGGGTCAGGAGAAAGATGTACACATGAAAGCGACGAATAAATGACTTATGACTTATGTCTATTGACGCACCTCCCCACAATAGCAACATCAGTGATAGCAAACCGCAAAGGCAATCTAGTTTCATTTAAAACATCGTTCTGGTGAACAAGGAAATAAATTGCAATTTGACTTGAATTTGATTGGACGACCGGATAGCCTAGTGGTTAGTGACCCTGACTATGAAGCTAGAGGTCCCGGAATCCCGGTAGGGGCAGACATTTGTATGATGAATACAAATGTTTGTGCCCGAGTCAAGGATGTTGTATGTATTTAAGTATGTATTTACCTACATTATATAAGTATGTTTATCCGTTGCCTGGTACCCATAGTACAAGCCTTGTGCTTAGTTTGGGACTGGGTCAACTGGTGTAATTTGTCCCAAGTCCCATGATATTTATTTATTTATTTATTATTTATTTGTCAAAGTTTTTAGTTTTGGATATCCTCAAAACCGCTGTCAAACCTACGTGTGTCAAGTAACGTAAAGTAAGGTAGGTGTGCCCGTCCCTATTTACTTTTATACCTAGCGCGTGACTTTGACATGGGTTTCATATGAAATATTTTTATTTATTTCGTCTCCAAAGACATTTGTCACAATGTATCAATGAACAATAAAACATTTACCACGGTAGCGGAATAGCAAGGTACAGTGCTTCTAGTTTCTTGATGTTTCTCGGCAAACTTCGTGTATCTTCAGATCGGACGTCGGTCGAAAAACAAATATTGGCGTGAGACATTAAGAAAATATCCAAGAAAGTTTCCCTAAGCATGTGCCAGACGGCATTCTACCACAGCTTCTGCCAGGTGACCTTGGTAGAAAAACAGTGGTTTTAAACCATGTAGCCAGTGGGTTTAAACCAAATTTCGATTGACCTTTAAACGCCCTTGGTAGACGCGCGTGCGCTTCAAACCATTGGTAGAATGCCGTCTGGACGCTTTCTGTAAACCATTTGCTTCTACTGCGCTTCTACCAAGGTCACCTGGCAGAAACTGTGGTAGAATGCCGTCTGGCCGCTTTCTGTAAACCATTTGCTTCTACCGCGCTTCTACCAAGGTCACCTAGCAGAAACTGTGGTAGAATGCCGTCTGGCCGCTTTCTGTAAACCATTTGCTTCTACCGCGCTTTTACCAAGGTCACCTGGCAGAAACTGTGGTAGAATGCCGTCTGGCCGCTTTCTGTAAACCATTTGCTTCTACCGCGCTTCTACCAAGGTCACCTGGCAGAAACTGTGGTAGAATGCCGTCTGGCCGCTTTCTGTAAACCATTTGCTTCTACCGCGCTTCTACCAAGGTCACCTGGCAGAAACTGTGGTAGAATGCCGTCTGGCCGCTTTCTGTAAACCATTTGCTTCTACCGCGCTTTTACCAAGGTCACCTGGCAGAAACTGTGGTAGAATGCCGTCTGGCCGCTTTCTGTAAACCATTTGCTTCTACCGCGCTTCTACCAAGGTCACCTGGCAGAAACTGTGGTAGAATGCCGTCTGGCCGCTTTCTGTAAACCATTTGCTTCTACCGCGCTTCTACCAAGGTCACCTGGCAGAAACTGTGGTAGAATGCCGTCTGGCCGCTTTCTGTAAACCATTTGCTTCTACCGCGCTTCTACCAAGGTCACCTGGCAGAAACTGTGGTAGAATGCCGTCTGGCCGCTTTCTGTAAACCATTTGCTTCTACCGCGCTTCTACCAAGGTCACCTGGCAGAAACTGTGGTAGAATGCCGTCTGGCCGCTTTCTGTAAACCATTTGCTTCTACCGCGCTTCTACAAAGGTCACCTGGCAGAAACTGTGGTAGAATGCCGTCTGGCCGCTTTCTGTAAACCATTTGCTTCTACCGCGCTTCTACCAAGGTCACCTGGCAGAAACTGTGGTAGAATGCCGTCTGGCACATGCTTAACGTTAGCAAAATAAGAGTTACCTACCGTCACTAAAAATCGGCGAGAATTGCTGACGATACACTAAATTAAATGATATTTATAAATTATTAGGTTCTTTAACCTTTAACTGTTAAAGAAATAAGACATTTATTCCTTTTTACAAGACACACATATAGGTACGAGTAGGAGCATACACACAGTTTTATAGAATAGAAACAAAAAACACCCTCAAAAACACAGACATGAAAAATAGAACATCACATCAGTGTTGAGTGCGTCTTCGCAAAAGTGAAATGGTCGCTGGCTCAGCATTACGCTGAGGCTGAGGCTGTATAGTTAGCGTAGTGTACGAAAACAAACGACAATAAACACGACGAAGTAAAAATGCGAACATCCCAAGGAAACAGGCTCCTTCATTAATTTTTACGCTTTATTGCACTGTGTTACTGCTTGCGTAGTTCACATATAAAATAGAAATGTTATGTTATTCGCAAACATATTGCTGTAACAAAACAGCGAAATGCCAACATCTAAATTCATATTCTCAAATCCCTGTGTCGTAAGATTGAATAAATTGGAGGTACCCTTCCTGTTATGAAAGCAGATCAAGCGAGACGTGACAAGATTTTGAAATCCAGTGTTGATTACTGTTCATTTTATTACAGGGGGGGTTTAGGTTCGCTCGCTGTCAGATCCATACTAAAAATGACAGCTAAAACCTAAACTGAGTCAGAATTGAATCGCGTTAAGACGTCATGGTAAGGCCCCAGGGCTCTACAGAGGACAGAGAGGAGGACATCTTTATTGTTTAGAAATCAGAACACAGTGCCGTTTCTCAAACTTCATTTTCTACTTTGTTTTTAATTATGCAGCAATGCTGATCCGCGATAGTTACGTTGCCCAAAAACTTCTTCGTTCATTGAAGAAAAAAAATATATAAATAAACGTAGTTTTTTGTAGTTCATTATAAGTTTTTTGTCATCTAATACCACCTTTAAACGAGAAATTCTTGTAATATACTTATGTATAATCTGAATCTCAGAAACGGGTCCAACGATTTTCATGAAATTTAGTACCTAAATACTTCTTCTTCTTGGGACAATCGACACCAATTGACCTAGTCCCAAACTAAGCAAAGCTTGTGATATGGGTGCTAGGCAACGGATAAACATACTTATATAGATAAATACATACTTAAATACATATTAAACATCCAAGACTCGAAAACAAACATTCGTATTTTTCATACAAATATCTGCCCCGACCGGGGATCGAACCCGGGACCTCAAGCTTCATAGTCAGGTTCTCTAACCACTAGGCCATCCGGTCATCCAAATATGGGCAATAAATGTTTTTTATTATTTTATTTATTTATTTTATTTCAGTTTTTCACCTATAAAAGCTTTTGACTTCTTCAAAAGTAATTATAATACGAAGTAGTATGCAGGGGCAATACCTATCGGTTTCATTTTTAGAAAACGTACTAAAAAAAATACAGAGCAAAACTCTGTCATCCAGGTACTTTTGTTAATGCCTAGAAATGTAAACAAAACGCTAGTTTGTAAGTAAATAATCGGTATTCAACAGGTTTCAGTCAACCAGCTGTGGCAGGTTCAGGCACGTTTTATACACATTAGAATCCCTTTGCAAATTCAATTTAGTAAGTGTCCGTCCCTTTTTTTGCAGCGAAAGGGATAAATGATACGATAAATTGAAAAACGCCGACTAATACGTTTCATGAAATTTTTTATGTAAAATTACAGGGGAACGTCGGGGTTTCTCCTGTGGATTTCAGTTCTTCTTATGCATTTTTTGAATTGGCAGCCATTTTCGTAGCATAGGTAATTAAGCAAAATACTTAGGTGGGTTTAGTTTTCGTAAAATTACTTTTGAAGAAGTCAAAAGGTTTTATAGGTGAAAAACTGAAATAAAATAAATAATAAAAAAAAGCCTTTATTACCCACAATTACTTGCACAAAAACAAACAACTAAGTAAGTTAAGTACATAAATTACCTGTTGTATGTTTATTTTATTCAAATGAACATAAAATATTTACCTTGCTACTCCGCTACTCACGTGCAAGATACTCAACCCTGTGAGAAATATATGTATATGTTTTGCATGCAAACCCTCCCTCCACTACTGCCACATAAAACACATAAATCCCACAAACTTAATTATCCCTTACACCACACAAACACTGTCGCGCGTTTCATCCAATGGCCAAAAAGTTTGATACACTATACTATTTCTATGGTGTACTGAACTATTTGGCCGACTTATTTGCTTCATTGTTGATCGAAGGATGCTTCAAACTATATGACGTTGATTGTACACAATCATGAGAAGCTTAAGCTAATAACTTTTCATTGCATTCAAATTATAACTATGGTATTCGGCTAAAAGTAACGCCTCATCGCACAGTTAGTGAACGAAAATCACGGACACAAGAAATACCTTTCACTGAAACACTGAAATGTAAAAGAAAACATCATTTTTCTCTCAAACTTCGACTTCGACTCGACCTTATCTGATTTTCACACTTGCTCACCTATCGCAAAATAACAACTGATTTCAAAACCGCGTCTTACCAGGCATTTAAAATTATCCAGTCACTTTAATAAGTTCACATCACAATTTCGAAAAAACCACTTCAGTTTTGAAACACCACAAAACACTACAATTTTGTATACTAATACTTCGATGATCGAAAAGTTCGCACGAAATGGGGCAACATTACAGACGTCTGCCTTCCAACCTCTTTGGAGGAAAACTGAACTGAAATTTTTGGTTTCGCCGATGTGGTGCCGAAACTAACAGCCCTTGCAAAGCCAGGGTTTAATTCTCCAACTACTACTTAAACACCTATACATATACGTGTGGAGCTATCCCATTCACACACACATACACTGGTGTCCCGATAACCGACCTGTTTGTATTTCACGCACGGCATTTCTGTTGATATTTTCTCGGTTAAAAGACGCGTATGCCCCTTGAGACTTGATCCTAGTTCTTCTGTAGATAAATTACTTATTATCCGATTTCTTTTTTCAGGTAAATCCCTTATTCCTTTTGGGAATAAAGTTTCATTCAAATGGTGCAGAAGTTTGCAGGACACAAAGAATTTAATGTTACCAGTTGAATCACGTTTCCACAATGCTTTTTAAGTTGTGAATCTATTTGTCGGCGAATTTAAAAGCTAAGTTACCAATTATTTGTTGAGACCCTAATAATTAAGACTTAACAAAATCAAGATTTGCATAGTTTTACTGCAAGTGGGCCTAAGGCCGTTTGTCCACCGCCGCCGTCACCGTCACGTCACCGAGAACGAGATGACGGCGCTGAAGAAGCGGTACATACATTTACTTAAGCCGCGTGTCCACCGCAGCGCTCGGGTGACGGATGTGCGGTGGACACGCGGCTTAAGTAAATGTATGTACCGTTACTTCGGCGCCGTCAACTCGTTCTCGGTGACGTGACGGTGACGGCGGCGGTGGACAAACGGCCTAAGACCGCACATCATATAAAAAGTCAAGACAGTTTTGAGAAGGGTAGACCGGGGGCAATAGTACCACGGGTCAATAGTAACATCGTCGATATTTCTAACCCTATAACATTCTAAGCATCACTGTGTGTGTGCGTACGTGCGTTGAGTATGTCCCGACCTGCCCACCAGTCGGCGGCGCAGCGCTGTGCAGAACGAACATGCTAGACACCTATTTTTGTTTTCGCACAACCAAAGTAAATAATTCCGTTGATTGTTATGGCTTATAGTTTCCCCAATATAGCTGTTAGTCTAATATTTTTACTCAATTATGATGCTACGGTTATCAATGCTTGAATCAAGTAATGGTTTGGTTATCAGTTAATAAGAACGGCTGAGATATTTGAATGTAAGTAATATGAAATGCTTTGAGGGCAATAGTACCAGCACAGTCGGGGTCAAATGTAACGTTACATTTGACCCCGTGGTACAAATGACCCTAAATAATATTTTTTTATACCAAATTTAACTGACGTTTTAAGGTGAATTTAATGTTATATACTTAACTATCTAAAATTGGTTGAGCCATTGATTAGTTACTTCCATTTGCTACTTTTTTATCGTATATTATGAGCCGCTTTTGAAGTTGCTATAGTATTGTGATTTTACACTGTAAAGTATTGTTAAATTCGAGGAATGGGGTTCATTGTACCAGGGGTCAATTGTAACTGTATGCAATTTTGCGATACTAGTTTTGTACTGAATTTTATTGGTTTACGTAGTTTTACAGGCCAGAAAATTATGCCTAGAAAATTTAGAAGCCGTGTTATTTCATAAAAACGATTAATTTAATTGTAGAAACTGAGATAAGTTGAATATAAATTTCTTAGACTTGAGTAATTATATTTTTATTGAAAATGTAGATCCTCGTTGCTGATACTGGTACAACTGATCAGACTGATTAAGTTCAAGAAATAAATATTGAAATTGTTAAGATTTTGTTATAAATGTATGTTTTAGTCACTTCGGAAATTGTGGTACAAATGACCCGTAGTAGGGATCAATAGTAGCAATGGGAATCACTGAACAAAAACTCGATTATACGCTAAACTGCAATGGTCTAGTAAAAAATAATACCAAAAACGTATAAACAATGAACCTGGCATGTCATACGTTGATGTAGTTTTTCTCAGAAATGTTCAGATTCTGTGCTATGCGCCGTTATTTGCAAAGTGTTACTATTGCCCCCGGTCTACCCAACGGCAAAGTGAAGCCGATTTAAGTGCAACTAAATTTCACCAGGCAGGCATAGCTTCACCCGTTAGCTTTACCCACCCATCAGTAGGTACTTTCCTGAGTCAGTTTTGGTCTTCGTTGGGAGGGTTACTAGTTGAGCGATACACCCGCGTACGAAGCGAGGCGTTGTATAAATCATTCTCAATTTGGTCTGAGGTTGTAGGTATTTTATTACAGACGACTATTTTAGTATGGAATTGTGAGTCTGACCTTTGAGTTTAAATGAAATCGACTTGCATGATTTGGCTAACACAAACATAACAAGCGAAATTAAAAAAAGCTTGAAAAGGGTGATTTAATTATACTGGATCAGATATTTTTGGAACAACCCTCACTGAGTCACGTTCACGTAGAAGGAAATCCTACCAAGTTTCTATTTTTAGATGAAAGCAGCAAGCTTCAGCTTTTGTCGGTCTATCTATTTATTAGCATAAGTACATTATATCTAATCAGATTTTTATTTGTTTCATATTTTATTCTGTTCTGTTACAATTTACGTTGGAAAATGTATGGTTAGGTGGTTTGTTCACGTAGAGAGGGTGGATGAAAGGTTAACTAAACAGATTTATCTGGAGAGTGTATATGACGGACGTTCCTTGACTTCGTTTTGAAAAAAGGTCAGGCCAGGAGTAGAAACCGACGAGCGTTTATGAAGAGATTGATGAATGTGGATGAAGCGAAGGTGTGTCAGGATCGTAGCAAGTGGAACAAAGTAGTCTACCCCTGTGGGAAAGAGGCGTGATGGTACAATTTACATTACTAGTACAACGTATTCGCTGTCAGCTTGCAGACCCGAAACGCCTTCGCATGTGCGTACATTTTGCCATTTCGCTGAAGCGCTAAACTTTCTTTACTTTAATATTTTGTCTGAACATTATAGTCTGGCAGCTAAACCACTGCAGCCAGATGACACTTCCAAATGTCATTTTACGAAATAATGATACCACATTTATTTCACTAGTGCTCGACTAAGGTCACGTAATGAATGATTTGATTATTAAACGAACGAAATATTTTATGAATGTCACATTCGTAGTTTAGTATATTTCAAAATAAGCGCGATACTTTTGAGGCATTCAAGGTTCATATTAACATAGTACCTAGATAAAATGTGCGATGACTTTGTAATACACGTAAATAGTGACAGCAGCAGTGAAACTGATTCGGAATAATTTAAGTTTTTAGGTAAAAGTAGAAAATAGTAGATTGATAAACAAGGGTTGAAATATACCCATTTCACCTGAGATATTTCTGGTGCCCGAACGAAGTGAGGGCACCAATGGTTCGAGGGTGAAATGGGTAATTTCATCCGAGTTGAACACTCTACTTTTCATTTCGAATATGAGGAAATTAAAATTTCATTAACGTCGCATGGTCGCATTTAATATTTGTTACGTTTGTCATTCTCTTCCCGCTCTTTTTTCTATTGCGCGATTTGCGCGCATTGCGCATTTCTTCTGCGCACCAATGGCGGCCGGCTAGTTTTTTTTTAAACTTGCAGACACGGAGGTCGCTATCAATTAATTGTCGACATAAATATTTCAAGCAAAAAAAAAAAATTACCGAACGTAATAATTTCTACTAATTCTCGTTGTATACGCTTGCATAAGCTTATACATATATAGCGGGAATGTTATTTTAAGATTATTTTGCGTTTTACAATTAAAAAGGAACTATTAGTATAGATTATTATTTTAAACATATATTACATGGCTGTATACGTATTTCCATTGCTATGTACCTTATTTGGATTAGCTAGAAAAAAAAAATACTTTCAACCCAAGGGTCGCGATGAGTCACTTTCAACCCTATATCCAGATAATCAATGACCTACTTTCAGAGTATGAGAGATGAAAAAATATTAATGTGATAATTGTTGTTTTATTTATGGGAAAATGAAGAATGAGTTGAAAACTGGTAACTGATTTGACATGCTTCTGCACATTTCCAAATCGCGCTCTTACACTACTAACTAGAAAACATCCAAAAAAACCTTATTGAACAAACCATTTTATTAAAATACGCTTTGAAAATTCTCATTTATGACGCAAATTAATTTCATTACATTGTTCATTCTTTCATTCACTCACTAAGTCACATCACTATTTAATATTTGCCAAAAACTGACAACACTGAAAGTGTCATCTGGCTGCAGTGGTTTATCTGCCAGACTATAGCCCCTCTCAGTTTTCCCGTGGCCTAGCACTGCTGGCCTTCTCCGAAGTAGGAATTTTGAAGTTGGTATCATTCTGTCCCACTCACTCTCATAAAATGACTATTCGTGTGAGCGAAAAGGCACTATACGAACTTCGAATTTAGAATATCGGATTAGCTCTGGTAATGGCGGTTGCTCGCAATTATTTATTTATCGACGTCTATTTGTGGCACTATTTGTGTTGATTTTGTGATCGTTACAATGCGATTTAAACTGAAGAAAGGGGAACAGCAAATATACGATGACGTAATGTTATATTAGTGGTCCAACACTCTGTACAGAAATTTCGTTGCTACTACTACAGGAGCACTGTATACAGGTGTAGTGTAATAGTACATTAATGCAGAGGCCGGGAAAGATAGGCTTCCAGGCTATGTAACGTATATAGACGGCCGAACTTCGCGAGGACGAATAGGAGTACGAAGCCTGCAAGTTCTTTCACGCCGAGGCTTGTATAGTGCTTTTCTCAAACATGCAATGAAATAAATAAAAAAACTCCAAAAAAACCCTTAGAATGTTTCTGTGAATGTGGCTGTTGTTGTTGTTGTTAGAATGTTGTTGTGTGCATTAGGCAGCGGCCAGCAGCAGCAGGTACATATCCTCCACGTGCATGTCCCCCAGCAGCGCACGACGACGACCACCACAAAACAAAACACGATCGCTTTGCAGGCCAAGGCCTGCCATTTTGTATGAAAATCCATTACATACCACTTGTCCAACCGCGCCCGCAACGTGGTACGTCCCGGCCTATTATTCGGAACGTAAGGTTAACATTTCATTGCATCTCTGAGAAAAATTTCCATGGGGGATGAAATTATTTGACATTTTATTTAAATTTTTATTTCCTGTTTTAATTAATCTATTTGATTATTGTGTTGTATTTGACGAACTCAAATAATTATATTAAATTGTTTTATAAAAAAGAACCTTATTTAAATGCGTTTAAAGTTGAAAACCGCATGGTATTCAACGAAATGTCATGGAACATCATTTCGCTCTACATCTGTAAGGGTGCGACCACAACGCCGCTTAAAAAACGGTGACGTTACGGTATCGCAACAAAATGTATGAAGAAACGGTGAGAAAACGTGACGCATACGACACGTCACTGCGTATACGCGGCGGTTTGGTCGCACCCTAATGTCTTCTGAGTACGTAGATAATCGAAGTTTCTCAATCATTATTGTGATTTCGTTACGTTATAAATGGCAATCGTTCGTAGTTATAGGACAAATACAAAGATACAAAATTGTTTCGTACAAACTTTTCTCTCTGTTATATTTATGCACTATCGTAGTCAAGAAAGGAAAAACCCTATAAAGCAACAGACCCATCGTAAACTTAGATTTAGTTATGCCAGCAATTCTCAGAGTTCACAATTACATCCCATCTCAAGCTATCGGTCGGGAACAGATGTGGCCAGTCTTTGTGCCCGAGCATGGGTTACATCGATAAAATGTAAAACGTCCTGACCCCTATTTCACTGGCGTGACAATTGTCGGAGACAAGTGACAATTCTGTTTACATTACAATAAACTCGACAAGTTTCGCCGGTTGGCTTCATATTGACCACGCATTGCAATTCGAATTTTTACTTGTCATCGACAACTGTAGACGTGGTGAAATAGGTATATCATCTATATAATATGTTGCGCTTACCATCGTAGTATAGATACAGTCCGCGAGCTCTTAAAATGCCATTCGGGTTTGACTTGCTGTCTCACTCACTGTTATGGGCTTGTTACTTGAATTGGCCGATAGCACCTAGCGATAATGCCTTTCGGGTTTCGGGTAGGTACTACCTATCGGAACTCAAGCTCACAGCCTGTAAATGTTTGAAGGTTTTGTTTTCGTTGATAAAAAAATTTGTTACTACCTATCAAAGGAATCAAGAATTTTACTTCATGATTTTTATGTTTACTTTTACGGTTTTACTAAGGTTTTACTCGTAAATTTCTAAACGACACTGTAAATTAGAACACAGAAAAGTCCGATAAGTCCGGAATGATGAGGATCCGGGTTCGATTCCCGACTATAGAGCTTTACTTTTCGGATTTTTCTGTGTTCTAATTTTCGTTTGTCATTTAGAAATTTGATAAAAATGTTTTCATAAATTGGTCGATCTTCAAATTCAGGGTGAGTTCCCTTGGCCTTAATAACGTTACTTTAGCCATTAACAATAACAAATATAGACGCAGACAACAAATAAACCAGCTCAATATAGAATTAAACCCCCCAGGCTAAGCAGAGCTTTTCGCGCTGATCTCCAAAAATCCAATTTGAACGCTACGACGAGTCGTGGCCAAACAAATCCCTGTGCAGCGTTTATCTTCATTGGTCTCGGAGGGCGAACCCATTTGGCCCTCGCAATCTGTGGCTGGGAGTTGGCCATCCGCTGATATTACCGCTTTAGAGCCCGCGGTGGAATGACCAATGTCGAACGAAGATCTTGCACTGCTTGAATAAAATTGAAAAGTATGCAAGTACAAAGTAAATCCTTGGATGAATCTACCTATACTTCATTTAATTTAGAATGAGAAACCACAATAACATTATATTGCGGATGGTCAACTATTTCTTACCTAGCAAACAGTAGGTACAGTGCAATAGTTTGGCAGCCGCAAAATAAAATTGTTTCAATGCCACTTTATTTGCGGGTCGTCAATTGTTACTCTAGTACAAATCGTAAAGAGATTACAGTTCACGAGCCGCAATATAATGTTTTTGTGGTTTCTCATCCTAAATTAAATGAAGTATAGGTATGTACTTACTCGTATTTCGTTTCAATGTTATTTTATTATCTCAGTCGCCCTTCGGTTCTACAAATATTTTTTTGGTGTCACGTATTGTTTGGGCGAATTTCCATACATACATAAATCACGTCTTTATCTCTTATGGTGTAGACAGAGCCTAAGGTAACAAAAGCTAAAGGCCTTGTTCGGCACAATTGTGGGCGTATAGGTGGAAAGGGGAATCTAAATAGTGATGGGTTGCTAGCCGCATCGCCTATAACCACCTATAACATGATTCCTAAGATCGCAATCGTAAGTATACGAACTTCATATTGCTAAAACTATTTCCTTAGTATCATGACCAATTTGATGACATCTAAAACAATCACGGTTTTCAATAAATGACAATGTCAATAATATTCGCGACATGAACGTAAAGTGGTAGAATTAAGTTTTAATTAAATTATGTTATTATACTGACGAAATGTCGGATGACAAAGAAGGGAAAAAGGAGCCGACCCCAGGTTCTAAAGAGCCGGGACGTGAGAAAAGCCGATCTGAAACGGAGTCTGATACGACTGACACCACCGAATCGGAAGATGATAAGCAGAAAAAAACAGCAGAAAAAAAGCCAGAACAATCAAAACAAGACCTCCAAAAAACAGAATCAAAAAATGATGTCGTATCAAAAGCAAGACAATCAAAAACACAACTATCCGAAGCGAATCTATCAAAACCTGAACAACTAAAAACAAGACCGGAGCTACCAAAACCTGCATTTCATCCTCCAGCACCGGAATCACCTGAACCTCCTGTAAAAAAATTATCAAGATTAGGAGCTGTGATCTTGAGACGACCGAAAGAACAGCCCCCTGGTGGGGATCCGGGGGATAGCCAGGTCAAAAAGAAATGGTGGAAGAGCTGCTACGATAAAGAAAATAAGATGTACTGTGGTAGAACAAGCAAAAGCTGGTTGTATATTATCGTGTACTCTATTATGTATCTTATCTTCCTCAGTACGTACACAATGATATTGCTCTACGTGTCCCTGGTTGTTATTAAATCAAACGAAATGTACTTAGACAAAACAGCAGATTTCCAATTCCTTAAAAGCGGTGTTGGCTTGACTGCCACCCCGACGTCTGAGGACAAGTCTCCGATGATTTGGTATCACAAAAACCAAGCTGACGAGTATCAGAAATATGTGAGTGCTCTTGAGAGGCTTGTTAATCAGAGGAGAAAAAACGATAGCGAGTATAAATATTTAGGTCCCTGCGGCGAGGCTCCTTTTGGATATGGGGATGCGCCTTGTGTTATTGTAAGAATAAACAAAAACTGGGGTTGGAAAGCGAAGCCTCTGCGGCCTGCTTTTGCGTCTGATGTCCCGTCTTCCGTTCGGCATTGGGCTGAGAAGGATGCCAAACTTTGGCTAAATTGTGGTGGCCATCATCCTTACGACGCGGAACACATAGGCAGCATAAAGTATTTCCCCGATCCACCTGGGTTTGATCCAGCAGTGTTCCCTCTAGCCAAGGACAGTGAATCACCTTTGATAGCAGTTCAATTCTCCAATTTCACGTTAGGTATGTCAATAGTGGTAGAGTGTAAACTTTGGTATGAAGACGGCACATCGGTGGTAGATTTTGTACTTTTTGTTGATACATAGTAGTTCAAGGAAAAGTATGTTTTTAATAAATATAATTATATATGTGTACAATAATCTTTTATTATTCTTATAATACATCGATATTAGAAATTGGAATGGTTATACATTCCGAGGGTGGTGAAATAAAGAGTGTCTCAGATGGCAGGAACTTGTCGCATTAGCTAAAGGAAATAAACATGCGACCTGGGGCTTTGAGGTGTGTACACAATTTTAAGTCTTCCCCTGGCCAGGAAGAGACGACGTAAAATTCTAAATAACAGAAAGTCGCCGGGTCAGGCTGTCCTATACATATAATTCCTAGCCCATTCCTAAAGTGTTCATTTCGCTGTAGCAATTGCGAGGAAACGATGATGTTAGACAAATAATCCAATTGGTGTCGCGGTTGGGTGCCTCAAATGAGTTGCATTTGACAATAATATTATTGCTGCAGACTTGTATAAAGCCAAATTACTTAGGGAGTGTTTGCTGGGTATCACAATCTTTAGATAAACAAAGCGAAACTAACAACGTAGCTGTCTGTGGTTCTAATTGACAACATTTACGATGTTTTTGGAACCATGTCGACGCCAGAATATGGAACAGTGTAGGTAGGTAGTTCTAGAAGCAAATTTTTTGTAAACGATGTTTTCTAGTAGGCAATTCGTCCCCGCAAAACCCAAAGATGTCGTTTGCCAACAAACAAACAAAAGAACAACAAAAGTCCCTTTCCCCCATTTTGCCCCTACAAAAGTTACTCGGTGGGTTTTTATTTTTCTGAAAGACATTTAGTAGAAAGGAGCTAATTGTTAATACTAAAACTTTAAGTCCTATGATGAATGATTTATTTTTGAATCTATTTAAAAAACTATTTTTATACAAGTAAATAAAAATTATGCATTGATTAAAAAAAATGTAGTAGATACCTACTTTTGCGGGTGGTAGGACCTTGTGCGAGGTCCATCCGGATCGCTACCACCATCTTACTCGCTAATCTTGCCGCTAAGCAGCAATGCTTTGTATGCTGTGTTCCGGCGTGGAGAGTAAGACAGCCGGGGAAATTACAGGCACAAGAGGCATTTCATCTTAGCCCTCTAGGTTGGCAACGCATCTGCAATCCCTCCGGGGTTGCGGGTGTCTATGGACAGTGGTGATCGCTTACCATCAGGTGACCCACTTCCTCGTTTGCCTTCCTATTCATATAAAAAGAAAAGAAAGAAACGAAAAAGTTGAAAAATTATTATTTTTTGACGATAAATTTGCCCTTTTCTGTCTGTATAACCATTTTATACGTATTTTATGTATGAAAAAACATTGCGAGGGACACTTTGTATAGGGGAAAAGGGGGAAGGGGGAGGAGATATCAACTAGCAGTTTCAGATTCAGCGGGGTCGAATCAACCTCCGTATGGTTAAGACACGGATGGTACCTATTTTCATTTAAATCAGCAGAATTTGTGCGTATTAAAGCAGATGAGATTAAAATGCAGTAGGTACTATTTTAGCTCTGTCTTTGTAGACACTGGTTAATTCATATTATTTATACAAAAACAAACAATATTTTCCGCAATAATTTATTGATAGGTACTCTAATAATTCAATAATTTATTTTATTTCACACTATTTTTATTATAGACTTGTAAGTAGTGAAGACAGTAACTTTTCCCTTGTCCTAAATAGTTCTCACATTAAATAAAATACATTTTACAAAATGTATCTAAAACGAGAATTTATAGTATCTTTTATTTTATTAGTTTGAGATTTCTATTTACAGCGTTTTATTTAGCATGTTTACAATATTCTTTTAAAAGAAACTAGGCATTTTTATTATCTTTTCCCGATTGGAATATTTTAACAAATCATCACTTGCATAGTCATCTTAAATTTTGTAGAAAAGAACCTCTAATAATTTAGCCATCGGATCACTTCAATTATTCCATCATTGTGATTCAATAATTTGTCAGGATGGAATAATAGATGTGATGCAATCAGTATAAAAAAAAGACACATCAGTCAGTTTATTGCCAGGCAGATAAAGAGCGAAAAAGAAGATCACTCGTGTCGCCCACGGTACGGCTAGGCGCTTATCCACTAGAGGCAACCTCGGGTCGAGCGGCTGCTTCGCTCCGAGGCCGCGCAAGTAGTGGGGACGCCACCTCAACGTCTTAAGCAGCGTTTCCACTTGCGCGGCCTCGGAGCGAGGCAGCCGCTCGACCTGAGGCTGCCTCTAGTGGATAAGCATCTTAACACGAGAGCGCGCGAGATAGACTACCCGTCTTTTTCCTACTATTCGTTCTAGAAAGAGACGGGTGACCTATCTCGCGCGCACTCGTGCCAGCCGTGCAGAGTTGATAGTAGGTAGGCATCTTGATTAGGCACTTTGATTTAGAATTAACAAATTCTCATTTAAGGAATTAACCCACAGTAGTACCTACCGTAATATTCCAATCGGACAAAAATACAACAGAGCTTAAACAATATCTACGATGTCCTAAGATTGCTTTTACCTTTATTCTCTAATCCATTGGCACTAGCTATCTCTATCACATGGAACCTTGCAAAGTGAATGAATTAATTCATTTTGTCGATGCAAAACAATTTTTACAAAGCCATTCATAATAGCGCGTATTTAGTTTCGAGTTTTTGTAAAGGAATGATAATTGTTTCAAGTTATTTAAAAAATCGTCATTATGAAATATAAAATTGTCATCAAGATATCTTTAATACTTATTTGAACACAATCGAAAGTGAACAACAAACGGTGTAAAATTAGGCATTATATGTGTCATTGACGTAACGCTATTTAGGAATTGTTACTTATTTTCAGTTCTGTATACAGACACAATCATTTCTCAATAAAAATGACACTTTCATTTTCATTCCCAATAAAAAACAATTATTTTTTTTATATTCCCTAACAATTTTATGTTATTCCAATTAGAATTACAAGGTCTATTATCTAATATTCTATTCTAATTTTATTGAAAAATGATTGTGTCTGTCTGTATACAGTGCTGAAAATAAGTAACAATTATTAAATAGCGTTACGTCAAAGACACCTGCCCGACACGCCCGAGATACAACAATCAATATCTATTCGCTTTTTACAGTTAGCACAATGTTGCCGATAATTTGTTTTGTCGCTATGTATCTTCCTTTTCATAATTAAAGGGACATACGTAATGACAAATAAGACGTATTCTCAGTACTTTCTTATAACAACAATATTTTCTCACCAGCAAAAAATGGTTAATGGTTGCATGATGTGATTATATTTTGAAATGAAAGATTTCATTTCATTCCCGTTATAAAATGAGCCATTTTCTTTGTCATTAAGTATAACATCGACGGCTCTGACCAGCATGTTATGAAGCTCTTTATTCGTAATCAAAACCATTAGATATCTGAAATAAAAATCCATGTGAAATCATAACCGATTCCCACAAATTATTCTAATAATTTTGAATATGGGTGAAATCTAAACGAGGCACCGCCAGTTCGTAATATTTCCAACAGCTATAAATCCAACAATCATAGCCCAAAGTAACGGATAATCCGTAATAATTTCATATTCATAACATCCCTGTCAGATCAAACTCGTATAATTTATATATACACCCGTACTTAGGTACATTATACGAGGTGGAATCTGAGTCGTCGATATTGTTCTTGAACGTATGTTAAAAATAAATAACTTGAATAATCACGACATTAAAGTATTTATGTAAAAATATTGAGTTTTAATACACAATAAGTTTTGAATATACCAAATGCTCAGAAACAGCGTCGGTACTTAAACTAAAAATAGATGTTTGTGTGAAGAAACTAAGATACTTTACATAAGTAAAATTTAATCCCCATACAAACACTTATAAAACTTGTTCACGAGCTTTGAGTATAAAAATAATTCAGATCCCGAAGTAAAATTAGGAAATACCTTAATGATTATTCGATTAATAAAGATTAAAGACCAATTGACATTCAAAAAGCTACTTTAACATTAAAGAAGCGTTATATTAATGATACTATTTAAATTCAGCTACCATTCCCGAAAAGTTCAGCAATATTCGTCTTAGGCATTATCAAAAATAGAATTAGAGTAATATATATCACAAAATATATTCATTGTTACATCGATATTCATTTGTTTTCAATATCAAATCGAAAGTGTTAAAACGTTCGTAATTATAAGCACGAGAGTCAGTCAAGTCACTATGGCAGACTAAATAAATCGAAATGTGTAAACAAATACTCTTAATTTATGAATTATAGTAATAGCATGTTTTAGATAATCATCATTACCTATATACTTTGAACGTTGTTACTGCATAATCTATTTAAGTCAAAGTATGCTCAAGTTGTCAATTAATATTATCCCAATTAGTTGTTAATATCCGTCTGTTAAAAAAAACAAATGGAAATAGTTAGGGCTCGATCGATCGTAGTTAATAACTCTCATGTTAAAGTAAAATCAATTAAGACAATGATGAAAACGTTCAATACACGAGATGATATTGAAAACAAAAGTAAACATGTAGGCCTGACACCGCGCTCAACTGGACCACTGAAGAAGAGGTATACGATTGAAATCACTCACGCTGGCTAAGACATTCCAAGAAATCACTTATTCTTCTATCACTATAAGAACTAAACCAAATAGCTTCATACTTTAATGCTAAACTCTAGGAAGCTTTGAAGGGAGCAAAACAAACAAAAGTGAATCTTTCTAATTTTGAAAAGATGAAAGAAATTACAAATTAAAACATGTTGCCTGTGATCTCTAACTCCTAGTTAGTGGAACACCTAAATGATCAACAGGATAAGTGATTTCTTGCAATACGCTGATGCCATACATTGAAGTAACCAAGCTAGGCATTTATCTACACACGCTACATAGAATTGTAAGTTTTATGAAAAGAAACGCATAAGAAAAAGCTTGCATTGCTAAGGGATGCACATTTCCATGTAGATAAAGTAAATGTAAGATTGTTTAATGAAACAGCAGTAAAATAAAATTAAATAGAGTAAGTAATCGGAACAGACACAAATGCCAAATAAAATCTAAACGTGGTTTGACTAAATTCAACATAATTTAGCACTCTTGAGCCAGTTGTTTCTAGTACCGACATAAAACACGTCGTAGCATAATTTACTTGGCTTTTGTGAGCTATTGTGCTGTTATGAGCAATAAACAAATATTTCAGGGGACCAGAACAACAGGCTATCACTCCATATTATGATGGGGAGTATAAACCTCTTAGTTAGTACATAACGTATACAGTCAAACCATCTGAATCATTTAAAAGTAAATTTTGCTGCAAGCCATTTAAACGTTAATTGTGAAAAGGTTCCACAGTGGGTCACGTTTCAAATGGTCCGTTTGTACATAGCATTTTGTCGTTCTGAAATACAATTCTGTCGATAAGCCTAGCTTATAACTTGACTAAATTAGAGCATGCTTCGTAGATACAGTAATAGCTACCGACATTTAAATATGTAATAAAATATGTTTATTCAACGAGTAACCTGATAGACTTTGTAAACAGCTAAACAATCAAGATGTACAGCGTAAACATGAAATATTAATCAATTCTGCATTTATTTTAAGTAAAAATGTATACCGGAATTTCATAAATAATATAATCCCGAACCATAAAATTTTACTTTTAATAAAACAGCATAGATATATTACATTTAAAGAAGATAGTGGCTCTGAAATAAGAAGGTAAGTATAATAAAATGTTTATTACAATAAAGTTTACTTTTGTACAAATATGGGAAATAATGTTCATAGTTACCTAAAGTGGTATGCTTTGATTTACCTTGATAACGACGATGAACATCAGCTCGACAATCGTAAGATACCTAAGAATTGTTCAACCTACGGCTAAAGGTTACTAATACACAAACGAATACACCTAAAAATTATATTGTTAACCTTATTAATGGACGAACACATCTCATTCCAGCGAATGCAGTCTACTTATACGATCATTATTAAGTCATTGCTTTCCTGTGAACATATCTTAAACCGACGTAAATGCAATTTCTAAACGCATTAAGTGCACTTCCACACATAAATGATTAAATGTGTCAATCCTTTGATTCCAAAAATCATTACAAACGCACATTCGAGCTGGACAGTCTCTGGACAATAATCACAGAGAACTTGTTTAAGATGAAAGGCAGTGCACGAAATGAGAGAATTCTGGAAATTGGATCTTAATTCTATACACTCAAAACATGGTTTAACGATACATACATACATTTGGTAGATCCTAGTGTTAGAAGAAATAAGAGAAACTCCAAAGTTGTAATATTCAATCCCTTGAGATCACTCCTGTCGTCACTTCTTTTAAACCAATACATAATCACATATATTACGATAGGCAACACTAGACTTTCACTGCAATCATTTACAAGTTCATCGTTTTTAACTTTATCAAGTCACGTCTTTTACACCATCTGCACTTTGCTCCAGATGACGCCGTTAAAGTGTCCATATCACTAAGACTAACTAGATTTGGCTATTTGGGATCACATCTTGGGAGATTCGGTAGGTAGATAGGCCACGCATACAGGTACATTCACATAGAAAATCGTTTTCAAAATCTAATAAACCATCTCACTCTTCTGGTATTGGTGGATGGGCAATTTTTCCTTTGCTCCCTTGTCGTCATTCAATGAGCAATTAAAAAATTACCCACAGCGTGAACGGCACGTTATTAAAAATTATATATCCGTGCCAGGATAAGGTGGAACTCTTCATATACCCCAAGGAGCCAATACAGTCCTCATACGTAAAGGCAAGTCAGTAGCAACATGCCTATCACTATGAAGGCGTTGGGTAATCGTCGGAACGCACTGCTCCAACCGCAGTCTAAGTCTCTTGTTAACACCTGAAACAGATAAACAAATGATTAAAATTTCTTAGTATCGATATTATAGCTACTAGACTAGGGGTGCAAGTAGTTTTAGGTGAGGTGCGGACACTGTGGGGAAATTTGAACGTCATACTTACGTCATTTAAAGTCCTGTTGTCATAATACGCACACCTCGCCAATCTGACGTCATCGCGCGTTGCAACACACTTTGACGGACCGTCACAGAGGTATTGTCTCCTCTGGCGGTCCCAAGCTTCTATCCACCTATTAGGAAAAAAAGGCTTTTAATTGCATTATATCCAGCTTATATCTGTACTAAAAATCAGGTAAATCTGATACCTAGAAGTGGGCTAAATTTTACTTGCAAGATTTGACCCACCAAAGCGTAAACAGCAAGTAATAGCATAATAAATAATTAAACACGGCGATAAAAGCATCTCAAATAATGTTTCATAGGGCCTGTGTTGAACATCCTGATAAAAAACAAATGAATGTACATTAAAATCAGCGTATCAAACTATACCTGTATGTATCTTACCCAATTCCACAATCACAGTAGAGAGGATTATTCGCTACCAGTATATCATGAAGGAACAGGCTATTTGGTACACCTGGCCATTCCTTCTGACTTGGATTTGGCGCTTTCATCAAATAATTTGACCTCAAATCAAGAGTTAAGTTCTTCACACGCCCTGGTCTCCAAAACACTTCAGGGGCTACTTCTTCTATGCTCGTATTAAAGATAGTCAGTTTCAGAACTTTTGAGTGGACGCCCTGAAAATAATCCTCAATTTAGAAACCTTAGGTAAAATAATAAAAGTACTTTTGAGATAGTAACTAAAATGATACTAACACTCAGCAGGTATGGTGACAAGTACTTCATCCCTCTTCCTGTTATTGTAATATTGCTCAGTTTACAAGGCAATTGACCACTCATTTCTTTACCAAGCTCGATTGCTGGGTTTTCAACTTCCAGCAAAAGATTTTCTAGCGCCGCATTTTGTGTAAGCATCTTTGGAATACTAAATTCTCTCACATTGTCGTAAACGGTTATTTTTAGCGTTCTCAAGCCATACATTTTGCTGAAAACGCCGTGCTGAAAGGTAACAATAAGATAAAGTTTGTCTTTTATCGACGACGTTTTACTTCTTGAAAAAATATTAATTTTGATGCATACCTCGAGAATTTTTATTCGAAGGTGCGTAATGTCGAGATATTCGAGTCGAGGTGATATTCCATAAAGGCTGGTATTCATTAGAGCTGTTATTGGATTGCCAGAAAGTGATAGCCAACGTAGTTCGTTCAGCGAATGTGTCGCCTGAAATGAACAGAAAGAGGGAAATAAAACAGAAACCTTGGTAACATGTCATGCCGAAGTTATTGAAGTAACATGAAAACAATAAAATGACACTTACAACTGGAACTGTGCTTAGATCATTGTAAGATAGATCTAATTCCCTTAGATGTGTTAATTTGGCGGTCGTGTCTGGCGGTATTGATGGTAGATTGTTGTATGACAGATCTAAGCTCTTTAATTTAGGCAAAGGCATCGGCGGCACCTGAAATTTAATAACCACGTGACAACGTTTCTAAACTTCCGCAACACTTGAATACCAGAATATACTAAATACCAGATTTTTACTATACAAATTAGCCTCTCTGATAATGAAGCGTAATAACTTTTAACGGATATATCTACCTTCTCGGTTCCGTCGTGATCGCAAATCGGGTATTTTGGAAATGTATGATTTTTACTTACATTTAATAAGCTGACATTTCTCAATCCCAAGTGAGACAACTTTCGTTCCAACCCTTTGAAGATGCTGTTTTCACGGTCGCCAGAATTGAACGGTGAGTTATTGCTAAGATCCAACCAACGCAGTTTCGGTAATGCCGCGAAAGTGCCTCCCTCTATGCGCACGAGGTGATTATCCGACAAATCCAGCCAAGCCAGAGACTGAAATGATAAATTCTAATGTAAATAAGTATTGGAACAAAGTAATATTATGTTGTTGTTCATGAATAGTACAGGATATGTAATAATTGATGATAGTGATGACCTAAATGAAAAAACATGATGATAAATGAAGATTACGACGACGATGAGGTGACACGAGTTTAAACGAGGTAGAATTTTTGATTTATTACAAATTCTAAGTTCAGTAGCAACTTTCGAGTGAACAGAAGACTAGTGTCTTCAAATTATCGAATTGTATTGATTGTCAGTCAACCCCATTAGTGTTACAAAATCTTATCGAAAATTCTACCTCATCTAAGTGTATAATTTGAACTTCTAAACGCTCTACCTTATACAAAATATTCTGCGGATATTGCTTTTTTTGATGGTACACTCTTGTTTGATCTCGTCTAGCCGTGTGGTACATGTACTCATCGCTGTAGTCTTGTTCGTCGGGCCAGTACTCGCCCATCTGATCGGGGTGCTGTCATGCAGGGATAGGACAACACATTAGCAAACTACGCACACACTGGCATTATGTAACTACGGAGCTTGTTAGTCGTCGAACACACGGGGTTGCAGTTACAGCAAACAGTCAAACACGTTAATCAGATCACTAAGGATTGATAAAACAAATGAAGTATCATTTCAATCATCACACACTTGAGCTTTCGTTTTTAAATTTAATTCTAAATGTTCGTTCATAATAAGAAATCGTTGCATTAAAAATTTACAATCAATTACGTATCATATTCACAATTTTGATGTCAATCAAGCTGTTAGTTTCAAACTACTTGAATTAGTATTTCAAAAGTTCACACTACAAAGCAAGTTTTCGATATAATTAAAAACTCACCCGGAAACGTTGGACCAAATCAGATATGGCGATAGAAGGTATGGTATTTCTACTCAAATCGTATTCAACAAGATTTGCTGCTGCTGCAGTTGACAGACAACTTGTTGGAACTCTCGATAGTTGATTTCCAGACAGATCCAGCCTAAAAATATATGGCACATTAGTTAATCAAATAGGCACTAAGAGGATTTTCTTTTCGTCCGTGGGCGTATGGATAGCAGAGTTGGAGTCGTCTCTGTTAAACTCGTAGCGCTGCACGGACGTGAAGAAAACCCGCTCGAGGCTTCTAAAGTTGAATATAGAATACCTTTCCAGCGCCGGAGAAATGATCAAATTGTCAGCCAAGTTTCTGAGCCGATTGTGAGACAAGTCCACTGACGTCAGATACTGCATGTCATGGAATATTTCTATTGGTATCTCTATTAGGTGATTATGTGACAAATCCAATATCTGAAACAAATACACGTCACATTTTTTTCCAATTCACAAAAGTAAAGTAAGATATATTAAGTGTGTCCAGAAATTTCATTGTAATTAGAAGACTAACCTGTAAGTTTTTCACTTTTTTGAAGCAGTCATATTCCATATCGTAAATTTCGTTGTGGGACAAGTCTAGATACTGTAACATGTTCATAGATCCAAACACGTCTCGTGTGACGTTCCTGATCTTATTGTGAGACAAACGGAGTTCAGATAAAGTTAAATCTGCATGTCTGTGAATTCATATGAAAAGTTATTAAAATAATGCCAACTTAGATTTGGGCTGATGAGTTCTTTTAAATAAAAACTGTGCGTTTTACCTGAAGTAGTATGGTGCTATGTATGTAATGTTATTGTGAGAGAAGTCCAAAACTCTGATGTTTACTGAAACTGTCCCGAGATCTGAAAATTTTTAAACATTAGTTATTACATTCAACAGTATATAATATTCACAAGAAAATGTCCAAAATATCTTTTAACAAATCAGGACAACACATGGTAAGATAATAATAATGAAACCACCTGGATTGGTTGAGATTTCTTCGTCAGAAATCAATCCTGTTCGCAAAGCAGAAAAAGAAAGGTGCAAAACAAAGTTAAATAGAAAAGACAATAAGAAGAGTTTTTGAAGCATTATACATGTAGATAAAAGAAAAATACGGAAAATTACGTAGAAATATAAACTTAACGGTGCATCGAATAAACAAAAAAGATGTTTATGAAATTGATATGAAAAAAAAAACTGTAAAACAAAATGTGGAAGGATGATGATATGGTGATATATTTATAGATACCAACCAATTCAAATTAGTAGTGCAATACTTAATTATGCTCACTTTGGGCTTTCGGTGGCGCGTAGAAGTTTGAAGTGAAGAAACTCGGTGCATTCGAATCCGTGAGGGAAAATATTTCATTGTACGACACGTTGACTTTTAATGCTGTAGCTGACCCAACTTGATCAAAAATTGAGAATTTAAACGTGTACAAACGATTAAATGATATATCTAACCTGAAAGAGAAAGACGTTTCGTAAACATCATTAAGTTATTAAAAAAAAAAACGATGTATCTTTTACTTTTTTGATGTCACTTACTCAGCTAAAGCAGGCAGATTCTGGAAAGATTCTTCTGTGATTTCGTTAATTCTATTCCCTTTTAACCTTATAACTTTTAGATTGTCGAGACTTGTAAAAGCTCTTCTTTGTATGATTTCAATGAGGTTATCTTCAATAAGAACTTCCTGAAGCTCTCGGAGATCAACAAACGTGTGCTGTACTATTTGCCTCATTTGATTGTGAGACAAGTAAATTGATTCAAGTTGTTTGTGGATATCTCCCTGTAAATATATTATTTCAAAGTTTTATTCGAAATTTTTGTTAGTAAATTCCATTTCTACTTTATTAAAATTATACACACACTACCTGTAAAGTTCCTTTAGAAAAGTGGTCAATAGAGTTATCTTGTAAATTCAATGATCTCAACTTGTACAAGAAATGGAATGACGTGTCTGGGACATTCTTCAGCTTGTTGTTACTTAGATCGAGATATTGAAGCTCAATAAGAGCCTTCAATGGCTCAAATGGAAGAATTTTTACGTTGTCCGCTAGACCATTGGCAATTTTCAGCGTCGTCAGACTGTGCAACTGAAAATAGAATTTTGATCAAATTAGTCTGACAATAATCCTCAAGTATATGCTATGTTATTTTCTTTTATGAATCTTACCTCAGCAAAAGCAAATGGATCTATGAAATCAATATTGTTTTCGGAAAGATCCAAAGTCTTGATGGATCTGACGTGTTCAAAAGCGCTCGATTCGATCCTATCAATAGTGCTCCCATAAATTTTGAGATCCTCTAGTTCTACACCAAACTCTAAGAAATCCTCTGCTCTAATACTGCGCCTTATTAGTTTTCCTACTGCCAGGTAGCGCAGAGACCTCATTCTGAAACGTTTTATTCAATGACAAACAGAGCTTCCTGTATTTAAACAAGAAACGAAAGAAGACCAACGCGCTCATGAAAAAAACGGCGTAAAATTTCACAGTGATAGTTTTAAACAGTATGTTTACCTTCGAACATCCTGCAAAGTCATATCAATAGAAGATGCACCGCTGACATCTAAGTAGAACAACTTGTACTGGAAGTTGTTGAATGAAACTTGCGAAAACTCCGAGGGCGAGTTAGTAGCTATCAAGTTTATGTCCACCTGCAAAGTTCATTCGTGCAATGATAAAGTGTACATTTTGAACGGCGGTTTACAGTGATTTATCTATTTCAATTGGTTAAGCGAAATAAAGACAATTGTGTTGTAGATATGGGACTTAAAAATCTGTGCAAAGCATTCTTTCTTTATCAACGACTCCAGAATACAGACTCCAATAACGAATTTCTTTTAAGAGAGTTATTTAATTCGGTTTCTTTTTAATCGTACTAACTTTATTTTCTTTAAGGTTTAAGAACCGTAGTGAGTCCAGCTTATTAAGCATGAACTTGGTAATCATGGTCAAGTTGTTCTCGGAGAGGTCCAGCGTCTGCAAACTGTTCTCCAGCCCGGCGAACGCTGCTGGTGACAGGTCAGATATACCGCAGTCTCGGAGGGAAAGTGAGCGTATCTTGGCATTTCTGAACGCATCTTCCTGTAACGTGATGATAAAATATTTAACAAGATGTACTTCTTTTCTCATTAAAACTGTGAAGCACACCAGCATAAACGATTGCTCCCACACTGTCAAACATCGAGCTACTTGGCGACGCGTTGCGAGAGCAGCGGTGGCGCAGGAATCGACCGAAACATGACCACGACCACTCTGTTAAGAGTGCACGACTAAGAAGAAGAGACTTCTTTTTTGAAAGTTTAATAATACACCGCAAGCCGACTTACGCCCTGATTGTTTTAACGCATCCACTGCCACCGTCGATGCATATTGCGTTTTCGGGATTTTCGCCCAGTGCCGCTGTCAGTTTTATAGGCATTTGAACGCACATGTGCGTCTGTGGCATCTAAAGAAGTCTCGGGTTTGGAAGCCGGCAGCGAATGAATTAATTAAGTAATTATTAATTAAGTAAAAAATTAAAAATAGGCGGCATGATACTTTTTATTTATCAACATACCTAGTTATGTTATGGTGTGGTGAAAATGAAACAGTTTTCTATCCGTGATTTTATTATTAGATTAATTATTTTATAATACGCTTACCCTTAGAGAAAAGATGGGATTTCCATCAAGTGACGTCTGATTCAGGACATTAAAGTGCTTGAATGATCCAGGATACAGGACCTTGATGACGTTGTTGTCCAGTCTGAAACGTAATTGATTTGTTTTTAAACGAGTATTCGAATCTTAGTTGTAGCAGTGCAATATCTTTGAAACCTTATTACAAGACCGAGACACGTGGAAGTCTCTTATGATACCGAACGACAGTATCATCATCTTCATTAGCTTTACAGTCACTTTTTATTTGTCATATTTGCTAATGTAACCAGGAATATAGTGGACGGCTAAAATACGCAGTTTCTACTAACTTTAATGAATCCAAGGACAATTTGATGCCATTCAAATCGTGGAGGGGTGGCACTTGCTTGATGACATTGTTGGAGAGATCTAACACCCGCAGCTGTCGCAGGGGTGCCAGCTCTTCGTACGGGATGTAAGTTAGCTGATTATCTCCAAGTAGCAGCTGTAATAAAAAAACCGGTTGTATTAGCAGAGAGCAAATTATGATTAAGATTTCCTAAATTCTATTAAGAATCATCAATCAATAAATTATGGACGTGGCTTAAAAATACCTCACAATACGAGTACATGTTTGACAAATTTTTATTCCATGAACTTAAGGTATTTTTATTCTTACCTGTCCTATTTGGTAAACAAAATTCTAACCTCAATGTGCAAATTTTTGTAAAGAATAAGGTGTATTATGTTATGAAATAAACCTGAGGCAATATTTTGTACATAATTTTGCTGATATTTTATCTCTAGTTCCTTTATTTACGATGAAATAGTTAAAAAATAGTAAAAATGAGACGTTTTGAGGTTAGAATTGTGTTTACCAAATAGGACAGGTAAGGATGCAAATACCTTACGATTTAAAGAGTGACTGTTGAGAACGTAACCATAGCAACGAGCAAAAAGTTGATCCACCCGTTAACCAAATACAACCAACCTTATTCAGCCTGCCCATGCCATCGCGAAACACGCCGGTTTCAATAATAGCCAGATGGTTCCCTCGCAAGTCCAGAGTTTCGAGCATCGGTAGTCCAGTAAACGCGTCCACAGGCAAGTTGGCAATGGAATTGTCAGCCAGGATGAGCGTGTGCAGTGTGTTCTCTAAGCCTCGGAAGTTGTCGCCCGATATGTCTGTTATTTCGTTGCCTGGAACGTTAAGATTTAAAAGTTTTGAAACTGTATTGAGTAAATAATTTGTTAATTGATCTTTTGAATCTTTTCGTCGCTTATCTCACTTTAAAGACTCTAAAATCTATCCTGCCTCAAATTTTTTGACATTTTTGTTTTAAATCGAGAGCCAAGTGATTGTTTGGTATTGTTGATTAAAAAACAGTTACTTTGCTACTCCAAAAACTACAAAACGTGGTTACATAGTAGCAAGGTAAATTTATTTGTCCGTTAATATGGACCTCAGCAAAGTCACGCCTGATTCAGCCAATTACGCTTGCTACTTAAACTAACTTATTTTCATTTTCTTTTTTCCTTTAACCTTTTCAACACCAAGCCTTGCGAAATAGTCAATCTAAATTAAAACTTATGCCATTGCGTAAAGGTTACTCTTACGCTGTGCTTGCCGACAGATATACATATAGGTCGCTGGTGTTGAGAAGGTTAAAGTCGATCACTGTAATAAATACAAGCAGGGTGTTTAGAAATAACTATTGATTAAGTTAACCTGTAAGATCCAATAGCCTGAGCTTCTGCAAATACCGCAAAGAGCGGCTAGGTACGCTGGTCAATCGGTCCTGCTTGAGTTCCAGTTCCCACAGTGTGTTGTCCAGACCGTAGAACGCTTCCTCGTGGATCGTCTCCAACGGGTTCTGGTTTATCGCCAGTCTGTAGAGACCTGGAATGAGTTTAATTACAGTTTAGTAATAAATTTAGCGTGAAAAAAAGGCCCTTACCCAGCAGCGGGTGGCTGTGGACAGATTACATAGATAGGTAGAATAAGTTTGGGTTCATTTAAAATAAGTAAAATATGTAAACATATGAGATACTAGCTGTTGCCAGCGACTTCGTCTGCAAAGAATTCCTTTATCGCTATCCCGCGGGAACTACGCAATTTTCCGGGATAAAAAGTAGCCTATGTGCTATTTATTCAGACTTTTCTCTATCTATGTGCCGAATTTCATCCAGATCCGTTGGGCCGTTCTGGCGTGATTGAGTAACAAACAAACATACATCCATCCATACTTTCGCATTTATAATATTAGTTTGATTAGATGTATTCACATTTTTGTCTCTTTGGGGCGTTACGTATTAGTGACATTGACTGTACCTGGGCTAAAGGTACCGGGTAAAGGTAACGGGAGTCTTCTATCGTTTTCCTGCTTCAAAATATACATAAATCACATCTTTATCCCTTACAGGGTAGACTAGGCTAGGTAACAAGATCATATTCAGATTCATTTATTGCTTGAAATCAATGTAAATACAAGATGTTGACCAAGATGGTGTTGTTGTTGTTGTTGTTGTTGTTACAAGATGTTGAGATCTAAACTAAAGGCCTCGTTTAGCATGATTGTGATATACAGGTGGATAGGTGAATCAAAATAGTGATGGATCGCATCGCCTGTAACAAAATATCAGCATCAAAAATAATTAATACCTGTTGCCTGGAAGAAATGTGGTTCCAGGTCCCTAATCCTGTTCCCGGTGAGCTGTAACGTGAAGACCTTGGAGCTGTTGACTGCCGCAGGCACACGCAGAATGGGCACGTGCTTGCAGGTCACGATGCCCAGGTCTCCAGCAGGCTTCGAACATGTGCACAGGGCTTGGAACAGGCATGGTGGATGGCCTGTGTCTACGTGCAGCTGTGGAAAAGAAAGGTTATTGTTATTATTTCGATCAGGAGAATGTCCTTTCTTTCATAATGATATATACCAGCCAGGTTATTGTCTTTACTTAAATCTTCAGTGTCCGCCTTAAATATAGCTTCGCTGTTCCAACACAAGACGGCCACAGGAGATGGCCTCCGTAAACAAGGAACGAAGTTGGAATTTTGACAACTTGGACAAACATAGTCTTGACAACTGAGCCAACCTTCACTGACTGTCACTGTCAAGATTACTAAAGAAATCATAGACAACCTCCGGGCATGCCTCAATGAAGGTGTTCACCTCGTGCATTATCGCGATATCGCAACGTCGAAAAAGACCGTAATCAAACCTCAATGCACCTTAAAATTGGACCGTTTTAGGCCAGGTTCACACACAAAAGGAGACTTTCTGAGAGACGGTGGCCTAAATTAAAACTAGAAATTAAAAATTTTACTTGCATGCTTTAATCAAAAAAAAATATGAACAAAGGAGACTGAGTGACTTACTGACATTATTAAGCCCAGCATGAAACTCTTTTTAACCGACTTCAAAAAAGTAATCTATAGGCGGGTTTAAGCTACATTTGAAGGCGGTTATATTTTTTTATTTATTTATACTTTACACACGGAATACGGACCATCACCACTACTCTTTCAAGACCACCCCCCCTTGTGCACAGATGTAGTGGTGCTGCTGCAGCTGCAGCTATTTGTGATCAGTGGGTCATCTGCCACGTGTTTTGCCTTTAACATAGTCCTGACCTAGACGACAAGTTACGGATGTCAGAGCTCTTATATTTAACTATTGTAAAGATCTCACCTCTAACGCTCTCGACAGCGACGCCCATATCATCAGTAGCAGTGTAACCACCACCAGGGTGTACCCGAACTTGATGATCGTCATCAAACTCTGAAACAATCAAACACGGGTCATTAGTAAAGTTGCAAACGTGGAAATAAGTCTAAAGGTCATAGAAAATGATGGCTATAATTTGACTTTCTTCTACGCACACTAATGACCAATGTAGAGCAACGATAAAAATGGTTTTCCCTCCCCCATCAAGATATATTGACAGAAAAGCTCTTCAAAAAAATAGAATTTAAAGTAATTTTTTGCAGAAAATTTAAAAAGTATCTGTTGAATTTATTTTTCGATCCCGGGCATCGCAGCGCTTCCACTGAGTCAAATGAAGCAAGCAGCTAGGACTTGGACATCAAGAGAAATTCCGTTGAATAGATACTAGTAGAGAATAAGTGCCATCTACCTACTTACCGTATTTTATGGCAATGATAAAGTGTTTCTAAACATTTTGAAAAATGAAGTTGGAACGGGTGCTTGCCAAATAAATGAATTAGATTCCTATTGAAAGTTACAAGCATAAATAGAACATGAAACTGTTAGGTTTCCAAACTTTACTTCGGTAGAACGGTTCAAGTAATATTAGCACCACAACTCATTTATTATGCATGCATGCATACGACGATCTTCTAGTCGCCAGCGTGAGCGCTAAGAAGGTCAAGGTTACTACAATCTAAGGTATTTCTTCGGCTTTCTTCGGGGGTATATCTGTCTAAATAATTGACAGTTTACTTTTTCCAGGTTATACCGCGATTGTGATGTTCTTAAGTCAAGTAAGTAAGGTTTGAGATAACATATATACATACATACCGTCACGCCTCTTTCCCATAGGGGCTTGAAATAAACTTGTTTTCTTTTTAACAAACGCAATTAAGGAATGCAATCTTGGGAAATTGATTAGCTCTTTAATTTGCTCATAAAATCCTAAGGTCTATTTCTTAAAACACTAGTTGGAAAAAGAGGTCCTGTAGGAAGTGACAAATAAAATTGTGATGATTAATTAGTCTTTGGTGCATCTTAAACTTGGGGCGGTTTTCGACAGTGCGTACCCCTAAGACTAAAACGTAAACCAAGTTTGGCTTGCAAGATTTGACTGGACACACACAAATTAATATGCATAGTTAGTAACATAAAAGCTGGTAATATACGGCCTGTAGGTAAATAATGCTAAAATATAAAAATAGGTACTCACTTTCACATATTGTCATTTAGTTACTACTTGGTCTAGTTTATCTAAAAATACCGTCGTTTAATATAAAGATAGCATATTTTGTAGTTTTTGATTAAATTTAACTCAATTTCAATACCAATACCAGTAAGAATGGCATGCAATATTCTTTCGATGCTTCCTTACGAGTATTTCCTTATTCTTGACGCAGCTTGTTATGTAGCAAATCGGATATTGAAATATACGACTGTCGACGTGAGCGAAAAATTTATATGAATATTTGAAATCTTACAAGAATGATTGGGGCTTGATAATATCGCTAACAAGTTGTTCCTCTCCAAGAGTTCTCTTTTAATTAGGATTTGTGGTTGAATGTCAGAGAAAGGCAGAGACGTGCGTTTATGTATGAGAAAAGTGTAATGTAAATACCGTATCAGGAACTCAAAACAATGGAAGATATGAGATGACTGACATAGGATTTACATTTAAAGACGTTATAGATGTAGGCTATTGATTTAATACTATTCCGATTGCATAAAATAATCGAACCATTACATGAAATTACAACACAACGGATAACTCACGTATAAAAGCCGAAGAATTGAATTGATTGAATTGAATTGATTGTTGAATTGAATTGAATTGTGAGTTATCCGTTGTGTTGTAATTATGTGTAAGTCTCACGGTAGTTCCATTACATGAAGCTAAAATTTCATTCTAGTTACGTATATTTATCTTATACCTTTGGCCTATGTCCAGCAGTGGACGTCTTTCGGCTGATATGATGATGATGATGATGATGATGACGAATCTAATCTAATCTAATCTAATCTAACTAATATTATAAATGCGAAAGTATGGATGGATGGATGGATGGATGGATGGATGTTTGTTTGTTTGTTTGTTACTCAATCACGCCAGAACGGCCCAACGGATCTGGATGAAATTCGGCACATAGATAGAGAAAAGTCTGGAATAGCACATAGGCTACTTTCTATCCCGGAAAATTGCGTAGTTCCCGCGGGATAGCGATAAACGAATTCTTTGCAGACGAAGTCGCTGGCAACAGCTAGTATTTATTATAAAAAGTATACTCGTGATGAGTCTGAAAGTCAGTGATGCGAGAAGGCTTAGCTTTGAAGGCTTTCCAGCTTTGGATACTCAAGCCCTAGGAGTTCAAGCCCTAAAGGCTAACGAACCTTAAATGATTTAAAGGCTCAAGAGCCTTCACTCGAGCTCGGGAACTGAAAGCTATAATTTAGAACGATTTCACAACAAAACGAAAGTACTTTTACCTCAATCAAATTCAACCTAACCTGAAATCTTTCCGAAGTATTTCACGAGGACAGACTGCCGACATCATTTAATATAGAATGAGTATGAAAAGAGAATGAATACTTAATTATTCCAAGCCGCGTATATAATGGGACGCTTCGTGACGGTCCAATTTCACGAAGTATTTAGATCTGTACAACGTATAAACTTTGGAGTTCATGACATTGCCTTTGAAGGCTCATTTGCATTGGTTAATGGGAAATGCATTCGGCGTATGGGAGACTTGAGAATCATTGAACGATTAAGTTTCATCATCTACCTCTCCAGCAGAGGGTTCGCGGACAGCTCAAATAACCGAGTTTTTCGGAATTCATATGCGAGGTTTCATTTGAAATTCAGTATATAGGTTTTTTCTTGAATGAGAACGTAGGTAGTGAGGCAGTCGGCTGCCAGAACACACCTCTGAAGTAATTTGATGGCTTATATGTAGTTACCTTTGTCTAGGGTAAATAGCCATTTCATTATGAGATAACGCTCATGAGAGGCTAATACTGATGGAGTGAACGTAAAAACTGGTAAAATAGTGAAAATTGTTGACAATGGCCTGAGGTTTTCAGTAATTATTTACTTTTAGATGTCACAGACACTTAACTGAAGACTATGAAAACAGATAGATAACAAGGGTCTCACTTTCTGGTGCTTTCTGGCGAAAATACTTTGGAGCACTCGTGAATTTGCGTTCCCGTGTAGGCGTACTTTTTAACATATAATCACAAATATAAGGAAAATTAATTATGACTGGAACTTTTAAAAGCTCTCCCGCGCAATGAAAGGGCGGGACACTTGAGCTTTCAGCTTGATTATTAGAACGAAGATTTCGGGTGGAATTTTAGCAAAGAATTTGAATTAAAATCTTTAATTTAATTCTTATACCACTGTAAATAATTAAGAATGTCCCAAGATTTCTTACGATTTAGCGTTTTCCTGTTTTATAAAATTATTCCTTTTTTTTCTAATCTTCCAACTTTCCAACCCACTTGCCCAAACTTTATAAATAGACTCTTTACCTATATTTTCAAATTTTCTTGTTTGATTATTCGTCATCCCAAAAACTGTGATAAATGTATACCTACACATGTTTTCCCCGTTTCATACATTTTAATCATAATTATGTTGTGCTCGAGTTGGCAGTCATCCAAAAATATCGGTATCTACATTTTACAACTTAAGCACCTGGAGCTACTAAGACGACACTACTCTTTAAAAATAATGCAAGCGAATGGCAATATCATCAACATCATCTCAAGCCTATATATGCCCAGAGCTTCACACACTTCACACACACCATTGAATTGCTAATGAGAATGACAAAATAGGAAAAATTAAATTATAAATTAGCCTCTTTCTTTGTAAATGTCACTTTTTTGACATGACAACAATTTTATTTACACACCATTATTTTAACAATCATATTCCTGATTAAGAATTCTACACGCTGTTTTAAAATTGATACTCTTAACACTTTTAACATTATATTAAAACTTGAACAAAATCTCTGTTTCTTCTACACCTGTAGATGAAGTGAACTCGAAGTTTTGCACGACGGAAATATTTTTCCAGTCGTTCAAACCAAGGCTGCAGGAATATGAAATAAGACCTAACCTGGAACGGTGAAGTTTGCTTTCAAGATGAAAATTTGTCGCTTGAACGAATTCGGCGGAAATGGAAATTTGATAAAAATTATTGAGGAGAGAAAGCTACTTCTGAGCAACGGAGACCGAGTAGGTAATTTTAAAAAAAATCTTTTTTTTGGATCTTGTTTGTACAATAGTAGAGATTTTTTGACGGAGTTAACATGTCTAATGCACTTACAATATAACAATTATTTAGTAGTATATTATAGTTAAAATTACAGAAATAAACAATTTATCAAAAATAATGGATAGGTATGTTAAAATTTGTTACACAAATTCCTAAAACAGTGGATATAATCTGAGCCCTCTGAGGTTTCTCCACTGAATTTTAAATTCTAATTTAACAAAAACCTAATAAATTCTGCCGCATTCTAGGCGCTTCTGCTGTTCTTATTATTGCATGAATAAGTCCTCAAAAGGATCCTTAGTCTCGGTCTTGTTAAAATTTCATCGGGCCTAGACCGCAGCTGTTCCGGTCCATTCGGCCGCCGCGCCATCATTTGTTAGAATTTTTGAAACCGCCTCTTTTAGGCACTTTTATCGTGGAGCTCGAAATCCTACCGAGTGTCTATTGTTTCTTTTAACATCAACACACACAAGAAAACAGTAGGTAGTTGACTGTTGATATAAGTGAACGGTGACATTTTAATGCCGTTTTGGCAATGTATATGTAAGACTACGTATTACAATCGACAAGCTATGCTAAGTTAAGTCAATAATGACTTCTGCATTATGTAACTACTACTATCTAGCTTTATTTAGGGTTACATTGTCAAGTACATTGCTAAATCGATATTTCAATGCCCTCAAAGGCTATACAAACTGAAGACATACAAAAATAACGAATTTCCCGAAACTTCCTTGCACGATCGCGTTTCAAACAGGAAGCGGATCTCGACGGAAGTGGAAAAGACATGTTTTTATCGCGGCGAAACACTATAGCCTCCATTTCCTTTTGTTACAATAAAAAAGAGAGTGAAGTCTATATATCAACTCCTAAAACAGGGATACAGAATAGATACTAATAAATAGATAATAGATAGCTTTAATACCGATTCAATTATAAATGCCTACGATCGCCTTTTAGAAGCAATGCCTTAAAATATAGGTACATATAAAACCAATAAAATGTTCTCGCGTGTTTATTTGTCTCCGATATAAATAGGATCAAAATGAAATAAACAAAAACGTGAATCCTTTAAATTAATGTAGGTATTATGAGTAATTACATCTTTTTAGGATTCCCCCACTTCGTTTTCAATAACTTGCCTTAACATTAGGGTCGTATAAGCTGCTGATTCTCTTAATTTGCTTCATTAACAATTTTCTTCTTTCCAATTTTTAGCAGACGAGATAATTTTTGCATAAATTACATTTCATTGATTCAGTAAAAGTACCTAATTTTACTTTAGTTTTTCAGGATTCCGTATTTCAAAAGAGAAAATGATCACTTCATTCGTTGTTTGTATAGAGTTTCTAAGTTCAAGTAATCCAGTGATGTCAAATCTTAATTTGAAAGTAAGTAATTTAATTTTCATACAATACGTATGGGAATCGAAATAGGTACCAGGTATGTACTGTACGAATACTTCCTATTGACATTAGAATCTCGAAAATTTTCAAAAAACGAAAGACCTCATAACACAAGTGAATGTCCAAACACTGATATTAAATTCAACTCTCGTAGAGTAATTTTATCTTATACTTTCCCACTTTATAATCAAAACTTCGTTTTAAATAAATATCGTGCGATTATTAAGAAAAGTAAAATTAATTTTGTGTGCTAAACTAACAAATATACTTAAAAGTAACTTATAATTATATTTTTTGAAACACTGAACCCCTTTTCATTTTAATTAAACTTCGTACCGTTTTAAAGTTCATCAAAAACCTTTGCAAACATTCGATGGTTGCGTTAACAAGTTGGAAAATTCACTGAATTATTTGATTTGTGTTACATCGTATTAACGATCTTAACGGTTAGCAGTTCGGTCGAAAATAGAGTTGAATTCCCTTCAAACTTTTCGCTGCGGCGAGAGCATTGGATGGACCGGAGTGCAATGCGGTTGCGATATTTTTCGCATCACCCCCGGGATGTTGTGAAACATCGAAATTGTCGAATTTAGATCCAACGGCGTGGATAAATATTTCCACGGGAATGTTTCTGTCGTAAAACTTTGTTCATCTCGTTTTGTATTGAATTTTCTTAAAATTGATACTGATGTAAACTGCGATTTCTCCGTGACGTCTCAGATTTTTCATGTTAACGTTTATTTATATAGGGGACTGAGACAATCAGAGCTGCTGCATAAGAGAAGCTCTTAAATTCATACGTTTGTATATTTAATAACAATAAATTGTTAAATGTGTTGCTAACGACAGGACCAATTTAGATAATTAAAGTTAAAAGTAACTTTAATGGACTAAACTCACGTTAAACCAAATAGCATTTTCAACAAAAATAAACTAAGTTTTGATATCACTAGACTAGCCTATTGTCTGATTTGTTAATTCCAACAAACGGACACGTATTATCATGTACATAACAGTAGGCTATTCCTTACAATTTCAGTTCGTAGTATCTGTAAGCTATTAAATTTCACTCAGTTTACTCTTTTAAATTTTCTTCTCCGCATGAAGGATTTCGTTGGTTCCCCTTTTGACTTTCCATCATCGCCGTAATATTATTTTACATTCGGCCAGCTCCACCATTCCGTCTTGGGTTAAGGAAAACGTTTGCGTTAATACAGCGTTTATATAATACAATATTATACGAGTCGTGACGGTTGTAGGTAACGTTATTTAGCAGAATCATTAGAAGTTATTTACTGGACCGGGATCATTTATTACATTATCTGCTTCGTGGTCGAGAAAATGTAGGACAATGTCCTGTTGCTTTCAGCTGAAATTTTGTAGACAAATGAGGAGATATACTTATCTTTTGCGATGTCAGCGCCACCTATCAAAGCTTAACGGAAATGTTACGCCATTTTGTGCAAATTTTTGACGAGTGTCAAGGAATTCGCGAATTCGGTGTTCGGCGCGTGTTATAAAAATAACGATTTCTCATTAACAATGTATGGATGGCTTGTGTAAACCATACATCGTTAGATTGAGCATAAACTGAACTATCTGATTAATTAGGAATTATATTCCAAAATAGCGATATATCCGTTACCTGCTAATATCCCAAGGGCTTCGATTCAAACGTTTCCGAAACAAGACTTAACTGTGACGACAAATTGTATTTTGACGCTATTTGGAAGAGGAATTTTCAAATGTAACCTCTTCTAGTGTGAAAATGCGGGCAGAAATTGCGTGAAATTTTTGGGAAACATCAGAAAAGGCTGGCGCAATTTCAACCCTCGTATAATCTAAGAATAATTGTCTATGAAATGCCCCTAGTATAATTTGACTAAAGTTACTTCAAAATAAGTTAGTAGTAAACTACCAATAGTGCAAGGAACTAGCTGTTAATGCTTAAATCATAAACAGCGTTTGACATTAGCTTCATCATTTCCACCAAAGAACAGTTAGAAAGCCAATGCTAGCTTTTAAACAGCTATAGATTTTTAGAGTTAGTCATTTGAAGTTCGTTTCGTGCCGTTCCGCTCGCACTAATAGTCATTAATAGGAGAGTGGGAGAGACAGCACTATTATACGAACATAGATTTACGAATTTATTTCGTATCTCTTGGCATCCAGCCTAGGGAGTGACGTGTCCTCGCACATTTTACGAAAGCTTTCACATCCATCGGGCTCTAGGGGCAGATGTCTTGCCAATTCTTTTGCTTGCATGTAATTATGCTACAACCCAAAAAGTAACATCGCCTTGTATTAAGTTACTGGGGCCTTAATGCGATTCAGTTTAGGTTCGCTCGCTGTCAGATCCATACTAAAAATGAAAACTAAAACCATGTTTTAAAGCACAGCCACCATCGTCAGCTCCAGCCAATATAAGTCCCAATAGAAATGGAATAGAATCACAGTAATATAAAAATGAACAAAAAGGTTTACCTTGCTACTTGTACATAAGGTCAATGTATTTTGTTCATTGATACGGTCCTCCGCAAAGTAACGCCTGATTCAAAAACAGTAATATAATGTAATGATATTTCTAATGATATCTCGGAGTTGTTTAGTCAGACATTCCACTTCTGAGTAAGTACAAGCTTTTTTAGAACCAGAAATTGCAAAGTAAGTAAGTACCTAAAGTTAATCTTGGAACTGAATCTGTTTAATAGGGTTGAATCAACACAACTTATTTACCAAATCAAAATCCAAATCCCGACAAAATGTACCCCTCCGGAACCCCAACCAGTAGGCTTATTGTCTTCATTTTGACAGTTCATGTATGGGCTGACAATTGGCATCGGAATCAGCTAGCTGTCACATTCATACATGGACTGTCAAAATGAACACGATGGCGATTGCGAGCGAGTTAGACAATAAGCCTACAGATTCTCCTTGCGGATGTCAATGATATTAAACGTAATTATAAAGCACAATTATATTGGAAATAAAGCAATACCGCACTAATTGTAACTCCCGGTTCCGTGAACGTCAAGGATTCGTTATCGTCGAGAACAATTCCCATTACGAACAACATGTTACACGGTGTTACACTGATTGCGTATTCAACGTGTTATATTGTTTCTGATGAGCAATTGTTGCGTGTAATTATTTGATGGTGTAATTTGAGATGTTATATGGCGGAGGATATTATTTAGAGCCAATACATTAAAAGTTATTATTAATATTGTAAACTGTGGGCAATAGATATATATATATGCACTTTGTTTGCAAATTGTTACAGAAAACGTTTTGAATGCTTTAGCGTCGAATGGAAAAGGAGCGTTGGTTTGACGCATGATCGTGTGTCTATTTGTGGTATCGTAGTATTTAGAAAGCAAGTTTAATAGCGATGACTCTTCGCTAAGTATCATCAATGTTTATCTGTATTTCTCTTTTTGATTGACCCCTATCTCCTCCGATGGATAGTTAAGAAAAGGCTAAAGGTGTCATTCACTGGTTCAGTTGTCAATTTTAGCATTCAAAAATCCTTGATTGTGTCTGTACGGAAATACAGATATCGGGATCATATGAAAGTGACTCGGTTTTAAAAAGAAACAAATCGGTATTTGCGAAACTTTAAAAAACGCATTTTCTAGACATGAGACCTAGGTAGTAGTAGATCGATTTTACGCCCCCAAAAACCCAAATATTATACATACATCAAATTTCCGAGTCGTTTCCGTGTTTCCGGAAAAATAGAAGAATTACTCGTTAAAAGATGTAAGATTTGCTTTGGTTCTAACTTGACAGACAACTGGGACGGCACATCAGATTGTACTGCGAAATTCCCGCTCACAAAATGCATTCCATTTTTACCTACTAGAAAATGCTTTCATGCTCAACCGTTCGCTGTAGGTACGCGATACAAAAGAGAGAATTAAAACACTTGAATAATTAATGGTTTGTAACATAGTTAGAGAACGTAGTAATTGATCACGACAGGAGAAACAGATTTATTTATTATTTATATAAAACGTGTATGTCAGAGCGAGATAGAAATAAGTTCATTTTCTTTGACACGGCGCGGCGCCTACACAGCTCAATTTTTTTTTGATCTCGTCTTAGTTTTGTCAACTCCAATTTACTGCATGTAACATAGCATGAACTTTTAAATATGTTTGCCGGTCTTTTGTTAAAAGGTTTTTCAGTAGATCTATTAATTATTTTTAGCTTTAGGAAAAGTAAAAATTTGTCCGTACCGATTAAATAAAATAAATGGAAAATGTGCCGCAATGCTTCAGAACACTTAAGAAGTATTTTCAATGCGGTGAATCTTATGGCTACGAATATGTCTTGGATTGCAGATGAATTGAATGTCCGCAAAGACACAATATTGTCGACTCTACAATACAGTGCAGTCTTGAAGTCTGGCTTGCTTCCTATATTCTTTCAGTTGAAGTAGAACAATGTGATATTGTTTTCTGAGTGTTCGTTGAAACGAGGTTAAGCTCTACCACAAGCCTGTTCCGTATCTTATTTATTTCTTCCTTAACATAAATAATCTAATCCCAAGAAATAGCGCGGATAAACAGTTAACAAAATTGGAAATAAAACTAAGCGTAAACATGAATCAGAACCTCATTCGAGTCATTTTTAGTTGTGAATGAGTCGAGAAGCAATAAACAATTGAAATACGAATATCAGCAGTAACTCTTTCAACACTAACGTGTATAGCCACTTACCATGATTCCAGATGTAAGTGCACTTCTCCATAAACCGCTACATTCGGGTCAATGCGTCCAACTATTACCGGCCAGCACGCTCTGTGAACAACAAATATAATATTATTAGAAAAAAAAGAAAAAAAAAGGTATCTGCTCTATCTGCTCTATGATTTCCCTATAGTAGTACAGTGTATTTTTATAACGTAGCACAGGTCTTGAATTTAATAAGCGTTGGTAGAAATGGTCCGTAATTTGAACACTGGGCTTTAGAATACGCTTTATCAACTCAAGAGTACATAATAGAATAATCATGAGTTGTTATGATACTTTTCACACAATCCTAATAAACAAAATTTGCGAATAGATCATCTCAAAAAGGTAGACCTCGTTAGAACAATCAAAATATTATTTATTAAAAAAATTAACCAACTAAGGAAAAAAGAACAAGTTCCTAAATTCGAAAAATAACCTAAAAATTCAACACTGATATTCAAAACTCAGCAGTAAATTACTTTCGATTTGTTAGACATGCTATTGACCAAAATATTTCACCTAAATTAAACGCGTATTCAGCCAGGTACGGAAGGGATGACATAAATGACATTACGGCGTTATTTTTCCGGGTCCCTTTGAGCAGGGTAAAATGGACTATGCTGCACCGTCCATATAAAAGCTTATGGGTAATTCTTGGTTCCTTGAATGAGATGGCAAACTTACACTGTGATACAGAAGGGGTTCGAATAGTGTAACGTATTACACTACGAGTGTGAGTTTTTCCATTGCCGATGTTTAGTTGAGTTTAATACTCGCTATTTACTCTCGCGCTTACATTTTTTACACGACTGCCAAAGTTGCCAAAGTTGCCAAACGAAGTTTTTTAAAATGCGTGGCTATGGGTGCAGACTTTCAGCCGAAGTAAGATAAAGAGTCCAGGCGTGATCAGCGGATCAGAGTGACTAATGAATATTTTAATATATTATTCTCGTTCTGATTTTTTTTTTACTTGTTTCTAAATGAAACGAGCCTCATTTGCGCCTGTCACAGTGATGGTTGGAGAATAGAACGCCCGGATTGTTTTGTTTTGAGTTCATTAGTACAAGAATGCTCCGCGTTTTGACGGGTACAATTTAATTGTCGTCCTGAATTCGAGTTTTCTTGTAATCTTTTGTTAGGAAAGGTTTTTGGGTTGAAACGCAACCGGCAGTTTCGAGGACTTTTGAGATTACTTTAGGGTATATTTTACAATTCATAACACAATTTTTTTTGCATACACGTTATTCTTGCAGAAACAGTTTCAAAGTATAGTTTTTAAATCCCTGACGCAAATATAATTAAAAAAAAAATTAAAAACATTTATTACCACAATTATGATAGATAGAAGTTGAGTTGACAACAGATTAAAATTTAGAGAGGAAGAAAACAAAGACATACGCTCGACTATAGGCGCAGGCTATGTTTCTCCAACGGATACCAATCTTAGCGTCTGCCAGATTACATAATCCCAGCGCTGGGTGATATGGGTGTTGTTTGTGTGTTTGGGTATTAGTTTAACCCATTATGACTATTTTAAATATTGGTGCGTAATTTCACAGTCAGCTCACGAACATTGTATTAATACTACAACCTTGTCGTGTTAAATATCAATGAGTAAAGAGAGCTTCGTTCCATGTAGCCAACATATGGCTTACCGACATGGTCCCAAAAAGGTCAACAATTTATTCACTAACCCGACGTGCGACCGTTACACGGAGCGTCCATATACACCCAGGAAACCGAATTATTCCATTCTGAATTTTCGTTTGGGTGGCACCATTTTTTACTGAAGGACACTTTTTAGGGAAGTTTGAATTGAAAATTTGGCGTTGTTATATTGGGTAATCTAATGCCAAAAAAGATATCTTATTTTGACAACCAGATAGCTAGCGGTTAGAAACTGACTTCAAAGTTTGAGGTCTCAAGTTCGATACCTATTGAAAAATATTCAATGAACGTTTGTTCTCGAATCTCGTGTCAATTTGTCGACTGCTTTTAGTCAGAATCAGGCCTAACTAAATTGTTTACGTCTTTTTTCCGTATTTCGGTGTTTTTCTTTGTCTACGGACAAAAGTCCGGAAGGTACCCAAGCAGGTTTCTAGATATATTATATATTTAGCGGACAAAGGTGGCTCGGTGGTGATTACATACATAATCGTAATTATAAATCACGTCTTTATCCCGTCCGGAGTAGACAGGGCCCAAGGTAACATGACCTAAAGGCCACGTTTAGCATGTTTGTGGGCATAAGTGGAAAGGAGAACCAAATGCTAGCCGCATCATCTATTTATAACACGATTCCTAAGATTTTGATTTCTTACCATATATGGCCTAGCTACATACAGGGTGTATCAGATAGCCCCTGACAATAATCAACTGGGGTATATAACCATAGCTACAGAAGCTAAAAAAAATATAAAAAAAAAAGTTGGAGTAATTTTTTTTTTATGTTTTCTATAGGAATGATTAGGTACAGTTAATACTACCATTCCTATAGAAAATATAAAAAAAAATTACTCCAATTTTTTTTTAAAACATTTTTTTAGCTTCTGTAGCTATAGCTATGGTTATATACCCCAGTTGATTATTGTTAGGGGGTATCTGATACACCCTGTATAATCCCCTATATTAAAAAAATCAGTGTAATGAAGGGTACCTACATACCGAGGTTGCCGTTAAGCCGTAACATATCGACCAACTTAACGTAATTAAACGCGACTACCGAAGCCTATCGCGGCTCGGACTAAATCCGGATTAGTTCGTCGCACACCGGAAATTAGGTCGATTTCTACCTACAGACTTCATTTTATGCGAACGTTTTGACGTTACCTTTAATTTCTCCTTATACAGTTCTTTACAGTTCGTTGTCAATGAAGTAACAGACCCAAGTCAAAAGGAAGCTCCTCAGGTAAAATAGATACTTGTAGGATACGAGCACAAAACAATTATGTATGAACGAAGGTAATAACGCACGCACCTTTCTGAGTTCTGACATTATAAGACAGTAACGTACACTTAGGTCATGAGAAATTTTTCGTTGTTACATTAAGATAAATAAAAAAAAAAACATATATAACTGTTAGGTACTAAAGACGTCTGGCCGGTCAGCTAGTTTAAAATGAATATTGTTATAAACAACAGTTTAGCGGTAGCACAGAATAAAGTGAGCGGTACTCACCATATTTGACATTAAATACTGGCTGATAACAATTTTATTAAAAAGTTTTTGAATTACAATTAGAACACCAAACGACATTCAATTGTTTAATGAGTTTGAATATTAGAGCCCCATTACGAATCCGCAGTTCGCCTCTAGGCATTTTAAAGTAGGGCAAAGTACCCAGACATTCGAGGGGCGCTCAATAAAAGAAAGGTTCTTTTATGATAGCTCTGAAAACCTGAATCCAATACAGCTTCAGACGCCGCGACGGTTTGGAGGTAGTTTTGGTAATGTTATTCCAAACGAAGGTATTTTATGACGCGTTTGCTGAGGGCATAAAGTGGAAATCTTAATTTGAAGACAATAGTAAATTTTTAAGACGACAAGCACACAGAAGCATTTTTACAGTGTTTACAAAAATACTCCTAAAGTACAAAGGGGCTAAATATGGTCTCTTTTGTAAGAAAATGCAAATTTAGGCAGACTAAAACGATAGCTTAGGGTTGCAACAACTTTTGATTTTGATGGATTCTGTTTTAGGTAGGTAATAAAAACCAGGGAGTGTTGTAATTACGTCAAATTGCCAAAGGTACCCTAAACAATCATCATCAGCCTGAAGACGTCCACTGTTGAACAAAGGCCTCTCCCTTAGAACACCATGATGAACGACAAGTCGCCACCTGCATCCACCGGTTTCCCGCAACTTTTACGATGTCGTCAGTCCACCTAGTGGGAGGCCTGCCAACACTGCGTCTTCCGGTTCGCGTTCGCCACTCGAGAACTTTTCTCCCCTAACGGTTGTCTGTTCTACGAGCGAATTAAACCTACACAATCAAATTATATGATTTCTTTAGTGACAAATCTTAAACTATATGCCAGCAGAGCTCAAGAGGCGATAAAAGAATCAAAAAACTATCTCAAGACAAGTTAAGTGGTTGCGTAAGATTCTAATATGAATGGACAGCCCAGTTGATCAAGATTTCCTCCCTAACTTCCAGGTATCTAATCCACCAACTCATTAAGCAGGACTTTATGACAAAACTATGTAGAGATCGTTAAGTCGTGGGGAGTTTCAAGGCGACGAAAATATCGGCCATGATTGTGACTTGGCGTGAGCTTGTTTGTTGTATCGATCTCTCTGACTGCATGTAGCATGATTAAATCACGTGAATAAATCACGTGTGAAATCCCTACTAATATTGTAAGTGCGAAAGTAACTCTGCATGTCTGTTACCTTTTCACGCTTAACTCCTCGAATGCTTAACACAGATCTGTGCCAAATTTAAGTCTTTATCTTTTTGTATTCTTATTTAGATCAGCAGAATTTGTGCATATTATAAAAGATGAGTCTAGAATGCGTTTACTTTTTTTAGCTCCGACATACGAGAGGGGTTAAACCACTGGACCGATTTTGTTGAAATTTGGTTTACAAATTTGAGTCTCGGGGAAGGACAAAAGATAGTTTTCATCCCGGAAAATTGCATAGTTCCCGCGGGATACTCGCGGGCAACAGCTAGTAGGCATATATACTATACATACCTATATAATATTTCAACAGGTTAGACCGCTAGAACGGTTAGAACGCTAGAGTTACGTGCCGGCACGTATAATTAGGTTACTTTGGTTGAACACACCTGTTAAAATTGTTCATCAATATTTTTGATTGAATTAATTTGTTCTTTGACACCGTAAGCTTTGATCAGCAACCAATGCATGAACAAATTTCTTAAACACAAATAAAAAGTCGTGAAAAACATTTGCATGGGGTTTCAGTGAAACTAACACAACTACGAGCGGAAGTTTTCCAGATTAATTTAATGACACGGTGCCGGTGTATAAATACACTGAGGAGCAAAAATAATGGGTCACTTCCCATAGAAAGTTGTATGATAAGTGACCCGTTATATTTGCTCTTTAGTATATTATAATGAAGAGGTATATTACTAGTGTCTGTGTGGTTTACTGCGTGACCTGAAAAGTGATACCTGATGTCAAACAAGTGACGGTCTTGCCTATACTTCATTTAATTTAGAATGAGAAACCACAATAACATTATATTGAGTATAGTCAACTATTTCTTGCCTAGCAAATAGTACAGTGCAATAGTTTGGCAGCCGCAAAATAAAATTGTTTTAATGTCACTTTATTTGCGTGTCGTCAATTGTTACTCCAGTACAAATTGTAAAGAGATAACAGCTCACGAGCCGCATTATAATGTTGTTGTGGTTTCTCATCCTAAATTAAATGAAGTATAGTTACCATAATGCCTGGTCGGTCACGCCTCCGAGCGAATTTAGTCGTCGTCCGGAGAAACGCTTAGAAAGCCGAGATAAGGATTCTTCAGGGAACCGTGTTCTCCGTTAATATTTGTCATAGAACATGTCTAAATCCAATTCCAAAAATATTAACAATTCACGCAGTCGTTTTATAATTAAGTGTAAAATTTGTTGCTGCTCTTCCCGCGCAGATGGTAAAAGTTCCTGGGGGAAAATCTTAGGATTCATATGCTTAGGCGATGCGACTAGACACGCATGACTATTTTGATTGCCCTTCCCCCCTTCCCATTTAGGTTTTGCTACCTCAGGCTCTGTGTTACCCCTTAAGCCTTATGGCATAAGCGATACTGACGTATGTGTAAGTATAAAATTTGTATAATTTTAGGACGTTACGCTGAGCTTTCGCCGCGAAGACCCAATTACAGAAATTTCGGATGTGCTGAGAATGGTCGATAAAATAAAATCACCGTGTATAACGTTCCCTGCATCATGTTGCAAAATAACGCGGTATAAATATTTGTTTTGCTCGTTAGCATTCAGTGCCGGCGCGGCATTCGTTAATGTTATGTGATCATTAATTTGTACTAAATATTTGTTTACATATTCCTGTAGCGTATCCGTAAAATCTGCCTGTTTATGTGGTGAATGCATAATTTCGTATACAAGTTCAATTCCAACGTAAAATAAAGATAAACGAAATCTGGCTCACGGACTGCAATCAGGTTGTAAAGGCACTTTGTAACAGGAAAAGTCTTCGGAGTATTTTCAAAAACGCATTTTCGTAATGTAGTGTATTTAGCTACTAAGTAATAAGTACCTATAGTATCTAATGATACTTGGAAATTTATATAGCTTTAGGTAAATTGATGAATATGCAGTGGTGTATTTTACTTTCACCGAGAAAAATTATTCCAACAATGTGCGCTTGCCACATTTCAATCGAATACTGTCGGAATTTATTGGCGTACTAAATGTTATGGTGGTCGTATTGCAACGTTTGTGGTGACGAACATACTGGTCAGACTGGCAGATTACCGTAACTACGGCTGTTTCAGTGTTGTCGAAATTATAAAGTTACCTAATTAAAAGTATAGTACCTAAATATATCTATAGCCTAGCCTATATGTATAGCCTGTCAAGTTTTTATTCGTTACTTCGTTTGTGCAGAGTTCGTGTATATAACGAGTAAATCCGCAATCAAAGACTACAATTAAGGCGCTAACAACATAGGTAACAAATAAAAAATACATTTTTTACATTTATTTTGTTTTTATTAAGCTGAGAATTGAATAATCATCCTCATCATTAGCCCGTTTCAGTTCACTGCTGGACATAGACCATTCCCATGGCACGCCACACCGAAGTACCTACCGTGAGTATTTCGAAGTTTACCAATATTTGAGCAGACGAGTGACGTCGGCAAATGCTAGTAACCTGGCTAGTAACTAAACAAACTATGACAAATGCACTTGGCACGATAATTGCTCACGGAATATGCCTAGGCGCATACTTATAAATAAATATGCTGTGGAACGCCCCACGCAGCTTACGGAAAACGCAAACCGGTTTCGAGTTATCCTAACGTAATAAAATATATGTATATTGTTGCTAACTTAATCCTTGAGAATATATTCACATGTTAGAACACAGTTTGTTATCGTATTTCGAGTCCTTAACATCACAAGGGTATTTGTTGCGTATAAATACGACACTGGCTCAAGAACCTCTTAAGTTATATACACATAAGTTTAGGTATAATACGAAATGGATTCAACCACGCAGTAAATGGTTCGTACACATTACACATTTATGTACAAGTGAACTCACAGAGATATACCTTTAAATAGAGAAAACGAAAATGGCTGGCTATATGAATATAGCAAAGGGCTAGCTCACAGATCGTGTAGTGCGTACAGCTCATAAAATTAATGGCCAATGCATCGTCCGGATAGCTTAGTTAGTGAACCTGATTACAAAGCTTAGAAGTCCCAAGTTCAAATCCTGGTAGGGGCAGATACCAACGTTTTTAAATAAATGATTGAGACATATTGTGTCATTTTGCGAGAGATTCATGTTAATGAACTATAAACATTTACATTGCTACCCCGCTACGCTACCAACTTCGGAAGAATTAGTAGCGCTTTTATTTATGAAACTAGCTTCTAGCCCGCTACTTCGTCTGCGTAGAATTATAATATATTATTCTTCCTCTTGAATCACTCTATTTATTAAAAAAACCGTATCAATCCGTTGCGTAATTTTAAAGATCTAACATACATGGGACAGACAGCGGAAAGCGACTTTGTTTTATAGTATGTAGTGATGATAGTGATTATTAACAGACACCTATTATATTTTCTGTGCTCAGCATTGTGACCTCATACTCGTATAGGCTGGAGATGAGAAGAGGGTTAATTTATACGAATTAGAATCGTTCGTGTATTGTTAATTAATTTAAATCCAAGGTAGCTTAAAGGTAGAATTAATAATGTTGTTGATAAGAAGTTTCCTCTGAGGCATCAGTAATCTTAGCCTAAGTATTTCGTCTTGGAGCGTATTATTACTAATCCTGCTTGAATATCAAATAATATGTAGATGGGATTTTTGATAGAGCTTACTAAGATATTGGACAGTCGAACACGAAAACAATATCGTGTTACTCTGGTACCTATCTGTTTTGCTTCGAAAAGCTCTCTGCTAGGGAAATGTAAGACGAAATTAGTTTTCGATTTGTACCACAGGAAATGTTTCCCTTTTCAATCTTTGGCGCAAAAAGAGGGGTGTTGTAAATTTCACCGCTATCTGCGTGTCTGTCTGTCTGTCTGTAGTACTAAGCTGTGGCCATTAAACGGGTTTATCAATTTTAATGTGGTTTGTTGTTTGCAAGCAGATTTTCTAGCGGTGGTTCTTAGACATGTTATTTCAAAATCGGTTTAATCGCTTCAAGGTAATCAGCTCATATATTAGCGGCGGTAGAGATCTTAGAAGCACAGTTGAATCCTCTATACTCTACAACTTATACGTAGATGACAAAATCGTACTAAAACATTTCGAAACACAACGTAAAAACCGTAAAAACTATTGGATTATAACGTATTTTTCATCGTGCAACCCTCCGTAACGAACCCAATTTGGATGGGGTCGTTATTCACTGGAATTGCACTCCTCTGCGAAATCAGACTGGGAAATAATATCCTATCTCATAAACGGGTCACTAAGCGGAGCATTAATCTAAGGTATAATTCATGACTGAGACTTGAATGGTGGTGACTTACCACCAGGGGGCCCGCTTGCTCTTTTGCCACCATATTTAAAAAAAAAACAATCAAAGCCTCCGCCTGTCTATGTGTATGTCGCGATAAACTCAAAGACTTCTGAACGGATTTTCATGCGGTTTTCACCAATAGCTAGAGTGATTCACGAAAAAGATTTAGGAACATAATTTGTCAGCATTTTCTGTAAATTTGTTGACCAATAATTCTTGGAAGTGTCCAAAAATTTAAGTCAAGCTGCCTGAGATACAAATTTTATCCTACTAATCTAACTCATATTATAAATGTGAAAGTATGGATGGATGGATGGATGTTTGTTTGTTACTCAATCACGCCAGAACGGCCCAACGGATCCGGATGAAATTCTGCACATAGATAGAGAAAAGTCTGGAATAGCACATAGACTACTTTTTATCCCGGAAAATTGCGTAGTTCCCGCGGGACAGCGATAAACGAATTCTATGCAGACGAAGTCACTGGCAACAGCTAGTATTATAAATGCGAAAGTTTGTGAGGATGGCTGGATGGATGTGACTATGTGAGTGTGTATGTTTGTTCCTTCTTCACACTAAGACGACTGGACGGATTTGGATAAAATTTGGAACGGAGATACATAGCTGGTACCCTGGATTAAAATATAGGCTACTTTTTATCCCGGAAAATTGCGTAATTCCGCGGGATAGCGGTAAACGAATTCTCGGCAGATGAAGTCGTAAAGAGCTACGAGTATATAGTATAGGTACTATAAACGTCTTTGATTGCACTGTTCAGTCTTCTAAAGTTGTCAGTAAAGTTGCTTATAAAGTACGATCTTACAACTAGACGTGCTGGGAGATTGTCAATTGCTTAGACCTTGCAAATAGCGAACTACGCGAGTATAATTATTTGATAAAGACCTCTGGCCCACCTGTCAGCAAGTACAGCTTATCCTCATTCGCATTGTTTTGTTCGTTTTGCAATTCAACAACACAATGTTCGCGTTGTCTATATGACGTCAGACTGTAAAATAGAGGAATTATGCAGTAGAATAAATATGTCATGAGTTTGAAAAAAATCGTTAATTTTATGGCGGTTTTCAGCGGGTCAGTGGAAGTGTTTTGGATGACGATGATGACAAGGTCCTAGGTGGACTCCTACTAATATTAATATTATAAATGCGAAAGTTTGTGATGATGTGAGTTTGTGTGTATGTTTGTTCCTTCTTCGCGCTAGAACAACTGGACGGATTTCAATATAATTTTCAATATAATGGAACGAAGATAGCTGTAACCTAGATTAAAACATAGGCTACGTTTTATCCCGGAAAATTGTATAATTTCCGTGGGATAGGTTGCGATAAACATGTGAAAGGTCGTAGCTGCCTAGAGTCGCAACGTAAGTACTTATTGCAGAATATTCTATTCTATCAGTTCTTTAAGTTTAATTCAACGCGGACGAAGTCGTGGGCAGAAGCTAGTATTAAATAAGGCTCAAATGGTATTGGGCTGGTCATGTCTGCCGCATGAATCCAGAGCTATAGGCCCTAATAGCTACCCGTTGGGTTTCGCAGGATGGCCATCGAAGAATAGGCAGACCGAAAAGATGGCGGGATGACTTGGACGCATATCAATTGAAGTGGCAGGAGCATGCCCTCGACCGCGACGAGTGGCGGAAAAATGGGAGGCCTTTACCCAGCATCAGACACTTTAACAGGCTGGAATAATAAAAAAAAACTAACTTATAATGAGAATAAATGCATTCCTATAATACCTAATTGTTCCATGTAGATAAAGAAAAAACATTGCAAAAACTAGTGCTGTAATGATAGGTACAGGGGCCTTACCATGACGTCCTAATTCTTCTTCTTCTTCTTTTTATTTGTGGCGTTACAAGTCGTTAATAGCGACGACAACTTCGCCAATGTCAGGGTAAAATTTTCTTAAAATAAAATCTTGTGACAAAATGTCAGCAACGTTATACGGTAACACGGTCAAAGACCCCCCTCCCCCCCTGTCGGGCTCTTAGCCAAATATCAATGATATCCCTCAGATACTGCCAGGAAATCATTAGCCGTTGCCCAGGGTGCACCGGACCAAGCACTGCTCTTCCCCCCGGACGGATCCAGAAACGAACCGCAGCTCTTGGCCACACGTGGAGGTAACCCGACACGCACCCCAACGTCCTAATTCCGACTCAGTTCCAGTTTTAGCTGTCAATTTTAGTATGAATCTGACAGCGAGGGAACCTAAACTGAATCGTATTAAGACGTATCATTACAGCATTCACTACTTAGTAATACAAGGTTTTTCAGATTTTTTTTTCAGCAAATGGACGGGTTAGTTTGATTGAACACCCTACACAGATTTTTCATTTATTTTTTTTATTGATAATTTAGTCCCGCCCTTGACGCGGTTCGGCTGTTTTTTGGCCTAAACAGAACCTTAGGCTTTTTTAGATGATTTTTAGACCGTAACCACCAAAACCTAAAACTTCGGTCGGACACTTAAGGTGCGACCACACCGCCGCTTAAAAAACGGTGACGTTACGGAATAGCAACAAAATGTATGAAGAAACTATGAGAAAACGTGACGCATACGACACGTCCCTGCGTACACGCGGCGGTTTGGTCGCACCCTACGAGTAATTGTAAGTAAACATCCTATACATACAAGCATGTACTATTGGCTAATTCTTCTTTGGGCAGTAAACACGCCCTTCGGCACACAGTTTGTTTTACCAAACTTCAGGGTTTCATTTAAACAGATTAGTTTCAATTTACACGGGCTTTCGTCCTCTGATTAAGCACATGCCCTGTTTAGCGTGTTGGGTTAAAGTTCGAGCGGACTGTCAATCCTGGGTAAGTTTGCTGACATGAAAAAGGTATGATTGTTTTGTTTTATAAATTATATTCTTAATAAAAAATTACGTAGTTCTCTTCATGGTGGTAACGATAACAGACGCCATCCTACTTAATATCATAAATGCGAAAGTTTGTGAGGATGTGAGGATGTAAGTGTGTATGTTTGTTACTGTGTGTACTGGTTTGCTAAATTATATTAGTCTATAGTAGACATGTATAATAGGTATAAAATAAGTATCAGAATGTCTACCAAAACAATAAACTAACCAGTACCAAATCTATTTGCCGTCGAGATAGAGTACTCTGCTACCGGCTTGTATACAAGACGCGTCTAGACAATGCGGCGACAGCTAATGTCACACGAATTGTTTTGGGACGATGACCTAAATACTGACATTAGCATACGAGAACCATAGCAGTCTGTTGAGCTTAGTAAAACATACACTCCTTTCTTATTACTCTTTTTTATGGATACGTATTAAAATATATAAAGTTCAAAATGTATAATGGGTCAAAATATATAATGCGATTTTCTCAGAAATTGACAAATGAACAGGATTGTTATAAAACAAACCTAACCTAACCTTAACCAATCTATAGATTACGATATCAAAAAAGTTTATTTAAGTAGCTAATAGTTTTACAGAAAATTGAATTATATATTTTGAACCATTATGTGTTTTAACCCATTATACATTTTAAACTTTATGTATTCTGATCCGCTCCCCTTTTTTATTAGACGATGATTGCGAATCGCAGTCCTCGCGATAGGTATGGGCTGCTGCAATTTATGAACATAGTGAATTATAGTAAATGATGTTATGTATGAGATGGTTATGAAGATTTTATATGTGTAAAGATGATTGTAACGATCGCTTGACAGTAAGTAAACTGTAGGTAATAATCAGTGCCAGCGACTTCGTCTGTGTAGATAGAATTATACTTTTACTATTATCTATCGGCGGAAGATTCCGGTTGTACCTAAGTACGAACTTAATTCGTCTTTAATCGTTTCAATTTTTACTAAGAATAGGACAATGAGCACCGACTGATGCCAAATAATGAAGAATTTTCAACCCCGTTTCAATATTTTTACCCTACTTTAATAGTACATTATGATACAAGTGTGCTATGTTGATCATTACACACGAGGCAATAATGCTCGCGAGCGGCAGCGAGCGAGGTAAGTTCGCCGAGTGGAGTAATGATCAATGCACACGCGTTTCATACGACGTTTTTCAACACATTTGCGAGGAAAAATAAATGAAATTCTTGATAAATATGTAAAAAAGAACTTTAGTTTACCTTTGTTACCAGATATCGCTTAACTGCAGGCTTTAGAACTTTTCATTGTAATTTGGTAATTAACACCCTGGATTTCTTACTGACATAACCTGTCCGAAGACAGTTTACTAGTATTTCCGGCGATGGACACTATTTACATTTAGTTTTTCTTTATTATTTGAACTCGTAATTTTTAAAGTAATAACAAGGTAAAATAATCAACAAAATTTATGTGTGAAAGATGGCGGCAGATATTTTCTCCGCGCCAATCCGCACGCAGCACTCGCGCATGCGCGCTGTGCACTTCGCAGGCGCGGAACAAGGCACTGACACCAGAATGCTAAACAGCCTAATATTAAAATAATAATAAAATAATTAATCATTGTCTTAAATATGCAAATTATGGTCACTTTTTAGATAAAAATGAATACTTTGTCGAAATTAAATGTTTATTTATCATCTTTAACCTAAAATAGTTTAATATTCACGAAAATATTCCTTGTTCTATACATAACTGAACTATTTGCTGAGATTAAAAAAAAAATATATTACCGCACGAGTGCGGTAATAATATTACGGCACTTGTGCGTAATAAGAAGAATTATGAGCTTAAATGCCGTGCAATAAGACTCAATTTACGAGCAACTGTGTTGAAAAATTTATTAAAAAACGAAGGTAAAACCGCAAAACTGAAGCGCAGGCGAAGGAAAGCCGAGGCAGACAAGCAATTACTTAAATGTTTTTAATGAAAGCTAATTTTCCCAGTTCACTGCGTTTAGGCGTCATTTATTCATTAAATCATTCAACAATGCTGTACGAAAACAAGCTCAGACGCCGAGTAATAAGGCCGTTTAAATAAAATAAGCGATCCAAAAGAGTTCCTCTAATGACTTAACGAGAAAGATAACAATGATTTATGCGTAGGTAATTAACAGAGCGCAGTTTCACGCGGACTTTAACGATGTACATTTAACACTTAGCGACGTTGGACGGGAGCTGTCGATACCCATTTGTACGCTTGAGCGGCGTGGTGGGTCTCAATAACTTTGTCAGAGAATCGATAAGACGTGACACAATGTTTCGATCGACAAAATACTTATTATAACTTTTTTTTATAAAAACTGATTTATTTGTAGGTCACGCGTGGTACCTAGGACCTTGTGCAAGGTCTGCCCGGATCACTATTGTCATCGTAATTTACTCGCTGATCCTGAGGTCAAGCACCAGTGCGTTGCTGTGTTCCGACGAGAAGAGTAAGACATCCTGTAAAATTACTCGCACATTGAGGTAAGTATTCTTAGCTCTCTAGCGTAGTAGGTACTAGGTATTATTTATTCTGTCTCTAGGATGGCAACGCATCTGCAATCCTCTAGTGCTACTGGTGTCAGTGAGTGTTGGCGCTCACTTATCACATCTTGCTCTTTTGCGTCCGTCTCATAAAAAAGGTATACCAGCATAAATCATGCTGAAATTACTTAAATTTTGCAGGAAAAATAGACACGTCGGTGGGATTAATTCGTAGAACATAGTGTTTATTTCACTGATCCTTGTTATCGTTCGACGGTTGGATACCCATCTCCGATTCCGCCCAAAACAACACCGCGGATCCTTTAATCATAGTCCTAAATAAGCCATATTTCACAAAATCGCTCGTCCCGTTACAAGATTATCTAATATGACAGTTTAACCTTTACCTCTGCCACGGCCGTAACTTTTACGACCCCTCTAAATTGGCCTTAATTCGTATGGGAGCTGTTAAATAGGTCCGTTATATCGATATGATCTTTTTGTTCATATTTATATCGATCCCTAAAGTTGATCCTGGCATTGTTACGGGGGAATAATGAAATTGGGAAATTAAGTACTCTATGTTCTTGATGGTGTGCTATTTATGAAGCGGCGTTGTTTTGACAGTAAATGTTACTTCAGCCATTCTTCAGTCTTTCACTTAGTTAAAATTAAATTATTTAATAATAACTTACGATATTTGTACAATATTGCACCAAGGTTTTCGAAGGGGAGCAGGAATAATAACACTGCGACTTATATTACTCAACGAATGCTTCTTCCTCCACACAAATTCTCACAAAAATGATGGTAGCACTTAAATCTATACAAGTTGTATCGAACAAACGTTTGCTAGTGTATCGCCGGTACAGCGACATCTAGCGGAAAATAGGGGAACTAATCTTATAAACTACAAACTTAACTCTAACGTTTGAACAATATTAATGGAGAATAGTCCATTATATGAGCAATACAAGAATAATCTTTCAAAATTTAAACATTCGTCATACTTATCATAAATTAGCTATCATCATGGTTATTAGATATCTACTGCAGAACACAAGCTTTTCCCAAAGATCTCCACGGCGACTAGTAGGTATACTGTGTTACCAATCCAATAACAATGGCTTCGTGCGATCTTTACCAGATGGCTTTGACTTCCGATACGCGGTAGCTGCTTCTAGTTCATTAAGAGTGCCAGTGATGAGATAAAGGGCCATGGCATGTCTCTATTCCAATATATCATCACTGGCAACACTGGAATTTAGTTTCAAGAAACAACGGTGTTCAGGAAGGAAGGTGCCGCGTAAAACGCTTTAGTTCGTCTAGTAGGTGATGGTTTTAATAAAATACATTGGTAACTAAGCAAAAACGATAGACCACTTTGTATAGAACTTTACTTGTATGAAAAGTTCTATTATCTTCTTTTTCGTCAGATCATAAGGAAACTGAACTAGGTGCTATCGGTTCAAACATTCGAACTTTTACTTCACCATTATCAAAATGATGGACGTAGCTCAGCTAACACACCTTAAGTGGCAGTGTGCAGGGCACATTGCTCGTAGAACCGATGGCCGTTGGAGCCGTAAGGTTACTGTGATGATGATTATCAAAGGATTATTTGCGTACAAAATCAGCGATGCAACACAAATCCATTACAAGTCCCACGAGCATACGTGTCACTGCATCCTTTAGACTCCGTGTATATTGAATGGTTGGGTGCAGGCTTCAATACGAGTAGGTATAGTATAATATCCATTATTGTGCGTCGCTTTTTGTTTAGCTATTCAACCTGAACTGCCTGTTTACCTCGTGATACAGCCATCGAGTATAAAATCAACAGAGTAAATTACTCTTTCAGGTATGCTCCTTGGTCTTAACTGAGCTGTAACTATTTTGACATCGGATAGCTATTTTTAACTCTCATGCACCAAATAAATGAATGTGTGTTCTTTTTTCTTCCTATTTTAATTTGTGGTGTGCATTACTTCTGAATATTTAGGCAGCCTTCTGCAAAGAACTGCTAACAAAGTTCTCATTCAGTATGTTTGTGTTGTATTTACTAAACCACGATCAACAGCTAATGACGGCAACGATACATCAACTTCTGTTGACTTTGAAAGTTCAAGGAAATTGATGGCAAACACACCGAGCTCTGTCATTATTCGGTGGAACCATTAAACTTATTGTTCGCAATTTTAACATGCTGACACTGACTCGACAAAGTAACTTTATTGCTTTTATTTCCATTGAAATTCTATGTACATCATGTTGTATTGTTACATAAAAAGTATTACAATTGTTCACGTGTTTTGATAAAATCATGATGTTTGAAACCTGTGTGAAGCTCATAATTCATAAAAATCAAGTGATAAAATTATTGTTTCCTTGTTTAATTGTCTTTTCTAATCTTTTATATTGCGCCATTTTTAAACAGAATTCTCTTATTTTGTAAATTTCTAGCAGAATTTTTAGATAGTGTAGGTATTCATAGATAAAGCCAAAAGGACATGAAACTTCTAAAAAACATCATTTTTCTTGGCAGCATCTGCGGTACTTTACATGAAAAATCTAGGCTCTATATCTATGGTATTAACTTCAATCGAGAAAACTACACAAAGTAGTTAGATCGTTCTTAATGCTTCAAAATCTAGAACTATAAAGATAAAATCGTCCCTTACAGTCCAGTATTTTATGTTCCCCGATTATCAGACAATGGTCCGGCAAATGTAAACCTACTTTTAATGGGTCATTTACTTTGTCAAAGATTATAGACGCATGAAAATTGACCCTTCCCGAACCTTTATTTTATTGGGTCATAACTTCAGTTAAAACAATCGTATTATGTGGGAACATTATGGTCTTAGTACAGATTTATAGGTAATGCTTTATTTTTTTCATCACACTTGCACGTAAAGGGTGTTATAACACGCGTGCTTATAGAGCCGTAGTAGCTGATTTACCTCCCGCGGGAATTTCAAATATTTTACTCCCGAGGGAGTTATTTTTGTATGGATTTTCATAACTCCCTCGGGAGGAAAAGTTTAGTTTTAAAATTAAGAGTTCATTGTACGCCATTTCAGACTAAGGAGGTTTCAGATCAGCCAGATTTATTTAATATAAAAAAAAACCACCCAAACCAATTTTATAAAACTGTCAATAAGACATTACTGATTACGATCCAAGATGGCGGATGACATTTTGACACTAAAAATATTGATGGCGAGTGTCATTTTCGAGTAATTTGGTGACTCTGAGCCCGATTTTGGCATAATTTTTTGGATCCAAAATGGTGGATACGACATTTTGACACTATTGACACTAAAATGATGATGGGTGTCGTTTTCGAGTAATTTGGTAATTCTGAGACCGATTTTAGCATAATTTTTTGGATCCAAGATGGCGGATGACATTTTGACATTATTGACACTAAAATGATAATGGGTTCGTTTTCGAGTAATGTGGTGATTCTGAGACTGATTTTGGCATAATTTTTTGGATCCAAGATGGCGGACGATATTTTCACACTATTGGTTGATGAGTGACTTTTTCGGGTACTTTTGTGATTCTGAGTTTATTTATTTGATATTTTTTTTATTTCCTCGCAAATGTGATGAAAAACATTGTGTGTATCACGGGCAGTAAGGGGATTACAAACTCGAGTCATTAAAAGCCCTCCGCCTTCGGCGTCGGGCTTCTAATAGACTCTCGTTAGCAATCCCCTTCTTACCGCCCTCGGTGCACAATGTACTATTAATGATACTCTACGGTATGGCTATCAACAAACTAGATGTTCTTATATTTTGCCGCTACGATACGATATGTATGTAATAATAAATGTAGGTAGTAAAAAACGTATGTACGTTGTTAAGAAAACTCTTTTCGGTTAACTTTAGGATCAGATTGCATCAGTGTTAGAGGAACATTTTATTTAAATCGAACAAGTTTTATATATATAAAACTTTTTTCTGTATAGGTACTTGCATTGTCATCCATCCTGCATTAAACACGAGTAGGTCCTTAAATAATAAATTTTAAATTGATATCGATCGAACATCAACATCTGTTTGCCCAACTCTAGTGTCCTGCTTGATCTTGGACTCACTAATCGGAGTGCATCGATATCGCAGTAATTGGCGTTTTTTTTTCTCCAATATAAACTGTGTAGCATTCAGTCTATTGTTTAATTTGTTTTTATCTAAAGGCAAACGCCCGTCTTACACGCTCTGTTCTAACACGTTTGTTTATGTTTAAAACGACTTAGTATTTTTCTTATGAATATTTATCACAAACGGAAAATGACACAAGACACGTCGCAGCGCAGGCGCAATGCAAAACAGCCACACCGGACTTCACCGTGACCGTCCGTTGAATTTCAAACTGTACAAGGCTACACCGGAGGTCTAAAATCAAATGCACTCCTCGTCCACCATTCTCACGATACTTGCTGACTCTATTACGTAAGAGCCTAAGGTCGACCGGTGCCTCTTTGTTACTAGAAATCTCGCTTTCGACGCGACTCCTATGCTAATAAACATAAGGTTCATAATACATTTTTGTCATGTTAGTGTTGTCGCATAGTATTTATTGTTTACATGAATCATTCTTGGAGGTTACAATCACTACGTGCATACTGCGGTTGACTTCGTCATAAAAACACGGCAAATAAATGACCTACATACCGAAACGTGATTTATCTAGTAGGTCGACTATTACAGGTGGTTTTTAGTTGTATATCCATACGTACTAGGTAATGCGAAAGCAACTCTGACTCTCCGTCCGTATATTTGATACAGTGTGGCCAACCAACTTTTACAAAAGTCGCTAGCATATTTAAAATAAGCCGCCAGATTGTGGAAAATTTATCTTCCAAAAGTCGCTAAATATATGTATGTATGGACACCAGCTGTGAAATAGTCGCTGAAATGTATGAAACGGGCAACACGACACGAGGTAAATCATGCTCGTCACAGCAGTAGGAAAATAGTTTGATAGAGGCGAATAAAATAGACAACCTATTACCTAGTTCCCACGGGATACTGGTATATTATTATTTCTCTTATTACCTTAATACTTTCATAATTAGATCTTCAATTACTAGCTTCTTTGTTATTTAGGTATACTAAAGCTTTTTAACAGTGAAAGTTTTATTTATTTATTGTGTAGATCCTGAGATTGCCCTGTAGGCATAAACAAATAAGTTTAGTATAGCTTACCTTTTTATTATATTAGTGCAGCCTAATTAACTTAAAAAAGAAATTCGATACTAATGCCACGTGTGTTATTCAAGCTTCATTTAATGCGTTTAACTTGCGGTTAACGCTCGAGTCATCTTAGCCGCGCGGGTAAATGGTACGGTTATTATTCAAGTTTAAACCAGAAGCAAGCAATTAACTTTAACCGAAGTGGTTAAAAGTCAAAAGATATTGTAGGTAACTTATGTTGAAAGAGTTAAATCAAGATTTTACTAGTGTTTAAGGGTAAAATTTCACTAAATCCGACCGAGAAAATAAAACCGTGGTAGCCTAGTGGTTTGACCTGTGGCCTCTCAAGCAGAGCGTCGTGGGTTCAAATCCCGGGCTCGCACCTCTGAGTTTTTCGGAATTTATGTGCGAAAATTACATTTGAAATTTGCCATGAGCTTTTCGGTGAAGGAAAACATCGTGAGGAAACCTGCACACATCTGCGAAGAAATTCAATGGTGTGTGTTAAGTTCCCAATCCGCACTGGGCGCGCGTGGGAACTATAGCCCAAACCCTCCAATACACGGAGGAGGCCTATGCCATGAGGCACGCCGAATTACGCGACAATTTAATAAATAAACGACAATAACATCAACAACAACATGTACTTACTGAAACTGTAGCGAATTTGAAATAAAAAAGGGTAAAATTTGTAAGTGTAGGTATTCTTAATTAATTCTAATTTAATATTGTAATTGCGAATGTGAATTTCGTTGTTTAATTGTCACGCTTGCATGCATAAATTACTCGACCAATCGTGAAAAAATTGATATGGAGATAGATTAAGACCCTGGGAAGGACATAGAACAGTTTCCTCAGCCGCGTAATACACTAATTCTCCGCAGTCAAAGTCGCGGGCATTAACTAGTGGTTAATAATAATAATTATAATTTTAAGTTCACATTATACATACCTAGTAGGCGCTCGAACCTACTACACTATTTGCTATGAGCATGTGGCGTTCAAAACTTTAGCGAAATGCGTTTGGAACGTTTGTTACGCCGAAAAACTTATACGCGTAATACCAAAGGCTCCGCAAGTCGAGCACGTGCGGAGATTCTCACTTGTTTGTCTTTGTCTGGTTGTCTTTATCTTATGAGTGAACTTAGATAGAGACAAATACACCGTGAACCTGCGATGGTACTCGTAAAAGAGATACGCTTATAAACATCAATGGGCATATGGAAAGCGTCAAAAGTGAAAGTTTCCTTCAAGTCCAACAAGTTTCGAAAAAGTGTCCCGAAGTGTCAATTTTCTTCAAGCTCGGTTCTATGAGTTTCTAGAAGTTTCGGGGGACTGTCAATTATGAAAATTAATTATTCAGGCTGTCTTTGATACGCTGTCGAGTTTTCCGATCATATTTACTCTTGTTGGTCAATATTACAAATTAGCTTCCGTTAAATTTTCATTGAGTGACTGTTTTCAAAAGTGATAAGCCACTTTCTTGGTTGAGTATTTGAGTATACAATGTTGTATACAAATCGCCCCTGACTTGTCATTGTTACGTCAGAACTGCCAAAAATGTTTAGGTTAGCTGTCAATTAACCAAATCGTATTTCCCCCTTGAAATCTTGCGTAGGCCGCGGCTTCTCGGAGTCCCTAAGGGAACATATCACATTTTTATCATCAGATTTATTCCCGTTTCTTTGTTTTTAACACCCGAAAGTTTTATTTGCTTATACAACCGTTTAAATAAGCATGCAAATATATCTGCCTGTATATATCTCTAATATGACAGACAAGACGAAGATGGTAATGACGATAATGATCCTAACCCTAACTAATTTAAATGTATTTTTAACTATTTTGTAAATGGAATGTGGTTTGTTTGCTACGCTTTCACGCGTAAACTACTCAACCTACCGTGATAAATTTAGGAACGGAGACAGTTAGAGACCCAGGGAAGAACAGGATAGTTTCATCCCGAAAAATTGTTAGCTAGTACGAATATATTATTTGTCTTTGGATAGGAATCGATTGCTTCATGCCATGATGCGTGCACAATTTGGGTATACACTAACCAGAGCTTTCCTTTAATCTTTTTTCTGATATTGGATTCTTTACGATACGTAGCGAGGCATCCGTCATGACCGCAAGCAATGTCAAGCGCCGGCTGCCTCACTGACTCATCCCCATCATTCCAATCCCGTGCATTATGACACACTAATTGTTGATTTAATGAGTGCCGAGGGCGACCCGGCAGATGCACACGTTGACTCGACCTCATTCAATTACTACGCCTGATAACTGGTATTGGCTGTGGTGAGATTTTTAAACCAAGCGTAAAGACTGCTGGTTTGGAGCCCTTCGTTTTTAATGAAAGTAGATAAATGCTGACATCTTCTTGTCAACTCTATTGCGAATTTCATACCAAGGAGGTCAGGTCATTCGAGTTCATTAACTCGAGTGAGAAATTCAACATTACAAACATAATATTATGGTAAGAAATACTCAAATAAGTTTAAGGCAGTCGTCGAGGGAGAAGTAGAAACTAGATAGAAGCCCCTCCGTGGTGGGTACATTTTGTCGTCGAATTCGAGAGTACTCGTACAGTCAAACGTTTTTTTATGGCGTAGGATTACAATTAAATAATATATGTATTAGTATTTATTATTAACAATTTGAACCAGGCACAAAACAGGGATTTCTTAAATCAACTTTCCTAGTTTAAGTATTCTTTATTGTTATTTAGTTTGTACTTTAATTAATTGTAATTGTAATATTTTATTGTAGGTACATTTCTTTAGCGAGAAAATAGTTGTTTCCTTTTCGGCGGTTGGACAGTTGCCTGAAACCAAGATAACTCTTGGATTTAATCGTTACGTAGGTAGTTAAATTATCATGAACTGTAGTTACAAATCTGTCTTCTTCACTCTCGTCTTTCGTAGTAACCACATATTTAATAAGCTTTATATTATTCATACCTACTTACGTCTAACCTCGCCTTTAAAAGCAATCTAAAAGTAGAAATCTGGACCGTCCACTTTTAGACGTGAAGTGTGAAAATAAACGCTGGAACAGGTTGGAACAATGCCGATGAAAATTAGAGCTTAATAAGTTTAACGCAACCCAGATTTGCAGCAACGAGGTTCATTATGATGGTGCTGGAATTAGCTTCTAACTGTGCTGTTGGTAATTTTAATAACCTCACTTGACGTTTCTGTAATACCTGTTATTTGGTAAAATAAGTGTGATTAAGTTAACATGTGAGCAAGATTACAACTCAGTTTAATTTTTGCCAAAACCTAAAATCTACGCGGTGACACCAATTTTAGAACGACATACAAACGATTTTCTTTTTATTCCTGTTACTATTTATTCTGTGGCTTTTAAAATAACCATCAAACAAAATGACAATAAATGTTATGGTGACGTTACCTACAATGAACTATGAAGCTATTACTTACTTATTCTGTGGTTCTACGGTGGATCCAATACTTAAGTAACAGAAGATTTTAAACGTTATATTATTTTTCAAACAATTCTTCGGCGCTGAAAGTGTATATCAGCTGAATACAGGATAGTTTCACATATATACTTAAATGTGGATCGAAAGGGGAAGCGATATTGACATTGCTAACCCTCATGGTAAATGGAACGTTCTCGCTCTCACTGCACGTGCGAACCTTTGACCTAAACGCGCTGGGATGGCACTCAACTATTCACGTAGACATCAAATTTCGCCTGACAAATACACCGGCGAGCAAAATAACGAGTCTCTTCCCGTACACAGTAGCATGAAAAGTGATCCCTCATTTTGGCTCGCAAGTACATTAAAATTACTTACGAATAATGTTGATGAGTTAACCAATAATAAACGACTGCTTATAGATATAAAAAAGTACATTAATAGATTTGAAACTCTAGATAATAGCAAATGGGCCGACACTCCATACAAATTAGTCGCTAAAAATAATAATTAATACTACAAGAGAAAACAATCAGAGCCATCAATCGTTGCACCGGAAAAGGGAAACCGATTGGTGGGGGAGGAGTGGCTATCCTGTAGGTGTAACAGTTTTTCCAACGAATGAATAGATATTATTAATGTTTTTTTAGTAGCGTGTGAAGAGTAGGCATACCTAATTCATTGGAGAAAAATACCAGCTAACGGCTAAAAGATTTGTTTAGTAGTTCTCAATTTTCTCCCGTCTAGTTCGAAATCCTTTTTCCCTGCAACTGAAACGGCTTGCTTTTAGGAGAGCTATCTCATAAATTGTTAACTTGGCATTATGTATCCGCAAAGAGATTTTGCAGTTGCAAAGTGTAAATCTAGGATAAGTAATTCGCGAGGCCGAGTTCTTACTGTATCTAGGTTTAGTGCTCGGGATTTATCCCGAAGCTGTTGGATATTTATTTCCCAGACCAACATAGACCTCTTCCTTTAGGTAACCAATGCTTGATAAAGTAACGCATTATAATATGTTGATGACATGATGACGCATATGCGAGTTTTTGCGCAGTGTAGGCATTTTATACGAAAACGGGACTTAATCACGTAAACAAAAAGTATTTTTGTAAATACCTCGACGATAAAATAATGTGTGAAAATCGCGAAAGTTTGAATCGATAGACTAGGCATTTGAATGGACACGAGTGTTATGCTGAATAAGTAAGCTTAAGTAGCAGTGGGCTGGCTATATCTGTGAAAGAACCGATAACCGTTAGGTAAACGAATTCTTGAGTGGAGACCGCGACTCGGCAAGCCTAGTGCAGGACGCCCTCCAGCTATGTGGAGTGACGATTTGCGAAAGGTAGCTGGTAGAGACTGGATGTGACACGCTGAAGACAGGGTAAGAAGGTGCATTTTAGGGGACGTAATTTGGAAACTTCTTACTTAAGGTCTTCACCTGGCAATGGTGCAAAAAAAAACTGAGGCCCCCCAAACTAGACTTTTAGGTGAATTTTTCACTAGTTCAGTAAGTATGAGGTTTGTTGGTCAGGGTTTGGGGGCCCTGCCTGGTGCACGGATGTTAAGGTACTAACTAGCTCTCTACGTCAATCGTCACTGAACGCGTTCGAAATGTTTGTTGCGACGAAAGCTAGCAAGCACTGAGGCTTTTGTTTGTATCAGCCTTAGTTATTCTGTAGTTTAAAGTCTTTATCTGAAACTTGATTGTTAATGGCGCAGTTGGGTTTAATTAAGAATTACTTTGTTTCCGGGAAATAAAAACAATGGCACATTTTTTATGAGGTTGGATTTTCAAGAGGAAATAGACTTTGTGGCACTGACTGTTCAAAACATTGGCTTGGATTAACTAGAAACAAAACAACAAAATACCAAGTAACAGGAAAATTATTCTTGAGAAAAATAAGTTCATGTATAAATTTTCTGACAGAGTTGAGAGGCCGTCACGGGTTCATATTGACTCCCGTAAAATTCTTATTCATAATTAGTCATTACTCATAATTATTATCGTTATTCATAAAGTGTTTAATTCTTAAACAGTACGCATTTGTTTTATAATTGTTGAGAAACTAACCTAACTTAACCAATACTACTAACTACGGGAAGTAATTTTCAATAATCCTGAACAACGCACGGGACCATGTGTTGAAAATCGAAACTATGAGAAATTAAATTATTATTTGCAATTATATCTAAAGTTTGGCGCACCAGTTGCTCACATTATCGATTCGATATTTAGGCTAAAGATAATGCAGTTTTAAACAACACAATTCTAGTTTATCAGTCTTACGTCACTTGTAACAGCATGAGGCTGTTATGCCGACCTAAACAACAATGGTAGTTGCGAGAGTGGCCTTGGAATAGCGGTGTGGTCCAATTTTTTATGCGCACTCTGCATCATTCGTTATTAGCTACATAAAAACGGCAAGCGGTGTGATTTGTTTTGGTTTTAATATCAATTTGTTTTATGGTTCACTTGTTTATGTAACAAGGGAATAATGGTGAAAAACGAAGCAGTTAAGCTACAATTTTGTAGATAGTATTATAATCTAGTATCTTTATTGACTTTCATAGCTCATTTCGAGGATTGATAAAATTGAGCCTAAGAAAACACACAGTTGCGACAGTTCCCAAGTTGAGATATTGTCGCTTCCGGCACATTATGAAGAGACTTTGCAATGATTTTTACTCTACTGCGGGCGGAGTAAATAGCCCATGGAGGGGTTTATATATGTTACTATAATACATAATGTAGTTAAGTCCAGTTCTACGTTCGTAAACGATTTCGGATGATTTTGATGAATGAAGTATCATTGGAATCGTGTTTCGTAAATCTGGTAAAATCTGGTTAATTCATGTAAGCGATACGTTAACTGATTAAAAAGGCATGAGGCAGCAATAGCTACAAACATGAGGCAGCAATAGCTATAAGCATAACCAGCAAAGACACAATAAATGTGAGCTTCGACAATAGAACAATTTAAAGCCACGTAACAGAAAGACACTCTTTTCACCAGCCACCAGGAAATAAAAAGTCAGAGTGCTGATAAATGAAAGGGAGGAGACAAAGAGCCACGAACGAAGGGAACAGAAAGCCAGAGACAATTTAATAAAACTCTTGGTAGAGTCAAAACGTAATCAGCAAGTTCAAGCAATTCTATGTGGTCTGATATTACTGGTACGTCGTACGCTTACGTAAGGTCGTCGAATGAGAAATAATTGTCCAAGTATGTGACAGTTGCAAAGTGTACTGCTAGATGGCGCTGGAATGAAATGCAACATGCAAGCGGAATGTTTTCGCAGAAATGTTAATTGCTAAAATATTTCTTTGATTTTTGTTTTCTATGCTGTAATATACAATAACTTTACCTATGTAGGTATACTAGATTATACCTATGTTACTATCTCAGACCAATTAAAAATGCAAAAAGAAGCCGGTTTGAACTATACCTCGCCTCGTATTTGTTGCATAGCTCAAGTAGCTTACATGACGAAAGTTGGTGCGCGTTGTAAGCACAGCGAGGCGTAGTTTCAAGCGTTTACTTTTTAACAATTTGGACTGAGGTTATCATTCAAACGTCACTTCACCAAAATGGAGAATGGAGAACGGTAAATGGGAATAGCTAGGCAAGCATGGTCCATCTTTGATGACAATACAATACACCTACACCTACGCCTAATCACATAACCTACATATACCATGTACACCTAATTGTTTTCCTAACTACTAGTACCCAGAAAATAAGCGTTCAAGTGTGACCCCTTTAGACACCTGTACAAACTTAAGAATACAGACGCCTTCATACATACAGTCACGCCAAACGACACAAAAGTTTGGGATAAGGATATGTTAGTCTAGAATAGCACATAGGCTACTTTTTATTCCGGACAAATTCGTAGTTTCCGGGGGTTAGCGATAAATGAACTCTTTGAAGACAACGTTGCAGGCACGCAAGCTTCATATTATGGCGACGCTCTACTGCAGCGTACGGTCACGCTACGCACCTGGGTACATATTCGCTTCGTATTAAAATGTAGCGGTCGTTTCCACAGCACACGCTACGCACGAAATGAACAATGAACCCACGTGGGTGACGTGTATAGCGTGCCCGAGCACAACGTGCACAGCGGTGGGGCGCCGCCTTTATAAAAAAGAAAAATCCTGATTAACTGACCGAATCATCAATGCCCAGCCTAAACCACAGCACAGAAAACTGAAATTTTTGCAACTTAATGAATGTATGCAAGAAATAAGAACGAATAACGCAGGATTCCCACGAAAAAGGTAAGTACTTATAAAAGAATAAAGCAACTTAATTAGGCAACAACTCCCCTCATCTAATATCAAGTTCCAAGACCTCAGGGCCCTGATTGGCGCCCTGTTTGGTGCCTCGGGAGCGTTAGTTTCATCGCAAATTCTCGCCGCTCGTTATTAGCGTTCAGGGATCCACGTTGCTTAATACAAGATAACTGTACTTCGGTTAACAATGATCGTCAGGAAAAATATGTTCAGACTACCTTTGGGCTTTATATCAGCGAGTTGACATACAAAGTAACATATTACTCGGAAGCGTATCGATGTCATCAACATATGCTTGCCAGTAGTAGGTATTTGTCCCGCTAGACCACGGCGTATTTCGTTGACTTGCGTCATTACAATTTAATTTAATTCTCTTTCTCTTAGCGTTATCGTTAACCGAACTCTAACTCTAGAGTTAATGACGTAAGAAAAAATTTCGAACGCGTCTGTTATTACTGTGAACAAAATACTACATCTACATCTATACTCACTCTTATGGGGTTACTTATATCGGCCGAGTGAAGGAGACAAGACAAACCCGAATGGCTGGATAAAACCTCACGGATTTTAGTAAGTATTTGACACTCCCGTGATTGCGTTAGAATCGTCGGTTGCGATGAAAAAAATTAAGGACTCCGATAAAGGATAGTAACTACCTACTTCTAATTTAACGTCAGGTCAAATTAAAAGCATGAGAAAGAAAAAACAATTTAAACGGTCAGAAACTACTGCTAAACTAAGCTAATTCCAAAAAAGAAACAACTTTCCTCGCTACAAACGAAAGTGAAATCGTTCGGATTATTTAATCGGCTGCTACGACCGTAGGAACTCAACGTGCCTCTATGACGTGGTCGGTGACCCAGAAAGCAAGCGTTCGTCTTGAATGCAAATGCCGAAGGTGTGTCATAACAGTGTTAGGTAATATTGACGGTGGGATTGGGTCCCTGGGTGCCAATGGAGCTTTGGGAACATGGGTACAATTGATTTATATAAACTAATGAAATGAATAAGGTGCTTGCAAGCCTGTTCTACTTGGGGTCAATGCTATATTGATACCCTTGGGATAAATATAGGAACACTCTTACCGTCGTCTAACTTAAATATAGACAAGTATCATATTTTGGGTGTGTTTCCATCAGTCTTCCCATGTGTGTAGCAAATTTATAAAAAACGTATTTTAGATGTTTTTCTTCAGTGTTTAAGTCATGTCATTGTCGTAAGCTGTGCTAGGATTGGCCAAACAACTTGTCTTATATGGTCTTAATAGCAGCATTATACTCTCTCAACATTTTAATACGCCCTGTCGTATATTTTACGTAAAATAGCTTAACTAAAGGAAGTGGCTGGTCGGAGCGAGGGCGAGGAAGGAAATCATATTTATTTTCTCAAAGTGGAAAGGAAGACGATGAAAGAAGGCTTAACGATTCCTTATTCTTTACGTATTCTACATTTACTGAATTGATTAGGACGTCTGCTTAGTTAGTCGTCACTTTTAGTAGTACCTACAAATTACAAAATCAAGACCGAAATTTAACTAGATGACTAACCTGTAAATTATTGGTCAAGTTTTGCCAGGTTGAAAGAGGTGAATGGGAGAAACGATATAAGCAATGCATCGTTCAGCAGCAATTGAACATTAAGAATATCGTAAGTCCTTGAACTATGAACTTTGACGCAAAACGGCCATAATTGTTTTGTCGATATCTACCAATTTACCATCATTGTGTGTAGATGCGACGCCAGTAAGATGGTTGCATCAATAAACTATATAAGACTAAAATAAGGGATAAGACAAGTCTGTAAGCTTTGAATGAAAATATCGTACCTATGTAATTATAATATAGAGACAACCAATTAAGCACAGAAAAAAATACAAGGCAAGTAATGGCATGGCAGCCTTAGCGCTTTAGCGATCGGCACAATAGAAAGAAGAAAGGAACAAATTATGGCAGGAGATGCAATTTACAACACCTAGAAACTTTAGCGAAATAATACGTAAAATAAACATACACTAACTAAAACATAATACTGTATTTAGCTACTACTACTTTGAAACTCTTTTGTTATCCCTTTTAATCTTTAATTTTTATTTGGAGTCGCAAGTATATGCTATGGTTTTTAGGCTAAAGCTACAAGGTATGGTGTGGAGCCCCACCACCAGAACTGTGTCAACACAACTTACGCAACAAGGCCTCGCCAAGAAAAATCTCTACTATTAGACCACCCCAACTTGAACCCCGCTAACAATCCTAATGCAGCAGCTTAAAGTCCATTATTGGTCAGTAAAGTGTCTTGCATTTCTGGCATAATGGAGGCTGCACTAACGTCATTACAACATTGGTAACTTGTATGGGAAGCTGTTGTAGTTTACTATTCAATTGGTATTGGGTTTAGAAATTCCATAGTGATACTTTGGTAGCCCGTGTGTGAGATCTATTAGACGTGTATGAGAATTACTAAGATCAACATTCTAGTCGGGCTAAGTAGTGAACGGAATATCGTAGTTACGCATATTTCCAAGGCCTTTTGCAAAACGTTTAGTCCATTTATTATATGAAACAAATTTTAAACTGACAACACATATCATTTCATTGCATGTTCGTCGAGAAATGCATATCTGATTGATTTTGGGCCATTAAAGGTTTCCGCTCAATAGACCGTATCATACGAGGACAGACACCGTTCTAAGGCTTAAAAAAAGCGTCCAAATTACGTATAGGGCTCGTCACTGACAAAGCTGTAGTACAAAGGTACAAGTAGGGATTGCAATCCCGCAGCTTTTATTAATCTGTTGGATCCCGCACCTTTAAAGCGCGGATCCGCGGATCCCGCAAATTAAAAATTTGGTGCTCAAACTAGCGATAAAGAGCGTATTATCACCATAGTTTGATAACATAGTAATAGCATCTAAAAGAAAGTTGTGATTTGAATATTATTAGTCATGAAATAAGACTCAATTAAAAATATAAAACTACAAAACTATTAAACTATGCCAATCATTTAAAGATGAATCTAAAAAAACAGATTACTAATTACTTATACTTAATTAATAGCGAAGAAATAATTTCTGTTGCTCAAGAAGGTTTATTCCTATTGGGCTGGCGGCGTCGCGTTTTTGGTTTGCGATTGTTTCACGGAAATTGAATGAAAGTTTGAAACGTGTGTCTGTAGTGCACTTTGTTTTTAGTGTATTTTAGTGTGTCTAATGCAATAATTGATTGACTTTTATTTTCTTATTAAACGATATATTATAATATTATTTTATCCCGTTAATACGAAAATAAAAGTCCATCACGATTAGTTATTGCATTGGACACATTGATACACTAAAAACAATGAACTTGTATAGACCACATTTTAAGCTTTTATTCAATTTCTGTGGAGTGGTCGTGGAGAGCACTAGGAATGCGACGTTGCAAGGTCGGTATGGATAAACGCTCTTAATGTAAGAAATGTTTAATAGAAGTTGGTTTTTACACAAAAATTATGTAGTTTCTATTTGATTTTATAACATAAGTTCAAAGTTGCGGGATCGAGTAATCGGGATTGAGTAATCCCGCATATCAACCCCGCGGGATTGAATGAGCTGCGGGATTGCAATCCCTAGGTACAAGGATAGTGGTTTTATGCTGATCCGCTTAACTCAAATTCATCTGCTTATTTACGGGTCTCGACAGTATACAATTGCGTATGAACCCGTGAATGCAGATAGCAATTGTTGCGTCTGTGGGGACGGTTACGGTCATGGTATGATACGGTGCCAGTGGACAGAGACCTTATTGTTCACCTTTATGTAGGTAATAAAAAGTTTTTGCTATAATCTGTACTGCATTACAGTTTGCTTGATATTTTTCGGTCTATCTGGACCTGACTTTTGACCCTGAGAATAATCATCTGCAAAAATAACACAATCTTCTACGTCATATTCATTGAAGTAGGTACTACCTACGTAACGAGCAGAACATTAATTTTCATCGGTTTGATAATTAAAGCAAAAATCTTCCTGTTCATTGATGGAGTAAAAAGTACGTTACGGATTTATATCGGATGGTCGAATAATTGTTTGATCAAATGTAATGTTGTGTTGTAATATGTATGTAATGTTTTGTTTGTGGAGAATAAAGTTTTTATCTATCTATCTATCTAATAAAATGTAAATCGAATGATCGATTGGTCTAACCAAATTTATACTGAAACCATTGACTTTTCGGGAAAATTATAAAGCAACCCTAACACATTCTACATAGCTTGTATAAAATATTTTCCGTTATATTTTCAGTCACCGCTAGAGACATTCTAGACCAAACGATTATTCGATCAAACAATACGTTAGACCAAAAATTATTCGACCAAGAAGGCTCCGTACGTTAGATGTATCACCAGTAGAGGCAAGCCTTCTGCCATTCACCAGCTCAGTCAAGTTTCCGTTTAGAAACCGGTTGATTCAATTGCGTAGTAAAGAATTTCGCATAGCACGTACCTAATTGATACGATTCCTTAGACTTGTCACTTTCATTTTTAATAATTTTGTAAAATTTCTGACGTGCCGTTGAGCACAATAGTACTTGCTAAGTGCTAAGTGTCATTTAACGACAGGATTTTATTAACAGTTACAGTCCGTGAGTTCTTAGAATGCCATTCGGGTTTGTCTTGCTGTCTCACTCACTCTTATGGGTTTAATACTTGAACCGGCCGATAGTACATACCCATAACCAAAGTAACGCACTCACAAAAAACATTACAATATGTGCTTTCTATTAAAAGTAACAGCAAGTTTATTTTGCGAAATGGCTTTTTTACAAGTCTTCTTTTGAAACTACCGAGGCTGCCGGAAAGACTATATCATTGACAAGAAGAAGGCGCCGCAAGAAACTTGGCAAATTTGACTAAAACTATACTTAACTATAACTACTACCCCAAATGTCCACACATACACACACACACACACACACACACACACACACACACACACACACACACACACACACACACACTACACTTTATCGCTTCACTATATCGAGAGATAGCAAACTATTTATTACCTACTAATAAGTAAAATTATAATCACGATCAAATTCAACATTTATTTTCTTTCTGTCAAACGATTATAATATAATAGTAGCTTCTATTTTCTTAAAGTATTTGACAGTTGCCGTGTTCTGAAAAAAATAAGAATGAAAAGTAATGTTAAGATCGAGTTAGTGCAACCGTTGCATCGAGCATCACTCTGTCCAAACTACTCGCTCTCATCCCCAGTAATTGTACTCCTTCATTCATGCTTATTCGAAAACCGTCAAGTATTTTAAGAAACTAGAAGCACTATAGCGGGTATAGTATGAGGCCAGAGTGTCCTGATCCTGACAATCACTCGCATCTAATTACAAACAATCCTAGTCTCAAACCAGGACCGTTCTTAATTGTCGCAATCAAATCATTAAATCATCGTTTTAACGAATTATTATTGATTTACAACTAACTAAAGTGCTTGCCCCAGTTTGTACGGCGACCTCCACTTGGCAGAATCGAAACAAACGATTTGCCAAGTGGGTCGTCAAGTTAATGTTTTTAGCTCGCGACCACTTCAGAACTACAGGCTACAACTTAATGGGTTTGCTTCGTCGGCGCTGGACGTTTTCGAAGTGGGCTTTTAAACCACATTGTATCGTAATTGCTGCTTTTGTGATGTGCAAGGTCATGGGTGCTATAGGAATATTTACATACATTATCAAGAGTACCCGAAACCGACGAGCATTGTATGAAGAGATCGATGAATGTGGATGAAGCTAAAGAGGTATGTCAGGATCGTAGCAAGTGGAACAAAGTAGTCTCTGCCTACCACTGCGGGAAAGAGGCGTGTATACCAACACGCCTCTTTCTTATAGGGATAGGCAAGGCAGCGACTACTTTGTTCTTGTTCCACTTGCTACGATCCTGACATACCTCTTTCGCTTCATCCACATTCATCAACTTCGTACATGCTTGATGCTCGTCGGTTTAGGGTGCTTTTGTCAAAACGTCTCTAATTTGGTCGCAGAACGTCCGTCTAGGAGAATCTAGTTAAACCTGTAGGCTTATTGTCTAACTCGCTCGCAATCGCCATCGTGTTTATTTTGACAGTTCATGTAAGGGCTGACAATTGGCATCGGAATCAGCTAGCTGTCACATTCATACAAGAACTGTCAAAATGAACGTGATGGCGATTGCGAGCGAGTTAGACAATAAGCCTACTGAATTGGAATTGAATTATATTAAGACGTTATGGTAAGGCCACTGGTCAGGCAAAGGCAAAGTAGCAAAATAAAGATCAACCAAATGTTAGGGGATCGTAGCTATGACGTTTATTAACTAAACTTAACTCGAGGTTAAAGGATTAAATGAGTTGAAAGGTTAGGAGGTTAGGTTGGGCAAAAGATATTAATGGGACCAAACCTACTATTGTATAGACAGATACCAAAATAATAACCACTAGCTTCTCGTAATGGGCAAACAAATTATATAACAGGTTCTACAGTCTTGAGAGAATAGAATCAATTTAATTGCCGTTAGATTAACAACAAACTTAGGCACCTGTACCTATTAGTAAATAATATGTTAGCACTATGAGGTTAGTTTTAATGATATTCTGTTTACATACATAAATCACGTCTTTATCCCTTACGGGGTAGACAGGGCCAGAGGTGACAAAACCAGAATGCCACGTTTAGCATGATATTATGTTTAGGGGTGCGAGTCGGGTTACCTCCACGTGAGAACAAGAGCTGCGGTTCGTTTTCGGATCCGTCCGGGGGGAAGAGGGAAGAGCAGTAGAGATGGACGATATACATCGTGTATTGTAAACACTCGATGTATAGTAACGATGCATCGTATTGAACCGATGTATTGTTAATACTTCAACATCGAGTATATATCGATGTTTTTTTATTCGATGCATCGAATACGCAAACTATGAGATGAGCGTCTATAAGTGTGACAACACTGGCTGACTGGAACCTGAATCGTAATAATCAGTTCAGCCTTTCAGTCAATATTACACACCTACCATATTTTATCGGTTTGGCTGAATGGGTTATGTTACCTTTGCCACGGTACCGGCAAAGTCAAAATTAAATAATAAAACCAAAAACAATATAGCCCACCGAGTTTTTGTTGCGCAGTGTAAAGTGTGAATGTAATGTGTATTTGCATTGTTTTTTATGATACAATTACGATTATTTGCCTAAACACATGTCCATTGCGAAAAACAATCGATGTTTTGGAAACATCGATGTTTTTCTAAATACATCGAATTAACATCGATGCAACCGATCGATGCATTACATCGGAAAAAACATCGATGTATATTTTAAATGTCCATCCCTAAAGAGCAGTGCTTGGTCCGGTGCACCCTGGGCAACAGCTAATGATTTCCTGGCAGTATCTGAGGGATATCATTGACCGTTGGCTAAGAGCCCGACAGGGGGAGAGGGGTCTTTGACCGTGTTACCGTACAATACAACGTTGCCGACATTTTGTCACAAGATTTTATAATTAAATTTTTTAACCTGACATTGGCGAAGTTGTCGTCGCTATAACGACTTGGAACGCCAGAAATAAAAGAAGAAGAAGATAAATTATATTTACAATCGTAAAAAACAAAAATATTCTGAACAGCTGACTGACTCATCAATAGACCCCGTTATCTTGTCACACAGAAATTGTTTTTCAGTAGAGCGTGAATGTTTTTTTATCTAGCCTAAATATTTGAACTTAAAATGCAAAACTTTTATTGCTACTCCGGTTTTACTCCGCTAAGCGGCAGTAATTGAGCTACTGTGTTCTGCCGTAGAGAATAAGACACTCGGTGAAATTACTGGCACAATGAACAATGCACCTGCAATCCTCTAGTGTTGTGAGTGTCCTTGGTGCTCACTTACCATCAGGTACCACTTGCTCGTTTTCCTACCTTGTCGCAACAACAAAACTTTGCAGAGGCTTTCCCACTACAGGTAATGGGTTCTCTATCGTTTGCCCGAATTTCATTTGCCATAAATGTATTATTTGCCATAATGATCATTTGCCAAAACTCTTTTTTCTCTTTATATGTTAATTATTCAGGATTGTTATGAAACAAACCTAACCTAACCTATAGAGTTCTACAGGATTGCCATTACAATGCTCCTGAAAAAATTACGGTTTCAGAGAAAAATAGGGTTATGGCAAATGATCATTATGGCAAACATTACATTATGGCATATGAAATTCGGGCAAAAGAGGGGCACCACAGGTAATGACATTTTCACAAGATGAGAATCTTTGCTACGCAGTCGTATCCGCTCCTACTAACGTTTCTACGAATTTCTACAAAATTTTAACTTAACTATAAACACTATGTGGTCAATAATTAGCAATTCAAATCAGCATATCGTCATCTCTATCCACGCGTTCCAAACACGCATGGCATGAATCACATCTTATTCATCAATTTAACTTACACGAGTACTTAACCAATTATCACGAGCAAAGGAAACGCCGTGTAATATTTTTTTTTTATGTGAATAGGAAGGCAAACGAGCAAGTGGGTCACCTGATGGTAAGCGATTACCACTGCCCATAGACACCCGCAACCCCGGAGGGATTGCAGATGCGTTGCCAAACTAGAGGACTTAGATGAAATGCCTCTTGTGCCCGTAATTTCCCCGGAAAATATGATGTCAAGTTTAGTTTACCTACTTGTAACCCGTGGCGTGTCCAGTTTAAAGGTGGAAACACATTTTTAACACGCGACGCGACCCGATGCAACGAATGTATGCGCATGGCTTCGCGTCGAATGTTCATAGTGTGGTTCTGGTCATAGAAAATAATACAATTTGATTCGACTCAACACGCGTCGCGTTGCATCGGGTCGCGTCGCGTGTTAATAATGTGTTTCCACCTTTAGAATAAAGAAAGAAAGGAATCATGTTACTATAGGCGATGCGGCTAGCAACCCATCACTATTTTGATTTCCCTTTACCACCTATATGAGCTTAATCATGCTAAACGTGGCCTTAAGGTACAAGTGGCGGCACTTAAGTAAAACGAGGAGGGTAGATGTGCAGTATGAAAAACAACATCATTTTCATACTGCGCATCTTCCCTCCACGTTTTAATTACGTGCCGCCACCTGTACTTGTAAACGTAAGGTTATTTGATTAGGCTCTGTCTACCCCGTAAGGGATAACGACGTGATATATGTATGTATGTAAGAAAGAAAGAAAGAAAACATTGATTCGTGAAATTATATTAATTATAAATTACAAAAAAAAAAGTAAAACCATAAGAACATAATACATTCACGAAATTGAACATGATGAAGTTTCAGATCCACACTGGGTCCATGTATAGAAAATAGCCCAGGGGCCTTACCATGACGTCTTAATGCGATTCAGTTTAGGTTCGCTCGCTGTCAGATTGATACTAAAAGTGACAGCTAAAACTTGAACTGAGTCGGAATTAGGACGTCATTGTAAAGCCCCAGTAGGCTTATTGTCTAACTCGCTCGCAATCGCCATCGTGTTCATTTTGACAGTTCATGTATGGGCTGACAATTGGCATCGGAATCAGCTAGCTGTCACATTCATACAAGAACTGTCAAAATGAACACGATGGCGAGTGCGAGCGAGTTAGACAATAAACCTACAGGTCTCTCTGATTCTGAGAGGTCTGTAGCCAGCAGTGGGACACACGCTAGAGACGATAAGCTAATACTCGAGTAGATCTTTAAAATACTAAATACAAGTTTCCCGACTTGGGTCCACACTCGATACTGACTGGCCAAGTAGTGCTTGAACGAATTAAGTATTCTTGAGTACAAATTATAGACTCGAACGTTGTTATCCTTACTGTGACCTCTAGATATAAAAATGTACGTCAATTCTATCTTACCTACGCATCGTTTTTGTCTAAATCACATTTGTAACTTAAATTGACTTCATGCTAATCTTGGATCGAAGGATTAAGTACTAACTTAATGGTAAATTAAACACTGAGTGTCCATCAAAAGTGCGCGAGATTTTTTCTGCTGCTTCTCCACCTACGCCTTTCGTATATAAAGTACGAATCTACTACTAAGATACGAAGTATGATTTAGGTATCAATTAGGGTCTTAATTAAAGGTATTAGGCGCAGTATCCACCACATTTACCTTAGTAATTTTTATAGAATTTACTTTTCCTCATTTGTAAAATTTGGTCACGTTTAAACCAACTGTTAGGTCACGTAACTTACAACCGTTTTCTGAGAGAATACAAATTCCTACGGAAATCTGTTCCGTCTCATCAATATGCCGCGACCCGATGTTTAGATCTAATAAATTTCCCCTGCAAAATGGGCCACGCAACCCTTAATAAATACGATATTAAATTCCAACGAAGACGTTATATTTCGTTACTGTGTACTGACTTAATCGGCTTGATTAAAGACTTCGCTTGATTATTATAAGAATTACCTTTGTCGTTTAGTTAATTTCTAGATTCGCTGTGAACTTTAATACTATTTTACCTGCAGTAATGTAAACCTCAGCTTGTATTGAACGTATGCACCAACCGTCCGTGAACTTGACGTCATCGGTTGCTATAGCAATGCTCCCGGGAAATGGGGAAAACTGGGGAGTCGGAAGGGTCCAACCCTGGCCGAAAACGCACAGAAAAAAAAAACAAAATCCACAAAAAATTAAGAAAAATAGGGCACCTTTTTTCAATTGTTTTTGGATGTTTAAAAATGGAACGTTTTCCTCGGTCGGTTGTCGGGCGCTCGGTTCGCGCTTCGCGGCGGCACGGGGCGCACTACGTAAATGTCAGCACGATCGGCACATGTGCGAGCGGGGATAAGGCTACGAGGTGATTGGTTGCACGATTTTTTTTATTTAAGTAATCGAATGCGGATTTTGTTGAGTATTTGTTGCAAATATTGTCGTTGTTATTGGAAAAGTGAATGAAGCGTGTTTAATTACCTATTTGATTTTGTCTACCTATAAAAAGTACTTTAAGTACCTATACGAATCACTCACGAATAAATGCTTTCTTTCTTTCTTTCTTTTTATTATTCGATTATAGCAACTTAACACCTCCTCAATATGTTCATACAATCGCAGCCGCCCGTACCTCTCGCGAGAACTGATAATCATCGTATCACCTATGAAAAAAAAATTAATAATATAATTTTCCCACCTAGTTACCTACAACTTTAATTTTAACAATACCAACCTATGTACTTAATTATAGTATGACACAATCTCTCATACTTCAGCATTTTAGTCACGTGTAGTCCCATCAGAAATATGCCAGTAGGTAGGTACCTAAGTTCTGCAAACTACATACGCTAAAATTATAATAAAATAAACCATGCGTTTGATTTTTTAAATTCAATAACCGGCACTTACTATTCACGACAGTTTTGCCGCAACACCGTTTTTTTAATCGTTGGAAAACTCGTTTTCTTATGTTCGCGCCTTTACCCAGAGCGAGGGAGAAGGCAAATAGCCGGGGTTGTACATCGGCCTTCCCCGCGTTATGTAAGCTACGGCCCTGGAGCCTGTCGCCTCCCGCACACCCCTCTGCTCCCAGCCATCCCCAAACTCGAACACAGAACGCACGCAAACGCAAACTATAACGTTAACGTTAAGAAGACCGAGGAAAATCAGTGGAGGTTTTCTTCCAAACGTAGTCAGTGTTCAGTCGAGTTTTTGAGACTCGGGTCGCTTGATTTGCGTTTTTAATTGAAAGAAAAACGACCTCAGCTCGGTTTAGCTTCACTTTGTAATGTTCTATGCGTCAGTAGGGTTCGAAAAACCCGCGCGCTAAGCAAAAGATGCGCTGTGTTTATTCTATACGGGAAATTTTGACACAAAGTTTTAGTTGGAAAACCAGTGTTAGCTCCCGGTCCGGGTCTGGGGACTTGAATTGGGTTACGGGAATTTAAACCTCACTGGAACCCGTCAAGTGTGTAATTCGTTCATCAATTTGATACGCCATTATCCTTTATTTCATTGCGTGTCGATGTGTTTTGTCTTTTATTTTTAGGATGCCCGATTTGTTTTGGCTAATTATAGCAAGGTTATGATAAACTGGTCATTTAGAATGATCTTTTATTGTTTGTTTTTCTTTTTTACTAAAGCTTTTTAAATTTTTGACTAGGGACGAATTGATAATACCTACGTTAGAAGAATGGACTGGGAATCATTTGATTCCTGACCGTGATTGACCATAGAGCATTCTCACAGTAAAAGTTATAGTAAGTATACTATTCTTAGCCAGGCAAGGCGTTGGGACTAAGTATGGCATTTACTGAGAAAAGGTCCCACGGTGGACCAGAATTCAGTTGTACTTAGTAGTTTCAGTTGTTGTTGTTGTGTTGTTGTTTTCGATCATAAATATATAATGATAATCAAAAATATATACTTAATGATAATCAAAAACATATAATGATTATCAAAAACAAAGCCAACTTTATGTCATTAAAACATAAGTACATACATACATTATTTTAATTAGAACCTGTTCATGTTGCTAAATCTTTTTGCTAAAGTTTTTGATATAGGTAGGTAGGTACAGTCAGCGTCATATAATTTGAAGCATCCAAGTCGGTCAAAAAGTTCGGTAGGTAGGTACAGGTATATAGAAATAGTAGGTATGGTAGTGAGCGGAACTTTTTTGATCATCTTGGATGTTTCATATACTTAGTATAAATAAATGACGCTGACTGTACGTAGGTAAATTTATAATTTGTGTTTTTACTAACACTTATGTTTTAGATTTGACATTGAGTCTCACGAAAATGTCATTTCATGCAATAGTTTGTATAGAAACTTAATTTTGTCTATTTAATTAACGGCTATATCCTAATCCAACGGTACATACACGTATAAAAGAGCGAGAGACCAAATAATTAAAGGCATAAGGTTAGTAACATGATACGGGGGTGCCGAGTTCATAAAAAGTAATGCTTTGGCTAAATTACTCGTACCTATACCTATACCTATGTTTGTATACTCCGTTGCAACCCATTTTAACGCGTTTACAAATAAAACAATTGTATGCAATTAGCATCACCACCGGAAAGTATGTATGTATGACATAAAACACATGAAAAAGATGAATACAGGACAACACAAATGCACAAAGGCAAACTTATCACTAAAAGGGATTTCTTCAAATTGAACTTATTTTAATGAATTGTTTGTTGAATGTTACTTATACTTAGGTAAATGTTTTTACCAGGTTACAGGTAGGTAGGCTCTGTGACCTACATATTCTTGTGTGACCTTCCGCATACTGTTTAGAAAGATGATTAAGTCGTTATTACCAATAATGACTTACAAATGGACACAACGTATCATGAAAACTTATGTTACCTACCTACCTATAAAAATAGAACACAGAGAATTTATTATGGCAGGGTGGTGGTCATAATTATTGGTTAGAGTTAATAATTTACAACTGAATTCAATCAGTAACTGTAGAAAAAAGTACCACTTATTTGATTTTTAGGATGGCATCTCTCAAAAGGAACTACTTAGTTGATTTTTAGGATGGCGTCTCTCAAAAAGAACTACTTACTTAGTTGATTTTTAGGATGGCATCTCTCAAAAGGAACTACTTAGTTGATTTTTAGGATGGCGTCTCTCAAAAGGAACTACTTACTTAGTTGATTTTTAGGATGGCATCTCTCAAAAGGAACTACTTAGTTGATTTTTAGGATGGCGTCTCTTAAAAGGAACTACTTACTTGTTTAGTTGATTTTTAGGATGGCGTCTCTCAAAAGGAATCCTTATAAATAAACAAAATTCGATGTTCGTTTGTCTGCCAAGAATAGAACAAGGACCCCTTTATATTTAAACCCCTTTTAAAATGAAGAGTGCCAGGTGTGCCTTTAGTTAATTGAAATGCAGGCCTCTACCTCTACATGTATTGTATATCATTGTACACCGACCACCCATACCTAGGTATACCCATAATTTGGTATTGGCTTTGGTGGGGCGGTTCTGGTGTGTTCTTTTTCACTTTTCACATCCTGAATCAGAAATGATAGTCGACACAAAAAGAGCATTTTATCTACATCTCAAGAAATGCCGATGGCCGTGCAACAAGTCGGTGGGGCTATTCTGAAACTTTAAAGTCGAAGTAACTATCATACCTCTTATACTTTAATAATCAACACTATTAGTGCGAGCGAAACGGATACGAAGTTCGAATTTGTAACTTCAGAGGCCAGAGAACTCTATTGTAAATTTATAACACAACAAAACTCTCGGATGCGTTCGAGTTAATGTTTTGTTTTCTGGGGTGAAGCCAGATGAGCCTAATTTTTCTGAGTTGAGTTTAGCATCGGTAATTTTTGCTGCAAAAGTCAAACTCATTTTGCGTCGCCGTGTGAACGAAACAGGGGGGCTACTCCGAAATTCGATTTTCGAAGTTTGTATTATGCCGTCCCTCTCACTCTCAAATTAACACCTATTAGTGTGAGCGGAATGGCGTTACACGAACTTCGAAAATAGAATTTCAGCGTATAAGGCCAGGAGTTTTATATAAAACCGAACCGAATGCAGCAGAAATTACGAGACCGAATTAACGCGACTCACAACTCAAAATAATTACGCTCGAATCTCTGGTCGTCTGGCCTCATCCTAAAACTGAATTAAGCACGATTTGCTAATGCAGGATGAGCTGTCCAAATTTACACTCAAATATCTTTACTCGATTCGAGATTTAACCAATTCAAATATCCACATCGACCCCGTCAAACTTTAAGCCACTTTATAACTTACCTTACCGCAATCTAGCAATAATTTGAAATCAAAACTCCTCAAAAACTTTCCGGCTATATTTTAAGCCGTACTTTTCAAAACTGAAGATTACCTCGCGCCAAGTTTTCCGTTCTCAATAGAGCATCGAATAAAGGTATAAGTTACCTCTGACAGTTTCCCGATATCTGCTGCGGACTCCTAGTCAGTTGATCTTTGTATAATTTAAATTTTAAGGGGAACATTGCCCTAGTTGTTTACGTCAATATTGGGGGAGCATTCCGGGATTAAATTTGAATTTCGGGTCCGCCGGGACACTATTTAACGCTCTTCGAGCAAGCCCTGATTGTTTGCTATTTAAATTTGATGACAAACTAGTTATGGATTAAAATATGAGCGTGCTACATCTCATGTCGAAGGATTTGTGCTTTAAAGCCTGGCCTATATATACAGAATTAATAAATAGTACCCAATCAGACAGAAATATTACCTACTTAAAACAAATAATTTGGTTAGCTGTATAAATCAATCAAAGCATTTTGACATGAGAATATGTAGATATCCTGCGGTATGGGAGACAAGTGACACGCTTTCTAAATTCGAAATGATGATGACAGACGAACTAATTCAATTCTAAATGAGATTACAAAAGTTCTCTATCGTTTGCCCGAATTTCATATGTCATAAATGTATTGTTTGCCTCTTTCATATGCCATAATGTAAAGTTTGCCATAATGATCATTTGCCATAAATCTTGTTTTTTCTCTTTAACCGTTAATTTTTCAGGGTTATTATGAAACAAACCTAACCTAACCTATAGAGTTCTACAGAATTGCCATTTCAATGCTCCTGAAAAATTACGGTTTCAGAGAAAAAAAAAGAGTAATGGCAAATGATCATTATGGCAAACATTACATTATGGCATATGAAATTCGGGCAAATGAAAGGCTCCTATACCTACTTAGTACGTAGTAAAATACCTACTGTCAATGTTTGAATAAGTACCCAAGTAAGTTTACCCAGAACAACGTAACATAACCTGCCCTACGGTTAAACTGGAAGGCTGAAACCATACCAATTTATGTTAGGATATCGCAAATCGAGTTAGTCGAAGCCACACCTGTAACGGAAGTGGAAACGGCAGCCGCTCGCGGAATTAGAATCAAATGAACGTGCCCTTAGAATTACAACGAAAAATGTGTTTACTCAAAAACCTTTGCCACCACTTTTGCACCTTTTGCTTTGATTGTTTTTATGGCACTAAGAATTGCAGCTAATATTTCAGCCAGCCGAGGCCACACTATTTGTTATTTTGTACTCTATTTATTGTTTGTTAATTTTACTAAATAAAGGAGAAAGTCAATTTAAGTGACCTTATTTTTTTGTCAAAGTAATGTCCTAAATAAAAATAAATCAAAAGTGGCCGTTTTTTTTTGCAAAGGGGTAAGTATAATGTTGTACCCATTGAGTTGGATGAGAGTCTCAATAAATCAACCAATCCTAAAGTAAGTAGGTATACAAGATCTCGCAGAATTTTCCGAAATATTTCAATAGGTGGTTGGATTGGTCCTTCCGACAAAAAATCATTTACATTTTTGATTCAAAATTTAGTCCTGCCTTTAACGCGGTTAATTTTGAACATTCGGGAACAATTGAGACACTATTTATTCGTATAAATAACATATTGAGTGAATATTCCTGAAGGAGCAGTCTTCTCAACAAAATGATTGCTAAAACTAAAAGGTCTCCAATTACAAAGTAAAATCAGCGTTACCTTTTGTGATCATTATTCTCGGATAGTAGGTATCCTTTGATAACCTTAAATTGTTCTTCGTTAAGCGAAGTTGATGAGTCACATGAGACTCACCCAGGACGGGATGAACGCAACATGCATTGTGGTGACCCTCACTATACATATTTTATAGCTATAGGTACATATTATAATAATTTATGTCTACAAGAGCAGTGTCCGATTAGCTGTTACATTTTTGCCTGCAAATTGCAAATTAAGTTCAAAGATTCAATAATCGGCTTTAACTTTGTTAAAGTTCTTCAAGTCTCCTTTTAGTTCCGTGCCTAAAAATGAAAAACGGAAACCTTATGGGATCACTTTGTCAGTCCGTCCGTCTGTCCGTCTGTCGAGGCCGTTTTGTTCAAGAACAGGAAAAGGTGTAAAATTGAAATTAATACCAAGTACCTACTTAATTAAGTCTGCGGTCATAGAGCTGTGAAATTTTCGACCAATTTAACTTAATCCGTTCACTAGCAGGCATTTATACAGTCAGTATACCTAAGTATAGTTTGATTTCCTTTTCCACCTATACCTACGCCCACAATCATGCCAAACGTGACCTTTAGGTCTTATTACCTAGGCTCTGTCTACCCCGCAAGGCATAAAACGTGGTGTATGTATGTATGTATGTATGCAGGTTTATAAGGCCTACGAGTAAAAAGGTCAGCATACGACGACTTTTGAGTGGATAAAATACATTCCTATAGTACCATTGTGTATCTTCACTTGTTTTTGAGAGAAAATTCTTTAAAGTGGCGTAATATAGCGTAATATTCATCAGCTTTTGTGCAGCGATGGCGGGTGCCCATTTATTTTAAGGAAACAATTGCAGGGCAAGTGTTTAATAGTTGCAGATGTCTAATCAACAACAAAATTGCTTAACACTCCGTAGAATAAAACAGATTTACAACTTTTTAAGAAAAACCGCTGTTTTCAACTTCGATATGTTAGAGGCATGTTTACCTGCCCAATGCAATGCATGTGTTATTTTAGCTTTATCTATTTGGTTTTAATTTACTACGAGTAAGTTTGTTATATGTTCTCATGTAAGTGAATTATTGTATATTCTTATGAGAAATAAATTAACTTAACCAGAAGTTATATTAAGAACTAGCTTTTCCCCGCTTCACCCCCGTTCCATTTTTTTTCATAAAAACATTACTTATGTGGAACTTCAACATGAAACATAATGAAAAAAATAATTAGCCGGATGGTCCAGCCGTCATCGAGTTTTGAGCTTACACTAGGTTTCAATAAGGAAGGGTTGTATGTGACATTAACATTGACGAATCTAGACGCGAGGCTACTTTGTGACACCTTTCACATAAAACGATTATCGATTATATCTTAGTACTAATAACAATCGATTCCATAAAAATAACGACTGCATATTAATTTATTACATAAATGCTATTTCGTTATAATGATACTCAAGTCAATCTCCTAAGATTAATAATTATAATTTCTATTTTACGCTTTTTGCCAAGTTGTGTTTTTTCAACAAAATAGTTTGTATAAAATATTATTTAACTTCATAATGTAATTGAAGTTCTAAGGAATCGATTCATTACCAATAAAATCGATTGGTATTGTGTAGTGAGTGTGAAAGAATGTAAAATACTCACTTCGTGTTTTTGTAGGTTGTCTTTGGATTTTCGATTATACGCGATTTTAACCGATTACCCAATTATACGTAGTCACCTTTCTAGTTTTAATGACCATAGAACGTAACCTAGCAACGTCTCGTTAATAATGACATATATTGAAAATGTGTACGTGAAAATTAAGTAAACGCAAAAAACATCGCCCTGATTTTTTTTAGAACGTTATCAATATACAGTACCAAGTATTGGTTTATTTCTAAGTAATTCAATTTAGTATTTATTTTGCTGTCAAAACTTTCGTGAACACTAACAGTTACATTCTATGGATCTGTCACACAACCCTTCCTTATTGAAACCGACCGTAGCAACATTCATTTTCATTTTGTAGAAGAGAATACAGAAGATTTGAAAGGAGTGAAACTACTACACATAATTTGTTAATACATAGCAAAAAAGAAAAAGACAACTCAGAATGTAGTACAACGAACAGCCATCGGATAATACCTATCTAATAATATTAAAGGGATAAAGATTTCCGAAGCCCGGACTCTTGGATACAATAACTTTAGGTTCCCAGGGGATTTGGTGTGAGGCTCTTACAATCGTAGTAAAAAGGGTTGTAAGTTCGAACTTAGAAGAAACTTGCCATCCTCGAGGGCTCTGACATTTATACCAATAATAATATGATCGCGGGAAACAAAGTTTTGGCGAATACGATGAACTAACAAGGAAGGAGCGGTTAGAAGGGGCGGTAATCAGAATCGAAATGAAGTGTCAATTTTTTGTGTTGAAAATGTGTGTGATTCTTTTATTGGTTGTGTAGAGATCGCTATTCAGTTTTTCCTAGCGCAAGCATTTTAGAATCTCTGAAGACTGAAAGAAACTGAATCGCGTATCTCTGTGAAACCTTTTCACAGCAAATATCATTATGACTTAACTACCAAAAGATATCGGGGGTGCGAATCTGGTTACTTCCGCCTATGATCAAGAGCTGCGGTTCGTTTTTGGATCCATCCGGGGGGAAGAGCAATGCTTGGTCTGGCTGGTTAATGATTTCCTGGCAGTTTCTGAGCGATATCAGTGACCGTTGGCTAAAAGCCCGACAGGGGGAGGACTTTTGACCGTATCACCGTACCTATACAACGTTGCCGACATTTTGTCACGTGATTTTTGGATATACTTGATCATTGTCAAAGTTGTCGTCGCAATGTCGACTTGATAATAATAATAAGAAGAAGATATTATTGAGAAAAGGCTCCATAGAGGTCTTGATTCAGTTTCTTCGACCGAACTCTGAGTTCCAGCGTATATTTCTCAAACGAACGCTCTGTCCCACAGAGCTGCGCCAGCGCATCCTGCGCTGCCATTTGTCAGCCATTATCCACTACCGCCAATTACAAGGGTCGTAGGTGACTTGCAAGTGGCGACGCCCGGTTCTCGTTAATTGGGCTCCAGTTTTAATCTAATTTTGTATGCCGGTACTGATTACTTGTGTATTATGCGATTAGAGTTTGGTCTTTGTTCTTACGTAAGATAAATAGGTAGGTAACTTTTGAATTTTTTTTTTTTTTATTTTTTTTTTTTATGCGAAATAGGAAGGCAAACGAATAATCATAACTTCTTAAATTAATCTTTCACGGAGCAGAGGAGTATCCAATCCATTGATTTTTTGAGAACCTTCCGGAATAGGTGCATAAGCTTAGTTCATTTCATTAGGTCTAGGCAACCTTACCGCATTTCATCGTCGACTTTGTCCACTCTATAGCGATACACAGGTTTCTAAAGACAAAGCCACCAATAGGAAAAAGCCGTGCATTTTGTACCAGCTAAGCGAGTGCTAGCAATTAAACCTAGTTTATTATCGTCTTTGCAACGACACCAATGCCCCTCGCCAGGAAGAGTGAGTCACGCGTCAACTCGGGGCTTCCGTAGGCCCCGACATTGGCTCTTGTACGGATTCCATAGTAGGCATAGATGACCAAATTTTGCAGTCTGGATACAGAAAAAAACAACTTTGACGAAAAGCAGTGTTTTCTATCCAAAAACAGAATGACAGGGCCTCGCCTCTACACACACTTAAAGGGATAAGTCCGCCTTTGTGCATGTATCTCATTGTTTGTCAATTGTATTTGTCTTGTTTATTTTGCACAATAAAGAGTTTACATACATACATACACACTTAATCAATGGATAACTTTCGCTGTTGGTTACGTGACATAGATTTCCCGAGTTCAGGCACCATTCTTGTGTCTACTTAAAAACGTATGCCTTTTTAATTTACCTTGTATAACCAGAGCAAGCAGAATATCCCGTGAGATGAACTCTAAATTTCAAAATGGATGCCAGCTTCATTTTAACGACAACGCGGCAAATACTTCTTATACTTTTATTAAAGTTATACAGATGTATGTTTTTTTGTGATGTTTTCACAAAGAACGGACCCGCAAAAGCGCAAAGTGAGAGTTTATAATTTCGCTTTACCAGGCCAACGAATTTTCATGAATTTTCCCGGGCTCGAAATTGAGCTGTCCCTCTGGGAACAATTGAAAAACTTTGCTCGGACGAAAACTAGCGAAAATTCAAAACGATTCGTTATGTAGGGGAGGCCGGGGCTTCAATTAAAAGAGGTAAGTATTAACAAGCAAATTTTTAAGAAACTATAAACAGCACGTCACTTTTGATTCCTAAAATTCGTCCCTATGACAGCGGTCTACAGGTTGAGACTCGCCAGGTCCAGTCCAGCTCAGTGCGCCTGGGAGTGAGTTGTATGATCTGCAACTTTCGGCCAGGTAACGAACTTTTTTCACTTTACGATTTTTTTATTTACGCGTTGAATATTTGATTTCGCCGTAATATTTTTATTTCGCAGTAGCTTGTTTTATTCTTAATAATGTTACATAACTAACTTTACTACCTAATTGTTGTGCCACGGTTTAAGTTGTCAAAGGAAAGTGATAGCGAACTCCGCTTTCATGCGTAGGTAAGTAGATACTTAGGTAAATTAGCACTTTGCCACCAACAACAACGACAAACGTACTCGTATTCGTCCATGCATATACTAAGCGTCAAATATATTCAACATCTAATCACAAAGCGCCTAAAACGAGAGTTACCTTTAGCTTGATTGTGCAGTTAGGCATGTCTAACTTCGACAGTCAGCAAATATGCAGCGTTCGGGAATCTTTCAATCTTCTCGTAATAAATCCACAATGCCAGAAGGAGAATTTTCAACCAGTGTAGGTATGTTGCTAGCAGTGGCGTGGCGTCCATAGAACTAGATTCCCACTGGCTTGCCTATTTTACTTTATTTACTTTATTGTGCAGAATTAGAGGTAGGTAGGTAAAGGCTAATTAAATTCGGCTTGCCTTCTGATATACTTGACGCCACGCCACTGGTTGCTAGTGAATACTTTATGGCTCTGAGACATGATTCTTGAACTGAAAAAGCTTTTGAAAGGGTTCAGAATCATGCAAAATAAAATGCCCAGAGGAGGAGGCTGTGCCTAGCCGGAAGTTAACATAATTAGAAGATAAAACGGCAGCTCCACTGAAGTGCCCAATTCTACTTCCGGTCTAGAACTGCAGCAGCGATAATCATGTTGTTATCGCGTCGCGTCCCAACAAAAAAGATTTTGTACTTTTTTGAACAAACTCTGCCAAATAGGTAATTCTTAAAATGAGAACTAGTGCACTGTTGCACAAGGAAATAAATTATTACATCTTCGCAATGAAGAATGAATACCTAAGTTTAGAATTGAGTAAGTACCTAAGTATAATTTTTAAAACATTTTAATAAGCGAGCGTGCCGTTTCCACCTGTGGTTTCCATGTACTTCAACGTTTTGGCGGAAAACAACATCATAATATTTGATTTATTATAAACACGCTCCTTATTTTGTTCTTCGTGCCAAATATCTTTTTAACGTCTAAGGTTGCAAACAATTGTTAGCTACAAAAATATCAAAACTTATAGAGTGGAACACAAAGGAAAACCACTTACCAGTAGGTACTATTCTATTGCCATGGGAGCTACGTACGTGGCTAGAATTTAAATTGTAAGTATCGGCTAATGCGGAGTGGGTCAAAATTTACTCGCCCAAGAGAGAATAGAAATAAAACCTTCCCAAGTGAAAATCTAATTATGGTGCCATTAAAGGTATATTAGGTTTAATGTTCTGAATGTAGCATTCAATTTCTGGATCATTGAAAAGAACAGAATTTTATAGAGAGTCTGTGGGTGTCGTAGTAAAGTTGAAACCATTTTCTAAACAAAATGAGGGAAATGCGACATATTCAATGCTTCGAGGGACTATTTAGTATTATGTAGTAGGTATGCAGGCTACCCAGTTCAATAGGCTGGCAATTCATGTTAAATCCGGTTTGCCCTCTTTCCTGTTCGAAGAATCACTTGGCAGGCTTCGCTTCGTGTTCTTTCGCAACTTAATTAAGTTTAAAGCATTTGTCAACGCAACGGGCGTTAATGGGTTTTGCTGTCGATAACAACGGCTTGAAACAATTACCTGCTCTACTGACTTGTGTAGGTGGTAATGACCTAATGAACATTTAAGCCTGAAAAATAAGTATTTGTGCCCATTTTCTGATCAAGAACACGCGTGGTAGGCGTTCAGAAATAAACAGTTGTTTGGAAGATATTTGATTAGGTTTTATCAAAAGTGCTATTTCAGGATCAACTCGGCAAGGTAGCAGGCGATTTTTATTTTTTTCGGTACTTACTAATGGCCACTTCCTGGAAAAGATAAATCTCGATTTTGTCGCTTTTGTTTTGAATCTTGACAGTTCCATACATTTTGACCCTGCTAAATAAACTGTCACGCCTGTTTCCCGGGGACCGAGACTACTTTGTTCTACTTGCTACGATCCTTTTTTTTAACGGAGTGAAAACTCTTTACGAGCACCACCGGGCCCAGGGGAAGCCAGGATGGTTATGTGGGACTCTCTCCTCCGGCCTCTTTCCGCACGGAAAGGGGCGGGGGGAGCATACCCACTAAAAACACTCCGTCTAAGCCCGCTTGCCGGGTTTATGAAGGCGCCGTGGGATCCCGGAGATTCCAGCCGACGACGCCCCCCCCGGCTGCCCCGGTTTTTGCCAGGGCCACCCGCACCAAGGACGGGGGATTCGCAACGCTTCGACCCTCCGTCCCAGACGTGCAGGATCGTGCAATGCGGACAGGAGATACTTGCTACGATCCTGACATCCTACCTCTTTACGCTTCATCCACATTCATCAATTTCTTCATACATGCTCGTCGGTCTCGGGTACACCTGACCTGACCTTTTTTCAAAACGTCTCCTATTTGGTTCCAGAATGTCCGTCGAAAATCAATAGGATTAACACTTTATTCAGCAAGACGGCCTTAAATATTAAACTTTCATGGACTACGAGTATCTATGGTCGTTTCAGATTTGAGAAAGTCTCCAAATATTAAGGGTATTTAGCCCCATCAACCCTTGCATTTTAAACAGCTGTAAAGTCATCGCCTTTGCTTTAAATCAAGGTATTAGTAGGAGTAATATAGCTTGTCTGAAATCCTAACTGATCGTAAAAACTTTTATAACTTTGGAAGTTCTTTAATAGCTTCCCGCAATGACGTTATTTTAGTAGCGGTAAAACAACATTATTAGTAAGTAGGTAGGTACCAGAATAAGTCGTAGCTGCTAGACAAAATTACGTGTAAGTAGGTATCTGCTTTAGGTAGGTAGTTTATTTTCATAATCATCTAAGAATAGAGGTGTAATTGGTGGCTAACGTGGATTAAAGAACTTATCTGATGACAAAAGTGCTTCAGCAGTTAGGTGCTTAGAAAGTATCGCCGACATTTAATTTTTGCTCTATCATGTGGGAGTCTACGATTTGGTTATTTTCGGTGAACGTTACGTCACCTGGGAGTCCCTGTGGCGCTTTGGGCCTTTAAAAAAAATTACAAACGAGTTAGACCACGTCACAGAAGACTGAAGAGCTGGCAGCTTTCTCGAAAAAAAAGGTTAGCTGTTTATAAAGTGAACGCTGCCAGCATCTTCGGAACAATGTACATATGTTGGCGGGATTTTTTATATCAACCTAGCTACTTATTTTAGAATAGGTAGATAATTTTACTTCATCTTCAATTTAGGTATTTAGGATAACTATTAATAGATTATGCAGTTCTATTTTGACTTTTATTATTCATAAAGACAGGAAAATAGTGACATTTATAATAATAATACTTGTTATACGTAACAGACGACTAAACTGAATTGTGTATAAAATCTTGAGCAAAGGTCTACTCAAGAGTTTTTAAAATTAATTTCAGAGGTTGCCCTGAATAGCGTAGCTTTATGAATCGGCTGCACGAAAGTTTCAGTGGCCGTAGGTATAATAAGCGAACCGCTGACTTACTTTTTAGGGTTTCTTGCAAGATTGTAAGGTTTATTCCTATAAATTATGCTTAGGTACCTACTTGTTTACGTAGGCTGCGAACCAAGGGTGTTAGGTATTACATATTATAGGTACCTAATATTGACGTGTCAAAATCAATTTTTGTTTTATACTCTTTGTGTGACCCACTTATCTAAGTACTTATAAGCTCTACCTACTCACCTATCGCCCTACGCTTTTTTGTAGTTTTAGACTACATTAGAAAGCGGCAACCATTTCTACTAGGTAGGTACCCGTAGCAATCAGGCGACCTGCTCCCAATGTTTACTGTATAGGTAGGTGTATAAGCAGGTAAGTTAAATTAATTTCGTTCTCAAAGTTACACTGCCCACGACCGTACCTTTAGCACAAGTGACGTGCTAACTAGAACTAGCTTTGAGAGCAAACTCGTGGAGTTTGGAACTACCTAGTCTTTTGTGATGTTGGTGATAGGTTTCGTCTGTGTGACGTATATTGACATTATGAGGAATCGGAGCTTTAGTATGAATCTGACAGCGAGCGAACCTAAACTGAATCGCATTAAGACGAATTGGTACTTACTTTTACATCCGTTTATTTAAATTCGTCGGAACCCAAACTATTTATGAGTCCGCATAAATAATGCAAACTAGGTAGGTACCTATTCGTGAAATGCAAACTTGCACAAACTGAGCAACTGCAATGGGGTCGCGGACGAGATGCATTCAACGCTAGTTAATTAAAGTATTCTGGCGTTTCGCTGTTTCAATGTGTTGGTATTTAGGTAGGTATTCACATTGGGCAATAGCTACTTACGTTCTTCATCCCATGATCTGGATCAAATACATTAAGTACTAAAATAGTTAGATTAGTGCTAAAATTGCATTGAAGATGATTTACAACAATTTTATTTTAATTAAATGCACTTCATGTTTATTAGTTGGTTTGCTTTAAATACCAAAATCTTATAAAAAATCAAAATTAGATTTATCTGAGTACGTTTGAAGTTAAGTAAAGCTAGACTTCCGAGAAAAGCGGCTCTGACGTCACAGCCGCTGTGACAGTGACGCTGCGCTATTGAAGTTCCTTCATACATTTTCATACTGTATACAGCGACATAAGAGTATCGGAGCCACGATTTCTTTCTGCGTCCCACTCGTCTCCTGCCTGCGATCTTGCCCATCATTATTACTTGCAGGAGTTCATATCTAATTAGGGGGGTTTACCACGATCGCTTTGCGTGCCAAGTTCTTCAGCGTAAGGGACAGCTGTATGTAGGTACACCTTATGTTGACTCTAGCTAAACACAGTGGCGTAAGTATAGGATGGCAGGGCTGGCAAAATGCCAGGGCCCCCAGCTCTACGGGGCCGAACCGGCTTAGCCTTGAGCACAGAAGGGAAGATGATGCACTTCTTTATAGTGAGGAAGGGCCCTATCTGATGAATTTTCCGCGGACCACTAACGTTGCAGTTACGCCACTGGCTAAACATTTGACTCTTCCAAGTCTTAGAGGCCGTATTTACTCCGGCCGCAGCAGTTGGCAAAGATGGCTGCCGGATCCAAACACGCCGCAAATAGCCGCACAATATGATTGAGTAACAAGGGATAATTAGCGCACGTGGCCTGATACGTAAACAACGGGATTGTAAACCGAACGCATCGCGGGTATGCGACGAGAGAAGTCTTTACGAAGATTTATTTTTTACCAGCCTCTGCCCGCGACTTCGTCCGCGTACAATTAAGAGTTACATTAGGCAGCTACGACCTTTGATATGTTTATCACTATCCCGCGGGAGCTATGCAATTTTCCGGGATAAAAAGTAGCCTATATGTTAATCTAGGGTATACCAGCTATCTCCGTTCCAAATTTTATCTAAATCTGTCCAGTCGTTTTAGCGTGAAGAAGGAACTAACATACACACTCACATCGTCACATCCATCCATCCATCCTCACAAACTTTCGCATTTATAATATTAGTAGGATTTTTATATATTAACCCCCTTATTCATAAACGCTCCATAGGCTTCTGCTAACTTAGTAACAGTTGTTCTTATCTGTGAAAAGTAAATGTCAAAGTGACAGATAAGGACAAACGATTGCTAAGTTAGCAGAAGTTTATGAATAAGAGGATATGTTTTTATCGCTATTGAAATCATTAACATTCTTCCAAGTAGAAAACCTAGGTTTACGGCCTGTCTCACCACTCTTAGTTAAGGCTGATATTTTAAGTGTAGGTTAACTATGATGTCGTCTCTGTCTGTTTCATAGTAAGAAATAGAGACGGAATCATAGATAACTGACAGTAAAGATAAATAAAATATAAATAAATAAATATCTTGGGACAATTTACACCAATTCACCTAGCCCCAAACTAAGCAAAGCTTGTAATATGGGCACTAGACAATGGATAAACATACTTATATAGATAAATACATACTTAAATACATATTAAACATCCAAGACTCGAGAACAAACATTCGTATTTTTCATACAAATATCTGCCCCGACCGGGGATCGAACCCGGGACTTCAAGCTGCATAGTCAGGTTCTCTAACCACTAGGCCATCCGGTCGTCGAAAGATATCAGGAACTATATTATACCTACAGAGAGTCTTGAGACAGGCCCTAAAATCCTGATGTTTTTAATTTTTATTTCGACTTTGAATACTTGATCTGCTACTTACGGGCATCTGAACAACTATATAAAAATTGCAACCGCTAAAAGCTTAGCACTTTTGACTTCAAATGTACACTTTGCAGAAAATGTAAATCGTCAAGTCAATGATCGATCATAACAGATATTGAGATCAAGAGGTTACAGGAAGCTGCAAGATTTACTGGCAGATGAGTGTACTGGTACAGATAAAGAGATTCTATTTTAAGTTTTTTTCGCAAGTGATGCAAGTGCACGTTGAGCTTAAATTTTAATAAGTGGGTAAAGTTATGGCTAATTATTACATTCGAAGCAAAATTCAAGTTTAACAAAATATACGATAAATACCTACCTATGTATATGGAATGATGGATGTTTATTTATTATGCTTACCTATACCTAATTAATACATTAGAATAATTTGATACCCTTGGAATGTAGAGTTGACACAGTAAAAAATATAAACACCTAGAGAGTCAGAATCGAAAATCATTATCACAAATGGCCCACATGCGTTCAATTTCATTTTGTGAATGTTTTCCGGCCTTGAAATCTGCTTTAAAAATTAAATTAATAAATAATTTTGGTGAATGAGCCTACGTTCTAGTTTGGGCACAATTAAAAATTTCTTTGTCGCTTACTTTTTGGCTCAACGAATCGAAGAAGCTCACTAGAAAAATAATATAGATTTCCGGCGATCTTCAACCAGATTTGCCATATGATCAAAGTTATCTATTTAATGTATTTTTATTATTAGGTACCTACTGAAAAAAAGCCACACACGCTATACCTTCCATTGTCTCCTCCCGACTTACCAATTTGTGTTAACATCGTATATAATGCCTCAGTAGACAATTTTGCTTTATTAATTGCCGACTTTAAGTGAATAGGAAGCAGGGCAGTTCAATATACTGTATGAAAATTGGAATCTTCAAAGAAAGTTCATCATTATATCGGCAGGTATCGACCAAGACCTAGAACCGTAACACCCAATTAAAGTCTCAATCGATACCTCGACCGATACAATGTGCGTTTATACAGAGATCAAAGCGAGCCCAGTTTAATCGTCCATTTGTTTATGGTCTCGATTCGTTACGCGGAAATGTTTTTAACTTACTGGTTTTTTTTAAAGAAATTATTTAAAGAATGTCTGTTTTCTTGGTCAGTACCGTTTTGCTGTGTTTACGAAATGCGTCGTATTATAATTGAGGTTGAGGTATTACACAGTTAAAGGCCGTTTTTGCACTACAAGGAGTTTTACTGTCCGGAGTCCGATTTTTTACGGATTAGGTACAAACTGCCGCTTTTCAAGACATGCTGCACTCAATGACATCGTACGCCGGTCCCTTACCACTGTCAACGTACCATCCTTACTGGAGCCCACGGGTATTGCGAGGGACGATGGTAAGAGACCTGATGGTATGAGTCTGATTCCATGGAAGATGGGTCGCGTGCTTGTGTGGGATGCCACTTGTTCTGACACGCTAGCGGCTTCCCATCTCCATGGTACATGTAACAGAGCCGGTGCAGCATCAGAAGCGGCTGAAAAAACTAAATATATCAAATATAGGGGTCTAGGCGCCGAATACGATTTTGTCCCATTCGGTGTCGAGACCCTTGGTCCGTGGGGTCCTAGCGCTCTGAAACTCCACAAAGAAATTTCGAAGAGGTTAGTCGACGTCACAGGGGAACGAAAACCTGGCAGCTTCCTCGGACAAAGAATTAGCATTGCAATTCAAAGAGGGAACGCTGCTAGCATCTTCGGAACCTTGCCTAAGGGGTCTGGTTTGAATTTGTATCCTTAGTTTTCATTATTATTATTATTAAGTATTTGTATTATTATTGGTATTTTTATTATATAGGTATTTTAAGTTTAGGCTACTTTTATTTTTAAATAATTTAGATTTAGACTAGTTTAGTACTTTAAATATATATCCTCCTTAAAAACTCGGACAGTAAAATTCCTTGTAGTGCACAACACAACCGCCCAAAAACATACGCATAAATGAAGGACACCAGATATTTCACCATGGCTACATTTTTACTAATTTGTTGAAGTTTGAAATACCTACTTATATTTTACTTTTCTAAAACTTTATGTCGAAAGGGTAATTTTTCGTGTGGGGGATAAAAAAAATGTGTAAAAAAGACTGTAGATAAGAAGACACATGGAAGACGCGTAAAAAATATTTATTGGTTACTTATTGTTAGTTTAATAGGTACTAGTTTTAAACACTGAAACCTTATCAATAGGTTGATGCTTACAATACACAAGGCACGTGATTAATTAAACATATAGTATAGTTCTTTACTCTAAAAAGGCAGCTTGTTTTTCACCTTATTACAGATGTAAGTGTATTTAGTACTGTGGTACTTTAATTCTTCCATTCCTACAGTTGTTACTTCGCCTACTTCATCTGATGGTGGTTCTGTGAAATACAAGCAATAAAACATTTTTAATTGCGAGTTTCAACTTAGCCTAGGACATAGGTACCTACTTAGTTATAGTTATTAGAGACAATGGAGACTAACCCCCTTGTTCATAAACGCTCTGTAGGCTTCTGCCAACTTAGTAATCGTTTGTCCTTATCTGTGAAAGGTAAGTGTCAAAGTGACAGATAAGGACAAACGATTACTAAGTTGGCAGAAGCCTATGAAGCGTTTATAAAAAGCGTGTAAAACTGTAAAAGTAGCAGTTATTGTGTTCTCTCTCAGCTATTATACATTCCGCATAGTCATCGTTTCGCTGAATTAAATTGTTTTACTGTCACACTTACTGAGCATAAATTATCTCTTCACTACCCTTATACAACCCTTACCTTACCCTTATTTTCAATGATTCAATGAGCCTTACCCAAGTTTTGCCACACGGAAGGCGGGAATACCGGCAGTTGGGTGAACGCGTAGACCAGCTTCGAATCCCTTTTGACACCCATTTCTGCGGATTTCTCTTTTCTTTGCAAGACCAGGCGATACCAAAACGCCGATTTTCTATACAAAAACAATTTGGTTTTAAATTATTATGGTGTTCAATAGATATTATAATGGTGAATAAGTTGAACTTGGTTTCTCCTACTTACTTCAAATGGTCCTGAACAACATTGTTCGCGATGGGCATGGAAGTCCTTTGAACTGGGTCGCTGATGAGTTGACCTACGGTTTTGACGGGGGAGCGCTCGGACACGTAATATTCCAAAAGGCGTGCTGCTATCGGCTTTAGGTTTGCTGCAAAACGAAATGCCGTTTGAAAACTAAGCTTGGCTTGATTGGAGTAGTTTTTATTAGACACTAGCTGTTGCCCGCGACTTCGTCTGCAAAGAATTTGTTTATCGCTATTCTGCGGGAACTACGCAATTTTCCGGGATAAAAAGTAGCCTATGTATTATTCCAGACCATAAACCATCTCTGTTCCAAATTTCATCCAGATCCGTTAAAGCCGTACTGGCCAGAAAGAGTGACAAACATTCTCACAAAACTTTCGCATTTATAATATTAGTAGGATTGTCACGTAGCTGCCTTAACGTTACGTTATAAAGACACAAACAATGATATCTATAGACTTTCAGAGATTCATCGCTTCGCTTTCAATGCCTCGTGCAATTTAAGAGCGCCATCACTACATATTATACTCAGTCTGTCTGTTCGCGATCAACTCTATCGATAAACTACTAAACGGATTTTTAAGCAGTTTTCGCTAATAGATAGTTCAAGAAGGTTTAGGTTTAGGTATACAATTTGTCTAAGTTTTGTGTGAATTGTTTGAAATATTATTAGGAAATGTCAGAAATGGCTAAGCCGGATACAAATTTTAAGTCTGCGCGCATAAAGTCGCTACCAACATCTATAGTTAACTATATTTAGCACGAGCTTTGAACATGTCTCCGTGGTCGCGCTTTTTAATATGGATTGTTCCTGTTTCACACCTTAGTCTTATCAAAAAGGTCTCAAGCTCAAGGCTTTTAGTACTTACTGAAGTCAGCTCGCAAGCAAGTTTCCGCGCGGTACAAATGCTCGAGGCACACGTGGACTTGAGCAAATTTCGTCAGAAGGTTCTTCCACGGACTGATATCTATTTCATCAGTTATCAAAGGTATCTGAAAAAAAAAAAAAAAAAAAATTATGTACAGAAAAGAAAAGCAAGTATATCATTAGAATTTAATTATAGTTAAAATAGAGTGTATTAAAAAGTGGGGACAAAGCTTCTTATCTGTGATTAGTAATTTTTCATTATGATTATGAGTATGACATACTAGCTTCTGCCCGCGACTTCCGCGTAGAATTAACATTTGACATGTTTATCGCTATCCCGCGGGAACTATACAATTTTCCGGGATGAAAAGTAGCCTATGCTTTAATCTAGGGTACCAGTTATCTTCGTTCCCAGTGTTATCCAAATCCGTTCAGTCGTTTTAGCGTGAAGGCACAAACATACACACTCACGTCATCACAAACTTTCGCATTTTACTATTAGTAGAAAGTAGGATTAAATTACACCAATTACTACATTTGAATATCACCTTACCTCATTGACATCTCTCTTCTCATTCACAAGCCCGTGCTTCTTCAATGAAGCGAAGTCATTGACAGTCAGTTCGTCGGGGTCGTCCTCGTAGAAGGACTCGCAGTCCAACCGGATGGAGTGGTCCCCCGAGGACAGGCTCTCGAACGGGTTGAGGGACTCGCCGCCCATCGTCATGTCTTGAATGGTCTGGTTTATTTGCTCAATTGATTCGTGGGTCCTGGGAAGTTTTTGTTTGAAAAATGGGACGAAAACAAACAAACTACTGACCTGAGGTATGCTTTTAAACAATAAACAAGTGCTAGAATATGGATATTTCATTAAATGGTTTATTTACATTGTTCGAAATTTCAATTGACAGTGACTAAAGTTTTCCACGGAATATGTTTATTTTGTTGAAATGAAAAACATGTGAACAAAGAAAAAACATAGAATGTACCAGTTGCTTCTCTTCCCGCGCAGATGGTGAAACCCCATCGAGGGAATAGGCGAAATGATAAGAATCATGTTAAGTATAGGCGATGCGGTTAGCAACCCATCACTTTTCATTCCATTTTCCATCTATACGCCCACAATCTTGCAACGTGGCCTGTAAGTCTTATCACCTTAGGCCCTGTCTACCCCGTAAGGGATAAAGACGTGATTTGTGTACGTATGTAATTACTAGCTGTTGCCCGCGACTTCGTCTGCAGAGAATTCGTTTATTGCTATCCCGCGGGAATATTCCGGGATAAAAAGTAGCCTATGTGCTATTCCAGACTTTTCTCTATCTATGTGTCGAATTTAATCCAGATTGGGCCGTTCTGGCGTGATTGAGTAACAAAGAAACGTCCATCGACGACCGGACGGCCTAGTGGTTAGAGAACCTGACTATGAAGCTTGAGGTCCCGGGTTCGATCCCCGGTCGGGGCAGATATTTGTATGAAAAATACGAATGTTTGTTCTCGAGTCTTGGATGTTTAATATGTATTTAAGTATTTATATTTATCTATATAAGTATGTTTATCCGTTGTCTAGTACCCATATTACAAGCTTTGCTTAGTTTGGGACTAGGTCAATTGGTGTCAATTGTCCCAAGATATTTATTTATTTATTTATTATCCATCCATCCATACTTTCGCATTTATAATACTAGTTAGATTCACCTGTTATCACTCGTCCAGATGCCGGCAATGAAGAACGAGTGCTCCAACAGGCTCATGACCCTGGTGTACTCCCACATGGTCTTCTCGGTGCCGACCTGGGCCACCAGAGACAAGGCCTGGGGCGGGCTGGAGCGGAGGTTCTTCAGCACCTTCGAGGCCTGCGAGTGGCCTCTGGACAGTTTGAGGACCAGTTTTGACAGGTACGTTTTGTTGTTCGCATCTACCTAGAAACAGAAACTTGATACTTACAGAAATAAAAATAAACAAAGGCTTTAAATTTTTAGTTCCTGTTACAGATTCTGCTGGATTTACTTGGCCCATAACCTATTAAAAACACAGGAACGCATCAACAGTATCTATGAGCGGCGGTGATCATTTAACATCAAGTGATGCCCTAGTACTTTTGCTCCATGACTCAACAAATAAACACTTCAAAAATCGAACGCGATTCATTCGTATGTCAAAATAAGCTCTTAGAGGATCTGATATCCTGGTACTTAAACTCTCCCTCCGTCTTACGCCTGACGCGAGTTTGACATTTTTTACCCATCCACAAAAAGCGCTCAAAGCCGTTAAAAAAGTTTTCATTTCAAGAAAAGATGCCTACAGACTAAATTTATTCTTTTAGCAAATAACCTATTTACAATATTTTTCATCTCTCATACTCTGAAAGTAGGTCATTGATTATCTGGATATAGGGTTGAAAGTGACTCATCGCGACCCTTGGGTTGAAAGTATTTTTTTTTTCTAGCTAATCCAAATGAGGTACATAGCAATGGAAATACGTATACAGCCATGTAATCTATGTTTAACATAATAATCTATACTAATAGTTCCATTTTAATTGTAAAAGGCAAAATAATCTTAAAATAACATTCCCGCTATATATAAGCTTATGCAAGCGTATACAACGAGAATTAGTAGAAATTATACGTTCGGTATCTTTTTTAGCTTCAAATATTTAAGTCGACAATTAATTGATAGCGACCTCCGTGTCTACAAGTTTAAAAAAAAAACTAGCCGGCCGCCATTGGTGCGCAGAAGAAATGCGCAATGCGCGCAAATAGCGCAATAGAAAAAAGAGCGGGAAGAGAATGACAAACGTAACAAATATTAAATGCGACCATGCGACGTTAGTGAAATTTTAATTTCCTCATATTCGAAATGAAAAGTAGAGTGCTCAACACGGATGAAATTACCCATTTCACCCTCGAACTATCTCAGGTGAAATGGGTATATTTCAACCCTTGTTTATCAATCTACTATTTTAACACTATAGAGGGTGTTGCACTTACAAAAATTTTGGCAACCTCTTATTTTGTCCGATCGCTTCAAAAAACAGACTAGGTGCATATTGCATGTTCTCAGCACGAGAGCGCGCAAGAGTCGCGTCGCGCGCGAGATAGATTGCCCGTCTTTTTCTTACCGTTCGTTCTAGAAAGAGACGGGTAGTATATCTCGCGCGCGACGCGACTCTCGAGCGCTCTCGTGCTAGCCAGGCTGGCCCTCGTAGGCTTTGTCGCGAGCGTAGTGATATGTATTAAACTTTCTACATATTAATGTAAACACCGAATTACTCACGTTTTAGAGTGCGACCACACCGCCGCTTAAAAAACGGTGACGTTACGGAATCGCAACAAAATATATGAAGAAACGGTGAGAAAACGTGACGCATACGACACGTCACTGCGTATACGCGGCGGTTTGGTCGCACCCTTTTACGTTAGAAAAGGTCTAAAAAAAGGTAAAGTAAGGTAAGGTAAGATAAGGTTTATATTAAAAATTAAACTTTCTAATGATCATTTTGAAACAACGATGTACAACTTTTAATATCATTGTGTACAACCTACTTGTTGTGATTGAAAATGAGTATAGTTTGGAAACCAAACTTGGCATGATCTTTAAGGTCAGTATACTTACAAATGGCCTTATTTTCCCCGTTGATATGAATTTGAGAGCGTGAATCAGTAAAGTTACAAGCTCTTCGGCAGACTCGCTATCTACAGACAAAACATAATAAAATAATATTTAAATTAAATTTGAAAATCTGTTATAGCCGATGCTGCTAGCAACCCATCACTATTTTGATTCTCCTTTCCTCTTCCACTTTTGCACCCACAATCATGCTAAGCGTGGCCTTTGGGTCTTGTTACCTTAGGCTCTGTCTACCCCATAAGGGATAAAGACGTGATTTATGTATGTATGTATGTAAATTAAATTAAATATATTTTCCTACTCCAGTACTTTTATTTGACAGTTAAAGGGTCACCAACACCAATATAATGATACACATAATATACTGGAGACAAGTCTATGCTCTATGGCCCGCAACTCTACTATAATATTCACATTACAGTAGCTTTCTAACATTATAGTAGTGGTTTTTTTTTTAATTTGTCCGTCCGGGCTAAGGCCAGAAACCATTCAGGCGTTTAGGACAAAATACGGTGTTAGCAATTTAGAAAGCCAAAAAAAAAAAGTGTGTACAATATTTCAATTTGACTGACATAATATGACACTTGACATGAAAATGTTGATGGTTGGCGTTTTCGGGTAGTTTGGTTAGTGGGGGAATTATGTGAAAAACCTTACTTTTTTTGATAAAAGTATGAAACTTGGCACAGTTATTCCTTATGTCAAAATAAGCCGATTAAGATCGGTAGCCCTCGGGAGCCCCCCCTCCGGGCCCGGGGAGGGGGGTTAAAGTCCCGCTTTGCCCGACTTCATTCTAAAAATTCTAACCGTCCTTGGCTAGCTAATAGGTCGTGTTTGGTATTAATTTTCAGTGTCGTTTAAAAATTTAATTTTTAACGGGTAAATCCAAACTCATCGAATCTCAACAAAGTGGTTGACACACGTTCATACCTCTTAATATATCCCAGAGCTTATAAATGAAGTCGTTGCTAGAACCCTTCGCGTTCATCGTGGACAAGCATTCCTTCAGTGTGGTGGTGTTGTCGGTGACACACACACAGCCACCCTCCGGGTAGTCAGCTGTGTAGGCGTATGTTTCGGTCTCGTTGAGGAGCTGGTTCAGGCGTTTTGTGTTGTTCGGATGTTTCAGGCTGGGGTTTGTGAATCTGGAATTGAATTCGGGATTTTACTGATTGTTTGAAGTACTTATATTTAACCTGTTGAAAAACATAGAAATAATTTATTAATCTATTAAAACGTACGTATTATCTATATTGACACACCTCTAAAAATGTGCTGATGCCCTAGTAGTTTTGCTCCATGACTCAACAAAAAAAAACACTTCAAAAATCGAACGCGATTCATTCGTATTTCAAAATAAGCTCGTAGAGGATCGGTACGCTTATTGTCTAACTCGCTCGCAATCGCCATCGTGTTCATTTTGACAGTTCTTGTATGAATGTGACAGCTAGCTGATTCCGATGCTAATTGTCAGCCCATACATGAACTGTCAAAATGAACACGATGGCGATTGCGAGCGAGTTAGACAATAAGCATACTGATATCAGGATATCATACCATATCATACCATGATATCAGGGTACCAGGGTACTTGAAACTCTGCCTCCGTCCTACGCATGACGCAAGTTTAACATTTTTTACCCATCCCAAAAAGTGCTGAACGCCGCTAAAGAAATTTTCACTTCAATATGTATTATATTTATATTAGAAACTAGCAGCCCGTCCCGGCTTCGCACGGGGTAGACAATTATTTATTTTTGGAAATTTGGATATAAAACACTTTTTTTCACAAATATTTTTATTTGTATTAAAAAAATCCCACAGTTATATTTGTATGTAAGTCAGACGTGCACGCCCCACTCCTGTATTTCAGTGCCCCCTCCACCCCGCCCGCCGCGATGCCCGGCGCGCTTTTCAGACTGCATCGTAAACAACGGCCACGGCGCTATGGCGGTTTTGTTTACTGTTTGAATTTTTTAATTCGTAATATCTTTTGAATGGAAAGTCCAATTTAAATAATTTATAAACTATTTTATAGGTAGTTAAATGGTCTTGACCATAAAATAATTTATTTGGATAAGGATTAATATAAACACATAAATAGCATGGTTTGAATTTGGTTAGCATTTTCATTAATGTTTAAAATGAAAAAAGTTGTTGTAGTGACATAACTACAATAGTTGGACATATGCTACCGCGGAGTTTTTTGTAGACATTATGATGTTCTTCAATATTATTGTACATTATTTTGTTCTATCGCATTCGACGAAAGACATTTTAAGACTCATTTTTCTACACCTTCGGTTACATTGTTCAAATTTTACCAAGGATCCCTAATTTTTTTCAAAATGAAATGTAGCCTATGTCAAATTGGAAGAATGAAGCATTCTATTGGTGAAAGAATTTTTTAAATCGGCCCAGTACTTTTTGAGCCTACTCATTACAAACATACAAACATACAAAAATAGGTACAAATCTTTCCTCTTTATAATATTAGTGTAAATAGTGTAAATAAACTGGAAGAGGGGCCAAGCCCAATTACCTAATTGGAACGGTCTCCAGATTGACAGAAGCGCTGCCCGCAGCAGTCATGTCTACGAGGATCTGGTTGATGTTGTGCAGCGCGTGGACAGACTTCCAAATAGCGTTGCAGGGGCTCGCCAAGTGCCCTACAATTACTTCCTGCTCCTGAAATACACACGTTACTAAGCTAGTAGCTAACTAATATACTGGGATACACTGGGATGTAAATAAGCTGAAGATAATGACGATGATAAAAATTTATCGTTTCGGAACTCCCATTTACATGACGACCGGATAGCCCAGTGGTTAGTGCCCCTGACTATGAAGCTAGAGGTCCCGGGTTCGAATCCCGGTAGAGGCAGACATTTGTATGATGAATACGAATGTTTGTGCTCGAGTCATGGATGTTGTATGTATTTACCTACATTATATAAGTATGTTTATCCGTTGCCTGGTGCCCATAGCACAAGCTCTGCTTAGTTTGGGACTGGGTCAATTGGTGTAATTTGTCCCAAGATATTTATTTATTTATTTTTATTTAATGCGTGCGATCGAGTATGGTTACTTCCGCGTGTGGTCAAGGTTTTTGTCCGTCCGAGGGGAAGAGCAGTGCTCGGTCCGGTCCGGTGCACCCTGGGCATCGGTTGTTAATAATTTCCTGGCGGTCTCCGAGGGATATCATTCTCCGCTGGCTAAGAGCCTGACAGGGGGGGAGGGGGGTCTTTTGATAGTGTTCTACCATACAATGTTGCCAACATACCTCGACATTGGCGAAATCATCGCATCGATCGATGGAGCCATATTATCATATTAATAAAAGAAGAAGAAATTAATTTCGTCAAGATGAGAAGAAGAGTTTGACGAAACTGAAAATTGTAAGTGGATGAAAGTAATAATCATAGAGTACATACAAAAGCCGTGGTAGCCTAGTGGTTTGACCTGTGGCCTCTCAAGCAGAGGGTCGTGGGTTCGAATCCCGGGCTCGCACCTCTGAGTTTTTCGGAATTTATGTGCGATATCTCATTTGAAATTTACCATGAGCTTTTCGGTAAAGGAAAAACATCGTGAGGAAACCTGCACACAACTGCGAAGCAATTCAATGGTGTGTGTGAAGTTCCCAATCCGCACTGGGCCCGCGTGGGAACTATAGCCCAAGCCCTCTCATTCTGAGAGGAGGCCTGTGCCCAGCAGTGGGACGTATATAGGCTGGAGATGATGACATACAAAATGAACTTTGCAGCTGATGAAGGGTGTGATTAGCGTATTCCCGGACCACTGGCATCGCAGCTCCGAGGCGCCCCCGTGCGGCGCGTTCAGCAACTCGTCCGTACTCCGCGCACCGTACGACAAACCCGACAACGTGTATTTGCAGTCCACTGAAACATCTACCTGGAATTGGGAATGGATGATTATTTTAAAAATGCTTGGTGATTTTTCTATTGATAGGAATAACCATCCTTAGCTACGGAAAAAAGTTTCAGATTTTTCCGTCGAGCTTTATCAAAGGTCGACCCATCTAACTAATATTATAAATGCGAAAGTATGGATGGATGGATGGATGGATGGATGGATGTATGTTTGTTTGTTACTCAATCACACCAGAACGGCCTAACGGATCTGGATGAAATTTGGCACATAGATAGAAAAAAGTCTGGAGTAGCACATAGGCTACGTTTTATCCCGGAAAATTGCATAGTTTCCGCGGGATAGCGATAAACGAATTCTTTGCAGACGAAGTCGCTGGCAACAGCTAGTATATTTTATAAAAATAAAAACATTTTATAATGTTTTCAGTCATACGGCTGATAAGCAGTACACCAATGACATATCAAATAAAAAAAAATGCTGCTTGAATCTGGGGTACACAATCGAAATCCCAATTAACAAGATTGAATTTACATTAATGTTTTGCTCATAGTTAGGCCGGCCACATACATAATATGGAATTTTGATACGGTTTCCCTACGGAATGACGTCATCGAACGGGACATCGCTATATAACGGAACGGGACAGGGCTATGAATTGACGTCATTCCGTACGGAAACCGTATGAAAATTCCGTATGTGGCCAGCCTTACTAATTGAAAATTTATCTAGTAAATTACGCACTAAACATGCTTATCCCTGAGGGTTCCTAATAAATAAATCAAGTTATATACTTACTCGGGAGCAAAGATACCGGGTGACTTCACATAGAAAGTTGTATGAAAAGTGACCTGTTTTTTTTTGCTCCCAAGTAAGTATATTTTACAAGTATGTCTGACCTCCATAATCATAAAGGGCCAGTTAGATATACAAGCAAGTGTGTGTATACTTTTCTGCTTGTGTATTCAGTTAAGTTCATACACACAAGCAAAAATACACAAACTTGCCTCTAATCTAAATCTATCTAACAAGCAAGAAAACCTGTAAAGAATTTTGATGGTCACACCCGAATAACAAACATCTTACCAAATCCGGACTCAAGCCTTCCTGTTTCGCATATTTCTCCACTAACTCGTCAACGTCAACTTCCTCCAAACACATGGATCCATCATATGTCACTATGCCGCGACTGAAGAATTCCTCATTGGACTGTATGGCGAGCAGCAAGGGTGCACCCTCGGAGGATGGGTTACAGAGGATCCACATTGGAATGCTGTCTTGAGGAGGGAGTTTTGTGATAGTCATATTGTAAATGTTGGCAATTTCTCTGGAAATAGACATTAGGAGGTATCAGTATCAGTGGCGTAACTACAGGGTGGCAGGGCTTGCAAAATGCCAGGGGCCCCCAGCTCCACGGGGCCCCGAACTGGCTTGCCCTTGAGCACAGAAGGAAAGATGATGCACTTCTTTGTAGTGAGGAAGGGCCCCATCTGATGAATTTGCCGCAGACCCCTGACGTTGTAGTTATGCCACTGGTATGGCATGACTAGCTATACATGTCATCATTTTACAGTGTTGATTTTAAATATACTATTAAAGTCACCAATGCTGGTCTGGGATCTAAGAAAAAACTTAGAATGTACTAGTGGGTTCTCTTCCCATTCAGATTGTTGAAGTCCATCAAGTTAATGGCCAAGTCTTACAAATGATGTTATAAGCGCTGCCGATAGCAACCCATCAGTATTTGGTATCTCCTTTTCTTTATGTCCACAATATACTTGGCCTAAGTAGTGATAACCTTTCATATGACGCATTAAAAAAAAGGATTCTAGTCTCACTTGTCTCAAATAATACCAATTTCAGCGAAAAAAGGAACAAAATGATAGCTTTTAATTTTGCCCTGGATCCAGGACTAGGCAAACAAAAGGTTAAACTGAATTTTCCAAGGTACCAACCTAGCTTTTTCAATACTAATGGGGACATGACTAGCTTCTTCCTTGCTCCACAGTTGCGCCTCTTCAGATATTAGTGTGTCATCCAGGATGGTATGCAAACTCAAGTCTAGTTTCAATGGCGAGCCAGTAAGGTCTAATTCTTCTGAAAATTCATCGCAACATACTAAAACAAAGTGGTTATATATTCTCTGCAGCATGCAATGACAGTGTAACTTAAATATTTTATTCTTATTGATTTTGTACAGTAGAGTGAAAGAAAAATAAAATAATTTAGACCATTTTACCTTCAACATTCTTATTCACTTTTCCAGTAGATTCAGCAGATGTAATGGTTAGTTTGGACTGCAAGTGAAAGAAAGAACTGTGAGTTATTACAGAAACTTCATTGGCATTTGTAACTCCGTTGAATAAAACATTGACGAAACGTTTACCTTCAAGTACACCATAACAACATCTTCGTTCTTTTTTGTAAACATTTCAACGTAGCTCGGACATTTTTGTTTCTCAATAAAATATTTAGGATAAAGATCTACTACTTGCTGTAGATAATTACTCATTTTGTTTAACTTAGTTAATTAAAATTCTAGTAACAAAACAATAACGACCAATTTAATTTTAAATGTCGAAGGAGTATTTTATTTTTAAAAACGTCACTTGACAGTAAATACAGTGACAAGTGGTTAGCATGCCTGGATGCTGGCATTTTAGCCGTCCGTTTGAGGTTCCGTTTTAAGCGTGATAGTTTTTTCATGCTGGTTATTTGCCAAAAATCACATGATTTACTTTCTTCAATCACATAAATTTACGTTCATTTCATAGGAAGTTGAATGTGATTGATGTATAGAATCTCTAAAACAAAAATAATTAATTATTATTTTCATGAAAAAGATGAGCTCGAACAATTTTTATAATTAGTTCCAGAGGAAACAACTAGATGGCAGTGTCCACCATTTCGCCAGAAGGCATGGTTTAGAAAGGTTTGTTTAGTAGCAGCTGTCTTTGATCGTTTTGAGAAAAAGATTTATTTAGGTACAGGTGGCGGCACGTAAGTCGAACGTGGTGTACGCCCGCCCGCGACACCCGCACTCCCCCGCGACTCCCCCGCGATACCTTATTTTCGACTACCCCGCATTAACGGTCATCTCTAGACTTACGTGCTGGCACTTGTATGTACGTGGGACATGATGAGGTATAACAATAAATACGTACCAAAATGTTCTTATTTATGACTTTTTGCAGTCATTTGAATTTATGTAACAATAGAGTCCCAAAATCCGCTTCTCCAATAATGTTTGTAAGAATATTTTTTCGATCAATAAGTACCTAAAAATAACTTAATTACTTAACTTAAGAATTACGAACACGACTTTTGGGATAAAACTAAAAGTAAGCACCTACGCCATGTTAGAAATTAAAAAAAAAAACAATAAAAGCTGCTTACGTGCCAAATTTAATTCAAATTCAGATGTTACTTAAGGGTGCGACCACACCGCCGCTTAAAAAACGGTGACGTTACGGAATCGCAACAAAATTGTATGAAGAAACAGTGAGAAAACGTGACGCATACGACACGTCACTGCGTATACGCGGCGGTTTGATCGCACCCTAATTTGATTGCAAGGCATGCTACAAATTTTATGTATTGTGTTGATTGTATCTAGATAGGCACTACCCACAGTTACAAAGATGCTTAGGCACAATTGGCGGCAACTGGAAAGCGGCGGGAAATGTTATTTTTCATACTGCGCATATCCCCTCCAAGTTTTACTTATTTGTCGCCTACTATATACTATGAAGCGAAAATAAAATAATCCTAAGTACCTAGGTACCTATTTTCATATTTTATTATCTACCTAGGTACATCATAAAAATAACACCTCTACCTAGGACCAAAGGTTTGGACTGCGTTGATGAGTCAATCAGTCAGAACTTCTCATTGTTCAAAATTCAAACAAACTAATAGATCCTCATGATATTCCGTTGCCTTTGATCAATTATTACCCTTTAACTTTTAGAATAATGTGACATGTTCGAACAATACCCATCGCGACATGTTGCGGAAAAGTTTGACGTGTGTCTGACAAATAAACTTGTTAGTTTCTGGGGGTGTGAGCAAAGTTATAATTAAATTTCCAGTTTTCAGCCGCTTCGAATTGCCTTTAAATATATTTATGACGTTGTAAATATTGTAATGTTGTTTTGGGGTTAAATAGGTACCTACCTATGCACTCACTTGCCTTTGGCAACTTACGCCGAGTGACAGTAAATTTCTGTCATTATATTACGTATTAATAGCAAACATAGTTAAAATAAAAAAACAAACAATTGAAGTGAAATGAGCTCTCTTTCACAATCTGCGGCAGAATGATATACCGTCTGCTTAAGTTCAGACCGCACTAGGCGGAACTGCGCGGCAGCGGAACTGCGCTGCACGGCGCGGCAAAATATTCGTTATAATGGAATTGTATGAGATAACACGCACTACGCGGCAGCGGAACTGCGCGGCAAAGTTTGACCAACTCACCAAAATTGACAACATTTCATTTTTGTAACACCTGAAAATGTATATATGGTTCGAAAGCATTTTGCCTCCTGATCACTGTAATATGTTTATATAATTTTAATATCGCTTATTATAAAATATAAAAATTAATTAAAAATATGTCCTAATTTTACCAAAACTACCACATGATAGGTGTAACGCCTTTGCTTTTTTCACGAGAAAAAATGAGCGATCATAATTTTGTATTTTTGACAACTTCAAAGTACAAGGGGGGCAACTCTGAAATTCTATTTTCGAAGTTCGTTGCATACCTTCTCTCTCACTCTCAAGATAATGACTATTAGTATGAGCGGAACACCACGAAGCGAACCTCGAAAATCGAATATTGGAGAATAGGGCCTGACATTGACAATTTGAAATTAACGTCAGTTTTTTTTCTATAGAGAAAAGACAAAAGGATAAGTGTGTATTCTGTGATAGTACCGGAGTTACGCCCTTTTAGAATAAGCACAAATTAATAAATTAATTATAAATTAAATACAAGCCCTAGCGAAAAAATTAAACTGTCAACATGTTCATCTTTTCAAACAAAATACAGAGAACCATTAAAATTATAGGCTCAGAAATATGAAATGTTGTCAATCTGCAAGTTATTTATGTAATAATATTTATAAAAATATATTTATTTATATCCGACTATCCTTGCTGATCCATATTTCTATTGGCTACTTGTTTTGTTAGTTTAGATACTTTATATTATTATTTTTTCGTGTAAATAAAATCATCCATGTCAGGTTCTACCATCTTGCTCGAACGCTGCTGAACTACTGACAGGAAAAATTTGCCGCGCCGCTGCAGTTCCGCTGCAGTTCATGTGCGGTATGCCGAATTTTGCCACGCCGTGCCACGCAGTTCCAGTGCCGCGCAGTTACGCCTAGTGCGGTCTGACCTTAACATTAGCTTTTCGGTGAAGGAAAAGGAAGCCTGATGATGATGTACGTGGGACGTTTCCAATCCGCCCTGGGCCCGCGTGAGACCTAAAGCCCAAGTGTTGCACAAGATTTACCATACCATACGTAAAATTGTTTAGACAGTGGGTGGGTTGTTTAACGCATACCTACCTACCCTACCTACCTATAGCACAACGAAATCGAATTGACGTCAAAATGTACCAACCCTCGTGTAATCACTCTGACCTTTGCTTCGAATATTCTCCAGCATTTAACGTAAACACTTTTACCACTTGGGTTTTACTTCGTTAACAAACAGCCAAGATCATTAAGGTCACTTCGAGATCACATAAAAATCTGACGGGTTTGCAATCAACTTAAAAGGTACGTATCTAGTACCGAAGCCCAAAGGGTTTTACTAAGTCATTCGAGCATAATCGATACATAGGTTAAATACCGTCAGCAACATACTATAGTAAAGGAAGGCTGTTATGTGGTTACACCTTTACAGGAGGCTTACAGGGATAAGAACCTACCTACCTACCTAATAAGTTTCATAGAAATAATGACCAAGAGACACAAAAATTACCATTTAACTTCTTGGAAAATACTGATGGCTGTTTATATCTTGAGAAACGTATTCTCTTGTTTGTTGTCATTAGTTTTGAGGTCCTACATTGACCTGGGGACCGACTGGAAGAGAGAGATGGAGCAAGCCTACTAGAATAAACATAAAACGCTGTATTAAAAAACTAATTCTCTCGTAGGGCGTTGGTGTTGGATAAACATTAGTACCTAAGTTTCATACACTTAAAAAAAAGCCATTTGTCTTTAACTTTGACCGCTTTCCTAAGGTTGGCCAAACATGTACCTATAATAGGTTTGGACAAATTAACAGCGCCTCTAGCGGCGCGTACCAGTAACAAACATTTGCCAATGTATTTTGAGACTTAAACGAAAACCTAATGCTTAAGAGGCTGACAACACCTAATTTTGTTGAAATTGATGTTATTTAAACACTTTTTTAAGAAAAACTGCACACAAAAAAAATACAAAAAAATATAATGTTAATTTTCATCATATTTCAAACACGCTAGACGGGCTCGATACATAATTGAACAAAATCGGCTCGATAGAAAATAATTGCAAAGATTGGTCTTAAAATCATCATTAAACGGTTCTATGTCTTTATTTTTTCGATGTATGGGTCTGCAATTAAAAACACAAAGTCAACATATTCATACCTAAACGGCTAACGAGTCATATTTCACAAATAATCCATACTTTAGTTTATTTCTTATGATTTGTGTCTTATTTGCAAGATTTTAGACGCGCGCCAAGCTGCCGGAATAGTTTCTTCTCTTTCACTAACAAGCACGTGAACCGTATGTGTGAAGAGTGGCGCTGCTCCAGGCCATTTGCTGTTGACAGCGCCTTAAGTGATTAAGCGAAATTCTCAGAGTGATCTCGTACTAGCACTTTCACGGACATAAAGCTTCTCACCTTTGTTTTTATCTTTTCGATGTTGTTAAACAACGTTACTTAAGTGCCGTTATTTTGTTTTCGATGTTAAATACTTACGAACCCTAGTAGCTAGCCGGCGTGAGTATTGTTCTGAGATTCCGCGAGTGGAAAATAGGAAAATTAAAAATAACCGATTTAAACATTCATGATTTGCACTCATTATTATAACTGATCAGGTATTAACCAAGAACATGTTTCGAATTACTTCGACTTAGGTCTTCGGTATAGCACGGTATTATTTTAATTTTATAAACAACCAGACACCAAATTAACAGTCGATTCAACGGAATATATAAAATAATAAAGAAAGTAAATAAGATTTTGATGAATTGAGACCCTCCTCCTTTCTTCGAGTAGCCTAAAATGTGGGTACCTACCTATAATAAAATCGACAGTAATCTATACCATAGCCCAGGGCTTCCCAAACTTATTTATGCAGTGACATCCCTCCACCCAACCCCCAGAAATACTTAATTCCAATTTTAGTACCTACCAGCCTAGAGTAACAGGTTATCAGAACTTTTATAATTATTATTAGAAAATAAGAAAAAAAAAAAACGAAAAACCTTTAGGCGTGGCTCACATTAGGTTAGGTTAGGTTTGCTTTTTGTCAATAATGATGAGTTTGTGAAATGATGCATTTGTGAAAAGTGATTTAGCAAATGATGGTGGCATTAATTTGATACTTTTTATCATCCCCTTTATACCAACTAGTTTAAAATCTTTGGGTAATTACTCGTAGCCACAACTTATTTGATTAAGTAGGTAGTACTGACATTCGAGTGTCACTTCTAAATGCTACGGTTGAAAGACACCACAAAAACAGCTAGTATTCTGGTGAATAATCGCTATAGTGAATAATTAAGTGTGTAGGCTGATTTACAACAAGGGATTTCAATTCTAAAGGCGGCATGATTATACAAAAAGTTAGAACCATATCTAAATACCTGCGAAAAAAGCTTTCAAATCCTTGATAGTTACACTACAATAGCTTTCTGAACTGGCTGCCTACTCGCTTCGTACTACGTTCAAATTAAAACTCTTCGACAGACAAAACTGATTTCTATCTTTGGCGTACAATGCTGGCTTATTGCTGCGGGATTGTAACTTCAGCAGTATCAAAGCAGCAATGTACTCGTAGAGACATAACTATTCCATAATGTTAGTGATTTGGTACAGGAGGTTCTACGCTCCATTAATATTTGACGTAACGTTAACTATGACTAACCAATAAAGATTAACACTTAACGGATACACGTATCAAGGGGGTGGTGTTTAGAAAACACTTATGCGTTGTTGTATCGATAGATAATGACACATTTACTAGAACAAAAATGATTACCTATTCATAAACTACCTAATATTGTGAGAATTAATTGTACCTACATAAAGTAATTAATTAAGAAATCTACAAATATAAAAGACTAACTACTGACTGATAAATAACACAGCCTAACGTACTTAAAGAGAAAGGATTTTTAAAAATCCCACAGGATATGGAAGGAAGAGGATTTATTTATACTTGTTTTTCAAAGCGGCCCTGTCTACACAACCCTTTGTCCCAATTTTCCCAATTGACACGATGATATTTTTGGGAATTTCCATGACTTATTCACATAATTTCAGCGGGATAACATTAAAATCCCGTAATTTCTCTACCGGTTTATATGTGTACAATACAATACATATATAAACCACGTCCTTATCCCTTACGGAGTAGATATTGGGCCTAAGGCAGCAAGAGAGGCCACGTTTAGCACGACTGTGGGCGTATTGGAAATGGGAATTAAAATAATGATGGGTTGCTAGCCGCATCGCCTATAACATGATGCCTAAGATTTCCGCCCATTGCGTCGATGGGCTATTTCCACGTGTGTAAAAGCTAATGATTTCTTTCAAAGTTCAGATACCTCACCCATCGCTTATAAAATATTTAATGCCTCTAATTATAGATATTATAAGAGGAAAGCGTTTATTGTTTATTTAAGTTAATTTTGAACGTTTGACTTAATGAGCTTCGTTACATCTTTTCCCTTTTAATTGAATAAGGAGAGTTCCTAACAAGATAAACAAATTTACAGCTACCTCCGAACATTTTTAGGCATAGGTAATGTTTCAAGAGTTCGAAATATCACCGTATTTGTTAAACTGTAAAAACAAATACTTAATATTATTCATCATCATCATCATCATCATCATCATCATCATCATCATCATTTAGCCTACATACGCCCCACTGCTGGGCACATTCCTCCTCTCACAATGAGAGGGCTTGGGCTATAAATAATATATATTTATTTATTTATTTAAGCCTTTTTATTCCGAATTCGCTATAATTTCAGTAAGTACATGTTGTTGTTATTGTCGTTTATTTATTAAATTGTCGCGTAATTCGGCGTGCCTCATGGCATAGGCCTCCTCCGTGTATTGGAGGGTTTGGGCTATAGTTCCCACGCGCGCCCAGTGCGGATTGGGAACTTAACACACACCATTGAATTTCTTCGCAGATGTGTGCAGGTTTCCTCACGATGTTTTCCTTCACCGAAAAGCTCATGGCAAATTACAAATGTAATGTAATTTTCGTAAAAGCCGTGGTAGCCTAGTGGTTTGACCTGTGGCCTCTCAAGCAGAGCGTCGTGGGTTCAAATCCCGGGCTCGCACCTCTGAGTTTTTCGGAATTTATAAATAATATTAAACATACATTATTAAACCTGTCTTTATTATAACACACAGATAGAGCTCGGGGTAGCAAGACCTAAAACCTACTTTTAGCGAGATTGTGGGCATATAGGTGGAAAGGGGAATCGAAATAGTGATGGGTTGCTAGCCGCATCGCGTAGGTATAACATGAATCCTAAGATTTTCGCTCATTCTTTCAGTCACTTTTAATACAAGCATCATTTGACATACATTCTACACATGTCATGTTACTAAATTTCAATGCAGTCAAACAGGTCAGATGGGTCACCCATTATGGGTGGGACATTCAAGATTTGACTCAAACAAACAAATAAATAAATAATGAACTAGAACCCAAATAAACCATTTTCGGATTATGAAGAATAATGTAACTAATATTATAAATGCGAAAGTATGGATGGATGGATGGATGGATGTTTGTTTGTTACTCAATCACGCCAGAACGGCCCAACGGATCTGGATGAAATTTGGCACATAAATAGAGAAAAGTCTGGAATAGCACATAGGCTACTTTTTATCCCGGAAAATTGCGTAGTTCCCACGGGATAGCGATAAACGAATTCTTTGCCGACGAAGTCGCTGGCAACAGCTAGTTATTTAATAAATATTGAATGTTCTCGGGTTTTGCGATTGGTAGTAACACGATTCATTCATTTTTAAATTTCTAAACGACACTGAAAATTAGAACACAAAGAAAAATACAAAAAGTAAATCGAACCCGGATCCTCATCATTCCGTGATACGTGGCGTGCTATTATATACTTACCGCAACACCACCCATAGGAGATGAGTAAGCCTTCAAATTTTTCTATCTGTACCATCTGACACGTGACCTTGTTACTATGCGATTTTTTTGTCGCCAAGCGTCATTTGTTTGAATGATGTGTCTGTACGACACAATTACAAATTCGCATTCAATCCAACCAATCCAATCATCAAATCTCCAATTCATTTTTATTTATGAAAATTATAGAAGATTTTCTTGATTCAGACACCTATCAACACGCATACCATCATTAGGCTAACCTACCACCACTCGAATGAGCTAATTTAGCAGATCTGGAGTGCAATCAACCATTATAAGCCCTATACATGTGCAAACAAGGTCTCATAACTTAACCAATTAATATTCGGAACTTGTAAATTGAGTATAATTTCGAACAATTGATTAGTTCTGAATTTCCACCTGAAAACGTCTTTATTAGTGGTTTCAATTGGAGGGTGATGATGTCGGCATTAAACTTTTGTCTCTTAATGTCATTTTATAGGGATCCAAGAAACGCTCGTTTGCCATAATTACGTCACTTTTTCATTACCTTTGTCATGCATAGATTAACACCGTTTTTCTTATGGTTACTTTTCATGATTAAGAGGGATTATTAGAATTAGAGTAAGTAGTCGCCTCATTAGTCCCGCGACTGGTGACCTAAGCGTCCTACTCAAAGTGCTGGGACGTTCTTATCTAGTAATACAGTTTTGTTTTTTTATATTATTTTAAGTACACGCACCCAAATAAAGTTAAAAAGTGTATAAGTTATTAATAATACGTTAACTTTAATATTGAGATTCAGTCGTACTCGCCTGCGGCGCTAAAATTATGAATTCCTTTCCCCTGTTGCTTCCTCTATAAATAAACAGGGAAATGTAAAAGAATAATAATACTTTTTTAAGTGAACATCATGTTATGTAAAAAAAAAACCTAGATAATGCATACCATGGGATATCCATGGAAGGCAAAATTAGTTTAATAGGTATCAAGGACTTTCTAATCTAAACTTATTAACGACCCTACTCATGCTATCCAAGTTGATAGATTGTTAGCTTTTAGTTTATCGATCACCTGCCCACGACGTTGTCATTTAGTAGTTTACTTTAGTCCCAATTAAATAACATCTAATTATTATTATCTTACAAATAAATACATACATAAAACATTTCTTTATCCCTTGGGGCAAACAGGGTTAAGGTGACAAGGCAACGTTTGGCGTAAAAATAACTAAAAATCATGAATTTAAAAAAGAGTGTTGAGTTTTGTAGTTGCCAGTCGCAATTTAAAAGTTGGCTGAATTTGTTCCAAGTTGTGAATATTACCGTATTGTGATGTGACCTTATATACCTACCTTTTACACACTACAACCGTGAATTTTTGCCTCTACCATTAAGTAATTTGAAACTTATTGCTTATTAATATCACAAACAAATCCCTGAAAGGAAAGTGGTTTTGGAAAAAAAGCTATATTTTTGAACGAGAAACATGAGAACAAAACATCTTCACTTTATGTATACAGGAGGTACTTACCTAAGTAAATACCGTAACTATCTATACATATATAAACAGTTTTTTAGTATTAAGGACAGATTTAGTGAAGAACAGCCGAACACGGAGAAACTAACATGATTCCGTTTTAGTCATACTGACTACGGGACACTTAAAAGAAACGTGATTCCAATTTCGAAATTAAATTTGTTCGATCTGTCAACAGCCAGTGCCAAAATTAGGTACCTTCAATTTATAAGAGTTGTTATTGTCTCTCCATTTATGGGCGGCAGGAACTTTTTGGTTTGTGGCATTGTGTTCCCGTGATTAATAATACCATACCGTGATTAACCATGCCAAATTACAACTATGAGCTGAGCTGCGGGCAAGTCGAAAGACATACATGCATACATAAATCACGTCTTTATCCCTTACGGGGTAGACAGACTCTAGGGTAACAAGACCCAAAGGTCACGCTTAGCATGATTGGGGGGATTGATTGAATACGGAAACCTAAAAAGGTTTGTTATCACCTTTTTACAATACAATACAATACAAATACACTTTATTGAACACCACAAATCGGTACAAAACAATACAGAAACAAAGAACAAAGTATACAATAGGCACACGAAAGTAAATTAAGTAGGTAACTACCAACCAGCAATGAATTCTACAATTGACACATTTTTTAATTAGTTAAGTAGAGCTTAGTTTAGGTACCTACGATTAAAAAAATACATCTCTTACTGCAGCAAAATGTAAATTTATTTTATTTACTTACGTCCTAAAAATATGACGGAATTTTTTAGCTGCAATATGCCATTATGCGTGGGACTAAAAAAAAAACACCCACGTAAATATTGCTGGCTGAATGCCCTGAATGGTTAAAATCTCGCGCGTGCGTATTGCCGATCGCCCCAACGGGCTATAAATGCTGGTAGCTTCGTCCTGGCAGGACACTCGAACTTGCCGCCCTTTCCCGCCTTGCACGGTTCGAACTTTGAAAAGTTTCGAATTTCGAATCCGCGTCGGAACTCTGAGGTAAGTGGACTCTATGAACGTTTAAAAAATGCGTTCGATTGTAGTTAAATTGAATGACTTTGATTCGAGTTTTAAAACTAGGCGAAGATTTTTGACGTGCATTTTTTTGGTTTCTTTGTTTATTCCTCACGACAAGAATAAAGAGATAAGGTGTTAATTAAAAATCAGCTGTTGTCTTTTTTAGCAACACTTACCAAAATAAATTAGGTGAAAAATCACTTACAACAAAATATCCGAAGCAAATAATCCAAGATTGACACAATTTCTTTCGTCACTTCCTTCTCGCTTATTCAATTTCCATCTTTTTGTTGCGATTCAGGCCAGTAATCAAATAAATCTAGTGAACCATATTGGCCACACAGTTGAAAAGGTTCATTCATATTAAGTGCGCTAAAATAAATATAACCTTAAGTCTGCATCATTTGCAAGAAAGTGTATCCATACACGTAAATTAAAATGAAACACTACGATATTCTAATTCATATTTAAAATAATCAAAGACAATAATAATAATTAAACCCGACTTAATTTAGATGTTGTGACCATTCTCTGCCCAATCGAAGTTTCAGTTTCAACGATATTAAATTAAATTATGTAATTTATAATTTTTTCAATATTTATTTAACAAAACTCCTAAAATACAACTTAAATATAAATAACAAGATAAACTAATTTAACTAAAACTAAAATAAATCTAAAAACGTACTCCCCCGCGGCATTGAGCCAAAGATGCTGGCAGCATTTCCCCGCTGTATTGCAATACTGATACGCGGAATTGTGTAATTTTAGTTCCTGATTTCCCAACTAAACGAAACAACACCGTGAAAACCATTGTGATTTTGAAACTAAACTGTGAATTACCTTTTTATTAACTTATTACCGACAGTTGATAACATAACGAGCTACGAAATTGAATTGATTCATTAATTAATGGTTACCGTGCACTTTCAAAAAATTGTACCACGGGTAAATAGCACTTTTCTGTCTGTTAATGTATCAACGGGCGTTTAACTTAATGGAAGGTTTTATTTAAGTAAAATTTTACAAAATCAACTACAGATAAATATACCGGAAAAATTAACTAAAATAAATCTACCTAATGTAAGAGCTCCCCCGCGGCTTGGAACCAAATTGCTGGCAGCATTTCCTCGTTGTATCGTAATACTTTTTAATTTTTAATTATTCTCCTTTTATATGATAATACTTACATTTCTCAACATTCATTTCGACAAACTTTTTTTTTAACCTGTAAATGTGTTTTGGGTCGAACCTGCAAGAGTCTGTGTCTCAGATTAATGTTATAGTTAGATTGTCTTTAAATTTGGCATAGAAGTAGATACGTTCAACCAAAAGTATTAGTAGGTAACAAAAAATATTGATTTTAAAATGAAATTTTAACAAAAGCTCACTCATCGTCTTACATTAACGTCGTTCAGACACTAACATTAATTTAAATTTCTTGACAGATACAATTACATCAATTTGATTTGTTAAAAATCATACACCATAGATGTTCGAGGGTACCTACCCCATGTTACAATACAAAAAGAGAAAAATAATGATGAAGCAATTTCCGCAGATGCGTGCAACTTTTTTTTGCTGTTCACAAAAAATATTTGGATTTTTAGAACCGTTCGATAAACGCGTTGAAATATACATAAATACACAAATCACGTCTCTATCCCTTATGGCGTAGACAGAGCCTAAGGTGACAAGAGCTACGGACGGACGGAGACTAAGATTGCGGGCGCATAGATGGAATCAAAATAGTGATAACATGATTCCTATGATTTTCGTTGAAACATGCATTAAGTAATATTTAAAAGCTAGTAAACTGTTTTTTTTAGTAATTGTCATGAATCGTGCTGTCAATTAGACAAGCCAAAAATAAATTACTCTTAAATAATTCCATTTTATATACCAACTATACTATTTAATACCTACTCTTGACTCATCTACGCACATCCTAAACCTTTAAAAACCTTAGGACCCCTGTACGCCACAAACAAGTACTTAATAAGAACAGTATTCACGAAATTCCCACAGGATAAGGAAATCTGTAGAGCCGTACGCGTGTTCGCGAAATAAATAATCCAACGGGTCAAGCTTCCTACGATGGAAACAATAGCAGAAACACTTAAGAACATCCTGTATTACATACCCTTTGGCATTAATAACAAATGTCGGTGCTTTTATTATATTACACATAATATATAAGACCGACATATCTAAGGATAATGACCTTAGCAACGTCAAGTTACAGTGCTCTACTGCGCAATTTTTAAGGAAGGTAATAGGTTTGTTTTTGTAATTTTTGATTAAGGTTTTGAAATCAAGGTTTCTCTGTCATTAAAAATACCTACATCACTACATAGTATAAAACAAAGTCGCTTTCTCTGTCCCTATGTCCCTACGTCCCTATGTATGCTTAAATCTTTAAAACTACGCAACGGATTTTGATGCGGTTTTTTTAATAGATAGAGTGAATCAAGAGGAAGGTTTATATGTATAATACATGCATAATATACCGTGCGAAGCCGGGGCGGGTCGCTAAGTGTAGTATAAAAATGCCCAATAGCCGAGTTAAAACACAATACACACTTTAAAATTTTACCTAATTATGAAACCTCAACTTCTCAAGTTAGCGTCTCCAATATTCTTTATTATTAAGACTTTTCAATGATTCACGGTTTAGCTCAATAAAGGTAATCGCGGTTCACATCCCGTTTATAATATTTCGAATTCTTTATTATTATATTAGCCAAATATCGATTTACGAGCTTACAACCGCTGCTTTACGACGGCAGCAAAACTTCAAATCCCGTGGGAATTTCGAAAAAAAAACAGTAATCATTATTCCTTATTAACATCATAAATAGACTTTCTGTGCCAAAGTTTAGTATTGCAGATTCTACATCAGCATTCAGAATTTCAATATTACAGGTAGTTAATGATTTAGGTGTTAAGATTTAAAATAATATGATATTCTCCAGACTATCCTGGTTACTGGATTCTGAAATTGAATTGTAACCCGCTCATATCCCTGGCTTTATTATCAAGTCTGAAACCATAATTTAATTGCGTTTTAAAAAAATATTCCAAATTAAATGTTTCATCTTAATAGTGTAAATCAAGCATGCTTCACCCTAGGATTAAAACAAACTAACGAGGTATATATATATATATATATAGGTACTCGTAAAATTTTGGAAAAGTTAATTATTTAAATGATTATGTCCCTGACCTCTATTAGCACGTATGAGAAAAAACATGGAAATCGCTTGAGCAAATGAGGTGTGAAAGCATGACTCGAAAACTCCAGAAGACTATTGAATTTCGCTGAGAAAGGTATTTTATGTTCTTCCCAGGATCTGACAAAAGGAATCATTTCCACATTCACAATATTGGGTAGGATATTGATACGTTACACTTCACTCGAAACATGGACTTTGGTACCTAATAAGTACCTACTTTTACATACAAAGTAAGGAAAAGCTTTATTGAACTGGTGTTTTTCCGATAGGAATCGAACAGGCTTATTCATTCGTATGTTTGAAATATTTTCTCAAATATTTTCACATTTATAAACCTACGAGTACCTACATGAGCTGAAAAACTCATTTTACCTGACACAAATGACAGTTCGTATGTAGTTAGAGTAATTACCGATTTATTGACGGACTCTTACCCGCGACTTCATCCATGCAGAATCAAATATACCTGGCCTATGATTATCAAGGATAATCTTTTCGATGCAAGCAAATAATGTCTTTTATATTCTATAGTTTTAATGTAGACGACAAGTGTAGTCTAAAAGATAAAGCTCGTCCTAAAGCAGAAACAGTACAGTCTTATAGTGATTGAAACTGAATATATTACAAATGTAGAGTATTTACTAGCAAATATCTCTGAAAGTCCTTGAATCGCTTCCGTTGGTTCTCGTTCTAAAAAGGGAATGAGAGCTCTGAAAACGCATTATCTTCTTCGATTACGGAAATAGTGGTTACATTACGTTAAGCAAACTACGCGAAGTTAAAAAGGTTTTCAGTATCTTGTTAAAAAACTAACTTCGATTAAAAGCCGTTACGGATAGGTAAAGTTAGAACAAAGTGCAATAGCAAAAGATTGGGTTTTATATTAGAACAGTGTTTTTTTTCAACGTTAGCTTTAACTGTGTTCTGAAAATAATGATATAGATTACTTATTTGGAAGCAACTTAATTTTATTTTATTAAATACTAGCTGTTGCCTGCGACTTCGTCTGCAAAGAATTCGTTTATCGCTATCCCTCGGAAACTACGCAATTTTCCGGGATAAAAAGTAGCCTATGTGCTATTCCAGACTTTTCTCTATCTATGTGCCGAATTTCATCCAGATCCGTTGGGCCGTTCTGGTGTGATTGAGTAAGAAACAAACAAACATCCATCCATCCATCTATCCATCCATCCATCCATCTATACTTTCGCATTTATAATATTAGTTAGACTAGCTGTTGCCTGCGACTTCGTCTGCAAAGAATTCATTTATCGCTATCCCGCAGGAATTTTCCGGGATAAAAAGTAGCCTATGTGCTATTCCAGACTTTTCTCTATCTATGTGCCGAATTCCATCCAGATTCGTTGGGCCGTTCTGGCGTGATTGAGTAACAAACAAACATCCATCCATCCATTCATTCATACTTTTGCATTTATAATATTAGTTAGAGTTTATAAATTAAACTTAACGAAATAAAAATTTATGAGCATGTTTAAAATGGAAACTGTATCGTTTACTACTTATTACTATGGATTCGTGGGTAGAGCTCAACTTTATAGGTACCTGCAGCTCAAATGTAAAGGGAGAGAAAGAGATGGCAATTAAAAATATTTATTCTCAGTGAGCAGTTTGGAGCCGACGAATGCGTCCGTAGTGTCCAGTATAAATTAACCTTTCATACCCTATCCGCAGTGATTCCCGACATTCGAGCAAAACAATTGTTCTTCTGATATTCTATTAATTCAAGATGAAGACTGGCTGAAGTATAAGTGAATAGTAAATTATACTTACAAGCGTTAAAAAATAAGCCGAGGATTAAAAAAAAACAGCCAAGTTTTACGGTCCACCTTTTGACTTGTGTTGTTCCTATAAACTTATCGCCGCCATTGACTTGATAGTTAGTAAAATGCAGTGTGAATTGACAACATTTCATTTTTATAACACCTGAAAATGTCTATGTGGTTCGAAAGCATTTTGCCTCCTGATCACTGTAATATGTTTATATAATTTTAATATCGCTTATTATAAAAAATAAAAATTAATTAGAAATATATTATGTCCTAATTTTACCAAAACTACCACAGGATAGGTGTAACGCCTTTGCTTTTTTCACGAGAAAAAATAAGCGATCATAATTTTGTATTTTTGACAACTTCAAAGTACAAGGGGGGCAACTCTGAAATTCTATTTTCGAAGTTCGTTGCATACCTTCTCTCTCACTCTCAAGATAATGACTATTAGTATGAGCGGAACAGCACGAAGGGAACCTCGAAAATCGAATATTGGAGAATAGGGCCTGACATTGACAATTTGAAATTAACGTCAGTTTTTTTTTCTATAGAGAAAAGACAAAGGGATAAGTGTGTATTCTGTGATAGTATCGGAGTTACGCCCTTTTAGAATAAGCACAAATTAATAAATTAATTATAAATTAAATACAAGCCCTAGCGAAAAAATTAAACTGTCAGCATGTTCATCTTTTTAAATAAAATACAGAGAACCATTAAAATTATAGGCTCAGAATTATGAAATGTTGTCAATTGCACCTTCTTTTGATTGATGATTTAACTTTTTCTCAGATGAAAAATTCTCGCGGCTCAACCATTGATGTACTGTATTTTGGTTTATGGCACATTTATCGGCGATACTACTATCTAATCTGATATGACGACGGAATAAGCTTTTCTAATATTATACGTTAGATTTCGGGTAATTCCACAGCACAGGTTTTTTATTGCTCGTATCATAATTGGAGGTAAAGCCATACTTCTACTTTATTCATGTAATTTACCTATCATGTGATACATTTCATTTTTATTACGTCAAGAGTAATAAAACGGGAACAGAGTTCGTTTAACCGAAAATTAGAATACATTTATAAGCAGAACGGGTGATCTTAATACTTCAGTTTTTAATATACAAAGAACGAATAAATTAGTTAAGTAATTACCTACGTAACGTAGAGTATAATTGAAATATTATTCAGATTTTTTACTTACCTTAAATGTGCGCGAAATGAAAAAAAAATAGGATACTTATTCCAACTTTTTATAAATGTTAACTGAGATTGACTTGATATTCACTCCGTCGGTGTTGGTGCTTGGGTGGAATTGAAGCAACTAAATCTAGTTGTGAGATCCTATAATTGGCTTCATTGTTACTTTAGAAGGAATCTACTCTGTAATTTGTAGCTCTTGGTTCTCCGAAAATAAATATGCAAATCGTGTGTCAATAATTTGACACTGCATTTCATGAATTTACCGGTACTGGCACAAACCATTCGATGCGGTAAATCATCAGAGATTCTTACAAAAAGAAACATTACACAGTAAAGAGAACAGTATCCCTCTGTTTCGTAAATAGTAACAAACCTGAGGTAAACAACAAAATTAAGTACTTACAGATAATTACAAACTCATAAGTTTATACCCAAAGAGCCTTTGGTCCGGCTTAGGGCTATGAACGATGTTCTTATCAAATCAAAGACTTAGAACTAGGGATACAAGTCTTAAGGATCTTAAGTAAACTTCGAAGGTATATAAACAATTAGCTGCTGCCCGCGACTTCGTCTGGAAAGAATTCGTTTATCTGTGCTTCAATCCCGAAGGAAGAAAGAGTAACAAAATAAATATCCATACATCCACACATCATTAGTACTACCTAAAAAGAAAGTTTGTAACATAAAAATATTATAGTCTTGCGTCGTTACGAAGTCCACTTTGTTGCGTAAAAAAAAATTCAAAGGAAACTTTCCTTAAATATACTTGCATCTGTAATTTAATCGAAAGGTTCAAACATAAACCTCAGCTGTAAAGGTACCTCTTTTCAAATTGAAAAAAGTAGGTATTTACGAACTAGTTTGTATGTAATTGGATAATCATATTCGTATTCATAATAGTGTAAGGGGAAAACTTCACTGTTCAAAAATTAATGCGTAAGCCGCATTGTGCCGACATTGTGTTTGTTTTAACCACACTTGTATGTGTGTTCGCTGGATGAGAGTACCTATCTAAATAATACACCGCAGGAAGTTGCTTAACTGCTTTCGAATAATTGTTAACTGTTTTTGTCCTGTTCACATCGTTAAGTAATAACTATAGCACATAGAACTGCAGGCTTATTGTCTAACTCGCTCGCAATCGCCATCGTGTTCATTTTGACAGTTCTTGTATGAATGTGACAGCTAGCTGATTCCGATGCCAATTGTCAGCCCATATATGAACTGTCAAAATGAAGACGATGGTGATCGCGAGCGAGTTAGACTTTAAGCCTACTGAATCAGACTCAATATATATAATAAAAAGTAATTCTCTAAAGTAAAGAGTATTTATTCAAAGAAAAACAAATAATAACAAAAAAACAGTCGGAACTTAAAAATAACTTAAACCTACTTACCTAAAACTAATAATAAATTAAAGATAAAAAAAATCTCCCAAATCGCCGCCAATAGGGTGCCCAGAAGACTGGCAGCATTGCCACGTTGTATGGCAATGCTTATTCGCTGAGCGAAATATTGGCCAGCCCTCTGGTCACGGGAGGCCTCTATAAAGTAAATGTCCCGTCGTCTCATACATCAACACCCTGCGCCCCTGCACCGCATGGCCGAGGACTCATTTAAGCTGTCGGTCTATAAACAATAAGTACTAAAAATAACGTATTAAATTGACGAATAATAAGCTTATTTTTGTACACTAACCCCTATGGATTCTGTCCGAAATAAATGGTTTATTATTATTATTATTATTATAATACGAGTAACTCTGTGAAATGTACAGTCAAATTTTTATTACTGAAAACTATCGATCGTTTGAAATAGCTTAGCTAAAGCATAGCGTAGGTAATACTCGAAATTACGGAGCGTTACTTGAAATGACCGTATTAAATTCAAAAGTATGTGTCCTTACCTATAATTCGGCCAAATGTTTGAGGCCTCTTGCGCAGTATATAGCGACCCACATGCGGGAGGTCTTCATAAGATGGTCACAGGACCGTCATTTTGGAGGCAAAACGCTAGCGGTCCACCACTACGAAGTACCTAAAGGGTTTTTTTGTATGAGATCACGTGCACGAATAGCAGTAAAATCTGATTAGCGGTTTATTTAAGACAGTCGTGAAGCTACGCTACAAATATCAAAGGTAATCAAAAAATATGCTTACTTTGAGTTTGATCAGGGCTCTTACCATGACGTCTTAACGCGATTCAATTCCGTACCAAAGTTGAATCGCTCGCTGTCAGATTCATACTAGAAGTGTCAAAAGTTACAGCTCGCATTAAGATGTCATGGTAAGACCTCAGGCAAGTGGCTTTACCTACTAGGCTGTCAGAACTAGGGTAAAGTGACCAGAAGTCGGCCAGGAACCTATAGTCGGCACTTTCGGTCGTTTATTCGCCACAAATAGCGCTAGTTTATAAATTGTCCAATGACATGAATGTATAATCAATATCCAACTCCTTATTGGTCGAAAAATCACGTGATGTGTGCGGTGAGGAGTGAGCGGCAAGCGTAAAACACGTATGAACGAGCGTCGTCCGCGAGCGAGAGGTGTTGTGCGATGCCCGCCATTTTTTTGTTAACTTTCCGAGCGGTGGTTAATTAAGGTGGCGTTAAGCAGCTTCTTTTTATACTATATAGCATTCGTTTTCTTTTGAATAATATCTTACTTAATAATTTACGAGTATATTTTGCTAGAATAATAGCTGTTTTTATCCCCGGAAGTAGTGTTTTGAGGCGGCCGATCATTGAGTGCTACCTTTTTAGTGATAAATCCAGTAGTCGGCCGTAGGTGGCCGACTTTTGGATTTTGGCCGGTTTTTGTTTCTGTATGAATTTGACGTCTTTAGATACGTAATATTTTAGAAATCAATTTAGGAAGTACTAATAGAACTCAAATACGAAGAAAATCCAGTAGTCGGCCGCATTGAAATGTATTACATTACATTGATGTGGCCGACTATTGGGTATTGAGGTTCCAAAGCTCGGCCACCTGTTATGATAATGATAGGTTCTACCTATATAGAAGAAAAAAGTAAAAGTAAGACGGGAAGTTCATTAATAGACCAAAAAAATTCAATACCGTCTCAAATGCTCGATTAGGTAGGTATTCATTTTATTTGCGGTGGGCAACGTTGTTTTTTGAACCATTTATCGGGGAGGGAATACAGAGAGATAACAACAAAATTGTTGATGTTATTGTATCATCGAGAGCAGCAATTTGAATACAAAGCCGTTATTTATGGCAAATTCTTAAAAATAAAAATCATAAGGCAAGTTTTAAAGGACCCAAAGTTCTCTACAAAATTGATCATTAAGCGACACTGAATTCTCAAAACACAATTGAAACTCGAATTTGTACATTTTCTTTCTTAAGTTCCGAGTTGTCCTTTCATCATTTTTAAAGGTTTGTTTGATGATTCTTCCCCTTATCTTAATGGCCTTCAGTCTGCAGAATTATGTATTTGCAAACCTTTGAAAGCGTAAACAATAAACAGACTAATTGTCCTGTACGTTTAAGGAATTCTGAAGAAACCAAGGGATTCTATTTGCCGTATTTTCATACTGCACTCATACTGCACTTCGTCCGTGCATAAATATAGCTTAAGCAACCCACAAATAACGTAGCTTTATATTGGTAAAAGAATTTTCATAATCGGTTCTATAGATCCACAGATTACCCCAATAACCTCATGAACTCACAAACTTAACCTCTTTATAGTATTAGTGAAGAAGTATACATAGATGTACATATCCAAACTAGTCGTTTTCAAATACAGTGACTTTTATTCTCTTACAAATTTAAGAGCTTAGATGTTTCGCTCTTAGGTATCTGATGTACACGATGTTCGCAGCGAATGTTCAACTGCAACCAACGCACGTCAGGGTACCATTAACATAATTGTACTGTATGTTTGAGGTTACAGTAGAGAAAACGCGAGAGGAATATAAATTCTTTATAGCGTACAGCGTCTCATCTCCAGCTTTTATACTTCCCACTGCTGGGCACAGGCCTACTCTCAGAATAAATTAAATTCCAAAAAATCCGACGGCCCTTATTGAGAGATTACTATGTCAAACCATTAGAAAGAAAGAAAGAAAGAAAGAAAACATTTATTGACACAAAACGACACATAAAAAATAAAATAAAAAATAAAAAAGAACATTTCAAAAAACAAATCATGTGCCGCAAGTGCCAAAAGGGCCACACTCAGCATATTGCTGCGGCAGGCCGCAGCGCTGATTTTCAGTGTGACCCTTTTGCCTAAAACTAAACCTAAAAACTAAAAAATTCCGACGACGTCACGAATATCATTAGGTAGGCTTTATTACAGTTCAACGTTTACGCCAGGAATATAAGTCCACAGAGATGATTCGAAAAAATAGCTGACGGTTTATCATTCTAACAAACTAATAAACTATTTTATTCTACCTCAGATTGTAATAGCTCAGGTACGTATTAAAATACATAAAGTTTAAAATGCATAATGGGTTAAAATACATAATGGTTCAAAATATATAATGCGATTTTCTCAGAAAGTGACAAATTAACAGGATTGTTATAAAACAAACCTAACCTAACCTAAACAAATCTATAGATTACGATATCAAAAAAGTTAATTTTTTAATAGTTTCACAGAAAATAGCATTATTATATTATGAACCATTATATATTTTAACCCATTATACATTTTCAACTTTATGTATTCTGATGCGCACCCGTGTACGACAATATTTTTATTTATAAGGTCCGGAACTATCTTAAGGCACTAGCTTCATTGCTGTACTTACTGTAAAACGTTTTGTCCATCGTTGAGATGAAACCCAGAAACACATAACGTTCTAAATGTTTATTTTTTAACATCCAAAAGTGCTCGACTCAAGTTGCGAGGCCGCAAATTACTTTTTATGTTCCTCGCACATTGTAGCTTAATGTTTACTTTGTCCTTTTTCTTCATTAAGCCACAAAAGAATTTAAGATAATTACATGGTAATTTGGTACATATTTTTGCTTAAGGTCATTGAGAGTGACAGTCTAGAGCTAATATTAAATTACTTCGCAATTGTTTCTTTTGGCGCTATGATAGCAAATCAATAAGAAAATTAGTATTCGAGATTGAAAATATGTAGTAGGTACCAGTAAATTTATGAGGTACCGTCGCCATCAGATATATCGTAGCGGGCGAGGTCCTCAAATATTTCGGAGCAGCATTGAATTTCAATAAATTCGTTATGATGATGATGATGATGATCCCTCCGACCGATTTCGGCCATGGCGACCACCTCGACTCCTAGTCAGTACCGCGCTCATGCGCCCGAAGATGGCTTATATAGCCAATCTTAGAGGTGAAACCCCGCGCACAATGAGTGCATGTGAGTACCCCGTTGACGTAATGGTAACGAATGGCAACAGATTGTCGAGTCTTCAGCTCATCGCGTTTAGCGTCGAGGTCAACTAAACGCTGCTCCTCGAACGCGCGAACTTTGTCCTGCACCAACCTGCGCCATTCCGGACGCTGTGCTGCCAAACCTTCCCAATGAGAAGGCCCGATATCGCATCTCTTCAGGTGGCGTTTCTGAACATCTTTAAATCTGAGGAGTTGTCCGCCCTGCTTTCGCTTGCCCTCCTTGAGTTCAGAGTAAAAGACGCGCTTCGCCACTCTCTCCTCCGCCATACGCGATACGTGGCCGCACCACCGAAGCTGTCGACGCATCAGATAAGCCTCGATTCCACCAACCTTAGCTTGTCGTAGCACTTCGGTGTTTCGCACACGGTCAGACCATCTGATATTTAATATATTGCGCAAGCATTTCAGGTGGAAGCGGTCTAAGGTGCGAATGTGGTGACGGTACACACACCACGTCTCTGACGAATACAGAAGGTTTGGCAGCACAATCGCCATGTACACAGCAACTTTGGTGGCCAGTTTTAGGTCGTGAGAGCGGAAGACCCTGGAATACAGCTTCCCAAATGCCGCAGCTGCAGCACTGACTCGGCTGCTAATCTCGGCATCAAGGTCACACTTAGCTGTTATCGTGCTCCCCAAGTAGCGAAATTTATCTACTTGCTTCAATACGTCCTCACCAAGCTGTACTGTCAGTGCTTCGTGACCATGTGAGTCTAAAGACATCACCTCGGTCTTTTTTACACTGATTTTCAGCCCAAATTTGCAGCAAGCCCGGTGAAAGACGGATATCAGCCGTTGTAGACCATCTGGGGAATCCGCTAAAAAGCATAAGTCGTCAGCATACATGATTCGTAAATTCGTTATATCTTTTCTTTGACGAAATTTTCATCCAAGTATTGTCTTTTAAGCTTTCTTTCTCAATCTATCAATTTGCAAAAACAAAATGGTGAAAACAAGAGTACCCTAGTACACTGCGCGGTACTTATTAAACTGATTGAATGTCTGAAATAGGCAAACAGACAGATGCACAAAAACCGTAAAAATGTTGTGTGCGGTGACAACGTAGAAGAAACTCCAGAAACAAAGAATTTAAAGTGTATCTGAGAAAAAGAAGGCACGATTCAAATCGCTAACAATAAAAAAAACTAACAATAACTGTTGAAATATGTAGTTGATGGTGCCTCCAGCCAATGCTCAATGCCAAATAGTCAATTTAACATTCGCGCGCTTTCTCATATATAGCAAAAAGTATTAATACGTTCAAAAACGATCAAGCCTGTTAGGTTGGCAGTCACCTACAACCCCTTACCTTTCTATCCCGCTCCCACACGCACTAAATTTTGAATCAAATATCTTTGTAGAGGTGTTCAGGCAACCTAACTCAGCAGGTCTTTTGAAATATTCCAGAAAAAATCTGAGGGACCTTGTGTTAAACATAATTCTTAAGAGCCACACTGTAACGGATGGCTAATATGTCTCTTCTCTACCATATTATAAAGAACTATCTTACCTTAAAGTAGTGGAAGTAGGTATCTCTATATCACATAACGCCATAAGCCTACTGATCAGACTTTTTAAATTGCTTGTTAACAAACTGAAACAAGGAACTTTTTTTTATCGTCGATGCTCTAAATCTAAAGTTAAACTGTCCGAAGCTGCAACTCAAACAATTTGAGGACATTGTGGACGGCTGAATATGGCATCGTGCAATAAATATTCATCCCTTCTGCAAACCGATTTAAGCTGGAAGTCAATTTGCCTTCCAATCAGGACAACAGGTTTATAGATAAATATATATTGCCGCAGTACGTATTCAAATTATAACTTTATCGGGTTCCTACCTACTAGTGTACCTACCTGCGGCTCTGCTCATCTGAACCATAAAACCTGAAGAAGAATAAAAATAAATTATAAGAACTTTCCTTAGACTTAGGCAAGGAAAGAGCAAAAATTATCGAAATGGTCCAGCAATTTTCAACTTTAGAGCTTAGCAACACCTCAGATTTTTTTTAATATAGGAACATTTGGACTAGCATGGCTTTTCTAGGATAAGAGGATTGAGACTGAAATACCTATTTACAGAAATTTTGCTTGGTAGTGGGTACAGACTAGCTGAAAAAAAACGACTTACAGGTAATTCAAATCCTAATAACCGTCAACTTAAATGAAATCGTTTTTCACGTTGAACAGCAACTGAAAGTATATAAATAGCCAACGTTTTTCATCTACGCTAAATCGGGTAATCATCTCGTTTGGGTCACCTCACTTAAGTATTCTATTTATTGAATTATGACGAGGATTACCAAATTCACAGTATATTTGGCGTCGAGTTAAGTGGAGTACGAGGATTGAGGCGAGGAGACCCACGCGTTATAACTTAATAAAATATTCACTGTAACTCCATTAGTAGTAAGTGTGATTTGATGGGAGTTTAATACGACTAATATATAAATACTTAATGGATTTCGGCGCTCGCGTAGCCGTGTTGATAAACAATAATTTTAATCATAATTCTGTCCGATGTAGTGCTAACCACTGGGATATGCGGTCATCTGGTTGACTCTGGTGCTGATTATTGGTGACTGTTCTAAAATGAAATAGTCGATTAACCAATACCTATTAATTATGTTAGAAATTTATTTAAATAAAAATAGACCATTGTGTGTGAGTTATGTCGTACGCCATGTACTCATTTGCATATACGACGTGTCTTCGAATTATTGTGCACTATTTCAGTGGTCGGGTTAGTTAAACGCCCTTCTTATTAATATCTTCTATATCTTCTTATATTTAGTCATACGTAAGTCTTTAGTCTTAGACGCTTCACACTTTGAACATCGATCAATGTATGGAAAGCATTGGTCACAATCAAAAATCCCAAAAGAAATTACAACCATCTGTTGAAATATTCCGGATTAGTTCTAGACACTTTGATTGAAATCTTAATTAGTGGCTAGTGTAAGTTTTCTGTCACAACAAATGACTCTGACCTTCATATTGAAGTGCCAAATACTATGAGATTAGTTTTTTTTTAGGATATAGCTTGGTAACTGGACCTTCAAGCCAAGTCTTTAATTGAGTTAACTGTTTCACATTTTCACATCACTTGAGGTTAATATAGGTTAATACCAACAAGTATTTTTGATATTCTTGAAGAGTTGTAAGAAGCGTGACAATTTTAGTGTCAAGTAGAAGAGGCCGCACACATGTTTATTTGCAAGCTAGTTATGAATGACGTAGTTGAAAATTGTACCTACTTGTAAAATGATATTAAGCTTGATTAAAAGCACGTGAACACCTAAGTGAAAGCCAGGATTAGACTTTAATATAAAGCCGTGGTAATATCCTGCCTCTCAATGTTTACTCGATTCATGGAACGATGTGCTTGAAAATTTATTTCGACGTCTCTTGCAAAGACCCGAACTAGAAATTTTCAAGGAGAGTTGATTTGTTTTCTTTAATCGGATGGATGAGTTCGACGTTATTTATTATTATGAATAATTTTATCATTCAAGCACAACCGTTTATTAAATCAACAACCAGTTTCATTTAAGCATTTGACACAAGTAATAGGTACTATTGTATTGTAAAAACGGCCGTGGTAGCCTAGTGGTTTGACCTGTGGCCTCTCAAGCAGAGCGTCGTGGGTTCAAATCCCGGGCTCGCACCTCTGAGTTTTTCGGAATTTATGTGCGAAAATTACATTTGTAATTTGCCATGAGCTTTTCGGTGAAGGAAAACATCGTGAGGAAACCTGCACACATCTGCGAAGAAATTCAATGGTGTGTGTTAAGTTCCCAATCCGCACTGTGCGCGCGTGGGAACTATAGCCCAAACCCTCCAATACACGGAGGAGGCCTATGCCACGAGGCACGCCGAATTACGCGACAATTTAATAAATAAACGACAATAACAACAACAACAACATGTACTTACTGAAATTGTAGCGAATTCGGAATAAAAAGGCTTATAAATGTATGTATTTATGTATGTAAACTCTTTATTGTGCAAAATAAACAAGACAAATACAATTGACAAACACTGAGATACTTCTACTAAGTATGTAGATATTGAGGATTTAAAACGGACTTAGATTTATTTTGACTCCTGCTATGCTTAGACACGGATCCGTGTCAAATATAAGACTATCTTTTTCTTTTTTCATTGTCATCAGCTGGATTCATACTTAAGACTTAAGACAAACGAGACTATAGAATGCCGTTTTTTTCACTCCCCGTATACGATGGTTAACCGATGTGGTGGCGCTTTCGAAACGAAGACCTCTCAGAGAACTATCAGGGGGGTTACCACAGTCGCTTAACGCGTGCCAAGTTCTATTCAGCGTTAGGGACAGAGGTAAATAGCTGCGTAACTGTGTCCCTTACGCTGAATTACTATTGGCACGCATAACGATCGATAACCCCCCTGTACCTACTAAAAGAATTGCGTGCGTTATGCGGATGTTATTACTCAATAGACGAATTCTTAAATGACAAATCTCACTATAAAATTAAAAATATGTAATTAATTTGTATTTTGTTCTTTTCGACATTGTATTTAAAAATCGTAGTATTCATTATTTTTATTTTATCTCTTATATATCATAGTTATTTAAGTTAGACATAGAAAATTGCTGTGCCCTGGCAGGGTTCATGTCTGGAATTAATATGTATTTGTATTTTGTAAGACCTTAAATGTACGACATGATCATAGTTCAATAAATAAATAAATAAATACTGACATAGGTACCGATGAAATCGCTCGTTTCTTTTATTGGCTTTAGTGCGTTTCCTCGCAGAAGACTGCACGGCTAGCACTGGAGCGCTCAAGAGCTATGTCACGCACGAGATATACCCGTCTCTTTCTACAACGGACAGTAAGAAAAAACAGGCAGTTAGTCTATTTCGCACGTGACATACCTTTCACGCGCTCCCGTGCTGGTAGAAAAATATCCTAGTGATCCCATGATTAGGTACAGCAACAGCTTCGTTTCAGATACGAAGATGCTGAGCAAAAACTTCGCTATTGCGGTCGCCGTGGTCCTGGCTTGCGTCTGCCTGGCTGAGGCGCGGGACGAAAGCCCCCACGACATGGCCGACGCCCTTCGCATGCTGCAGGAGCTGGATCGCTACTACACTCAAGCTGCTAGACCAAGGTATGAGCTAATCATCTGTCTGGTGTCCCAGCAAAAGGCTGAATTTTGCTTCGGTCGGATTTAGCTGAAGATTTGTCGAAGCCGAAGGTTTGAATAGGTGGAAACAGCTGCCGACTTCATCCAATGGCGAGATCTTTTCACAAATACAGTTTATTCTTCGTCTTCTTTTTATTTGTGGCGTTACAAGTCGTTATAGCGACGACAACTTCGCCCAATGTTAGTGTAAAATTTTCTTAATAAAATCTTTGACAAAATGTCGGCAACGTTGTACCTACGGTAACACGGTCAAAAGACCTCCCTCCCCCCCTGTCGGGCTCTTAGCCAACGGTCAATGATATCACTCAGATACTGGCAGGAAATCATTAGCCGTTGCCCAGGGTGCACCGGACCAAGCACTGCTTTTCCCTCCGGACGGATCCAGAAACGAACCGCAGCTCTTGGCCACACGTGGAGGTAACCCGACACGCACCCCAAATACAGTTTATTAATTTCCCAGATAAAAATACATAAAAAATGACACATTTTCACTGGTATCTATGTGTAGGTAAATGAACCCTCGGTTCATATTTTTCGCAAGAAGTCGGTAAGTAGTTAGTTATCACTGCTGAATTCTCAAAGTATTCAACAAAACTCGGTCGGCTGTCCTCTGCATTCAGCGTCTAGCAACCAAAGCAAGTCACTTCTATCTAGTAGCTGTATACGAGTAATACGTAATTATCATCTCGTTTGAAGGAAAAATGATGTCCTTCTCCGTAATTAAAGAACTTACTAAATTTTATCCGCGTTTTCGCCGGCAATGCTTCCAGAAAATGTATGCAAATAGCAAATTGTTCGGCTTTTTCGGAATAAAATATTCTGCAATCTGCTCCGTTATAACTTTTTCAATTTCAGTATTCTTTTTAAATTTTTTTTTAAACATTTATCTAGTATAAATCAAAATAGACAATCTTTTGACTAATAGTGTTCGTAAAAGGAAGGATGAGGCCTGACGAACGTAATTTCTTAAGATGTGAGGCTAATAGTTAGTAATAGTAATAGCGAGCTTTGCATAAAACCGAGTTTAGCAGAAATTACGCAACTCGCCACTCAAAAAATTACGCTCGTCTATCCTCACCCCAGAATAAAATGTGTGGGTAGCTAAGGTGGGTAGGTTCATTTAAGATTTGAAGTTCCTGTCGTCAGAGCGCGCTGAGCGCTATCGCTATCTCAGTTCGAGATCGAAAGGGGCGATCTTGCATTGGATAACCACCCTTTGCACACTAGATGCAGAACTGATACGACATCTTCATATTTATGTGAAGTATGTTACAAAGAGCGGCTAAGAAAATGACACTACTGTTGTAAAGAATATGGCTCAGAATTCCATTCCAGAATGAACTCACAAAATTATTCATGTAATTGGGTAACCATTTACTGCTTTCATGATAGGTCATAATCAAGTTTCATTACGACCACTGGAATATTTTACTTTGTTGTAAAAATATCCCGCAGGGCACTTAGACCGCTGGCTGAGTTGACCGTATTAAACGTGGCCTGTAGGTCTGTTACCTTAGGCTCTGTCTACACCGTAAGGGATAAAGACGTGATTTGTGTATGTGTGTATACCTAATCATAATCCAGCCTACGTCCCACTGGGGGGCACAGTAATGAAGTATTCAGATAAGATAATACATTACCAATATCTAATTACCCAGCCCTCAAAAGTAAACCAATTATTGCCTTGCACGGTCGCAGCCAATTTAAAAGGGTCCCACTCAGGTTCCTGGCAGGGCGTGTCACTGCAAAGGGAAGGCGAGCCTGTCGAGGGGAAAATTACAGTGGAGCGAACAATCACGCAGCGGGACTGCGGGGCTTGCACTCGGACGTTGCTGAAATATTGGAATAATGCAGCGGATTACGTTAGAACCTATGTTGAACTAGACAAGCCCTTTTTCTGTACTTGTAGGTGAATTTGATGGTGGTTTCGAGGGCGGGAATAGAATGATACTTTTAATATAAAGTAGCTGCAGCCCGCGACTTTGTCCGCGCAGAATTAATCGAAACAAAATCGATATTTTAGCTCAGAGGTTCCCAAATGATTTTGTTCCATAGACCACTTTCAAAATTTTGCTGGATCCGGTGGACCCCCTGCAGCTACAATTACCACTAATTTCTAAAGTAAATCTCGAAAAAAAAATTAAGATTATAGCTCTATAATCTATGGAAACTTGCGTTGTTGCTGAGTTTCAACGATAAATTAACAGTTTTCGAAAAAATTGGTTAGAATTGATTGCTTGATAGGGTTAATTATTTGAAAATAAAGTCGACTAAACAAATTTTTAATTAAATTATATTTTTGTGCTGCGAGTGACTCCATCCTACTTTACTTTCTTGAAATCTACAATGACTCACAGCACAAGAAACAATTAATTCTCACAAATTTTATTCAATTTTCATGCACTCCCGCTTGCGATTGTGGACCCCCATTTTTGGTCACGCCCAACATAGACCCCCGTCGAGTCTTCCGTGGACCCCTGGGGGTCCACCTGGACCACTTTGGGAACTACTGTTTTAGCTTCTTATTAATTTCTACTCTAAAATACAATGATTGTAATAACATTTCGAAAGATCATTAGAAATATCTATAACTTAACACAACTGGGTAAACTTATAAATTATGCTGACGAACAAAAATATCGGGTTATCTCCATACAAAGTTGTGTGAATATTTACGTATTTTTCCAAGTTTGACAAATCAACATGTAACGGTGGCTCAAAACGCAATTTGCTATGGAAGTTTCCCAGCAAAATAACACATTTGAATAATTTTCAGGCATTCATCAAAGAGAAATAAATATTCGTCTTCTGACTTTAAGTTTTGATTTCGGCGTTCTTCCATTTATATGCGTAATTAAATGAAATAATTTTCTGAAGCCAAGCCAAGCACTCGACATCTCAAGAACTACCTACTTAATCCAACATCACTTACATAAGGTGACTATTTTGTTGGTTTGATTTCACAGTTAACTAAATACCACGATTTTCAAATAACAAAACACGCTCTATAAATTTGAAATCAGTAATCTGTCATTTATTTGCTCAAACGTGGTTCAATGAAAATTAGTTACAGACAATTTATGGTGCTACATGTTTTGTCACAAAGACGTAAATTGTATTTTGGGTATAAGTTTATTGGTAGGAAGCACATTTTGATTTATTATAGGGTTCGTCAAACTATTGTCATAATTTTGTTAGTTAAAACGAGACATTAGAGCTTACATAATACTTAGGTAACTTTTCTTACAAAAGTAAAAATTACTTTTCTAAAATTTCTTTGTGATTCAAAAGCACGTGAAGAATTCAAAGAAATCGTCCCATGGGTCAAATAAAATAAACGTTGAAAACGAAGTGCTGTTAAAATTACAATGTTATTGACACCACGATTGAAGTAACTAATTATTGTAATCAGTAACTGCTACAAAAACAAAACTACTTCAAACAACCTACCTAACTTAAAAAAAGAAATAAATCCAAAGGGATAGCTTTGGGTGTAATTCACAAAAGAAGACCATTAAATACAACTTGAATTCTTGCATAGATCTTTAAAAGACGCCTACACTTTAACCAGATTCCTTTAACAAAAGGGATTCATTGTATGTTTATAACGCTTTCACGAAATATTTAACATCTTCATTCATCAGTTAATCAGCTTATCATATCTATTCATGCTTTACATAGAAAAAATGTTTTGAAAACTCAAGGAAACTGCTAAAGATCTCTTACTGGACCATTGTGTAAAAATCTTTTCCTACTAAACTTTTTAAAACAATCTTCGGTTGCAAAAATATTTTCAAACTTTGAATTCAATTGAAGTTGTATATAACAAATTGAAATTCTTGACGTTTAGTTGAACTAATGGCGAAACGCAGTATTTCACAATGTTTTGTACGTGACTAATTCTTCAACACCGCTTCTTTTACTCAAGTCTAGAAAGACGGGCGATGCAGAACTTTTTGTAATGCTGCTTTGGTTTCTTTTTATGATTTTCGTTCATTTTAAGAGTTTAGGTACTAATAATGTCGTTCATTTTTAGAAATCAATGCAAAATCTGTTGAGAATCCATTTATACCTACAGACTTTAAAACACACACATTTTTTTTTTCAGTTAATGAATACGCCGAATAGGGGAGGTAGTCGTGGTTTCTGTATCGTCTGAAAAAGCTAACAGTCTAAGTAGAGGTGGTAAAGGCTCAGTAGAAGTGACTAGGGTATCATCAGCTAAACTATGTGGAGTGCCTCCCTAAGGTTAAAAATCCTTTGCACTTCATAATATTATTATGCAACGTCGATCAGACGCTGTAAAGTTGGAAGTTGGATGAATAGTGATAGACCACTATTTGGCCCTCCGTACTTTCTTCTTTAGCCTTGATAAAAAGTAGATAGATTTTTATACCTTTAACTGATGTTGAAACGTTGTTGCCGCTATTTTGTTAACCTTGAATTGAAAGCTACTGTTTAATAATTGGGTAGTAACAAATTGTGTTTTATGTTTAAAATAAAATATTATTAGCGGTTATGTTCACAGGTAAAATCATCAAGCTGAGGAATTTATTTTTAAACCGGTTTTTCATAGCGTTGTAAATATTTTCAATCTACTTGTAGTACCAAAATAAACACGTCGTTTCTCCACAAAGGTTCAACTGCTGATGCTTGTCTGGTATACAACGTTCAGAAAATGAAAAATATGCCTCGCAACTTTGACTACTCCTTTTGATAAATAACTCTTCTAAATGAGATGCCAGAAGACACGGCTTTGAGTAAATGTTGCGAATATTTGCCAAAAAGGATGCTATGCTTCCCAGTCCTGTTATTACGTGATTAATGAATTTTAGCACATATACAATATACTTAAATACATGTGGATGTTGACGAAATCGTAGAAGAGTTTGAAATCATTAAAAGTTTGGAAGAAGAAGTTAGGTTAAGTGTAATCAAACCGTTGTGTGGGAAATCAACGAGTTTCTTGGTTTATTTTAACAACTCTGTTAACTGCGTTCTAATTAAAATTGAGGTAGGGTACATCATATTTTGTTATTAATGAATTTTGAATACCTACACGCAAATGGACAAATAAACAAAGTATTCTGTATTGTTTTTGTCAATTCCCTTAATGAAAATGCGTACAATAAATTGGTTTCATATTGTATCATGACGTAGTCAAAGCAATACGATATTACGATGTGTCAGCAACTGAAGGTTCTTCATTTAAAAACTATTTGGCGGATTAGATCTTTCGGTTTGATACGTTTCGTAATTACTTTAAAAAATTGAATTTACGTCTTTTTCATTTTCAAATTAGTTTAGGACACTTTAGACTAAAAGCTGATAATACTTTGATAGCTTTAGGAATAACCTAAAAGCCAGGTCGATGAGTCAGCAATCCCGTTTCATTATGTCCTCTAACGACAATTCAGAGACAGGGTTTAGGATATCCATTTTATGTATAGTTCTGCCAGACTTTTCTGAAGTTTTCTTATATACTTAATGCAAAAAATATAAAGCTAGTGATAACTTTTACGCATACTAAATAGGCAGCGATGTCTTGTTCAAAAATAGGGCCTATTCACCCTCGATTATCTGAAGATGGGTATGCAGATTGTGGCGTCCGGGGAACACAGTCGCAGGCAGGGAAGGGAATCCTTAGTTGTCCGAATAGAGCGAGTGAAAGCACTTTGTGCGAATTTTAGAATTAAAATTAACCAATCGTGAATATCATACTCGTAGAACATGTAGACTATCAACACTATTCTAAAAGAAGCTTGTAACTAAAAATCTGTAATATTAATAAGTGAACTTAGCTCATTGTGGTTGAAGGTTCAGTTTAGTAGTAGGTAGGTTTAGTTTACATTTCGATTAGAGACATGAGGCTTTTTATTGCTTGTGACTATGAATTAATGGCATCCTCAACGTCTGCGTCTCTCCAGTAGAAATATCCTTATTATTTAAAGCCAAGTAGAAGCAGTAACAACATAATTAATTCTGCAAAAACTTAACGCTGCAGCGCATCCATCCTTCGCTCCATTGTACATCTAACACTACGATATCCACGCTTGCCTGCCTCGTTTAACGAGTTGCTCGAGTGTCATACTAATTATGTTATTGATTCGTGTATCATGACGTTAGTAGTACGTTATCACGGTAATTAGCATCACTGAAGTGGTTGTTTAAATTTAAAGATTAGATTAGAAGCTTTTAAGGCAATTTGTCTGTTTGCTTATTGCATTTAGCTGAAGGATTGATGATGACTTTGGAGTATTCAACGGCTTTAAAACAAATTATTGAGCGTGATTAGTTTGAAAGCCGTCCACTGCTGAACATAAGCCTCCCCCAAAAAGCGCCATAAAAACCGGTCTTGCGAGGCCCATTTCCAGCGGACTAGGCACCAGTCCACATTGTGGGGGATTCTGCGTCTTTTGGTTCGTGATCGCCACTCGAGAACCTTCTGGCCCTGTCGGCCGTGGGTCCTGCGAGCCACATGCCCACTGCCACTTGGTTGCAGCAATTTTTGGAGTTATGCGGTTACCTTTGTTCTTCTGCGGATGTCTCTGGTCCTGATATTAATATTATCGCGCAGCGAAACTCTTGCATAGTTCACTTTATTGCTCTTTGAGTGATTTTGAGCCTCTTGATAAAGTCCACAGCGAACGACCACCAGAAGTATGATTTAGTTTTTTTAATTATCCGGATAGCTGAGGAATGGAATTCGTCGCCTGCGTCTGTGTTGCCAGAACACTACATTATTGCAGTCTAATCAAGGGTGTGTGGGCATTTTCTTCATCTTAGATCGCATATAACTCTCGGTTTTATTGTGAAAAAGGAATACAAAAGCGGCCACCCTGTGCTCTGATGCAAGAAATAACATTGGCTCTTCAGCTTTGGCCACTTCAAAGGGATGTGTATTATGAGCTAATTCAATTGTGGTCTTATTCCAAAAGGTTGAGCATTGAAATTAGTTTTCCAATAACGTATGCTAACTTTATGGTAGGACTTATTTTTAATAAAAGCGCTTTAACCCTTTTCCGGGTGCATGAGTGTGTATCGGGGTTATAATGCCTGTTGGAAAGAATCGCTCTGGTCGCTCCAGTGGTTGCTGGTTGTTGATCAACCAATACATTATTATCAGAAGATATTGTTTCCATTTCGTTAACAGTTGTTGTGTGGAATTTGCGTGGGAATTAGGGCTATATTTAAAATGAGAGCGGCATAATTCTGGTCGGTCGGGAAGATCGTGAATTTTGACTCAATAATCGTTTGTGAAAGATAAGCGTTATTGTTTAATACAACTACGGTATAAGACGCTCTGTCTAAGAAGAGTTCTATAATGTATGGTTTTTGACGTGTCTCTTCATAACTTTATTTTATCTTTATTATTTGTTTTATGCAGACAACAATACATTCTCTATTTATTACTGGATTTTGTAAATTTCACTATTTTTCATTAGCTTCCGATCAACCTGATCTACGACACGATTTGCCTGCACATAGGCATCTTCCTTCCCTTTTTAACAATTCCCTAGTGTTGCTTAGCTTTATTGGAATCGAAATGAAAACAATTCTCTAATCCCCTGTAGATTCCAAAAAACATTTCCGTACTAGGACACTTATTTGATAAGCGGTGTTTGTAACGGAAAACGAAAAAATCTGTTACTCAATATGAAGTAAACAATCACGGGAAACATTTTTCCAATTAACTTGAAGTTTGAACCTTTTTATTTGAACAGTTGATATTGCTTTCTTAACTCAAATAATACTAAACTTGTATGGCTAAACCCAAGTAGAAATCTGTTTATGTAAAAAGGTTCCGCAAAAATATGAGTAGGTAACCACTTCGGAGAGAAGAAAAATGGCGTGCTAAAATTGGATGTTGTGCTATTGATTGTTGGTAAACAAATGCCTCCGTTTCCAGAGCACTTAGAGTACTAAATTGTGCAAATATAGCGTATTCGTCGTAGAAATAAAAGCTTTTGTGATCGTTGAAATTTTGCTCCCCCTCTTCCTCATAACAATGCAGAATTTGTTTTTATATTCTTAAAAAACAAAAGCTAATCGATGCGCACTTAAGCCCAAAAAGACTCGGCTTACCCTTCCCGCGTCTAGTGTTGCTTGTAGTATGTTATATCGATATCGATAATTGGCAGGATCGACCGCCGCGACGTCGGCGACGAACGTGTCGACCCACAATTGATAGACCGTGCGCTGAGGCTACTCCAACTTCAGACCCTAGACCGCCTTTACTCCTACCACACCCGACCAAGGTACGATCGATGTCCACGCTGTCGATAAAACGTCTGTCGACTCTTAGTCGAATGTGTGCTGTGCTTTCTCTTCGGTAGATTCTTTCGCGAATGCCTTTGTCCGTAAATGTTGTCTCTTGTCTTCTTTTCATGTGAGATTCTCAAGCATAATCTCATACCTAATCCGATTGTTTTTTTTTTCAAATAATATTGTTTAGTAACGACTAATTCTATCGATCTCGGTAATTTGTGAAGTTTGCCTCAACAATTCGGTACATAAACATCGATAATTTTTGACATGTAGCTTGTAGTTGTTCTTTTCATTAACCTAAACTCATTTTAATTATAATATATACTGGTCCGGAATTACCTACCAAAACTTAAAGTTTCAGAAATAGTAATTCGTTCATTCTTAGTATCGGTCGGTTGGTAGGTACTACGCGTAAATTTTACACATTCCATTGACTACCATCGCTTCCTGTATGTGATCTACCTACTACTAGGTATAGGCTCTACAATTTGCTGTCACCTTCGAGGTTATTTATGTTAACACGTATATTTAAGTAACTTGTCACGTGGGAAAATGCTTCCTGGGAAATAAAACGCTTTCACACTTAATTGATTCACTTGCATCCTAATTCATAGAATGTCTTAAATAATTTCTATACTCGCACGACACATAGCGTCACGTAAATCTTTATTAAGAAAATTCAAACCAATGTTTCGTTAAATTTCATTCGGAGATCTTGATAGTATATTGATCACCTCAAATTAATGTCGAAAATAATTTAATATGGGTTCAAATATAATTAGCCTTTTCATCTGATAAGGTTTAAACATTCGTAGGAGCCGTTAAAATTAATAACATTAATTTTAAGTAAAATTACATCGGACATGTTTCTGAAAAGCCTCTTTGGGATGATCAGATGGCGTTAAGGGATGTGGATTTTATTATAACTTTAACACACTTTGTTAATCTTATTTGAGTATAAAATATGATAATAATTATAAACAATATATTTGATATTAGTATACTTTTAAAGCGATCTAAACGCCCAATTTATTAATTACGTTTCCGTGATCAAAGAATGCCGGAATACCGCTAGTTTTAACAATAAGTAAACAAATACCTGTAGCTTCGTACACTTGGCTAAATTGGTTGCTCAAGGCTCGAAATTAACGCTTTTGTTAACGCCACGGTAATCAAGATGACAGCTAAAAGGCTAATAAATAATCAAATAATTGAGTTAAAAATCAAACAGGTTCCGTTTGATGAAATTAGTTTAACTTTATTAAGCATAAAAGGTATGTTTGGGTATCAATTTCGTGTTTACCTGAGTAGAGTGTGTTTTGTGACGACGAAAAATAAACCGGGATCGATATCAGTGTAATTATTTGAGAAACGGATACTTAATTTAAACAACATGCTCCTGAACAACTGATTTCGTGTTTGTAAATTGACTGATTGGGCACGTATTTGAATATCGAAATTTAAAATATCTAAGGTTAAAAAGTCGACGATCAAAATATCGAAAATTAAAATATCGAACGATCTAAATATCTACTATCATAATATCGACGTCTGAAATACCTAAAATCAAATACCGAACGGCTAAAATATCGAAAGTTCAAAATATCTACAATCGAATGCTCGATATATGTTAAAATCGAAACACAAAAGATCGACCATCAAAAACCCAACGTATAAAATATGGAAAATTGAAATAGCGAACGATCTTAACATCTACTGCTATTATATTGACGTCTCACATTCCTACAGCTCAAATGCCGAATGGTTAAAATAGTTTAGCGCCGATAAACCGAAGCTTGAGATATCTATTTTCAAAATCTACAAGAAAGCGCAGGCAATCGTAGGTTAGGTTAGGTTAGTATTGCGTCAAGGCGCGAAGCGCCTGAACTAGGCGGACTCCGTCGACTTTTCCTCGTAGCTATTCAATTCTCATGCGACTAAATGTTTCGTATGACAAAGTAAAATGTGTGATTAACAAAAATAACTTTGAATAGCTACGAGAAAAGTCCAAGTCTATTCCGCCTAGTTGAGGCGCTTCGCGTCTTGACGCAATACTAACCTAACCTAACCTAACCTATGTTGCCTGTGCATCAGATATATTCGATGGCGACTGCATCAGATATATTCGATATTTGAATTTCGACCTTATGATCGTTCGACACTCTGATTTTCGATAATTTAGCTATCGATATTCAAATTTTCGAAATTTAAGCATTTGATAATTGTACCATTCGAGAATATATACTTTCGACATTTTGAATTTCGACCTTATGATCGTTCGACATTCTGTTTTTCGATATTTTGACCGTCGACTTTTTAACTTTCGATATTTTAATTTTCGATATTCAAATACGTGCCCGACTGATTAGATTTCTAGTTTAGTGTAGTAGATATCCGAAAAGATTATCCCTGACATACCTATTCAAATGTGACACGTAGGTACTATTTAAATGGGATAAGCAGAAACAAAGTGACCGTTGCTAGCCAATCAAGCGTCCACTCTAATCAAGCATCGTAATTGAAAACAATTTTATGTAGGAAAGTGTGACACAGTGGTCGAAATAAAGCACCTACTCGTATTTTCGAATCGTAGCATATTGTGGAAGGAAGTGGAATTCGTATTTGTTACTCCTCCGGGATAAAGTCGTTAATGTGACGTGAAATTGATGTCAGTTTATTACACCGTGACCGCGGTTAAAAAGTTTCTACGAAAGCCATTTCTCGCTGTTCATTCTTATTTTGACATACCACAAAAATCTAATTCAGTTGTAATTAAATCAACACGATATTATTTATGCAGAAATTTACAGTACCTAGGCCTTCTTGGTAAGCTGCAAATGTAAGAGTACAGTACAATGCATCTCACAGGGTGCATCGTATACCAAGTGTAAGTTTATGCGCGTTTCTTTTTGAGATAGGCCCGAGACCACGCAACGCCGTTTGGTTCCCATAGCGGCAACCTGTTCTTTATAGCTTAATTTAATATCCACATCTTTATAAACAGGATAAACGTTATGAAACATTAATTTCCTTGTTTAATCCGCCATATTTCTTTGCCGACAGGTTCGGGAAACGCTCCGATGCCATCTCAAACTGGGCGAAGGACCTTGAAGTAAGTATTTTCTTTCCATTATTGAACAAGTACCTTTGTAATTTTGGGGCTGATATGAAGACAAATCTTGAATATAATAATATTAAAGTTATCCATCAGTTTATTTCTGTCAACGAAAAGTGAACTCAGAGACATATTTTTTACGGTTTGAAGAAACCATAGCCCCATATCTTTCATATTAAGAGAAAGGGTATCGAGAGACAGTTGGACCGAGGAATAACGAAGTATTATTATAAGGGTTCCATTTTCCATTTGAGTTACGAATCTCTATAAATACCTACATATGGTCAAAACACAGAACTGTAAATTGCACCCTTTAATTGTCATCGGGCTTCGGGTATCAAAGGTGGTTTCGGTTGAATAGTATGCACGTGGTGTTTCACACTAATTATGGGTTGGTTTTGTGTTCCATTGCGTCGGTTATCTTGTGTATAGTAGGTACATACATTTATTATAGGATGAACAGACCAAAAAAATGCGTAGATTAATGTATACCGGCTTACATTTTTGCGTCTTAAATGCTAGTTTTCTACATTAGTTTACTCAAGTAGTCAGGTTTTTTATTATATTGGATCATTATTTTCATATTTACCCTTTCCACCTATATGCCCACAATCAGGCTCTGTCTACCCCGTAAGGGTTAAAACGTGATATAGGTATGTATGTATGTATTTTCATATTTTGTTTTTAAAATTAAAAAAGTTTTTTATGGGAACCTATATCATTAACTCTTTATTTTATGGTAGGGTTAGATCAAAGAGCTCGAGATTTTCGTAAACTTAAATGTTGTAATTAAATTAATTATAAACAGACAATTTTGTAACTCAACTAAAAAGTTCATAAACTAATTTTAAACGAAGCTATTTGAAGATTAATTCTCCTTGATCCATTTAATGTACTCATCCATCCTGAAGGGGGATTTTAAGCATTTAACTTTAAATTTTCTTATTATAAATGAGTTTGTAAATAGCAACTAACAGACAAAGGGAATTAGTAATGTTTTACTAGCTTATAAAAACGTTAAACCACTAAGAAAGAACCACTTCAAAGATACAGACAGAACAGAAGTTGTTAACTTTCCTGTTTATACATTTTACAACTTGTGGTAATTAATATTAGGCAGTGGATAGTTGGAATTCCTCACTCCATCAATTTTATTAACTACTAGCAGCCCGTGACTCTATCTGCAAAAAAATAATTATCACTACCTCACGAGATATTTTCTCCATTCATACATATTTTGGCGTGAAAAGTAACAAACATCTATGCCATACTCTCAAACTTTCGCATTTATAATATTATTAGTAGGAGCCTCCTTAATAACATTTAAAATAGATCCATTCATAGATTAAAGCCTTTACATAGACAGCATCCTGCTTTTAACGTCTTGTCAATCCGTAAAGCATATTCAGAACATGAGGCCGGTAAATATGTCAACCCTAATCTGTATATCGTGACTGCTTTTGATCATCGGGCTACAAGATGTGCGATCTCAAAAGGTTGACAAGAAAATTTAACTTTGTTACGTCCTTTTGCATTTAAAGGACCGCAAACATTGGATTTTGCGACATATTTGAATTAATTTATGTTAAGCTCAGAAATTGCTTATGGCGTCATTTAGGCGTTTATCTTTGTTTCACGCTTACGTCTATTTATATTTTAGAATTGTGCCAATTTGTAAAAAATAATGAGAATTACTTTATAAAAAATAAGAACTTACGTTCTCAATATAAATATAATTTAGTGCTCCCAAAAGTCAATAACACAATGTATAAAAAAAGTGCTTTCATTTCTGCAATACGAATTTTCAATAAACTTCCATTGGAAATTAAAATTTAAAGTAAAGTTGCATAATTGGCTCATTGACAAAGTTTTCTACAATTTAAATGATTTTTTTAATTATAACGATGCAATGTGATGTAAAGATTGATATTGTAACACATGATGTATTTATGACTATGTTAGTATTTAGTATGACTTCCTTAAATTGTATGCCTGTTCAGGCCGCTGTTGATACCAATCTGTTCACCCTTATGTACCTAACCTACACAGTTAAACAATAAATGATTCTGATTCTGATTCTGATTCTGAATAACTGTAGGTATTGATATTGAATGACTTTCCTCTACAAGTGGGTACATAATAGCTACGACCTTTTCTCATATTGAGCGTGGCATATACATTAATAAACTGCGATAGACGTATCATTTGTTCTTAACATTCCACCCTCGGGATTGCTTCAGGCAATACTTTCTTATACTTCGTTTTCGTGTCACGTACCCATTTAGTTTTTTCTGAAAGGAAACCAATAAGTTTTTTTATGATGACTCGTATACGAAGCGCATATTTATGTGTGAGAGTTATTAGTTGGCATATAAAAGCAATAACGAAAGGGAAAAGCAATTGAAACTACCTAATTACTCAATACTCAGCGAACCCAAAAATTTGGAGAAGCGTTGTTTCAAGAGGCTCTTTTACTTAAAATGAGTAAAATATTAAACATTGGAGGAATGTGTTAACATTGACTTTGTAAATATATAAAGTACATAAATATATAAAATCTTAATTATCTACTTTCAAATCACACCTTGGAAGATTGTGAATGCCTAAATGTAAATTTTCTTTCTCACGCTATACAAAATGTCAAAGCAGACTCTCAATTCTTTTCTATTACATTCATTTGAATTGCTTACTTTTCTCACAAGAATTTTGTTAGGTTTAAAAGAGAATTGCCTTTACTTTAATTCAATAAATTAAATTTGATGATATAAAATGTACATAGTACTACATTTCCGCGTAAAATAGTGCACTTCGCTTCAAAAATGTTCTTCATACCAGTTTCATTACGGACTTGAGCTCTTTATCCGTCTGCCACTTTAAAATTTCCGAATGGCATTTCAATGGCAGTTTTCGTACTCAAGTATTCCATTAAAGTCTTGCAATATCTTTTATTCAAGATTTACGCTTTAAGGCGCGCGATATGAGCTGGTTGATATTGTGCCAATATCAGCGTGGAGTGTCGGTCGTTCATTGTTAGGATTCACACACGTCAGTTTATAGGTAGAATACGCTGCCGCTTATGGTGGATCATATAATAGATATACAGTTCCACAAAAATTATACATTTGTCATCTTGGCTAATTTCGGCTGCGTAGAGCGTTGTCTCTCTCTAGCTTACGTGACGCCTATTCTTTCCAATGACTACTATGTCTACTCTTCTGCTTATAAAGATTAAAAAATCGATAAATTCTTGTGAGCATTAGATTAATTATTTAGAAACGGCCTTTTACAACGACCAAATTGTCAAGTATCAAGTCGAACTGACCTTCTCCCTGCTCAATAAAAATCCAATTAACGAATGAATCAACCTGGTCAATGAATTCAGTAACGAATTGTATTAGTGTAAGTGGTTCGAGTTAATTATTCAGGCAATAGCTTTATTTTTAGATAAAATTTCAAACAAACTATCCAGATTATTTTGAAATCCTTACGTTCTTGCGATAATACCGAGAGAGGTATAATAATAGATTGTTTAACCAGCATTTTGTTTCGTTTCACAAGTTTTACAGTTTAAAAGGTTTCGTAGCTAATTGAAACTATTCCACTTAACCAAACACTGAAAATATCTGCTAATGGGCGGTGTTGGGGTAATTAATACCACGCATCATGACGATCCGGGTTCGATCCCATCCCAGGCTTTACCTACTTTTCAGATTTTTCTGTTCTAGTTTTCAGCGTCGTTTAGAAATTTCAATACTTCTTCCACTTGAGGTCATAAAATTAATCCTATGATCGATTCGTTGCCCTTGGGAAAAACATTTGCGCACTTTCGAACGTTGCGTTGCGTTGCGTTAGCTATAAAATAATCCTTTGTTCTTATAACTCCAGATTAAATAAATGTTAACAAAAGATGGATGTGTAACGGGGAATAGCAGCCGATTTAAACTATGTCCGCCTCTGTTTGCACGTGTGTGCGTGTGATGCACACGGCGGGGCGTAGTTTTGATTTGAGCTAGTAGTGTACGGTAAGTTTTTTAATTCAGGACCTATTTCGCAAAAGAACTGTATTTTCATACATGATGACAGTTATTTTCAACCTTAAGTGGGTCCCAAATTAAATAACGTAATTGTACAGTCAGCCAAACAGAACCCTAGGTCATTGTAAACCCGCCGTCAATAGAACTTGCGTACATTGTAAACAAACCATTCCATTAAATATCCATACTATAGCACTATTTTATTGTTTTAATGTTTGAGGAACTTTAGGATAATGATGTGGCATTAAAATAATACGTAGTTACGGACACGTTATGAGGCGACCATCCGACCATATGTCCAGAAGGGTGCTAGACATCGAAACCAAACCCCGAGGACGAGGAAGACCTCGAATCACATGGATGTCAAGGGATGTGATGGAAGAACCTTAAAGAAGCCCAAATCAGCCAAGACATGACCCAGGACCGTGCTACATAGAGACGCATGATACGGAGGGCTGACCCAAAATAAAATGAAAAGGGTCAGGCAAAGAAGAATTAAAATAATACGTAGATTTAGCAGTATATATTGACTAGGGATAAGTTCGCCTTTGTACTATTTTCTGTGTATTTCTGTATTTTTAAATTTTATGTGCAATAAGAGAGAGAGAGAGAGAGAAACATTTATTAAAAAGATAAATAAAGAGTTAACATACATACATAATAGGTAGAATGGAAATTAAAGTCATTTTGAACACAAATTTTGTTTACATTGTTCGCAAGTTTTATTGACGGCGACTTTAGAGCCTTTCACAATCAACGTCGAAGTACTTTGACACTGACATACACAAATAACAAGCTGATCACTTATTGCGATAAGGTTATACAATGGTATTGCTTTGTATTGTTCTAGAAGCCGGACATACCTGCATGGCTGCAGTACGCCAGAAGGAGATGAGGTGTGCAAGCAACACTGGATCCTCTGCCTGAGTCGCTCGTGCATGCTACCATCTAATGAAACAATTATTGTACCGGAATCAATTACTTCTCCATTTATACAGTGTCTGTCAATTTTATAATTTGAAATGTAATTTTAAAATTAAATTTCCAATTTAAAATTTTATTTTCTTTTTATTTTCGTTGGAGCTCAACTTTTTTCTCTCTTGATATAATAACGGTATTATAGTAAATTTTACACAGTAGTTAAATGTGACATGTATAGAGTAATTCATTTCTTGCCTATTCAGATGTCATCCTCGAAATTTTTATGCAAATTTAAGAATAAGTATTAATAGCATTTGAGGCAATGTAACCATCGGGTCCTACCTCCGTCGGGCCAGTCAATGTAACGTTATGAAATACAAGCATTTGAAAAACGTAATATTAAATGGATTGTTTTATTTATTCTTCTGCGAAAAATACAAATTTTCATTCCAAGATACTATGAAAAACACATATTTATCAATACAACAACGTGCGAGGTACCTACCTACTTAATTAATCAAGTTAATTGTAACTAAATGATGTCATTCTGGAGATGCCGAGTGACGTGCTAAGTGAACGTTACACGGAAATGATCAAGAGCATAATCATTTTGCTTTATTCATTACACAGGGTTCAATACATTACATAGGGTTCAACATGAAAAACGAACAACTTAAATTATCGAAGGGGTTGGATTCTAGAGATGTGAGAATCAGTAGCAACCTAAAATCAGACTGCAGCAAGGCTAAAGCGGTAGTTCGGAAATTCCGGAATATACTCAGGTGTGATTGCCAACATATTATAGGTAAGAATAGAAGTACCAACTTGGCTTGTCGGAAATAACATTATTAGAATACCTTAGACTTCTTTCAGATAAAAGCACTCACTTTCTTTGACAAATCAAAGAATAATTCGCAAATAGGTTCATTAGACTGGAAACACTTCACGGAAAAGGAAATAAACCGAAACAAATCATGTCAATTTTTCTGAGTTCAATCGTTTGAAAAAATCTTTGTTACATTTGGATGTTTATCGAAAGAAAAGAAATAAAATTAGTATATTCAAGAGCAAGTAACTACGTTTATTTTCTAGGGTTATATTTTTATAACGCGTGATTTTATCAGTTTATTACGAGGGTGTACCAGACCTATAGGTGAAGGCTATTTCAGTCAAAGTAGGTAACCCGAACAAATCAGGGCGGGGTTATTTTGCTAAGAAAGATCGACAGCAGATGGTCTAAGGTTGTTTAGTAACGGAATTGAAATTCAATGGACTGAATAACTTTGGCCAGAACTATCACAGACTTCAAAAGTAGCGTGAAATGAGGCTTTGACCCAATGCAATCTAATTGAGAACCTCTGTTGCATATGATCCTACTATACAGTTTGTCCTACTGGTTTTCGACGGAGCTCCGCCCATTTTCCTGGGTATTTTGCCCTTCGGGCAAATGAAAATACCTAACCATACTGACCTAACCTACCTATTTTTGATTATAAAATATTATTGAATGATTCAAAATAATGGCAGCATTTTTTCCGAGTAGGACAAATTAAGAGTTTTCAATGATTCACGGTTAAGTTCATTCGGAATATTATAAACGGGATTTGAACCAGGATTACCTTTATTGCGGTTCACTTCCCGTTTATAATATCTCGAATATAGGACAAATTAGTAGGACCAAATACATTATTGAGAAGTATGGAATCTATTTTCACAATCACCTTTTAACCGATTAAATGCTCGGGAGCTGTTACAATGTGCTAAATTATATTACTAGCTGTTGCCCGTGACTTCGTCTGCAAACAATTCGTTTAATCGCTATCCCGCGGGAACTACGCAATTTTCCGGAATAAAAAGTAAACGGTTTAGTTGTCGTGGTCCAACTGTTATAAAAAAAGTCGAGAATTACACTCCACCATAAGGTCGACCGCGGGGCTCCTATTGCTTTTCCGTTCGCCCTTAGGGCATTTGAAGATACCTAACAAACTTAACCTAATTTTTTACACAAAGATCCACAGATGGGTCCCTAATTAGTAAGTAAGTAACCTAATTTTACTTATTACCTATCTCTAGTGAGGATTTTTATAACGTGAGCCCACGAGAACTAACCTAACAATTCGTACAAAAATCGAAAAACTTCTGATTTAATTTTGACCTTGTTTTTGCTGAAAGGGTTTATTTTATTTTCCCCTTTATTTTCATTTTCATAGAATTGGCGTAGCCCACGTAGGTAACGGAACCACTACAGTCAAATTCAAAATAAATAAATGTGGGGTCCATCAACTCCATGGAATTTCTTTTTGAATACGTAGATTGGTGTATAATGTTTCTTAATAAAACAACTGAAGACTTGGTGTAGTTATTTTAATCATTCCTATTCATTAATCTGTGTCAGTACATCGAGTTAACTTAATAAATGACTAGCTTATTCCGTAAGCACAATTATTAATCCACGTTTCCATTACAACTATACCTTACACTGTCGAAACGAATTTTAACACATTTCAAATTGACGAGAATCTTTCGCTCAAGCACCTAGTTTTATACAACCATACATTTACACAGACGTTAAAACGATTGAATATTAATTTATTATCCAAAACAAAAGACATTACATTTATACACGGTAGTAAGGGAATAATGACTACAAATACAACGTGTCACATGAGAAAGCAAAAGAAACATTAATTAATATCTTTGGCAATAATAAACGGATTGAAAAAACACCAGACTAATTCAGAATAATATAAATCAGTTGGGGTGTCTGAGGATTTCAGTAGGTGAATAATGTAACACGTTGTATGTTAAAAAACAGTTATCTATAACAGTAGGTATAGGTTAACTTACAACATCGTAAAATATCAGGGTAATTTTGTTTATAGCCTACAAACCTTATTTTTTAACAAGTAATGGCTCAAAGCACATCTCACGAGTTCATTCAAAATTATAAGTTTGACTATAGAACGATAGAAATTAAAAACTAATGACGAGACATTTGCGATAAGGAGTGGTAAGTGAGGAAACCTGCACACAACTGCGAAGCAATTCAATGGTGTGTGTGAAGTTCCCAATCCGCACTGGGCCCGCGTGGGAACTATAGCCCAAGTCCTCTCATTCTGAGAGGAGGCCTGTGCCCAGCAGTGGGACGTATATAGGCTGGAGATAGATAGATAGATAGATAGTGGTAAGTACCCACCTAAGTATTGATTGTTGGAATTAAGGAATTATCTAATTTTCACACGCTAGGGTAAATGATTACGTAAATAGTTTTGCTTAGTTATATTTAGGTATGCATCTTGTTGTTGTTTCGTTCCTTTACCTTGTTTTTAGGCAAACTGGTGGCGATACTAACTCATCTGCTTATCATACGTGAATTTGACCGTCAACGCGTCATTAATTTATAAATTCCTATGAAATCATAGAAATTTCTAAGCTAAGGTAAAGAACCTACGATTTACATACATTAGATACAGAAGACGATAGTTTAGACGGATGGAAATTCTGGGGCATTAGCATTTAATTACAATCTCTAGAACACTAGGTTTAACTATTTATACTAAACGGTAAATATTCGCTAAGAAAAACGCAGTTGAAAATAACATCTAAATAGTTCAGATTACAGTCCCAATGATTTCAGTTTTGGCTTTTCATATTTACAAAGTATAATTTCTATTATAAGGTCTAGGGTTACAACCGGGTTTATAGAGCTACGTTAATCTAGAAATATCAAAATGACAGGAAACATGTCAACTTGCAGCTCTACTTCATAGCGATCCTAGCTCTCTATTCATTTTAGCGTTTACCTACATTCTCAAGAACCTACGAAGCCGTAGTTAACATTAGTTTGGCAAGAGTATACCTAAAAGTCACTAAGGTATGGAAAACGAAATAAGGCTTACCTAGGGCTTTGAGCAATGGGCGATACAAACAAAAGTATTCACAGATTAAATTTCTTTTTAGTCACACAGCGCGCTTCTTAATACTAAAATTAAATAGCTTACGTCTAATATTTACAGCACACACACATTCACCTCCTAAATTATACAAACAATGAGTGCAAAATACATAGTTCTAACAATCAACAATAAGATTGAGTGCGTCAGGATATTCTGAGTGCATTTTCGATCGGAACATCAATGTTAACAATTGTAATTCAGTACAGGGTTTCAATAAGCTAAGTGGCATGAGTGTGTTACAAAAATATTTGCTGAAATCTTTGTGCCTTACATATTATATAACAATAAAGTTTATAAAGACCGATTGTCGTTTGTCACGTCATGGTCTACTTTTGACACGTCTTGTGGCAGTGTTGACACCTGTTGCGTTATATTTGACACGTTTTGTGCTAAAGTGTTAAGTCTGTTATGCACTTGTAACTTATCTTCTAGTTTCGAGGCTTCTGCGTCCGGTCCTTCTTTGAGTAATTCCCAAAGATTGTTTTTATCTAAAATCTCAAAACCACCACGATTTTCCGGAGCGATATCGGATTTTGGCACCCCAGCTAAAGTTTTCGATGTCTCTGATATGGGAGTGGGTGGTATCTTGTGAATTTCTTTGTTGATTGATTTCAATGTCTTTGCAAAATACTTTTCTGGAGACACAGTTTTCATTTTTGTGTTGTTTATTAGCCCTTGACTCTTGGTCTCATTTTTTGTGACCTCTGTTATATTGTAATCAGTATTAACAATTGGTTTTTTTATTTGAGTTTTAGTTTTTGGTTTCATCGTTCTGTTATGCATTGTTTTGATATTACTATTTGTTATTGCCGTAATTGTGTGAGGAACAATCAATGTTTCGGAATAACTTACTGCAGGCGACGTTGTTGCTTTACTTGAATCTTCGGTGAACGGATGTAAAATTTTAGAACTTAGCTTGTCCTCGGACATTTTTATTGGTTTTGGTTTTGAACTAACGTCCTCTTTTGTTATTGTATTGTCACCCAGTAAAGGCTTATCGGAATTTCCAAAGGTTGGTTTAACAATAAACACATCTTTATTTTTAGTAAAAATTACTTTATGCAAAACTGGAACATCTGTTTCAGCAACAATTGGTTTGGGTGTTGGTTCACTTGTATTTATTTTAGCAATATTTTCAAATTTATTTTTTGGAAAGAATTTGTCTTGCTTGTCTCCATACGTTGCTTTAAGAGTTCCTTTACGCCTCGGCAAAGGCTTCTTTTTCATCTCTTCCTTTTTGAAAGTCGGTTTTGGCACTGTCAATTTTTGAACGATTAGATCGCCAGTACTTTTAGATAATAGGGGCAAAATGCTGTTCTCAACTTTTTCATTTTGCGATGTGTTAACGTAAGTTGCGGTAGGTACGATAATGGGTCTGTCCGCATGCTGGCTTTGTACATCAGTTGCATTAACGTTGATTGAAGCCTGGGTCGTTAAAATTTCCTCTGCCGCGATATCGTTTGCACTTGTAGTCGTTACTTCAGTACTGCTCGGTGTTGTTTCTTGCGCACTTGTAGTTTGCTGTGCAGTAGGAGCAATGGCCTCTGTAGTACTCGATATCGCTTCAGTATGCTTTACATCACTGGGAGTAGTGCTTTCATCATTCCTGCTTTCATTAGTCTTTCTAAATTCATAGTCTCTGCTACAAATCCGACCACATTCACAAATATTGTCAATGTTAGCATTTGTCTTGAGGCTCGCTAGTTCTGTTTTATCGAACCACGTAATGAAATCATCGTCGGTGATCCCGCGAAGTAAGGGACTGCCAGGCCTAGCGTGGAAGAATGTTTCAACAGCCAGGTCGGGGCGAGTTGAGGGATAGATTTTGGCAAAAGCTGGACGTAGGCTAGTGATCACAAATTTGGACCTTGTTTCGTAGGTCACGCAGACTGGGCAAGTTGAGCTGATCTGAAAAACAAACGAAAACGGTTAGGCTTTTTTAACGGCAAGGAAGGCAATCGAGCAAGTGGGTCACCTGATGGTAAGCGAGCACCACCACCCATGAACACCCGCATTACTAGAGGATGCAGATGCGTTGTCAGCCTAGGGGGCTAGCATAGAGTACCTCTTGTCAGTCTTGTCCCAATAATTTCACCGGCTGTCTTTCTCTCCAGGCTGGAACACAACAGTGTAAGTACTGCAAGGACGGACCTTGCACAACCCGCTACCAACACTTATACTATTAACTTTATTAGACTATGTCTTCTTTTATTTTTCAAGCAAAAGTTAGTTAATGCTTAATTCAGTTTGTTAGTGAATTATAATACACAAACTAAGCTATTAATATAGAAAAATTAATAAACTTACATTGGCAAACACAAACCACACCGACTCGCCTCTAGAGCCATAGTGCAGATCAGCGAATGTGGCTCCATCGAGAACCACTGGATTGACAGAGTGCAGTTCATAGCCAGAGAAGAGTGAAGCTTCCAAACGGAGAATCCCGGAACGCTCTTTGCTTTTCCACCTGTACAAAAACAATATTGTATAGTAAATAACACAATTATAAGGGGAGTGTGAATGGCTGCGTTGGGAGGGGAAGGCCTAGACGGACGTTCCGTGATCAAAATGGGGACGTTTTGGAAAAAGGTCAGATCAAGAGTACCCTAAACCGACGAGCATGTATGAAGAGATTGATGAATGTGGATGAAGCGAAAGAGGTACGTCAGGATCGTAGCAAGTGGAACAAAGTAGTCTCTGCCTACCCCTGTGGGAAAGAAGCGTGACGGTATGTATGTATGTATGAATTATTAACATACTTAAAAAAAGTACTCAGTTCGAAGTCAGGAAGATCAGTATCGAAGCGGCCCTTGAATCGGTTGCGATATGGTTACGATAATGAAAAAGACAAAGTATTTCGCGAGCAAATTGAATTCAGCTTCGAAGAAGTCCCATGCTTTTACTTTTAGATTTTTTTTTAATCTAAGCAATTTACACTAAACTTCATGTAGGTAACGTTTACCTGAAGCATGACTTAATGATCAACGTTGGCAGGTTCCCTTGCAAGTCTTCAATGCTGCTCCTCTCAGGTCGAATTTCCTCAATAATAGCCGATTGTATATTCAGCAATGCGTTTTCAGGCTTTGGCGTGTAAGTGGAATAAGTGATAGTTCCCTGAAATCAACAAAACTACTTTGTCAGAATGTAAATATTTCATACTAAAATGCGCTGACAGCAGGGTATCTAATATTTATTAATATTCACATTACACGTACAGGGAATTTAATTCCTGACCCATCGAGGAACCTCGTCACATAAAACGTCATAGTGACATCGAATTACTTAACAAGTAGAATCATTACGACGCTTACTGTAAAAAGATTCCATGGTGGGTTAGAAATTAAATTCCTTGACTGTACAATTATCAATAAACTACAGTAGGTACCCGGTCATAAAGATTGCACTTTGGTCTTGGAAAGAGACAATTGGCGTCACGTAAATAAGAGCGAGACAACGTTCTACGAAGACGAAATTAGCCGAGAGGACCGATGAAGGCCGGGAAAGTCCTTAGGACAATTTTATTCGTGCCGCAAAAACTATGTAAGGCTAGCTGTTGCCTGCGACTTCGTCTGCAAAGAATTCGTCTATCGCTATCCCGCGGGAATTTTCCGGGATAAAGAGTAGCCTATGTGCTATTCCAGACTTTTCTTTATCTATGTGCCGAATTTCATCCAGATTTGTTGGGCCGTTCTGGCTTGATTCAGTAGGTAACAAACAAACATCCATCCATCCGTACTTTGGCATTTAGGTATAATATTAGGTAGATCGTCTGCAAAGAATTTGTTTATCGCTATCCCGCGGGAATTTTCCGGGATAAAGAGTAGCTTATGTGCTATTCCAGACTTTTCTCTATCAATGTGCCGAATGTCATCCAGATTCGTTGGGCCGTTCTGGCGTGATTGAGTAACAAACAAACATCCATCCCCATTCATCCATCCATACTTTCGCATTATTAATATTAGTTAGATAGTTAGATTAGATATAGCCACGGCATCCCGGTGGAGCCGGCTTTAAACGAACCTGTACAGTGGCGCAGCCGGCGCCGGTGGCGTACACGAACACCTTAGTGGGCAGGCCGGGCAGCTGCAGCGGGCGCGGCGGCGTGCGCGCGCGCAGCTCCAGCGTGTCCGTCAGCTCCATGCCCGCGGTCGCCAGCGACACCGTCAGCGCACGGTGCCTGCAACAACCGCCGCGTCACGCTTTGCTCGCACTCGCTCGAATGTTTGTAAATAAATGTTTCTCTCTCTCTCACTCCTCGCTTTCTTAGCTGTCGCTATATGCCATGTGGCAGCGCTTCTCTTTTATTTTGCTTCACGCCACGTGAGAGATAGAGTGCATAGAAGCAACCAATACAGTGGAAATGTCATACAATTTGTTTGATATTGTTCACTGTCCAAAGTAACGCTCTAAACTTGTCATACTATTTCGATTTCCCTTTCCAACTATACGCCCAGAATCATGCTAAACGTGGCCTTCAGGGGCCTTACCATGACGTCCTAATTCCGACTCAGTTCAAGTTTTAGCTGTCACTTTTAGTATGAATCTGACAGCGAGCGAACCTAAACTGAATCGCATTAAGACGTCATGGTAAGGCCCCAGGTCTTGTTACCTTAGGCTCTGTCTACTTTGAAAGACGTGATTATTTATTAAAGTTGTTAACTTTTGAATGTTATCTACTTATATTCATTTAATTTTGATCTAGCTTAGAACATCTAGATCTAGAATATAATTATTCTGTACCTACTAGCTGTTCCCGCGGCTTCGCGCCCGTTCCATTGTTTTTCTATTTTTTTTTTTTTACTATTCCTCCATAAAAACAATCCCTGGACCTCCAGGAACTTACGAAATTAGAATGAATTGGTCCAACCGTTTTCAAGTTTTGTGCTTAGAAACATTCATTTTTACTTATTTACACCCCCTTACAAACAAATCGGGCACCTATGGATTTTTAGATTTTTTAGATTTTTAGTACTTGAAGCATTAAAGCTTAGAAAGTTAGTCTGAATTACTAGATCAAATGAAGATAAAAATAAATTTGAAAAAAGTCTACCCCACTGAGTTACAAACTCCTATACCTATTTGGTAAATGCCACTTTTCCACAAATACATTTGAAATTGCTGTTAACGAGAACAAATTGAGGCATTTCAGAGCCTCTAGTATAAGTTTTCTCATATGAAAACGTCTCGAACGCGTTCACGTGAACGTCTCAATAACTATGAAAAAATTGGCAGCGCCACTTGCGGATCGAAACGGCAACAAATTGTTCTCATAGTATTTGACATTTTAAAGCAAACGCGTTCGAGACGTATTCTGTAACCGAAAACCTACACTAAGCATACTGGTTACTTTATACGAGTGGTCTCTGCAAGCGGGTCACCTGTCGTGCGCGAGCGCCGCGTACTGCGCCGCGGCCTTGGTGGCGTGGTAGGCGAGCGAGGGGTGCCGCTGCAGCGTGGAGGCGCGGTAGTACAGGAAGCGCGCCGCCGCCTCGCCCTCCGCCAGCGCGCCGCGCGCGCACGCCGCCAGCAGCACGCGCACGCCCGCCACGTACTGCTCCATTGTCACTGCCTCTGCACAACCACATACAGTACGATTACTTGGAGTTAACACTTGACAGATGGGCGTGCCTTCAGTCAATTTTCAACTTTGACGCCATACAAATAAAATAGTTTTTACATAATCTGTAAACGTGGGCGGTATACTAAAAATGGCTTTATTTGTATGACGTCAAAGTTGAAAATTGATTGATGGCACGCCCATCTGTCAAGTGTTAACTCGAATTAATCAAACTGTACAATAATTATAGCCATTGTTGAAGTCGTTGTTTATCAAATTTCTAGTTAGATGTCGCTTTAGCTGATTCAAACTTAGCATCGTTTGTCTCATGAGATCACTTTTCAACAGGTAAATGAAAGAAACGTGTCACGAAACCCGTCAAAACCAAAGCGAATGTTATTGGACCTCACGCGACACTAACGCCTCTAGTGGCAAATTCCCACGCGATACCACCATTAAATTGGGGTGGGTTTTAGCGGAGCAACGGTGTTTGATTATGATTATACAGCCATCATAATTTTTTTCTAGTCGTAACCGGCTACAACGGCCTAACGTTGTGAGCATTCCTAGTTCTAGTTGGGTGATAGAGCAGTCATAGCAACAAATCAGACGAATATATACAGACAGCGCAGCCTTACGTCTAGTTGGTACCCTTATATGACCTGAAAAAAAAATAAGTAGAAAAAATAGATCACCATAAGAAGTGGTCTTGATGTTTCGAGAAGTTTCTTCCAAAAGCCAGTCAGCGGCGTCTTTTCTGGGCGCCGGCCAGCCGAACTCTCCTTCTTCTGTCGTCGACGCATTCTTTAGAATCGCTAAAGCTTCGGGCACACTTGGACTCCTGTAACAGTAAAAATAAAATGCAGTGCGTAGAAATCTTGGATGTATAGAAAAATAAGGTTTTTATGGTCCACATCAGAAATCTTGCAATATAATACCTAGATATACAAAAGAAACGTGTGCGTCTCGGAATGGCCGACAGAAATGATAACTTAAACTAATCTAAGTTAGCAACAGTATATTATGTCTATCGCACACTAAACTAAGAAGATATAGAAGAAAGAAGATATAGTGACTAGGATAGAAAAAAGTATGCTTAGTTGGTTTGGTCACGTAGAGAGGATGGATGAAAGAAGATTAACTAAACAGATTTATATGGGGAGTGTGAATGGGTGCGTTGGGAGGGGAAGGCCTAGGCGGACGTTCCGTGATCAAATTGGGGACGTTTTGGAGAAAGGCCAGGTCATGAGTACCCGAAACCGACGAGCATGTATGAAGAGATTGATGAATGTGGATGAAGCGAAAGAGGTTTGTCAGGATCGTAGCAAGTGGAACAAAGTAGTCTCTGCCTACCCCTGTGGGAAAGAGGCGTGACGATATGTATGTATGTATGTATGCACACTAAACACGGAGTAGAGAGAGGGGGAAGCGTCTGTCCGAAATACGACTAGCGCTGTGGGTTAAAGTGAGAGAGGCCTGCCTACCGCTGCCATATGCGTCAGAGAAAGGGAAGCCAGACAGACTGGCACCGTAACGCGTTACGTTACGAAGCGGCTATGAAGCGGCTATCTATGTAAGTTTATACATGATATTGTTCAAATTTTATTCCGTTATTTATATATTATTTTATTATGGTTTTAAGTATATATACTTTAGTTGTTAATTTATAATTTATTATTAATACTTTCACTTGATATATGCGCATAATATGACTGCTTGCCTTTTTTTTTGTAAACTGCTCCTTTCTGTATCAGGTTAGCTGGAAGAGATCCCTTCTTAGGGATAAGTTCGCCTTTGTACTATTTTCTGTGTATTTCTGTTTTTTTAAATTTTATGTGCAATAAAGAGTTTACATACATACATACATACCCTCCCATAAGAAGTTATCACTTCAATAATTCCTTACCTTGCCAGTACTAGGCCAAGCACTGTAGCAGCGAGAGCAGCTGGCGATGTCAGATTCTGCACATTTTTTTCCAAGTAAGTTTGTGCTAGTTTCGCGATGTCAGCATCCATCTAGAACAACAATTTACTTGGTAAGTTTACCATTTCCATTGAATTATCTTACTTTCATAATCTTAAACCGCTTTTACCAACCTGATTTTCAACGCCAATTTCAAGCAAAGCTACTAAAGTTTCCGCAGTCACTTCGACTCTTCTTTCCCAATCGATTTCTTCTTGCGACATATTGCCATCCTTGTCGTAATAGTAATACTCGTTGACATCAACGTCTTTGACAGTGCCATTAGCTTTTATTATTTCCACTGGATAGTAATCTACTTCCTTATCGGCAGCCAAAGGAGTGAAGGAACCGTCAGGGTTTTGTCTGTTTTGAATCCATTTTTTGATAGACTGCAGTAGCTCTGGGTCGACCGGGTAGTAGGATTGTATTTTCGTGAGTATCTCGAGAGTTTTGATCGTTGCCAGATGGCTACTCATTGCTGGGTGGTCACTGAATGAATTGTCACTTTTACGGAACGATAAAAGTACTTGCACCTGCAAAAAAATTAAGTAAAACTGTTATGATTAAACAAAACTTGAAAAATTTATGTCCATGAAACTTTACTGACAACATGAAAGATGGGTAAAATTCTATTTCAATTAAAATAACACAAAATTCGCAATGAAAATGACAGGAAACTCAAATCATACCATAATGGTGCTAAAAATTTTAAATGGCATATTTTCTGTTATCTCCTTTGTCTGTATACGAAATTTTAGATCCATTCGACTACTATACTCGTACCTATAATATCTTTTTAAAGCAAATCGGTGCCACAACCCTCACCTGTTCAGGTAACCTCTTCAAAATCCTTTCCCTCTCAGCATCTTCGACTAAATGCGGAATATTTTCCAAGGCCAACAACGGAGCTAAGCTGGCTGCGGCCGCTGACAACTGCGAGTCGCGCCAAACCTCCGACCACTGGTCTGAAGGGTCCGTCTGTAGACTGTACAGAGGTAAGTGGAGTCCACCAGAGACCAGGAGAGTACCGCTTGCAGATCCCGGAACAACGCCGTGAGGAAGACCCAGTTCCAAGACTTGAGAAAAACCGGCTTCTTCGTTGAAGTTCCATATCCTGAAATTTGATTTCAGGTTTTATGTATTCGTATTCATATTCTTTATATACTACGCCCGTCACAAAATAGTAAGCAAATCGATGCTAGATCAAATATTTCTGAAACTAAAGTCAGCTTTCTGTTCCCATAGCATGTAGAACTCAACATACAGGTTTTGATTACCTATTCACCCTTTCACCAAACCCATAACAGTGCTTGTAAACACCCCAATCAAAAGATCAGCAAAGACCTGCACTTGGAGAGGCATACTTTATCTCCGAATATGTATTTGGCATATCCGGAGATAAGTGCTGTGCTAGATCTGTTCGATGAGAATTAGACATAGCAAGTACCATACCTGAAATCTGCCTTGTCTCCCCACAACGCGCTGAATCCGACGTATTTGATCCTCATGTCCGTCGCTAGTGGCCACACCAGTAGTCTTCTCTCAGAAGGCGCTGCACCACGGCCCACAGACAGCCTCGCTCCCTCCCACCACACCCACCAGGCGCACCAAGCGTCTGCGCCGGAACACTCATCATCGCTCTCTGTTTGCTCAGCGCTGGCCAGGTGGACGTCGTAACCTGGAATTTGAGGAGTGGATACTTACGATTTCAGATTTTTTGAGTAGTCCGGCAGCCTCTCGCACAGCGAGGATACGAGTTTGTTTTGTATTTCTTGAGTTTTATAAAATACTAACACCACAGCAACATAATAAATAATATCAACTACCTACTACCTACATAGCACTCTACCTACATATCACAATAATGGGGATATGCATTCTTTTTATGTGACCGAAAAGGACTCTGGAAAAAAGTGCACATCTATAGAAGGCAAAGTTTGGTTCCACTTATGTGCATCGTATTCGGTGGTTTGCTATCTGGCAGCTTGCACTCTCTTAGTTAGGCGTAGTTTCACCAGCTTCACTTTTCAGTTTGAAGACCTTTCTCTATTTTTATTTGGTCTAAGGATCGATGTACTTGTTGGAGAACGCTGGCTTCATTTTTCCGTACGGGGAACTTCCTCTATTTCTATTTGGTCTACGCATTGATGCTATTAACTTGAAGGAGTGTCTGTGTCTTACCGTGCTTCCCCCTCGCGATCCAGACGCGGCTGCGCTCAAATACGACGCGGTACATGTCGTGCGAGGGCTCGCGCGCGGCGGAGAGCGCGACGTGCGCGGCGCCCGCGGCCCGCAGCTCCAGCACGAGGCCGGCGCGGTTGCGCGGCGCCGCCACCCACTGCCACTCCCAAGAGCCTCGGGACGACACTGCCAGGTGCTCTGCAATGGTAAATGGAAATTGTTGAAGTGTAGGAATACAAGCTGGAAATTGGCAGTGGATTTGTGTAGGTACAGTTACCGTTTATTTGAGGACTAGCTTTTGCCCGCGAATTCGTCCGCGTAGACTTCATTTATTGACAAAAGTCACATATTGCTATGCATATTTGAACAGGCACTTAAACCCTCCGAGGTTGCGGGTGTCTATGGGCAGTGGTGATCGCTAACCATCAGGTGACCCACTTGCTCGTTTTCCTTCCTATTCACATAAAAAAAAAAAAAAAAAAAAAAAAACACCCCCCTCTGACATTTAATTGGTATTTTTTTTATATAATAAGCGATATTAAATCCCGTGGGAATTTTGAAAATCCATCCTTAGTGCACCTCTATGATACTGAAGCAATATTTATATTTTATATACGTTGCGACTCTAGGCAGCCGCGATTTTCGACATGTTCATCGCTCTATCCCGCGGGAACTATGCAATTTTCCGGGATAAAAAGTAACCTATAACCTGGCCGGTGATTTTCTCAACAGATTAATAAAGTTTTGAACAAAATCCGTCCAGCCGTTTTCACGTGATGCACGCACAAATATACAGACAAACAGATAAACATAAAAATTCTAAAAACTGTTGGAACGTGTTCTTGTATCGATTCTAAGTATGGGGACACGAGATATGAGCCTATTTTTTTTTTAATATCTTCCATGTACTTACAGACTGTCGACCCTCTAGCTTCACCTTTATCATTATGTATAGATTTGTTCTTAGGTTTAGGTAGATATATAGAGAAAAATCTTTTGACTTGCATTAAACAGGTAGCCAAACTGTGAGAACTCACCGTTAGCACAGAAATAGGCGCTCTGTGTATCGCTGCGGTGTAAGCCTTCTGGTAGCACCAGCACACTGGCAGAGCGGATGACGGACCCCACCAGAGTCTCGTTGTTGAACGACGTGTACGACACTGAACAGTTGTCGGCGCTGTAGCCCGTTACTTCCACTAGAAATATAAATGCAATTCATCATAAGAAAGTGTTGCTACCCAGTGGATGCCCCAGGATGGCTATTGACGCGTTCTCGAGCGATTGTTCAGGCATTTAAGTCGGAAGTTGGAAATCTATGGGAGATTCCTTTGCCCAGCAGTGGGACACTATTACAGATTAACAAAAAAAGAAAGTAATGAGGGGTCTCTATTGTTTGCCCGAATTTCATATGCCATAAATGTATTGTTTGCCATAATGATCATTTGCCATAACCCTTTTTTCTCTTTATTTGTTAATTATTCAGGATTGTTATGAAACAAACCTAACCTAACCTATAGAGTTCTACAGGATTGCCATTACAAAGCTCCTGAAAAAATTACAGTTTCAGAGAAAAAAAGGGTTATGGCAAATGATCATTATGGCAAACATTACATTATGGCATTTGAAATTCGGGCAAAAGAGGGGCTCCGAGTGCCTATAATTTAATAATAAATGTAGGTATATAGATTATTTTGATTACCAACTAGGTACCCGCATCATCTTAACCGGAATGTATTCGTGAAGTATTTTTTTAGCCAAAATAATACCTACAGACCTGCCTTTAGTTTACCATGAAACGGAAGTATTTTCACAACGACATAGATCAATAAATCAATGACCATCTGAAATATCCACTTTAGAAGTTTCAAACAAGAAATTTAAACTGAATAAGAACATCAAAATTCAGGTCATAAATCATTGTTATAATCCGATGGAAGCATAAAACTATTTTATTTCTTTCCGTGCTCCATTCGTTCCAAGCCATTCTCTGTAGGGCATTTTTATCTCTATATTTTATGGTAGCACTAGGTTCTGTGCAGTATAAGGTACAAGCGAGAGCGTAGTATTTTACATCGACTATACACGCACAGAAAATTAAATTGAAGACAAAACTAAAAAAAATACATCAATAATGGACTTTCCTCGACCATTTAACGATTCAAATTCAAATCACCAATTAAGTTCTATGTAGATAAGAACGATATAGAAACAAACCAAGCAGAAACCAAATTAACTAGGTAATAGACATTGTAATGTAGCTATTTAATTAATCTTATTTCAGTTGAGAAGATGAAGGATAGATATAAATAAAGATAAAAATACTTATTCGAACAAACCAGTAACATAAGAAACTAGAAAGAAGCAAATATATATAAGGCAAATTGGAATTTTGATTACAATTATTGTGAAGGCACGAGCCGCAAAAAGGCGATGTCGCAGCATGAGTTGTTAGTGCTACATTGTAACGCTGATATTCTGCCAGATTGGCAGTCTCTGAATTGACTCTGTATTAGATTTTAATTCACACACACAACACAGTCGGTCCCCCGCTATCCGTTCCTAGTTTGTTGAACGACTGGGGTCACAAATGGGCTCTCTAGGATACTCGGGCCGTATTGCTGAGGTAATAGAATCCAGCAGCTTTATCGCCGACGCACGCCGCGCGATATAGTAGGAAGCAATCCAAGGTAGATTTTATGTTATTGCCTTCCCTAGTGTTAAATTGATTTAATTTTGTGAAAATGAAAAGCTGTCGACGGAAAGTTAACGGAAGTGACAGAGACATTTTTAAAACCTATTTGTTTATACATATTTATCTCAATAACGGGTGTTGCAGCTAATAATTATATTTTGACCAATTTTTGTGAGATGAGATATCATACATACGTACAACCACACGTAGTTATGTTCGTACAATTTATACCAAAACAAAAGCCATGTGGTCCTTGACTGCTATTATTTTTAAAGCGCTGTTTAAAGTTGGCTTATTATTGCAGAATACACTAACATACGACAAGCAGTTCAGATTCACTCACACACTCACACACAGATATCTCAATTATGTACCTAACTATACATGCTTAACTCAATAATTGAATTCAATTATTGAGTTAAGCATGAAATAACATAGTCCACATCGAAATCTGAGCTCTAACATCAACAAGTTATCGCGGCATTGCAAATTCTATAATGCATAATTCACAAATTTGCATCTGATGATCAACGTACTGTGGATCCAATCTAAATGCTAATAGCTCTATGCCGACAATTGACCGACACAGCATAATTAAACGAAGCCCTTAGAGATATTAACGGATATTATTATTTCTGATATAAAATATGTAGCGCGTTCCTAACCCAGTAAAGTCACAGGGGACCGTCGTGGTGAGTTGTGTTTCCCTACGTAATATTTTAAGGAAAAATCAAGGCAAATCTTGGCTTCAAAGTAGGTCAAGATTTTAGTCTAATGGTATCATTAATCAACATAATCATATTATTATGCTGAAATAGAGGACACCTCGAGGACTTTCAACATAAAACTACCGTGAGACTCACACATAATTACAACACACCGGATAACTCACGTATAAAAGCCGAAGGATTGCTCCGACAATTGTTTCGGACTATTTCGTAGCCTTTCATCAGAGAGCGCTCGCCCCGGCGGCAGCGAAAGCCACTTTTTTTTTTTTTAGTCCGTAACAATTGTCGGAGCAATCCTTCGGCTTTTATACGTGAGTTATCCGGTGCGTTATAATTACACCTCGAGGACCCGTTTGTGCATAATTAATTTACAATACGCAAAATGTACACTACACATAAAACGTAAAATGAACAATAAGCAAAATGTACACAACGCGTATTGCAACAAACGCAAAATGCGTTATTATGTATTTAGAGAACGTACTACTTGCTTTTGTACATTTTGCTTATTGTTCATTTTACTCGTGTATACGTTTTGCGTGTAGAGTACACTATGCGTATAGTACAATGTGCTACGAAGGTGTCGAGAATCTCGATGATAATTGTTTAATTGTATTATCAGCAGTGATATCTTAACCAAATCGTGTGTCCAACTTGTGGAAAGCGTACCAACTCTTCACCCTGTAGGTATACGGTGGCTAGTAAAGAATCTTACGGCCCTAAACGCCACCAGCATTGCAAGTAAAAATTGCTTAGGTTCGTCGATAACTAATTCTTATTACGGATTTCCTTATCAACAGCATACTGTTATAAAATATACATGTTTATACCACATCAGTAGGCTGGTAGCTAACAAGCATACAGCCCGCCTAATAGTTACCTAACGGTTACCGTAACTGATGGAAGTTTACACAACAACGACGTTTATTCTCTTTAACTCGTAAAACATGACACTAGCCTTACAATGTTATGTACCAACAATGCCGAGCGTACATTTTTAATGCAAAGTTATATTTATCTTGCATAAAAAGGAGCTACTATAACGTAATAACACAAGAAGAGCCAGCAACTTTCAAGAGAGATAGCAGATCGAGTCGTCGTGGAGATTGTTGACAAGGCAAACTGGAACGCGCCAAGATGAAATTTTCCACCAACAATATTTTATCACAGAAATGTGTGCCGCTAGTACTCGGAAAAGTTGACGCTCTAAGGGACAAAATCGCCTGAACTGACTCGGCAACTTCGAAAATATTGCGGAAAGGTTTGATCAAAATATTTTTATGATCGCAATAATCAGGTTCAAGTGTAGGGGCTTTTTCGTTGCCGATGCAGGTTTTGGGTTATAAAATTAGATTTGAGACTATTCGTTCTTTACCAATCAAACTTATGATTTAGACGTTATAAACAAGGGTAGAATGCCCTACAAAACCAATTATTTCTGGACAGTGATCCGGCAATTCCACGAAAAGTACCTACCGAAAACTGTTTAATTTCTTCTAGAACTTAATCCTCTTAAGAATGTCAAGTATTCCACAAAGTCTTAAGTTGATTCGGAAATTGCTTTAACAGTTCTAGAGTCTCTTAGAGCCCGGGGACGATCACACTTGTTACGCCACGAGCCACGAACTTTGGCAAGATTTTAATTTCACAATTATGTCTGGGACCCGGTTCAGGAATTCGACTCAGCGAGTTCATTAAAATATTTTGCTTCACAGATTACCTCCTTGGTTGAACATTTCGAATATTTAACAACTTCGTCTCCTCGGCGTCATCGTTGACATTGTTTTTGTAGGTCAGCTGTTTTAAAATGTAGATTATGTGCGGTTTCAGACGAAGAAATTATACGGAAAGAGCGGCAAAATTATTCGTTATTTGAATTGCTGGCACATTTTCGTGCAAACAAAAAATATTATGGCTGGCGGTAAAAACACATTGCAATTTATGTTGTCTCTATGGAACACTAACTCAATTTATTTTGAATCATTAACGGAATTGAAAACGTGAAGTGAATTGTTCTCAATTTATATTTATACGCAATGAGCATAAGAAAAGAAGCTCCTTCCGTTCTGAAATCGGTTAATTGGTTTGCTAACTCGTGCAAAATCAATGTTTAACACCATATCGTCATCCTTCCTGGTCCACCATAATATTCACTGGCTAAAGTATTTAAATTATCTATACTTTTTCGTTTTTTTTTTTTTAATAATTCATTCATTCATTCATTCGGATGAACCAGATGAAAGAGAAAGTAGAAGTCATGTCAAAGAAAAGGCGCCGAAAAGGACCACATGACAATTGCTCCACCGACAAGAGCCTATAGCTCTTAAGATGGTGCATCCGTGCTGAGCTCGCAACGTCGCATTTTTGGTGATTTTTTGCGATTATTTCACAGAAATTGAATGAAAGTTTCAAATATCCTTCTGTAGTGCACTTCGTCTTTAGTGTATTAATGTGTCCAATGCAATGATTAATGGTGATGGACTTTTATTTTCGTATTAAAAGGATAAAATACTATATCTGGTTTAATAAGAAAATAAAAGTCCATCACGATGAATTATTGCATTAGACACATTAATAAACTACAAACGAAGTGCACTATAGACGGATATTTGATACTTTCATTCAATTTCTGTGAAATAATCGCAAAAAATCACCAAAAAGCGACGTTGCGAGCTCAGCACGGATGCACCGCACCCTCTTAAGTGAGAAGAAGATATTTTTTCAATCTACTCGAAATTACTTAAACTTCAACCGCCGAGACTAAGATATAGTCGTAGAAACAAGAAACAATATTTTTTTTATTTTTTTTTAAATTTATTTATTCAAATCAATTACAAAAAATACCAAATTTTGTGTGAACAGCGAGCGAAAACCACGTATGGTTTATCTGCTGCTGTGGTCGCATGCTTACAGCGCGTTATTACATATTAAATCTCTATAAACTATACTAATTATAACTACTGCCCACTTAAATATTTGTCAACAGCATCATATAAATCAGTTCTTACCAGTGATGTTCTTCCTGCCGGGAGTGTTGACGGCAACCCTGACTACCAGCTGGGTCCCGCCGCGGGGGCCCAGCCTCAGTCGCTCGGTGACGTAGAGCGCTCCGGTACTAGCGAACGCTGCGCCCGCGCTTAAAGCCAGCAGGGCTGTCACCTGGAATAATTAATTAACAGAATCTTCGTTAGCCATTGTCTTGACTTGACCATCTATCATTTTACCTTAATGAAATGAACGAGTAGTGATATCACGGCATTCAATCCCGTTTTCGTCCGAAAGAAATGCCTGCTTCAATAAATTACATTTTAACACGGCATAAATAGAAACGTACCAAATAAAAGTTATGCATTGAATTGAGCACCTCATTCGTTTATTCTTCGATTAAAAAAATAACAACTTTGATTAAAAAACCTCCATCTATCATTTCAAAGTTCAATCTAATCTAACTAATATTATAAATGCGAAAGTATGGATGGATGGATGGATGGATATTTGTTTGTTACTCAATCACGCCAGAACGGCCCAACGGATCTGGATGAAATTCGGCACATAGAAAGAGAAAAGTCTGGAATAGCACATAGACTACTTTTTATCCCGGAAAATTGCGTTGTTCCCGCGGGATAGCGAAAAACGAATTCTTTCCAGACGAAGTCGCGGCAACAGCTAGTATTATAAATGCGAAAGTATGGATGGATGGATGGATGGATGGATATTTGTTTGTTACTCAATCACGCCAGAACGGCCCAACGGATCTGGATGAAATTCGGCACATAGAAAGAGAAAAGTCTGGAATAGCACATAGACTACTTTTTATCCCGGAAAATTGCGTTGTTCCCGCGGGATAGCGATAAACGAATTCTTTGCAGACGAAGTCGCTGGCAATAATATCTCATAAATGGCTTCTAATGCTGTTTCTTAGCTGAAAACTTTCAAATCATTTCGTCCTTTTGAGAGGACAGACGCAACAAACAGGCATAACGACACTTAGGGCCTGTTCCACCTAAGCTTAGAAACTTAGCAGAGTGGAAGTAAAGGCTTTTGAAGAAGCACAAGTACACAAGACTTAGGTTCAATTGGCGTAAAGGACAAAATGCCGAAAATGAGTTAAATATACAGTTTTGTTCAGAATTTTCTATCGAACTGTATACTTAGAATTTTGATATCTCGTAAAATTTGACCTTTACGCCCCATATTTTTGGATCACTTATCACCAAAATGTGCTTTTTTTGTGGGTGTAAGTAACAAACCTGAAATCACATGGAACGTAAAGGAAATCATGAAGTTATAAACAACGACGTATAAACCTAAATTTACCATATTGTCCTTTAAGACCTACTTTTATAGGACTGAATTTACTTATTTGTCCTTTACGACCTTTACTTCTATACATTATACTTCAATACCAAATCAAAACTACGGCGTAAAGGACGTATATAAAAATAGATATTTATTTCTTGGATTATACGACCTGATTAAGACACAAACATAAATCCTTAGGTCTAATTTTGATGAGAAAGTAAGTGTATCTCTATAAATTCGATACTAAGGATCAATAAAATTGGTGTAAAGGACAAAGATGCTACTTTTCAGGAGAAGTAAAATATATTTTTTTTAGCTAAATATTTTTTTTATTTGGGGACCTATATCGTCGATGTATATAACAAAAGTGCTTAGAATTCTTCACCCTACGCAGTAAAATGGTAACCACAACGATAAATAGCATATTTTAGAAGTTAAGTATCCTTTACACCCCGGAAAAAAGCGTCGGTAGTCCCTTACGCCCCGACCTTTCTAAAGAACTCAAAAGTTTTGAGGTTGTAAAGGTCAGTTTTATATAAAATTATACAATTTTGGGGTGTATAGTTCACTGTAACTTACTAAATAGTTCTTAAATAACTGTAATTGCTGATTCCCCTTTCCACCTATACCCACAATTATACTGAACATGGCCTTTAGGTCTTGTTACCTTAGGCTCTGTCTACGCTGTAAGGGATAAAACGTGATTTATGTATGTTATATATGTATTGTTCTTTATAATTATAAGTATTTATATGTGTCGTATAGATTAGCTAAAGTTAAACTTTAGCAATCGTTATCTTAATAATATGTATGTTATTAGTTATGTAACATTGAAATTTCATTTAAAATAAGTACATATTTTAAACAGTTTAGTTATATTTATAAACGATTATTTATGTAATAAAACCTGTAGATTTACCCAGGGTAAGACTATTGTATAGTAAATGAAAGCACAATAGTCATAATTGTAACAAAATGTCCAAATATTATAAATCTTAAATCAAGTACCTAAGAGCTCACAAATATTAAGCACGTCACTTATTAATTACTAGCTGTTACTAGCGACTTCGTCTACAAAGAATTCGTTTATCGCTATCCCGCGGGAACTAAGCAATTTTCCGGGATAAAAAGTAGCCTATGTGCTATTCCAGACTTTTTTCTATGTATGTGCCAAATTTCATCCAGATCCGTTTGACCGTTCTGGCGTGATTGAGTAACAAACAAACATCCATCCATCTATCCATCCATCCATCATCCATCCATCCATCCATCCATCCATCCATACTTTCGCATTATTAGTTAGATAGTTAGATTAGATTCAATCCAACTAAGTGTCATTGGAAGATTTCATGTACAATTTGTCATTAGTTATTGCTCACATAAACTGAAATCATTAATTGCCAACAAGTATAAACATAGGTATACCTTATCAGATAGATTTTGAAAGCAATATTCGTTTGTTAGCAATATTTAACAAAAAACACCAAAATACATAATCTATAGGTACCTAAATGATACAAAATTTAACTTATAACGATCTCGTTTTGTGTATGGTTGCGTTAAATGATAAATATAAGTGACGTACTTATTAATGTTTATGATACCTGATTCAAACAATGAATGAATGAATGAATGATCAAACATTTTGTTACAATTATTATAATTCGTGCTTTCATTTACAATATTATTTTCTTTCTTCTTTTCTTCTTCTTTCTCAATGACTTTGAGCAGTGCCACTGTTCACACATATGGTTCGAGTGCCTGTTAGTGATAGAGAAGAAACTATTTTGGCAGCGTAGCGTGCGTCTAAAGTCTTTGCAAATAAGACACAAATGATTGTCAGCCTCTTAATGACATTTGAATGCTACATTACCAATAAAATAAAAATATAATAATTCCCAAAGGTACATTTTAGCAAATAGTAAAATATTTTGTGTCATTGATACCTTTAATTACGGTTATGTAAGGAAAATAACATAAAACGTCTAAATAATTTATAAAAAACTGACCTTTACAACCTCAAAACTTTTGAATTCTTTAAAAAGGTCGGGGCGTAAGGGACTATCGACGCTTTTTTCCGGGGTGTAAAGGACACTTAACTTATAAAGTATGCTATTTATCGTTGTGGTTACCATTCTACTGCGTAGAGAGAAGAATTCTAAGCACTTTTGTCATATGCATCAAAGAAATACAAAGGTTTTAAAAATAAAAAAAAACGTTTTTTGCTTCTCCTGAAAAGTAGCATTTTGTCCTTTACGCCAATTGAACCTAAAGGTATCGTAGTATTGCCTTAATTGTATTGGCTAACCTAACTACAGGTCTTTGCCAGTAACGGAGTTACAAATGTAGCGTCCATCTTGTTTTCGAGCTAACGTCGGGAGCCGTTTGTAATTAAGCTAAGTTAAGTTATAATTATGTCGAAGTTAGCTAACTTAGGCTCTGCCAGGAATCTTAACGTATACGGTTCGATAATCCAAATTTAGCGTTAGCGTCAGCCTATTGGATATACGGGATATATTGAACTTTAGCTTTCTGGAGCAGTCGACTGTTCTCTTAATTTCGAACGCCATCAGATATCGGAATGGCCGAGATGATTCGACTGTATTGTCAAGTGTATTAGAGCATGTATAAATACTTACCCGAATAACACCACGCGGAACAATCTCCTATTATCAGTTAAGAAGCTTGTTTCATTAAACACTTTTAATAACATTAAAATAAAAAATGTTAAAAACCCCCACGCATTAATCGAGTAATCGTACTACTACGTACTGGACTGATTTTTACCAAACAAGGCCACTGCAAAACTCGCATCCAAGTCGGTTAATTCGCTTGAGAACTACAATTCCACGGACAGATACCACACACAGAAAGACATTGACGTCAGCGTCGAGCTTATAACACCTCTATATTTTGCGTTGGGGAAAATAATTGAAACTGCACTTGTTCTTCTAGTCTAGAACATTATTTTGCTGCCAAGCCTAGCCGACTTTTTCTAATTTCATGTGTGTAGGAGTGCCTATTTACTGCTTTGTTTCCCTCATAAATAAAGTTCTTGCATTCAATCCTCGTCAACTAAAAGATAAAACCGCTGAAACTTTGCCCCTTAGCAGAACAACATCTACTCACAAAGTTCCTAAAGTAACTATACAAAATAACGACACTAGATCAGAAATTCCATTTCTTCTTATTGACAATGCCGCACGACATATCTCATTGTTTGTTACTCAATCATGGAAGCTTTTGTTGTGTGATCAAACATTAATTCCTATACAATATCTACTGGGTAGCGGGTGCCGACGATAGGGAGTCATCCCTTACGCATTATGTCAATAATAACTCGTCGTATTAGACGTGTTACCAACTTTTCGGGAGTTTGTGGGAATTTTTGGGAACAATTGATTACTGGAAGAGTTGAAAATGAGGCTTTTACCCGGAAATGGGTAGATTTGGGCTAATTTGATTGATTGTTAATTAAAACGATTTATATACCTACTTAAAAGGTAGGATACGATTTTGGTAAAAAAAGAGAAACTAGAGTTACTATAGTCTGGTAAAAGTGACAAATCATTTTTGAGTTGCAGAATTGCACGCGGGCGGCATTACCGTTAAGAGTTAAGTAATTTTTGTCTATGGTCATACTAACAATACGAATCTGTAGTAGAAGCTTTTTAAACATATTGCACTGCTCTTTGCAGTAGCGGCCTTTGAACCTAACGTTTATTTTAAAAACGGTAAGAAATCGGAAAATAAATTTCAAGAAAGGCAAAGGAATCGCCACGGGGGGCGTAAGCTGTGTAGCCACCTCCGACACGTTATGTAAGAAAACGTTTTAGTAATTTCTAACTTTCTAGGTATTTAAACTTTAATCAATTAACCAACATGCCTGACGATAAATACTTATTTAGAAATATGTACGTCGAAAGGAATAAGATCGAAAATAAAGGACTGATTGTAACCGTCCCAGTAACCTGTCCAGAATGAAGGATTACCTACCAAATACCTGTTTCTAGAGGTGCGATCCGTATTGTTGATTTGGCAGATATTTGGGCCAATAGACACAGAAATGGGGAGGGGGGTTGCCCGGGACCTCGCCCGGGGACTTCGAGTTTCGAAGGACTTCGTGATTGGTTGTTTGTTCATTTTATTTCGGTTAAAGTTTCGGGAAAAACTGCAAGGTGTTGTTTTACTGTAGTAGTTCTTGCGATTCAACACTAAATATAACTCCTTCTTTTGAGTATAAATGTAAGCCTAAAGAAAGCCTGAATAGTGAATATTTCATGAGCGAATTCCAATATTTTTAATATCCATAATCACAACACTTCAAGGTGCTATTTCAAACTCTGTCTATTGCTATAAAACTGCAGCTCAAATTAAATTTTCTACTTATAAACAAAAAAAAAAGATTATTTAGGTACTTCTATTCTCCTAATTTTATAAATGTCAGTAATTTTTTTCTCTATTATCGAATGGTTGGGTGTTGTGTAAATTCTTTAAACATGGGACCTTTGAAATCCGCAGAGTTTCGAATTTATTGCCACTACCAAAAAAACCGTACCTACATTTAGTATGACAACGCGAGAACATTCACATGTTCCGTACTTATCTATGGAACTTTAATTTTAAGTGCTAAGCACACACGCTCCTGTTAGCACAAGGATTTACCCGCGCGGTCCACACGCGCGATCGTGATTTGTTTGCGTTCGGCGCCGCTCATCGAATCTAGATTAGGGATTCCCGGGATATTGGAGAATCCCGGTAAACGTGAACGATTAGGCAATCCATCCCCGGTTTAAGCTCAGCGTTCGCGGTTGCGTTGACGGCTTATAAATGGGAGTTATAGTTGGTAATTGTAATGGTGGTTAGATTGATCGATCAAACATTGATTTTCGCGCATTTTTTAATATAACTCCAACTTGGCTAAAGGGTCGCTTGCACGGTCAGGGGTCAAACAATTAAATTGCTACACTGATGTTTGGGATGACAGTTGCATAATATATATTTTGACACTACCTACGTACTTTTAACCTTGGGTTAGGGGTGCGAGTCGGGTTACCTTCGCGTGTGGTCAAGAGCTGCGGTTCGTTTTTGGATCCGTCCGAGGGGAAGAGCAGTGCTTGGTCCGGTGCACCCTGGGCTTCGGTTAATGATTTCCTAGCGGTCTCCGTGGGATATCATTGTCCGTTGGCTAAGAGCCCGACAGGGGGGGGAGGGGGTCGTTTGACCGTGTTCTACCGTACAACGTTGCCGACATTTTTATGTCACAAGATTTTTGAATACTGTATTTTTTACTTTGACATTGGCGAAATCATCGCACCGATCGATGGGGCCATATTATTAAAAGAAGAAGAAGAAGAACCTTGGGTTAAAATTAGTTATCAGTATTATTACTTTTGAGCTGTGGTCGAATGTATTTTATAAGCATAATAAAATATACATAATATAACAACAACACGAAAGGGAGCAATCTTGTTTCCAGTGAATATTTTATACGAGTGGTTTCCTATCTGAACGTCGAAGCACTTAACTCAGTTTTGAGTTTCGCGAAACTATTATGGAAGTTCTTGTTGTAACGTAATTACTTATGACGTTCTTGTACGATTAAGTAAGTTAAGGACTCAAAAGAAATTTAACAATGCCTTTACAACCCCGATAGTTCTTGTAATAGGTAGGTATCAAGCCTTTCTTTGATATTTGAGTGAATAATGAACTCTGAACACTATTTGCCAATTTATTTATCCATTTATCTAACTAAATGGAATGCGCATCTAAGTTAAGTATCTACTCATTTGAAAGTGAGCTAAAAGCCTAAGCTTATATATTTTCCCACATCTATTGTTTTCACACGTGCGAACGAAATACCTCATGTTTACGAAGGGCTGTAAATAATATAATTAATTCGTGGAACAGGCCGATTACAAGTTAAACAAATAAGAGTGATAATATTTATGAAGGGGTCCAGCCAGCCTAACCAAACATAATTTATTCTCCTATGTTATTGGACCGCATATTCTTGCAAACATAGGTGGACGGACCGTGTTTGTTTATTCTGACGTTTTATCTCATAATACTGTGCTTAAGTACGAATTTGATGAATACATCTCGCGATATAAAATTGTTTTCTGTTGTAAGCAGATGGTATCCATTTATTATTTACGCAGCTTCTGCGTCCTTGTTGCCTTTCTTGATGGGTGCTTCTGCTCCCCCGATATGAGTTTTTCTTGGATTTTTTCAGGCAACCAACACTCGATTTGATAAGGTGAAATTTGCTCGATATTCGCCTCTATTTTTTTGCTCACAATGTTACAAAGTTATTTATTCCACGTACTCATAAAAATAAGATAACTACACCCTCTTACAAAAAAAAACGGGTTTTGTATTTTATGCGCATAAAAGCTTACTTTCTTTAATGCCTAAAAATCTGAAATCTGAAAAATTTATTTGGAACAAGCTATCTTCCGAAAAAGATTATTATGAACGGTACATCACAAAAATCCCAATGAAAAAACGCATTAAAGCTTAATCCATACTTACGTCCATACAATTATTGATGTTGTTGGTGATCTTGACGTCGATCTCGACGGTCTCGCCAACCTTCAGGGCCGGCGGCAGCGCGAAGTCCAGCTGGATCGGTCTGAAGACGTTGATGGTGCGCGGCGCCGAGAACCTCAACCCTCGGTTGGAGAGAGACAGCGCCCATAGCGACCAGCGACCAGCCTCCGAAGGCGCCGTTATCGTGACACCATCCGTTGACAATTGGTTCCTGGAACATGTTTTAGTCTGTACCTTCCGCAGCAAAGACTAAAAAGACCACGTCTATTTGGAAGGCCAAAGAATAATTATACATAATAATATAACAATAAAAAGTAAGTTACCATAAGGACAAAAAGTTTGGGAGTATTATCCTTGTTTGATTGCTATAGTTATGATAAGGGAGTCAAAATTATAACTACTTCACTAGATTAGTTTATTGCTATAACTATATTTTATATTCCTAGTAACATAGTTCTGAACATCTTTTGTGTAATTATATCACGGCACATAACGACTTTAATAATGTTTCTGCAATAGCTCACAATCCAGGTTTTAATATAACACCTGAATTTATGTCAATTTCTGTGCAAATTTCAGGTACGCAAATGAAACAAAAGGCTCGTTTAAATTGAAGGCCGGTGTGGGCCCAAACTATTGGCCGTACTGTCCAATTCCCAGTAGTAACAATTAATAATCCTTCATACGCGTCCTTTAACCATGCGCTGGCGATTTGCATGTATTATTAATAGGACGCGTATTAAAACAGTTTAAAGCTGGTTTAACAGCAATGTAATTAGCTTATACGGCGTACAATCGAAATTTATGATTATGGAAATTGGAAATTTAGAAATAATTGTTAGCGGCCGACCGATTGGAGTTTGTAAATTAAACAAGAGAATAACGAAGTTTGTTATTGTAAGTGCGTACTTGAAATAATCTAAGTAAGTTAATAACTTTCAATATTAGCAATTTAAAAGCTAATTTTTGTTCTTAACCCTTGAATTACCTAATCGATATCTTTATAAAGTGGCGCTTAGTCTGCGTATTTACAGAATTATTTTCGTTTCAGTAAATTTGCGTTTGCTAAGGGTACAGAAGTAAATCTCATTAGATAGCCTAGGCTGGCAATGGATCTGTAATTCTCTAGTGTTGCGGGTATCCATGGGTGGTGGTACTTGCTTACCATCAGGTGACCCACTTGGTCGTTTTCCTTCCTAGTGGTATGAAAAAAAGTAAGTATGTAGTTACATTATAAATTAATGCAGAGCAGAGAGGTATTGAAACGAAGTAAAATTTGTGAATCGTTACACCAATCGGTGCAATATTCACCATACAATAAATAAGAAGGTACCTGACCTTAACGGATATTTTTTGGATGGTTTATTGACTGAATATCCTAAACGTGTCAAATTATAGACAATCTTGTTAGTCTTTGAGGGTGCGACCAAACCGCCGCGTATACGCAGTGACGTGTCGTATGCGTCACGTTTTCTCGCCGTTTCTTCACACATTTTGTTGCGATTCCGTAACGTCACCGTTTTTTAAGCGGCAGTGTGGTCGCACCCTAATTTTGTAAATGTGAGAGTCAAGTGCGAGTCTAACTCAAACATTAGCAATCTTGAAAAATTACAATATTTTTAAAATTGATCGTTTTACGCGCAAAAATAACTAATCTGTACCGAAAACTCGAAATTGAAATAACACTGCAATTTTCCACACAAACCCGCGCCTTAACTTATTTCCCGCTAAGAGCAGACTAGAGTAAATCGCGTCTAAATTTAATTTGATACAAAGTTCGTGCGGCGGAGCGTGGGAGGTCATGTGATAATTCCACCGAGCACACAGATCATGTGCGAGCTGCGAACATAAACAAGAATTGCGAACACATAATCGAGATTTCAAATGGATTTTCAACATTTAAATTAAGTCGGAGGTGAGAAGGGTCTGGTGTTAGCGAGAAATTCGGGAGATAAGGAACGTAAAGTGTTTCCTTTGCGTAAATATTTTGGTTACATTTTCAGGAGAAAATATGAATATACAATTAAAGTAAAATTACGGAAGGTTTATTTAGTCACACGTCACCTTAGCTTTATGTAATTTAAGTAGGTACTCGAAAAACAGACCTGGTCTACCACCGATAAGTACATTTTTCTCTTTCTCAATCCCGCGTGTCATTTGGAAGACAGCCGGGTTGCGATCAATTAGGGTGCCTAATTTAGGTATAAGGTCGATGAGCTAAATTGTAGTCACTATCTTCGATTATTTTACTGTAATCAAATCATCAAGTACTGATGTAGAGCCGCGTAAAAATAACAAGGTTATTTTTAGTATTTGGAATGCATGCAATGGAACTTTACTGGACAGGAACATTATCACCTTGGACAAAGACGGCTTTAGTGATCGTGTACATACACGACAAACAACTTTAAACTACTTCATGATTTACGTTAACACAAAAAATGCTCCATTTATCACCCAATCTGAAGCCGCGCCCACGTACAACGTACCTAATGACATTCATCATAACCTTTCACGATATTTTTCATTCGCTGTCCCAATTTTCAACAAAGACTAACCGAGTCGTGGCCTAGAGCATGAAGCTAAAATATGACTGTTAAATCGCTTTGTCTCTGTCGCACAGTACGATATCCTGGGCTAGTTTGTCATGTCCGGCTATAAATTATGCACTGATATGCGTTTGTGAATTATTACACCAATTTAGTTGGTTCGTTATCAAAAGTAATATGAACAAACTCTAACTTAGAAAACGTCCTATGTCCTATGATCGTCTAAATAAAAATAATATTATTGTAGACAATTAAGTAAACTAAGATGCAACGAATATTTAAGACTTAAATTCAATCTGACCAAAAAATTCGACACACCATACTATATTTCTATGGTGTACCGAACTATTTGACCGACTTGGATGCTTCAAACTATATGAGAAAATTTTCCAGCTTTCCTGAAATTATACAATCCCAAAAGAAACCTTATTTTAATACTCTCGGGAACGTATGGTATTCAAATTACTATAGGTAGCTTTTACTGGATAGCCCTAAATAATAAGTACATCCGTACATCCAGTTTGTTCTGTAAGACCATAAGCTTAGTGTTGTTATAAATTTCCGCGATGATGGATAAAACCTTTCTAAAGATTGACACAATCCTAGACAATGTAAGAGAGGAAGGTTGAGTGAAAAATGTTTTCAGGGCTCACGCATATTACGCAGTCTCGTAAATTTCAATCCACGTGGTTATCACTGGCAGTATGTCATTCCGTGTACGAGAGCATAATTTACGTCTCCCGACATATGAATCAGCGGATTTGCAATTTATAGCATTCAACTGCCTGACTAAGTTTCACTTCTGTAATTTACGTCCGTTATTATTGTAGGATAATAAACCTTAAAAGTATTCAGTAAGGTATAATGTGATTAAATCATTCAACGTAATATAAAATGAAATTCTTTGGTTAAAATCTTAAATCCGTAAAGTTAAAAGGATTTATTCAACGCTAATTATTTAATCCCTGAAGCTGCAGAGATTTAAAAGAGTTTAGTAGCCTGAGCGTTGTAATTTACTTTTTTTTTTTTTAAAGGTAGATTACTCGATTCATATTTTTTATATTTTCATTGTTTACGAATTCAAAGTGGCATTTGATAACACTCAAGAGGTCGGCTATGCTTGAAATATTGGAATGAAATTCACCTTCAATTTATTAACATTGCTTTAATTAGTATGTAACAATTTTTTTGCAACAGCAAAAAGTATATTTGTAGGCTTTATTTATTCAAGTAGTTTTACCATTGGGACTGCTATGCGTTGCCGGCTATACTCGGTCGGACCAAAGACTTCTACAACGCAATCTTACACTAACAGGAAAGACGTGAACAAAGTTCCCGTTAACATCGTTAGCACGCTAAACTTACGTATAGTTAAAGCACTTCCACATCCACAGGCGGTCGTGCGAAGCTGGCGGGACGAGGTGGGCCGGGGGCCGAGGCGCGGGCGCCGTGCGTTGACGATACAACACGCCGCCGCCGCACGCGCCGCCGCCCACGAACAGAGAAACGCCAGCTGACACGAACTCGGGGCCCGGCTGCTCTTCGTGGTCCGGTGTACTGTCAATGAAATAGTTAAATGCAACCTGTGGGTCAGCTTTACGCAGCGGGCGTATGGTGCACTGCGCGTCCAATACAATGATTGGGTTTAGGATACTGTTTGGACTGTCACGCTACTGCAGCGCATCAGCTATGTTTGCTGATGCCAACGTGGATCGTTTTTATGCAATCATAAGAAAGCGATGCGCCTCGTTGCTCAGTCGGTTGCGTGACAGTTCCAACAGTATCCTGCGTACGCTGGGAGGTCGGTGGGACTCCTCGATGATGAGACGTTGGATGGGGCTGCATGCTGCCGCAACCGCATAACCGTGGTTGACGCCGCTGGGCAGTCGTGCATTATTATTATTTTCTTATTTATATTTATACTAGCTGTTGCCAGCGACTTCGTCTGCAAAGAATTCGTTTATCGATATCCCGCGGGAATTACGCAATTTTCCGGGATAAAGAGTAGCCTATATGCTATTCCAGACTTTTCTCTATCTATGTGCCAAATTTCATCCAGATCCGTTGGGCCGTTCTGGCGTGATTGAGTAACAAACAAACAAACATCCATCCATCCATACTTTCGCATTTATAATATTAGTTAGATTTGATTGTTTTTAATTATCCTACCTACTAATACCACTTGTCATTATTTTTGTATGTACTTAACTAACCTCTATGGATTCTGTCCGAAATAAATGTTTTTTTTTTATTTTTTTTTATATGGGTGGATCAACTAATTCTTGTTGTTATTCTGTCTGTATTTTCTTTTTTCAACATTTTCTCACCGTTTAAATCTACTGTGAACTTCCACAAACATTTCAAAACTGAAATTAGTCAAATTGGTCTAGCTGTTTTTTAAGTTTTAACGACAGTAACGAACAGTAATTTATTTATATTTATAGAGATTCATCAGTTTCAGGTTGTCGTGGTCAGGACGCCGTATCGTTCAGCTGTCAGAGTGTGTCAGAGCCGACCCACTGTCTCAAAATCCCAGTTGCGCAGTAAGCGAATTGTTCGGACAGGCGTATCTTCTCTTTTGATATCATTGCGATACAAAGATAGGTATTCAAAATTCTAAGTTAGTTATCGTATTAAGTTCTACACAGATTTATTTCTAAATGCAGACAAAGTACTCCGTGACCATAATAAAATTGTGTAGGAAACAATAAAATTTGGCAACACCAGTGCGAAAGGAAACTATGCATACGTGTCCTACATACAGACGGGTGGGATGCGAGCCAATATTTCCACCGAATTTCCTTCGACAAGCCTACTGGAAGATGAATCGAGTGACATGTTCCAAACGCAACTTGCTTTGAGACAGAGCGCAAGGAAACACATGGGAACGATACTGCACGCGATTTTGTTGCGTTTATTTAACTGTTAATTTGAGTGTTCGAAAATTGAGGTTAGTATAGCAAAATAATTCAAAATTGAGGTTAGCATAGTAACAAAATAACGCACGTATGATCGATGTTTTTGTTTGTGTGTTATGTGGGGAATCACAGGTGCGTTGCCGGCCCTTTCAGGAACAGGTAGTGTCGCTTTTGAAAGAAAGTTGTTACTTTGCAACAATCCATAACAATAAAATAAGAACTTATCACCTTGCTACGTGCTGAGTCGCAACCATAATCTCGCATTTTTTTTATAGCGAATTGGTATGATCACTACATAAATATATTGTAAACAAGGTCCTCGGCCGCGTCTGTCTGGTTTGTCTATTACCGCGATAAACTCAAAGACTGGACGCATTTTCTTGCGATAGTCGTCAATAAACATGTGTGATAAACAAAATCACTCTTGTTTATTTACGAGGAAAGTTTTAAGTACCTATATGATTTGTTGGGTTTTGTTGATTTTTTTTTGAAGTATCAGGGAAAGTCAAGCTGCCTAGGATGCAAACTTCAATTCTGCGCGGACAAAGTCGCAGGCAACACAGCTAATAATTATAAGAAGTTCATCAAATCCGCCGCAGTCCCGTCTAGGACGCATGCCCGTGTGATTCCATCGTAAGATGAATCGTGTGACAGTTACGTGGCTCAGCTCGTTTGAGACGGCGAAATGAGATGATATATTTCGCTTTGAATGCCGCTCAGTATTGTCGTAGCATTTGATTGAAATGCTCCGATCCGTAATGTGGGAGTAATGAGCGTTTATCTTTGGTTTCAACTTACTTGATATTACGTGACTTGGAAATTCCGCAGGTGGAAACGAGCCTTAGAGGTTTTAGAGCTGATTTGAATATTATTGGCATTACGATAGGATCACGATTCATTACTGCTCCAATCGGGGCTACTTAAAAGCTTAGAGCATTAAACCAACCGAAAGGCTATTATTTATTTATATCCGTTGCATAGATTTCATAGTGAACCTTAAGGTTAGTTATTGGTCTTCGACCAGTATCTATACATATAATAAAATTGTAACAGGTCGATGTCTGTACATAGGAGATTTTAAAGAAAAAATAAACTAAGGGGCATCTATAAGCGCCATAGAAGCCAAAAATACAATTTTTAGAATTTTTGTCTGTCTGTCTGTCTGTCTGTATGTTTGTTACCGCGCTACGTAAAAACTATTGCACCAAACTGAATGCGGTTTTTTTTTATTGTATTGCTGAAGATCTAACTTAAACTGCCATGTCGCGTTTTTTTTCGAAATTCCACCTAGAAGTCGAGATATAAAAGAAAAAGTGGGGGTCCACCAAAAATTTTTTTTGATACATTATTCATTGGGATACCAAATGAAAGAGGAAGAAGTCCTGAGTTCAAAAATGTAGTACATGTAATATGTTATAATAATACTAAGCAACAGAATAATAATAAAGTTTACTATGGGTTAATTAGTTCCGCTATTCATTAATAGATGTCACTACGATACCTATATGAATGAAATCTTTCCTGTATTATTTTCTTTAATAATAGGAAGTATCTATTTTAAAGGTTCCGTAATGGAGAAAAAGGAACCCAGGGTCACTAAGTTGTCCGTCCGTCCGTCCATACCTGTTCCCTCTGTCTGTCAAGTTCATTTTACTCAGGTACGCGTATAGGTATAAAGTTGAAATTAACATCCAATACTTAGATCTGCGGTCTCTTGGAGTTGTAATAAGATCAACTCTCAAATCTATACAATCACAAGGTATAGTAATCAGAAAGGGTGTTTCCATACAAATCGCCGTGCTCTCAAAAAATACTGAGTATGTAGGCACTTCCAGTTGTCGTAGAAATTTGAAATTTTGTATGATGGTGGGTCATAATTATAGCACAACTAAAATGAAATAAAACCAAAAATACATCTATTTTTTAATGTCTGCCTGTGTAACCAATATAAGATGACCTCACACTGCCTACATTTTGCTTAAGAGCAGGGCTCTGCTAACACTGGATATCATATTCACTTGCCGAATTTGTACGGAATCCTCGGTGCGCGGGCCCGACTCGCAATTGGCCGATTTTTATAACATTTTTTTTATAATAATCCCTATCTCTACTAAAAAATCTTGCAGAGGAGATAAAAGTTTGTATGGAAGTTGGTCGATTTTAAAGCTGAAGTTTGAAACTTTTTTTCAAGCTTTCGATTAGATAAAAATAGTTTTTAAGAGTTTTGTTGGTAGATAAATTAGAAATAGGGGTTGATTATGTACTTAGAGAAGTTTTATAATTTTTGAAGATAGGAGCGTGGACTTTATTTTTAGATTTTTGATTAGGCACACAAATATGGTAAATAAGGAGGAGGACAAAATTGGGGTTGACAGTTAATATAGTAGTACCTATCGTACCTTACTTTTACATATCTTTGGGGCATGAAATGGCGTTAAAGTCACTTAGAAAACTAACAAATCTCAAAAATAACTAGGTACCTACTTAATGCATGAATATTTTTACTTCGGATTTTTTATTTCGGAAATATCCATAATTTGTTAGTAACAAAAAGTCTAAATTAGTAAAAACACAATAAGTCCTATAACCTAACAGTCTCGCGCTGACAGATGCATATTACCTCAATCGAGTGTCTCACTCATTGCTGGGCAAAGGTCTTCCTTTTTTTTGAAGCAGAATATCAGAAAAGTTTTTGAAAATCCATACCTACTAAATATTGTAAAATTATAAAAGTGCGTCTGTCTTTTGCCTTCTTCCCGCTGAACCGACTTAAAAGAATTTGGAATTGTAATTGTTATGGTCCCGGGGAGGGGCATAGAATAGTTTTTGATTGCAGAAATCATCAAAGTTATGAAAAGGGTAGTGAAATTAATTACGAAGATGCAATACCCTAAGGGTAACATTTAATTTGTGCTCTAATTGAATGTCTACCCAAAATACTAATTCTACGCAGACGAAGTCGCGGGCAAAAGCTAGTAATCAATATTACGCTTAAAAGTTAAGTCTTCCCCATGTGACTTTTTTTATTGTACTCGTAACTTTACATAACTTTCAGTAGTAAATGTGTTAACAAAAGTGTCTTAATTTATTCGTAATACCTATACGAAAATTTATTATAAATAGGTAGGTACTGAAGCCAAAATAGAGAATTCGTTGCGACCGTCAATACCAAAACAACAGCGGAGAACGACTTTCCGAAGCAATTTTTCCCCATTTATCACGGAATTGCTTTCATGGTGGATAAAAAGTGACGCAAACAAGGTCATTTTTCGTCTTGAGAGTTTCGCATAAAAAAACTATCATATCATCGACGTGCTATCTGCGAGCTTTGATTAATGGTTCGTAATGACGGCCCGAACAGAATTATAAAGGAAAGTTATTGTACCCAAAAATATCTAAAGTCTGGTAATATGGAAGCGTGGGCGCCGCGTCTGTAATGTATCATTCGTTCTTTGAAATAATTGTTAATATAAAAAAAATTGATGTATTAAAGTACCTGCCTAAAGTGAGAATGACTAAGGTGAAAATTATAAATAAAATTGGAAATGGTTTTTTTGCCTGAGTTTGTAATAAATTATTTGCCTAAAACTAAAAACTATAAACTACTAAACTAAACTAAATTTCAATTTACCAAGTCTCAACACCCAACCTACTCCATAAAAGAAAACAATTCAAGTTTCAACTTGAAAAGGGTAACCTTTTAGTCCCAACTCGTAACCGGGCTCATAATTAAAATATCGGTTAGGTACAACATGAGAAATCGGAAAACCACTTTTCTTATTTCGAAGCTAATTACCAAAACGTGGTTCGAGATGGGATTGAAAGGTAAATTGTAGCGACGATTAACAGTAAGTGGGCTGGAGTGGACTCTCGAGTTGGGCGTAGTAACGAAACTCGAACTGGTGTCCTGAGTTGACGCTGCACAGAGCCCTATTCCGCTGCCCACTACGTTTCACGCCCCGCCGAACACTCCGCTTCGAGCGTCCACTGAGTCCTTACCCTAAAATGTTTTGATCTAACTCACCTTTGATGGGGGTCAAATTTAGCGTCTGGCGGTGCGCGAGCGCCGATCAAGCACATCGTGGAATCAGCGGGCGCCAGGACTCGAAGCTGCAACGCCGCCCGGGGGTACCACCAGCGTCTCTCTTCGACGGCAACTGCCACCTACATGAAGATAAGCATGATTTTGTACTAAGTTATAGTTTTGCTTGTAAGCATTGTATATTTGATGTTACAACGGATTATTTCTTGTGTATTTCATAAAAAAACACTTCCACACACATGTAACTAGGTCTTCTATAAACGTTTAAAATCGCACGTAATCAACAATACTACAGCAGTGTTATTAATAGCGTCACAATGATACCGAAGTTGAAATTTTTCCGCTTCCGGACCCAACTTAGAATATTAATTTATATTTATATATTGGTTCTCACTAAGTACTTTAATGCTCGGATCCAATGGTAATAAAAATGTAATGAAATCAGTCTTCAGTAGTAAAAAAGTGCCCATTGTTAGATAAAACGTGCCAATAGAATATTCCTGGCTATCAGTTTTTTTTAATCCAATTAAAAGAGATGCAACACGATTTTCGTACACTGTGCAAAGCTAAAACCTGTCTCTATTTTATGCGTAGATCATAAATATTCAACGAATCAAAAATATATTATACATACATATAATATTTCTACGTTACTCTTTCTACATTTGGCAGGTTGTATTGGCTAGCTATTGCTCCGCTAAACGTCCTAATTCTGTCAGTATCAAACTTCCATCGTTAATACTCTAAATAAATCATAATAGATAAAGTTTTTCTTCGCATCGGTGGTCCACAGCCACACCGCTAATTAAAACTATCAAAGTTACTTAGAGACTTTACCACGGCATATTTCCGAGCGGCTGATTGTTATGATGTTATATCGTAAGTATAAAATTGATCGATGCCATCAACCAACCAAAACACCCTTTTCCCAAATAAAGGTGCCCACTTGCTCGTTTGCCTTCCTATTCACATAAAAAAAAAAAAAAACGTCCGCAGGCGAACCAATCACCCAGATTTCGGCGGCCTGGCCGGAATTACAGATCTTAATTGTAGCCTTTAGCTGACGATTAATCGCCTTTCATTAGTGGCCTGGCCGATTAAGCTGGGTTACAGCTACATTGGCAGCTTACGTATGAGTTATATAACTGTGTACTTATTTAATGAAGCTTACACATAAAAATAAGCTCGGTTTACTCTTCAAATCTGTTTTAAAGGCTTGACAGTTTCTTATATGACTCTAGTACTTCAATTGAGTTTAATCTAATCTAACTAATATTATAAATGCGAAAGTATGGATGGATGGATGGATGTTTGTTTGTTACTCAATCACGCCAGAACGGCCCAACGGATCTGGATGAAATTCGGCACATAGATAGAGAAAAGTCTGGAATAGCACATAGGCTACTTTTTATCCCGGAAAATTGCGCAGTTCCCGCGGGATAGCGATAAACGATAGAGAGAGTGTTGAACTTTTAATTTCTGCACTCTCATTTTTAAATCAAATTTTTTTGTTATACATAGTTTGAGTGCACAGTGGTTAAAAGATGCAGCCATCTGACGAAAGCATGAATACATACATACATAAATCAAGTCTTTATCCTTTACGGGGTAGACAGAGCCTAAGAGGTAACAAGACCTAAAGGCCGCGTTTAGCATGATTGTGAGCGTATAGATGGAAAGGGGAATCAAAATAGTGATGGGTTGCTGGCCGCATCGCCATATGACTCCTAGGATTTTCGCCCATTCCTTCGATGGTGTTTTGCTATCTGCGCGGGAAGAGAAGCAACTGGTACATTCTATGTTTGTTCTTTACTCCCAGACCAGCATGGATTTCAATTTCTAACATCACAAATTATACCTACATTTTAAATAAAACAAAAGTTCATATATCAGTAACCGATGCAATTACAAACTGCAAATACCAATTTAAGATGAACCCTAGAGCAGTGCAAAATTAGTAGTCACGTATTTATATTAAATTAGCAGCATTAGGATCCAATCGGCTCCTGCATCAGTATTTACGCCGTCCATTTGCGAGGCCAATAAAGCTAACAGCCTCTCAGTAGCCAAACGATTATAAAATTTGTCACAGGAAATGGCGTCATCAGGGAACGAGCAATTAGGACTAATTAAAATGGAGGTAGTTACGGCTTTTCATCTCGGACATTTTATTAATATTTCCTAGTTATCGGTGTCCCGAGAAGGTACTCCGACTAATAAGGCACTTGATGGAGCCTTTGGAGGCTTCTTGGCCAATAATTTTGTCGAGGAAGATTTATTCGTAATTTAATTTTGACTTCAAGTACCACTCAGAGTATGAAACTTACTCGTAGTCTATAAAAATCATTTATACTTCTGTTTATAAAAAAATGATCATTTTGTTTATGGCCTCTCTTCTGTCTATACTCTTAACTTGGAAACACGTTTCGTGTCAATAAAATTCGTATTTAAATATTATTTATTTGATTTCACAATCAAATTTGGTGCCGAAACCTCGGGTAACAGTGTTACTATTCATATTTCAACAACATTTTCAGTGCGCGAGTTCAAAGTTTTCTCTATTCAAAATTTGTAAAATCGTTTTTTCCATTCTCAAGACGCCATTTTTCAGCTTTTACATCACTGACAATTTTAACACAGCTTGACATCGGCTGTTAAAGTCAAAAGAAATAATCAATAATCAGTGACATTGACTTGTTTACTTTCGAGCAGTCAAAAATAAAAATGTCTAAAGAAGATACCGTGAAAATACTACGTGCTAGAATTTCCCAGATCAAAGGCAAGATAACTCGCGCCGCAAGGTTTTCAGTCGAACAATCGGGACAAGTTCTTGTCGACCTAGATGGAGTCCAGCTTCGTATCGAGCAATTACAAGAAGCACTCATTGCCTACAAAAACTTAGACCTCGAGATGAAACTTTTGGTGGGAAACGGCAATGACAATGACTTCGACGAAGATGAAGTGGAAGACAAGTGTCTTAATGTCATATCGGAGCTACGCAAAATTGTACGCGTATCCACGCAGCCCGACGTAGCTATGTTGCCGCCTGGCGCGTCGCCGTCGCCCTCGGACGCGATGACGTCTTCTCCGGGTGCGCCGCATCACAGTAGACTACCACAATTGGACATTGCGTACTTCGATGGCAAAGAAATCACCGAATATACGTCTTTCATCGAAATCTTTAAAGCTGTTATAGACAAGGACGCGAACTTATCACCGATTCAAAAACTTTATTATTTAAGAAAATACCTTAAAGGCGATGCTCTATTATTAATTAATGGTTTGCCATTACTAGACGACTCCTATAGTCAGGCGTTAGACCTGCTGGACAAAAGGTACAACAATGCATCCTTGCTCATAACACATCACTTAAATGCATTATTGGACTACCAGCCAATTTTAAAGGGTACCGCCAACGAACTTAGGCATATAGTCTCAGTAACACGCCAGCATTTAGGAGCTTTAAAAAGCCTTGGTCAACAGACTCAGCATTGGGACATGATAATTGTTAACATCTTGCTACGTAAACTCGACAGTTACAGTTCCAGGTCATACCACGCTGAGCGAGATCAAACGAAGCTTCCGGTTTTAGAGGATCTATTTAATTTTATAGAGAGGAGAGCAATGGGCTTCGAAGAATCTCGTATATCTGGAGGTAAGCCCACGATTAATAAATATGTCAACTTAGCAAATACAAGTGACGAAAAAGTTACAACTTCGACAATTTCAACATGCAAATTTTGTCATGAAGCAGATCATAAACTCTTTGCTTGCGAAAAATTCAAAGCTTTGAGCGCTCACGACAGAGTTCGATTCGCTGTTGACGAGAAATTGTGTAGGATTTGCTTAAATTCACATAAAAATAAATGTCTCTACCATTTTAAATGTTCAGTATGCAAAAGCGGTGACCATAATACTGTTTTACATTCAGAAAATTTGGTCAACAACACCGCCCATATGGACACAAACTCAGTGGCCGATAATATGGTCCTATTGCCCACCGTTAAGGTGCAATTTAAGGCAATCGACGGGTCGTATGTCACTGCGAGAGGCTTAGTTGATTCAGGCAGTCAAGTCTCATTTATCAAAGACAGTTTGATGAAACAATTAAATATGCCGACTTTTGATTATAATATCGGCGTCACAGCTCTTGGCCAAAAACGCAAGCGCGTGTCTAAGGCTGTCAATTTATCAATTTATTCGATGAACAACGATTATAGTTGCAATGCACTATTTTCTGTGGTGGATAACATAACCACATACTTGCCACAGACGAAAATCAATCTCAAAAATATCGCTATACCGAGCTCAATAAAATTAGCTGATGATGAGTTCAACATCCCCGGCGAGGTTTCGTTTCTAATTGCAGCCGACATCTTGTTCAAAATTATGCTGCCAGACAAAATCGAATTAGCAGGAGAAGAATTACTTTTATTAGCTACCAAGTTTGGTCATATTGTATCAGGCAAAGTTATCGTGCCCTTGCAAAGTGGCAAAGTAGGATTGCATGTTGCTTTAGATTTAGACAAATCTAGTTTAGATACTCTCCTACAAAAATTCTGGGAAGAGCAACACGTTCCTGAGGTTAAATTACAGGACACGAGTAAAAATGTCTGCGAGATTGAATTCCGAAATTCAACTCAATTGTTTGATGGCCGGTTTCAGGTAAAACTTCCACTTAAAATGCCAATAGAGGAGGTACGATTGGGCGATTCTTTTTCAGTAGCTCTACAGCGGATGAATGGCTTGTGTAAAAGATTTAAAAAAGACACTGTACTAAAGGAGCGATACACAGATTTTATCACTTTGGGTCATGCTGAAGCAATTGATTTGTTAAAGCTGAATAAGCCGTTCGATTGTGGCTATTTCATGCCTCACCACGCGGTGATCAAGGAAGATAGGCTCACAACAAAGCTGCGCGCGGTCTTCGATGCCAGCGCAAAAACAAATTTAAAGCTGAGTCTCAACGACATATTAAACTCTGGTCCTGTGGTACAAAAGGAGCTATTTGACAACCTAATTTTATTTCACACATATAAATATGTCGCTATGACAGACATGAGGCAAATGTGTAGACAAATAGTTGTAGATCCGTCTCAAACGCATCTTCAATTTATATTATGGAAAGAAAATTTAGATGATGCTTTACAATGTTTGCAGCTAACAAGAATCACGTATGGTGTCACCAGTTCAAGCTTCCTTGCAACCCGCTGTCTCATTGAGTTAGTTCAGCGCTACAAAGATCAGTTCCAGCAACGTTTCCAGAATGTTGAATTTAACAATGCTGATTTGTTGACTAATGCTTTAGGGCTTTCAATAAGTTTAAATTCGGATCAGTTCATAATATCAAGGCTTGGAGGTGAGCTACCCTTTCAATGGACAAAACGAACGGTTTTGAGTTTTATCGGAACTTTCTTTAACCCTTTAGGATTGGCTGGCCCCATAGTTACTAAAGCCAAAGAGTTCTTACAAAATGTATGGAAGCAAAACTTAAATTGGGATGCCGTTATACCTGACGAATTGCTCGTACCTTGGAATTCATTCTTTTGTGATTTAATGCTAATGAAAACTTTTAATGTTAAGCGTGATTTAATGATAAGTGATGCTGACTACATAGATTTAATCGGCTGCTGCGATGCATCCTTCATAGCATATTCTGCTAGTATTTGTATACGATCTATAAGAGGAGAAAAGGTTAATGTAACGCTTCTATGTAGCAAGTCACGAATTGCGCCTATAAAAGAGACTTTATCGATACCCAGATTAGAATTAAATGCATGTTTATTGTTAGCAAAGCTTTACAATAAAGGGTTTTCTGTATTGCCGTGTATTTTTAGGCACCGTGTCATGTATATCGATTCTCAAAGTGGCGCTCTGTTGGTTGCAGAAACCACCATCAAAAGACAAAATTTACGTTAGCAACAGAGTCATGTCAATAAATTCACAGACCAATGATTGCATTTGGAGTCACTTTAGTGGATCCTGCAACCCAGCAGACTGCCTCTCTCGTGGAATAATGCCTTCCGAGATGGAATCAAACTTGTTATGGTGGCAAGGTCACCCTGAATTACATAATGTTGAATTTTTTATATGCAGAATAACATTGAAGGTATAAGTATAAAATGTAGCGAGAAAGATGTAAATTATAACGTCATTGGTCTCATACTAGAGCAATAAATAAGATAGCTGTACTCGTATTGCCTATTTATGATTAACTTTTAAGCACATGTGTACTGTTTTTTAATTATATAATAATGTATGTGTGTGTATTCGTAGGTATCGTAGTTATCGCTAACAAGTGGCGGGAGATTTATGTTTATAAAAAAATGATCATTTTGTTTATGGCCTCTCTTCTGTCTATACTCTAAACTTGGAAACACGTTTCGTGTCAATAAAATTCATATTTAAACATTATTTATTTGATTTCACAATCAACTTCTATACATTATATTATAATAAAACAGTAGAGCGAAAAAAACTGTACACATTGCACATAGTTGAGAAAAACTATTATGCAGGGATGAGAAATATTATACATAGCTAAAGTAGATATGGGCGGGGCACTTGGAAAGGCGGACCGACGAGGGATGGTCGAAGCGGTTAGAGTGGTGGTCAATATTGGTCGAAGGTCAGTGGGCAGACCACAGAAAGCTGAGGCTGGCGCAGGACCGGGCATGTGATGTGAGAATGAAATGGCCTTTACCCATCAGTGCGTGGATGTGGGCTTGTGGGCTGATAGATAAATAAAAAAAAATCTCAAAATATAATTCAAACGTTTTTAGAACTAATTTTAGTTTTTCTGTCCTACTGTTTATTCACGATAATTTTGGAAATAACAGAACAGATATTCATGTTTTTTTCATAGTCAGCTAGGACTCGACAGTAACTACCTACTTAACTCAAAATTATTTCCATTAATGATCGTCTTTGATTTTTAACAACCTTAACGTGCCCACATTTGTTGCTTGAAAGGAAACAAATCAAACCATTGTTACCGTGGCATATGAGTACCGGTAAATTGAAAAATATGTTACAAATACTGCGATCAAATGCTGTTATCAAATCGGCCAGATAAATCACACCGCTGAACCAAAATAGAGTATCACGTTGACCGTCAAAACGTGTTCCCAGCCAGATAAAACTGTCACACGCACGCTTGAATCCGAAAGGATAAAATGTCACTCGCATAGATTACATAAATAATTCAACCATTGAAACCCAACCCATAACCCTCAATGCTGTTGAACTGAAACTAGCATAAAGTATTTTGAAACCACAATTTTAACTCAACCAATACAACTCAATTACGATACACAAACAATTTGAGAAAATTACCTATAAAAAAGTTTAAGGCTTTGATTTAAATGTTTTAAAAGTTTTGGAAATACATGTTTCTTGTTTGGTTTATTCAAGTGCTACTCTATCTTGAAAAGTTATTATTCTGTAATTTAACCAGACAACAACCAAACAACTTAGTAATTAAAATGGATTCGAAACTTGTTGCCATTAATTATTAGATACTAGCTACTGCCCGCGATTTCGTCTGCGTAGAATTAGCAATTGACATGTTTATGGCTATCCACCGGGAACTATGCAGTTTACCGGGATAAAAGTAGCCTATATTTTAATCTAGCTATCTTCGTTTCAAATTTTATCCAAATCCGTCCAGTCGTTTTAGCGTGAAGAAGGAACAAACATACACACTCACTCACTCACATCGTCACATCGTCACAAACTTTCGCATTTATAATATTAGTAGGATTTATCGCCACAAATTTTTGGATAAACAAAAAGTAAATTTAATTACAAAAATGTAACAAGCATACAAACGAGCACAAGTTCTCGTTTTTATGTCGTCGTTGCCCATAACGACAATAAATTTCTTTATCAAAATACAGCCCCCAGTTCTATATTTACTAATTTAAAAAATCACATTCTATCTGGCAGTAAAGTTGTATTATAACTTATTATTATAAACTATGCATAACACTGACCTCTTTATGTAGTAATCGAACGTGGAAGCTTGCAACGTCACTAACCGGCTCCCCCTCTCCCGTCACGTAGTAGACAAGGAGAGAACTAACTGGAGCCATGTCTGCCGTCACGGGAAATCTGAGAACAAAAATAATTCAGGAATACACCTAGGTAATTTTGCAATACTTCATCTAATTGTAATAGAATAGTAGCGAAACGTTGGTCGTTTAGAGAAGTCAGTGCTTTGGATCATCCATGAGCTCAAAGAATTCATGAGTGAGCTGGCATCAAGAATACTGCAAGGTTATTTTATTAATAAAATTGAGAGACAGGAAATAATATAAAGTGACTGTCAACCATAATGAGTGAGAGAGACAATAGGCATTCTACGCTCCTCTAAAATAATTGTGTAGTTCTTATTTTATCTTCCTGAAACAGTTAAAATCTATACATTTTTGTACAGACTCGAAGCAAATATGCAGCCAAGTTTTATTCCACGTATTCTTTACACGAGTCTCCGAAGCGATGTGGAAGGAAGCATCCAAACACAGTCACTCGAGCCAAAAGTCTTTTTGCTCGATATTATTTATCCGGGAAGCATTCGTGTTTTCCGGTGCAGCATATTCACGTATCGATGTAAACTTAATAAAACTGAAAGATTATGTACCTATGTTACCCTGATTTGTCTTCACTTATACTCAGGTACAACTAAAAGTAGCTAGACGTTCCTTTACAACTTTGAAGAACATTATGATACGATATGGGACGATTATAATATTCATAAGAGTTGATAAATATATGAAACTCCAATATGTCCAATTCAGATTTTTCTATGATTTAAATCATAAAAGAGATAAAATAAAGATGAAGATTAATATATTAAATATGACATTTTATCAACTCAATTGTAGGGCATTATTATGTGTGTTAAATACTGAAGTTTCAGATTTTCCTCTTTGTTTATAATCATTAAAGTCAAAGCACCTATTTTTAAAATGTTTTGATTTCTAAATCAACTATCAAGTTGTTTTGATCTGATCGGCCACAAAATTTCGATAAGCTCATGAATAAACATTATTTTATCCAATAACAATGTTATTGCCCAATCATAAAATGTTTTTACGATCATCATAATACATGTATTGCATGCTATGTTATAGCATCACAATGGTATTATCATTTTTTATAGAAATTGGCGTAATTATTGATCATATCAATATACATTGCTTTGTTTGACCCACGTTGCTCACTGCTATCGTTTTAAATAATAATTGGTAATTCGTAAGCCGAATATTTTACAACGAATTATCGCTTAATATCCTTTCGGCCATGTTAATGCAAATTTCCATTTACGATAAATACAAAACAAGCATTTCCAAACAACGGCTGTAACAATGAATGATCGGTTCAGATAAAATGGCTGCTGATATATCGACTCGTGAAATTAATGACGTTGTATACGAACGTACATTTTTAATTACTCGCCGTCCAATTCTCTGTTCATTGTGATATAAATCAATTTGTTTTCAATTTGTGACCATAATAGGCTGACGTGGCTGTTATAAAATGGACCTTGTTATAACTGGCTGAAGGCGCAAAATGGATGTACCTTTGCTAGTAATTAATCCGGTATTGGGTAAATTAGGTTCTGTTCATGTGTAAATGCGAGGCTTTAAAACGCTTAGTCTATGCGATGTGTGTGTATGAGCATCCAATAACCAATTTGTGCATTTGTATTACTAACAATTCTAAATTAAGGTTTCATTGTGTTGCTAAATGGGTTGAGTACCCTATTGCAGTGTGCAAGAGTTATTTCATAGGATTCAATCCCTTTACGAATATCGTAAAAAGTACCCCTTTATTATTTGCCATAAAATTTCACAGTTAATCAGGAGGATACTCGTATAACTTTACAATTTCAGTAGAGTAAGAATTATGACTTCGGAGTAACTGCACAACTTGGTAACTTCCCACTATAAACAAACCTCCTCTGACATAGGCGACATTCAATGATCCATCGTTCACAAACTTCAGGTCATTTGCGGGATCTTGCCATTTAAAGCCCGTTAAACTTAAATTACTTTTAAAGTTAAGGTCTCAAGATGAATGCCGGAGTATGGACAAGGTTTTAGCTTGAAATAGTTGAAGGCGTTCTGGTTTTAAGTACACGTAAAAGGGTACAAACTTTGCGTGATTGAAATGGTTTAGAAAGTTTGTATAAGCTCTCTGTTGACAAGTTTGTGTACCGAGGAGTGTTGTCAAATGAACATTTAATAAACAAAGCCTTTTGCCAACAACTTTGCTGGCTTAGAATACTTTTAACTTTATTCGCTAGGGACAACATTTTGCTGAATAATAAAATGTGCTATTAGACGGAGAGCTAGCTTCCGAAATAGGTATACAATTTATAAAGTAACGAAATCCCTCTAGTTAGTATGCCATACTATCATTATTAATTAATTCGAGCGCCTGGCAGCTTCTCAGCGGTCACTTAACACCAGGAGAACCGCTTACATGTATCTCAAGTATCTAACTAATCTAACTAATATTATAAATGCGAAAGTATGGATGGATGGATGGATGGATGGATGTTTGTTTGTTACTCAATCACGCTAGAACGGCCCAACGGATCTGGATGAAATTTGGCGCATAGATAGAGAAAAGTCTGGAATAGCACATAGGCTACTTTTTATCCCGGAAAATTGCGTAGTTCCCGCGAGAAAAAAAAAAAAAAAAAAAGATAGCGATAAACGAATTCTTCGCAGACGAAGTCGCTGGCAACAGCTAGTATTATAAATGTGAAAGTATGGATGGATGGATGGATGGATGGATGTTTGTTTGTTACTCAATCACGCCAGAACGGCCCAACGGATCTGGATGAAATTCGGTACATAGATAGAAAAAAGTCTGGAATAGCATATAGGCTACTTTTTACCCCGGAAAATTGCGTAGTTCCCACGGGATAGCGATAAACGAATTCTTTGCAGACGAAGTCGCTGGCAACAGCTAGTAATTAATATACTTTTCATTATAAATGTGACCGATACTGTGAATTAATTAACTTAATTTAATTACTTTAGTAATTTCTCTGGGCATTATTATATCCAGAGCCAATCCAAATCCTGATCGGAAGCAAGCATTAATCCCCACTGACGGCTTCGCTGATGTATCGCACCCAAGGGAATACGGTTTTACACTTCTTATGAATTATGTTTGTATTAGGACGGCTCTATCCCCGAATGGTTTGGAAGGCAACCTGCTTGGGTTTTGTTTGGAATTAAAGGGATTTTTCTAATCGGCAGCAGAAACTATTATACCATTTTTTACGAGCGCTCGTCTACAAAAAGCGTATGTTACTCTTGGATCAAGTCAGAGGTAATTTCTAAATATCCGTTTGGAATACTCCAAGTAAGCTGAAAAAAATCATGATCAAAGTTACAATACCTATTTATTGTTATAATGATCTCTTATCCGCTTGCGAATTGGCTTTAAAAAACAAGGCAACTTTAAAAGTATTTTTTTTATTTATAAGCCTTTTTATTCCAAATTCGCTATAATTTCAGTAAGTAGGTACATGTTGTTGTTGTTGTTATTGTCGTTTATTTATTAAATTGTCGCGTAATTCGGCGTGCCTCATGGCATAGGCCTCCTCCGTGTATTGGAGGGTTTGGGCTATAGTTCCCACGCGCGCCCAGTGCGGATTGGGAACTTAACACACACCATTGAATTTCTTCGCAGATGTGTGCAGGTTTCCTCACGATGTTTTCCTTCACCGAAAAGCTCATGGCAAATTACAAATGTAATTTTCGCACATAAATTCCGAAAAACTCAGAGGTGCGAGCCCGGGATTTGAACCCACGACGCTCTGCTTGAGAGGCCACAGGTCAAACCACTAGGCTACCACGGCTTAAGTATTACATGTTGTTATTATTGGATGATATTGAATTACAATAACTTGGTTTTTAAAGTGTACTTGTTGATGACATAAAATAAAAACTATTTATGAGCATTGTATGCACGTAAAGATGTTAAAACTAGCAGGATATAGCTATGGGTACATAACAGCGGCATGTCATGCTTCACATCGTGATAATGTATTTCCGACGTCAGTTATTTCCTTCCTAACAATAAAGTGAAACGAATACAAACATCCATGCCCGGTACACGTTTTTGCCTTTTCTACACAAATATTTACACGGAAATAAAGGTGGCAAACGAGTTTCCGGTCCAACGATGGGAAGTTGCTTTCAAACGCTTTCAGATCGGCGAACTAATGGAAAATGTGTTGCCGGCTTAAATAATTCTTTTTACGCTTAGGAAACCGCTGGCCTAGTTTTAGAGGTTTCAATTGGGTACCTGTTTGATGTCAAGTCGAAAAGGTAAGTTTGTTAGAGAAAGTGACGAAGATAGGATGCTTTGTGAAGCTTAATGGCAACTTCATGCGAAGGCTTAGATGTTCTATTTTAAGTCATGGTGTTGTTAAGCCTTCCTGGTTATTATAGACACAAACTAAATCAACCAAAAAAAATATAATCGTAAAAAGTAAATGCCTATGTACAGTCCAGGGAATACATTTAATTCGTCTTGTACGTTACCAAAACTTAGATACCTATAATGTTTGTTGCTAGGAGATGATTCTGCTTACAATAATTTAGACAATATTACATTAAAAATGCTCATGCAACGATGTTTCACTGTTACATTTTCCCTTCTACACTTATTTAAACTTTTTATTTATTATTTTGTTATTTTATCAATATAAAAGCTTTGTCTGTACAAGTAACACAGAACAGTACTAAAAGTAAAACCCGAACACAAAGTAATCCTCCAACTACTTAATCACATAAAATGTCCAGATTCATTTAAAAGCTGTACCATTAGAAACAAAACAGCTAAAAACGTTTGCTCCCTGGCCCCGCGTTACTCAGCTTGCATGTTGTATTACTTAGCTAAAGAGCCTTTTACACGTAACAGTTTTAGCGGTGTGTAAAGCAATTGAGATGCTTTTAGCTCGCATTGGTAAATTGACATTTAAACTTCGAGTTTGACCTGAAATGTTTTGAAAGAAAAATGTATTAAATATACACACACACTGCTACTATTAAGTACTGACAATGGTTCAATCCTTGGACGACGTTACAAAACAAAAAAAAAACTCACGTACTTAACATTTTGTTGGAAAACTCCATACATTAGTAGTTACATAAAGACACCGCTAATAGGGTTCTGCTTATGAGGCATCCAGAGAAAGGCACGTAAATTGGTACGCGCTAGTGCGGCCCGCGGGGGCCATTTATCAAAACCACGTCTTGTTTGCGTTGGATACAGACGAATACGGTTTTGTGCGAGCTCGTTATTTTATTTAAGTACCTTTTTTGACTGTCAACAATTATTTCCAGACAGTAGGTAACATGATGTCCCGGGAAATTTATAGCGTTTTGTTTGTCAGCGTAAATAAAGTTTAAGTCTTGAGGGAGATATTCCATTTGATAAATAATAGCTACTGGTCTGTGGCATGAGCAAATATCAAAGAAACGAAGTTGAGTCAGTTTATTCTTTATAAGCAAAAATGTAAATGCATTTTCCACAAACTTCGATATTTCCTTTATAGCGAAAGAGAATTAATTCGGTGTAAAGTTTGAAAGGGTACGAATTCTTCTAGATTGTTCTTCTTCCGCTAAATGTTTACCAACATTTCGACGCTTGTTTCTTTCCAAGTTCCTTGAACCGTACAATCCTCGCGAAAGAATAAATAGGTCAACATTTAAATACTCCACCCCGGCGATCCTCGAAATACATATAAATCACACAGACTAAGCCCCGCACAGTCTCCCAGGAAGTTTTTACAGTCCGTTTTCCAACTTCTGAACACACAACTTTCCGTGTTCCACTGTGTCTCGAATTCTTGCGAAATTCTTAACTTCGAGTGACACGTAAAGTTGCCGTGTACATAGCTGGAAACTCCATGTTTTTCCAGAGTTTCTTCTATAGACATTAAAATGACTTTTAAAGGAAATTAGAAAAAAACACAACAGGCGTAATCTTAAAAAGATTTTTGCGTAGCGAAGTGACGAACGCTTTTAAAAGTTAATGGCCCTTGAATGGAGAGATTTGGAGGTTTTTTATGAACATGATACTTTAAACGAGAACTGATGTCACGAAGTTAAAACACGGTTCACTTACCGGAAATTTAAATGCGTTTATGATACAAGCACATGAACACTTACAATACATTAGACTCCAGATAAAACTGACAAAACTGCATCGTATTCAAAACACGGATAAGTAAATTTCCGAAAGTTTGCGCCCCTTTTCGCATCCCCCGAGAGATGAAGTTTGTGAAACCCCATATTGGCTTACGTAATGCCTAGAAGCTTCCCGTGTAAACCTTCAAGTATAACAAGATAACTTTTTACGCATTATTTATTTATTTTTAGAGCCAGGATGTAGTGTTATGCATATATGGAGGTGTATGCATTTTTCGATTGCGGCAATACACGGCGTGTTTTAGAATTAACCTGGAATTTTTGAACAGGTGGTTGTATTAATTCCTACTAGACCATGTGAAGAATTTTCATCACAATTTTTGATTCGAAGGTAAGTGACCCCGTATTTTTAAAAATGTATACTTACCAATATTTGACTCTGTCCAAAATAATTGAATTATCATTATTATCTAAATATATAAAAGAAGAAACTGGCTGACTGACTGACTGACTGACATATCAGCGCACAGCACAAACCGCTGGTTCTAGAGATTCCAAATTTGGCACGTAGGTTCCTTATAAGGTCTAGGGGTGCACTAAGAAAGGATTTTTCAAAATTCGACCCCTAAAGGGGTTAAATGGGGGTCCAAAGTTTGTATGGGGAAACAAGATTAGTTAGAATATTTTATTCGAAACTTCACAGGAGTATTCCTGACAATGAATGAGTAAACACCTGTTTCAGGTTTTTTGAAAATTCAACCCCGAAAATTCTCTAAAGGTTCCTTTTTTTTAGGTTTGAGCAACTCTGAAAACTATTAAAACTTAGAATACGCTACTTCAATCTCGTTTTTATATAAGTCAGCTGTTCGCCTAATGGTTTTTGAAAACTAATTATTATGTGCTAGTCAGCGCAATTTAAAAGTTTTAATGACTTTCGAGTTTCCAAAATTCTAGATTATATTTATTCACATTCCATAACAAACATCATTTGTTTTGCATGCTTTGGACATTTATGTTATTTATCTGTGAAAAGTTTAGCAATTATTCAAATCCGTCGTATTCAAGATTTCATTTTATTATTCTAAGAAGCACATTCAGAAGTTTTATTAAAAAAATGTTTGCCTTATAATATTCAAATGTAACGCACATGAATTCCAAAAAAGTCAGAAATTTGAGTCACGACCAGTGGCGTAACTTTACTGCCGCACGGGCCCGCGTGGGAACTAATAGCCCTCTCATTTTGGGAAAAGGTATGTGCGCAACAGTGAGACGTACATAGGCTGAACTATGATTATGAATACGGTAAAATAACTCACGTATAGTTAAACCGGCAGAGGTCGGTATTGTTAGCGTGGTCGCGCGCCGGCACCGCCGCCCAATGCACGGCGCGCCCGCCCGTGGTCACCGCTGCCAGCAACCGCTGGCGGCAACCACAAGACGACCACACGCTAGCGCTCGCCACGTTCCCTGCCTGCAATGGTTCACTGTTTACTACGCTATTTGGAGGCAAAATTTGCTTTTCAGCACCAAGCAGCTTTGGTGTTGCTCACAACTGTCTTTATTTTATCAAAATAAATAAAGGTACTCTGCATGTACTGACTTCATTATCAAGTCAATGGCGGCAAAAAAGTTAACCCCCTTATATTCATAAGAGCTCTATAAGGCTTCTGCTAACTTAGTAATCGTTTGTCCTTATCTGTCACTTTGACATTTACCTTTCACAGATAAGGATAAACGATTAGTAATTTAGCAGAAGCAGAACGTTTATGAATAAGGGGGTAAGAATATTTAGGTACTTACCGTCTTACAATTAACCCAAAGTTTTTAGCTGATGGTTAAGTTAGTTGATTTAGCACCCCTGTGAAAGTTTAATACCTATTCTGTAATTGTGATTGTTATTTTTTCCATATCTTGTATGATGTTCAAAGTAACTATAAGGAGGGGTGCCTTTATATTTTGAAGATTATGATGACAATTTATGATGCAACACCAAAATGTCTTTATAGTAGGCGGCAAATAAGTAAAACGTGGAGGGGATAAGCGCAGTATGAAAATGATGTTGTTTTTCATACTGCGCTTATCCCCTCCAAGTTTTACTTATTTGCCGCCTACTATACTTAACACGAAAAAGCTGTCCGGTGTGATCAAAACTCAAAGAAACAGAGTGGGTAAATACAATCAAGTCTTAAAAATATAACTCAAACGCAAACATTTATTTGCGTTGACACAAGATCAAATCCTGTAAATGTTACACTTTTTTAAACACAAAACTTACCTATTATGTATTTAGAGTTTAAACTTTACAGTAGTAGGTATAGTTACAGTAGTGGAAAAACAGCAAAATTGTATAAACATATAAGATTAACAATTTAAAAAAGTTTTTAATTTTATACGTAGTGTTCTTTTAACAAATGTCTGTTTCTATGCAAAAATCTAGTTGTAGTTTAAAATCTAGATAAATTCACATTTCACTCGGAGGAATAAAACAGATGAGAGCAGACTCGTCACAAATTCCTTGGTTTAAATGCAATAATACGACATAAACAATAGCCACGGTCATCAGAAACCGTAGAGAAACCACACGTGTACGCTTGCCACACACACGCTACAAGCCACGGTGCCACGGGTAAAGGCTGGGATGGAATTTTACGAGGACCTACTCCGGGTTTATGTTGCGTGGTTGTTACAAGATGACTTTGTAGAAATTTTAGACACGTTTTTATAGCGTAGGTGCATTTTCGTAAAAGTTCAAGCTGGAGTGAGTTTTGCATCTCATGTAAAGAAAATCTTATGGAGGTAATTTTTTGAGCACGATGCGTTTGTTGTGTTTGGTATAAGATAACGTTATAATGTTCATGACTGAGTCCACTTTTTGTATGACAAAGGTATTACTTTTAATATTGTCAGCATATTAATTACCGCCTATTATTATCTACCTTGTTTTTTGTTTCCGTATTGTTTTGTACTGATTTGTGGTGCTTAATAAAGAATATTTGTATTGTATTGTACTTTTCTAAAACTGTGTACTAACGTATAACTAGAATAGTTTATTTGGGATTACGTACTTACCTACATCTAATTAAAATGAGCACAAAATATTTACCTCGCTACTCCGCTACTTACGTGCAAGATAACCAAGTCTGTGCGAAATATATACGTTTTGCATGCAAGCCCTCCCACTACTACTGTAGTATTCGAGGTTTAGATTCCAGTAAAACACGCAAGTACAACTCAACGGTTTAATGCCGAACAGCAAACTGACAAACTGCGCCTTGCAGTTAACTACCCACATATCTCAAAATACTACATTCCCTCCACCAATATTACAGAACAAATTAATAACTAGTACCTAGGTAACCGGGCAAAGCCCGGCGCTAGCACAACTTGGAAAAACACATTTCTCTATGACTACGAAGTTACATTTAGCATAACCTTATCATCTTAAAATTAATACTTATAATTAACATTATTATTTCGCGTGCTCCTTAACGGAAAGCGGCGGTTTCTAGCGTCCGCGTCCTCCAGCCCGTTAGGTTCAAGATCCAGCTCTTCCTCACCTTCTCCCCCTTCACCTTCCATAGATCGTTCGTGAAGTGTGCTATCCTGTGAATTATTATTCTCGAAGGGAGTGTCTGAAGATATTATTTGCTGTGGAATAGTTTCGTTGCTCACGTTCTCTTCAGGCCCGTCGTCTTGCAGAGTTGGAATGTCGTGAATAATTACCCTCTCATCCTCAGTGTCGGGGCTAATACCTTTGTAGGGTATCATCTGATCAACGTGTTTTTTTACTGTCACGTTTAAGTCTGGTATAAAGACTATAAACATTCTTGAACCAATCTTTTTATGGATTACGCCTTGTTTCCATGTATATTTGGTGCCATTTAAATAAAAAGTTTTTATTAATACATCGCTTCCCTTTCTAAAATTACACTTTCTATGTCCTCCATAGTGATTAGTTTGTGAGATCTGTTTGCGATTAACATTTTCATTAGCTGAGAAGTCCGACGACAGGTCCCGCGCCGGCGCCTGGCCAGCGCCTGCCTTGCCGACATTCAGCAAGTCGTGTCGGCAGTGTAACGAGCGGCCTAGCAATAACTGCGCCGGTGAGAACCCGGTTGTACAGTGAACAGAATTCCTATAGTCAAAAAGGAATTTATTTAATTTTATTCTAAATGTAGACTGAAATGGGCCCTGTGAAAGTATTGCCTTTATGCCTTTTTTAATATTTTTTACGCTATTTTCCGCTTGTCCGTTGGAAGCTGGATGATACGGGGCTATAGTGACGTGTTTAATTCCGTTTGTTTGACAAAAATCTGCCATCTGGGTGGAACAAAAATTAGAGGCATTATCAGTGACCAAAGTCCTCACGAGACCAAATCTACCAAACATGTCCGTTAATTTATTTATTACACTAGCGCTATCCGTTTTAGTCATTACATAACACTCCACCCACTTGGAGTAGGCGTCGACTGCGATCAGAAACTGCTTGCCCTGCACCGCGCACATGTCGAGGTGCACGCGCTGCCACGGCCCGGTCGGGTAGGGCCACGGCGCGAGCGGGCTGCGCGGCGGCGCGCTCCTCATACTCATACAGACGCAACAAGACCCGATCTTTTCTTCAATATGCTGGTCAATTTTAGGCCACCACATACGTTTCCTAGCCTCAGCTTTTGTTTTGACAACGCCTTGATGCGAGTCATGCAATTCGTTCAAAAGCTGTTCCCTGAACGCCGACGGCACCACCACTTTATGCCCCCGTAAGATACAACCTTCTTCTATAGTCAACTCTACTCGACAATTGAAAAAAGGTTTTAAATCACTGTCGGTAACTTTTCGTGGCCACCCTGTTTCGACGTATGACTTTACCTTGTTTAAAACACTATCTTTATTTGTTTCTGAACAAATATCCTTTACCGTGATAGGTTTTAATGATTCTGATATAAAATTAATATACGTAGCCCTATCCACTAAGTCACCCTCCGGACAGCCCTGCAGCCGGTCCGGCTCGTCTGCCGTCGCGCGGGACAGATAGTCCGCCACGTTATGCTCGCTTTTTATGTATTCAATTTTGTAATTATATGCAGACATGAAAATAGCATAACGTTGCAGTCTGTTTGCTGCCAATTCAGGAATACCTTTCTTACATCCAAAGATCGAAACCAGAGGCTTATGGTCCGTTCTAAGTGTGAACGGTACCGACCTACCATACAGATAATAATGGAATTTTTTTATTCCAAATATAATGGCTGTCGCCTCTCTCTGAATCTGAGCGTAATTTTTTTCACTGGCGGTAAGTGAACGAGAAGCGTACGCGATGACGCGCTCCCGGCCGTCAGGCTGCGTCTGCGCGAGCACGGCGCCCAGCGCTGGGCCCGCGTCTGTCGTAAGGATCGTGGGGTACGCGGGGTTGTAGTGCGCGAGCACGCGCTCGCTAGCGAGTTCCTCTTTTATATGATTGAATGCCGCCTCCTGCTCCTCCCGCCAGGTCCACTTACAGTCTTTTTTTAAGAGCTCATATAATGGTTTTAAAATACCCGAAGCATTAGGCACGAAAGATCTATAGTAATTCAACATACCTAAAAAGGACTGTAGTTCAGATACATTTTTAGGACTTTTGGCTTTAAGTATTGAATTAACTTTACTTTCTGACTTATGAAGGCCGTGCCTATCTATAACAAATCCTAAATACTCTACAGATTTTTTAAATAGTTCACACTTGTCGTGTTTCAAACGTAACCCTGCGTCTTTTAATCTATTTAAAACCTGTTCTAATCTTTTTATGTGTATTTCTCGTGTTGGGCCTGTAATTAGTACGTCATCAAGAAAAATGCAAATTCCTTCAATTCCGGACAACAGTTTTTCTATAATTTGCTGAAAAATACACGGCGCGCTGGACAGACCAAATACTAGTCTAGTAAAACGATACAGTCCTTTGTGTGTGTTTATACAAGTCAAGTCCTTCGATGCGTCATCGAGTTCGCACTGATTGTATGCTCTCGAAAGATCGAGTTTCGAAAATTCCTCACCGCCGTGCAATTTCGAAAATAGATCTTCGATTCGCGGCAATGGGTAATTATCGATAAATAATGCTTTATTTAGAGTTACCGAATAATCTCCGCAAATTCTTATATTGCCGTCAGGCCGCAACACGGGAACAATGGGTGTTGCCATTTCTGAATGGTTGACCTTCTCTATAATTCCCAAATCTAACAACCTATCCAGCTCTTGTTCAACTTTAGGTTTCAACGCCAGCGGTACAGGACGCGGTTTAAAAAATTTAAATTCCGCGTCTTCTTTAACTTTCAAATGTATTTTGTAGTTATTGAACCTGCCTAACTCGTTTGAAAAAACATCAGAGTATTTATTTTTTAATAATTTTGCGACGTCCACCTCGTTAGATAAACTATTACAATTCAGTGCGCAAAAGTGCAAGTCGAATGCGCTGATAAAATCGCGTCCTAGTAAAGGCGGCTGACCGGTCGTAGTTTCAATAATAAATAGTTTTATGGGTTTTGTTTTTCCGTCAAACTCAATGGGTAATGTTACGCAGCCTAAAGGCAATATCTTGCTTCCATTATAACAATTGAGCCTTATGTTACATTCCTTTAAGGTATATTTTCCTTGAAACGATTTAAAAACAGTAGCGGGTAGCACGGAAACCGCGCTGCCGCTGTCGACTTCGCATAAGACTCGCTCGCTACCTACCGACACGACCTGCTGCATAGGATTACCGTTATCACATCTGATACTATAAATAAACAAATCTTTAATACCTTCATGAATGTCGTCGGATTCCTGAGCTATGAAATTGTTGGACTTGTCATTAAGTTTACACACGCGGCTTAAATGGCCTTTAGTATTGCACAGTTTACACGTATAATTAGCATATCGGCACTTGTCTTTGGAATGGTTTTTAAATCCACACACAGCACAGCACTTATTCGGCGCGTGGTAGGCGGCGCGCGGCGGCGGCGGGCGCCGCGACTGCAGCGCGTACACCTCAGCACCGGCCGCGCCCGCTTCCGCTGCTCGCGCGCTAGGCGCGGTCGCTTGCATAGCCAAACGTGCGCTGCGAGTCGCTTGAGCTAAGTGTAACGCTTTGGTAAAACTAAGATTTCTAACACTTTCTGCAAATAATTTCTCTCTTTCACGAGCATTCTCCAAACCGAGAACAAAACGATCCCGTAACGCCGTATCTAATTCCTGTGTAAATCCACAAAACTGTGCTAAGCTTCGTACTCGCGCCGCCCATTCCGCTAGATCTTCACTAGGTCGCTGCTCTGCTTTATAAAATTTATAACGTTCAGCAAAAGAGCATTTTGGTGACTCGAAGTGTTCGTCTAGTTTTTTCAAAAGACTTTTATATTCGACGGTGTTCAACGTTCCAGGTGACACCAAGTCTCGTGCGACGCGGTAGGTATTTTCGACAAGCGTCGTCAGGAGTATCGAGCGTCGCTTCGTACCAGCTTTATCGGTGTCGTCCGTTAAGTCATTAGCCGAACACATTGATTCAAACCGCTCCTTAAAAATACTCCATTCTTGTACGCTGTGGTCGAAAGTGAGGTTGCCGCCAAAAACCATTTTTGAGTTGTCTGCCATCGTAATAATCACGTATATACACGCGTTGGATACGTATTCGTCGCCAGTTGTAGTATTCGAGGTTTAGATTCCAGTAAAACACGCAAGTACAACTCAACGGTTTAATGCCGAACAGCAAACTGACAAACTGCGCCTTGCAGTTAACTACCCACATATCTCAAAATACTACAACTACTGCCACAAAAACGCACACAAATCCCACAAACTTAATTAATCCTATCACCACACAAACACTGACGCGCGTTTCGATCCCTCTACGGGATCATTCTCAAAGTTAGAGCACAACCTATGCACATGCGAACCAACGTCGTACACCTAACGCCTAACGCGTAAGTAACGCCTGATTCAATAAAATATTTACATCTAATTATAAAAAGCGAAATCATTTGGGACTAAGTATATCAATTTGTGTTAATTTAATCTTATAAGTAATGCAAAGTGGGTTGCAAAAATACCTGCAAAGGCGTCGGAAGGTTTTCGACGAGCAAGTAGCATTTGGATGTCGAATTCCATCGTCGGATCCTCTCGCGCGCTAGCACGTAGTGCGTCTCGATCTCTTTGCCTTCTACTGCTACTAATTCAGCCTAAAACAAACAAAAAGAAAACAGTCATTAAACACATTTAAAATACTAGTAGTAAAAAATCTGCCTGAATTATTACCGCTACCCGTGTAGAAAATTAACACGAACAAATATTGCTCATGTTCCCAAATTACAAGCTTAATCTTTACAAGATTTGGGGAAATATTCGAGCGGTTCAACCATTCGAGTTAAACGCCACAGTCCTCTCACTATTAGTACCATCGATTAGTTACCAAAAGGCTACGTTAAGCAACAACCTTTGATCAAACTAGACTCAGCATAACCGTCTTTAGTTTCATAAAAATCATCTCTTAACAATATTTGCTGTGATTATAATGAAATGGCGATGAATAAACGTCGTTAATCATTCTAAACGTGGCCCTTAGTCTTGTTGCCTTAGGCTCTGTCTACCTTTTAAGGGATAAAGACGTGATTCGTGCATTTATGTGTGAAAAACGTCGAAGAAACGCTAAATACTGATGGAATTTTAAATGCGACTTTGCAAAATCAACTTGTGTATAAAATAATGTCATAACACAAAAATAGGTGACGAAAACAAAACTGTGAGCAACGATTAAAATAAACAAAAGTTTTCTTAACAAAAAGCCTGGTTATGAATATCTAAAGAATTCAATAATGCATTGTGAGTATTCATTTTGAAAAACACCCCAGACACGTATTTCTGAGAGACAATATTTCTCTCTAGAATCACTTAAATAAAACGTCCGATTCTCGATATACATCATACGCCCCCCAGTTTCTATCATCGAACCCCTCGGAGGTCCCATAAATCTACGAGAAGCAAAAGGTCTGAAGCTACAAAAACACTTTTTTGCGCCAAGTCTGCTTAAGCTTGGGTGGCTTTTAAAAGATACGAAGGCGTGTAAAAAATTAAAATACATTTTTACGTCGGTTATGACTTTATTCCAGGGAGCGGTACTATATTGCCCTGCCTGCTCCTGACTGATACGCGGCTTTATTACATTTTATTTTTATGTTTATTGAATTTCTGGTTTTCTACGAGTGCAGTTCCTATAAGGGAATTTCGTTCGTGTCATACGTATTGAATTTCCTTTCGTTTAAGGAAAAGGGGGTTTGAATTGTTCGAGTTTTTACGACTATTTTATATTTATTGTGCAATACATATATTATGAGGCGTATTCATAGAAGACGATCAAATTGTACACCATTCAAAAAATACGATATTCTCAACCCTTTGCCTAAAGTGCACACAAAACCTTTGAACAAAGAAAAATTGTTTTGTGGAATAATGCATGTTAGCGTTGGCATAAATCGTACTGTTCTGAGTACTATACATCAAATACAGACGATCGTCAGAATGTGGATATTCTAAACTAAAACGTGTCGATGACGCGTTTAAAAATTGCCACGTTCGGTTCCCACGTTGCTACGTGTTTTTATCGTAGGAGAGGAGCACGTTCCCTACAATAACTTCCGTTAGACTGACTATAATTATTAAATAGAAGAGGCTTTGTTTTGTGGAGTAAATATTATGTTTTTTTTTTATGTGAATAGGAAAGCAAACGATCAAGTGGGTCACCTGATGGTAAGCGATCACCACTGCCCATAGACTCCCGCAACCCCGGAGGGATTGCAGATGCTTTGCCAACCTAGAGGACTTAGATGAAATGCCTCTTGTGCCCGTAATTTCCCCGGCTGTCTTACTCTCCACACCGGAACATAGCAGTGCAAGCACTGCTGCTTAGCGGCAGGATTAGCGAGTAACTGGTGGTAGCGATCCGGACGGACCTTGCACAAGGCCCTACCACCCGCAACTTTCCAACTTTTCCGTAAATTTCCAAGGGTCCCAGTATTACACGACGAGCGTTTATTAATTAATTTAATTTATGCTTATTTGATTACACATGCCCAAATACCTCTAAGGCAAAAACACAATAAAAAAGATAGAGACTGAATTATAATCACGCGTGAACCAGAAATTGCAAAGCAGAAGGAGTTTACTGAAAAAACACTAAACTTGTGACAGTTTATTTAGTCGATAGTATAATAATACTCGGCGGCAAAGATTATGACCTGTATTACATACATTTTATTACATACATAATAATGTATGTAATAAAATAATAGTTAATTTTGTATGCAAACTGGGCCTAATTTTGTGTCACTGAGTATGAGTAACATTTGTACGGTAACTAAGTACATACAAAATATGTATAATGTTCTTCAAATAAAAAGGGTTTGAGTAGTTGTTTTACGAAAAAAGTGTAACATGATTTCATAAGGAAATTAATAAAACGTATCGCACCGCCGCCTGGAAACAACTTGAACCACGCGTTATCATTGAACGTCCGTGCCTAATTTAGCGGAAACTTACTTCAAAAGAAACCTGTAGGTATGGCGCGAGCCGAACACCAGAAAATACAAAAGAAGGGTTTAGCTTTTTAAAATAAAACCCACATATTGAACCTTGTCTATATTTAAATATCGCTAGGTAATACTTCTTACATTTGTGTGAAAAAAATAACAAGTAAGTAAGTAGATATTTATTTAACTTTGTATAAGATATTGCGCATCAAAATTGTTGACCTAACTTTACTAATCAAACACGACACGCTTTAAATATAAATTCGAAATATCAGAAATAAAATATAACGAGAAACGTTGGCGAGTTCGCAAAGTGTCATCAAGTATGATGAGATTGATCCGAATTTACAAAATTTCCTTAAAATATTCATGCTACATACCCCAGGCGTGAGGTGAAACTTTTTACACGGATTCCATTATAATTATACTAAACTCGATGCGGTATTGGACATCTCATGAAGCCCAACTGCTGACGCAGATATCTGTTAAATCCTACTAATATTATAAATGCGAAAGTTTGTGAGGATGGATGGATGGATGGATGTGACAATGTGAATGTGTATGTTTGTTCCTTCTTCACGCTGAAACGACTGGGCGGATTTGTATAAAATTTAGAACGGAGATAGCTGGCACCCTATATTAACATAAAGACTACTTTTTATCCCGGAAAATTGCATAGTTCCCGCGATAAACATGTCAAAGGTCGTAGCTGCCTAATGTAAGTCTAATTCTACTTTAAAATTACTTACTAGCATAGTTACTAGCTTCTGCTCGCTGGAAGTTATGCAATCTATAATCTGGCCGTGAAATTCCTTGACAGATTAGGTAGTTAAGTTTTCATTGAAATCCGTTCAGCCGTTTTTACGTGATGCGCTGGTAAATATATAGACAAACAGATAAACAGCCAAAAAATCTAAAAACTGGCAGGACGTGTTCTGTTATTAATTCTAAGTATCCCCAGCCAACTTTTTTCGAATATCTTCCATGTACAGACTTTCGAACCTCTTCAGCTTTGTTATAATGTAAGATTTCACTATTTCTCCACGTATTCTGTAAATGTGTAGTGCTGCATAGACGAATGCATCGTAACGCGAACACGAAACATTTTATGTTTATGCGGCAAATGTGAAAATATTCTAAATTTAAAATCTTTATACACACTGGTGTGGCGCAGCCCTTAGCTTTGAAGTAGATATGGTAAATTAAGTTTCGAACGGAACGTTCCGCAAGCAGTCTGCAGTAGTCAGAGCTGTACCAATAAGATGACAGAGATGGAGCTGCAGTAAATTGCTATTGGATTGCACTCTATTTCGATTAGTATGTTGAATCTATCTCGTTTAAAATTCAGCTTCACATTGGCGGTAAAAAAAACATCAAGAGAAAGGGTATACACCCTTAGAAATTACACAATGTTAGAAACGTTAAAATCTTACTTATTACGATTCGACCTTGATTCGACATACGTATTTAACATGTATAGCGATGAAATAAGCTATTTAATATTCTATTTTTCTTATAACAGAGCAAGTATCTTTACAAAAACGAAATAAAACCATGCAGATCAAAATATTTATCTAATTTCAAAGGGGATTTATTGCATGCTAAATAAGTAAGTATGTAAGTACTGATTTTATAACCAAAATACTTTTAAATGAACGCAATGTACTTAATTGGTTTTTAGTTCAAGAATTATAGACTTTCGCAAAGTAACGCGTTATTCAATGAAATATATCTACAAATACAATTCTAATTACGGTTCGTTCACCAGTATCGATGAATCTTAAGCAATAAAACTCCACCATCTTACTCGCTAATCTTGCCGCTAAGCAGCAATGCTTGCATGCTGTGTTCCGGTGTGGAGAGTAAGATAGCCGAGGAAATTACAGGCACAAGAGGCATTTCATCTTAGCCCTCTAGGTTGGCAACGCATCTGCAATCCCGGAGGGATTGATCGCTTACCATCAGGTAACCCACTTCTCGTTTTTCTTCCTATTTACATAAAAAAAAAAACACTGATCTTGCTAAATAAATAAAAGGTAGAACATTTACAACACCCGATAGTTAAGCATTCCGCTTCAAGCCTTACACATGCAAGGGGAGTGAGCTACAACCTCAGCCTCATCTGCGATTACCATCAAGTGATAATAATATAATAGAGATCAATCGCTAGTTAGGTTTAATAAAATAAAAAGCGACGTTTGGCAGTCCCCCCCTCGGTTCCCTAGTGCTCAGAGTGCGGAGTGTTAAGAGTTCCCAAAGTTAGCTCTCAGTTCTCAGATTTCTTGCTAATTGCACCAGTATAAATATTTATTTGTGACTAAGTGTTAAAATCGCAGAACCATGCGTGAACATAACTAATTTTTAATAAATAAATTAGAAACGCTTAAATAAATGTGTAGATGAATTGATAATAAATATTTATTTCCTTCTAATACTTCTTCGATGTAGGATGAAAGTACACCATATTTTTATAGCTGCTTTCGCGCTTTTTTACTTGAACAATGTCGAGTGTAAAATGTTTTTTGACACTCTATTAGAAATAATCACAATTAATGATACTTCAAATAAAAATTTACCAAAAATAATCACTCATTATGCCGAATGGACCAGAGAAGAAATTAAAGAAGAGCACGAGTAAGTACGTGCCTGAGAATTTAGGTTTTACATATATAATCTGATTAGAACGTTTGAAATTATTGTGTAATGTGATTAGTCTTCAATTCGTCAGTTTTCATCGTGAACAAATAATCAACCTTCTTTATGCTGTAAACTAGCTTTTTCCCGCGACTTCGTCCGCGTAGACTTCATTTATTGACAAATAGCTTTTGGCCACGGCTTCGCTTGTGTGTACCAGGAGTATTTCAATCCCGTTTTTTTCCCGTTCCCGTAAGAATTTCGTGAAATGCTCTGTTAATGCTCCCTACACTCCCCAAAGAACCCACTTGCCAAATTTCAGCTTTCTATGACCAGTAAAACGAAAAATCCCGTTTTTTCCCGTTCCCGTGGGAATTTTGGAAATTTCTCTCTTAATGCTTCTTTATACTCTCCAAACAACCTAAATGCCGAATTTCAGCGTTCTACAACCAGTAAAACGAAAAGTTCAGTTTTTCCGTTCTCGTGAGAATTTTAAAAAATGATCTTTTATAGCTTCTCTACACTCTTCAAGCAACCTACATGCCAAGTTTCAGCTTTCTACGACCAATAAAACGAAAAATCCCGTTTTTCCCGTTCCCGTGGGAATTTTGGAAAGTCCTCTCTTAATACTTCTCTACACTCCCCAAGCAACCTACATTTCGAATTTCAGCTTTCTACAACCAATAAAACGAAAAGTCCCGTTTTTCCCGTTCCCGTGGGAATTTCAGGAAATTGTCTCTTAGTGCTTCCCTACACTCATCAATCAACCTACATGCAAAGTTTCAGCTTTTTACGACCAGTAAAACGAAAAATCCCGTCTTTCCCGTTCCCGTGGGAATTTTGCAAAGTCCTCTCTAAATGCTTCTTTACACTCCCCAAGCAACCTACATATCGAATTTCAGTTTTCTACAACCTGCACTGCAGTATAACAAAAAATCCGGTTTTTTCCCATTCATTTCCGTCAGAATTTTGGGAAATTCTTTCGTAGTGCTCCCCTATACTCCCCAAGGAACCTGAAGGCCAAATTTCAGTTTTCTACGATCATTAAAACGAAAATTCGATCCCGTAGAACTGAATATAAATCTCGTTTTTTCCTTATCCTGTTGGAATTTTCGAAAATCTTTAAAACTGTTTTTTACTATTATAATCACCTACTTCTATGCCAAATTTGAAGTCTAGTAATTATAGTTCATAGGATTTCGTTGAACTGAATATATAAATCCCGTTTTTTCCTTATCCCGTGAGAATTTCCAAAAATCCTGAAATTATTTTCTTAGTTTTGTAATCATCTACTTGTGTACGAAATTTGAAGTCTATATTTATTAAGTATAGTTACTGAGATAGGGTCATCGAATATAATAAATCCCGTTTTTTCCCGTTCCCGTGGAAATTTGTGGGTGTGTGTGTGTGTGTGTGTCAGGTAGGTATGTGTGATGTTGTTTTCGTAATCAGCGACCCGATAAACCGTACAAACAATACTACCCACTATAATATAATAATAATAATACCTACGTTGATTTTCAGACTTTGTCACCCCCTATCCCCTTTTAGGTGTTAAATTTTCAAAAAACCTGAAACAGGTATTTACTCATTTATCGTTAGGATTACTCCTGTGAAGTTTCGAATAAAATAGTCTAACTAATCTTGTTTCCCCATACAAACTTTGGACCTCCATTTAACCCCTTTAGAGGTCGAATTTTGAAAAATCCTTTCTTAGTGCACCCCTAGACCTTATAAGGAACCTACGTGCCAAATTTGGAATCTCTAGAACCAGCGGTTTGGGCTGTGCGTTGATATGTCAGTCAGTCAGTCAGTCAGTTTCTTCTTTTATATATTTAGATAAATAAAGTTTTTTTTTAGGTATCCGATACAAGTAGTAATCAACGAGACATTAAAGCCTAGTTCGAAGACCGATGGAACATCACGCATCGCATCGCCAGATGAAGAGTTAAGCCCTAATTCAAAAACTGCAACAGCCAATGAAGCGCTATTTAATGAATCAACGATCATAGAAACGTTATCTGCATCAACAGGTAATTCACCACTGTACACTGAATTGACAAGTGGCGTATCAAGCTTAACTGTTACACCGCATAGTAAATCAACTGATAGAGTTGTTAAAGAAGTACCACCAAATGGTTTAAAAGCTCAATCATTATTATCAAATTTGACTGAACCTATAAGTTATGTTTTACCAACCAACGAAACACGACGTAATGAATCAACAAATGAAGAATCAATCATCAGACCTATGGTTGACATTGAGATCAATTCTGAATCGACGTCTAAAACACCTAGCTCCAACATTACTACTAGTAAAACAACGCTATATGAATCACCAAATAACATTTTATCATTAACGGGAACAAGCAATGAATCAAAAGTTGAATTGTCAAGCTCTAACCTCACAACCATGATAGAATCAGAAACTGTAATGACAACTAAACCATTCGATTCCATACTAGCAACTAACGGAGCACTATCTAATGCATCAACGAATGAAGCACCAAACGTTGCATCACGCAATGAATCCTTATTGGAAATATCAAATTTTAACTTAACAGCGCCTAGATTTTTCACAATGGAATCGCCAAACATCCATCTTACAACTACAATAGGATCTAACATTGATTTGGCCACTGAACCTTTAGAGTCCATACTAACAAACAATGATGCGCAATATAATGAATCGACTATCTTGGCAAATACGACATCTAAGGAATCAAATTCCAATGTAGCTGTTACTCTAGCACCATATGATAAAGTAACAAATGAAACAGCAATCATTGTTTCAACGTCCAAGAGAGTATCACAAAACGACTCGACCTCTGACATACTTTCCTCTCAACTATCAAATATCACAAAAACTGACGTACAACCGACGACATTACCAAGCATCAAATTAATAACCCGAGAAGCCCCACGTCACAGTTTACTGAATGCAACACGGTTCGTATCACGACCCAACGTTCAATTACATGCTGAAACAACAACTAGATTACCGAGATCCAACTTAACAGGTATTGATGTAGTACCTAACGTAGCATCAAGCTCCGGTTCATATGTAAACAAAATATTGAGTAAGCAATCAAACCAAAAAACGGCCATAAGAAACACCAGAGAGCGACATATTAACCATCAATTTCAAGCATTACGCTCCAAATCAACTCCCATTGAAGCAACCCAAATGAAATCGATCTCTGGAAAAATAACTACAAAAATAGGCAAAGGGTTGAAAGAAGATCCTAGTTCCAAATCAAGTGAAAATTATAACGAAGAATTAAGTGAAAATTCAAGTGGAGCAACAAGTACAAGTACAGAATCGGATTCAGGTCTCAAATCAAGTGAAGATTATAACGAAGAATTAAGTGAAAATTCAAGTGAAGCAACAAGTACAAGTACAGAATCGGATAAAGATTCAGGTCTCAAATCAAGTAAATATTTAAGTGAAGAATCCAGTGAAGTAATAAGTAAAGAACCGAGTGAAAAATCAAATGAAATATCAAGACGCGATAAATTAATTATGACACGATCACAAACTGAAAAACCAAAACGATTGTACTACAAGCCAATAAGGAACAAACTAAAACAAGTATCGCCTATGTTTGATCCTTACAGAGAATAGCTTCAACAATAATTACTACTCGTAGCTACTAGGGTAACTCTGGTGCAAATCACCGATATGTAAGTAAAGTTATTTTATTAATTACAATGCAATGATAAAATGGTATTTTTGGGTAATTATACAGAAATGATGAAGAGCAAAACATGCCATTATAAGTAATATAAGGAAGGTCTACAAGAGAAATTTGGCAGAAAAAAATAATAGATTTGTATTTGATGGATGTAGGTACAGTCGCCATCAGATATATCGTAGCGGGCGAGGTCCTCAAATAATTCGGAGCAGCCTTAAATTTCAATAAATTCGTTACACTGATAAGGTTAATAACATCAGAACACGCAATTAGTCAAAAATATAATAGCAGCGACTTTTCAATAAAATCGGGACGTCACAGATCGTCAAAGGTATCGATGGGCAGACAGGCTGACCATAAAGATCGGAACATTTTTGGAAAATATACCTTAACTTTGTGACACACAGTTGAAATTACAGTGTGTTTATAATAAAATTAGTTTTATAAAATAGTACTACATGCTTTGACTTATAGCAACAGCAGAATTTTAATCGTAAAAAAAGTATATTTGGCAATTTAGTGGCCAGTAACAATTTACACTTTATACAACGAAAAAGGTTTTATGTTACTAACACTGTGAATTATGCATGCAGACGCGTATACTATATAGGTGACATATCTTTCATTTTGGCATGACGTTTGAGCCTTATTTGTATTTTGTTTGAAATTCGACTCTATTATTATATACGTAAGGTTTATTTTCCACATATGTTCCGATATTTATGATCAGCCTGACTGCGTCGATACCTTTGACGATATGTGCTTCCTGATATTTTTAGCTCATTGAACGTCCCGAATTTATTGAAAAGTAGCTGCTCTTATATTTATGACGGATTGCGTGTTCCGATGTTATTAACCATATCTAGTGTAACGAATTTATTGAAATTTAAGGCTGCTCCGAAATATTTGAGAACCTCGCCCGCTACGATAATTATAATCTGATGGCGACTGTACGTACTCGTAATAACGAGGCATAAAGAAGAAAGTATTGATTTTCTGAAATATGAGCAAGCATATCAAATCTCAGATGATTAGTTAGTTATCTGCAAAAGATTGAATCACAAAAAGAATAATAAAACATACCTGCTCCTTACTCAATTCTGTCTAAACCCGTCATGAAGATATTCTACGTAATAGCGACGTTAACATTATTTTGCGTATATTTGGAATGCACTACAAAAACGGGGGAGAAAAATCCAACCTATGACATCGACAAGGCACAACAGGTGTTTCGTAAATTCAGACAAGATTACGGTAAATTGTATTGTTCTGAATCTGACAAAAAGTACAGGTATCGCTTGTTTGTAAGTGTTTTGAAGAAAATTAACGAAATCAACAGCGATCCTTATAGCAAGTACAAAGCACAACTGACGCAGTTCGCCGACTTAACTGCGGAGGAAGTGGAAAAATGCTGCGTTTTCGAAAAGTAAGTAGAGCTTCAGTGATAATAAAATTAACAAATTAATTTTTAATACTATAAAAACAATCTAGTGTAAGAAAAAATATTGTACTGGAGTACAATAAAAGAACCTGTACCTATATTTAACATAAAATACCTACTTGAGTTCAAAAAATATCTTTCAACAACAACTTTTGTACTATTTTTTTTACATCCGGGTGTATAAAATTCACTATGCACAGTGGATCCTGTTAAATATTACTTAAGTAGGTATTCTTATGGAATAGACTTTACGGAACGTATACCTCTAACAGATTCTTTTAAGAAATGTTATTTTTTCTTTTAGCTTACGACTAAGAGGACAGGCAAAAATGAAAACAAGGTTCGGCAATTTCTCGGGACGTGAAAAAAATTCTTTGAATTACAAAAATAAAAACAGACATGTCAGACCTTATTCATATAGACTGCAACATTTATAATTCGGTAGGTGCTATTGAAAAAAAAAGAAACATAATCATCAGTTTGTTTGAGTTTTGCCCCTTTAATTTCATATCATAATAAATGTTTTATTACAATAAATATAACATTACAAATAGAAAATAAAAACAAATTGGGTTTATGCTAGTGATAAGCTCATGGTAAATTTCAAATATGTATTTTAATTATAAACTAAAAAAAAAGGGTACCGGATGGGATTTATCCCGCGTTACTGTACACGCTACCAACTGGACTATCGGAACTGGATCACCGAAAATCTTAATTATTTGTAATACGCCATAGTAACGTGAAGATTTTTAATTTTAATTTCTAAAGATTTAGCCTTGTAATTATTGTTTAACCAATGGATCAGATGGTCATAGTAACTAAAATTATGATTTGGTGATAAATAATGAAACAAAGCAATATTTTAAAACAGACTAATACTAAAACTAAAACTACTACTATTTATAAAACTATAAAGTAAATAATGTTCAAAATTTTCCGCCACAGGCATCGACACCAAGACGCTGGCCGCATTGCCTCTCTGAACTGCTCTCTGAACTCTACCTAGCCTTTGAGAGAAGAAAGCGCCAGCCCTAGGGTCGGATTTGGTTATTTTTCACTATGATAAACGATTATGAATTTCGATTTAGCTTTTTATCTAAGGAAATTCGTCACAATCCCCCCTACACAGACGCGATAACTTACAGTTCATTTGTTTCCAATGGTATTATAAACCTGTTTTCTAAGTATGGTGGCAGGGGAAAGTTGTTTAATGTTACGCTTCATTTATTTCAAGTCTTACCTTTGGAATTTATAAAACGTTGGTATTATCTATTCTGTTGGATGATTTTGTTGTGCACGACAAAGATAAAATATATATTTTTATGGTTTAAAATTTGGTACTTAATTTTACAAAACCTCGTTCTTTCATTATTATTATGTAAAAAAAATACGAATAGTCGTGTCTTTCTTTTGAGATGAAAAGTATACTCAGGTACTGCAGTACAATAACTCTCTTTATTGCACATAAAATACAGTAAGTAGGTAATAGGCATCACCTAGTACAGTCAGCATCAGAAGTAGATAAACAGTAGAAGAGCTCGAAATGATCTACACACGACTCTATTGCCAAGGTAATAAGAGGGTGTGTATAAGAGGGTGATTTTGAGTTCCTCGACTGTTTATCAACTTCTGATGCTGACTGTACAAAGGCAAACTTTTCCCAAGAAATTAATCTTTTCGAGCTAACCTAAGTGTATTATAACAAAATATTTGTAACATAAACTTTCGACGTTATTACATACTAACACTGCTAACACTCAAAAGTGTTCAGTTCATCAAAATACATCCAAACTTAGCAAGTTCGCAGTGTCATCCGATTTTATGAGATTGATCAAAATTTACAAAATTCTTTTGAAGTATTCATGTTACGCCCCTGCTGGTAAAACTTTTTGCGCAAAATTTTAAATTTATCATAACTTGGTGAAGAAACCGATATTTTATTTAGGTAGTTACTGCACAAGTTTCTTATTAGAGGCTGTATAGCGCCTAGTGTACTGGCTTGATGTAATCCATACATGTTCAAACGGTTGTCTAAGCAACATAGAACGGTTTGTTTAGACATAACTATTATGATTGTACCTAGAGGCTGACGTGTGTACGTCGTGTGTGTTTTTTAAATATTTACACTTTAATATACTGTTTACTGTTACTCTGGCTGCTCATTTCCACATAATCTCATTTGGTTATGGGCCCAGGACACCAGCAGTCCAGGAATAACGTAAAAAGTTATTGAAGTAAAAATAGAAGTGGTTTGAAGCTTGTGAAAATTTTCTCCGTGACATAATGTCAGATGAAAACAGCTGTTCGGTTGGCATAAGCGGAATAAGAAAATTGAAGGGTTCGTCTGATTACCCGAACTGGAAATTCTTGGTGAGGAATTACTTAGAAAATAAAAACTGGTGGGAAGTAATTTCGAAAGATGTGGTAAACGAAGATGTGGACAGGAAAGCACGAACAACGATTTGTTTGTTGTTGGAACCGGAGTGTTTTACTCACGTCTACAATGCCAAATCTGCCAAAGATGTCTGGAGTAATCTGCAGAGAGCTTACGAAGACAAAGGTTGGGGAAGACGAATCTGCATTCAACGAGAGCTATTCAGTAGCAGGTTAGAAAATTTTGACTGTATTGAAAGCTACATTTCAAGAGTTACGTTTCTTGCACAGCAACTGTCGGATATTGATTCACCGATTCAAGAGGACTGGATCATATCGATTTTGCTCGGTGGATTGACCCCTGAGTACGGCCCCCTCATCATGGCTGTAGACAACAGCGGTTCCGAGATCACGTTGGAGCAAATAAAAACGAAATTGATGCAAGAAGGAAGTAGACAGAGCAAAATTAACACAAACCACGAACAAGCCCTAGTTACAAGAAGAGCACAGAACGATGCCAGATCTCGCACTAAACCCGATGATCGTAAGCAGAAGTTTGTCTACAAGTGCTATAAGTGCCATAAGCAAGGACACAAAGCGTCCGAATGCGAAGAGCGGAAGAGAACCGTGAATGTCTGCCTGAATGCAAAGGAGGCGATTAATAAAGACAAGTGGTATCTCGACAGTGGATGCTCAAATCACATGACTCATGATAAGAGCAGGTTGTTGTCTTACAATCCCGAGAACGGCAACATGAAAATTTCAGTAGCGAATGGTGAAAAGCTACGCGTGCAAGGACGAGGGAACGCTGAGCCTCAAGTCGGCGAGAAGCAGAAATTATCTTTATATAATGTTTTACATGTTCCCGATTTATCCATGAACTTAATCTCAGTTAGCGATTTGACCAAGAAGAATTATTCCATTAATTTTGACAAAGGAGGTTGCACGATTCAAAAACAGAATCGACCTATTGCAAGATGTCATGAAGTTGACGGAATTTACGAGTTGGAAGAAAACAAAAACAACGTCGTCAATTTGACATTGTCAAAACAAAATGAAAATATTTCGAACATTTGGCATAAACGACTAGCGCATTTAAGTGAAAAATATATGAATAAATTGAAAAACCTTGTTACGGGAATGGAATTTCGAAGTTGTGATTTGACAGAACCATGTATTGCGTGTATTGAGGGAAAGACATGCAAGAGTCCCTTTAAAAACAAAGGTACGAGAGCGAACGAGATTTTACAGCTCGTGCATTCCGATCTTTGTGGACCGATGGAAGAGCCATCGTTCGGAGGTTCGAGGTATGTCCTACTATTTATTGACGATTATACTCGGAAGACGCATGTTTATTTTTTGTAAAATAAAAGTCAAACTTTCGATAAGTTCCGTGAATACAAGGCGGAAGTTGAGAAGGAGACGAGTAGGTCAATAAAATGCCTTAGATCTGACTGTGGAACGGAATACTGTAATGGTCAATTTAATAATTTTCTGAAGTCTGCAGGAATTAAACACCAGAGGACCGTACCCTACACACCAGAACAAAATTCTGTGGCGGAAAGGGCTAACCGCACCATTATTGAGAAGGCGAGGACATTGTTATCGGAAGCAAAATTGAGCAAAAAATATTGGGCAGAGGCTGTAAGTACAGTTGTATACTTGAAGAACAGAAGTCCAACGAAAGCCTTGAACGATGCTGTACCTGAGAAGCTTTGGAGTGGAAAAGATGTAGATGTGAGTCATCTGAAAATCTTTGGTTGTTTGGCTTTTAGTTTGAAACCAAAACAGAAGCGACGCAAACTAGACATGAAAACGGAACCGACGATATTTATTGGGTATCCGGATAATCAGAAAGGATATCGTTTAATGAATCCGAAGACAAGGCAAATCACTACAGCGAGAAATGTCAAATTTTTGGAAAATGTTTTTCTTCAAGATGTGAAAATTGACGATTCTGTCGTACGCTTAAGCCTGGATTCAGAGTCGATTGTTCAGTCTAGTGTACGCAATGACAGCAACAGTGGAGCTGGAACTTCGGAGGCGCATGACAACAGTTCGTCAAGCGACGTTGTCAACCAGGAGGTACTACCAGAGGTCCCGAGTACACCAGAGCAGAGAGTACCTGAAGAGGAAGTTGCTGAAGAGGAAGTGACGTTACCTCAACCGATTGAAAGGAGGTATCCTCAAAGGGAGCGTAAGCCAGTCGATCGTTATGGCTGTAACGTCATGTACGCCATGGAAAGCGTGATAGATGACGATCCATTGACTGTAGAAGAAGCGTTAGCGAGGCCTGATAGTGATTTGTGGCAGAAGGCGATGGACGACGAGCTACAATCACTAAAAGAGAATCAAACATGGAAGTTAGTCGACCGTCCAGTTGATAAGAAGCCGATACAATGCAAATGGGTGTTCAAAGTCAAGAAAGACAGCGATGGCAAGGTAACCAAGTACAAAGCTAGATTGGTAGCCAAAGGTTTTACGCAGGTACGTGGCATTGACTATGGTGAAACTTATTCTCCTGTAGTTAGAAGCTCTACATTGCGAATGTTATTTTCATTAGCGGTTGAATACGATTGGTTTATTGATCAATGGGACGTAACTACTGCTTTCTTATATGGAAAAATTAAAGAAGACATTTATATGCTCCAGCCTAAAGGAGCAGTAGCCAAAGGTCAAGAAACCAAAGTATGCAAGCTTCAGCGATCGTTGTACGGGTTGAAACAAGCATCGAATGCTTGGTTCAACGAATTAGACAAAGAGATGCTAGCGTTAGGTTTTAAACAGTCAATACAAGAACCGTGTTTGTACCAGAAGCACCTTATAAACAATAAGAGGCTAGTGGTAGTGATTTATGTTGATGACATTTTCGTATTTGGGAATTGTGAACTTGAAAAGCAAAAATTAAAAACAGGATTGCTTGAAAAGTTCAAAGTGAAAGATTTAGGTGCGGCTAGACATGTTTTAGGAATGCGACTAAGGCGGGATAAAGATGTTATTCATCTTGATCAGGAGCAGTTCATATTAAATATATTGAACGATTTTAACATGACTGATGCGAAGCCGGTTAGTACTCCAATGGAGGTGGGAATCAAGCTAGAAAAGTCAGCTGATTCGAACTGTCATCTGCCATATCAAAGTTTGATAGGATGTCTAAATTATTTAGCCTGTAATACGCGGCCGGACATAGCGCATGCAGTAAGTGCACTTTCGCAGTTTAATTCGTGTTACGATGAAACACACTTTAAATGCGCAAAGCGAGTCCTTAGGTATTTGAAGGGTACGTCTAACCTCTGCCTTACCTTTAAAAAGTCGGGGGATTTAGATTTACGAGGCTATGTAGACGCAGATTGGGGTGGAGCGCTAGATAGAAAATCTTTCACTGGTCTAATATTTAAAGTAGGTAAGAATGTCGTGACATGGGAGAGTAGGAAGCAGGCTACTGTATCGTTGTCCTCCACAGAAGCGGAATACGTAGGACTTAGTCAGGCTTCAAAGGAAGCGCTTTACCTACGTAGTTTACTGGACAGTCTTCTTTTAACTGTGAATAGTAAAGCGGTTGTAATCTACAACGACAACCAGTCTGCGCACAAAATTGCAACTAACAAAATGATGCATAACAGAACAAAGCATATTGACATAAAGTATCATTTTATACGGGAATGTGTTCTGAGTAATAAAGTCGAGATCAGGTACATGTCAACCGATAAAATGATAGCTGACATTTTAACCAAGTCCGTGCATAGCCCAAAACTGAAAGAGTTTTTAGGACACTTATCTTTGATAAATTATTCTAATAAGGGGGCGGACGTATAGTTGTTATAATTGTTTTATGTTTGAATTGTTTTGTGTAGGTATTAGATTAATTTATTTTTCTTGATAGTTATGCGGTTATTCATTTGTTAGGTTTAGGTTTTGTATGTTTTGTTTTGTTTGAATAATAATGTGAAGAGTACAGGCAAGTACTGAAGTGTTTTATAACTTGTCTGTATGTGTGTATGTTTGTAACATGTAATAGATTAAGGGGGCGTATTAGAGGCTGTATAGCGCCTAGTGTACTGGCTTGATGTAATCCATACATGTTCAAACGGTTGTCTAAGCAACATAGAACGGTTTGTTTAGACATAACTATTATGATTGTACCTAGAGGCTGACGTGTGTACGTCGTGTGTGTTTTTTAAATATTTACACTTTAATATACTGTTTACTGTTACTCTGGCTGCTCATTTCCACATAATCTCATTTTTTCTCAGCTGGTGACCCTCTCAATTTAGATTAAGTATAAAATAGTGTAACTGCAAAACTGGGTAATTTAAGTCATAAGTATGGTGAAGTAAAACTTAATAAGGATATGAAGGGTATATCTAGATAGCAAAGTGATAAGTTCATGATAAAGATGATTGATAAATGCCAGTACCTATCATAACTTAGTAAAAATCAACGAAGAAACTATGAACAGTTGCAAGCAGCAAAAACCTTTATACCTACCAAAAACCTTTGAAGTAGGTAGAATGGAGAACAGTGTAACAGAAACCAGAATTATAGCTAATCTACAAAGGCTTGAAGGAAAATATATCTTGAAAACCTATTACTAAACCGTAAATAATTTCGACGCAAGCGTACTGTTGCACTGCATTCGCCGCATCCGCTACAGGACGGTATAAAACGCAGATTCTCCTCGTAAAACTACAATAACTGTGTTTTATTGCGACCTCTCATATAAAAGTTTTTAACTTACGTTCCAACGTGAACTGCCGGCGGGAAGTTGGCAAGCGAGCCAGACAAAAAACAACCCAATTTCTATTTCACGATTGGATGAATATAAATTAGTGTACATGTGTTTTAACCTGGTTAAATTGCATTTGATGTGGATGCTGTTGATCAAAACGCATTTTTCATGTCGAACAATAATGCTTTGAAAATTGTCTGGTGGTTTAAGTCATAAAACTTTTTCAACGTTGTATTTTAAATAGGCTAAAAACAGACGACACAACAAGAAAAGTGCATATCGAATTAATACTCATGCGAATGATTAAAGGGACCTTTACTTATTTCATTTCAGTTAACATAAAACGTGGTACAATATTCGATTAATATGACTCAGCTATTAGTTATGTTGTTACATAAGCGCAAAATTGATTATGTGTATAATTCCACAAATATTAGAATCCAAAGAGTGGAACAAAATAAAAAATAACGTTAAAGAAAATGCATTTCAACGTATATCCTACTCTGATGTCATTACGTAAAGTATACTCTGCTCTGAGTAATAAAACTTTACAATCACTTAATGTAAAATTGGCAATGTCGGTCCGGATTAAACGCCATGCTCGCAGGTAGCGTCTACCTTAGCAATTTCTAGACTTCTATAAATCTCAATCTCCCTACACCCGCATGCGGCTAACACGGGCGCACCATAGCGTTGCAAAAGCGCTAACAACGAGCTATTTCCCAGCTGTAATTAATTGCTTTAACATGTTGAAATTAAGTAAGTCAAGCGCAGGTGTCTTTGTACGCTAACCACACGGAACGCAAACTTCATTAAATTTATAACAAGTCGCGCTAAGTTCGTGGCCGCTTACTGCAGTAAGTTGTTGCTTTCTTTACTTTGTTCGCGTAAGAACCGGATGATTATAGCATCCGAGCGTTTATTTTTTTAATTAATTTTGATACAGAAATGTTAAAGAAAGATAGGATGATCATAAATCATTATACACAAATCACATCGAACTTAAAGTAGAATATTTTAGTTTACTCTCCCAACACAACGTACGTGGCATTATTAAAGATCTAAAGAGCATCGTCCTTGTCAACAAATACATAAACAAGTAATGTTTTTTATACTGCTATGTCACTTTCCGATATAATTTTTTCTTATCGTAAAGCTTAGGCTGGTGTCTTGGTTTCAAGTATACACAATTTAGAAAACTTATCGTCATCACTTAAAAAAAATGCGTAATCAATTTCAAATGTATCACAAAAAATCAATAGAAATATGGCAAGATTGATGACACAGGAAAAGAGTAAAGTATTGTGCTGATCGGCACCCACGGGTGATTGATACGGCACCCACGTCAAAGTTTAACTTCTGCACACTCAATATTCATTTAAGTTGCCAAATTCAGAATGTTCGATGAGAACAAAGGGAACAAGTTTTTTGTGCTGTTATTTTTGCATCTGAAGAGTCGTTTACGAGTTGCTGGAGTAAATAGCTTGGTTCGAAGTTTAAAAAAAAGAAAGAAAGAAAGAAAACATTTATTCGTGACATTATAGCATAAATTAAATAAATTTATATTCGTATTTATAAACAGCCTGATTTAATGTTTTATTTGGGTTGACTATCGTCCAACGTTTGCTCGAAAAGGTTCGTGTACCAGACTAAATAGAGAAACTAAGATATTATTACCGTAAATAGAGCGCCTAAAGCGCTAGCAGACTGAACAAACGTTTCTAGAACCTAATTTACGGTGCTTTGCCTAACTTGTGTAAATATAACGCAAGTTTTGCTAAACGTTCCAGTGATTCAGAACAGTTTGGCACTGTTACGAGCAATGTATCAACAAATCTAAAAACCTAACCGTGGGGCTAGAAAAAATATACATTAGGAAACACACATTTTTATCAAACGATGGGTTTGTGAAACGAAGCATTTATGAAATATTTTTCTGTGAAATAATAATAATTAAGTCTAGCAAGTGACAAACACCTAAAGTTTCCAATGGGTATGCCAACCTGTTTCCATTAAGAGTTGGAACAAGCTCAGGAATCAATTCATTTGCCGTAAACCAGACTGCGGTCAACCTTCAGATAATTTACTGGTGCGATTCAGGTTTTAGGCCCTTTCAATGAGGATTACATGCATTTGATGTAGCACTGTAGCAATAAACACAGTAGTAGCTCATATATATTTAAACAAAATCTTTTTCTAGGTACCTAGTATTTTGAAGGCTATGTTAAACTCCTTTATTATTTCTAGCCTATATTATATTCTATGGTTAAGGCGAAGGGATAGGCAAAAGCTCATAAATTGGTTGTTTTTGTGCATGTTTTATGGCGATAATACACAATTTGGAGTTTTGAAAACTGCACATTCTATAAAACATGTCTTGAATTAGAATTCACCGGTGAAAACATATTCCTTTATGTCGTAGTTAGTACAAAAATTCGTTTGCTCTAAGAGTCTCGAAAATATTTTGTGCACGGTTTGCTCGGGTGAAACCAATCTGTTTGCTACCAATCTCGACGAGGTCACTCTAGTAACTCATAATTAAAATTCCACGGTGCGTTTGCTTCAATTAGCCAACAAATAAGGCTTTAGAGAGTAGTACTGCCCTGATCCTGTGAAAAGGGCGAACGCAATATTTGCCCGCACATTCAATCAGGCGCTTTTCAATGTACAAAAAAATTCGGAAACCAAAAAAATTTTAAAAAGATAATACAATGAAATAAAATATTAAGATAAAACCAAAAATGTTCATAAAAACAAATAAAAAAATAATAGATAAATAAATAAAAAAATAATTTGGATAAGACGTATGAAAATAATAAGGAAAAAGCAACGTTGCATGTTCGCTCGGTGGCGGCAGTGCGTAAGCGACGCGACGTTGCCAATATTCGCTTCGCGTTTGTCATATTGGTTTGGCTAAGCATGTTGTTTGAGTCACAGAATAGGCGCGAAACAGTGCTTCAAAAAGTCGTACTCGTTCGCTTCGCACGTATAATACCTATATTAAGTTAAAAGTTATTATTTTCAATCCGTTTTTTGGGAACTTAGTGGCAGGTTGGTTTGATACTTACTTGCTGTTTAGCGAACAAGCATGGGAAATAGGATTTTGGTTGGAATTACTGCATGAAAAATTTTGATATTTAGGCAAGTAGTACTCTAATGTATTGTCTATCATTAGAAAGAAAAAAAAAAGATATCTGAAGGTCCAAGTGGTCCCCAAACATGGAAAGATTATCAAAATAAAAAAGACCGCCATATTGAAATCTTTAGTTTTTCGACCGATTAATTTCAAAATCAATATCTGAGGATCTGAATTGTCTCCAAACACGTGTCGTATCCGTTATCAAAAATGACAAATTAAAGTGGCCGCCATTTTGAAATCTTTAAGTTATGGCCCGATTATTTTCAAAATCGATATCTAAGGGTTCGAGTGGTCGTCAAACACAAATCTGCTACCGAAAATGAAAAAACTGGCCGCCATTTTGAATTCTTTACTTTCTGGACCAATTGTTTTCAAAATCGATATCTGAGGATCCGAGTGGTCCCCAAATATGAATCCGTTTTTAAAAATGAAAAAAAAGGCCGCCATTTTGAAATCTTTAAGTTTTGGACCGAATATTTTCAAAATCGATATGTGAGGGTCCGAGTGGTCGTCAAACACAAATTTGCTATCGAAAATGAAAAAAATGGCCGCCATTTTGAAATCTTTAGTTTTCCGACCGATTGTTTTCAAAATCGATACCTGAGAATCCGAGTTGTCTCCAAACACGTATCCGTTGTCAAAAATGACAAAAGTGGCCGCCATTTTGAAATCTTTAGTTTTCGGACCGATTATTTTTAAAACCGATATCTGAGGGTCCGAGAGGTCCCCAAACATAAATCCGTTATCAAAAATGAAAAAAGTGGCCGCCATTTTGAAATCTTTAAGTTTTGGGCCGATTATTTTCAAAATCGATATCTGAGGGTCCGAGTGGTTGTCAAACACAAATCTGCTACCGAAAATGAAAAAACTGGCCGCCATTTTGAATTCTTTACTTTCTGGACCAATTGTTTTCAAAATCGATATCTGAGGATCCGAGTGGTCCCCAAACACGAATCCGTTTTTAAAAATGAAAAAAGTGGCCGCCATTTTGAAATCTTTAAGTTTTGGACCGAATATTTTCAAAATCGATATGTGAGGGTCCGAGTGGTCGTCAAACACAAATTTGCTATCGAAAATGAAAAAAATGGCCGCCATTTTGAAATCTTTAGTTTTTCGACCGATTGATTTCAAAATTGATATCTGAGAATCCGAGTTGTCTCCAAACACGTATCCGCTAACAAAAATGACAAAAGTGGCCGCCATTTTGAAATCTTTAGTTTTTGGACCGATTATTTTCAAAACCGATATCTGAGGGTCCGAGAGGTCCCCAAACATAAATCCGTTATCACAAATGAAAAAAGTTGCCGCCATTTTGAAATCTTTATGTTTTGGGCCATTTATTTTTAAAATCGATATCTGAAGGTCCGAGAGGTCTCCAATCATAAATCCGTTATCAAAAATGAAAAAAGTGGCCGCCATTTTGAAATCTTTAAGTTTTGGGCCGATTATTTTCAAAATCGATATCTGAGGGTCCGAGTGGTTGTCAAACACAAATCTGCTACCGAAAATGAAAAAACTGGCCGCCATTTTGAATTCTTTACTTTTTGAACCGATTGTTTTCAAAATCGATATCTGAGGATCCGAGTGGTCCCTAAACATGAATCCGTTTTTAAAAATGAAAAAAGTGGCCACCATTTTGAAAACTTTTGTTTTTAGATTGATAGCTTTCAAAATCGATATCGGAGCATCCGAGTGGTCCCCAAACACAAACCCGTTATCAAAAATGGAAAAAGTAGCCGCCAGCTCAGATATCGATTTTGAAAACAATCTGTTCAAAAACTAAACATTTCAAAATGGTGGTCACTTTTCTATTTTGTATAACGGATACGTGTTTGGGAACCACTCGGATCGTAAGATATCGATTTTGAAAACAATCGGTCCAAAAAGTAAAGAATTCAGAATGGCGGCCAGTTTTTTTTATTTGGCCCAAAACTTAAGGATTTCAAAATGGCGGGCACTTTTCTCATTTTTGATAACGGATTTATGTTTGGGGACCACTCGAACCCTCCTATATCGATTTTGAAAACAATCAGTTCAAAAACTACAGATTTCAAAATGGCGGTCACTTTTTCCATTTTCTATAACGGATACGTGTTTGGGAACCACTCGGATCGTCAGATATCGATTTTGAAAACAATCGCTCCAAAAACAAAAGTTTGCAAAATGGCGGCCACTTTTATCATTTTTTAAAACGGATTCATGTTTGGGGACCACTCGGATCCTCAGATATCGAATTTTAAAACAATCGGTTCAAAAAGTAAAGATTTCAAAATGGCGGTCAGTTTTTCCATTTTATATAACGGATACGTGTTTGGGAACCACTCGGATCGTCAGATATCAATTTTGAAAACAATCGGTCCAAAAACTAAAGATTTCAAAATGGCGGCCACTTTTTTCATTTTTGATAACGGATTCATGTTTGCGGACCACTCGGACTCTCAGATATCGATTTTGAAAACAATCGGTTCAAAAACTAGAGATTTCAAAATGGCGGTCACTTTTTCCATTTTATATAACGGATACGTGTTTGGGAATCACTCGAATCGTCAGATATCGATTTTGAAAACAATTGGTCCAAAAACAAAAGTTTTCAAAATGGCGGCCACTTTTTTCATTTTTAAAAACGGATTCATGTTTGGAGACCACTTGGATCCTCAGATATCGAATTTTGAAACAATCGGTTCAAAAAGTAAAGAATTCAAAATGGCGGCCAGTTTTTTTATTTTCGATAGCAGATTTGTGTTTGACGACCACTCAGACCCTCAGATATCGATTTTGAAAATAGTCGTTTCAAAACTTAAAGAATTCAAAATGGCGGCCATCTTTTTCATTTTGATAACGGATTTATGTTTGGGGACCTCTCGGACCCTCAGATATCGGTTTTGAAAATAATCATTGGAAAAACTATATCTTATTCTGTACCTTTCCTGCACACGTTCAAGTTTTACTTTATTCTGCAATAATAATTTACGTTGCGACTCTAGACAGACCCTGGACACCTTTGACGTCACGTTCATCACTATCCCGCGGAAACTGCAATTTTCTGGGATAATAAGTAACCTGTTTTAATCTAGGGTACCAACTGTCTTCGTTCCAAATTTCATGCAGAAGCATTTCATCTAAGTCCTCTAGGTTGGCATGGCAACGCATCTGCAATCCCTCCGGGGTTGCGGGTGTCTATGGGCAGTGGTGATCGCTTACCATCAGGTGACCCACTTGCTCGTTTAGCTTCCTATTCACATAAAAAAAAGAAAAAAAAGAAGAAACAAACATACTCACACACTCACTCACATCGTTACAAACTTTCTCATGTATAATATCACATACATACATACATACATAAATAACGTCTCTATCCCTTGCGGAGCAGACAGAGCCCAAGGTAACAAGACTTTAAGGCCACGTTACGAATGCCGAAATGTTACAATTTTTATTATTTTTGCGAAATCTGATTTGAACATTATGCTGTGTGTGTAAGGCAATCGGAAAACTGAAACAAGCGCCATCTACTAACATCACAGTGCAATATTTCAATCCATCAGCCCGCGCCCATTCGCATCGAGTTCACACGTCGATTATTTAACAGATGTCGCGTTGATCGGACTGCTTGCCACGTCACAAACGGGCAAGTTCATTTGCCTATCCCTTCGCCTTAAGCACTAACAACACGTGTTAACAGTCTTAGAGTTGAAAGGTTGGGTACTTATACACGGATCTAGGCAAATAAAAACTTGATTTTAAAACTATTTAAGACAAGTAAATATTTTGATATTTGACTAGATACAATGTTAGTTGAAAAAGGAATCCACTCAGCATTTAATTTTGTCAGGTTACAAAAGTCTGAACCGACACTGATCATGTGGATCCTAGTTGGCATGCAATACGGAATTGGGATAGTCTATTTTTTTACAATGCATGGTAAATCGAAAACCATTTCGAGATAAATGCTTTTTATATCGTTTTCTGTATTTACTTTATTTTATTTTACAATAATGAATTTATTACATGAAAAATAAGCAATGACCTTCATTTGACATTCCCACAAATTACGTAGACGGTCCAAAATGTACTTTATTTGCTAAGTTTACAAATTCTTCACTATTTACGCGTCGATTATACTACGGAGTTCAACTTGGACTCGCAATCTGACATTTCATTCATCTTATGACATGACAGATGACAAACAAATTACAATCTTATTATGTCATTCTTGTTTTACAACGAATGTGAATTTACCGTATTGAAGATTGAAATACTCTAGCTGAGTTTATACTGGATTCCGATAACCCTTTCTGAATAAATATTACTTTTGCTTAACCCGTACACCGATCAACCTGCACGAACGACGACATACGCTTCTCTCCTGGACAATCAACATGGTTTGACCCCGGACACCGATCAGCCTGAACGAACGAGGACCTACGCTTCTCTCCTGGAAAATCAACTCGGTTTGACCCGGGATACCGCTCAGCCTGCACGAACGACGACATACGCTCCAGTAGAATGGCTGCCAACACCCAGTTTGTTAGAGCTGATTCAACAAATCTTCCCAAAATGGAATCATGGATGACGCTACTGATAAGCTCGTCAAAAAGTCCTTAGTTTTGGAAAAAAATACATATTTCCTAAACTACTAACAAGTGCTCTATCTAAGATTAAGTGAAACCTGTTGGATTGTATTGTCATATGAGTGGTCAGTCACTATAAATCGTATAAACTATTATTCTATTAAATAAAACAAATTTTATTCTTTATTCGCTTTTTATTACATAGACATAGACAGATAGATATTAGGTATTTCTTAACCCACACACTATTAGAATGATAATAGTCCATATAACTTCAATAGTCAATTTAAGACAACATGACCTCTTCAAACGGTTGTTAACATGTACAAACACTATTTGTTTGTTATTGCGATCAGTATAACTTGCAACCAACCAACTTGCAACTTGCAACCATACATTTTTTTGTCATTTCGGAATCCGGGAGGCAAGCGAAGTTCAATTTCTAAGCAGGTTCAGTTCAGGTGACTAGCACAGGTCGTCGGGTACGTTGGGGTAATCGGAATCCAGGTAATCGGAATCCAGGGGAAAGGCAGTTCAAAAATATGATAATAAGAAAGAATGAATACACTCGACGCGACTTGAAAAACTGGGAACGTTGTGACATGACATTGGCACTAATGACAGTTTCTCAACTTCGCCACAGATAGAAAATACATTAATGCCGCTGCCACACATACGTATTATGATCAATTTATCAAATAAGCGTATGTGTGGCAGGGGCATAGGAAACTATGACGTCATCAACCAAAATACTTTCAATAATTAATATTAAAAAAAATGGAGAGTTATATGATAAGATATTGAAATTGGTTTCTTATAATTGACTTCTCTATCCAAAAAAAATATAAAAAGGACAGGTATTTTTTTTTAGACAATCCCAATTGCCTGACGAAATAGCACGTAACTCCTCAGATCCATAGTTTAGTGCTGTGGATAATACAGATCTCGGTTTAGCTTTGCAGTTCTGTTGACAACAATAAAAACTTTAAATCCATAAACTAAACTTGGCACTCTCGCTTCTTGATTGTTCTTCTCTAATGAACCAACGCTCTAAGGATTAACTAAACTGAAACTCGTTGATTCAAAACTAATCGGTGACTAATTCGTTAGCAGAAGACGTAATCCGTCGCTGGGTAGCGGACTCAGCAAAGTCCACGTAGGTATATGAAGATTAATTGAATTAATGTTGGGACTGGAACCGCAGATTCAGCCGCCCAGTCAGGAGTTGCATTGCATAAGCATTTTGGCATCGGTTTCAATATGTTTCAACATGGTGACACATTAGGTGATTTCATCTCTTATTCGGTCGTAATCGTAGCTCTGTCAATGGCTTCAAAAAGTGATCAAAATAATAGTATCATGAGTGCCATTTTAATACAAAATAACGGACTTCGAACACTATTTTTTAAACCGTACAGAAAAATGTGAATTGAGAAAACTGGCAGTGCAGGCAATAGGCGGCTTTATCGTTTCAGAGCGCTATATTTACACTGGAAAGAAGAAAAGGAAGGTGCAATTTCATAACATAAAGACAGGGTGGCTGCAATGTAGCAATGACAGAAGCAAGTTAATCGGTGTTCGAAAGGCAACTGATTCGCTTGCTTTTTATTGATTAGCCTCTTAAAGTAAGCGCAAAGTTTAACGCAAAGCGCAAAGCCAACAGGGTTACGTTGGCTCGACAAATCTAATAAATGATGAGATTAATGAAATTAGCCCAGAGGCAGACTACGCCCAACTTGCCTGCCGCGATCTCCAAACTATACGGTCCGATGAACGAAGGTTTCCATGTAAAATCACTTGTATAGAGTCAAACTTTAGGCAAGACAAGAAGGGATTAGTTTTGGGTTTTGAATCATTATAATCTAAACAAAAGTGTGAGGTCAAGTTTTCAGTTTGAGATGGAGAAATTTTAGACCTAACAAAAGGATCTTCCAGAAGCTCTAATAGTTTACTTAACAACGTATGGTTGCATTGCACTTGTGTGCGTGCAACTGTATGTAACTACACAGAGAGGCGTCTTTCCTTTTTATTTGGTCTGAGATTTCTAATTTTTATAATTGAACTTATAACGTTTTTGGGCAGTTGCTTAGTCGTGGAGACATTTGAGAATAATTCCATAATTTAATAATTCCGATTTACCAAACTTTGGACAGAATTAAACAAATAGCATTTTTTACTACCCCTGAACTGGCTTGAAACATAAACCGAATTTTCTGTCATTTCTCATTACATAGACATTTGTATACCAAAACAAGCAGCAACAGATGCACCAGCAAAATGAAAGAGGTCAACGGCCGAGAGTAAAGCGACGTTCACTGTTAAATTAGGCATTTTATAAACGTCAGCTTAAAGCAATAGTGATTACATTAGAGCAGGCTGATAGCAAAACTGATTAGCGTTATTAGCCTGAGGGCTTAGCGTCGGAAGCTAGTTGTAGTAAGGCACTAATGGTACAGCTTGGCGTTAGTCTGTTGCAGAGCAAATTTGCTTGTATTTAACAGTCTGTTTAATCATTTGGTGTAATTTAGCAGTCTGTTTGTAGGAACTAATATTAGGCTTAATTTGTGATCAGTATTTAGCTAACTTTTAACCCTTTAACCCCTACACAAAACAGGGTTTTATTAGTTAAACAGGTGTATTTGTGCATCCGTTTGTCTGTCTATAGCACCATCGTACCCAAATAGATAAACCGAGCCGGACGCAGTTTTTTCATTGTAATTGTAAGATAGGTATCGGGAGTTTTTCAACTTATCTATTCAGGTTGTGGTTGTAGCTATTAAACTAAATAATTATGTTATTGATTAATAAGCAAGTACAATTGCTAACCGACCAAATTTCGAATGGACGGATATCGGTTTTAAAAAATTGCTAAAATTAAAAAAAATATATGAAATGTCAATTTCCTAAGCTTTTTAAAAACAATGTTAGAGAAGTAGGACAAAAGTGGCCGAGCATTTTTCTCCAACATAATCCCCTTTTAACTGAAGACAAAGATTAGTTAGCTAATTTCTTAAAAGCGTTCGCTTTTTACAGATTTAATGGAGTGGTGGATTATTTGTCTCTATCTTAGCATAATTTATCTGGCCGAATTAAGTGTGGGACGAAAAATCTCAGACGAGAATTAAACCGATAAAACGGAACATTAATCTTGAGGCACTGTTTTATAAAGTAGACGGATTTGATGGGAATGAATGGAACACGATGAAGATAAAAGGAATATAAGAGAAAATAAATGTTAAATAGTAAATTATGTTGCGCTTTTTCCGTAGCTCCGCTCGCCTGGAATGAGATTTCCCGCAGGATAAAATTTATTCCGTCATGCTCGCAAGAAACGTATCAATGTCAAATTTCATACAAAAAATATACTCCAGTAGTTAGTAAAGGAGTTATGTTAATCTTGCCTTGCATGTATACATTACAAATATTATTGTAAATCCAAAAAAATATAACAGCATAAAATAAATTATTGATCCTTTTCTATTTATCTAACTTTACGAACGATTTTTGACGAGAGCTTTTAAATTATTGGAGAGACTGCCTTTTATTTACCCGGAAAATGTTTTCTTGATTTGTTTATTTGCCAATAAAATTAAAATTTTTAAAACCAAGGCTCTCGTCATGTATTGTTACATGATGTCAATCTCGTATAACTGAACAACTCTTATCCTAGCACGAGTACGACTACAAAAAATTAAGGAGGAAATAGCAAACGTCTCTACAATCCATTTCAAAGCTCCTGTCACTAATTACATCACGGGTCAGACGGGCTAACGACGCCGGAAACCGGACGACCTAAAAGATCCGGCTCCGCTCACCCAAACCAACTGAATCACTCGATAACTCATAATCCAATTACAACCCATTAGCGACACGTTTCCGCGCGCTTAACTCGCGTATGAAGTTAAAGTCATTTATCGAATTATTGTAGCTGATCCCTTTAAACTAAACTATAATTGAATCCCGACTAAAACCTGCCACATGCTCGTGCTCGGTCAACAATAACCCGACTAATTTGAGACGAGCAAAGTCATTATCATGGAATATAGGACACTTTGTCAGTGCGGTTATCAAACTAAAACCATGATTTTCACATTTGTTTATTTTAGCTATTTCAACTATAGGTGTTTTCGTCATACAGTATGCATCACTACGTAGCATAAAACAAAGTCGCTTTCTGCTGTCTGTCTGTCCCCATGTATGCTTAGATCTTTAAAACTACGCAACGGATATTGATGCGGTATTTTTTTAATAGGTAGAGTGATTTAAGAGGAAAGGCTTATATAGTAGGCTAGTAGTACATTATATAATTATAATTTTCCAAAGCGTACGACTTGAGTCGATTCAGTCAGACTCGAACAAATATATGGAACGAGGATTTCATATCAAATGAAATTACAAATCGACTAATTCGATAATCACAACCAGATACGATTATTTTGATTTTAAGCTGTTCGAAGTTTGAATGTAATTAGAGTATTGATATTGATACTCTAAAGTAAGCATTATAATACAACCACAGATACAGGTTTCTTAATGTAGGCCATTTGCGAATCGTTCCTGAACATATTATTGTAGGGAAGTTATGACATGGATGTAGATATTGTAGATAAAATAATATCAATATAAAAAAGTTTACCAACCTCGCAGCGTGTGTGTAGGTTACCACGTTAGCTCGTGTAATAATTCATAAGATAGTTATCAGGGCCTAAAAGCACTTTAGCTGGATTGCCAATCCCGTTCAACCATCGCGATGTATTTGCATGATGACGTCATAACCACTCTCAACTCAATGTAATTGCTTTCCTACGATGTTAGCACAGCGCATATTAAAATACGGACCCGATTTGTTATTCTATTACTGGAGTTCTATAGGATGAGATAATTGTATTATTTAAATCAATTAATCGTAATATCATTCGGAGAAGATACAACATCCGCCGATAACTTCCAATTAGGAAGCCACTTTGATATCAAGTCCTGGAATGCGTAAATCAGTTATGTTTACAAATTACTCGAAAAAACATTACAGCAATGATATCTAAATATCTTTCAAAGCTGGAACTATACAACTTAACACAAATGCTTCTTCTTAAGTTTTAACTAAAAGAAGAAACGCAAACGTAAATCCTGGCATAAAATTAAATCTTTGAAACGGAGAAGATGGTATCATGGTTTTTAGTAGTCATTTCAGCGTCCAAACGCTTTACCGTATCTTCTACCGTGCGATTCCCCTTCACTTAATAAAGGCAAATCTTATCATCGGCCGCCCAAATCTTTGGTCCGGATTAACACAAGAGTCTGCGCCAAAGCAGGCTCGAAATCTGCCCATTTGTATTCCATGTCCCGAGTACCCCGGGGGTATTGAAGTTTCACAAGTTTCTAGAGGGCCAATTAATGAGCCGATTAAACTAAATTAGGTTTGAGGCGCGAACGGCCTATTTGGACGGCTGATCCGTATTAGTTGTGCGCTGTTGACATATTGTTGGGTTGAGGGTTGTATTAAATGCGTTAGTTTTGGGCGGGAAAGAATGGTTGAGGTCGGCTTAAGTGTTTACCACGCCAGTTGATAAGCCGCACGAACCACACGACGGGAGAAAGGGTCAAATCTACATACATTGCAAACGAAATAGCGCACAGCTTCTGAAGAATGAGAGTAAAAAGTGCTATATCTCACAAATGTTCAACCCTTATGCCCCTTACAAAATGAGAACAAACAGTAATGGCTCATAATAATGTGAACGCAGCGCTGTTTTAGATTAGCATGCCATTCGTTTGTTATTTTAACGCACTTTGTGCTCGCATTTATGGAGGCTTTGTCTAAATCATGACGCACATAAACGTGTACGAATTTGTACAGTGACTTTGCTTAAAATCTGGCAAGGATAAGATCGGAAAAATAAAAATGGAATTCAAAAAATTTCGTAGAAAGACAATAATCGCACTGAAAAAAGGAATAAAAGAATCAAATTCTATATTATTGCCTATGGCCAGAAGTAACGATTGGGTCACGACATAAAGTCACATTACTTTCTATTTTCTATTTGGGCGTTGTACAAGATATTGTTATGTGAAGGTATGTGCCAAGTTGAAACCCAAACTTGGATCCTTTCCATAAAACAGAAATAGTAAACAGGTTTCAGTTCAGCATCTGAAGGCGCAAAATATCTAAATAATTAATTTAATAATTCGTGAAACGTAATTTTCGTAGTATTTTAAATGAACGTAAATTGTATTGTACATTTTGAATTTAATTACTTACAGGCTATTGTGGTAAATCATTGTTAGCATTAACAAGTTGTTGTTGAGTGGTCGGCGTGAAATTTAGCGTAAATTAAATTCAGCGTTGCGTTTTGTTTTTCAAATGACATTAGGGGAATGGCCTCAAACTTCTTATCGAATTATCGTTCAACTTTATACATACAAATGAGATGCTTTCATTAGGTTGTTGATCGTACTTAGTAAAATATTTCTTGCTTAAAAATCGATTAGTAACAAACTTTTTCATATTATATCGCAAGAAATAGTTATTATTTTATTTAACTTGAATACTAATTTTACTTTACCTGTGTACCTAATCAAAAAATGAACGCGTAATTAGATAAGACTATAGAAATAGAAAAGAATATTTAGGAATATACTAAACCCACATTATTATTACAAATTTTGATTGCACGATCGATTATGTAGCTGTATAGGTACAATAGTCTATTTAACTTATAAAAATGTATTAAGCACTTGATATCCTAACTCGACTGTACAACCTATCTCCTCTCTTTATTCTATCCCATCAGTCATTAGGGTGCGACCACACCGCCGCTTAAAAAACGGTGACGTTACGGAATCGCAACAAAATGTATGAAGAAAACGTGACGCATACGACACGTCACTGCGTATACGCGGCGGTTTGGTCGCACCCTTAAGCTTTTAATGCGTTTTGCTTACTTGTAAGTTGACGTAAGGGGCGTCAGCCATGACAGTGGGTACAATGAAGCCTCCTTCCCCTGTGGACATGTCAATGTCTTGGCTGTAGATGTCGGTTTTGTCGTCGTAGAGCTTGACGCGGACTCGCACCCGCTTCTCAGTGCTCATCGCCTCTACCTGAGAACAGAATGGTTTAATTATTATTTACTAGCTTCTAGCCGCGACTTCGTCAGCATAGAATTATCAATTGACATATGTTAATCGCTATCCCGTGGGAACTTTGCAATTTTTCGGGATAAAAAGTAGCCTATGTTTTAATCTGGACTATCAGCTATCTCTGTTCCAAATTTTATCCAAATCCGTCCAGTCGTTTAAGCGTGAGGAAGGAACAAACATACACACTCTCATCGTCACTCACAAACTTTCGCATTTATAATATTAGTAGGATTTTATAAACCAAAATTATAGACCGATCGCTTAAATGTGCCCTCGCCCGTGCGGCACAGGGGCGCGGGGTAGGACGACAAAGGGGACCGAGGGGACCGAGAGAGGTGCGGACGGGTATTGCGTATTTTATATGCACATAGTTTTCCCATCAACCTTGAGCTAATTCCAATTTGCCCCAAGTTGCAAGGCTATAAAATTGTGCCGTCAACTCTGGTCTTAATTAAGTCATTAGGTTAAGTCAGCCCAGCCTGGCTTAGGCCCAAAACCTGCGGCGACAGTTTCCAATATAAAATACAGCGGTAATTAAGTTATCTGGCAAAATGGAAATGTTCACAGAATTAACTTTATGCTTGATAATGTGATAGGATTTAAGGAGTTACCATTTTTTTGATTCGAAATTGTTGTTACACAAAACGTGGCAATTTTTTCAATAATTTAGCCTATCTTGTATTGCATTGCAAAGCTTTTCCTTTTGTTTTTGAACTAATTTTAAAAGTCCTGACGGGTTGTATTAAAAATGTTTTGACAACACTTCATTTAGGCACTGAGTATTTTATTCTGGTATCCCATCGTATCAAGCTAAGCGGACAGATATTATAATATACAAAGGGCTAGACGGATACATTAAAACTCCAAACGAGAAAAAAATAGTTTGTATTTAGGTAGGTATCTACAAATAAAACGTCACCGTAACACTAGTTCAAAACTAGAAGAACGATATAATGTAAGAAGAGAAAATCACGTCGATATAAAAGCTCTTCGTTAGACCTTAGTAATTTATTACATTGTGCCGTTGCCAAGACCGAGGAAAGAATGATGTGGAGCGGGCTACGGGAATAAAGATTACACTTGAAGAAATTAAATTGTTTTAGTACGTGATTTTCCTGAAAGTGAATGAGGCCGTTCGTCGCACGTGTACAATGCGTGAAGAGAAGGTATATTCGTATAGAACCGTCTCCCTCAATCTCATATATTCATATTATTAATTATTAGTTCGAACGGAAAGGCACCACACCAACCTTCGAATATAAGGTTTTACAATGCCGTGCCATATCTGATTTTAGAATAGGACGGAATGGACCTGTTTTTTTCGTGAATAACATAGTTAAATGGCGACTGAGGAATTTGATTTGCCTCTTTTGCCAACTGCCAACTCCGTACCTACTACAGCACTGTGGTATGGAAAGCAAAAGAAAACCACCACAGTATTTTACTACCAAGAAACACGCTATGAACGTTTAGATCTTTAATTGGCGACCACAATTACTCTATGAAGAGTCTCTTCTGTTGAACGTACCGCCTACCAGCCCTTACTTAAGCTAGAAACAGCGATAATTTAATTTAACTCACTTTTTTAACCGTCTACACTACAGAAGAATTATTCAAACCTGACATCGGTAATGAGAAAAATCATGATTTCATGTCAATATCGACGGCAAAATTCATCGTCCCCGCAATAAGACTAGTCATTTTTCTATTTATTTACTCTGGCAAATATCGAGATCGCATCAACACTAACACTAACATCTCGGCTATTGTCCCAAGCTCGGATAAAGAGCTACCCTCAAAAGTTCCGCTGAACGAAGCCGAGGCTAACGAGCCGACATTTGTTATCGTTTGTTCTATACATTGAAACTAGGGATGTAAGTGGGATAGAAAAGTTTAAGATCGGAGATGAATTAAGAAAAGGGAATGGCAATTGTGAAAAACTCCTAATGAAGTCGGGATAAATATAGCTATTAAAGATAGAAAAACGTTTTAATAATATGACCTCACAAATTCACAAGAATAACTTACATATTTAAGTATGAATTTTGTGAAGTACAAATTGAGACCGGGTGAAACTAGGTAGGCCTCGCGTAAAGTGCATTCCCAAATCGTTGATAATGCTTGAACTGCATACGCGTAATCGATTTATTTTTATCATCTGCCTTTAGAAATTCACTATCAATCGATAAAACATTTTCTCTTGCTTAATAGGCACTTCAAATTTCAAATTCTATTATTTCCTCGACATTAAGATAGGTACCTAAAAACATCTTTTAAATCAACGAAAAGTTGAAAGTCAGAAGTTTATTTCCATATTATGTTCATACATTACATGACCATCGATAGTCATAATCTTCTTAAAGCATAACGCTTAATAATTCTACCATTGGAGATCCATTAAGTTTTTTATCATAATGTATAAATGTCTAGACTCCCACAGGTTACAAATGGTGATCAATATCCAATATCAGTGACAACCCTATCAGACTTGTTCCGGGAAGTGTCACACCGAAGGTAATCTTCAAAAAAAATCATCATAAGACCGAGAACATAAGGAGTTTTGGTTCCATTACAAAATATAATGTTGACAGGTAATCGGTGCCTTGGGGTAGGTCCGTATAAACATTCACGGCACTAAATTGGTAACATAGATTACGCATCTCGATCATTTTTTAAATAATATATGATACGCCAAGACTACAAGCTAAATAAGTGAAAAAAACGAGACTACTTCCACTAAAAAGAAATATTGCTTTATCGAAAGCATCTAAATATAATGTATCTTTCCTTTACTGGAAAGATTAATTCATCAGCAGTGCATTTGTAATTCAAATGGGAGCTGTTAAGGGTCGCCGGCACTCAGCGTGGATGCTGTCGTTTATCTTTTGATTAAATTTTTCGCATTTAACATTCTTTTTTGCAGATCGTTTTTGTTGTTATGTCTATAAAAAATGCCTTAGCTATCCCCGATTGACTTGACTTGACAATCGGTGTAGTATCTAAGTCAAAACAGTGATTGTTGAGTAATCTAAAATAAATCGCTCTATCCGCTCAATCAGTCATGACTTCCGATTCTGATCTGTATCACGTTTTCATGACATAATTTTTATTCAAGAGCTGGGAAATATAATACAAGATAATCATTGCCTCTTGAAAATCAAAGCCAAAGAATAATGGAGCAGTTTCCTTCAGGTATGGTTTTTTTCTTAGTGCTAGAAATCGTGTTTTAAAACGCTTTATTTTTATCTTTATATCAAGTGATTAAATTAAAGGTTTGAATCTTTTAAAACCCATATGGTCACGCGACCGCTTTCTAATCGCGAACACACAAAGCAAAGGAAAATGTTAGTTAGAAAGAAGAAAGAAAGAAGACATATTTATAATTTTGCAAGACACACAAATATAAGAGCATACACACAATATTGTAAAAAACGCAGACATGAAAATTAGATCATCAGCGTTGTGTGTGTCTCCGCAAAAAGTGAAACGGTCGCTGGCTCAGCATTACGCTGAGGTGTTTGACACCTGCAGCACTGATTTTCAGTCAGAACGATACACAGATAAAATATACTACATAAACCATAAACTTTTACGTAAGTAAAGTAATAAATAAATAGAACCCGACTTATGTGTGACTAGCTGTTGCCAGCGACTTCGTCTGCAAAGAATTCGTATATCGCTATCCCGCGGGAACTACGCAATTTTCCGGGATAAAAAGTAGCCTATGTGCTATTCCAGACTCTTCTCTATCTATGTGCCAAATTTCATCCAGATCCGTTGGGCCGTTCTGGCGTGATTGGGTAACAAACAAACATTCATCCATCCATCCATCCATTCATCCATCCATCCATCCATCCATACTTTCGCATTTATAATTATTAGTTAGATTAGACTAGAAAATAGTTATGGAATTGTGTCCAACTTACCCTCCCAACAAAAGGCAGGCCAGGCTTGTAGCGCCGCCTCATGCTGTCAGCGAACCGGAGCTCTACGTAGTGTTGCTCGGCGGCGGGCGCGGCTGGTACGGTGCTCCCGGCGCCCGCGCCTACGGTCAGCTCGACGCGCGCCGCGCCGCCGCCGCAGCGCGCTTCAATGCGCCACGTGCCGGCGCGCGCGCCGTTGGCGAGAGATGCGCTGAGCTTGCGCACGCCTATTGGAAAAATAATAGTTAGTTTTATAGGGTTTGGTACCCAAAGAGTAAAAATGGGACCCTGTTCTAAGACTTCGCTGTCCTTCCGTCCGTCTGTCACCATCTCATGAACCATGATAGCTGGACAGTTGAAATTTTCACAGATAATGTATTTCTGTTGCAACTATAACAATACATAGTATGTATGTTAGTATTACTAAAAAAAGAATAGTTTTATATCTCTTTATGTAAATAACCAATATAAAATGACCTCATACTGCATACATTGTACTTACTATACATGGAAAGCAAACATAAGCGCCCATATATCAATCAATATTCAATATGAATTCTTTGACATTTAATTTTAAGTAATGATGTAATTTTATATTGAATGATCAAATAAACATAAACATAAACATAAACATAAACATAAACATGGACACTGATACTCGTAACATAGACTATTTTGTATTTGTATTCGTAAGAAAATAATTATCCTATTACTAAGACTCCACTCCACTGTCCGTCTGTCTGTCACCGGGCCGAATCTCATGAACCGCGATAGCTAGACAGTTGAAATTTTCACAGGTGATGTATTTCTGTTGCCGCTATAACAACAAATCCGAAGTCCTAAAGGAGGTTAAATTAAATCAACTAGGCCTTAACTAGACTTTATGAAACTTGTGAAATTTGGTTTTTAAGGCAAAGTTACGTAAATAGTTAAAGTACCAAAGTACATTGTACGTAGTTCTCACGCACCGCAAAGTCGTCTCTTTGTCTCGCAAGTTGCGTCAATGTTTGGAATTCTATGCGCGACTTGTCTGGTTTGTTTTCTGTACCTAATCATCACTACATAGTATAAAACAAAGTCGCTTTCTCTGTCCCCATGTCCCTATGTATGCTTAAATCTTTAAAACTACGCAACGGATTTTGATGCGGTTTTTTTAATAGATAGAGTGAATCAAGAGGAATTTTTATAATATGTATAATACATGCATAATATACCGTGCGAAGCCGGGGCGGGTCGCTAGTAATATAATAATTTGCAAAACTTAACACCGCCTAGAAAACCTAAATTATCTTTGACATGTTAGTTTAAAGAACATTATTGATATAAGATGTTAAATGTGTGTGTGTGTGTGTGGTGTGTGTGTGAGAGAGAGAGAGAGAGAGAGAGGGTAGTTAGCTAAATGCTCGTTATTTTGACGTCTATAAAATATCAAATGCAAATCTTTAAGTTTTTAAAATACATCAATTAAAAAACTAACACGTTTCGAGATAAAAGTAATAAGTGCAACCCATTAAAACTAAATGTTAACTCCTGAAAACGTTTTACATGAACACGAGTGGACTTAACAGACGTGAAATTTGCATTTCCTATCCATTACCTAATCCAAAAATACATTCTTTAAGGTTATAGGTTATTGTTAAAAGAAAAATCAACTGGGAAATGATTTTTTTTGGCTAGATATGGGAAAAAAACGGTAAGTAAGTTATCCTTTTTGTAACGCTCAATAATTGACGTCTCCCAAATCATGATTGATACAACATCGCTCTCTGAAGTTCACTAGGACTTTTTTTCAGTCACCAGCTCGAACACACGGCTCGTTAATCCTTCTGCACCATAAAACCCTGTCACGCTTGACAGTTTTCGACAGGCGATATTTCTCGAGCATTACTGACGCGCTTATGTGCCGGTGAACGATTTATCAAAATAAAAACATGTAGGCGGCACCGGTTGTAGCTTGGCAAATAGGTAACTTAGTAGAATTTCGTGTAATCCATAAGAATTTAAAGATAACCAAGTTTAAAGTATAAACAACGACGTGCATTTAGAACCAAAATCTGAAAACAAACATGATAATATCAATACTAGCTACATCAATAAGATTAATTATCCTCAGGACTAGTTTCAAAAATACTTGCAAAATATAACCAGCTCCATCTGGTCTTGCCTTATGATATTCAATTTGATACTCGAATCCTTATTCTCTGAAAGTCGTTAGTTCAATTACTCGCATTTGAAAGTTAGTACTTACTTCAAGATCCAGTACTCCAACTTAACAACAGTCAACAACAATAAGAGCCGGCCTGTTCATTCTAAGTATCTCTTGAGGCTACTCTACAACTGAAACTCGACTTACAGTATTATTTTCTATTGTGCACTCGTTAAATTTACCCGTACTATATACAACCCCTGTTATCTAGCAAGCCTGACCTTTTCTCGGATTTTCTTTTGCTATTCAATTTCCTTTTTCTCTATTGTCATAACGCTACCAATAAAGTTATCGGGGTATTATTTATTGAGATTGTTATCAAAATCAATTGTATATTTTTCTTTGACAACGGAAACAGGAATCCGGTCGAGTGCACCTCGTAACTGAATACGAAGTTTTTTTTTGCAAAACTTACTATTAGATTCCCGGTATCTTCACAAATATTTATGTAGGTATCCAATAAGGTTACTAGAGGGACACATGTTGAAAATGAGTTATTGCATATTTTGAAATAATCCGGAGTCTTAAATTCAGGATGTTTACTCAATTCCCTCAGGAGTCTACGAAACACCAATGGATTACGAATTTTTAGTAGGATAAGTCACCAATCCCTGGAATTTCTATAATTAATATCTAAATACCAAAATTCATTGAGATTCGTCTAGTTTTTTTATTCGAAATATTATAAACGGGATGTGAACCGCGATTACCTTCAGTCTACCCGTGATCATGATGCATGCAACTGTATCGAAATATCGGGAGCTCAATAAAGGTAATCGCGGTTCACATCCCGTTTATAATATTTCGAATGAACTTAACCGTGAATCATTAAAAACTCTTATAGTTTTTTTATGTTAAACAGTTACAAATATACACAAAGTATATATAATATTTAAGAATAACCAAGACATCTACAATTCTCACGATATAACGAGTAGAGTTTCACGTCATAAACAATAAAAAGAAAAGAAAACAGCATGGCTTATGACGTACATCGTAAATATTTTTCGCGTCAGGAAAATTAGATATTCTCCTGAGACACTCGGAAATATGCGGTGTTGCCCCAATGCGGAAACACAACAAGGAAACTTAATTACCCTGTCTTACTATTAGGCACAATGTTATCTTATTTCGGACAAACATATTCTTTTAGATTCTTGAGAAAGAGTTTTTTTTCATTAAGTACATGATAAATGAGGGCTGGTTGACCTTAGGGCACTCGGCGTTCAATCAATACAGCAAGAGCCACTCAAAATTATGAAGCAAAACACGTATCGCAAGAAGTTCCATCGCAACCTGTCACCAAGTGAGATGGGCCCGAGTCGCGTTACGGTGTGATTAATTACATTCGTGGACCCTCTCAAAAGTCAGGAGCCATAAATAATGGACGGCAAAAACTTGGGCAGTGGTTGCACGTCTCTGTTCAAGCACGTTTGGTTCGCACTCGTGAATGTGACGTGAGCGTCTATTTAATTCTGTGTGATGAGGTGCCAAAAAACTGGTGTTCTTATTTACTGTTATAATACAGAAACGCTTTGGGAGTTTATTGGCCACACAATAAGAACGAGAGCAAAGTATGCTGAAGGAAATCGTCGTCATTGTTATATACTGGAGGAAAGATATCACGTAGCAAATTGCTAATTTAGCAGACTGACCAGACGCGGAATTATGTCAAAAATTGTAACGGAAGCAATGGACCAAAATAGACAGTGAAACAGAATTCGTGCTCAAACTAAAAGCCAACCAACCATAGCGGTTGCAACCAAAGAAATAATACCTACGTAAGTTTTACCAATAAAATTAGTGGGTAGTGGTTGTGTCCTAAAATAATTCAGATTTTTCTTTTTACTGCAGTGCAGGCAGATCCATTCAGCTATATTTACTAAGCTTTAATTCACAGTTTTGCGAATAACAAGTCAATCGCGTGTCAAAGGCAAATCCAATCTATCAAAATTTGACAGGGGTGGGCACGGAATTGACAGGGAAAGGCTTTTATAGAAGGCGAGGGGTAACAGACTAGTTGAACGACGAACGTAGCAGAAATCTTATTAAGCATTCAACAAAGCTGGCCAACGGCAAAATGGAAACATTTGCACACAAATTTTGATTGTTTATTTTAATCACTGGATGCCCGTATCTAAATCGTTTAAAATTGGATCCCGTAAGCTTTGTACACCTTTCAAATAAATTCCCTGGTGTTTTGATGTCTAAATTGTTTTAATGGCTGTATAATATCTAAGCGGGTATAGTGACTAGTAGTAACCGTTTTCAATTTCGATATATCTTCATCAAAGTACGTATTCAAGAACAAAACAAAAAATGGTACGCGATTAGAATTAAACTATAGCAAAGTACCAGTATCACTGGATCTGTTACAAACAGTGGAAAGTCAGAAGTTAAGACAATCTACGTGGCTCATGCTAAAATGGTTCTTAACAGATTACGTAGTAATTTTGTATCGCAGTGTATACGGAAATATTAATTGACAAGAATAATGATTAATTAAGAGGTTGTTTGCTATAGTGTTCTGTAGATGTGTAGCTTTTGTTATATTATTATGTATAGTCATTTTATTCTGTACATTGGCATTAACCTTAGATTTTCTTTTTACACAACGAGAATGGCAAACAAGCATGTGGGTCACCTGATGCTAAGCAATCACGAGTTCTTAAGGACTTTATGCAGATGCACAGTACAAAATACATTCGCAAATATTTGTTTTGCAATGAGTATAAGTACCTTATTTTGGTACATTAGAGACGTTCAGATTTTATTCTTATTTGGCAAATTGTAAAATGAATTTCATTTTCCATTTGAAATCATGCCGACTACGACGACGCAACGGAGTATCCGCGGAATTCGTTATAGCAAACAGGCCCACCAACCGTATCCACAGAAGACCCATTCACCAAAGTTTGTTTGAAACATGACACAAAACTATTTACTTTGAATAGTTACTTTGGAGTTCGCCAGCTCATTTGCGGAGACAAAGTTAATGAAAGTTAATTAAGTTCCTGATAAGAATTGCTCGAAAGTGGTCTACCGGTCGGTAGCTCAGAGTTCTCTGAGTTAATAGGAAATCTTTAAAGTCACTCTTTGGTATTTATTTTGCGAGCAGTTTCAAGCTTGAAGCGTTGCAAAAGTTTCAGTGGGCTATTTTCTAATTATCGTGGGAAAATTTTAATTAATGAAATGCTTCAGTCAGTCTTAATGCGTTTCTACTACTATCCAGATTATTGCAATTTAAATATAACGCCATTTTGATACTTAAGAGGGTGCATCCGTGCTGAGCTTGCAACGTCGCATTTTTGGTGATTTTTTGCGATTATTTCACAGAAATTGAATGAAAGTATCAAATATCCGTCTGTAGTGCACTTTGTTTTTAGTGTATTAATGTGTCTAATGCAATAATTCATCGTGATGGACTTTTATTTTCTTATTAAACGAGTTATAGTATTCTATCCCTTTATTACGAAAATAAAAGTCCATCACCATTAATCATTGCATTGGACACAAATTAATACACTAAAAACGAAGTGCACTACAGACGGATATTTGATACTTTCATTCAAATTCTGTGAAATAATCGCAAAAAATCACCAAAAATGCGACGTTGCGAGCTCAGCACGGATGCACCCGCTCTTAAACAAAAACTTGAACGGTGATGACATAGGTGATACCAAAAGCAATTTAAAAATTATACAAATTGTATTGACTGCTTTCTTCTGATAGTATTAAGATAAAAGTAAAGCCAATTACTTTTAGATACCGAAAATAGCAATTGTTGAAATGTATGAACAAATAATTAGGCGTCAGAAAAAGGTCTGATGGATACCTACAGTAAGAACGATTTGAAAATAGTTCCCTCTGCTTAAAAGGTAAGGTAAATTGAATTAAACAAATCCCCCGCCAACGGACATGGTACAGTGATCGCAGAACTTTGCGTTTGGAAATCGAATCTGTCAAAGTCGAAGGACCTTAGAGTTGTCGCGTGTGTAACAAGGAAACGCTTTTAGCGCGAAAGATCACCTCTGTGGTATTGTTTACGTAACGTGAGACGTCCCAAGATCGGAATGGAATAGAATTTTCTAGTTATTTAACTGGTTTTAAAGGAAATGCTTGTGTCATAGGTAGATTTTAACGTAAGTTATTTTCGCGCGTTTCTTTTTGTTCATAGATTAGGTCTAATGATAGTTAATTACATAATCTCGTACGCTTGTTTGCCACCGACGTGGTATAAAAATGTCAAAACCGGATTAATGAAACTTGGTACAGCAAAATAACAAGGCAAATAAATAAATAGGTGATCTAAATATAACTTAATCGCTGAGCGCGCGTGATTCTTTGGAACTTTATTTGGTTTTGATTCTGATCCATATTAAATTTCAACAAATTAAACCAAGAAGCCGGTACTGGGGCCTTACCATGCCGTCCTAATTCCGACTCGGTTTAAGTTTTAGCTGTCACTTTTAGTATGAATCTCACAGCGAACGAACCTAAACTGAATCACATTAAGACGTCATGGTAAGGCCCCTAGTAAGTAAAAAAGAAAAACACAGTATTATAGAAGTTATCTTCCAATGAACGTAAGTTTGGGTAGGTACCCTCAACTGGGGTGACTTTGGTAATTTTGGGGCTACTTTGATCGCTTTAAAATTGCTATAAAATCGATATCATCCATATCCGGTGAATGTTTGGCATGTAGACGCAAAGGCGATCGACGAAGACATTGATTGGAAAGAGTAAACGCAAATAAAAAATATTTGTTTTGTCATTAAAACTACTTTTTAAAGTCACCCCGTTAATCAAAGTCACCCCAGTTGACTGTACCCAACACATTCTAATAGTTTATTAAGTTTTCACATACCTTCGTCCATAGACAGTTGATCCCATATGGCAACTTTGGTACCGGCCGGGTCTCTGAGTGCGACGTACGCCAGCTCGCCATGCACCAGTCGCAAGTCGTGGTCGAGGGCCAGAATCCAGAAGGTTACTATGACAAGAACAAATAACTTAAATTAAGTAAGGCAATTTACTAAGCTTATTATGTGATGCAATAAATTTTGTTAGAATTTAAGCCAAGTCTAGAGGTTGTTTCTTTATGATACTTGAGACTAGTAATCTTGTGATAAGTGCTGCTCAGCGTGAGTTTTCCGTTAAGCATTGTTATTATTTATACATTATTTGTTAGTTACTTAGGTAGTGCTTCGTTTATTACGTTAAGTGTGCTTAAACTTCTACTATTTCAAAACCTATTCAACACAGCAAAATGTTTTTAATCTTTATTCTAGAGGAATATAAAACGCACAAAATTTTACTCACACATTTTACGTTCATGCAGAGTTCTATAAACCTCATTGCCTAAAGATTTCTCATCTTCATAAAATAATACAGCAAAAATTCTTCGCCTGTAATAAAATCTACCTCAGAGAAGTCGTTTTCTTTGTTGAGCGATAAGATTTCATTCATCATTAATTTGAGGATTCCTATTAACAACTGAGCTGCATTGAACATAAAAAGATCGTAAAAACCACATAAAACAAGACAAAAAAAAAAATTATGGCTCCGAGAACGTAAAACAGCAGTAGGAGGATATTACATGCTTTATTAATTACGAAAACATAAACGAGATATTTTTTCCATTTAGGCGAATTTTCTCTTATCGTTGTTAGTTTAAGCAAGTAGGTACGAATTGTTTGTATATCTAAGATACCTTTGTTACCTAAGTCAAGAGGAAATCTTGAAGTAGGTAAGAGTAACATTAGGTAAGTTCACAAAAAAATAAAATGTTTAAAATACCTGCATAAATATCTCGAAGTATATTTTTGATTATTTGGAAATAAGCGTGTAAAAAATTTCGTGAAAATACTAAGTAGATACTTAAATGAAAAACAAGTTTATTTACAAAAAACAACTAAGTAAGTAGGTTCTTAAGTATACAGATAAATACATAAATATGTATAATGTAAGTACAAGGAAAATTAACTAACTAACGCAGCATAGAATCAAAGATGCTGGCATGGGTATAATTACTTGGAATAGCGCGTTACAAGATAATAATATACAACTATTCTTACAAGTCAAAACTTTTGTAGTCATTTATACTAAACGTGGTCATCTAATAATGATCCAAGACAATTGATTCAGAAGAATGATTGCTTCGAAGATTTAATAAGAAAGATTACAAGTGATAGATAAAAAGTGGACGTAAGAGGCTCCAAAACCATCACGAATTTCACAATGTTGGCCGAATAATTCATAACCAAACGTTTACAAAAGCAGTTCCCCGTAATGTACGGACTGTAATTAATTGTGCAAAGTTACTGGCCCAAGTTGGACAATAAACAGAAAGTTGCCACAGTCCAAGTTCCTGTAGGTAACGGTTATGGCAATTTCAACACGATAACGTTTTTGCATGCGAGCTAACGAGGCATTCAGTGGAAGAACAAGGAACACCTAAAATGTGTTACGATCTTCGGTTAGCTCTTGGAATGAGGTGTTGCCATTATACCATAGTGTACTTAACTTTTACTCGTAGTCGGGTGTAGAGGAGAAAGTTGGGCTACGTTAAATAGTATTTAAAAATACGTACAAAATGACTGACTGAAAAAGTTTAAATGCGCTAAAATTACCCATATAATTTAGGGTTGATTTTCATGTCACATCGGAAAAGTTTCATACAAATTTTATTTGTTATATCGATTGCGTTAAGATGGACCACTCTTTGGTCTCCAGCTACGTCTGCTAAGTAGCTATTTCTTTGCTATCTAACTAACATTATAAATGCTTTCGCATTTATGTATGGATGGATGGATGGATGGATGTTTGTTTGTTACTCCATCACGCCAGAACGGCCCAACTAATCTGGATGAAATTTGGTACAAAGATAGACAAAAGTCTGGAATAGCACATAGTCTACTTTTTATCCCGGAAAATTTCCGCGGGATAACGATAAACGAATTCTTTGCAGACGAAGTCGCATGCAACAGCTAATTAGATCTTAAACTTCAATGATTACCTGTTTGTTTTGTCTATGGATGGTATATTATACTAGTTTAAAAATACAATAAAAACTGCGTGAGAATTTAAAACCATAATTAATTAAATAAATAAACTGATGATGCTTACTTGATTCCCCAGGCTTGTAGTGATGCCGTGCTGGTCTCACGATAACATCCCGCACCGGCCCCAGTAGTCTGATGACGCTGTGACTCTTGGCGGTGCATTCGTCATTACCCACGCAGCCCACCGTCGTGTGCAGCGTGCAGTGACTCGCCGGAGACGACGGTATCTTGAGGGGAATAATGCCATAGCCTGAAACAAAAAAACGTTATAAGAAAGGAAGAAAGAAAAAGTTTATTTATGACAATCACAAAAGTAGTTAACAACGAAAAACATCTAAAATTACATAAAATTGACACAAAATAGTCCCAACTCAGCATTTGCTGGCCGTATAGCCACCGCTGGTCTTCCGTTGGGGCCATAGGGAGAATGTTTACATTAAAAAAGTTAAATATACCTGGTAAACTATACGACAATAAAAACAAACATGATATTATAATAATAATAAAACACATACATAAATCACGTCTTTATCCCTTACGGAGTAGACTGAGCTTAAGGTAACATCTAAAGGCCACGTTTAGCATGATTGTGGGAGTGTAGATGGACAACGATTCAAAATAGTGATGGGTTGCTAGCCGCATCGCCTATAACAAGATTCCTACGATTTTCACCCATTCGCTCCATGGGATTTTACCATCTGCGCGGGAAGAGAATCATCTGGTAAATTCTATGTTTTTTCAGTGCTCTCATATAAGCATGCTGGAGCTGGAAGCTAATAATATTAGCGTATATTACCTTCATCTTTAACAATCCATAGTTAATGAACAAAAAACTTTTTACTTTTATACTCCGCTACCCTACCAGAAGATAGTTTCTATTAAATAAAGCACTGTAGGTTTAGATACGATTTTGGAACCAGTAATTTTAATATCACAAACTTTTAAATATTTCATATTGCAACAAAATTTTAAGACACGCTCGTGTTAATTCGCTACATAAACTAAATATAAAAACAAAACACCACTGTAATTGTTTTTCTAATAAAGAACATGGCGCTCGTTAATTTAGGTGGCCAGCATTAAAAAAAACTTGCTTCGTTTTGAGCTTGACCTATTTTTATTAAATTACTAGCTGTTGCCAGCGACTTCGTCTGCCAAGAATTCGTTTATCGTTATCCCGCGGGAACTACGCAATTTTCCGGGATAAAAAGTAGCCTATGTGCTATTCCAGACTTTTCTCTATCTATGTGCCGAATTTCATCCAGATCCGTTGGGCCGTTCTGGCGTGATTGAGTAACAAACAAACAAACATCCATCCATCCATCCATCCATCCATCCATACTTTCGCATTTATAATATTAGTTAGATTAGATAGATAGTATTCATGCATTTAATAATTAAAAAAAAAACTTTTCATTGATTTATAAATAGGATTTTTTCTATTAGTATACAAAACTAACATTTTTACGAAATCCAAAAAAGCGAGTCGTATTTCAGTAACGCGCTAAAAGGGTTCAAAGACTTTTCTCGAATGTGGAGTGTAGTGATCAATCAAAGCCCTCCTCTTTTATGATAAAATATTTGTACACCTTAATATGCGATGTCCTAATAACTTATGATACGTCGATACTTTTATGACCTGCCTCGCCTAAAGGGGCATTAGAGTTTACTGTATTTAATAGTAAAGCAACCACTCGCCGCAGGGATAACATTACATTTACAATTGAATTGGGCCACAATTATCATTCATACATTAATTTCACCGAATTAATTAATATGAAAACGTCCTCACATCTGAAAACATGGTATTTAATTATACACGGTACTCGCATAATGAAAACGCTGAGTACTTAAAGTATACTTGGCGTAAAATCCGTTCAAAAACTCATTAGAATGATTCTAATTGTAAATACCTCTCAAGCGAACTTCTATGACTTTTAACGAGTTATTTCTACTTCGCGATTCCTTGTTCACCTTCTTTGTTTCGTCGCTCATCGCAAATGAAGAAAGTATTATTTTCCACAAAAGGCTTAGCACGGTTTGTGCGACTGTAAATCGTCTTATTTAAACTGAAATAGTTTGTTTTGATCTTGAATTCAAACACAAAATATGCGCTTTTGCATGGCCCATTTCTTGCAGCTATGAGTTACAATAATAAAAACGGTCAAGTAGTCTTCTTCTCTATCCGGTGTAAGTTTCAAAAAATTGTATTTTAGTACAATGATATTCTGCTAAATTTAGTTTTTAGCTTTAGTAGGTTAACTGTGCGTTGTCTGGTCTGGGAGTCAATTTAGTCAGTCACTACTGATCTATAATGAAATGACAATACACACTCACGCCATAACTTCTCAAATTAGATAATAATATTTTTTTTATTGTGTTCGTTATCGTCAAGGAAAGGTGTAAATGAAACAAAAATTTGAAAAAAGAAAATAATTGGAACGTGGGCAAATCCGCGGGCAACAACTAGTTTATAATGGATTTAGTTTTCTTTAGAAAACATTCTGCCTCTAGCTATCGCTCAATTATAGCTGGCAAGAAACACAATCATAAAAAAAAAACCATTCCAAATTTAAAATTCGAACTCGCATTTTCCAGCCAGCTCTTCATTGCTTTTCTTATAATAACTCTTACCTCTAATAGCGTCTAGTTCGTTTAAGTGCTGTTGGAATGGAATGGACAGGCATTTTGTTCAACATCTTTTCCATTTCGAGGTGCACTGAGTTTTATTGTTGCTATCGAAGCGTTGAGTTGCTGTTTAAACGAATCGTGAGATTTTTGAACGCAGCTCTTTTTGTAGTTTTTTGCGGCAAGCGTCAGTTTTATATTCTAATTTCGGTTTTTAGCATGTGGAGAGAATACTTTGGTAGTAACAGAAAATTATACATTAACGTATAATATTTTGCAATTGATTCTGAATTCGATAATTACTTCCACAAACTTGCTAGATCAAATGAAACTGAAGAACACACGGAATGACAAGAAATGATCCCTACTTTAGATTTTTTACAAAATAAATTTGTGCCTGAGCAGTCAAAACTACACGAGCGAATCCTGTTTTTATTACAAAAAATACTATAAGTACTTTTTTATTAAGTAGGTAGGTAGTTAGGTACCTTCTTAATGTTTTTTTTATTCTTGCGTGAACCACAAATTTCCGCGGAAACCAAGTCATATGTCTAGAACAAAAGATGTAACCATAAAAAATCAGCTGCATCACTAGTAGGCGACACATTTCAAAAAGATACAGCCGCAACAACAACAGAGTAAAATTACAGCAGCGGCCGCAGTTTGCCGCATCGGTCATAAAACCACCGTTTCCCTTTACACCCCCACTAAACCCCGGAACACAGAGTTGTAATTAAAATCAAACTAAATCCCCACTAAATTAAACGCAGCGTCGCTAGTGACAAAAGTATTACTCGGGAAGCCAGTCATTACGACGTAAATTACCTGAACCTTGCTGGCTGCTGCAACTAAAAACTGAAAGTTCACGAGATACCGCCCAAAGCTATCGCCTTTTTCATATATTAATGTTTGCATACATATTGTTTATTCATATCCAACCAATAAGTATATTGTGTGTTTGTGTAGCGAAGGATTTTTTTAAAATACTAACGAATGCTAAATTAACAAAAATGCACCAGCGTTTATAAATAAGGAGGTTAGGGCTAATATAGTTAAGTAATCCTATCGTTCCTGGTTTCGGCACCAAATTTCATTATATTAATTTGATTATGTTCAGTTTATTTAACTATTTATACATAAAATTAATTAGACAATGCGCCTCAATCCAACGAAATACGGATTCACTTATCTATACACATAATCTGTCAGCAAACGATCAGTTTGTTTAGCGAAATTTTAAATGTTCTCCCAAGTGGATCCACTGTTCACGTTTGTCTGTTACAAGACGAACTAATTCTGCGCGGGATTCTCAAAATCACCAGAGCACGAATTGATACTAGCGCACGAAACCTGGAGGCAATTAACTTGATACTTGCTCTACAGAAACGCGAATTTGAGGGCAATTGTCTGCAGAACTACATACGCCAACGTATACACAGATAATGATAGACATGTTTTAAGAACAAAAGGGCACCTGTATGCTAAATTATCTAAATGGTTTCACTTCTCTATTGTTTTTTTCGCCCTTTACATTAGAGCTGACAATAGTTCTTACCTGGAGCAAATCGATATGGATTAAATATATATATTAGCCCACTTGCAGATCATAAGTATTCCCAAAGCATTTTTCAAGACGTTTCTGGTAGACGACATTTATTTCACGTTTTGGATACAGCCAAGTATTCTTTGCAGTAAGTACGACCAAGTACAAATTAGTGATTCTACCATACTATACCAACATTAACAAAGACTAACGAAGAACTCTTAGACACATGTTTTTGGAAGCCTAAACAATTTTAATAAATAATCTAAACCTAATTAAGCAACGAACAGAAACAGCTTCGTATCCAAACAAAACGCAAATGTTCGTGCACAGTTTGTTCAAGAGTCGTTCCGCGCTGATATTATCCGAGCCATCTTCAGAACAAAGGAAACAAGGCTAATTTCCACGGTGCATGGTAATTCGATTACAGTAGAAACTCGCTACATTACGCTCTAATCGCAGCGAGTATAGCTAGCAGTAATGTTTAATTGGATTCCTCGGGAGCGTGGACACGTAAGTATTTAATGTCTTATTAAACTTCCAGAGTTAACGAGGGATTAAAAATAATCATTAGAGGCCAATGTAAAATAAGAAGTACAAGGTCTCTCAGTTTTTTTCCGGAATATTGCAGACGGTGAAATTAGTTCGGCTGAACCCCTAAAAATATTTTTCACTAAAAATTTAATTTGAAAATTTAGTTGACTTTGATTTGATACTTAGGTAACTTTGAACATCGATCAATGTAATTACAACACAACGGATAACTCACGTATAAAAGCCCAAGAATTGCTCCGACAGTTGTTTCGGACTATTTCGAAGCCCTTCATCAAGGAGCGTTCGCCCCGGCGGCAGCGAAACGAACACTGCGCCCCTGACTGCTCCCTGATGAAGGGCTCCGAAATAGTCCGAAACAATTATCGCAGTAATTCTTCGGCTTTTATACGTGAGTTATCCGTTGTGTTGTAATTATGTGTGAGTCTCACGGTAGTTTCATGTTGATCGATCAATGTATGGAAATTTGTCAACTTTGAATGCTGAATGTGATTAAAAATCCTGAAAAACATTACAGGGCTATTTAGTCAACCAAGACCACCTGCTGAAACATTCCGAAATAATTTTAAAAGACTTTATAAAAATTTTGATACCTAAATTAATCAAATGGAAGTTGAAATAATAACCTATAAGTACCTAAATATTATGAACATGACATTGAAATTCAAAGAAGCGTACACTTGAATGTAATGAGTTGTAAATTCAAGTTCTGTTTGAGAAGCGATTTGTGCTCGTCTAACTGTTAAATTTTATGGACAATGCCATTTATGTATCAGGTATTGAATTTCTATTTTAATTTTAGGCTAACTATCGCATAGTCTACGTAGGTCGTTATTATTTATTTATTTATATTTATATTTATAAGCCTTTTTTATTCCGAATTCGCTACAATTTCAGTAAGTACATGTTGTTGTTATTGTTGTTTATTTATTTTTTATTTATTAAATTGTCGCGTAATTCGGCGTGCCTCGTGGCATAGGCCTCCTCCGTGTATTGGAGGGTTTGGGCTATAGTTCCCACGCGCGCCCAGTGCGGATTGGGAACTTAACACACACCATTGAATTTCTTCGCAGATGTGTGCAGGTTTCCTCACGATGTTTTCCTTCACCGAAAAGCTCATGGCAAATTATAAATGTAATTTTCGCACATAAATTCCGAAAAACTCAGAGGTGCGAGCCCGGGATTTGAACCCACGACGCTCTGCTTGAGAGGCCACAGGTCAAACCACTAGGCTACCACGGCTTTTTTAGGTCGTTAAGACCAGATTAAATAATTGAGCTGGGTGTAGTTACGTCGAATTAGTTCGTGTAGTTTTGCTTGATAACGAAATCTTAGCTCCTAACCACATGCTGATCGTTTCCGAATATTATGTTTTAGTGGACATGGACTTACGATTAATATATAGCTAAATAAGATAGGTAAGTACGTATACGTGTGTAAGTGAAAAGATTCCCTAATTCATAAACGATGGTCTTTCATATTGACCTTTATATAACAAGTTACAAACCTGTTGTAAGAATTAAGTAGAGTATTCAAGAATAAAGGGGTTAGACATTGTTAATTTTCAGGACTTACCTTTAAATCTTTTACAGCACACCTAGCGTGCCATTTCCATTAGTGATGTTTCTTAGTGAAAACTAGATATTGAATAAGTTGATTCCTACACCTATTTCATTTATTTACTAGCTTCTGCCTGCGACTTCGTCTGCGTATATTGTACATATTATAAACCTTCCTCTCGAATCACTATCTATTAAAAAAACTCATCAGAATCCGATGCCTAGTTTTAAAGATCTAAGCATACAAAGGGACAGACAGACAGACAGCGGAAGGCGTCTTTCTTTTATACTATGTAGTAAAGGATTCAGAACATAAAAAAGGTAAGTACTGTAACATTATTAGGTATTGTTATAGTTTGTACTCCAAATAAAATAACAAGCTTTGAAATGGGTCTAGACTTGGTAAAACATTACATCTTGTAGGTACCCAATATAGAAATACAATATAGAAATAAATTATTGCTACCGAAATCGAATTTAAAATTGTTCAAAAATGGTCCCCAATGTAAATGTATACAAATATATAATAAAATCCCAGAATCAATGAGACAGGAGACCAGATTTAATATTTTCAAAAACAATCTTAAGACATACCTAACCAATAAATGTTATTATTCTGTTGACGAGTTCTTGAATGATGAAATTGAAAAATGACATTAGTAAATTTAATATATTTTGTACTTATTTATAATTTTAACATTTAACATTGTCAATTTAAAATTAATATTTTAAATTGGATTCCAATATAATTATAAACATGACATCTTTTAATAACTCCTTAACATAATAATCATAACAAATAATATTAATAATAATAATTAATGGATGGCTGTAATTTTAATGTAATTTTATCTTATTTTAATTGGAAATATGTGTTAATTTTAATCTAATCTTAAGTACCATTGTGTGCCCTTACAGGGCGTCATGGACCGACTTGAATATATTATAACATCTTTAACTATAATGTACATGACATAAACAATGAATAAATGAATATGAATATGAATACCTATTTTTATTCCCAGCTGGAATTGGGTTAACAAAGAGTGACATAAAATAAAAACTGAGCCATTCTGAAATCTTTATTTCGTTTGGATTTGACATTAATACAAAGTAAGTAAATTAAGGCGTTAAATGCGTTACACATTTCCGAGGTCATTTGCTTTTGCTTTCGAGTAAAAGTTCTTTTTACACTAGAATGGCGACTAAATAATACCGGGAACAAAATAAATTGCATAGGCGGATAAGTGTAGGTAGGTATTCACATTCAAACTTTTTAATTTTGTTTATAAAAATCATTAGGGTATCACAGCTTTTATCGCGTGGATTGTTACATTATTTAGTGATACCTAAAGCGTGGACTAGCCGGATGCATACGGATCAAAACATTGGGAATGCATTTTATATAGTTCACTCGGATAATATAAACCACGTTCCTCCGTTCAGGAATGTTTTACACGGATGAAAAACATTTCAATAATTGAAACTATTTCTATTTATTTAGGATTCAACTGAAATTCATTCGGTTGGAAGCTTAATTATAACTAAGTATGGGGTTGTCAAAGAGTCTGAATAATTCAAAAGATTTCAGTCAGTTTCATTTTATCGTGACGTTTCATAAAATAACTTGAAAGGCTTTTCAAAGGATGTTTTTTATAAATCAATTATTTAGGTCATCCTGTTCCGTATAAAGGGGACCCAATTAAAAGTTGTTTAATACGATTTCCGCTCAGTAAATAAGGATTACTACGGAAATATTGTTAGCAGCACTTTCGTGAGCAATGGAAATTAGAAATTGTTTTATTGGCAATTTTAACGATCAGCGAAATAATTTCTTGATTATAATATCATGGGGTTACTAATTAATTAATTAATCGAGCTTTTAGCTAGTTGTTGTAGTGTTGTTAATATTTTGTTCATATTATTGCGTTAGTAATATTGTTTTTATTGTGTGTTCGATACCGGGGTGAGTCTACGGTACAACTTTTTAAATTGCGAAAAAAACGGTTTTTTTTTAGACTAAATTGCGTGACGCTTTTTTATGTAGATACGTTTTTGCAATACCTTTAACATTGGACCAAAACCGGTAAAACTTTTTCCATTCCCAATAAATCCATCCAATTTTCTATACTCCCTCAAATTTCTCAACTTCACTAGCAATTTGTCTCCGACTACTCGTACGGGACGTGAATCTGTTACCTGTAGAAATAATTAGAAAAGAATCCGAAGCTAAGTTCCAGGTGAATTCAATTTAAACTTTTCGCGCCGGGTACAGGCTTTAATGACTATTTAAAGGTTTCCAACTCGACTCCTATTACTTAGGGAACAATAAATAAAATAATAGAAGTGATTTTCATTCCATTTCAACAGTAATAAGAGATTTTGATTACTAGAAAAGCCAGGTACGAAGACGTCTCCATGTCTTTAATTAAGTCGTATTGCCGGAAGTTTTGTGAACGAAGAAAACTTTTCATCGAATTTAGTACAGCTTCTCTTGGTTCAATTGTGATGACGATTGGATTAAAATGTATTTTGAGAACAGAACCAAAGTTGAATCAGAAGTACCTATTTTTAATCGGTTGTCTTTCTATTCTTAAAACACTTTTTGTGGCTTTTTCGACGACATGAAACGACGAAACTCAGACGGATTGAACAAAATTGTAATGGTTGTTTTCACAATGAATTAACGCATAACCTACCTTTTGTTCCGAAAAACTACCCAATTAATAAAATTCTACGCAGGAGACAACAATATTTCAGAATTTTAAACTTTTTATTCTGACAGCCGCAAATCCTATGAAATAAGTACTATTAAATGAATATTTCTGACAAATTTAGATTCTTACACTCAGATAATAAAATCGTTAAGTTAAATTATTATGAGCTTACCCAAAAACTATAATATCTAAGGAAGTGTAAATCGAAATAAACATCAAGTTTAGTATCAAGATGTCTACTACAATGAACTCATTAAAAACAGTTTTAACACACAATTGTTTTCTTTTACCGAGCCGTTCCTGAAAGAGATCCTCACAGTCATTACAACACGAACAGGTAAGAGCCTTAAAGAACTGGCATAAGAAAACCATTACGCTTTTCAAGCACTCTTTAGGTAAAAAACAGCAAACGAGCCGACTGTTAGCCACGCAGAGAGGGATTCTGGTTAGAACTTTTCACTACAAAAGAAAAACTTTGATGCAACCCGATAACGAGATTGTAATGGTTATGCTAGCTATCCATTGGTTTATAGATTTCATCGTGGATAGCGGAAAACTGCATTACTTGTATTGTCATCCGTCCTACATTATGTGTACCAAATTTCAAGTCAATCGGACCCACCGTTGAAGAGTTCCCTCCTGCGGAGACGATCCTGGCTGAGTCACCAGAACTTCAGTACCTACCAGATTATTGTATTATTGTCATTCGACTTACGCAATCGGTTGAAGATAATAAATATTATCTGCGTCAAAATTGAGTTGTAAAAAGCATTGCATGTTAATAAAATTCTTGTAAACAAAGTTAAACATATTGAAAATAGTTATACGTCAACGTCACATACAGTCCGAAAAGTCCTAGAACAACATTCAAGTTTCGGACACCATCGAACGATTCAGGTATCAAACTCATAAAAGTGACTAAGACAGAAAGACGGACCCGATGGTCTTTTTAAATACTATCGCACTGTACATACCTTACATGCTCTACTTGAAGCTAATAATGAAGGTACCTAATCAAATCTTGGGAGTCAATTTAATGTTTTTCCCGTAATCGGACTTCAAGAAGTTAGTATCGGCTGAGAGTGTTCGGCCTGAGTTATAGTACCCAGTTTTGTGAGTGAAGTAGAACACACAGACGTAGGACACTTGGTGGTTTCAGTGATCAAACATGCTGATAAACTTTCATCCTACTATCCTACCAATATTATAAATGCGAAAGTTTGTGACGATGTATGGATGTTGGTTACTCTGGATGAAATTTGAAACAGAGATAGATTATGGTCTGGAATAACACGCAGGCTACTTTTTATCCCGGAAAATTGCGTAGTTCCCGCAAACGCAGACGAAGTCGCGGGCAACAGCTAGTTCGCAATAGAGGAGGAATTGCAAACTTTTCGCCTAAACAAAGATCTAAGATGGAATGCCTCTTGCGCTACGAATTCTCATCTTTACTCTTAACTGTCACTTCTCATTTTAAATGGAACTAAAATTTTGCATTCCATTTCAGTTCTTTAGTTTTATTAACGCTTTTGGTACACAAAAGCACGTCAGAATTACGGTTTTAATAAATTTGATGAAACAGGTCATTTATCTCTTTTTCTGTCACGTAACTAAAAGCTTTGCAGGACTGCAACAGTAACTCACTAGAAAACACGGTACATGCATCTAAAATTCTGTAAAAAGCAAAATTTACATAAAGAATTCGCACTTTTTCCGAGAGAAATACTCAGTGAAATACAAAACTAGCCTTTTAAACATAAGACATATTGAAGAACTCCTTTTCAATTTTATAATCATTTCCATCTCGGAGCTGTCTCGGGTTTCGTGAATTTTCTATCAACATTTTCTTTGCTACTTTTCTAGTTTTATATTCTAGCTGAAAACCGAAATTCATGTTTATACACAATTTAAAAAGAAGAAAATTACTATAAGTATTTTGTTACATTCTTAATTTATTGCCTCTTTGGAAAACTTAAGTTGAAATAAACTGATCATTACGATTTTGAAGGTACAAGGTATTTATAGGTGATATTATTACTCGTGATTCATGATTTTTAAATTTTTCTTTTTGTCTCTCATTATTTTGATAAACAAAAAAACAAAGTTAAATATTTACATAACACTAATAGCGTCGTCCCAACCAGTATTTTTTGGTAAAATATTAAGACCCGGTTTCGGTTGCTATTTCTTTAAAACCGTGAACACGAAAAATGTTTTTCACTAGTCTTTGACGCTTGCCAAGTATGGGAATGCAAGGCAAATCTGTCCGTGCCCCGGAAAATTGGAATCTTTTCCTGGCATTTTATTTAGCATGTTTGATTTACAAGTCCAATACGAGTTCAAAAGAAATTTTAACAGGAAATAGTATGTTACAATTACGTTCAAGTTTTTTAGCAAACACGAGCCTAGAAAATATTCTAATGCTGTAAGAAATGCAAATTGAGCGGGTCAGCCAGTTTCCGACGATAAAATAATTTTGTGAACGCAAGAATCTAACTAATATTATAAATGCGAAAGTATGGATGGATGGATGGATGTTTGTTTGTTACTGAATCACGCCAAAACGGCCCAACGGATCTGGATGAAATTTGGCAAAAGTCTGGAATAGCACATAGGCTACTTTTTAGCCCGGAAAATTGTGTAGTTCCCCGCGGGATAGCGATAAACGAATTCTTTGCAGACGAAGTCGCTGGCAACAGGTAGTTGTTAATAAATACACATGGTTTTTAGTTAATTTACATGTGCGTCGTGTAGTAAAGAGAAGCATTTTTATTTTGGCTAAAGATTTTAACGCCAAATATATTCTGTGTAAAAAATATCTTAAAAATAATACGTCAAAAGGAGATTACGCTGAGTTCAGAGGCGGCAAAATACTTTTTAAAAAGACACAGAATTTCTAAATTGACTGCTTAGTATTCGTACTTCGGTGGCGAGCGACATAAAATTTCCATAAGCACAAAGCAGCAATATTATTATACGAGTACAATATAATATTTTGTTCACGAGAATTCTTTTGCATGGGAATTTTCGGATATTGCCTTTGTGTGAGGGAACAAATAAGCAGTGTTTGTATTCAGAGGCATTTGATTCTAACGGTACGACGCTTCAAAGTTTTGCATTTTCGTAAATTTAAAATTTTCAACTGTCATTATTTCCATAAAAAGCTCAAAATATGCGTATAATGAACAAGAGAAATTACTCCACTCCATGCACACTACACACCGCTGCGTTTTTGCGTAACATCAACATGAGTAATGACAGTAAGAGTCTGGTGCTAAAATATTTATTCCAATGTTTAGATACTTTTGTTCATACCTCATCCAACCCAACTTTAGGTGCTATAAAAAAAATAAAAATAAAAACCATTTATTTCGGACAGAATCCATAGAGGTTAGTCATAGGCTATAAGCATCAAGACTGTTTTAAATCCCTTTCATTACTACTACCTACAAATAACCCTCGATGCACGCTAATTCTCAGTAAAAACAATCTTTATTTCATCATCTCGACTCCTGCACTTAAATATCCATCCAACTAAAAGGAAGGCCTCCAGATCTAATTTTTCCGTTTCATCAGACGACGCAGCTGACACCGCTCGGTTCGTTAACCGCTGCAGCAAATCCGATTTCTTTGAGACGGAATTAGCAATTGCTTTGACTCGTTAACACCTGATGTTGAATATTGAAACGGGGGATCGGAAAGTGTTCAGAGGAACGATGTAAGTGGATTGCTAAATGAATTAGGATAATTAGATACCTGATAACTTTAAAATGCTCATTAAGAACACAAAATGCATTAATCTATCGCGATTGTAGAAAATAGAAGGTTTAACAGGTACACACGGTATAGTTTGCAAATTTGTTCATGTTATTTTCAAAATTTTAAACCGAAAGTATATTTAACTATATTCAACATTTTTGTGGAGCTTTTATGACATGGTTAAATGTCCGTAATGTAATAAGCGATACTGCTATAAAAATACGAGCTAATATCACGCGTAATAATAGTATAGAAATAGCAAATAAATAGGTAGGTACGTTTAACAGAAATATAAGTTTAAACAAAATATTCACTTAAGAATTTAATTATCTTTGTTGATCTCGAAGTAGACGATCGAGTTCACCTAAATCAGATTAAACAACACAAGCAAACCTTTTCTCAAGTCAAACAACAACGTTTTCAATAAAACAGCCCACATTTCTCATTTCGCAATATAAACATCAATTAAACGGGATACGTACAGCATTAATTAGGCGAGCATTGCCAAAATAAACATTCCAAGCAAATACAGATTCCGTTTAGCGATATCGAAACAGCTTAGTAGTCTGGTTCACTAGTTATCGGTGATCGTGATTCATTAGGGCGCGATAAAGGGACTCGAATCGCTTTGAGATATTAACACCGGTCGCTCACTCTCACTCGGCATAGCTGGCTCGTAATCAGATTGTTAGTGATTTGGAAGATCATTGGTGTTCATTTGAAGAGGCTAAGATAAACTTGTAATTTCGTTCTAGGCTCAATACAATATAAGAAGCTATTTTCACTTGACTTTTGGTTTATTTTCCACTGTTTATAGGTGTATTTTCTAAAGGATATCGTCTGTGATTACCTTTAGTAAGCTTCCAATTAGTGTAATTAAGTATATAGGTAATGATCATTATTACATATGACCGTAGAAAAGAACTATTTTTATTGTCATTAACCGTCAATCATTTATCACTTATTTTTTGCTGTTTCAGATAGGTACCCAGTGAGTAATTCGAATGATTCCATTGGACTATGGTATTAAGTTTTATCTATCCATCATTACCATTTCTGTTTGAAAATACAGAAAAATGTGCTTGAAAAAAGAGTAGTATTGATTCGTTTAGAGGCTAAGTTCGTAATTAAAAACGCATAATAATAATAATAATAAATTCTTTATTCGTTTTTTTTTCTTTATTCGCTTTTTGCATCACTTGCTCTCGCGTAAATCTAAAATGTTAGCAATCTTATAGCGCTATCTTAACTCGTCGCATCCAATAAAACCGTTTTAGAACATTATGAGCAAAGTTTTTGCGGAGTTTTCTAGTCCGAATAAGTAGAGAACAAAATAGAGAACAACAACTACTGCATTGCAGCAAGAGTTCCGACACTGGACGAGGATAAATGTTCCTGAGATTGTTCCAGGAAACTTATCAAAAATCCATCCGTCCCGAGCGCTGGGATGCTTAAAAAGTTTTATAAAAAAAATACGGAAGAAAGTCTATGATTTATGTTTGGGTAATAGATGCACGTCGTGGAATTTGCATGGCTGTATTAAATTTAGAATTTGTTGCGTACACTTTTAAACATCTTTAATTCCTATCTTGGACAGTCCGTGAGGCACTTAGGATTAGGAGGCATTCGGGTTTTTCTTGCTGTCTCCCTCACTCGATCGATTCAAATATCAAACCCATAAGAGTGGGCGAGACAGCAAAACAAACCCGAATGTAATTCTAAGAACTCACGGACTGTATCTAGGTACTATAATGTCCCAATCCTGAGCAAAACATTCCTTATTCCATTTATTCTGTTAAAGTCGATCAAGTTAATTGTATTGTTTAATAAATTGTATTTAAGACACTAAATGTTGGCGACTGGCTGCAGCGCGGCCTTTTTATAATCTACTTGTCAACAGTTCTTGTGTATGTTTTTTATTACGTCTCAATGTCAGTTGTGAAGTAGAGCTGATGCTGTCTTGTTGTATTATTTTAAACTCCATATTAAACCCGTGTTTCCACTAATATCTTAGCCTTTTCATTCATACAGTCCACTCAATAGCTATCACTAACTGTAAATCAATCACGTAAATAAAGTCTAGATTCAAACTGTGAAAACTGTTTTGAGACTATCGTAACCTTGTCAAACGTGACACAAGTGTAGCTGTACATGCGTTTATATATATAACTACGGAACAACATGACCTCAATAATGAAACACGTTAATATATTATCATTACCATTATGTTTGGTCATCAAACAATGCCATTGCTCTCCCAATCTACGTCATTCCGTTTCATTTCCCCATAATGGTGTCATTTAAAGCGCAGTTCGACATTTTCCGATGACGATCATCAACACCACATTTTCCTCTCTTCAGAAATTGTGCGAGTAATTGTTATAAAAGTAAACTTGGTAAAAGTAAAGTCTAGTCAGGTCAAACAGAAAAAAAAAAACAATTTTACTAAGCCGAAACACGAGACTACATAAACCTCTTTCAGCTTGCTAACTTCCAGTACTTTGGGGTATGAGGTATGAATGTTGGAACCGGGAACTTTTGTAGTAGTGAAACGTCTTTATGGCTTAGAGAGCCGTAAATTGATATTTATTCAGAATCCTTTCGTACATTTAGTGGTTAAGTTTAGTTTTAGTGCTTCTATTCGGCTTTTCTAGAGCTTTTACGGCGTGTCATAATATAAATTTACGTTTATAGTGTCTCGGGTTTTACATTTTTCAGTTGTTTTTCATGACCGTAGCAGCCATTTTTCTTTTTAGAGATGAGTTAATTATAATACCGCTTTTAATTTTTAATACTGCATTTAATGAAAATATTAAAATTATTGTAGTAATCTTCCATCATAATAAACGTTTGCTTCTCTAAACTTATTATTTCAATAGATAACTGAATTTGCAGTTTCAAATTCAAGGAATTGTAAATGAGTTTTCATCGGTGGAAATATTCTCGGATTAGTAGGTATCTTCTATTTGTTCTCGCCAGCCTATTTTGCATTTAACTCACGCGTGCCGGCACATTGTCTGCATCCGCTCCAAAATTTACAGCCGTAACAACTAAAGATTAACCCTTTGTAAATCATTTATAAGGTGACTATGAATATTATTTTTATCTTAAAAAGAAATAGAAACAGGATTTTGTTGTGTGAAACAAGTTCGCAAAAATTACAGCTGCATTAATTCTCAGCGCGGATTGGGAACATCACATAGGCCATCAAATTGCTCTGCAGGTATGCAGGTGGAAGATCATAGCCATGACCTCGCATTCTTTGAGAAGATCTGTACCCAACAGCGGGACGGGACGGGAAGTCGAGAATTGGCAATAAATTGACAATACACAACAATAGTCAGAATAAAAAATAACATTAAATTTCAAGATCAATAGTGAATCCTAATACAACACGCTTGTAATTACAACTCCAAGCACTAACCCAGTTATAACTAAGTACTAGGATATTCTGCGTTAACTTGAAATTATACCGAAAAAACCTCTTCAGTTAATTATCCAACATATACCCAAACATTATCATGTACTTCGTAATCCATTAAGAACTTGGCAAGGGATCAAAATTATGTCCATGTGAGTCTTCGCCATTGGTTCTCTTGCCAATAAATCAATCGAAGCTTCTGCCGAAGGCATAGAAGTTTCTGCTTAACAAAGCAGTAATTTTCATCAAATAGTAGTTGGTTTGAAGCCAAATGAAGATATTCAATTAGTTGATTCTGTAAATTGTTTCTAATTAATCAAGTTCCACGTTTCATTTTGATTACTTTTATATGCAGTATCAGTACTAGCACTGCATTCAATTTACATTATTTTGAAAACATTTTTCTGCGTCTCTTTTTCATCTTAGACAAGTTTAGTAGACACAAAACAGTAAATAGTTATTTGTGTCACAAGGGAGCAAAATCATGTATTTACGGCGAGGGCGCTACATTGAATCCAGAATGTAGCTCAGGATTCTACAATACAACTTCAAAAAATTGCATTTGCAAAAAAATACTTAGAGAAGCCTTGAACAGAAAAGTTGCACTTTGATCCCTCTCGACAGGGAGAAAAGCTTGCTTCTCTGAATGAGAGGTGTGAAAAAGTTTTTTTCTATAAAAAACACACAGTTTTATCACACAGGTTTATGAGTCTAAATAAACCTTCTACGTAAATTACTATCTATTTATGTTTCTGGTCTACTAAAACATCAGTAGTTACAATTTAGACATTCTAGGGTACTTTTTCGGTTTTTAAATTTCTAATTGTAATTCTAATATTCTTGACATACCTATTGTATAATAATAATTACCATTATAATTTCAGTTTTGACGGTAATTTTATCTAACACTAAATTAACTTTATATTTGCACGACAACGTCACATCGTCACAAACTTTCGCATTTATAATATTAGTAGAATAGGATGCGGTTAAGTTCCGACAGTAATACTTTAAAATCATATAATTATACAGACTTACATGATCTTTTATGGTGCCATCTTTTGTCGAGTAGGTTAATTAATTAGTATTTAACAGCTATTTGATAAACAGCACTGTTGTATACCGTATCAATTGTTTGGTAGAAATAAACGCGAAAGACGTCAAGTGTTCAGCTCGATAATAGAGGCAGGTAAGTTCTCACCTGTAATCATTTGGCTGGCAGTCGTTAGCAGTTTCACTTCATTCTCAGCATCCTGGGTTTCCAGTCTCACGGTGACGTTCAGAGGATCCAACTCATCGCCAGCGCGTCCGTGGAGAGTGACGAGGACAGCTGTTGTCTTCCCTGGCACGGCCACTTCTGGTGCGACCACCGAGAAACCGCTGTGAAAGACGAAAGTTATATTGAGTCACCATATAACTCAAATAAAGGCAGGACACCTAGCTTTAAGGATAGTGGCTATAAAATTAGAGATCCTGGATTCAGATCCTGGTAGGCGCAGACAGTTCTGTTGTATGGTAAATACGAATGTTTGTGCTCGACTCATAAATGTTATACGATTGTATTTGTAGGTAAGTATTTTCCATAATTACATAAACGGATAACACACGTATAAAAGTCGACTCGAGCCGAGCCGAGTCGAGTCGTTTCTCGACTTTTATACGTGAGTTATCCTTTAGTCTCACGGTAGTTTCATGTTGAAAGTATTTTTCATTGCTCATCACCCATAATACGAGTAGAAGCTGGCTACGTAAAATTTTGGAAATAGCTTTTTTTTTTCAATGCATGTGACATAAATTATAAAAAAAGAAAGAAGAAGAAAAGATATAGTAGTGTAAATAATTAAGACTAAACATCAGTTACAATTCAAAACCATGTGTAGCAGTGGCGTGGCGTCATGTATATCAGAAGGCAAGCCAAAGGGAACTTAACTAGCCTTTTCCTCTAATTCTGCACAATAATTTGCCCAACTGCCTTAAAATAGGCAAGCCGGTGGGAATTGAGTTCTATGGACGCCACGCCACTGTGTGTAGGTACACATCATGAAAAGAGTGATTATAGTTAAGATCTAAAGTTTCAATATAGTACAAAATTAATAAATATTTATAAATCTGTTATTTTGTAAATTTTCAACGAGATTTTTTCGTGCACATGACACTTCTTTTGAATTCTTTGGCTGTACAATACCCTTTCTACTTCTATCTCTATCTGTCAACTACTTTTCGAGAATAATAAATAAAACATATATTTTTTGAATTTACCACGAGTAAATAGATAGCTAATGTCTAAATAAATGTAACGAATAAAAAATGTAAAACGGTACATATCAAACGAAGGAAACCGAACAAAAAATTCAATTAAAAGAATCGGAAAAAAATGAATGGTTTTCAATTAGGAAGCACAACAATAACAATAATTTTACTCCACTCATAAACAAATTTGTGAGGCTAAACGAGAAAATTGAGAATTTCCCGTGCAAAACGCAAATTGAAATATACAAATAAAAACAAAAAAATACACAGCAACGCCGGCAAAATAAACCAAACCGTCGAAAATTCTGACCATAGCTTCGAGGGAAAAATGCGCGAACACGTTCGTGTATTACTGTATTTGCCTTCATATTTACAGAAGACTGAATATAGTTGGGTGGAACCACTGGGTTCCTTCCTGTTTGAACGTGTCGCTTGTCGCGAAACATCCCTTGTTTGAGTTTCCTGATACTGTTTTGTTAGTTATAAACTGCGGAATGAAGCGGGATCTTCATTAGAATTCCCATTTGAAACTATAGCTTTGTTTTGTTTGGTAGTGTCTCAGTTTGCCGCTTCGGGGCTGTAAGGGCTCAAGTGCCATTTGTTAAGTGTGCTTTGCGGCGGAGTGTTATTTGCGTTTAGTTTGAGGTGGGGATTACGAGTACAATAATAATGTGACGTTCAGCGCTGAAAGCTAATAATGCAGGAGAATTTTGGAGATTGTACTTAAAACCCTGAACGGGGTTTCGAGGGTATTATTCCATTTGACTGTTTAGTAAGAGGTTTAGCTCGCTTCTAAGAGAAAACAAAGTCAAATCTTCGTACAGTGATCTATTTCGGGTAATCCTTACTTGATGGCACCCGGGTTAATCTTTGTAGGTAGGTAATGCGTGGGATGCGATAAAATAAGGTGATTGTGATAGCTACCCCTAATCGCCAATAATAACAAATGTTGAAGGTAAAAACAATGTTAATTTCAAAAACGAATTATAAAGGTAAATTAAATCACTTATCCCACGTATTTTTTGCTATTGAATACTGACTTACTTTCCTTATTTTGCTGCAATGAAGATTTGTTACAAAATAATAATATGCCAACGTACAGGATTCGCGTAAATAAAACTGAGGTGCGATCAAACTAATGCAAGGGTCAGACCAAATAACAAACTTAACTGAACTAACAGCCAACAAATCGAACATCTCTAATCCTTCAAAAAAGCAAGGGACAAAGTTGTTACTTAAAACAAAAATGTATAAACGAGACGAATGGCCCCATAATGTCTCTATTTGATAAGGGTTGCAGTCGATATGTCGAACACATATCCAGCCGAGAACTCTCCCTTTGAGACAAGGTTTTTATTTATTTGCCGAATATATATCGGAATGTATATGAAATTGGATACTTCAGTAGCAAGGACTTTGTTTTCTTGTGACAGTTTCTTATTGCTCGCGATGCGTTAGACACTTGACAAATGATACCATCGCTATTATGGAGTTGTATGAAGTTGGCACTTGTATTCTTAATTGTATCGCATGGCATGGTCCTATTTATAATTTCATATAAGAACATTTCACTTTAAAATCATCCAGTTTAAAAACTAACTACTTATTTCAATTTCATTTTGAAATCCTTTTCCATTTGCGCCTCTATGGTATTTTTTTTTTAAATTTATTTACAACGTTCATTGTTCTATTGTTGTTGTTGTTGTTTTTGTTTATTCTTTTCTTTAAAACAATATTCTTTACCTTTTTGAGCCGGTGGTTTTCACGCCAGCCACAGCTGCAGGCCCATAAACGAATGTCGTCTAGCCGTCAAACTTTGGTCTGACGGACTTCTGCAACGTATTTCCCACTCTCAAAGCATTGTATTGCTTTTGTAGTAAAAACTTCAACAAGACTAGCAATTCTTAAAGCAATTATTTTGCGTCTGTTTGAAGCATCATCATAGCGCTCACATCCTACAATAGTAGCGTTAAATTTTCAAACTTAAAATATTCGTTAATTCGTAATTGCAACAAAAATATAATTTTTAAGAGATTTCACGGCAAATTAGCTTTTTATGTGCTGTGAGAATTTGTTTCTAGTTTTCATGACCTGAAATCAAAGGGAAATACCCAAGAAGTGCCCTATAAAATCCGATTTACCGGCTAGCATCAAACCTTGAATAGATAGAACAACGAATTATTCCTGTAATCAGCTTATCTTGAGGTACAGACCTCAAAAATCCCACCGAATATGTTCGCTCATCGATCGATGCTTTATTTAAAGCTACAAACTCCCAAAACAATATTAAATCGCTCGACTCCGTAACGAGGTCGGCAATCCACATCCATTTAACTTCGTGATGTGGCTGACATTATTGTGAGAAACGAATTCGAACGACAAAGGCGCCGAGTGGACTCGCAGAGTCCGTCTGATCGATAAACGCTTGAAATGTGATTGCTTTTCTGTGGCTTTAATTTATATCTGAGCACGCACTTTTATCAAAAACTTATTGCGACAAAAGGATTTTTATTTTCAAAATTTTGTGTATTTTTGTCCAGTTACTAGAGAGTTTCTTGTCTTGAGTACAAAATTAAAAAAAAAACATACTTGTCCCCGAAGCCATAACAAAGTTGATGAGGGCTTATTAACAAGTATGCGTGATTTGTTTAAATCGATCGAACTTTAAAAAAAGAACAAGATATTTTGTTTGCAGCCTGTATAAAACCGAAAGGCGAGCAACTCTCATTTGGTTGCGAAAATATACCACTGAGTCGCCGTCGATGAGTTTCAGCGCTCGTCATTCCTCCGAATCCAAAGCAACTAGCTGCTATTAGACAGAGCAGCTGTCTCAAAGTAGCTATACATCGCGCAGGCGCAAGACTGGACTCGGGCTCGATTTAAGCCAAAGAGGTGGTCCATAGAAAAGTTTTGCCTAACCTTGGAAAGGATGTCAGGTTTCTGCAGCCAAGTTTTTGTCAGTAATTCGATATGACTTCCAAAGTTTGGTTTTGACAATAGACCTTAACCAAGGAACTGATGGTGATCGAATATTCGTGGCACATCTCGAAAAGTCGTAGTCAGCAGCTGCTGCAGCACATCTAGCACGAGAGCGCATAAGAGTTGCGTCGCTCGCGAGAGATTGCCTATCTTTTTCTTACGTTCGTTCAACCCGTTCAGGTAGAAATTTTATAAATACTGCGCCTAAAACCTGCGGCAGTCACCCGTTCCTTAATAGCTTTTCCATCTCACCCCAATACTTAAATCCTTAAACGTATTTGTAGCACCTTGTCCAATATATTTAAAAGCCTTATATATCCAGCGGTTGAGAGCCGTAAAGTGGTGTACGCACGTGACTTCATTGTCCGGGGCGGGCCAACCAACAAATAAATAGAAAATGGTAATAGCCGATACGTGAGATACGGAATCGGGATTGCCTTCTTTCAGCGGAATTTAATGCAGTGTCGCTGGTTTATATTTATTATATAATATTATGCCAGTACGGTTAATGGGTCACGCGTTATCGGTTGAGGGGAACAGAAGATGTAAGAATTCTTGAATATTTCATTAATTGTGAATCACGAAGGTCAGTTTCACTTATGAACTAAGCTTTACCTTGATTCTCCGCTAGCACACGTGCAAAACCGAAACTGGTTAGTAATAGTATACGTTTTCGATTGCAAAATATTTATGTCTGGAACATGTTTTTGTTAACCCATGCACTGCCATCGACGCATATATGCGTACCCGTGACTTTAACCCATTGCCGCCAAGGGAAGATCCAGGTTTATTATACATACATACAAAGCTGAGCTAAGGGCTGTTTTTTTAGCCGCTAAACAAACAGTTTATTATGATTTGAAAATATTCCTTTGTGTTAATTAAGAAAAGTAGGTACATAACACATTCAACATGAATTTGGGTAGTCTCTCTTCAGTGTTCACTATAAAACAGAGAACAAACTATTCCAAGCTACTTTAACAAAACAAACAAATTGAAACTAAAGAAGCACAACGGAATAATTCCTTCATTTATATAACGAGCGAGTAGCTTTATTATTGCAGTTCTATTTAATAAAATGAAACAGAACACAATAGGAAGCGGAATGAAAAACAATACAAAAACAATGTAACGAACACGCAACAGAAACTATGGCAATGCTTGAATACAAACGGGAAATTGTTGGGCGACATCTGCTCAGTTTCCGGGCTTTTTGCGGATCAAATGACGCTCCGATGTCCGACAATTTAGTGCGGAATTCATTAAGCCTGTGTACATTGATGAGAACTGAGCGTGATCAGAATTTAGTCTGTAAGACTTTGATAGATGATACTGCAATCGTTCTATGTTCCAGTCTTTGTTTTAGTATCTATCACTTTGGTTATTCTGCAATTGTTCTGGGAGTTTATGATACCTACAAAGAGTGAAGATGTATAGTAACACCACTCAATAAGGGATATAGGGTTTCCATACAATATAAAAATAAGCAAATAATTTATTGACAACAAAGCTCTAGAAAGTAAAGTGTTAATATCAGTAAAATACAAAGAGAAGCCAATAAAAGTAGTAGATAAAAACACTCTCTATACACAGCTTGACGTCATACGTCAGTTATCGACATGAAAGATTCGCTCTCGATCGCTCTCTAGTCAAAGTTAACGCACAACCAAATATATTAGGTCACCTGACTCCGTATTATACATGTTAGCGAACGAACCAAGATATGATTGTCTTTATAGCGCAAGGATGACACAGCTGCTCCAGCACAGCATAATCCTTGGCGATACAGTGCCGCAACGCTGTACGTATTTTCTGGTACTTTTAATACTTCGTAATATTTTTCATATACAATAAAGAAGGCAAACGAACAGTTGCCTGTAGCATGTGAATCACTTTTTGTTAAGTAGGTACCTAAGTGATCACTATTGCCATAAACAAGATGAAAAAATTACCCTGATGCTCGTAATTTCTCGAGCTATAATATCTGTCTCCTGGCAAAAACACAATGTACTCGTACAAGCTTTACTGTCTCGTGGCAGGATTAGCGAGCTAGATCAGATGCTGCCCAAGGTTCTAACAACTGCCATTTGCATTATAGTACCTACCTACTCAAGAATTAGTATCGTTCACTTCCAAATAGCTGAATAAAACGCTGAAGGTCCAGCAGAGTTTTGTTACTCGTGTGTTACTACAAATACTACACATGGAACGCAAGAGTTACGCCGGACGCTACTGCCTCAGAAAGACAGAGAAGAGGACAGAGTGGAGAAGATTAGGAGAGGGCTACATCCAGCAGTGGATAGAAAAAGCCTGAAAAAGAAGAAAGAGAGGAGAGATACGTGGAACAACCTATAAATAATAATTAAAATTATTTTCTACACAACAATTCTCAGCGCGACAGTCTAGTTAGCCGAAAAATCTGCCTACACAAGATACACACAATTACGAATCCTCCTACGCAAGATCCTAATTGGCTTGTTTTAACCTTTCTAATTATAGTTAAGCCGCAGTGGAAACATTTGCTCTGCATTCACATTAAAATTTACCAAGAAAAAGCCGTGCCAACCAAAAATTGCGGAGACCCAGCCGAGTATAACCGGCCTAACCAACCGTTAACGTCCCATTTTGCGCGGACACTTTTTTTTGTTAAAATCATTAGGGTTGGTACCGAGCTCAGTCACTTCCATAGATTTTCTTCGCAGTGTGACTGAAGACGTGCCCGCGGCTCATTACGCCGTATTGAATTATTCATGTGCTGCCAACCCTGGCGGAGCGTCCTGGAGAGAAGCATAGCAGGTCGACTTTGAGAAATCGCTGAAACGATTTATAGACGAGTATTGTAAACAGTTGGGGATAGTCTTGAATAAAGTGGATATGTTACTTGTGATGTGGAAGTGAGAAGAGTGTTTTTTGGTCCGGTTTTCGACGAAAGGAATTGTGTTTGTCGCATAAAGGGAAATTCTATGAAAATTATATAATAAGTACAGTTGAGTCAGTCAGGTTTTTTTATTTATCAAGGTTTCCATCAGAAAATCAAAACCGTCTTACCTTTTGCTTCCTTTTTGCATTCTTAGTTATTTTCAATTACATGCAAGTGAAAATAAAACGAACAAATCTTCTTTTACCTCACAGTATTTATAATCGTCACAGCCAGGCGTCGTAACGTTGACAACACAACTCAACCATAAAAACTGATAATTACTACTATAGCAGGCAATTTCAACTTTTAACCAGAACATACTTCGGAACCCATTAAATTACCGCATGGAACTGGCGTACTGAAGTTTTCTCCCCACTAGCCCCCGCCCCTCCCACTTTTAAAGCAAGCCCACTGACCTGAAGGTGTTAGATCAAGAGAGCTATTGACATGTCTCTTTATGTATCGCTTCGGGATTTATGAAATATGACGAGGATATGAATGGAAATGGAAAATTGACTATTCTTTTAGGCAAAAAATAAGTAAGGGCTACTTTATTCTTGCGTTTACTTCTTATGTCAGGATCGTAGCAAGTGGAACAAAGTAGTCTCTGCCTACCCCTGTGGGAAAGAGGTGTGACGATATGTATGTATGTACTTTTTATGTACCGCTAAATACTGCTTCTAAAGTTTCAACTAACCAAACCACCTGCTGAAACATTCCAGAATAATTTTAAAAGACTTTGATGACTAGATCAATTAGACAGATTCCATAAATCTCCGCTTTGCTTTAAGATCAATCTTAGCGCTCCGCTATTAGATCTCTGTGGCTTGTATGAAAAACGACCTGAAAGCGACACGTATGACATACAAAGTGCAAACAGCCAATCCATTTATCATTTATTTGGCTGCCAATAGGCAGCAGTGATCTTTTATCACAAAGTGTCTCGATAGACTGTTTGTCTAGCTTAACAAAAAAAACTCCACGCTTTTTAAACTTGTATTGCATTGAACACTAAAAACAACACAAAAAATTAGTTCATACCTGGAGTGGGAAAATAGAGTAGATAACAACGAAAAAACAAATAAAAATATTTCATCCGAAATTGTTGCCATATTCGAACGCTTCACTTTAAAATTCTGACAGTTACGATAAAAATGGCGGCTCTCGCCTAATTTCTACTCTTGGCCGCGCTCTGCCTATTTCACTTCTGTTGAACGCGAAAATTGCTATGTCATTACCGCACGCTTTCATAGCCTTGCTAGACATTTTTATGTCATTACTCATCGAACACGACAGCCAGTTAATTAACAGCTAATGAATTTATCCGTTGGCATCGTAATTGCCTTCCCTAGGGCTTCATAATCATGGCGGTTCTCGTGGTACCTGGCAAACCTCTAAGCTAATATTATGTCAGACTAAATAACTTCCTCTGGCGTATATTCACGAGTCCGTAGTTTCATAAACATCGTAAACATGAATTAATACCTGTATATCTCGGCTAGGTAAGGGGCGCAAGCACTTTGAACCTTATTAAAGTGATAATTATTATTAAATTTAGCCTGTTTGCTTAATTTGCCGGTCTGTGCCCATGCCGGATTAAGTTGTTATTAAAAATCGGATTATTTAATAACGATCTATCTATATCTATCTCCAGCCTATATACGTCCCACTGCTGGGCACAGGCCTCCTCTCAGAACGCGGGCCCAGTGCGGATTGGGAACTTCACACACGCCATTGAATTGCTTCGCAGTTGTGTGCAGGTTTCCTCACGATGTTTTCCTTCATCGAAAAGCTCATGGTAAATTTCAAATGAGATATCGCACATAAATTCGCAAATTAATAACGATCACAGTCGTTTAAAAGTCAACTACTAAGGTTTGACAAATAATTATACCAAATTTTTACAAAATACTAACTATGTAGTAATTATGACTTAAGATACCTATACTTTGGCTGTTTTTAGACTTGCAAATTTTATTTTGCTTTGCTAATTTCCATAGTGGGAGTTTAGCGGACGCCTTCTGTTTGCTCCTCTTTATTAAAACTATCCTTTTCACAGAAAGGGTAACCTCACCATGAAATCCTTATTTTTTAGAAAGGATCCACATGTGGACCCCGGACGTGTGTAGCTTGACAATCGGTTCCTCTGTGCTATAGAGTCTATGGTACCTTAGATAACGTAATAATATTATATTTATTTGTTCAGATTAGGTTCATTATTATTCATGACTTCACTCTATGCACTTGTACGCTTCTCTAAAAAAAGTTTTAATGAATTCGTTTTGACAAGTTTAGTGAGCGAAGAAAGTGTGGGTAAGGTGTTGGTAATGTAGGTATTTTATTTCATAATTTCACAATAGGTAAAATTATAGCTTATTGTGGAGCTAAGCGCTAGTGAAAATATTGGAAGCGTTGTATTTTTTTTTAAGTATGTAATAGTGTCGAAATATAGACAGCTTTATATACTTAAGTATCAACATGTTGAAGTTCTGAAAATGGCCTACAAAAGCATTTTGAATTCTTAAAAAGACATTGCAACCTTCTCACAAAACACGTATTGTTTACCGATAACAATTCGAGGCGAAAGTACTATGAAAAAACTTTTACGTCCTAAAGTTTGGTCATCATTAACCCAGTCCAAGTCACAGGCAACCCTTGCAACAAAAAGTGTAAGGGCGAAGGGAAGCCGGATGAAAGGTTCTGTTCTGTTTAACCGGCAAACCAATTGACATTTCATTTTTAACCTCCCCTTTTGTTAACCTGCACATTAAAGACCCTTGGTTATTTTAAATTAGCATTTTGCTTCTTTATTTGACTTCTTCATTCTTTTGTTTCTAAGGGCCGATTTTTCAATCGTCAGATAGGCCCAATTCGTCGAACAACTCTATGGGTATCTGTCACTTAACGGTAAGTTATCTGAGTATTTAGCAACAAGGTGCGAGCTACGAGCTGTTGTTTGTTTTAATAAATACATAAAACAAATGCATAAAAATACCATAGACTACAGTTTTACTACGTACAGAGCCTAATTTATATAAGTTTCCAATAAAATACGAATAGTTGGGTACAAATAAATTGCACACAACCTCAGTAACACGTACCTACACGTTAGTAGGGTAGACCGGGGGCAATAGTACCACGGGTCAATAGTAACATCGTCGATATTTCTAACCCTATAACATTCTAAGCATAACTGTGTGCGTGCGTACGTGCGTTGAGTGTGTCCCGACCTGCTCACCAATCGGCGGCGCAGCGCCGTGCAGAACGAACATGCTAGACAACTATTTTTGTTATCGCACAACCAAAGTAAATAATTCCGTTGATTGTTTTGGCTTATAGTTTCCCCAATATAGCTGTTAGTCTAATATTTTTACTCAATTATGATGCTACAGTTATCAATGCTTGAATCAAGTAATGGTTTGGTTATCAGGTAATAAGAACGGCTGAGATATTTGAATGTAAGTAATTTGAAATGATTTGAGGGCAATAGTACCAGCACAGTCGGGGTCAATTGTAACGTTACATTTGACCCCGTGGTACAAATGACCCCAAATAATATTTTTATATTATCAAAGTTAGCTGACGTTCTAAGGTGAATCTAATGTTGTATACCTAACTAACTAAAATTGGTTGAGCCATTGATTAGTTACTTCCATTTTCTATATTTTTATCGCATATTATGAGCTGCTTTTGAAGTTGCTATAGTATTGTGATTTTACACTGTAAAGTATTGTTAAATTCGAGAAATGGGGTCCATTGTACCAGGGGTCAATTGTAACTGTATGCAATTTTGTGATACTAGTTTTGTATTGAATTGTATTGGTTTACGTAGTTTTACAGGCCAGAAAATTATGCCTAGAAAATTTAGAAGCCATTTTATTTCATAAAAACGATTAATTTAATTGTAGAAACTGAGATAACTTGAATATAAATTTCTTAGACTTGAGTAATTATATTTTTACTGAAAATGTAGATCCTCATTACTGATACTGGTACAACTGTTCAGACTGATTAAATTCAAGAAATAAATATTGAAATTGTTAAGATTTTGGTATAAATGTATGTTTTATTCACTTCGGAAATTGTGGTACAAATGACCCGTAGTAGGGGTCAATAGTAGCAGTGGGAATCACTGAACAAAAACTCGATTATACGCTAAACTGTTATGTTCTAGTAAAAAATAATATCAAAAACGTATAAACAATGAACCTAGCATGTAATACGTTGATATAGTTTTTCTTAGAAATGTTCAGTTTCTGTGCTATGCGCCGTTATTTGCAAAGTGTTACTATTGCCCCCGGTCTACCCTAATACGTTTATTCATTACTTCATTTCACTTTGTAAACTAGATTGTAATATCGAAAATGAAACGGCAGGTAGACGTAAAGGTGGCCGCAGTATTTCCGCTATCGAACCGACAAGATTCTAGCTGGTCAACGTTGAAGATTATCTGAGGTATCCAGTGCAAATCAGACCAAAAGGAGGAAAATTGGGAAGGCGTTAACCATCGCCTGACGTGGACATATTGAAGAAATAGAACTTTATCTTACAAAAACCTTTAATGGACGCGACTCGAAAATAAACTGATGAGGAAGCCCATAATATGAGTCTATCAATTGAGCGATATTGTGTTTTCTGTTCTGTTAAACTAAAGCAAATTGCGAGAAAAGCATTGAGATTTAAATTTTTCTGCGACTATATTAAGTTACTTTAAGCGATGGAGCTGTTTTTTTTTAATAAGTATTATGAAACGGACAGCATGCAACAAAGTAGAGTTGCAGATTTTTGTCATGTTTGTAAAAAAAAAGTTTTCTATACGATTGCCTGAATACAGCTTGACTATTTAGCCATTGTCCGCTATTTTGACATGCCAACTTTTGTTGTTTATTTTTGGCAAAAAAAGTCTAACGACATTAGCATGAAACCATGCATACCTACACAAGACTTCTGTAACATTACACGGAACCCCAAAACTTGGCAAAAGCTCAGCCCCTAAGTCCCCTTTGTAAGCAAACTCGCGAACTTGTTTCAATTAAATAGATGACTTTCGAAAATAAATCGAGTTTTCTAAGCCTCCGCTGAAGTGATGTCAAGTAGTAAATTTTATTACCAAGGGAAAATGATTAATTGATTTTCGGTGTCGAGGGGTAACGTGGAACGGATGACAAACAACGTTTCTGCACGAATTTAGAGGTATATTATGAATCTGATGTGGCACTGGTCGATAAATTTGCAAGAGTGAGCATAACAACTAGATCAATTTTATTTCCCACACGTATGAGGTTCTTTAAAAAAGGATTAAGCAGCAACACGCATGCTAGTTCCTTGGATTTGTAAGCATCCATTGGCTGGTAGCCGCTTACTATCAGGCGGGCCGTACGCTGATTTGCTACCGACGTGGTATAAAAAAAATGATTGTTTCTATCTAGGTTCCCCTTTACTAAACCTATATAGACCATCTATCTCATATTTCCAAAAACAAACTTCATAATGTTTGCTCAATCTAGTGTCTTATCTAAATTGTATGATAATATATCCACTCTATGACACAAAATAACTCTCCAACTCAACAGTTCGTCTTTTTGAATTAATATTCATAAGACAACATTTTGTTTTATAATTCCGTTACACGCTTGACTTTTTCTGTGTCTCCTTAGTCATCGTTTTCGTGACGGACACCTCCCTAATGATTCCCAGACAAGCGCTCAATGACACCCTCGTTATGATGAGTCTATTTGACATTTTCGCTTCGTAAGGATTATAATTGTACACTTTATTGTACCGTTGGATAATTATTTTTGACCCACTTCTGAAATGGGTGGTGTTGCTGGCAGAATTAAAAGGAGTTTAATATTTGAATTGGGTACATATACATTATGTTTATTATGGTGGGTAGGTATGGTTATTATGGTGGTTAATAGTTGTTTTGACATGCTGAGCACAGATTTTTGAACGATTTAACTTGGATTCTGAAAATCTTGTGCTAAAGCGTTTGAGAATTGTGGGTGTAATTTTTTATCCCATCAAATACATAAATGTGAAACGATAGCCAAGTTCAATGTTCACAGTCTTGACTTCGCTGACAAAATAATTGATTATGTATTTACTTTGAACTTAGCTGACACGCTCCCGCGTGTCTACATACGTCATCGCAAAATTTTACTTAAATATATTTATATTCTTTATTTAAATACCTCAGATTCGGGTGGATTTTTGACGTTGTAATTTGTGTGCAAATCGTTTAGCATGGCACTCAAATTACAACGTCAAAAATCCACCCATTCACATTATTTTTATTTCTGTTAACGTAATGGTGGCAACTTGCGAGACCAACGTGTTGTTGGCAAATTCAACTTTGACACGCAAGACAAGTCGACTAACGTCATCCATTTAAATAGGTCCGTGGTTAAGACTATTATAAAAATTAAATGAAAAATGAATACTGAAGTTAAAAGACAAAATACCGATTTAGACATTATTGAACTTTAAATTCCTTCAAACAAAAGAAAATTATGAACAATGAAAATAGGTTTCTTACCTACCAGTCTCTTATTACAGCACAAAAAATATTTTGTAAAAAATGCTGACCGCAATTTATTAATCGCTCAAGCCATTCTCGACCTACTTAATTGGGGTGCTTTCGTTGCCTTTGATCATTATGCTGAAACAATAAATAACAGTCAAGGCTCTATCAATAGACCGCATCTCCATTAATTCCCCTAGAACGGCGACGTTTCCCTTTCAAATACGTTTGGTGTGAGAAGTGAAAACAGTGAAAAAAATAAGAATAGGTACGCCGCATCCTTTTGGATTTTCTGTCGTCGGGTACAAAAAAAAAAAAAGGTACTGAAATCCTAGATAATTAATTGAAATTTATTATTAAATTAAAATGTTTTCCTAGTTTTGAATCTTATTTGAATGTTCAACGTGGCCTTTATGTCTTGTTACCTTTGGCTCTGTGTACTCCGTAAGGGGTATAGATGTGATGTGTGTAAATGAACACAAAATATTTTCCTTGCTACTCCGCTACTTACAAGTAGTAGTAGTAGGTCCGTTATAAGTAGCGGAGTAGCAAGGTAAATATTTTGTGTTCATTGAAATGGACCTCCGCAAAGTAACGCCTGATTCAATAAAATGTGATGTGTGTATGTAAAGTCGTCGCAAAATAAAAGGCCCGTTTTGACATTTGTCTTCCCGACGTAACAAGTGATGTAACCATATGACTCGGTACTCGATACTCACGATAAATCGATTCAAGTTTGCATGAGTGTTTGATCGATTTGAATATGTATTGTAAAGTGCATTGGATTAAAGTTCTGATTAGAAAATTTAACTTAAATTGAAATGATACAATGTTACGAAAAGTCAATTACAGTCAATTACTATAACATTCACTCAATCACAAAAAAAAACGAGAAAAAGTGAATCATCAGTCAATCATTTTCTTCAGATGATGAAGACGAGCCATTCTATAGAAATCAGTGCTGCCATATATACGGCTTTGAGCTCCAAGGTCATAATTATCAGTAAATATCACTACACAGCTGGTGAAATTCAGTAATTAATTGAGTCTTTGAATTTAAAAAAAATATCGATTTTTTTTATGTTTTTTAAAACTTTATGACATATTATATAATATCTAATTCAAAGAATTCTTAAAATATATTTTTTTAATTAATTATAAGCGATTAAAAATTGATGAAATTTGAAATATGACCACTTGACTGGGAACGGGCCATGATTGGTCGCCATGGCTGTGACGTCACAATGTTAAAGCAATTTCACGACTGTACTGGGTTAACGGCTGATTTGACTAAAAATATCCGAAATTTAATACAAAAAATATCTGCTGAAGTTTCTTTTATGAAATAAGGTGGCAAACGAGCACGCGTATCACGTGATACTAAGTAAATTTTTCTTTTAGTCATGTGTAGGTAGGTAATAAAAGCTTAATCCTGAAAATGTTTCTGATGTGAACTGGATTGATTTTACTTGACCTGAGATTTCACTTAATAAAGTACCTAAGTACAGTGAAAGATACTGAATCGCTTACCTACCACTGTGGAATTTTAACATACACCCTGCCAGAGAAATTATTGCTAAATTGTATTAGGTAGGTTAGGTATGTGATTCAGTTTCTTCGACCGTACGTAAATTTTAATGGCTAGATTTTGTGGTTGATAGGTATTCCTACTTTTTTTATAATCCTGTGGAATTGTATTATGTATTCAATGGGAATTTTTGCAGGTGTAAGAGCCTTGTTCTAGGTCCGTCCGGATCGCTAGGTACGGTCAACGTCAAAGATATCTTTACACTTTAGTGCCTTGTCGTTGTAAGTGGTTGTAACTATAATGTTTGAAGTTTCATATGAAGTTGTAAAAGTGCTTGGAGCGACAAGGCACTAAAGTGTAAAGATATCTTTGACGTCGACTGTACCAGAGCATCTTAGCAATCCTGCCGCCAAGCAGCAATGCTTGCGCTGATGTGTTCCGGGTGAGGAGAGTAAAACAGCCCGATTTTGGCATTTTTTTTTCGAATATTTTTTTAGATCCAAGATGGCGGATGACATTTTGACACTAAAATATCGATGGGTGTCGTTTTTGAGTAATTTGGTGGCTCTGAGCCCGATTTTGGCATAATTTTTTGAATCCAAGATGGCGGATGACATTTTGACACTATGACACTAAAAATGTTTGTGTGTCGTTTTCGAGTAACATTTTACACTTTTTTGTGTTTTTTGTGTCAGTAATGTCAAAATGTGTCATCCGCCATCTTGGATCCAAAAAAGTATCTCAAAATCGGGCTCAGAGCCACCAAATTACTCAAAAACGACACCCATAAACATTTTAGTGTCAAAGTGACAAAATGTCATCCGCCATCTTGGATTCAAAAAATTATGCCAAAATCGGGCTCAGAGCCACCAAATTACTCGAAAACGACACCCATAAACATTTTTAGTGTCAAAGCGTCAAAATGTCATCCGCCATCTTGGATTCAAAAAATTATGCCAAAATCGGGCTCAGAGCCACCAAATTACTCGAAAACGACACCCATAAACATTTTTAGTGTCAAAGTGTCAAAATGTCATCCGCCATCTAGGATTCAAAAAATTATGCCAAAATCGGGCTCAGAGCCACCAAATTACTCAAAAACGACACCCATAAACATTTTTAGTGTCATAGTGTCAAAATGTCATCCGCCATCTTTGTGCTCGAAATTCCGGGTTTTCTTATGAAATTCCCCTGGGACAAAATCAACGGGATTTTCAACTGAAATCCCACGACTTATTTACTTATTCATATAAATAGTTAGGTACTACCAAAGTGTACTCATCACTATTCTCATCTAATTTTATGGTTTTAAATCCCGGTACCGTGGAAATGTTGGGATAGAAGCATGATAGAAGTATAGATAGTGCCATCCACAAAGACTCGTAGATGTATCAAAATTAACCTTTAACTACAAAATAATAAGAACCACGGTGGATGCCATCCATCTTGAATGACACCTACTATAGCCGGTACGTAAATCCAGGTTATAATTATAATAAACTTCGTTTATGCCAAATTCTGTTTAGCCGTCTTAGCGTGAAAGAGTCACAAACAAACACGCTCTCACAAACACTAGCATTTTATAATAATAGTAGGATAATAACAGAATAGAGTAGATTAAAGTCAAAAAACTGTATCACCTGTATACTAACTACGAGTGGAAACTAACATTGTGACGTCACACGCGGCTCGGCCTTGTTCGGGAACTGTCGGTGCGTTTTCGGTGCGGTACTCGACGATCAATTTTCAAATCAGTATAACTCGTTAATTATAGCGAATAAAAAAAAACTAAAAATACTTTCCTGACAAAACTTATATATGATCTTTCCATTTATGACAAAAAAAAAATTGATTCAAAAACTCAATTGGTCTAAATAAAATAAATAAAACGGGCCAAGTGCGAGTCGGCCTTAAAAATTATCTTGATCGATTTATTTTTTCCTTAACCGATTATTAAGTCTGTGGACAATATGAAAAAATCGTTATGCACAGCACTTCGCTGAGTGAGCGATACCCATCAATGAAAAATGCAATTACCTTCAGAACATTTCGATTGGTAAAAAATTTAGAACTTCATGGGCGTGAACTGTCAAAACGGGCCTTTTAAATTGCGACGACTTTAATTTATTTGCAACCTTATGACTCGACTATTAGAATGAAATGTTACTTTATAAAGTCCATGTCGGCGAATAAATTAAGCTCTAAGCTTTGAACTATTTTTTTTTAACTAAGTCAAAGGCAATCACCGTTTCCGCTTTATTTCTCGTGTTTACACACATTGCTAATAGGCACAGTACGGCTCACAGTTCTTGACACGTTTTCGCTTTCGCTCCCGCTGCCCCAGAATCCGAATAAAACCGCGCCTAGGGGTGGGAAAACGAATATATATATATCGATACCTATACGCAAAGTAAAAAATATTGACGTTTATTTTATTTTTTAAAACATGTATTTGAGTAGGTAATGCAGCATTATCATGCCGCATGAATTTAGCCATTAGATACCTTTTTTATTTCGGCGTTACTGGCTGTTAAGTTAACTTCTGACCAGTAGGTATTATTAAATTCTAGAACAGGTTCTTTATGTTTCTATTACTTATTTGGCTCCAATTTTGGCATAAACGTTTAAATTGCACCTGTTTAATTACTACGCTTCACCGTGTTTTTGTAAGTGTTGTGATACCCAACTGAATAAAGTGTATACGTTCCAAATTCTACGTCTGTAATTTATGCTAACATGATAAGGCATTTTTGTGCAGCTAATTGTGCTCTAATGTTTTATTATGTTACAGTAGGTACTGTTAGTAAACAACGTAAATTAAAAAAAAATATTGTAGATCGATGTTTGGTTATCGATCGGAAATAAACATTGATAGTCGAATTTCGAGATTAAAAATAACGACGTAGTAAGATCGAATTCCTTCTACTACAAAAACGCAAACAAAATCCCGTTTATAATATGTCGAATTAGGTACGTTTTTAATCGAAAAACCGCTCCTATTTATAAATGCGAAAGTATGGATGGATGGATGTTTGTTTGTTACTCAGTCACGCCAGAACGGCCCAACGGATCTGGATGAAATTCGGCACATATATAGAGAAAAGTCTGGAATAGCACATAGGCTTTTATTTTTATGTGAACAGGAAGGCAAACGAGCAATTTGGATGAAATTTGGCAAAAGTCTGGAATAGCACATAGGCTGCTTTTTATCCCGGAAAATTGCGTAGATCCCGCGGGATAACGATAAACGAATTCTTTGCAGACGAAGTCGCTGGCAACAGCTAGTAATTTTAGAAAGAAAGAAAAGTATCGACGACAATATTATATCGGTTACTTTTTGAAAACATATTATTATCGATATTTTTTAACCAATCCAAACCGCGCATTTCCTTCCCCACTTGAGTGCTCGAGTAACGGCTTTCATTTTTTTGCGTTTCACTTTTGCTTTGAGAAGGTCAATCGTTAGGTTTTTGTAAACTCTCTGTGTAGCTTAGCTCTGAATCTTGCGTTACGTGATCTGGAGATTTAATGTGAGATTGTTACGGAAAAGTTCCGTGATAAGTTACTGCTTGGATCTACATATTAAATTTTCCTACATAATTATATGCGACATCCTATTTTGCTTGGGTTGGTTCACCTTCAAAGGTCTCACGCGGCCCAATCTCGTTCATATCTCGGCATGATAAACACATTCCTCGCCTGTTTTATAAGTACATTTTAAGACTAAAATGTCAAGTGATGAGATAATTCAATTTCTTGGAAAAGTGGGAGATAGTCCCTAAAAAAAAAACACCGGCCCTCCGGGAGTGCCGGCAAAAGTGAAAACTACACACACGCACACTCGCGCAAAAAAAAAATACACGAGATTCGAACTGCGGTCACCTGAGAGAACACTCTGTTATTCCACATCTTATGTCACTAAGCCAAACGCACATACGTTAAAGCGACGAAATCAACGTACACTTCGAAAATCGAACGCGACTCTAGCTTCATTCGTATTTCAAAATAAGCTCCTGATATCGGTACTTAAACTCTCCCTCTGTCTTACGTCTGAGGCGAGTTTAACATTTTTAGCGCTCAACGCCGCTGTTTTCACTTAAAAATATATATATTAAACAGCTAAGACTCATTAACAAACAATTGTAGTTTTCATACCTCTACATAATATAAAGTAAAAAAGCAAAAAAAAAAAGCAAAGTAGTCTCTGCCTACCCCTGTGGGAAAGAGGCGTGACGATATGTATGTATGTATGTCTACATAATATCTGCCCTAATTGGGGATCGAACTTCAAGACCTCAAGTTTTGTAGTAAATCTATGCGATGGTCAAATGTAGATTAATTATGAAGCACGCTTGCCTAGGTAATCGTCTGCAAAAAGCCCCACCAGTGGGATCAAGAGCTCGTTTTTCAGAGTATTGGTACTCAAGGCATCTCTATAATAGGGCGATGCTGTTGGGCATCACCGGTAAGATCACTAAGTTTGTATGGGCCGTCAACGTGTTAAAAGGGTTGCGCAGGAGCAGCAACGGAATCCTGAAGGGAATTGATGATAGGTCTAATCGGCTCCTGACTTTGAAACCTGTAGGCGTATTGTCCAACTCGCTCGCAATTGCCATCGTGTTCATTTTGACAGTTCATGTAGGGTCTGACAATTGGCATCGGAATCAGCTAGCTGTCACATTCATACAAGAACTGTCAAAATGAACACGATGGCGATTGCGAGCGAGTTAGACAATAAGCCTACTGGATAGGTACCCGATCACTATTTATTACAATATACAATACATACATGGAATTTTAGATTTATTCAAAAATATTTTAGCAGGCTTGGTTTATTTTATCTAAACATTAATAAATGTTAATGTTTTTCATTGTAATTGTGAATTCAAAACTAAGTCACCCCTTTGACATCGTACAAATCAATAATTACCTTTGAAAAGTATATCAACCACAAAAAATCCTGACAATATTTACAGAGGTGTTCAGTTAAAATAACCTAACCATCTGCACGGCTAGCACGAGCGCGTGAGAGCTATGTCTCGCGCGAGATAGACTACCCGTCTTTTTCTAAGATGAAACGTAAGAAAAAGACGTATATCTCGCGCACTTATGCTAGCCGTATGGAATTAGTTTTAAGACAATGTGCAAATTTTCAAGATTAGAACTTACGTGGTGCATTTGCCAGCACTGGCTACGGCCAGCTGAAGCGCTAGAAGCAGCGCCGCGGCGGCCATCTTGGAAATAGCCGTGACGTCAGCGCATCTCAGCGGAACAACCTGAAAAGAAAACAGGATCATTAGTTTACGCGCACAAAGCACTTAACAAGGGAAGTGTTCTTAGCTTAATTTTACACGATCTTTTCCCTTTTTGGGAGAAAGGGGGGGGGGGGGGCTTTGTCTACAGTCTGTTCAAAAACGCATATCAAAAAAGAACTTGTATACAAGAAACATTTCCCAACAAACCAGTATACAAGATTCTTATTTGATCTTTGAGACCAACTGAACACTGGTTTGCAAGTGGTCTAACATTATAAGACCTGTCCGATTAGTTTCTCATACAAAGTCCTTTCACCCGATCAACTTGTAAAACACGCATTTATGACGCATAAAGCCAGTTTACAACTTCCTGAGCTCGATGACCGAAGGGCAATTTATCGCGGGCTGGCATAAGGGATACCTAACGACTAAAACTAGTCTAGTTAGGATGTCGTCAGATTTTATAACCACTTTGCCGTTAAAGAGGAAACATTCTTAACGACTGTAACGTGTGTTAGATATTTCTTTTGGAATCCAGTATTTTTGCTGCCAGGAAAGGCATTTTTCAACTAGAACGCATCATGAAAACGTAGTGATTATAATCTCTTTGCATGAAATGACGAGGAACGGGGTACAATTCATACCGTAGCTAGATTTTTCCGTTGTTTTCTAAGTCTGCTCGTTGTTCTTATATAGACAACAACACACAGAAATAAATAAATTTATCCATTCCATGCTGATCTAGAAAAAAGAAAAAAACCGGTTGTCTATAAAATAGTTTTACGGATGATAGTTTCACGTGATAACGATAAATGGTCGCTTTTGGGGGTAGGCTAAGTTACGCCATCTATCAGCACTTCGTTAAATCGCTTAGTATCTATCAAATCAATCTATCGACCTTCAAAGTGAGGTACGCAAAGTGGTTGCGACAACAAGCAACAGATGTCGCTATTTGCCACACGCACTCTGACGTCAGTAACGTTGCGCAATGAGTCATGCTTTTTCGTGAATTTGGCCGGCGTTCATCGATTTATAAGACGTTCATCATCTCATCATCTCCAGCCTATATACGTCCCACTGCTGGGCACAGGCCTCCTCTCAGAATGAGAGGGCTTGGGCTATAGTTCCCACGCGGGCCCAGTGTGGATTGGGAACTTCACACACACCATTGAATTGCTTCGCAGTTGTGTGCAGGTTTCCTCACGATGTTTTTCCTTCACCGAAAAGCTCATGGTAAATTTCAAATGAGATATCGCACATAAATTCCGAAAAACTCAGAGGTGCGAGCCCGGGATTCGAACCCACGACCCTCTGCTTGAGAGGCCACAGATCAAACCACTAGGCTACCACGGCTATAAGACGTTATCACGTCAAAAATATAAAATGTAACAGTTGCTTTATTTCCCGCATAGATGGTATTTATAAACCCATTGCTATTGGGCGCAAATCTTAGGAATCATTTTATAGGCACAGGCAGTGTGGGTAAGAACCCATCACTACCTATATTAATTCTCCTTTCCACCTTACACCCACTACCATGCTAATATGTGGCATTTAGGTCTTGTTATCTTAGGCTCTGTATCCCCGACCCCCGTAAAGTATATAGACGTGATTTCTTTATAGTGTATGAATATACACTCAGCGGCATATTTAGCGGAACACAAAAAAAAGTGTAGGTAACTGTGGTCAAGCATTAACTATGCGTTTTGCTAACTTTTTTGTGTTCCATAATTAGAACACAACGGATAACTCACGTATAAAAGCCGAAGGATTGCTCCGACAATTGTTTCGGACTATTTCGAAGCCCTTCATCAGGGAGCGCTCGCCCCGGCGGCAGCGAAACGAACACTGCGCGCCAACTCGCGTGGCTACTCGGCGCAGCTAAAATGGGCGCACAACTACCCTCATTTTTACCGTCATTTTTATTATAGTCTAAAGTAGGGCAGCACACAACACTGATCACGTCACTTTGTAAAGGTTGTAAAGTTGACACTGTCTTCTTCAACCTCGACATTGGCGGAATCATCGACAGTATCGATGGCGCTATTTCTCTTTTAAAAATTGAATTGAATTGAAAGGTTATAAAGGTTTGTGTTCCGCTAAATATGCCGCTGAGTAGTTATAAATGTATGTAATTATGTAATTTTATTATTTTCTTGCTCTCATTTTTCTCGATTCTATTATTACGTTCTCAACAAATTGACGCGTTACTCCGCCATAGTAATTAAGACGCTGAGACATCACACGGCACTTCTAACTTTGCCTGTTAGTCGGCAGATCTCTTACAAATTGCTCGCCCACTTTAAGAGTATATGAGTCGTTATTATACTTGTCACGTAGTACATCCCGTTGCGAAATAATAATAAGGTCTGTGAATCGCTGGTGGAGATAACATTTTTATGACCTTTGACATTTTAGTGCCTGCTCGAGAATGCGGCTGACGTATAACGCTGACATCAGATATTTTCGGATGAGCTCTTGCAAGTTTTAGCGCTTCGTCTACTTTCGAAGCATAACGCCTACGTCTATATGCAAAGCCATCTCACCGTTTTAAATATTATAAATATTTCTAGCTTCTGCCCGCGTAGAATTATACATAATAATATAGGTAAACCTTTCTGTTGAATCACTCTATTTATTAAAAAAAACCCGCATCAAAATTCGTTGCGTAGTTTTAAAGATCTAAAAGCATAAATAGGGACGGACAGACAGCGGAAAGCGACTTTGTTTTATACTATGTAGTGATAAGCATTTTATTCAAACAAATTTGAGTGGTAGGTAATCAAGGGATCGAAGAGCTTTTGGAATCGGTTTCGTAATTTCGCTGATTATTGGCGATGCGGCTAGCAACACATCACTATTTTTATTCCCATTTCCAGCTATACGCCTGAGATGGCCATCACGGTTCATAACAAGTTTGTCGTACAGAGTTTTTTTTTTTTTTCTTAAATTCCTACAATTTAAACGCCATGAGGTTGCAATTAAAAGTTTACCCAGAAATCCTTAAGAAATTTGAAACAAACATAAAAATATCACAGACGAAACTCATAAACATCTCTAAGGAATGCGAGTCCATAAATATAAACTAATACAAATAGACCTGTCTCTGCTTATACAGTCCGAGTTATAAAAAAGGGTACTAAAGCAGCCAGCTATGGTCGCACAACACTTGTAAACAAATGCAACTTCGACATCCTTGCAAACTTTCTTAGAATCGAGATAAGTGATTATTTCCAGATGCGGCGAAGTCCGAACGAGCGTGAGAAAGGGGCGGTGTGTTGAGTACGATCTAAATTTTGAATGGACCAATCGCGATGACGCGCCTTTCTTAACAACCAATACCCATACAGATTTACTGGCGGGATTTTTCTGACAATTACAGTGACCAATACCATATCCGAAAGAGGCGGAGCCCAGGACACCTTGCGTGGGCGCCGGGACTAGAGCAAGGAGGCAGTCAAGTTTCCAACCACCTCACGGGGAAGACGCTCAAAGTAGAGATACGACTTCCTTGTTTGCTAATATCCAAAACTGTGTAATAAAATTTAGTTAACCTAAGTCTAATATTAAAGTCAAGCTAGGAGTGAAAGTGAGAGCAGCAGGACCTAAGAAATCTCGGTAAAGTACCACTTTGTAATAATATATCCAGACCTTTATTTTGTAAGTTATGAAATTGTGAGCATAAATTAACTCGCCCATAACTCTTAATTTACGGATCTAGTAGCGATCCCTGCATAACCTCACCCTTCAATTGTTAAGGGTTTTTCCCAGAACTATTACATGTCTTGTAAATTTAAATATGATATTATTATTGGCCATAGTGCATTTACCTAGTTAAAGCAGAGGGCTTTGATACCAACTTGGACAAGCCCCTTCGAATGGGAGCTGATTATTCATGGATTAATATCATTTCATCATATCATTTTTGGACTAGTTGCCGACGCGACAACTGGTTGCTCACAATCAAACCAATCAATGTATAGAATCTCTGATTTTCCTCGTGTTCTTATATGTTACCTGATGTTGATGCCTTAAACATGTGTCTTTGTCTTGTTTTGTGTGTAACTATTTAACGATTAGAATATGATGTTGTCGTATTAAAACTATGTGCATGTGTGTCTAGTTGATAAATTGCCAAAAGGGTTTTTCATTTGGGTTTTCCGTTTTCCCTTTTATTAGTATGGCAGTTAGGAATGGAAAGTCCGGTTGTCATTGAATAGCATACTATCAATGACAATTTAAATAATCAAACAGTTTCTTTTGTTGCTTAAGTGTGTTCTTTGGTTTATTTGAATAAAGTAAACTATTTTAGTATTGAATTTTATGTTTTCATCATATTATAGATAAACCCCAAATACCCTGAGATATTTAATAATGGAGACTTCCCCTAATTGTTTATTCTAGTGAATCGAATTCATAATATTGAGCTTTTTTAACTTAACGTAGAGACTTTACTTTCATACAAAATTAATCTCCAATATTGAAGATTTCTACGATGCACTCGAACATGATTTCCTAATCATTCATCCATTTATATGGCCTTGTACAGTAAAATTAAGTATTAATCTCTTGGATTACAATTAATGAGACCGTTAATTTAACTGATTTGTTTGCTGTGGCTGGTAAATTAAACTTCTTCCAAGTATTTTTTGAATTGAGTGATTTTAATGTTTGAGGTCTCTAGACAATTAATTAATTCTCCTTTAAGGACAATTAGCCTTGATTTAAATCTGTACTTTGAGGCCTAGGTCTGAGCGAGACAGACCTCGAGCTTATTCAATTAAGCAATACCATATCTGTGTATGGGCACTGAACGAGCACCGCGTATAAACGCCAGGGTGCTAGTCTCATGGAGTTGGGAGATTTAATATCATCAAAGCTGATGCAGAGGAGGAGGCGGAGTCTCGAACCTTAAGTGGGTGTGGGTATTGACCGCATCTGTAGATGCCATAAAGGTAATGATCCTTTCGAGCCTTCTTTAACTTTGGAAGATTAAGCTCGCAGTGTTTAAGACATCACGGTAAACGGAGGTTTTCAGCAATTTAACTAACTTGAGGGAAGTTCGCCCTATAAAACATGTACATGATTCGGTGGCGAGTGGCAGCAACCCTGAGCACCCATACACGCCATGTCTTACAGATTGACCTCCGACCTGGTTTGGCCAAACCATATCACATATTATTTGAATAATCATAAATCCATGGTAACAAAGGGGGAGGGGGCCAATGGGCCCCCACACTAAAAAAGTACCCGTCCTTGGATGGTGGAAATGTAAAACGCTTCGCAGCGAAGGAGGTCAACTGTCCCCCAATAACCTGAGATGCCAGGGCCGGTCACCGGCGTAGGAATTTCCCCGTGCTAGAGTGTGGTTGGCCAGTTACGTTCGGGCGTACCCGTGCTGATACTTTTACTGTCCATTACGCTGCCTGAGCACTTACCTTTTGGCCATAATAATTAGCATTTTACAGGTGAATTTCCCTTTACTCGAGCAAGTAACGTCGATCTCATTCTATTTGATCGGTTGTTTATTCAATGTGCCAAAGTTATAGGTAAGCAGGTGGAATGGTTGACAGTTTGCGTATTAGACCACTCAATCACAATGTACTGTGTAAAAGCCTCGAAATCACAAATAAGCTGCCTCCAGATACTGAGATGTGTTCCAACTCTACGACCCTTCCTGAACTAAATCTAAATACATTCGATACATCCAATAAATAATTATAAATAGACGATCACAGCCGTACCATCACAGAATTTGATGCCGAGTGACCAGGATCCAAGTACGTAATCGAAATAACGATACGATTGGATTTATAATGTAACTTAAATAAAAACACAACGTAGGAATCATGGTCGAGTGTATAAGGAAATTTTTCAGGAATAATATGAAATTAGAGAGAACACACTGTGCATGATTCATGTATCCTTATGTGTAGATTGTCTAATACATCTATCCTAGGTTTTGGGGGAGCGGAGTATAAGCTTTTGTTTATAAATGTGAAATTTACAGGGATTCAAGGAGGCAACTGCACTGGAGCGTGTACTCAACTATTACTCCTTGCTTATTTGACTGTTTGATTTCAAACCATTTTGTTTATTTTACTGTCCAATTTGAAACATTTTGTCTATTTTACTGTGCTCATTCTGAACCCCATAAAATATCCTTACAAGGTTTCAAAGCGATTGGTCTATAGATTCACCTTTTATTTGTGTTGAATAACAAACAAAAGAAAGATTGCATTAGTGTCATAAAACCCTAACATTCAACTAAGTTTAAATAGTCTATTGTAGCGTGACGTATCGGGTTAGCTTAGACGATGTCGACAGGTAGAGGAAAGCGTGCCACAAGACAGACTAGGTCGGTCGTAAACGGTAATAACGCGGGAGAGACGGAAGATCGGACGGGAACCGTAGGGAACGCGACGTTAGAGTTGATACTGCAGAAAATGAACGAATTCGAAGAAAAGTTACGTCAATTGAGTGCAAACGGTAAGAGTAACAACGAACGAAACGAAAGTGAGGCGGGCCCTTCGCGCGCGACGAACGAAAATGAGAGTAGGAGCGGCATAGAGAATTTTAGACAGGATTCAGTAGGTCGCGAATCGACCAGCACCAACACAATGTCTTCGGAGACAAGGAATCCATACGTAGTACAACCTTCGGTTAACAAGCCGAGTTTTGACGGGAAGCCGTTAAATAACCCTATTACCTTTTTAAAACGATTAAAAAAATATATTCGTGCGGTAAATGGTCAAGAACGCGAGGTAGATATAGCCTTAGGGTGCATTACGGGACATGCGCGCAAGGTAATGGAATTGTATTCAAAAGGATGGACTACGTTTGCCGATTTTGAAACAGATTTCAGACTTAATTATTGGACCGAGCAGATTCAGGAATCTGTCAGACATAGACTTATTAACGCGGTGTATTCAGGTGACTCGGGTATGTCGATGTCTGAGCATTTTGCGGAGCAGGTCGAGTCAATGCAATCGTTGACAATTGCTTTTAATGAAAAGGACTTGGTAAATTCAATAATGCGACACTATTCATTAGATGTACAGCGATTATGGTTCACTAGGACTGAAGAGTCCACTATAATGAACGGAGCAAAATTTCTAAGGGGTATCGAGCAAAACATCGTTGTGAGACAGGAAAGAGTCGCTACAGGTGTTATTGGCGGCGGGTTTCGGAAGGAGCGCTTCAACAGGCCGCAGGTAGTGCGCCCAATCACCGCTATGATCTCGGCGGGCAGGTGGCAGAACAGGGGAGGTTCAGCTAGAGGTCGAGGGTATCGTCAGGGTCGTACGGGTTATAGGGCGAATTTCAACAGGGCCGCGCCGTCGGCAAAAGGACGAGAGGGAGTTAGCAGCCGGCCAGCTATCGGTTTTGTAAGGGAGGGCGAAACTTCAACTTTGTCGCAGGCAGTGGGGGAGGGCGAGTCAAAAAACTAGCGTTCCCTACACAGTCGAAGTCCGATTTTTTATTGTTGTGTAGCACAGGGAACCATGAGACTTCGAGACGCAGAGTGGAAGGAGTAGGTTATAGAGTCTTGACTAGGAGTGGCTGGAAGCCAGGACAGAGGTTAGGAGTCAGCGGAGGAGGATTGAAGCGGCCATTGGAGGGGAGTACTAGCGAATCCAACTTCGATTATCAGTCGTTAGCAAACAGTGTAGGAATCTTATTGGAAAATCAGTTCAGTAACATAGTCGAGTGTGACGAAAGGGGTTCTGCGTGTGAATTTTGCAATAGGAGAGGCAGAGAGGTGTACACTATATTTCACGAATTCGATGAGATAGTCGATGTAGGCGAGGATTATTCATTGCCTAGGTTACCTGAAGTGTGTGTGTGGCTGTACGGGAGAAGTATGAATGCGCTCATTGATACTGGAAGTCAGATCAGCGGAATAACTAAGGAATTGTACGATTCTATTCGGAGAGAAAGTGTTGAATTGTCTGAGGTCGCAATTCCAGCTATACAGGTACAGGGGGCGTTCGGGTCACGAAGCGAGAGCGCGAATCGGTTGGTACTAATAGAGTTCAAATTGGGTAGTACTTTTGTCGAGGCACCTGTACTAGTTATGCGACGATTACCTAGGTCTCTGATACTAGGGTACGATTGGCTAGAGCGTGTGAAAGGGGTGGTAAATTGCGGTAGAGAACGTACATTGACAATCGAACATTTAGGGGTCAAATCAAACATTAGATTACATTCGGATTGCGAAGTCGAGCGGTTAGGGGGAGAGTCAAACGCTGCCATTATCAATTCAATATTAAAACAAAATGCGCGAACGATAGAGATTTGCGAATCCAACGAAGTAACAGACCATAGTAACGATGGGAAGTACCGTTTAGATAAGTCAGGCTTGAGTGACGAACTAAAGGCACTGCTGCTACCCGTATTAGACAATCACTGTAAAGTGTTCACGGATGACTTAGGACTGACCGACAAATACGAACATGTCATAAAGTTAATTGACGATACACCTTTTGTCAAACATAGTTATCCAGTACCTTTTATGTATAGAGAGCAAGTTAAAGAGAAATTGAAAGAATTGGAAGGATTAGGCGTAATCAGACAGGAGGCGACCCCGTATTGTAGTCCACTTACGTTTACTAAGAAAAAGGATGGATCGATAAGACTCTTATTAGATGCGCGTGAGCTCAATAAGAAAATGGTGGGAGACGCGGGCGCGCCACCACTTACATCCGAGATTTTACAATCCTTTCATAGAGTAAACTATATCAGCTTAATTGACTTGAATAATGCTTACTTCCAAATACCTTTGCATCCAGATTCAAGGAAGTATACGGGCTTCTCTTTCATGGGAAAGACCTATACTTATCGTGTATTGCCTCAAGGTTTGAAAACATCCGTGGCGGGCTTCTCGCGAGCAATGGATTCTATATTAGAAGGGGTACGAGAATTTTGTGTAAATTATTTAGACGATATCGTCGTATTTACCTCGGGAGATATTGGTTTACATTTAGCACATCTAGATCAAGTGTTAAACAAGTTAGAAGACGCGAAGTTAACGGGGAGGATAGAAAAGTGCCGATTCCTTTGTGTAGAAGTAAAGCTTTTAGGACACATAGTAAATACAAACGGGGTGCGGATGGACCCCGATCGAGTAAAGGCTATTATGGGTTTTCCCGTACCACGAACCATAAAACAATTACGAGGATTTTTGGGATTGATAAATTATTACCGAAAATTTATCTCTAAGTATAGTGAAGAAGTCAGACCACTGTGTGACCTATTAAAACAAAATACAAAATGGTCATGGACACAGGAAATAAACGAGTGCTTTGAAAGGGTGAAAAGGTTATTTGTAGATACCATACTTCTTGCACACCCAGACCCGACGAAAACTTACTATTTGCAAACTGATAGCAGCAATTTAGGGGTCTCAGGCTACGTATATCAACTGACCAACGACGGGGAGGAGAAGGTCATAGGGTTTTGTAGTAAATCATTATCGGAGACTGAACGTAGGTGGACTGTTACTGAACAGGAACTGTGGGCTATCATCTACAGCTTATCTAAATTCGAGACATATTTGAGAGGAACTAGGCTAGTGATTAGAACCGACCACAAGAGTTTGACATTCCTACAATCGTGTAAATTACTAAGCGCGCGAATGATACGTTGGGTACATTACATAGGCAGGTTTGATTATACTATTGAACACGTGAAAGGTCGCTTGAATACGGTGGCAGATGTATTGTCTCGGCACATAAAAGGTACGACCGATGTATTGACTAATAAGGCTACGGGGCCAGAAATGAATTTATTCAAGATACCGTTAGGGCAAATTGTAAACGAAAGGTGGAAAGAAATAGGCAACCATCAAAAACACGACCGGGTCGCTAGCAGAATAATGGATCGTATGAAAGTCGTCGGTACACCTGAGGCGAATTACTATGTACTCGACGGTGGAGTACTTTATAGAACAGACGCGCGCACGAACAGGTTGAGACTATATGTCCCCGAGGACTTACAAAAGGATTTAATTACTAGCGTGCACGAGGAGATAGGCCATTTTGGACGATACAAAGTTTACGCTTTAATGAAATTGCGCTACTATTTTGCAAACATGTCACGGATAATAGGCAGGATAGTGAGGGCTTGTGAGCCGTGTCAAAAATCGAAACATGCACTGGAATCACACACGGGACCCATTAAAACCGTTACGGCAAGTGAGGTAGGCGAGCAAGTCTTTTGCGATATTTACGGACCTCTACCGTCGGGACGGTTTGGCTTTAAATACGTATTTGTGATGCAAGATACATATAGTAAACTAATCAGGCTATACCCGTTACGTCAGGCTAGTGGCAAGGCATCATTAACTTGTGTAAGGAAGTTCCATGAACAAGTCCAGATTAAGATCTTATGTTCGGATAGAGGAGCTAACTTTACGTCAGCAATTTTCGAATCCGGCGTTAGACAGTTGGGTATTGAATTAACCCATACATCAATTCGTCACCCGCGACCTAATTCAACGGAAAGGGTTAATAAGGAGATGGGCAGATTGTTTAGAACGTATTGTGACAAATCGCATCGTTCTTGGGTAGATCTATTACCAAACATAGAAGACTGTTACAATCAAGTTGTGCACACTACCACGGGGTATGCACCAAACGAGATAGTATGGGGCATAAGGGTCCAATTATCTACCGATTTTGCTAAGAACATAACTAATGAGAGCGAGCTACAACAGGAGTCTTTAGAACAAATCCGAGCACAAGCGCGTCAGAACATAGCTAAAGCAGCCGAGAATAGAGAGTTCCATTATAACAAAAATCATAAATTAGTAAAGTTTAACATAGGGGACCTAGTGAAACTAAAGACTTTCGCAAAATCTGACGCTGACAAAAAGTTAACAAAGAAATTCATGCGGTTATATGAAGGGCCTTTCATAATAGGGGCGGTCCCCTACGAGAACGTGTACACTTTGATTGACCGACGTACAGACATAGTCAAAGGAAATTATAACGCCATTCACCTGTTCCGCTATTACGAAGATCAGTAACGAAAGGCTAAACTCCTTACCTGTCCCTTTCATTCAAAAAAAAAAAAAGAAAAAAAAGGAAACGGAAGGTCGGGAACAAAGCGGCATAACAGAATAGGATATTACTACCACCCGTGTTACACAATAGATAGCCGTGGGAGGTTCGAGAAGAGCGTGAGAAAGATAACCTTAGCGTGGGAATTCGAATGTAAGCAGTTTGGAGATAGAATGTTAAGCTGGTTGAATGGGAGAAATATATTTTGGAAGCAAGCTAGTACTAGATGTTCCAAAATCTATTTGGGGGAGTGTGAGATGGCCATCACGGTTCATAACAAGTTTGTCGTACAGAGTTTTTTTTTTTTTTCTTAAATTCCTACAATTTAAACGCCATGAGGTTGCAATTAAAAGTTTACCCAGAAATCCTTAAGAAATTTGAAACAAACATAAAAATATCACAGACGAAACTCATAAACATCTCTAAGGAATGCGAGTCCATAAATATAAACTAATACAAATAGACCTGTCTCTGCTTATACAGTCCGAGTTATAAAAAAGGGTACTAAAGCAGCCAGCTATGGTCGCACAACACTTGTAAACAAATGCAACTTCGACATCCTTGCAAACTTTCTTAGAATCGAGATAAGTGATTATTTCCAGATGCGGCGAAGTCCGAACGAGCGTGAGAAAGGGGCGGTGTGTTGAGTACGATCTAAATTTTGAATGGACCAATCGCGATGACGCGCCTTTCTTAACAACCAATACCCATACAGATTTACTGGCGGGATTTTTCTGACAATTACAGTGACCAATACCATATCCGAAAGAGGCGGAGCCCAGGACACCTTGCGTGGGCGCCGGGACTAGAGCAAGGAGGCAGTCAAGTTTCCAACCACCTCACGGGGAAGACGCTCAAAGTAGAGATACGACTTCCTTGTTTGCTAATATCCAAAACTGTGTAATAAAATTTAGTTAACCTAAGTCTAATATTAAAGTCAAGCTAGGAGTGAAAGTGAGAGCAGCAGGACCTAAGAAATCTCGGTAAAGTACCACTTTGTAATAATATATCCAGACCTTTATTTTGTAAGTTATGAAATTGTGAGCATAAATTAACTCGCCCATAACTCTTAATTTACGGATCTAGTAGCGATCCCTGCATAACCTCACCCTTCAATTGTTAAGGGTTTTTCCCAGAACTATTACATGTCTTGTAAATTTAAATATGATATTATTATTGGCCATAGTGCATTTACCTAGTTAAAGCAGAGGGCTTTGATACCAACTTGGACAAGCCCCTTCGAATGGGAGCTGATTATTCATGGATTAATATCATTTCATCATATCATTTTTGGACTAGTTGCCGACGCGACAACTGGTTGCTCACAATCAAACCAATCAATGTATAGAATCTCTGATTTTCCTCGTGTTCTTATATGTTACCTGATGTTGATGCCTTAAACATGTGTCTTTGTCTTGTTTTGTGTGTAACTATTTAACGATTAGAATATGATGTTGTCGTATTAAAACTATGTGCATGTGTGTCTAGTTGATAAATTGCCAAAAGGGTTTTTCATTTGGGTTTTCCGTTTTCCCTTTTATTAGTATGGCAGTTAGGAATGGAAAGTCCGGTTGTCATTGAATAGCATACTATCAATGACAATTTAAATAATCAAACAGTTTCTTTTGTTGCTTAAGTGTGTTCTTTGGTTTATTTGAATAAAGTAAACTATTTTAGTATTGAATTTTATGTTTTCATCATATTATAGATAAACCCCAAATACCCTGAGATATTTAATAATGGAGACTTCCCCTAATTGTTTATTCTAGTGAATCGAATTCATAATATTGAGCTTTTTTAACTTAACGTAGAGACTTTACTTTCATACAAAATTAATCTCCAATATTGAAGATTTCTACGATGCACTCGAACATGATTTCCTAATCATTCATCCATTTATATGGCCTTGTACAGTAAAATTAAGTATTAATCTCTTGGATTACAATTAATGAGACCGTTAATTTAACTGATTTGTTTGCTGTGGCTGGTAAATTAAACTTCTTCCAAGTATTTTTTGAATTGAGTGATTTTAATGTTTGAGGTCTCTAGACAATTAATTAATTCTCCTTTAAGGACAATTAGCCTTGATTTAAATCTGTACTTTGAGGCCTAGGTCTGAGCGAGACAGACCTCGAGCTTATTCAATTAAGCAATACCATATCTGTGTATGGGCACTGAACGAGCACCGCGTATAAACGCCAGGGTGCTAGTCTCATGGAGTTGGGAGATTTAATATCATCAAAGCTGATGCAGAGGAGGAGGCGGAGTCTCGAACCTTAAGTGGGTGTGGGTATTGACCGCATCTGTAGATGCCATAAAGGTAATGATCCTTTCGAGCCTTCTTTAACTTTGGAAGATTAAGCTCGCAGTGTTTAAGACATCACGGTAAACGGAGGTTTTCAGCAATTTAACTAACTTGAGGGAAGTTCGCCCTATAAAACATGTACATGATTCGGTGGCGAGTGGCAGCAACCCTGAGCACCCATACACGCCATGTCTTACAGATTGACCTCCGACCTGGTTTGGCCAAACCATATCACATATTATTTGAATAATCATAAATCCATGGTAACAAAGGGGGAGGGGGCCAATGGGCCCCCACACTAAAAAAGTACCCGTCCTTGGATGGTGGAAATGTAAAACGCTTCGCAGCGAAGGAGGTCAACTGTCCCCCAATAACCTGAGATGCCAGGGCCGGTCACCGGCGTAGGAATTTCCCCGTGCTAGAGTGTGGTTGGCCAGTTACGTTCGGGCGTACCCGTGCTGATACTTTTACTGTCCATTACGCTGCCTGAGCACTTACCTTTTGGCCATAATAATTAGCATTTTACAGGTGAATTTCCCTTTACTCGAGCAAGTAACGTCGATCTCATTCTATTTGATCGGTTGTTTATTCAATGTGCCAAAGTTATAGGTAAGCAGGTGGAATGGTTGACAGTTTGCGTATTAGACCACTCAATCACAATGTACTGTGTAAAAGCCTCGAAATCACAAATAAGCTGCCTCCAGATACTGAGATGTGTTCCAACTCTACGACCCTTCCTGAACTAAATCTAAATACATTCGATACATCCAATAAATAATTATAAATAGACGATCACAGCCGTACCATCACACGCCCACAATCATGCTAAATGTGGCCTGGTCTTCTTACCTTAGGCTCTGTCTACCCTGTAAGGGACAAAGACGTGATTTATGTATGTACTAGCTGTTGCCAGCGACTTCGTCTGCAAAGAATTCGTTTATCGCTATCCCGCGGGAACTACGCAATTTTCCGGGAAAAAAGTAGCCTATGTGCTATTCCAGACTTTTCTCTATCTATGTGCCGAATTTCATCCAGATCCGTTGGGCCGTTCTGGCGTGATTGAGCAACAAACAAACATCCATCCATCCATCCATACTTTCGCATTTATAATATTAGTTAGATTAGATATTACGTATGTATAAATAATCAGCTTCATTTTACTACAATATCTATTATACAACATTTACTATATTTGTAGACATTTTAAGCACATGGGCGTACAATCAGAAATGTTCTTTTTTTCCCAGAACTATAATTACCAATTAGCAGACATTTCAAGTCTAGTCCATTTTCTTGCTATCGTTGTTGCGTGCGGGTTGATTCCGAGAACTTAAGCGAAAACGATTCATTAATGTCCAATACCTTAGTCCGATACAAAGCAAGCAGTTCAATTAGCAATGTAATAATAGAACTAAGGTATTACAACTACATACAATAGCATTGTTCTGTAATAGTGTTCCGTAGGTAGTTGGAAGCTAGTTCTCTGTTTCACTGTCATTGAACCTTTCAGTAACCACTGAAAGAAAAAACGGGCAAATTACGAGTGGCAGAAGAACGTAACCAAGAAAATGAAGTTTCGTAAACACGTAGATAGTTGACTAAAAATGCTTTAAAAAATATTTTTTCCCTGCACACAATCTCACATTTACTATTAATCTTCCGTTCCAAAATAAATTCTTTGACTTAACAAATCGCAGTCGCTAATAAAATAAATTGTTGAAACAACATCAAAATGTTGAAAACTAAAACTAAACTTTTCGTATTTTTCTTTGCTCAAACCTAAATTTCCATCAAACACTTGAACATCGAATTTCCCGTCTACACGGCACCCTCGAGTAGAGGGTGCTTATATAAACCTTAGCACACAAAGGTGCTAAACAGGTTAGGGATGCCTCTCAGCGCCATATGGACTTGAATTAAGGCCCTGCCCAGCTGCAGGAGACAGGTAAAACATAAATTTCTGGCAACCCTTTTGTAACACAAATTACAAAAGTGGTGGCCCAGGATTAACTAAATGAGGGCACAGGTGATGGAGTTCTTTAGCGGACAGTGTCTATGAAAACTTAAGTCGAGTAAAGCAAAAGTTTCATTTGACATCCTAAATTTATTTTTTCAAAATTTTAATTTTGGATTTTAAAAGAATGCACTAAGAAGTTAAAATAAATTCTTAACTGGAAAGTAGTCATCGCTGCTTATAGACACTCATAACATAGGGCGTTAAGAACGCATTGCCGGAACTGATGAAGAGTTCTCTCGTGCGGAGTCGATCCTGACTGGGTCACCAGAACTCCACTGCCAGATTGTCATACGACTTAAAAAAAAAATGCAAAATTTCAGCTCCATCGGTTGAAGATATCTGCTTCAAAACTGGATCCCAAGATTCCACCCAGCAAACATACTTACATACATACATTGCAAATTAATAAAAAGCTTGTTATAACTTGATGCAACTCACGCTTATATAAATACATCCTACTGCCCAAACTATCTTTTATATTTCACATGTTGCTCTGATAACAGCTTTATCGGAAAGCAAAGTTGCCTTTAAAATATTCAAAATCCGTTGCCGCGATACAAAATACACGGTAAAAAAAAGTAGGGCGCACACGGCTTGGAGCCAACGGTAATACACCACTGACACGGTACGTTCGAAGTTTCACACTTACGTCGGCGACACACGGTAAGCTCTTTGCACTTTAAACTGCACGATTTAGCAGAGTTTTAAGTCCTTCACTAATTTATAAATGAGCAAAATAACGGAGTAAACTATGTGTCAACCATCGTGGTTTTAGTAACTGTTCCGACGAAATAAAAACGTATTTTTACTGACATTAAGTAGGTATAGGATTCGGTTATTACTGACCATGTTAGTGACACTAGGCATGACAAAAGTCAACATTGAAAAATATAAAGCATATACAAAAAGAGGGCAGCGCAGGGATGTAACAGTAACAATTGACTAATGATTAATAGATAACGTGTCAATAATAATATTGTTTTGCCACCTCTAAGGTATTTTAGATAAACTAACAGTGTTTCGTGGGAAACTTTGCAGAAATTAATTAAAAAAAAGCATAAATCACAACTTTTTTTATGGCAATATACAAAAATCACAACTTAATAAACACTAATACAAAATCAACTTGATCTTCTTCCTAATACCACCTAACAATTTTATTACTTAAGAAGCGTGTAAAAAATCGCTGACGCAGTATGTCTGCTCGAACCGCGCACCCGTATATTCCAAATCCTACTTTGTTCCCCGCATACTCTTCTGAAAATAAGTACCACTTTAGACTTTGTCTAGTGCGGTGAAACACACTAATTTTCACACCCTTTTGAGGCATGGAATACCTGAAAGCATCCCTTGGGCTTACGGGGACAAGGGGCGGAAAGTGCTTCCAGGGACCGTGATTAAAACATTAGTAAAGTTTCTGGTGAAAATATTCGAGATTTATTTATTTTGGCACAGTATTAAACTTAAATAAAAGCCATGGTAGCCTAGTGGTTTCACCTGTGGCCTCTCAAGCAGAGGGTCGTGGGTTCGAATCCCGGGCACCTCTGAGTTTTTCGGAATTTATGTGCGATATGTCATTTGAAATTTACCATGAGCTTTTCGGTGAAGGAAAACATCGTGAGGAAACCTGCACACAACTGCGAAGCAATTCAATGGTGTGTGTGAAGTTCCCAATCCGCACTGGGCCCGCGTGGGAAACTAGGTATAGCCCAAGCCCTCTCATTCTGAGAGGAGGCCTGTGCCCAGCAGTGGGACGTATATAGGCTGGAAAGATTAAACTTAAATATATAAAAAAACTATTAACATGAAAATTGAAACGAATAAAAAATTATCATTTAAATACCGTAGATCATGTATACAGCAAAACAAGTAACAATTCTTGAGATAAACCCGCCCTTATTCATAAACGCTTTATAGGTTTCTGCTAACTTAGTAATCGTTTGTCCTTATCCTGTCACTTTGACATACCTTTCACAGATAAGGACAAACGATTGCTAAGTTAGCAGAAGCCTATGGAGCATTTATGAATACTAGTATCTGTAGGTACTAAAATGTTTAATGGTCGAACGAGATATAATCGCATTTCAAATTTAGGAAAATTTACAGGTGAGCCCGCTTTTAAAGCCACGACTCTATTTAAAGCCGTAGGTCGAACCAAATGGCTACCACGGTCTAACCTACGGTTTACGATTTAAGGTTATTTTCACGCAATCCGTCATCCCGGCTAGCACCAGAGCCAAATAGACTACATGTCGCTGTCTAGAACAAACAGTAACAAAAAGATGGGCAAAATATCTCGCGCTAGACGTGCAGTCATATCAATAGAGCGACAGTAATTAATCCCGGTCGAAAAGCAAAGAATTATCCCGTCGACGATTAACATAAAACAAGAATTCCTGGCGCAATCATTGTGAAAGGCGTTTATCTCCCTATAAATTCCAGTCATCCATCAAATATAAAATACGGACCCAGGAAATTGTTGTTGCCAAATTTATGTTCGTAAGCCATTCCGGGAAGGAGCGGAGTTGGTGGAGCGAGCCTGATCTGGGAACTAGACGGTTGGAAATACGAGTTCGCCGAAGATCTCTGAAGCTGAAGTTAGCGGGTGGATTTTAAATTGTGATATAAATGAAGAAACACAAAGTATGTATGTATGTAAACTCTTTATTGCACATAAAAATTTAAAAATACTGAATTACACAGAAAATAGTACAAAGGCGAACTTATCCCTAAGAAGGGATCTCTTCCAGCTAACCTGATACAGAAAGGAATAGTTAGCAAAAAAAGGCAAGCAGTCATTATTATGCGCAAATAAGTAATCTATACATATAATATACTTAATAAATTAACAACTAAAAGTACATATAAAACCGTGTAGGGACACAAGATTGCTTAGCTTGCGTTCTCACTAACACGCGCTAGCTAAGCCGCCTGTAGCGTCAGTAGTCTCTTGCCCGCCACTGTAAACTAACGTGTGCCAACAAGAAATAAATGGAGTCAAGCTGAAAGAATATGTATCAATCAACCTCCACATCTCTCCCCCACATTGGTGACCCCTGACATTGGACGAAACGCAACCTCCAGTGAGTACCTATGGCAGTTTTTGGCGAGGGACTACTCCCTCCTAGCAAGGCCACGTGGAAGAACATGCCACGTATTGCGCTAGGAGGCCAGTGAAGATTGCCCGGCAGAGTTCCTGGCTGAGTCGTGACATGGCAGGCTCCAGGGAACCTGTTTGGAGGCCAACACCGGACGCGGCATTAGTGGAGCTGCGGCAGACATCGGATACCCCAGGCGGAGCCGAGGCCACATCCACCGTGATCAGTAACTTTGATCTTCGTACCCTAACGAGCGCACCAGGGAACGCAAAACCAGCGTCGTCCCTGCAGCCACACAGGGGAATAAGGTCAAGTCCGAGTCACGTGTCGTAGTGCAGTGTTGTGCTTAGTGAAATAAACATGTGTTAGAATATAAGTTATGTACTTAGCCTAATTAATTTTGCGCGTATTTATGAACATACGGTAAGATTAATTAGTTTTTGAGACTCAGTGCGTATTTGACACGATTGTCCTTGTGCGCAGTAATTTACGGCAAGGTAATAATGTTAAATTCGCATAGGTAATGTAGTCGTCACACATGGTAATTTTTATTGAGAAGAGGTGAAACTATGCCTATATACTTGGGTATTTGTAAGTACTTAGGTATAGCGGATACGCGCAGACGCTGTCGCATAGCGCGGGCCAGTTGCCATGCTCGATATTATTCGCCATTGTGAACCTTAGGGATAAGAATAGTTATTGTAATTGTAATGTTATACTCGATGTCTAAGTAGCGTGCTAAGTTCTGCGAATTAGACCGAGTATAAAGTGCAGTATTATGTTACATGTGGGCGAGCGCCGGTCAGCGATTATGCTGAATACGCTCGGCTCGCGAAACGCTAACTTTGCAATTATAACTACTACTTAGAATAAGATTGTCACTGTCACCACATTTGTTAAAGTTCATTATGTTTTTTTTGGTATTTTTGGATTTCTTTTTTTGTTAGGGGGGGGGGGGCTACTGTAGGGACACAAGATTGCTTAGCTTGCGTTCTCACTAACACGCGCTAGCTAAGCCGCCTGTAGCGTCAGTAGTCTCTTGCCCGCCACTGTAAACTAACGTGTGCCAACAAGAAATAAATGGAGTCAAGCTGAAAGAATATGTATCAATCAACCTCCACATCTCTCTTCCCACAACCGTAATAAAATAATATATAAATAACGAAATAAAATTTAACCAATAAACTTACATAAACACTATCGACTTTCAAAAAACATAAATACTTGAATTAAAATACAATAGGAAAGGCAACTACCGCCTCAGGTAGGTCAAAGTGATTGGTAGTAGGTGTAACATTCATTTCGAGAACCTTTAGTAAGGCATATTGTATTTTAGTAATTTAAGAAATGTAGTGCTCTATCTCAAAATTAATACGGCATTATAAAAATACAATCTTAGTTTTTACTAATAATTTTGTAATAAATGATTTTAATTTACAAACCCTGACATACGTTCTTAAAAGGAACGTGACATTTAACCAATCACCCCTACATTATACAATCTGCTTTGCAACATATTAAATGTATACATAACAACCAGCAAAGCGTGAGACACATGTTACCCATCAAAAGTTGTTACCAAACTAATCTCCCAAATGTGTGCTACGAGCTCCTCAGTCTGCTACGAGCGCCGTAGCAGCTACAACGCTGAACTGAAAACGGCTGCTTCCTAATTATAATAAAATTGCGCAATCGAGTTTTCATATCTTCTTGGTTAGCTTTTAAAAAATACGATATAAAATATATAGGATGAAATACTTAGAGCCAACGACGATTTAAAGGGCGGGTGGTATTTGTCTAAATACCTCTCGCAGTCAATCGTACCCATTATGATATAATTATGTATCATGGTAACATCTAGTGGTGGCAATAACGGCTGTTTTGCAATAATGAATAACAGTGTTATGTTATTCTTAAATAGCTGTTATTGTAAACTGTTGTCTGTTATCCTGTTATATTGCTGTTTTACAAAACGATAATGAAGCAACAGCTAATAATGATACCCAAAAGTCAGTTATTTGAATTGCGATTGCGATGCGAGCTCGCGCGTATAGCGCTATCTCTCGCACACACCTACTTGATTTGTTGCGCACTCGCTTGCGCTTCTATGCCAGGTGCGGCAACAGTGCGCGTATGAACAACGTTGACAACGGACAACGAATAATGATAACAGGATAGTTGACGATTCGATAATGTGTTGTTCGTTGCGTGCAAATAATGCATTACGTTATCTGCTGTTATAATAACGACCACCACTAGTAAAATCTACAACAGGAAAATAATATCCGATAATATATCCGACACACCATACTATTTCTACAGTGTACCTACCGAACTATTTGGCCGATTTAAATGCTTCAAACTATATATGAGGCTGACTGTATCAGTCCGCATTCTATTCCATTTATTTATTCATTTCCATTTCGTACCAAGTTTATGGAAACACTTAACATAAATTTAGCGCTTCAAGTACAAAGAAAGAAATAATTATGTGAAATCATACGAACATCACAACTTGTAAAAACCATGTAACTGACATCAAAGATCCTCCCAAGAATATATAACTAATAGATTTGACAGGTTGCAACGTGAAAGAGCAAGCTCCATCTGTCACAGACCCTCGTCGCTACCGAACATGAATATTCATCCAAGAGACAAATCAGACACGAATATTACTAGTCACGAAGCCACTGCAAAAGGTTTTTCTACTAAAATTTTCTACTAAGTCAGTTGGACGGTTTGACGGTTCGCCAGATATCCGTACAATTTACGAGCTGATAAAACATCACCACGTATATTTGGGCCACAGCAATACACTACGTCGCCCTCGTGTGATGGTAATTGGTATTGGGAGAGGGAAGCGAGGGAGCTCAAGATAAAACGGTCATGATGTGAAACTTGTCTACCAAATGGATTACCCCGATTAGGTATGAGCGACCTATGACCCGTATAGGTTGACGCATGATTAAATCCAAGCTGGGGTTTTTTGACAAAAGATTCGGGATCGTTTAGGGCCATATTGTTTTTACCGACGTTCCGGGTTTTACGTCGGATTGCTTTTCAAGGAAACCGGGGGAGGTTTCAATCACGGTTCCACAGAAAATTCGATAGTCGATATTTACTTTAGCAAAAAAGTCCGACATTTAAAGATCTTAAATTCAAAATAAAACTTGCAAAACAACTTTACGTTACAAAAGCTTAAGTTGTTCGGCGAATAACATGTTGGCGACAGTTTATTTCCAAACTTCTAATCTCATTCAATCAATGCCAAATCTTTCCAGTTACGTTTCAGAAGTTACAAAACGTATCTTCTGTCTTTGAGACGTAAACACATCTCAAACAACGTACATATTATCACTGAACGATAAAAACAGCGAACTGCGAGTAAATCTTGTACAAAAGTTAGCAAGCTTTGACCTGTACTTAAAACACGAATTTAAAGTAAAACAAAATCCCGTTAAAACTCAACTCGAAGCATAACAGCCAACTCGCAAAGTAACAAGCACTTCGGCGCGTTCCATTTTAGAAACGACCTCATACATCACAGGAGACTTCACTCCTTTTCCGTGTTATCAAAAGTCCAATTCCATTGTAAAATGGATGAAAGATTTTTATTGCATACCCCACCATTAATTTGGGGGGAAAAATGGGAGCCGCGAGACATGGCCCGCGTCAAACGTGGCCGCATAAATTTTTCAGCAGGGCCATTTGGGGCTCTGTCTACATTTTTTGCATGGGTACCAGGATGTGCCCAATTACAGAAGGACCCCGTGGTGGGGTCCAAACAATAATAAAAACGTACGTCGCTGTTCCTTTATAAAATACGAAATGGTATCATTGTTTGAAGAAAATTGCCATTATAATTTAGGGTAGGAACTCGATTTGAAATCTAAGCCTGAGTTTGTGTTTAAAATGCTACGATTATGAGAATGGAATGAAAACGTATGAAAAAGATTAATAAATGGATAACTTTATTCTGCTACTCCGCCATTCTAAACGAGACGGAGTAGGCTATGATCGCGTTAGGTATTCAAGATTTCGTACGGGTTCATTTAATTTTATCTGTTACGTAGTAACTATTAAGTAATCTGTGCCTCAGTCATCAGTTTACTTAGGAAGCTTATATCGATCCTCGTATACATAAAGTGCCTTAAAAGGCGCAGCTCTACAGTACACAACAATAATAATCAACTAAAAAGTAACCGAAATGACAATCAAAACCACCAACACCACCACTACACAAAATATTCCGAAATGTATGAGATTGACTTAAAGATACAAAAAAACCATGTCCTCTAGTGGAACAAATACTACTGGCAAGCGTGTGTCGACATCGATACGCTTCGGAGCGTATATAATTTTATTATCATATGTCTAAGTACGTAGTGCGGTTCTATGAAAATGTTTTTATTTACATTTTAGAAATATATTCACTTTGTGCTACAAGTTCATCCAGAAAGCAGACACTGTCACAAAACGCTACTTTCTAAAACGCAGCAAATCCAATCCAAATATGATTACCGTACTTTATGCTTCTATCTTTACAGCTGAAGTCTATCAAATACCAATTTAACGACGTAGATAATGAAACATTGTCGCCAGCCCCCATCAGTTGCACCGCACGGGAGAAGTTATACGCGCATAAAGCCAAGAGCTTTATGTGGTACCCAACGATATTATTGTTATGAGTACTGCTAACTTTTGTCGGTGATTTAATGGCTGTAATGTGTGTTACATGCGGCGTTCCTGAAGTTTCATTAGAGGTGATGTTTGGGTGTGTCGGTGTCCTGTGGAGCGTGTCGTTTATGAGAAACGGCAGAGGCCGCGTTGCCTTGACTTCTTTTTTTTGGGACTTACCTTAAATAATTATTTTTCAAGCCGAACTACTTTGTGCTGTTGAAGTGAATTTTGTATTCGTACGTGTTAACTAATGGAGAAGAATTGTCATACACTATGATTAAGAAAAGAATACAATCTGATTCACTGGTATTCTAATTGGCCAGTCTAAGGTCAAGCAGGATACTAGAGCTAGGCAAACAGATATTATTATTTTATGATAACAACATTATAACAGTTAATTTAGATTGCAACCCTGTAATTCGTGATATCTAACTAATATTATAAATGCGAAAGTATGGATGGATGTTTGTTTGTTACCTAATCACGCCAGAACGGCCCAACGGATCTGGATGAAATTCGGCACATAGATAGAGAAAAGTCTGGAATAGCACATAGGCTACTTTTTATTCCGGAAAATTGTGTAGTGCCCGCGGGATAGCGATAAACGAATTCTTTGCAGACGAAGTCGCTGGCAGCAGCTAGTAGTGAATAAAATAAAGCAGTCGTACGTCGACTGTCGTTGTGAAGGGATGTCTCAAAAATGTTACTAGTAATACAACTATAGTCGATCTTGTATCTAGTCTTGAATATAAATGATAATATTATGCATTATTACGGTTGTTCTCCTGGGCCTACTGTTATAAAAAATTTAATTACACTCCACCATAAGGTCGACGGAGCCCCGCTTTCGCAGGGCTCCCATTATATTCCGTTTGCCCTTCGGGCATTTGAAGACACCTAACAAACCTAACCTAATTTTATTATCTCCAGTGAGGATTTTTACAAAAGTTGGGCACAACAGTGAAACCACGAGAACTAGGTAACCTATTATTACGGGTATGTATCTAAATCGGTTGACTAGCAAATTAACTATCAATTTCAAGTACATTACTAACTCAACCAATGTAGTTGTCTACACCAGATACTGTACCCATTGAAGCTAAGACTAATTGATTTACAAGATTCCTTTGATAATACGTAGCTAACATAGAACATACCGCAGACCATTTACGTTTCGGTCGTACATCAGTCTAACGTGTAACTGAATGTCGAAGTATTAAAGTGTACTTAGTTAGAACAAACATCAGTCTGTGCTAATGTGTTAGGCTGAAAGTTGGGAGCTGGGATTCGAGGTCCGGGCATAACGTTGTTATCTTTTGATTAGTTAGATAAATTATTTGATCATTTTGTACTTTAGTTAGTACTTTAACCTAATAATATACCCATAAAAAATAGCAGTTCAGAGAGCACATGCGGCCTGAGTCTTGGGGTTGATTGCTGTGACGGAAAATTTTAATGTCGTATTTAGGTATTTTGCACTTTAAGTCTAGTTTGTTTGAAATTCTTTGCCAACTGTTTGAAACATCGTTTCAAATCGATAATCGGTGCACGACTGTGCAGAAAACAGGACTCAAAGTGATATGTTTTGCCTGTCTGGCAGAGGCAATGTTTGAAAAATCCCATGGGATTGGTCCCGGAATTTTCAAAGTCAAATCTTATGAGTGGCGTCTACTAAAGTACCTATAATATCAAAATCGCTATACTCGATATCGTCGTATGTCCATAGAGAAAAATCCAAGCAGGTTACATATTCCTTTGCCCAAAAAGGCACTTGCCCTATTTCCGTAAAGATTGTTCCCTGGCAAAATGATATAACAGTTTTATCTGAGCTAATCAACGGTGAATTGGAATGAAAGCCCGTACGCGGGCGGCGCGTACTTGCGCGGTTAATCGGGTTAGAGACGCGCCCGCTTTGTTCGACGCGTGACTAGGGACGTGTTTTGCATTGCGACAATATTGAAAATATCGATGAAAAAAGTTTTGATTGAAGATAAATAACGTACCTAGTCATCATCCCTAGCTTACAAAACAGACAGCGCTCTTATAAAACGGTTTATTAGAAATCAATCGAGCGCTATGTGTTTTTTTGCGTAAGTATATTGGACTTTTAGTCTGAACTTTCTGAGAACTATATAAATGTAAATAAAGTATTGGTAAAATGTCCCGACTAAATTTATATGATGTTGAAATGAAATGAAATGAAATGAAATGTTTATTTGCCTTAAGTGTGGTGACAAAGGTTTTAAATTGAGGCATTGAAAGATATCGCACACTTAGCTAATTTTAGCATGCAAACTTTTAGCTAGGTACTAAGTATGATTATTTAATTAAGTCTAAGTATATTTAAAATAAAGTATGTTTTAGATAAATCAATAACTAATACACAAAGATAAAAATACAGCAATGTCAAAAATTCATACTACCTAATAATGTCAGTCTTACATCAATCATGTTACGTGTTGCAATCAAAAAATTCCTTCAATGAGTAAAAACACATGTCAATAAGCCACAAGTACAGCGATCGTTTAAATTGTGTGGTCTGCGTGTCTTGTCTTATGCGCTGGGGTAGATGGTTAAAGATCTTAATTGACATTACGTAACAATTTCTCGAGTACAGTGCACTTTTACATTGTGGGACCAGCAACTTACTCGGATCTCTGTACCTTAATCTTGGATTGATTGCCTGTTTTTTGAAATTATGCGAGTTCATCAAGACAAAGACAGATATCTCAAATATATACATGCAGGTTACAGTGAGTACATTTATTTCTTTAAACAAGGGTTTACATGGCTCCATGTTACCGACATCAAAAATAGCCCTGATACATTTATTTTGTGCAATAAATGCTTGCTTTATGTCAATAGAATTACCCCAAACAATCAGGCCGTATCTTAACACAGACGCTACATATCCATGGTAAGCTGTAATTGCTGCCTTCTGACCGGCTATATGTTTTAGTCGCCTTAATGCATACCTAAAACTTTCCAACCTAGAGCATACGCCTTTAACGTGCGATTTCCAGCTGCAACACTGATCCACTATCAGCCCCAAAAACTTTGTTTCCATTGCCTCTTCTATTTCCTCGTCTTTGTATTTTATATTCAGTTTAGGTCTTTTTGCAACTTGACTACCAAACTGTATATATTTAGTTTTACTAGCATTTACCGATAAGTTATTTTTCTCTAGCCAAGTAGTTATCTTTTCAACAGTTATATTAATATTGTCATTAAATGTGTAATTTATATTGTCATTAGTTATTATAATGGAAATGTCATCGGCAAATAAAATAGTTGGATAATCACATGTATTTGGCAAGTCATTAATGTAAATAATAAATAATAAAGGGCCCAGTACGCTACCCTGGGGGACACCGGTATCGATTACTTTATGGGATGAAAAGTATCTTTTAATTGTGTTATTTTCATCTAGCTTACTTATTTCTACACATTGTGTTCTGTTTGAGAGATAGCTTTTAAGCCACTCTGATGCAAGACCCCTGATCCCATATCTCTCACACTTACTGACCAATACTTCGTGACAAACAAAATCGAATGCCTTACTCATGTCAAAAAATAATCCTGCTACTGGTATTTTTTCATTAATTTTTTCTGTTAATGTTTCCATCAGTGAGTAACAGGCATGAGTTGTCGATTTCCCCTTTTGGAACCCATACTGCTGTTTTTTAATAATATCATGCTTATTGAAGAAATTGGTCATTCTACTTTGCATCACTTTTTCATAAATTTTAGCAAATATTGAAATAAGGGTTATGGGTCGGTGATTATCTAATTCATGTTTATCGTCTCTTTTATGTAGAGGCTTTACAACAGAATGTTTTAGTCTGCTTGGAAACCTACCCTGATTGAACGACTCATTTATTAAGTGTGCCAGAGCTGGAGCTATAAAATTCGCGCTTAGTTTTATGACATGAGTTGAAATACCGTCAAAACCGACCGCTCTGGTATTATTTAACGATTTTATCGTTTTAACAATTTCATCTGGCGAACAAGGTGCCATGAACATGCTAGCCCTCACACTTGGGATACTTTCAGTGCATGGCTTTTTACCAGTACTACTATTTGTGATGTCAATAAAATGGTCATTGAAGGCATTTGCAATCTCCTGCGGGTTTTCAATAATCTGATCCTTAATCCTAACAAAGTCGATTCCCTCTACTGTTTTCACACAGTCAGTTTTATTTTTAATTATGTCCCAAGTAATTTTACATTTATTTCTAGAGTTAAGCAATGCTTTATTATTAAAATTTCTCTGGGACTTCATCATACATTTTTTTAATAATTTAGCATAAGTTACATAGGCGGTTTTATGATCTCTGGTCTTGTGTTTATAATAAAGAAGCCTGAGTTTCCTTTTTTGAGCGCATGAGGTCTTTATACCCCTAGTTATCCATTTTGGTTTAGAATCGTTAGAGCGTATTTTAATTCTTTGTATGGGAAAGCAGAGATCATAAAAAAGGCAAAAAATATCATGAAACTCATCAAATGCAGCATCACTGTCAGAGTGATGAGTAATTTCAGTCCAATTTAAGGAAGAAATACAGTTCAGAAATTTTGAGATATTTTCCTGGCTATAGTCTCTCCTTTCAGCGTACCAGAACTGCAAGCAGTTTATTTTTGGTGCCTCATACTTTAATTTTACTATTTGGCAGGTTTCATGATCAGACAAATACATCCTGTGGACTTCACCTACAGTATCCCTTATGTTGCTAGCTATGTGATCAATACAAGACTTACCACGCGTTGCGGTTTTTATATGGAGATCCATGTTATAGTTTAGAAATAAGTTTTTTAAGTCTCTTGTAGAAGAATCGCACTGCAAAGTATTCACATTGAGATCTCCCGCAATTACTATCTTGCGTTTATTATTTTTTGTCAATTTACTCAGTAAGGTGTCTAGTTTACTAAAGAAAAGGTTGAGATTCTTTTTATCAGGGGTTCTGTATATACATATAATAGTTAAATTATGATCTTGTAGCTCTACTCCGCAACATTCAAATACCGTCTCTAAGGAGAGTTGATGGCACCATGTTAACGGTTTAAATTTAATATTTCGTCTTAACAAAATACAAGACCCACCACGCTTCTTATCTTTCCTTGTAAAATGTGACGCTAATGCAAACCTTTTTAGTTTTATATTTGACTCGCTACCTTGTTTGACAAAAATTTCCGTTAAACAAAGCGTGTCGATGCGAAGGTTTGAGTTTGCCATTTCATCTATGCACACTTCTAGATCTTCAATTTTGCTTAATAGACCCTGAATATTCTGATGCATCAGTGTAAGAACTCTATCGTGGTTATTATTTTTAGGAACGAAAAAATGTTAACGGGTCCCTGTCATCTATTATCACAGGGTCATTTTTTTTGTCCATATGTATTACTCCCATTCCATATTTATGGTCACCCGGCCGAATTACATCAACATCCAATGGAAACAATATTAATAGCTGTATCAAATCATTAAACATTGTTATAAATCCTCGTCTTTTTACATTCCCAAATCGAGAAAACATTTCAATGTCATAGGATAAATTTAAATTCGAGTCTAGTATGTAACAAAAATTATGTTTCAAATTACTTCTACACAGTGAGTTATTAAATATTTCAACACGTTTGTTAAATATATTAGAGAATTGATTAATTTTGAATGTCGGCGAACAAATAATAATATTCGTATGCTGAATTAGGCTTAATTGATCTTGTATGAATTTAACAAGATTATTATAATTTGTACTTGTTTTAAAGTCCGTCTCACCAATGTAAATTATGCAAAAGTCATTCAGAGTGAAGTGCTGTAGTTTATCACGAAGGCCAGCAAACAATTCCCGCATGCCAGCTCCAGGTGTTAAATAGAGACATGTGTTTTCACTGTCGAATTTCTGTTGTATCAACTTCAGCATGTAGTTTGAGTAGTTACTTACAATACAAAATTTCGACTCCAGCAGGCTCCCAGATGGTGTAGGAGCCCGATAACGACCTTGCAAAAGAAGCTCGTCCTCAGGCTCCAGTGCGGTCGTTTTCTGTATAGATTTCGTGCCAGAAGCTTGAAGATGCTCGGCCAAGCTTTCCACTTGTTTTCCGATCGCCGTGATCTCATTTTCCACATTTCTGAGTAATCTTTCGAAATCAGCAATTTTTAGTTGCAAGTTTATAAGATTTTGGTCAAGAAATTAATAAATAACATTATCTATTATCAAATAAATCTACAGTCAAATAATTTAATTCTTAAGTGGGCCATGGAACCGTTTTTAGTCAGCGTCGTAACAATTTTCCTTGTAATTTTTTTTTTTTTTTTTTTTATGGCTACTGCGATTGACTAAGCCAGTGTCATGTCGATTTTATTGCAATAAAATAGGTAACGGAATTTGTAGCGCGATAAAAAACAAACTTACCCAAAATCAATAGTTGCTACTCCTGTAAGAAAGATATATTATATGAAGTGTTAGTTTAACGAGACACAACTACAGGGTTAGTAACATATAACAAGACCAGGCACCTATTGATATTGATATGTAGGGATTACAGGGAAAGAAACATTGGGAAAGATGGGTAATTGAATAGGGATTAATGGGTATTTAATATATTAGGAAATTAGGGAATAAAATATACATATAATTACAACTTTAGATTGTTCAGTTCACAAAAATTACCTAAGGCTATGAGGATCTCTTTGTCTTTTGTTTCCATTAGGCTTAAAATATGAGTGGGAAACATCACTTTGCATTTGATTAATTCGTCATAAAGTGCACAATGATCAAGTAAGGGGCAAGAAAGAAAAATGTGATTAAGATCGCCGTCGTCCAACCCGCACTCACAGAGGGAGGAGTCCCTGATATGGATTTTTGCTAAATGGGAAGGGGTGCAGCAATGACCCAGTCTCATTCGTATTATTATTGAACATATTTTTTTTGGTATGAACAACTTCGAGAACCAAGGTCTTCTTGATACTAAAGGCTGGACTAGAGAGTAGGTCCTTCCACGTTTTTTACTTGATTTGCTCCATAGTTTAGACCAAGCTTGAACTAAAAATTTAGATGACAAGGGAACTAGATCATGACAATAGTTACGGAATGGGACCTTGTCTCCACATACCACTGCATCTTTAGCGACCTGATCAACCTTCTCATTTCCAGCGACCCCTGTGTGTCCGGGGACCCACACCAGAGTCACTTCAAATCCTTTTGATTTGCACATCATTATGTGTTCTTTAATTTGATATATGATCGGATTATGAATTCTAACTGAGAAAGGTTTGGACAATAGTGATTGTAGACAACTACGTGAATCAGTAAAAATTATGTTTTTTTTTAATTTAAATAATAAAACATATTTAATGCTTTCCAACACTCCTATACATTCTCCCGTGAATACCGAGGTTTCTGGGGGGCATTTCACTTTTTGCACTATATCGAGTTGTGAATGAAAGATTCCCACGCCTACGCAACCAGTCGGGGATAGTTTAGAAGCATCGCAGTATATAGTATGCCAGTCATGCCATTCTCGCGAAAGAATTTGGCGAAGATACTCGCCTGCGTGGGGGTCGCCTTTACAAATATCAAAGTTAAGGATAACGCGAGGGTGAAGAATAATGGTTTCATAGCTGAAATGAAAGAGAGGAATCCTAGACGAATGAAAAGTAGGGTCCTTTATATTCTGAAATCTGATAAGGCTTTTTACAAGACAAGGTGGGTCATTTGCACTCTGAACGATGGATTCCTTTAGGTCAAACAGTCGATGAATGAGGGGGTGGTGGGAAAATTGAAGGGCTCGAAATAAGTAGCTGTCCGCCAAAAATTGACGCCGAAGTTGTAGGGGAGGGTCAGCACATTCTACTTGGAGAGCATTGGTAGGACTGGACTTCATTGCACCCGAGATGATCCTCAATGCTTTAAATTGTAGGAGATCTAATTTTCTCAAACCAGCCTTATTTCCTGGATCAAGGAGAAACGAGCCGTAATCTAGCACACTTCTGACAGTGGCATTATAAAGAAGACGAAGAGAAGATGGGTGAGCTCCCCACCAGACTCCAGCCAAACATCTGAGGGTGTTAATTCGTCTTTCACATTTCTTAACTAAATAATCAAAATGCAGAGAGCCGTTCAGTCTAGAGTCCAAGACCACACCTAAAAATTTATAAAAAGATCTAACCGGTATACTAGAATCACCAATACCGACCCTAATCGATGGCAGGTTTCTTTTGTGGGAAAAAACCACAGTACAGCTTTTTGATGGGGAGATCGAGAGTCCATTATTAGAGAGCCAAGCGTTTAGTGAGAGAAGAGAATCAGAAATAATTTCAGAGGCGTATTCAATATTGGGATTGGATGTATAAACCAGAAGGTCATCTGCGAACTGTAAGATTTGACATCCCGGCGTTATCGAATCTTCCAAATCACTAGTATAAATATTGAACAATAAAGGGCTCAAGACGGATCCCTGAGGGAGGCCTTTCCATACTATTCTAGAGGGGCTGATCTGGGGGTCTCTACCACGGAAGGTGATCTGTCGTTCTGAGAGGAGATTGCCTATGAGGCAGGCCAGCCTCACCGGGATTCTCAGCTTGAAGAGTTTCTCCCTGAGAATGGGGAGCTGGACATTGTCATAGGCAGCCTCCACGTCAAGAAACTTAGCTACCACTGATGAACCATTTGTAAATGCGAGTCTAATATCAGAGGTAAAAATACTTAAGCTATCGACGGTACTTTTTCCCCTTCTAAACCCATACTGTGATTTACCAAGTAGTTCTCGGCTCTCTAGAAACCACTCTAGCCTATTCTTTATTAGGCGTTCGAGGATCTTAGTAAGGACTGAGGATAAGGCAATGGGGCGATATGACTGAAGATCATTTGTATCTTTAGAAGGTTTCAAAATTGGTAAGACTAATTGAGATTTCCAGGTTGCTGGAGGATGACCGGAAACTAAAATGCAATTGATTAATTCTAAGAAATACTTGAGGAAAAGGTCACCTGCTTTAGAAATGAAAGAATAAGTAATTCCATCCGGACCAGGGGAGGAGTCACTTACTGATGAAAGGACATTTTTGAGTTCTAGAAAGGAGAAAGGTTGGTCTAGTGGATCTGATGAATTATTGTTGAGGAGGCTTATAGGGGAATCTAGAACGGCCGGCACATAAGGGGGGGCAATTCTAGCTAGGAACGCTTCCGCCCAGTCTAATGACGCAGGATAAGGACATTTACTATGGTTATATGATCTCCTAAACCTTCGGATGTTATTCCATACTATGGTATCCGGTGTAGAGGGGCTTAAGGTAGTACAGAACGATTTCCAGCCATCAGATTTCTTTTTACTAAGCAAGTTTTTCGTTTCAGACATAACTTTAGATAGGGCTTGAAAGTTATCTGAAGACATGTTTGCAGCATAAGAGCGTTCAGCTTTTTTTCTTTCCTTTACTGCCTTGGTGCATTCACTATCCCACCAGGGGGGGGACGCAATTTTACCCGTAGCAGAGTTCTTTAGGGGGAATGATTTCTCCGCAGAAGCCTTAATGGCCGCCACCACTGCATCTGAACTAGCCTGGATGGTGTTAGGGTTAATGGGTGGTAGGTCCTCAACCTCGTTGTCAAGGAATTGTTTGTAGCTATCCCAGTCCGCGTCATTGATATTATAAATTAAAAGGGGCTTAATAACAGGAGGGTTTTTGTGAGATGTGGATGAAAGTCTGAGGATTATTGGGAAATGATCACTTCCGAAGGTACTATCCAGAACAAGCCATGTGGCCAGGGATGCAAAACATGGAGAGATTAAAGTTAAATCAACTGCACTTAAGGATTGATTAGCCAACGTGCGTAGGGTAGGGGATCCCGAGTTTAGTAAACATAGATTTGTTTCGTCTAGGATTTCTAGAAGTTGTTCACCTAACGAGTCGTTAGAATCACAGCCCCATAAGCGATGATGGACATTAAAATCACCCAAAATTATAATAGGGGGAGGTAGACATTTAATAATTTTTTTTAATTCGGTAAGGATGGCGGAAAAGGGACTGGGAATATACAAGGACAAAAAGGTGATACCTTCCACTCGGGCACAAACTGTATGGAAAATAGGACTGTGTTGGGGGACGGGAATAGATGAGAATGTAATGTGGTCTCTAATGAATAAGGCACATCCGGCACGTCCATCTGCCCGCGGGTCCATTAAAGAGACATAATTTGGTAATCTAAAATTAGAGTCTTTTTTTAGCCAAATTTCAGATATGGCTAATATAAAGTGATTATATTTGTTAATTAAAAAATATAAATCATGTTTTTTATTATTAATACTACGGCTACACTGTAAAACTACTTGATCCATTATTTAAGTTAGATAGGAGAGATGAGATGATAGGTGCGACGTGGGATAACAAGGAAGGGTCTGCTAAAGCGCTGGAAGGAGAGAATACTTTCATAAAAGATGAAATTATACTAATCAATTCTCTGATCAGGTCCTCAGTTGTTTTTTGTGGAGGTGGTGGAAGAGGGATGGGGCCAGAAGAGGGCTTGGGATCCCTCGTGAGATTTTCATGAGCCTGTCTGTCGTATCCTTTTTGTCTGATTGGAGGGGGGCGGGGGTTACGGTAGACAGTTTGTCTGTACGACGTAGTCCCCTGAGGCGGGTCCTGCAGAGAGTTTGAAATTACATTTGCGTATGATTTTTTCATGATTTTAGGACGAAGGATTGATGCTTCTGTGTACGAAATGTTTTCATCACCCATGGTTTTTTTAATTGATAACTGTCTGTTATATTCCGGACATACTTTGCTGTTTGCACAGTGCCCGAAACCCAAACCCTGAGGGCAGTTAACGCAATTGGTTTGATCTACGTCGCAGGAGTCCCCAGTATGGGCCCCGCCACATTTGAAGCATCGCGGGAGAGATCGGCATTTTTCTTTAGTGTGCCCAAAACGGGAACACTTAAAGCACTGTATTGTAGGATAAGCGTAGGGTTCCACCACAAGGGAATTGTAACACATGAATATTCTGTTAGGAAGTGTTTGTCCATCAAATGTAATTACAACAGTTTCAGAGGGTAGCCAACTGTAACTGCCGTCAATTTTCGTTTTTTTAAAATTAAGCCTACGGATCTTGACTGGCCGAGCACCTCCACAATTAGGAGGAACCACCAAGTTTTCGAGTACTTCCTCAGGGGACCACTCCGCAGGAACCCCTCTCACGAGGCCCATTCGGGTAACGTTGAAGGATGGGATAAACGCCTCATATTTGTGGTTTGACAAGGTGGGAGATATGATAAAATTGTTTGCGTCTACGCCGGAGTGGAAACTAACCGAAATCCTATTTCGTCCTATTCTCTTGATGCTTCCTTCTATGATATTGGGGAATTCACGCTTCCTTTTATGGATGAAAAGGCCGAATGGTACCGGATGGAGAACGGTGCCGGAATCTGGGGATAATTCTGTTTTTTTGACATGAACTACAAACGGGCCTTGGTCATTCGAGTTATACCTATCACGCCCGGAAGGCGAGAAGATCGAGTTTTGGGTCTGGGTCTCTGGGACAGTGTCATTCGAAGGAGTTACAATTAAATGAGCCGGAGGGGTGGACATGTCGGTTGGAGAAATTACAATTTCAGGTTGTTGGCCTAGAGGAATTTGAGTGTCCTCCCCGGCCCAGTCCTCACGCTGCCTCTGAGAGGGCGGGTTAGATCGCGAACGGGATCTACTTTCCTTATCAGAGCCATTATTATTTCTTTGTGAGCGAGATTTCCTTTTTATTTTTTTTCCCATTTCGGGGGTAGCAAATTTCGTCAGGGATTTTTCAAAGTTTTCATGATCAGATAAGCTAATGTCCCTTAAAACAGGACGAAATATGCCATCTCCCGGATCATCCAGGCCAGCACCCTCAAACATGAGGATGCCGGCATGAACTACCGTCTAATTATTTTAAAACACAAATGTTACAAATCTATGGACAAGGACAAAGTAAAAAAACCACTTACCAGTTTACCACCACCAATTTAAAATATGGAGCAGCAACTATTCAAAACTATTTTTACAAAATTCCATCCAGAAAACTTTCAACTTTCTACGAGAAACTTATTTTTTAAACATAGATAACAACCGTCCGCGGATCGACACTCAACCGGACTCCAAGTCATTTTCCTTGTTAAGTAATGCGATGTCACTGTGACGTTTTATGTCAAAAGGCTCCTCGATGGGTCAGGAATTAAATATATACCTACCCACACCCGATATGGACCTTGATGTCCGAAATAAATGATTTTTATTTATATTATTTATTTAAATTCTTTGACTGTACTTATGAGTGTTTGATAAGTCAGTGTGGATAATTCACATAGAAATACCCGCTAGCGGCCAAAACTTGTTTTGAATTGTTCATAATTTCCATCTGTATAGACGTTACGTCTGTATGTATAACGTCATTTTTTAGTCATCGCTTGAGGGCTGAAATTGAAAGTTAGATATATACAACATGGTACTTAATAATGAAAATTAAAAGTAACAACCTAGGTCACCCTAGTTTTGAGACTTCTTTAACGAAACAAATTGTTTAATAAATAACATACCTCAAATACGACCATTCTTGGAATGCTACAACAAAGAATACAGTTCGAGGCATAGCCCGATGAAACGGAAGATATGATTATAAAATATAACGCTCGAATTTATATCAAGTGTCTAAAGATTAAAGACATCGTTTTAATGCTAAACTACAAAAAGTCTCAGACATATTGGCTTAAATCTACTTCAAATCCGCGAAAAATATTTTCAATTTTTGAATCTCACAAACCCATCGCAAATTTCGCCGGTGCAGACAAAAGAGCGCCGATCGAAAGCAATTTATCGACATGGTACTTTCCCATCTCTATGCTCTCCCACCACCCACATTTCAGTGCAGGTGAGTGGTTGTAAACATGCCTCCGATAAGTGATATTAGCCCCGCTGTCGCATACCTAGATGAAAGAATAAAGTAGAACGGAATTCCGCACATATCGGTTGCTGGCTGGATTGAAACCTCCTCATTGTCTATGGACCGACCGCTTTCGCCCGCGCGGGGTGGGAAGACTGCGGGGGCCGAGAGAGGTGCGGGTTGGAGGCGCGCTACCCGCCCGCACCTCTCTCGGTCCCCTTGGTCGTCCTACCCCGCGCTCCTGTGCCGTGCTGGCGAGGACTCGTTTAAGCGGTCGTTTTATATCGTATAGTATAGCAATGGCATCCGCCTGGAGTTAGAAAAAGAGGTCACCACAAAACAAAATGGCAGCGCTCTGTTGATATAGAATCACAAACACTGGGTGAGAACTGGCAAGAGCTGGCTGGGGTCGCGGGGCGGTGTTGTCCCAATTGAAAAGAATTGCTGAGAGCCATGCCTCTGTAATTCCTGTAATCACTAATAGTAGTGATTACAGGGATGACGAGTTCTTGTTATAAAATCGACCCTGATCGTAGTGATAGAGCAGCTGTTCGTAAATTGTTTTATATTGGAAATATCAAATTAATCAAGAAATTTACTTCTTGATTTTTAATGTTTACTTTTTACGTTTTACCGTTAGAAATTTAATTTCTAAACGACACTGAAAATTAGAACACATAGAAAAATCCGAAAAGTAAAGCTATGGCCGACATTCCCGACATTGACATTCAAACAGATGACGCTTAGCGACAAATATTCGCATAGTAACAAGGTCACGTGACAGTTGGACCTGCTATGGGTGGTGTAGGGGTATAGCACGCGTCACGGAATGACGAGGACCCGGGTTCGATTCCCGGCCATAGCTTTACTTTTCGGATTTTTCTATGTGTTCTAATTTTCAGTGTCGTTTAGAAATTTGTTTTATATTGTTTCTTTTTTGGACTTGAAGCATCAATCTCGATATTTACAATTAAGTATCAAATTAATCAAACGCTTTATTTTGTTTGTCAGGACACAAAACTATAAGCGTTTTGGTAATATCGCTAGTTCTCTGTTCAGAATTATTATAACAATGATGTTATTGGTAGGTATTGTAAAATTGGAGGCTATGCGAAGGGGTGCCAAATAATTTTTGCATGTTAAATTTGAATAGCGAAGAATTCAATTTCCTAAGCAAACTGTGCAGCGTGGATTGCCAAATTCAACAACGGTACAGTCGCCAATACTCTCAACCGACTGCTTCTTATGCCACATTGTAATAAGGTACACGAATGGTCAGTTAAGAGTGTTTGCTACTGTACTATCAGACTGTTGGCAAACAAGTGCACTCCCATATCGGATAAAATGGATAAAACATAAGTAAAGACACTTCGGTTTAAGTGGAAATTCTGTGGTTTAGAGTAAGTGAATTCGGTCTTCATTTTGTTTTCTTGTAATATAGTAACTTAGAATTTGTTTTTTGGCTTCTAGGTCAGCGTAGCCAGATTATTTAATTGTTCCCCGTTTAGTGGATATCCACGATTTTCGTAATTTCCCCAATTTTTTTTTTATTTTTATTTATAGCCTTTTTATTCCGAATTCGCTACAATTTCAGTAATGTTGTTGTTGTAGTTTTTTTTATTTTTATTTTATTAAATTGTCGCGTAATTCGGCGTGCCTCATGGCATGGGCCTCCTCCGTGTATGGTGGGTTTGGGCTATATAGTTCCCACGCGCGCCCAGTGCGGATTGGGAACTTAACACACACCATTGAATTTCTTCGCAGATGTGTGTAGGTTTCTTCACGATGTTTTCCGTCACCGAAAAGCTCTTGGCAAATTTCAAATTTACCATACACCTTAATATATCATCACCATCATCACATCCAGCCGTAGGAAGTCCACTTTTAGAGGCCGCCTCCCCATATACTCGTACCAGTTGTCTCGGTTGGAAGCGGCTTGCATCCACCGTGAACCCGCGACTTTAACCAGGTCATTCGTCCACTTCATTGATGGACGTCTTTAATAGGTACTATAGTCCTTTTTTTGACAATCCTGGACTATTGCATTATTGTCATAAAATTTTAAGTCAATCGAATTTTAAGTCTACTGGAAGAGTTAAGAGAAAAACGGAATATAATAAAATTATACAATTTCATTAACTATTTAAGGACAAAAAAGAAACTTTAACTGTCCGTAAGCTAAAAATTATCCAGGCTGTAAAATCCCAGAAGGCTGGCGGCGCGGCTGTAGTATGGAAATACTACTTATTCTTTGAGCTAAGAATAATCATGCTGGTCATGGGCACTCGTCTCTGTTTATTGTGTCGTCAGTATATTGTAGCCAAGAAACGAATAAACGTTATAAATAAAACTACATTGTTTCCTCAAAAATGTGACTCTTTATCTTTGCCACCCATTTATCTCAGACACCATACCATTCGCGATAGGTACATACAATACAATACAATACAAAATACTCTTTATTGAATACTACAAATCAGTACATAACAATACAGATACAAAGAACAAAGTATACAATAGGCGGTCTTATCGCTTAGTAGCGATTTCTACCAGATAACCATTAAAATCATACTTATCTCAAAAAATCTAACTTTCCAACCGACTAGTTGCTCTCAAGTCACTCTCTATCTCCTACCTTTCCATTACTTTTCACGCTAAAACTGACGTATCTAAAGCCCTTCTAAGTTCATCAGTCAACGTCTAAATAACCAATAAAGACTACATCAAAAGCGAATTGAAAAATTAATAACCTGACTTCCTGTTACTAAAAAAAAGTCATTTCCGTCCCCCAATTTTATTTGGCGCCATTCTGGTATAACGTGGCAATCCATTAAGAGAATAGCTTCCCTTATCAACTCATAAATTTCGGTACTATCTGCTTCGCGTCAAATGGATAACGTATTGATGCGTTTGGGATAGGATTTTGGTTTTAGGCTTCTGTTTAGTGTTTATAATGTAGAGAAGCGAATCAATCATGAACAAAAAACATTCATTTTTCCACCTACTACAGCTACTACACAACACATGCAAGGCAGCTACTTCCATCCAATAAAATGCAAAATTAGTATTTTTATACAAATATTATATTTAGGTACCTATTATTATGTTTCAAAGACTTCTATCACCAACATTACACAACATACTCGCGAGTTCATGCTCAAATCAACTATGAAGTACACCGCCACTGAGCACAACTGTCTATTAAATTGAAAATCAACAATAAGGGATCGATTTGGCATTTTGTTTGGGAAAAATAAAGTAGAAAGGGTGTGTTTGAATGCCTAGTTTGGTTTTTTTAGGGGACAGATAATGCTGTGCTGATGGTGTACTCATAGTACGAGTAGTAGCTTTGGGGCATAATCTTAACAAAATTAGTTGACACTAGCTCTTGAGAAAACAAAGTTAAGCTATAAAAAATATTATCATTTTCTAAACTAGTTAATGCATTATGTTTCACGTGAAACCCTAATTACATCATATATCGTGGGATTTTCATAATACCCCGTGCCTAACCCCAAATTCTAGTACGTGGACCTCGTAACGTGTTCCAATTAGAAAGTTAGGGTCCAAAACATGCGTGTGAACCCCTGTCGCCTAGATTGATCCCCTTAATAAATCCTTATTTAAGTCACGGTTGATAGATTAGTTTATTTAAAGGTTTCGTTGCTTCGTTGGAATTAATTTAACATCAGCTTCTGTTTTTGTACTTTCATTTTAATTGATTGATTTGATACAGTCGCAGAGGGATGAATTTAATGATCATTCTGCGTCGTAATTTTTTGTAAATAATATTCTGTTTGATAGGTTGCTAAAATTTTCAGATTATAATATATCTATATTATAACTATAGTCATAATTTACGTGATAGTTGCTGCAATTTTTTGTGAACTGAATCTTCTATTTACCTAGCTGGATATTTGACATCACAAATTGTAAGTTAGTACTTACCTTCTTATTCATTAGAGCTTGTTATACATACATACATACATACACATACTATACATAAATCACGTCTTTATCCCTTACGGGGTAGACAGAAGCTAAGTTAGCAAGACCTAAAGGCCACGTTGAGCATGATGGGCGTATCTTAGGTGGAAAGGGTAATCAAAATAGTGATAGGTTGCTAGCCGCATCGCCTTCTAAGATTTTCGCCAAATTCCCTCGATGGCCTTTTATGTTATTTCTTTGCTTATTTTCAGTGAATACTTTTTATTTACTCATATACCTATACTAGTAATGTTCGCTCGTGTGATATACTTAATCAAAGTTCAATATTCGACTTCCTTATAACTTGTAAGAAATTACTGACTGCCATTTACCAAGTCCACACAAATGGTGATATAGAACACTAGTTGACCGTGAAGGGTCAATATACAGGCAAACCCTTACCGTGTTTGATTACCTCAAGTTGTTGGCCGAGGCTCCGTTAGTCTAGCAAAGATAGCTCAATTATAACAGAACTGAACACTAAACCCAATAATTTAACGTAAGTGGCTTCTAATTTATTGATTGGGCCAATCAACTTAATCTTGTCACTCTTTGCTGCTGCACCTTTGTTGCCTAAGCCACTGACTACCCCATAAGAGATAGAGACGTGATTTATATTTGTACAAATGTTTGGACAAAGTTTTATCAGAATTCGTCACTATTTTGTAATCTCATTCGCTAATTCGCCTTAGAAGTCGTTCCTTAACAAGGCACTTGTCTTACGATTTTATAGCTCTATACGGGATCTTCGGGTTCTAATTGGTGTTCGTTAGGCGTCGATTGTTTGCCTTGCCAGTGGCGACGTTCGTGAAATGTAAACACATTTCGACGTGAATTTGAGACGGATACGGTTAATTAAGTCCCACGATTTGCTGGGAGACTGTTTTTACACCGAAGGGGCAAATATTGATGATGTTAGGTGTTTATTTTCATCTTACCTATTTTAATGTGTATCTTTTATTAACTCGTGTTAGCTCTTGAACCGTGTACACTTATAAACGCTTTTTAAGCTTAAGGTTCCCAAAAATTGCCGATTTTCGACTCCATAGTTCCACGTCAGTAAAATCATTTTACAATCGCCAATATAATATATGATTACTAAGATTTTCGCCCACTCCTTCGATAGGCTTTTACCATCTGCGCTGGAAGAGAAGCAACTGGTAAATTCTATGTTTTTTTTTACTCCCAGACCAGCATGGAAGAACTTTCAAATTGTTTCCATATTATTATTATTATTCATACTTAAATGCCATCAAAAACGGTTTGATAGTATTGATTTTTATTTGAAATCGGTTTCGTCCAAACATGTCGATAAACCTTGACTATAGATACGTGTATAACCCGTGTATCTTAATTTAATCAGAATACGCCTTTCTGATCGTGTTAACTTATCTCAGCCTACAAGATCTAATTAACCAATGTTGATCTATCTCTTCTAGTTGCGCACATTATTAAATTCATTATTATATTTAACTTCATTAGACTTTTAAAATGAAAAGCTTTAAGGTGACTAGTACCTTCAAATGCTGTAAATTAGGTATTTTCTAAAGCCTACTCCTCTTAAACGGCTGAGCCAAAAAAAAATAAAAAAATATACATGAGTTATCAACTCTTATACAACATTTGCAACGTAGGTCGTTTAGGTATTAGCAAAAGTTCAGTATTTAAATAAAGTTCAACCGAATGGTGTTTTTTGGCTTGCATTCCCTACTGCTCCTAAACAGTAACGACTTCACTATCACGACATAGTATAAAACAAAGTCGCTTTCTCTGTCCCTCTCCCTATGTCCTTATGTCCTTATGTCCCTATGTATGCTTAAATCTTTGAAACTACGCAACGGATTTTGATGCGGTTTTTTTAATAGATAGAGTGAATCAAGAGGAAGGTTTATATGTATAATACATGCATAATATACCGTGCGAAGCCGGGGCGGGTCGCTAGTATGAAAATATTCAAAAATAAAGAATCCGATGTACTTTAAACACAACATAGCATTTGTAAATCAATAGACTTTCTCGTCACAAATAGGTTACAACAAAAACACCGAAATTTGCAAAAGCGTGTGATTTTCTTTACTGCTTACACGTAAAGAAAAAGACAAAGACAACATTTGGAAGGCACTAGTGGCCTTACACTGAGCCTTTATCTTACCTAAACTCCATTTATTTTGCCGAGCTTAAAATTCAAGCAGTCAATTCAAAACCTGATGAGCTTATTAAGACCTTAGAGTGTACAGTTTGCAGTCGAGAGCAAACTTAGTCCAGACATTTGATTGGCTCCCTAGAGACGCCACTCTGAGGACTATCGCAGTTAACTTTATCTATATAGTTAAACTGTTGGGTTCATTAAACGATTGAGAAACTTTGACATTTTGAGACAATGTCATTTGATGTAGATATGTAACGTTCATTTCTAACTGCAAAACAGACAATACAGCAGACTTAGTATCCAACTCGCATGTTCATTTTGACACTTCTTGTATTTATGAATGTGACAGCTAGCTGATTCCGATGCCAATCAAATTGTCAGCCTATACATGAACTGTCAAAATGAACACGATGGCAATTGCGAGCGAGTTAGACAATAAACCTACAGATTACAGAAGATACAATCAAGCCAAAAATACTATTTTTTTTTCTTTGTTTGTGTAACTACACGTAGCTCAGCGCTCAATATGACGCTACGTAAGTTTCAGTCAAAAACTTTTTGCTTACTTACCGTAATTTTTGTTGACCGTATCTGTCACTTTGACACTTACCTTTCACAGATAAGGACAAACGATTGTTAAGTTAGCAGAAGCCTAGAGCGTTTATGAATAAGGGGGTAAGGGTTTAATTTTTTTATTTAATAGTTTTGTTTTCGTGCTAACCCCTTACCCTAAAATCGAATAGTCAATAATAAGTAACTTTGATAATAATCCACTGAGCAAACAAATTTCAAAGAATTGCGAAACTGAAGTGGCAGTGGGCGGGGCACATTGCTCGCAGGACCGATGGCCGATGGGGTCAGAAGGTTCTCGAATGGCGTCCGCGGACCGGGAGACGAGCTGTTGGTAGGCCTCCAACAAGATGGAGCGATGACCTGATCAGGATCGCGGGATCAGGGTGGATGCGGAAGGCACAGGACCGGTCCGAGTGGAGAGCCTTGGGGGAGGCCTATGTCCAGCAGTGGACGTCTTTCGGCTGATATGATGATGATGATGAAACAAATTTCAATCAAACTTTTCTTGAATTTAGAGCACAAAGTTTTGCAAGGAGCAAAACCTTATCACTCCGTTTTCACAGTCACTGTCTTAAGCTAGTAAAATTTTTAACAAAGCAAACGTACAAAGCAAAAAGACCGCCATATCAATTGTGATGCGATCTCTAAACAATAGGGCTTTTACTGTTCACATAAAACTGGTGCAATAACATTGAAGGTGCCTGTCTGCGACCTAAGTCTGTCGTCTTTGGAACAAGACATAGGCGAACCAATGGCCTATAATTAAGCGTAATTGGCGAGGCGTCTAACACGATTACCTCACAAACTTACGGAAAACGTAAAGACGTTAAACGTAGTGAATATTCGTGCACGCGGGCTTGAAACGGACGACGACAAATAGAACTGTCAGTTTATTACTAAAAAGGTCCTTAATCCATTACCATTCTATGATGTGCTGTGATAGATGTTTGTGATTATTAAATCTAACTAATAATTATAAATGCGAAAGTATGGATGGATGGATGGATGTTTGTTTGTTACTCAATCACGCCAAAATGGCCCAACGAATGTGGGTGAAACTTGGCACATAGATAGAGAAAAGTCTGGAATAGCATATAGGCTACTTTTTATCCCGGAAAATTCCCGCGGGATAGCGATAAACAAATTCTTTGCAGACGAAGTCGCTGGCAACAGCTAGTAAATAAATAAATAAATCAATAATTAGGAATGCCGTATAGTCTTAAAATAATAATACTAATAATAAGCAATCTTTCTCAGTTAACCTTTGAATAGCTGAGAGGAACATTAAACGAGGGACAGACAACTAATAGTGTGTTTAAAATTACAGATTGAAACATTGAAAGCCACAAGAGAGCGTGCATCTAAATACAATAAAATAAACTACTAAATAATATCATTAGGGTGTTACCACACCGATCGATCGGTCATCGATCCATGGTAGAATGGAACAGTCAACGTCGACTGCTAGTTTCTACTAGACCAACGCTACCACACCAATCGATCGATGTCCATCGATGATATCGAAGAACGTCGATCGATAGTTTCTACTAGACCAACGCTACCACACCAATCGATCGATGTCTATCGATGATATCGAAGAACGTCGATCGATAGTTTCTACTAGACCAACGCTACCACACCAATCGATCGATTCCCATCGATGATATCGAAGAACGTCGATCGATAGTTTCTACTAGACCAACGCTACCACACCAATCGATCGATGTCTATCGATGATATCGAAGAACGTCGATCGATAGTTTCTACTAGACCAACGCTACCACACCAATCGATCGATGTCTATCGATGATATCGAAGAACGTCGATCGATAGTTTCTACTAGACCAACGCTACCACACCAATCGATCGATGTCTATCGATGATATCGAAGAACGTCGATCGATAGTTTCTACTAGACCAACGCTACCACACCAATCGATCGATGTCTATCGATGATATCGAAGAACGTCGATCGATAGTTTCTACTAGACCAACGCTACCACACCAATCGATCGATTTCCATCGATGATATCGAACATCGTCTATAGATCACTCTAAAAAAAATTGGTTGGCCCTATCAATATCTTGATAGTCATAATCAAGCATCTTGATTCCATACGAGCCTAACAAGGACTTAGACACATCAAATAAAGTAATTCTGATTGCTCATGCTATTGCTATGTAACTGAGCCAATTAAGATCTTGTTCAATATTTACATGAAAATTAATCTTATGTAAATCAACAAAGACAAAAATAATCAAATAAACTATGAAAATGTTTATAACAATCAACATACTTATCTGTGATAATGAATTTGTTAAGGATTGAATAAATCTACGTTACATAATTATGCCAACAAAGTCAATAACAGATGCAAGGTATACAACTGTTAGGATTAATAATATACCTACTTTATTAGTTCAATCACAGATACACTTATTGTTTTAAGTGATCAGCTTTCTTTGATTCATATAAAATCTTAATTATTGTAATTAACTTAACGTCAACTAAGAGAAAACTGCTCTTAGTTGGTCTTCATTTTTTAGAGTGATTGGTTTATCCGTCTATCAGCCAAAGCTACCACACTAATCGATTGTAGGTAATCGATCGATGTCGGTGGATGACATCGATATCGGTGGTAACACCCAAACACATGCATTACAAATTACATACACAAAACAAACTAGGTACCAACAGTGTAAAATGTCAACGCAACAGCGTGAACGTTGCAGTAAGGATATTTAGCTTCGCTATCATGGGCGCGTGAAAAGCCGCCTCATAACCGCCTCGCTTTGAGGAGCGATAGGCCGTTATAATTGCCAATAGCTCCGGGCTGAATCTTTGCTCGTCTGCAGTCATAAAGGGGAAAGTTTGCTTTTTTAAGGATGACTTCAGACAGTCTTGGGAGATGCGGTGCATTTTCTCCGTGTATCTTTAGACTGAGGGTGGCTTTCGGCTCTCATTAGATCACTGTGTGTGCTATTTTTTGTATTTTTGATAGTGACGAGAAATCTTTCGCGATGATGGCTCTAAGAACTTCCAAGTATGTTTAAGGTAACAGTAACTAATTATATTTTGACCAAAATGATTATAGTCACGTGATCGTCTCTCGGTTAAGACTTGCATTAGGTACCAAAAAACATTATTAGTGATGATTAGTTGAATCACCAGTTTCTCTCATTTAGGCACTGGTGCTTTTTATCCTTTGGTCTTTAAGCTCAAGTATATATATATATATATATATATATATATATATATACTCGATTTTTCGACAAGAATTACACAGATTAGAAGAAAATTAAAACTCTAAATAATCTTGTCATCTAGTTAAAAAAATTATTTGAACAATAATTTTACCAAGCTCTTCCAAGCTCTTCAAATGGTACCTATACAAACACACACACAAAAAAAAATCACGTCTTTGTCCCTTACGGGGTAAACAGAGCCTAAAGTAACAAGACCTTAAGGCTTGCTAGCTGCAACTCCCATGACATGATTCCTACGATTTTCACCGATTCCCTCGATGGGCTATTACCATCTGTATGGGAAGAGAAGCAAGTGGTACATTCTACCAACCACCTACTGCCTAATTCAAGGGTAAAAACCCAATTTGGACAAACGAAGTATAATCTAGCTAAACATCTTCCAAACCAAAAAAATCTACACTAAATCTGAAAAATCCACGTCAAGATTCCACGTCGAACAAACCTCATGCAAAAACCCATATCAGCTGCTACGTGGAATGATCGCTCGTAATTCCAAAAGCATATTTCCATTGAATATAAACGCCGTAAGGTTGTCAGTTCGTTAACTTCGCACACAACTAATTCTGGTCAGGAAACTGCAACTAAACTTCAACGCTAACGTACGTATTCATAATAATTATTTGCGTATATGATGCATTTACGAATATATCTTTATGGGGTAATGAATGAAGGAACCTGGCCGAGTCGATAAGTCAATTAAATACTCACAAAACCTTTGGCATGTAAAGGAAAAGAGGCATTTCAATCTAAGTCCTCTAGGTTGGCAACGCATCTGCAATCCCTCCGGGGTTGCGCTTGTCTATGGGCAGTGGTGATCGCTTACCATCAGGTGACCCACTTGCTCGTTTTCCTTTCTATTCACATAAAAAAAAACAATGAAGTTGACACATCATAAGGCAACTGGTTTATTTATTTCCGGTGTTTAACGTACCTAAATCATGAATTTATTGACGAATTCATTCAAACACTGCCTGTTTCGCATTAGTTTTTCATCAGAATGCAAGTTTTTATTTTCTATTCCGTGCACCGTTCCTTTGCAATCTCACTTAATATAAATTTTGACTTAAATATTGTTTAATAAGTACCAATTGCCTTGAAGTTACAGTTAATTATGCAACCATTAAGCAAAAGCTGCAATACCTACTTGTGTCAGTACAAAATATCACTGTGAACCCAAGTTTAACTCTCAGCTTCGAGAATTCAAGTGTCTTTTCAATAAATTTTGTCTGAAGTCCTGCCATTAGAATACGGCAACCACGATCGTTCGGGATGCCTACGCTCAGCGTTTCCGAACGAACCGGCGGAGAGCCAATAAATATATGACATACCGGGAAATTGGACTGAATTTCTGCTTAGTCGACTTCCGCTGGTCGTTTCGGAACTTTTTGATCGTATGTCGAATAACTAGTGGGCTCTGAATAGGAAGCCGATACAAAATAACCTGCTTCTTTATATCCATGGTTGATAGAAAAAGTTTCATAGATGGTTATGTCCTTGATATTGACGTTATTGTGCCAGTATTGCTTTCTAGTCAGTAGAAACTGGATTGTTTAATAAAAAAAGTTTCTGCCAAAAATTTGTTTTTTATCACAAACTTTTTTGCTGACTGATATCTAAGATGATCTCATTTTATTTAGAATTAGAATCCTAATTGGCCGCTTACAAAATTATTATAAAGGGCAACACAAAAGGTAAGGAATTAAATCATAAATTTCATACACGACGTAATAAAATCATAAGCCATGGCCCTGTTCATGAGTGGGATTACCTCATGCGATGGTAATTTATGTGAGAGGAAATTACTTGACAAGAGAGTTAATTTTAATGCTTACGTGAGAATTATAATTGTTACGAGATTACGTTATGATCAAAAAGGTCATTAATCCGGCTGGTGTACATATTAAACGTTCTCATAATCATAATACATATATCTTTCATCTTATATGTTTTAAAAACAAAATACCTATATACATTTTTTGTATAAAACTTTCAAGGATAATTTAAGAAAACTACTACCTAATGGGTATTACAAACATAGTATTTTTCTCTTATTGTCTATTGGTTTGATCACACTAATCTTGGAAAAATGGAGCAGCTGTCCTAACTAATACATACATACATACCTAGTACCTACATACATGTATACATAATTATCACGTCTTTATCCCTTACGTGGTAAACATTGCCTAACTAATATACAAAATATTTTATTGAATCAGGCGTTACTTTGCGGAGGTCCATTTCAATGAACACAAAATATTTACCTTGCTACTCCGCTACTTACGTGCAAAACGTATATATTTCGCACAGGCTTGGTTATCTTGCACGTAAGTAGCGGAGTAGCAAGGTAAATATTTTGTGTTCATTGAAATGTATATACGTTAAAGTTTCGAAGTAGGTAACGCGCAGTTTACAAGCTAACAAAGTTATTAATGTCAATCATCTCACCTGTCAAACGCCGTCCCTAAGATAATATTGATAAAGTTTACCAACTGTAACTAGTCACGTGACTATACTTCATTCTAGACAACATTGCATAATCTTAGTAGCTACTTTCCATTGCCTTCGAATACAATTGGAGTATAACTACGTAACCTTTAATTTTTTTTTTCTTTGAATGAGCAAAGGGTTATTTTACGCCATTTTATGTTTTAGGTAGGCAGATACTACATCGTTTCATGGGGGGCTGTGAGGTAAGGCTTTAATCTCCCATAAAATGGACGAACGATTTTTTAAATATTATAGTAGGAAATTACTGGTTGCGAATTCTGTACTGTTTACTGACTATCCTCTGTTCTTTGTACCATCAGTCAAATAATTATGTGGTCTACCACCCTAAGGTTAAAATTCTCTTGCACGTCACAATATTATAATGTCGATAAGACAGGCTGTCAACTTGAAAGTTTGACTTAAGCAACATTTTCATTTGATAGGAAGTTGGATGAAAAGTGGTTGAACACTTATTTGGGCGACCGTACCTACCAATAATATAACTAGTATTTTTCTGCCTCGCTACGACCGACTGAAACAGTAGCCGCGATCGACTAGTACTGCCCTATACAGTTGTCTAGGTCTTACATGGAATGTAGTTTAGTATAGTAGTAGTTACCTACAAGTCAATTTTATGTATAATTTGGGACCAGAATGCAATTACACTGTCCCAGGTGACGCTCGGCTGTTGGCCCAATACATACATATTTATCGACACTTCTCCCAGAAGGGCCATAGGGCTACCACACAATAGGAAAAGCCGCCATTCACTTATTTGCCGACTTCCCGCTAGTAGTCCGTGGCTTTGATAAATTGAATTTTATTTTCTAAAATTGTTTTTGAAATCCGTTTGTTTCATTCCGCGGACGCTTGCGGTTTTTTTGATGAACTCGGGGTTTGTTAGTTCGTTTCGTTTTATTTTAGGTAAAATAGGTACCACTCTCACGTTCAATGTCATTTGGAATCCATAAATTGTATTGTGTAGTCACGACACTCACGGTTCCAAAGACATTAACTTCAATAATAATTTAAATGACTTTACAAAACTAATTTTATAAGAGCTATAATTTCGGTACCCCAAGGGCCGATATTTGAAAACACATTCGATGGTGACAAAGAATTTAATTGTTTTAAACACTACGACAAAATAATTGTAAATTTCTCTAATAATGACGAGATTTTTTAAATTTGTAAGTTGAAAGGTTACCGTTAGGTACTTATGCCCGGTTCACATTATTTCAGTAAAATTGTTCCAGTAGCATTACATTGCGGCGTGCGGTGGATCAGTTTGTCACGTTAGCCGTGACTTTAGCCCCGCAATGTAATTCTACTGGAATACCTAATGTGAACAGGGCATTACTAATATGAAAAAGTTAGAAGTTTAAGCTGCTGTGAGACACTATGTATCTTATTACCCATTAACCCCTGAGGAAGATCTACCAAAAGATCTGAAACTAGTCGGATCGTTTCCGACTTATAATGGTGAGTAATTTTATTGTACTGATTTATCGTGTTCAACAAAGAATGGCAATGTGGCAATATAGTCTCTCGTCCCTGGTGAGCAGTACATGTTCCACGGGAGTTTGTAATTGTGTCGTACAGACACATCATTCAAACAGATGAAGCTTTACGACAAATATTCGCATAGTAAGAAGGTCACGTGACAGTTGACAGAAGGAAAAATTCGGAGGCTTACTCACCTGCTATGGGTGGTGTAGGGGTATAGCACGCGTCACGGAATGACGAGGACCCGGGTTCGATTCCCGGCCATAGCTTTACTTTTCGGATTTTTCTATGTGTTCTAATTTTCAGTGTTGTTTAGAAGCTAATGCTATAATTATGACCAATAATCAAACACCGCAGTGCAACTCTAGGTGCGCGAAATTACTTGCATGACGTAAACTGGTAGAGGGGTACGTATTAAAATCCATAAAGTTTAAAATGTATAATGGGTTAAAATACATAATGGTTCAAAATATATAATGCGATATTTTCAGAAAATTTGTAAATTAACAGAATTGCTACAAACTAAACCTTACCTAACCTAAACCAATCAGGTCACGCTATAAAAAAATTCAAATACCTAATAGTTTCACGGAAAATTGCATTACCTATATATTTTGAATATTACACATTTTTAACCCATTATACATTTAAAACTTTATAAATTCTGATTCTGATGGGAGCGGTCCCTGGCAGGGTTATAGAATTTGTTTGAATAATTAGTCCAATATTATTTTGAGTTAATGTCATGAAAATAAGTTAACAAAAAACACAGAATATTTTGTAAATATTTTATTGAATCAGGCGTTACTTTATGTTCATTAGAATATTCGTACCTATTTATGAGTAAACCTTTTTTTATTAACATTAGTCATAGTTATCAAAATGCAACTGTGGCAGCCCTGCTCCTATATTTTACGCATATCGACATCGATACTTGGGTTGAATGCGTAAACAAAGCCTTTGAAGTCCGACAGGCCTGGCATTAACACAGGGGATTTTAACCCCTTGTTAAATATAGATATGACAGGTTTTTGTGGGCTATTTTTTCAAAAGGCTTTATGACGGTCCCAGCGGAAGCTGAAAGGTTTTTGTATCACGTTAAATGCAGCACTGGTTATGAATAAATTATGCATAAATAATGACGGTTTGCTAGGAGTGTTATTTTAACCACTCCAGACCAGTAGAGACTTTATACATTTCTACTATAGACCGATGTAGTTTTAGGTACGAACTTAACTTAGAGACCTTTTACATCCCTTTTATGAAATGTATTAATTGTATTATAGGTAAGTTAAGTAGAATTTAAGAACTATAGTAAATATATTTTATTTTGAAAAAAAAATGACTCTCTGCCAAGTTTCTTGCGGCGCATTCTTCTTGGCAATGATGGTCTTTCCGAATGCGCTGGTAGATTCAAAAAAAGACTTGTAAAAGAGCCCTTGGCGGCCTATTTGCAACATAAACGTTTGACTTAACGTACAAAAAACAGAATTTGTCTATGGTTGTTATAAAAAATTGCTTCAAGATGATTTGCAGCAAAAGTGCAATTATATTTAAACTTATTTACTCCGATTGTGAGGATCCGCTATGGGGAAGCATTGAGGGGGAAAGCTTAATGGAATAATGAAGACGAGGTCCCTTTAAAGTTCTCCCCTACTGTGATCCAAATTAAATCGGAAAGTGGTTGCTGGCAAATATTACAGAATAATAAAAGGACTTGTAACCAAAATTTAAACAATAAACATTGTTTGGCACACCGGAAAAAATCTAAAAGGTACCACAGTAGTGGCTTAAATTACGTTTATACGTTAGTTCACTTCATAAGGCTGGAAACAGTGTTCGACAGATGGTCAGCGATCCTGTTGAACGTAGCTATATCCGTAAAAATGGATGATGAAATACAGTGCAGCGGTATATCGCTACATAGTAAAAAACAAAGTCGCTTTCCCCTGTCTGTCTGTTCCTATGTATGCTTAGATCTTTAGAACTACGCAACGGATTATGATGCGGTTTTTTATAGATAGAGTGATTCAAGAGGAAGGTTTATATGTATAATTCTACGCGGACAAAGTCGCGGGCAGAAGCTAGTAAAATATATAGCGCTGCACTTGCGTTCAACCAATGTCAGCGCTGAAACTCTACTGTGAGTTTTAGACACGAAAAACGTCTTTACCACTAGCGGAACGAAACGGCAACAAACAATTCTCAATAGTTTTTGACAGTTTAACGCAAACGTGATCGAAACGTATTTTGCTACCGAAAATTTACACTATTTATGCATAATAATATACTACTAATCGTCAGTCAAAACAAAATAGAACCTCCCCCATAATACGTGCCTAGTTAAGAAATGCAACACTTAGGTACTCTAGCCCTAATTCATAAAAAGTTCGAACTTGTGATAATTAAAAGATACTTAAATATTAACAAAAATAGAAATTACTTTACAAGGTAATCCTCAGGCACTTTTGTTACATTTTTTAATTGGGCAATAGTATTAAGAAGGCTCTTTGTTATTCCCTAGTTTTCGCTATAACATGATTAAAGTATCAAAACTTTTCTCTTTTTTATCCCTTTGAGCAATCAGACAGGAATAGCTAACCTTGGGACGTCTTGGGTATCTTTGACGAAGGTATCTTGGTGGGACCCTTTGCTTTTGTATTTTACTGTTACTATCCACATTATTACAAGGTAGTCTTAAAGGTAACCAAGTAACATTAAGTCTTTTGCTCACTGATATACCATGACAGATGTTGACTTTGTTTTTGATTTCAATGAACTTCCAATGAAACAGCCATGTTTTTTAAATCCTAATAAGACTATCCTGGGGCCGTACCATGACGTCTTAATGCGCTTCAGTTTAGGTCCACTCGCTGTCAGATTCCTACTAAAAGTGACAGCTAAAACTTGAACTGCGTCGGAATTAGGACGTCATGGTAAGGCCCCTGTTCACTTCTCGTGAAAAGGAAAAACCTAAAAATTCTTTGACCGAAATTTGTGGAGCGTTTAAGGAAAACAATGCAAATTCTATTACGGCCCATTGTACCCTGTAAAACTTGCCAAAAACATCCAACCGGCGACAATTTAAATTTCCCTCGAACTGTGAAACATTTTTTCTTGAAATCGAAAAATACCTCCCACAATTTACTTAAAACCGTTAACACGTTCGCGTAACAAATTCGAGGCGCCTTCGGATCGCAACGCAACGCGTTTTACATATTAAACAATGCCAGCGTCTTGATTGTATTCAAAGCAATTCTTGTGAAAACCTATCGTGCTATTAACTAAGCTTATGTTTGTAGTTTGATGTTCATTTATTGTGTGTGGGTGGTAGCTTGCACCGTACAGTTCACTGCTGAAGCTGATCGTATCTGGTCGCATTCTCAGTGATACTGGCACACCGCTTGGCGTTGCTTGTTCGCGTTGCGCTATTGGCATCTTCGTCGCATACGCTAGAAACAACATAGTGCATCCCCTTCACTCACGCAAATATTGGGATAAATACGACAGTATTAGGGAACGAGGACGAAAAATATGCGAGAGCATTTTAGTTTTTATTCAGTTTGCGGGTAGTACGAACTTTTGCAAGGTCCATCCAGATCGCTACCACCGTCTTACTCGCTAACCCAGCTGCCAAGCAGCAGTGTTTGCGCTGCTATGTTTCGACGTGGAGACTTACTGGCACGATTGGCAGATTACTGGCACGTGAGACATACTACATATCTTAGCCCTCTGTCACCTCTATGCTGGAAACGCATCTGCAATTTATGGAACACACATAGCTCTAGTAATAAAATTAATAATAATGTGTCTTTTACGCATTTACTCTTATAAAATCTAGTTCTAGTTCTAGTGTCGGTCGCCTAGTAAAATATGAATGATATTTTTTTATATATTTGGAGCAAAGGTGCCCTACCACCTTAACTAAAATCACTACCTTATAAATAAAACTGCTAAAAATTCAGTACAGGATTTTTCAAAATTAATGATAAAGATAAAGTTTATATCTGAAATCGCGAGAAAGAGCTTCATCACTAATACATTATGCGCAGGCATAAATCCGTGGGCAAAAGATAAATTAACTATAAATAATAAAGAAATAACTAAAACTAAACCACAAATTTAAAACTATCTAGTAACTACCTATAAATTAAATTAAATGAACTATATTAATTTTATGGGAATGGCTTCCAGGGCAAACAAGCAAGGCGAAGATAGCTGACGTAAGATTTACTTATCGTACGGATCCTGCTCTGGTCGCATGGGAGCGCCCCATCTCTGCAGCGCAGCTTTATTGATTGATCTTTATTGATCTTTACAAGAGTAAATACTTTTTCTTTAATCGCTAATTATTATTTTTCCTGTTATAATACGATCCGTATTTCTACTGACATCTGACTTTGATGGAAGGTCAGAATATTTTCTTTTTCTTTTTCTGTCATACACAGAATAAATTTTGATGGTAGCCGGCCGCCATTCAAAAAGATTATACCTGTAAAATCTGTAATGATGATATTAATTACAACACAACGGATAACTCACGTATAAAAGCTGAAGAATTGCTCCGACAATTGTTTCGGACTATTTCGAAGCCCCTCATCAGGGAGCGCTCGCCCCGGTGGCAGCGAAACGAACACTGCGCGCCAACGCTCTGCTCGCGCGGCTACTCGGCGCAGCTGACATCGGCGCAAAACTACCCTCATTTTTATCCGTTGAGTTATCCGTTGTGTTGTAATTATGTGTGAGTCTCACGGTAGTTTCATGTTGAAAAATGATGATATTCTTTCGATGCTAGCTTGGGAGCAAACGAAAAAACATGGAATGTACCAGTTGCATGTCTTCCCGCGCTGATCGCAAAAGTCCATCGAGGGAATGGGTAAATAATCTTAGGAATCATGGTATAGGCGATGCGGCTAGCAACCCATCACTATTTTGATTCCCCTTCCCACCTATACTTCCACAATCATGCTAAAGGTGGCCTAGGTCTTGTTACCTAGGCTCTGTCTACCCCGTAAGGGATAAAGACGTAATTTATAGGCATATATGTCCTAGCTGTTGCCTGCGACTTCCTCTACAAAGAATTCGTTTAACGCTATCCCGTGGAAATAAAAAGTAACCTATATGTGTTATTCTAGATTTTTCTCTATCTATGTGCCGAATTTCATCCAGATTCGTTGGGCCGTTCTGGCGTGATTGAGTAACAAACAAACATCCATCCATATCCATCCATACTTTTGCATTTATAATATTAGTTAGATAGTTAGATGCTTATAGGTAGTGCCGATCTAGTAATAAATTTATGTGTGGCAAAAATGTGTCCCAGTAACATATTTTAATAAAATAATTCCTAGTAAAATACGTCAAGTACAGTGACTCTTTAGACACGAAATTTAAGAGAGACTTAAGTTTAGCTCGAATGGTGCACATTTGAATTTTCAAATAGCCAGAATAACTGCGAACAACGTCGAGTAATATGCTAAAGTGGAGTAATATCAGTAAACAGATACAGTAATAGATACAATTTAATAACGGGGGATGAAATGGACTCACTGAATTTTGCATAACGTATAATGGAATAGAATTGTGTGCGCTGAAGATGCTCTGGAACTTACCTGAAACAAATATTAATGCTGTTAGTAAAATTAACAAAATTATTCATTGACTCATTAATTAAATATCGGGAGCTTGTTAGAAGTAATAGCATTATGCATGTATCCCGTGGAAAATTATAATATCATCTCCAGCCTATATTCGTTCCATTGCTGGGCACGGGCCTCCTCTCACAATGAGAGCTTGGGCTATAGTTCCCACGCGGGCCCAGTGCGAATTGGGAACTTCACACACACCATTGGATTGCTTCACAGGTGTGCAGGTTTCCTCACGATGTTTTCACTGAAAAGCTCATGTTAAATTTCAAACGTAATTACGCACATAAATTCCGTAAAACTCAGAGGTGCGAGCCCGGGATTCGAACGACCCTCTGCTTGAGGGGCCACAGGTCAAACCACGGTACCACGGCTTTTTTAATACAAAAATATTTAAGGAAAAGAAAAATAGGGAAATAATAAGAAGGAAAGGAAAATTACATACAAAAATATTTTTTGTTTACATCGCTAAGTTGACGTCGAATAACACTAGCGTTGGAATATTTCCGCCTCTTATGTTGTTTACTCCACGTGACACCACATCCGCTCTCACTCAAAGTGGCTCTTTAAGCACATTCCCATCCTAAGTGCTTATCGCTAAGGGGCTTTCCGCGAACTTGTTTATCTCGCGTCATAAAAACTTATAAATTACCATCCACATCATCACTCGAGGCGTAAGTGAACGGTGATTCTACGGAGCCTATTATGAATTATGCATGCCTCCCTCACCCCCATCCATTAAAACATTCGACATCTTTATCGTGCGATATTCTCTCCTCCTTTAACATTACGGGTTGGTGAAGGACGGTTGTAGCAAATCGAACGCGGATAGCCGTTTTATGATGTAATCGAGGGCGCTTGATTAAAGGCCCGTTTGTCTCCAACTCGTTTTATTATGCATCCTGGACTGTTAATTTTGAAACGAGTTTTCGATACCAATGAGTGCAGTATTGTTTGAGCAACTTGGGATTGTCGTATTAAATTTTCTCTGGTACTGACTCGCTTGTGGTTAATCAGAGGAGAGTCAATTGTGAAGCCTGGTAATGAAAAATAAGATAAATTTTCTTGCGTTGCGTTGCGTATGAATTGTATTTTAATAATATTATTCAATCCAAATGGACATGAATTTCGCTAATATTAATTTTAATTTGTCTTATTTTTTGCTGTTCTGTTTGTGCCTACTGACATTCTTCTATTGTTATTTATTTTTATTGTTATGCATGACATTTTTGTATTATTTCAGTCATTTTAATTTTGTACGCCTATTTTAGGTAGAAAGTGGAGATTCTGACTAGCTTTAAGATCAGTTATGTACACCTGCTTTCAACAAATAAATTATAAATTATTCTTCTTATACAAGGCAATATTTTGTTCTTTAATGAAGGCTTTGCCTTATTTTGATTGCAGTCGTAGCGTAAAAAGCGAAAATATTAACTTTTTTGTATTTTGTACATACAAACATACATACACAAATCACGTCTTTATCCCTTACGGGGTAAACAGAGCCTAAAGTAACAAGACCTACAGGCCACGTTTAGCAAGACACTGTGGGCGTATAGGTGGAAAGTGGAATCAAAATATTGATGGGTTGCTAGGGGCTAGCCGCATCGCCTATTTATAACATAATTCCTATGATTTTCGCCCATTTCCCCCAATGGGCTTTTACGAAATAAATTCTATGTTGTTTCTTTGCTCCGAAACCCGCATGGAAGTACCCAGTATTTTGTGATTTGTTGTATTCCACGAAAGTGGTAAAACGCAAAATTTAAGACGTTAAGCCTATTGATACCGACAAACCACCTTTTTTGAAGTGGCCAAAACAAACGAGTGTTGAAAAACATCGATATCAGCTTAAGCTGAGCCGATAAAGATTTAGGCATCGAGTGAAAAATTTAAATTCGCTCCGGTATTACTCCAGCTTTGAGGGTGAGCCTAAACGGATCCGGACTCGATAGTATCGAGTCAAACCGATAGAATCGAATCGATGCGACAGAAATCACTGCAGTCGTGATGGTCTCGTATAAGATAATCTCGACCGAGCTCTCCTCGAAAATAACTTGCCGTTTGTGCACCACAATCGACTACGGCTAAATCAAATGATATTCCATTTAGACAAGACAAGACATTTATTAGCTTTATCGACGATGCCTCAACGAAAGCAATTGGCGTTTTATTTTTTTGTTTTTTGTCTATACCAAAAGGACATACATACGACTAGTTTAAACATGAAGTATAAGAAATATCTTATCCCATAGTTCATAATAAATATAGATTACGACGCTATTATAATAACAGCATAACAAACTAATGCAACTTTACAATCTGTCCCCAAAATTGCCTAAACTAGTTTAGAGCTGACTGGGTAAACTATCTAAAAGTCTAAGGTTAAAGAAAACTTTCTTTTAAATCGAATTTTGTTGCTAAACCAGTTAAACACTGTTGGGCCAGAAAGCTAAAGTTACAGAATTAAACGACACCAAAAATATTCGAAACCCTAATGCGCTCTTACTAACCAGGCACGCGAAGCTACTTCAAATTTTGTTTAAGGACAATCAAATCTATGACAAATGTTACTCATTTAATTTTTAGCTCAATTTTGATATCCCATTGAATCTCGACTAATCTAATCCGATTCTAATACAAATCTAAAAAAACTCTAAGATCGACTAATCTAATTTCATTCTAATACGAATCTAATAAGACTCGATCTAATACGTGTTTCAAATTTGCTCTCTTTTCTTTTGTCTACGACTGAAAACACTAACCCAACTTTCCTCTGAAACGTCGGCTGACTCGTGCCCTAGCAAAAACGCGTACAAAACCCATCGCTAGTTTATGACACTCGTTGCGACTCGTTGATCAAGAGAAAAGCAATAAAACAAGGCCAGAGCAACCTCTTACCTCTCCGTAGTTTTATAGATAAAACTCTTTGGGGTAAACAAAAACGATATTGTAGTAAATGCAATGCATGTATTTTTATCACTGTAAAAAAACTTTCAGAGAGTAACATCCTTGTAATAATTATAAGGATTTACATCAGAACAATTAAATAACATTGTTATGACTGTCATAGTGTGTACTAAATAGAAATGAAAACACTTAAATCATTACGCGGTGGGATCGTTCAACTTTTAAGTCAACAATTTAACATCTTGATTGCCTTTCTGAGTCAAACACAAAGTAATATCAAGTCTGGAGTAAATTTGAGCTTCATTTTAAGCTGTAAATAAAGTCATGACTGAGTCTAAACTTACTTACCTAATATTAAGATCACTAAGTTTTATACCTACAATGCTCTGCGCTCGATGACGGCATAAGTATAGGACAGGATGAGGAGATGCTTCATCGTTCAAGCGAGATTGTTCTAAAGAATTGGCCACAACCCTTGGTAATAAGGAAACTAATGCAAGAAAGGAGCTAGGTAACTTCAACAACACAATGTCGAGGTTTTAGTTGACAACAATGATGGTGATTCGCTTCACCACTCTCACGCCTTTGGATAACAAAACCCAACATTATGCAGCTTTGTACGCCCACTTTTATGTCCTCTTTAAGTTCGATTTTCCCTAAAATAGGTCAAAAACGTTATCCTAATGCGTTCCAGCATTTTATTCCCTTCGACATTCTTTCCCATTACTTCCTTAACGCCAAAGGTTTTAGCTAAAGCGTTCGCTGTGGAGATTTAACAAATGGTAATGAATAAATAATTTTATTCCATATCCAATGATAGAAAAGATTTTCAACGTACCTAATGTTAAAAGAGAAAATACGAGTGCCACTAGTGGAAAACAAAGACCAAACCAATAACGATACAGCGAAAAACACTTACCTACCTTAATCTATTATTTTTGTAACACTATTATTCTAACTAACATTAGATGTGACTAGGAATACTGAATTTAAACGAATAATATCCTGCCCGTAATGGTACATACAATCCAGTTGAGTCTAACACCCAAACTGTTTCCCGTAGGACTTTTTACTCCCGACTACAAAATCCTCCAAAACTCTTTGACTTAAAATCAGTACGCTAGCGTCAAAGTCTCAGTTGTTTAGAGTACTGTAGAAGAATATAAATAATGGAAATATAGTGGAAATTTATTTCATTCAAAACAATTGCCATTGCGTCCTTTTTTGTTCAATTTGAAAACCGCGTGAACGCTATTATTATTATCCGTGTTATTATTGCTTGTTTTGTTATTTGAATTCGGTATTATTTATTTTAATCCCCGGCGCAAATAAGGCCACAAATCAGTTTTGTGCAAACTAATTGCAAGTTATATCAGATTTCAGTGTTCTGTTATTGTATTAATGAACACAAAATATTTACCTTGCTACTCCGCTACTTAAGTAGAAATGGACCTCCGCAAAGTAACGCCTGATTCAATAATCTGTTATTGTACTCTCAACCGAACATTGTTCTCATGTATCTTATTGGGAACAAAAAGTCCTAAATCTACGCAACACAATTGTTTATAATGAAACTGCCTCGTTTTGTACTATTTTGGGTCACACATTTATCTTCGCTCTTTGAAAGATCTTAGATCGTGTCGTCAAGAATTTCAATAATAGAAAAACGTTTTCCTTCGAACTTACGTAAGATACCAGAAACGAAAGAATAAAAGTAGTTTTGATGTCTAAACTGGTGTTAAACCGCCTTATTTACAAATCAAGATGAGTTTGAATATTAAATCCATATTTTCAACCATACTGAAAACCACCACCATAATAATAACCTCATATACAAAGCTGAAAATATTTGTAACCTCTTAATTAAAACTTCATTTTCTGGTGTATTTTTATTCAACGACCTTACTCACGGTATTGTACGTAAAAAAATTGGCTACTGACACGAATAAGACGATTAAATACAATATTCACAACATTACCTCATTCTGAGATTCTAAATATTCTAATGTCATTCAACCTTTGAGAGCTTTAACTTCAATTATAATCTTTGGGTGCCACCGACTCCTTAGGGGCCAGCTTACCCATACACATCAAGAACACTGGGCAACACAGTAAAGGGACTACGAATAAATTTAATGCTTTGTTAACACCCCGCTTGAATATTAAAATTACTTGGCGACTTATTCGGGTCCATGTGTATTTACATGCATAAATTTTTGAAATTCCTAATTATTATGTTAATTAGTTAAGGTCTAATTTAAATTTTTTATCCTTTCCTGTTACGATTAAACACGTAAAACAGAAGTAAACAAAATATTCTGATGCAATTCACTTTTATAATCATTATTATTTGCGATACTAAAGGCCTGTTTCACCTCTCTCTGTTAAGTTCCAGTTACCTTACCTGTCAGTTATCTATGATTTCGTTTCTATTTTATTACTACGAAACGGACAGAGACGTCATCATAACATAACTGACACTTAAGATAGCTGGGACTTAACAGAGAGTGTTCAAAAAAGGCCCTAAATCTTAACCCTTTGTTCTTAAACGCTTGCTAACTTCACATTTAGTTTGTCTTCACTACGCATCAGTATAAAACAAAGTCGCTTTCCGCTTCCTACTGTCCCTATGTATTTACGCAGACGATGTCGCGGGCAGAAGCTACTTAGTTATTAATTTAAGCAGTTCCTTTTTAGAACATTCCTATATTATTTCATAACCTACGACCTACAAGTATCCGTTATCTTGCAAAATTATTCGTAATCACCGTCCTATCACCTGGAGAGCGGCATTCGTATTCAAGTTTATTCTTAAAATGAACTAATCCATAATTCAGGACTGAGAGTTTGCACTCAATCCCACTATATTGATTCTGGCAAGCAACCCGCATGTGTTGTTACGTGCACTAAAGAACAGTCCGTGAAAATGGCTACTGACTTCTAAAGTAACCAGTGCACAGTAAGTAAATTGAAGGTAAAACGATAAAGACAGCTTTAGATAGGTAGTGTAGAAGTAAAACCAAGGTAAGGAAAGAAAGGAAATGTGGCCATCAGGTCTATAGTCAGTGAGGCATTATAATTAAAACTAGGTATCTCATAATGCCAGACACCAGAGCAGGTGAGAAAAAACTTCTAGTCTATTTATTTTAGCCAGAACTAAAGTGACAATTGCAAATGTCAAATTATGAAATAATGATTTTATTGTTTAGTGGTGTACTCGAAACCATCGACAATGTTTGTGGTCTGAATTCAAGAAGTTTGGTCATGTTATATTAAAAAAAAATGCGATTTTATCATTATCAAGCAAATTTAAAGGTTCATTAGTTTATTACACTAGCTTATACACACAAAAATCTATACCAAATTTAATTTATCGTTAACTTTCGATAGTGGTGGGTGTCACATCACTATTTTTGAATTGCAAAAAACAGGCAACACAGGTAATGTCATTTTAGTATCTAGCTAAAATAAATAGACTATAATATTATTATGTACGAGTGCAAAATTAAGAGAAGGAATCCAATCCATTTTAATTACTCTCGACGAGCTTCTGGTATGATGAAAAGATATTGTGTCCAAAAGTATGCTAAGTACCTATGTACCTAACAGAGCACGCTGTGGTTGTATTTAACACGTTCACGGACAGTGCGTCGAGGGCCGTAAACTAAAACCCTCGTAATATGGCACTACGGCTGTAGACGGGAATTTAATTTTTATTAAAAGTGGCACTACGTCCACAGTCGAATATTTGTCGTAGTATTTATAAGAATTCCAATGAGGTGGAAGGACGATATCTGCCGACAGGCTGGTGGAGGATGGATGCGTATGGCTGTCGATCGCCAGGCGTGGAGAAGTGGAGAGGAGGCCTATGTCCGAAGACGGACGAACTAAGGGCTGCTATGGATGGATGGATGGATTTATAAGAAGGGTATGTCTCTGTGCCGTTTTTGGATGTAACACAAACCCGCCAGTGCCACAGCAAGCACTCATATTGTTGCACACAAGTTACCTCCGTCACGCACACATTGACAGACTGCGTGCTGTGACACTTCGTCTGTGGCCGGACGATTCGCATACATATTCCGCCGTTCAGACGCCGTGTGCCACAGCGGGAGGGATTACACGTATTTCATTGCGACAAGGTGCGGTATAAGAATTCTCGATGAACGGTACGTATCATTTTATTGATAATTTAACAAAATATTTACTTGTAGTTGTAAATGCTAGTTACTTAAGTGTGCTGGGAAAAAATTAGTTAAGGTTTTAGTGCTGATAAGTGCATCTGAATGAGAAATAGGTGATTATAAAAACTGCCGAAATCTTACTAATATTTAAAATAAATAGTGAATGTTTGGTTTTTGGTACTCGTTAACATAGCATACGCTTAGTTTACAACTAGGATTAACACATAACATTCTTCTTATTACGCTTCTAGGTGACCGAGCGTCACGGGCAGAACATTATGTAGATGTACCCAGGTAAGTTGTAATATGTTTTTTCCTATTGTTGCTACAATTAGAAACGTTCGTATTTCAAGCATGTAAACTTGTTGCAGATGGCATCTGGTAGAAGAACAATATTTGCTGTCAGCAATCGGCCTGAAACTAGAATAAATGCAGAAGAAATGAGAGCGTTACGAATTACGAAGTATGGAAGGTGTATCATTGAAAGATAGAATAAGGAATAGTGTGATAAGGGAACGTGCTGGGCCCTATTTCATAAAGCTACAAGTTACAACTTACAAGCGGAAGATATAGATAGAAAAGATCATGCTAAGTTGGTTTGGTCACGTAGAGAGGATGGATGAAAGAAAATTAACTAAACAGATTTATATGGGGAGTGTAATGGGTGCGTTGGGAGGGGATAGCCTAGACGGACGTTTCGTGATCAAATTGGGGACGTTTTGGAAAAAGATCAGGTCAAGAGTACCCGAAACCAACAAGCATGTATGAAGAGATTGATGAATGTGGATGAAGCGAAAGAGGTGTTTCAGGATCGTAGCAAGTGGAACAAAGTATAGTCTCTGCCTACTCCTGCGCGATATCCTTGATTTTCGTTTCGATGCAGCTTCTTCCGGCCCTCGTGTCCACTTAGATCAAAACATGACAGCAGAAGAGGTATTTGATTTGTTGTTTCCAGCGAATATAATTGAGTATTTAGTTGCATGTACGTCTCACGTTACTACAAGGCCAAAAAACCATTATAGTTAATTGTTTATCTAAGAAGATTATTATGTTTGATTTCAAGAATAAATAAATATCATGTTGATTAATACACAAATTTTATATTGTACCCCGACCCGCCTGTGGCCATTATTAGTTTACTTGTTTATAACATGGTGATGATACGCTTGATGGCGGTCCATCTGTAGACGGTCACGTCTATAGTCGTACTGCCACAAGAAGCGTCATGCAACTCACATGATACGGCTATCGTCTATAGCCGATTTCGTCTGTAGCCGTTAGTGTCGTATCACAGGTCATAGTAGTCGCTTGACATGAATACCCGTCTACAGGCGGTTACGCCTCTAGCCGTTAATGCCGCAACACAAACATTCAAACCTGAGCGATACGACAATCCGTCCACAGATGTCATGCCATTTTGTATGGAGAATTTCTGTGTCGTATCTCAAAAAAATCAAGATTGTTCTGTGTCCGTGAACGTGTTAAATTTTGACCTCGTTCACGTTTTTTATTGATGGATTGTTATGAGTGAAAGTCCAATTTTTGAAATAACATCACTCGAATATACCGTTCCAGAGGTACGTATAGGTAAGTGTCTGTGTATAAAAGCACACGATTTTTCCTGTATGCATTTCCGCATGTTTATGATTCTTTCTAAACGGCGTATTGGGAACGAAACCAGGCATGCCAATGCCGGGGTTCTCAGGCGGACAATCTGAATAATTCATTCTTACAGTCCGTGCTGTTATTGCCCTTTTATACCCGCCAGAACTTTAAAGTAGGTATTCCATACTTGTAAACAGAGCTTTAATATAAAATAACGTGCAGTGTGATGTCTATGCATATAAAAAATAAACGAAATCAGATAGATACTCTAGAAAACTGAAAACTTTAATTTATTCCATAACCATGACTTTGTTATGTTTGCTATTGTTATGAGGTTATTTATAAAAAAATAAACATAAATTCTGCCCGCGTGAACATGATAAAAGTTATTATACATACTATAAATAGCGATAAGTGTTTAATAATCAATCTAGGCAATAAGCCGAAAGTAGTTTTAAAGTCGATCTAAGTGCACAATAATATGTCTCAAAAGAGTCACAAAGTTCCAAAAAAATGATCTTCCTCTTACGTTATTTTATCAAAGAACAATAACGAAACAGTAAACTAACGAAACAGTGTACATTGTGTATGCCGTGCCCAGCTTTGGAATAAGAGGGACTTCATCCTCTTCTTTTAGCTATTAACTAAAAGACCTTGGTTCCCATTTTTAATAGCACATCACTCAAAAGTATGACCATGGGAAAGTGCTGGAAAATGTTTCAAGAATTTGAAAGATCTCTACAGTACTAATTACATAATCTTGGTATGTATGGGATTAGGCAGCAGCGCTCTCTATTGCGAACTTTACTACGAACTAGCACTGTGAAGTACCAAGAACATTGTGGTTTATGCCTACCTACCAACTAATGCATAGTCTTCCAAACAATTTTTTGCCCTTGGGTACATAATAATACGTTTGTTCTTTTCAAACACTTGTTTACAGTCCTAAAGAGTCGACCCTTCTAAATCTTTTCCTATCGCTATCTCTCACGTTACCAAACATAAATTTGCTGCCGTAAACAACTGGTTTTATTCTTATCCCGAAGGGACAAAGCTTAAATTAGAATAGAAATAAGTTGTGTGGGTGAAGGATTTACTTTGTGAAGATGGTGAAGATAAAATGGCGTTTTCCAACAACAAACTACGAGGGTCTTGATGCATTACGGTGAATACTAAAAGAGCTCGAAAGAGCTTTCAAAATTAATTACAATTGGTTAATGCTGTGTTAAAATTCGATATTGGGACCTACACAAAGCAAAAAGAAGTGGCACTGTTAAGTATCTGTATTAATAGTTTTCATCTGTCTCTCTAAAGCTTCTCACCTTCGCTTTAATATTATAAAAGGCTACAATTAAGTTATCTCAATAAAAAATATACAAACGAAATTATGACGGGTTTTGCGAAATATTTCCACATAATTATTGCAATGTATCCAAGTGATACCTAGGGAGTTGTAAAACGGAGAAAGAGCCAAAGGTGCTCCAGTTAGTTTGCCTGTAAGTCATAAGATCAAAAATCAGATCATAAATCTGAATCTGTAGCTGATTCGTCAAGTATAAATTTAACACCAACGCCATTTCCTATTAAGTTGTATCAACTTGTAACACTTATGAATCTTTAAGAAAAGATTCACGGCTAGGAAGTTTCGCTTAAATTGTTTTTTATTATGAAAGCAATTTAGAAGTTATTTCGTTGGCGGTTTTAAAACTTCAAAGGCCGGTCGGCGCGCGTGGGCTGCTATGAAATTAACGCAGTCGAGTGGGAACTTTTTGAGACAGGTTCTTATATATTTTTGGGTTTCTAAGCCAAGCCCTTTCGCAAAATGAGGCATTGAAATTGAATTACGGAATTTGAACAAGTTCCTTTTTGATTTCCCCTTTTACAGTAAGACGTTTACGTCTCTATTACAACGATTTGTCATTCTGAAACGCTTGGGATTTTATCTATTCCAGTGTACCTAGACAAGTGACTTTCTACTAATGATAACGTTATGTATGTAATTGACATAATAGCAACAATATATTTATATACTAGCTGTTGCCAGCGACTTCGTCTGCAAAGAATTCGTTTATCGCTATTCCGCGGGAACTACGCAATTTTCCGGGATAAAAAGTAGCCTATGTGCTATTCCAGACTTTTCTCTATCTATGTGCCGAATTTCATCCAGATCCGATGGGCCGTTCTGGCGTGATTGAGTAACAAACAAACAAACATCCATCCATCCATCCATCCATACTTTCGCATTTATAATATTAGTTAGATAGTTAGATTAGATTAGATGTGGACGTATATGTATAGGTCTTATTTCAATGTACGTAAAAAGCGGAATATCACGAGATCTTGTTTTTTTTTCTAAATGCTCATGAAATTGCGGATAAAAATAAAATTTTCAGCCGACAGCCATCATCTCCAATATTCTTTTAACACTATTTTTTATAATTATAAGTTTGTTATCTCAAACCACCCTACGAAATACAGCTACAACCTGCATGTATTGTAAAAAAAATACTTCAACAGCGCGTAATTTCGTTCCATATAGTAGGTAGATTGTAGTAGCGATTGTAGAAATCGAAATGCTCCGAAGCGTTCGCCACCTGATTTGGCGCACAATAGAATTAAGATCAAGCTATTATGGAAAACGAGGTCCCCACTGAAGTAGCCCCTGCAAATTTTCAATCTTTTCCTTGAGTTCATCGTTGATATTTTTCTTTTACCGGACTGGGATTTCGGGCCCAATTTCGTTCGGCCAATATTCAAGGGCTAATATAAAAATATGGAAAGGACCCTTTCTTGAGCCCTTCCGTGTCCTTTTAAGAATATATTGGCTACTAATTTCCGGATATTATTTATTTTTATCGTACCGTTTAGAGTTTTCTTTTATCCTCTGTTATCCTTTGGAATTTATGGCTAATCCACTTATGGTCATAAGATTGTTATAACCTAATGAAAATAGTTTAACTCTAAAGTACTAATTAGTACTAACATAGGTGTATAAGTACCTATTAACAAAATATAGATAATTGTAAGAATTGTCTGAAATAAATTATTATTATTATTATTATTATTATTAAAGTTACTTACAGCCATTAAAATAGACTAGTGTTAAAAACGTCTTGTCGCGTGAAAACTGGCTCTTGATATAAACCTATACTAAAATTATAAAATACGAACGTTTGTCTGCCTGTTATATCTAAACGTTTAAAACGCTGAACTGATTTAGTTGGAATTTGGTATAGGTACAGATAGTTACAGTCCCACAGGGAAGGAGGTATGATAGTTTTTATCCCGGAAAATCGCTTAATTCTGCGCAGACGGAGTCGCTGGCAACAACTAGTAAAATATAAAATATTATCGCGTGGAAACTAGTTTTTGACATCAAATATTTTATATTCCTTCATAATGTTAACGTTCCGTGAAGTTTTCATAATTTTCTCAGAGATCGGCCATTAGTGAAAACATTCATGCATGGTTTATAATTACCTACGTACCTACCTAAATATCTTCCCAAAATAAACCCTCAGATTGTTTACTGTCTACACCAGCGCCTATTAGCATTGTCTTTCACGCTATTCAGACTTACAGGTGTTAGTTCCGAATGAGAAAGGCACTACATGAATGCATTTAGTTCCGATAGATTTGCTCGCCACGCTCCGTACATCTCGGCATAATGCACCGGCTCTAAGCCCAAGGGATTTGTAGCGTACCAAACAATACTGGCGCTAAGCTGCTCGTGTGGGGGAGGCTGGTAGCGGAGAGATGTAAAACATTATTTTTATACTTAGAAACATTAGTGTAAGTTAGTAGAACCTCTAGTGTAAAGTTTAGATACTAAAAACCCATTCACTGCCGTTTTCCTGACTCGAGACAATATCGTTAGGTGTTGTAAGAACACACGTATTCAAATTACTGCAAAAGCATGACAGCGGTACTGGGTGGAAGTCACGGAAAATTGAATGAATATTCTCTACCTACCTACGACCAGCGGCAGTGCCACTAGTGAAACGCAACGGCAACAAGCAGTTCTCACTTTATACAGCATTTTAACTCAAACTCTTATTATTTTTATTGAACTGGACGTGGATCGTCTTGTCGGTCTTTTTCTGGAGAATTATATGATCTAAATAAGTTCTGGGGCCTTACCACAACATGACGTCATTTTTAGTATGGATCTGACAGCGAGTGAACCTAAACTGAGTCGCATTAAGACGTCATAGTAAGGCCCCTGATCATCTATACTATGAACTATATAATATTATAAAGAGAAAAGTTTTGATTGTTTGTTTGCATTGAACAGGCTCCGAAACTACTGGACTGATTTAAAAAAATCTTTCACCATTAGAATCCTACATTATCCCCGATTAACATGCTATATTTCTTAATTCTGCGCGGACGAAGTCGCGGGCAACAGCTATATACAGTAATTGAAATAACTTATCATGTACCTTCTTTAGGTAGTTTATTTCATGCTAAACAAGTAAGTGTAGGCAGCAGCGTTCACTGTTGCTAATTATGAACTTCAAACGCCAGCACAGCGGCGTGGAAAAAAGAGGAAACCACCACACTATTCCCTCAAGAAAGTCGTGAAGGTTCAGATACTGAACTGACAACCTCGACCACTTTCTCAAAACTATAGCGACTTAAAAAAGATTAATGAGGAGTAAAATGCTCATGACTTGCGCCTCACAATAGGAAACTTGGGTCAATTCATGCACCTACATGGGGATTTCTTCCGAGAGATTTGCTGGCACGCCTCAATTCAATGCTATATGAGGGGGATCATGACGGAGCTCACGCGATCCCGACTGTCCTTTAGTTTACTGAACTAATACGCTATTGTTGTCTTAAATGGGATGTCTTGATATGTCTGTGATACAGAATAGCACTGTTTTAATAGAGTTTGACATTAGATACACCATTTCTGTCTGTGGTTTCGACATGAGCGTAAATTGCCGGCAGTCGGTATTCCTTAACCAAGTTTTCATTTGCAATAATACTCTTGCAAGCCGCATTACATTGCGGCACTGTGTCGACGACTCTAACCCGGTCGCATCACGGCCTGGCAATAATGTATTGAAAATTGCAATAGTTTTACATTAAAGTGTTATCGCCAGCCAATAACAGATTACCTGCGTTACACCAATTGGAATAAAACAGTGGTTCTTTAGGACATACTTAAATTCCTGCTAATGTCATAAATTCTGAAAGTAACTCTGTCTGTTACGAGTTCACGCCTAAACCACTAAACCGATTTTAATGAAAGTTGGTTCAGATATAATTTCAGTCTCAGGAGAGGACATAGATTCCTTTCTATCCCAGAAAAATGTAAAGTTCCCGCGGGATACTCTAAAAGAGAATTCTACGCAGGCGGAGTCGCGGGCAACCGCCAGTGATTTTTGAAATAAATGTACTAGAAATATTATGTTTCATTCATTAACATTTCATTGTCAATGCCAGTATATTTTATAGTAGTTTATAATTGCAATAGGCCGAATTACCTTCGAAAATCCGAAAACGGATATATTCGAAACAAGGTAACATTTTGTACAAAGTTGAGCTCGTTGGCAGAGTCAGCGCTAGTTGGCCGTTACTCCAATTAATGCAATAGTTTTGGTTACATTTGCTTACTATGTTGTGTTTAATTTGCTACAGTGAAAACGAATTGTCAGACTCATTTGATCTGTAGCTAGATTATAATTAAAAATGTTTGTCTATAAGGGTAGACACGAACTATCCATGAAGTAGTTTCATATTAATTAATGCCTTTCTCCTCCATGTTGATATGATTAGGCAATGTCTGGAGAATGACAACCATTAAGTAATTTAAAAACAAAGTCTAGGTACGATTTTAATTACTGTTAATTTATAAAAACTTCTGTAAGTCTGTAGTTACTGTAGGTACTACAGAGTACAGTGATGGCCTTTCCAAAAATGTTATAGCAAAAAAGACATACAGACGAGCTCTTTGCGGCCTAAATATTTGCTAGATAAACTTATAATCTTACTTTGGAAGCTACGTAAAAGACATGCTGAAAATAAATGTTTTACATTTCATATCTTAACTCTTAACATCCATTCTCGCCCGAAGATACTGCCAAAAAAAGAAAAAGAAAAAAGAAAGTTGTTAAATAAATATGTGGACTTATAATAAGCCTGCAGGCTTATTACGTAACTCGCTCGCAATACCCATCGTGTTCATTTTGACAGTTCTTGTATGGGCTGACAATTGGCATCGGAATCAGCTAGCTGTCACATTCATACAAGAACTGTCAATATGAACACGATGGCGATTGCGAGCGAGTTAGACAATAAGCCTGCTGGAGTGAACCTACGAGAGAAGAGTTCAATGATTCTTTAATCCTCACCTTCCTTTGACCTGTAAAAGATATTCCGACGAAATTGTATTTCTGTATTCGGGTGTGTAACGAAGCATTTCAGTAACTAATTGATATTGAAAATGACTGAAATATCATTAATGTATCGCAATTGATAAGTACCTATTGTAAGAGCAGTTCTCGATTCATCCTTACAATATCGTATATCTTATATTACCTAGTGATCTCTTCTTATATTTTTATGACGTGTTAAAAGTGCATCATTAGTGGACAAGCTGTTTTTAAAAATGGCATTGATTAACCAAAACTAAAACACTCCACTTAACTAAACACCAAAACTAAAATACATTTAAAATCGTTGTGATTCAAAAACGTGTAAGTCTACAGGTCTATACGTGATGTTGTAACAAATTATTGGCATAATACGTTTCGTGCAAATTGTGGTATTGCTTTTACATTAATTTAAAAGGTAGTTAAATCAGTTTCCACTGATATTTTTCATTATTTTTTTTTTTATATCATGGGACAATATACACCAATTGACTCAGTCCTAAACTAAGTACTAGGCTTGTACTATTGAGTACCAGGCAACGGAAAAACATACTTATATAATGTAGGTAAATACATACTTAAATACATACAACATCCATGACTCGGGCACAAACATTCGTATTCATCATATAAATGTCTGCCCCTACCGGGATTCGAACCCGGGACCTTTAGCTTCATAGTCAGGGTCACTAACCACTAGGCTATCCGGTCGTCATTCGATGTATAATTACAATAACAAAGGTTGCAATGTTTAACCATCGAATTGTTAAACCTACAACCGCTCATGTACTCCCAAGGCAAACATTGTGATATAGACATACGAAAATTACTATAACATACCTTCTGGATTACAAGTTATACTAAGCCCCTACTTCTGTCGAGTTTCGGAGCACCTGTGCCCTGGCTTCTGGCAGTTTTCGAACAAACATACGTACGTGTAGTAGTTGAAAAAGGGTTGTGTATACATGTTATCAATTAATCATGAAGTTTACTTGATGTCGGTATGGCAAATTGAGAAAAATTATTACCTAAATTAAATTTAAACATCCCATTTGTTGTAGTTGACCCACTTTGAACGGTTCAATTGAATTTAAAATTCGGATACATAATGAAATAGTAATTGATAAGCTGCAAAGCAATTCTCCAATCCGCATTGGGCTCACTCGGAAACTATAGCCTTACAGCCTTATTCATAAAAAGTTAGAGGCTCGCTATAAGCTCGCTATAGGACCGATGCAAAAAACATGATTCATAAACGTCAATTAGCGCTAATCAGTCCTTCAAGGGTCTGTTAAGTCTTCCGAAAGTTAGCGGACCGTAGACCCTACTTTATCTCTCTGCTAACTCACAAAATGGCCGCCACACATATGAACAGCTGATTTTGGCAAGAGCAAAACCATACGCAAGACAGTTTTTTTTGTTTTAAGTTTGTATCCCCTTCGAGAAAGGTAAAGTACAACTAGATCCACACTGCCTCGTCTGTCCTGTTAATTCGCTGGTTTCCCGCTAATTCGCTGCCACTGCTGTCAATTTTTTTTTTTATTCACTAAAAAGCCATTTATGGTCTATGATTTGTCAAGGTGACAACATAACGCGTCTAATCCATTCATCAACAGCTCATTAGTTAACAGTGCTAGCAAGCGTTTATGAATCATACTTTTTAACAACTGTCAAATAAGCTTAATCAGTCTGTTAACTAATGAACTGATCAAACCTCAATTAAGGATTTTTTATGAATAGGGCTGTAAGTCTTCTACAGAGCTGAGGCTTGTGCACAGCAGTGGGACGTATATAAGCTGGAGAAATCTATTAAATTTACATCCAGTAAAGAACGATGAGACAACGTACCTATACAATTACTGCACACCTCACTACTTCTAAATCATTGTAACCAGACTAAGTTAGACCTAACTGATATACTCTATGATGTTACTTAGCATGCTTATTTTCGATAAAATTATGTAAAGATTGGTATTGCCAATTTTTAGTAGGTACAGTGTTCGTTAATATAACAATACCTATAATCTGACTATGACAACATTTCATGACATGTACTTAAATAAATATAAATGCACTTCAATTAAAATAGGATTCCAGTTTCGTAAATTATATAATTTTCGTAAATTATCACTTTTCAATATGGCCAAAAGCATTGGCAGTGTTAACGCGTCTACAAAACCGTTCTATATCGACATAACAACAGTCCGTCAATTCACTTTGTGAGAGAATAATCCAATCATCGCGTTCCCTCTTCGGCATCTCTCTACAACTTCTTTGTGTGAAATTCATTCCAAATTCAAAAGGGGGCGTTCCGCTGTGTAAATAATAAAAGTGGCCTGGAGTTGTGGCTTTGCGGAATGTTTACGTCCACCGAGAGAATATAAATTGGTCTAATTTAAAAGCATATGAAATAAGGCCCGGCCTTTAGCTGCCTTGAAAATGAAATGGGAAAATCTTAGGTTTTATTGAAGCGTTCACCGAGATTGATATGAGGGGAGTCACTAGGAGGAGAAGCAATTTTCTGACAAATCGCGCAGCTGAAGTTGTGTTTTTGTTAATTGTAGTGGACGAACAGGTGCTTTAATAACTTTGACTTTGTTTTTGTCATAATACAGTAAAATAAATCCTTAAATTAATTGATAAATGTATGTTTGTTACTCTTTGACGCCAGAACGACTAATCAGATCTGGATGAAATATGGTAAAGAGATAGATTATTATCTGGAATAAATAATAATAAATTCACGCAATTCTTTGCAGTAAGTCGCGGGTAACAGCTAGTTACAATTAATTCAGAGATATTATTAAAATTTGGATTTAATAGCATACCAACTATTTAACAAGTGGGTAGGTTAACATAACGAACTTAAATTGAAAATTAAATGCAAACAGCGTTAAGTCTTGAAGCGGCAACTTGAAGGATGTAAGTGTTGTCATGTAGAAATTTTACTTAGTGAAGTTTAACGGCGCTGCGGAACATTAAATAGCATTATGACGTCATAAAGACATAAACGTAATCCACCATTACGCGAGTGTCGTCATAAAGGCGTCTGTAAGCTTGTTTCAGAACTAATTTATAAAATTGTTCAATTTGTCAGCTAAATAGGTACGACAGGAGACAAAATTCAACAAGACAAGACAAGGTACGACAGGGTACAAGAAAGTATAGGTGAAAAACTTAAGTAAATTAACTGTGTATGTAGTAGTGTACAGAACTGATAATAATATGGGACTTTTGCGGTTCTCATTTTTGATTCGATCCCGTAGAGAAACCCCAAGCATAGCTCTCTTCATAGCTCGCGGAGTAACTCTGAGCTTATCTATAAGGCCTATATGAAGTGAAGCAATAATAAACGTTATTCCAATCGAATAAATCGATGCTTTACTTCCAAGAAAATAGCTACAACTTATAGAAGTGCCTTCACTTATTTTCACACTGAAAAAAGCCGCAAACACATTGTGACAACATTATACGCAACATGTTACAGCGTGTGTACCGTATAGCCCATTTTGAGCTCCGGTACACATCTGCACCCGACCTAATGTATCTGCACGCAATTTATCTGCGCAAGTATTCTTGTACTAAGCCTTGTATTATCGTACCGTGGAGTACAAGTTTACAAAGCTTTGACTCGATGCGTCTCTTTTTAACAAAGGTTATGAGAATGAAATGTCAACTCAGCATTGCATTACCTTTTTTATTCGTGTTTTTTTTTTTTTTTTTGGATTTTATTTGAAACTGCTGATTGTATATTGTATATTGTTGTTGAATAAATGGGAAGTTTATTACCTTGGTACTCCGCGACTAACTATCTAATAGCCTACTATATAGCGACGTTTCGTCTGCGTGACGTATACCATTTTCATTCTTACCTGTCCTATTTGGTAAACAAAATTCTAACCTCGATGTGCAAATTTTATTTATCAAATAAACCTGAGGTAATATTTTGTACATAATTTTGCTGATATTTTATCTCCAGTTCCTTTATTTACGATGAAATATTTAAAAAAGAACAAAAATGAGACGTTTTGAGGTTAGAAATTTGTTTACCAAATAGGACAGCTAAGAATGAAAATGGTATAAATCTTACTTTCTATGCAAAAACCCAGCCGCCTATCGTTTCAGCATAACATTTAGATCATCATACCTATGCAATTTTTAGCATTTACATACAAGACGGCTACTTTGTCACAACCACGGTCTATTATATTTTTTAGAAAGTTGTAAAAATGTTACAAATATTATTTGCCTCAATCTCGAGATTTCTTCGCACATCTCTGGCGCAGCCGCTCTAAAAATACATCAGTCGTACGAAAAATGTAAACGTACATTCACTTGAAAACACGCATGAGCGCTCATGTGGGGTAATAATCCATTTTGGGGTCACATAATTGGGGTACAGTGAAAATTCATGTCTTTACGCACATTTGTTGGACCGGAAAATTGTTACGTATTGTTGCGTAGCGTACTTTAATTAAAATATTAATAAATATCCCTTTTGTGCTCCGAAACTATTATATTATGTAAATTGTTCGAATAAATAAAAGCCTAAAGTACGATATTAGATAGCGGACGGAAGTTTTGGAGCTTTAATGTTAATATATTGGACAGTTTTACATTAACGAGCCGGGCTAAAGTCAATTAAAATATCCCCGGGAAGCTTAAATGGAACATAAAGGCAAGAAAATATTTCGCTTCTATCACCAATCTACTTCTAAGACCAACTTAGACCTAATAGTTGATTTAGGGTCAGACAAAGACAAGCGTATTTTTACGAGTTGCGTTATACGTTTTCATCCATATCTGTCAGCTCATTTTGCAAACAGGACTTAAGTATTGTAAGTGTGAATTACGTAGTTCTTAACTAAAAACTATCACTTAGGTACTACCTATACTTACAAATTAAGAATTCCAAAACATCAAGATCGGACACAGCGTAAAGAGATGATAATTATGTAGGTAATTCAATTCTGCTACGCGTTAGTAATTTGAAACTTTTCTTCGTTTAAAATTATTTAAGACTAGCTGTTGCCAGCGACTTCGTCTGCAAAGAACTCGTTTATCGCTATCCCGCGGGAACTACGCAATTTTCCGGGATAAAAAGTAGCCTATGTGCTTTCCAGACTTTTCTCTACCTATGCCCCGAATTTCATCCAGATCCGTTGGGCCGTTCTGGCGTGATTGAGTAACAAACAAACATCCATCCATCCATACTTTCGCATTTATAATTTTAGTTAGATACATACCTATTAGTCAGTTCATTAAAGACCGCGTAAGACGAAAGAGATAACGTACAAGAAAACGGTCTCAACTATATTTACAGCGGTACATTCTAAATCTACGAAAATATACCAACTGAAAATAATCCAAGCCTTTTATCTTGTAAGTTATATCAGATAAAACGGACGAAATCTTCTAACAAACTTAAGATATTGCGGCACTGGGAGTGACACAGTGAAACACAAGCAGAAACAGACAATACAACTAAACTAAGTTGCAAACTGCTAAAATTGAAGCCAAGAAGACAATGTAATCTGCAATAATATATTAAAACATTCCGGGCATCCCTTGCGTTCAGTCTAGACTAATATTCATCGGGTTCTTAATGGAAATATGAATTATTCCGAGGTTCAGAGAACTTGTTTGAGTAAGTCAGTAGGTAGTTTCGGTAACAATGTGGCAGGAAACAGTGGTACAGGTTCAAAAATTTAAGTTAAAACTACCAAACCGATGATTTTTTATAATTGTTTAATTTTTTGCCGACTGTGCAACTAAACTATCATTTTGCTACTAGTATGATTTTTAAGTTTTTGTCTTAAGTATAAAATGGTATTTTGGTACGGTAATGCAACCAAGGGCCCGAATTTCGAAATGAGGGCACTACCATTTCAAATTAGTAAAAATTGCGCTACGTGTAGCTACGAAACTAAAGCTCAAATAAATTTTAGATTACATAATACTTTTTTTACTAGAGCTGTAATTTTGATCTACTCTACTCGCATTTCAAATTTAGCGCAATTTTTCACCACTTTCGCGTAGTATTATCGCAGAATCGCAGATGTGTTTTCCTATGTAGGTATACTACAAAATAATTTTTCACGATTTTGCATAACATCAAACATATTTTCAATCATTCACTTTCTGGCCACAATAACGCTCTTTACATGGATTCCTTATAGAATAGAATAAGTAGAATAACGTTTATTAAAGCTAGTAACATTATCAAACTGAATAATTTCACAACACCAGTTACTGTCTATCAAACCGCTGTGCAGAATCGTGAGAATCCCGCGTTTACACGGACGCCGCACCGAAAGCAAACATACATTTACCTGATTCACTAATGCAGGCTGAATATTGCCGTTTCTACCGAAACTTGTTCAATAATTTGGAATTCAGACGCTTTCTTAGCTGGCTTGTAATAAGTTGTAGAGATAATCATCTTTTTCTATTTGTAAATTTGTGATACATTCAATGTCGAATATTTTATGTATAATAGGTACTAATACCTGAGTATTTTTTACATTATAAGTAGGTTTTTACATTATATTTCGCTTATAAGTTCTCGAGTTTGTCTGTTCCTCAACTATTTTGTGAATTTGGTTAACTCTTGAGCATCAATTTGTCCTAAGTTCTGTTTGTGTTATAAAGTTGTTGCATAAAAAAGGAATTGTGCCTCAAATATATTTTAGAATGGCGTAGTGTAGTGTACGTGTATTTGTGTTTATGTACTTAAAAGTAAACTTGGTGCCCATTATGTTATCAATTCTTTTCATAGATATGTAGATTAGATTAGATAAGATTCATTCAATAAAAATTACACCATAAATTGTACATTGTCAAGTATGTACCTTTTATTCCTTTCATTCAATCCACAATGCTATGTGTTTGTTACAAAGCGGCCCAAATTATTCATGAAAAACAAACAAACAATTTTGTTGAAATCTCTCATTGCGCCTATTCAAAAACTATTTCATTCCCGATCCACTTTAAATTTAACTAAATGGACACTGTAAACGCATCTATATTAACCGCACTCGATTGATTGATAAAGTCTATATTACACGCTGTATTAAAATTCAGTTCTTACGTTGGAGTATTAAAACAACTGGAGACGTCAAGCGTTATAAATCCCAGATTTATTTATTTTTGACGTGTCGTGTCAATTTGTGACGTCAAACTCAACACCAACAGCTCTAGACAAAATCATGATGTATGTGAAATGTAATTCCGCATATTATAATTCTGAGAAACTTAAGAAACTTTGAGAGACCATAGGTCAAACCACTAGGCCACCAAGGCCTGCTACTCTTGACTTAGTCGCCACGCAATCCCACGCACACATAGAACAACTATTAAGAACCGCTGTCTAATCTTATTTTAATAGATAATAGTCCCGTCTTGGTCTTCTCTGGTTGGATTAGACCTGAATATACGTTAATAATAAATATGGTGTGAATATAATAAATACCTACGCATTTCCGATCGGCTTACTTTAGCCTGGGCTTTGTGTAAAGTAAAGGCTGGATGGTGACCTCTATAAATCTCCCATTCGATCCTGTTGGGGGTCAACTAAGCCACAATACGTCGCAGCAAGTGATGAGCGTAAGCGATCAAATATGACACCGATAACTGATAAACCTTCTCCTCCCTCTTTCTCTTTCCTGCCTGCTCATCACTTTAAAGAAAGCAACGTAATTTAAGTACAACTTGGTTACTTGTCTGGTCAATATTTGCTGTAAAATCACTGAGAATAACTATGTTTCTCTCTCTACTAACAACACTGCGAAAGCACACAAGCTCCGTAAACTGATTAATCTTTAGAAAGTGATATGTAAATCTAATTCAAAATACTCGTAGAAACTGCAAGTGCACCTTGAAGGAGCGAGCAAACTGCACAGATACGTATTGTGATGGGTTTTAAAGATTTAACTAGGCCACTTTTAACTCGTGACCTAGACCATCGCCCCCAATCGTGAGGGAGAGAATTTTTGTATCGTACCCTTAGTTATGCTAATGCGATGCGAGTGACCGGGTCGCGCTGAACGAGCGAATATATTGCGGTCTCACAGTCACTATGAATAAATCTTTCCACGTTATCGGTCTATCTGCGAGTTCTAGCTTCCGATACGCTACGCGAGCAAAGCCGCATACTGATTAAGCTAACTAAAGATGAAGTTTCTTTTGTTCTTCCTTAGTTATCTTGATGTCTGAGTATCACAGAATAAGCCACGTCAAAAAACTAACCTAGTAGCTTCAAATTGCTACCTGGTTTGGGTATGGTTGCGGGATCGAGACCTCTACGAAGTAGTATCGGAACCTACACACCACTGAGTTAATTAAGTACAACAATGGTAAATGCAAAATGCTGTGTACGACAAAAGACGGCTTGATTATTCTGTAGGATAGTGCGCACGATAGTTAGAACTTCAAATTAGTATCAAAGATCGAAAGTCGAAACTAATTCAAGTTGAGAGAAGCTTATGCGTAATGGTACATAATACAATGTGTTCGAATGCATATCAGCAAATTAAATCTATTTTCCTTCTATTTAATGGTGTTTTGTGTACTTGTCGTAAACTACGTACGTATCAACTTGTGTTTGAAGAATTTTTATTTAAAAGGTATAATAGTTTTTCTTATAACTCATTCAACTTTCAATCATATTCGCATAATACAAGCCAATCCCAAGAGCTCAGGCGCTATCAAGTGGTTTGTCTATATCTAGACACAGCAAAAAGTTTATAATATGCATGAGTGGGGAATACTCAGAATATCGAGAGTATTTTATTGACCTACAGACAACCTTTGAGCTATAACTTGCCTGAACTCGTTAGGAACTTTCTTTTTATTTTATGATAAAATTAGCCTTCTTGAACTCTTCTAGATACTTTCAAACACATTTTTACTCTCCTAATAGGTACTAAATACTAAAAACTTACAGAACTGTCGAATTCAATGACTTAGTTATCAGCTTTATATTTTACTACACACACGCAGCTGTAACACTAATAAATCAAGTCATTAAACTACTATTGTGTGGTGTCATACTTTTTCAGATTATTACAATCGGCTTTGTTGTTTATTTGTCTTGTAAAAAAGACTCACAAGCCCTGCCAAATAAAATAGCATTCTTTTTGTCTTAAAGTACCTAGGTACCTACCTGTAGTATGTGGGAAGAAAGAGATGGGATGCGATAACAAGTGCATTTATCAACAACAATAAAATAAAAACAACAACAACAATAAATTTAGATCAAATCGATAGAGATTAAAATTTCGTAATATCAACATCACGGGTCACCAGGATAGACAGCGCATACAAATTGTGGTGCGCCTCTCTTCCGCAGCCTACGCTACCTACCCTAGCGAGCTGGCGACCACATTGCAAGCCACTGGTCATCAGTAATAATGTACTTAGGTGTGTTTCAAGCTACCGAATTGGTTCTTTTCGGCTGCTTACCATTACATTTCTATTTTAAAATCGTATCATTTTGTTTTTGTTCCCCGTGAATGCGCCGCTTTATGTGATTTTACTGTAGGCCGGAGGTTTAAATTTCAATTTCCGTTCGGAAGAGATAAATTTTCGTGGTAAGTATACTGCGCTGTGTCGATGTTCTACGTTTATTTTACTGGCTGTACTTACTTTACTCTAGATATATTTTTAGAATTGGTAAGGAAATAACTTTTTGCTAAAAATATATTTGACATGTTTGTCTGTAACGAAATTTATGCTCGTCTGTACAAAAAAATGCTTGAGTACGGCTATTCCATTTACATATTTATTATTTAAGTCCGTCCGCGCAAAATTCGCTAATCGCTATCCCTCGGGAACTATCCTGTCCTTCTCCGGGACAGAAACTATCTGTATACCGCAACTAATTCGGTTCACCGGTTTAAGCGTGATAATGTATTGTAAGAGGCAAACTGACAGACAAACAGAGTTACTATAATAGTAAATAAACGTTTGTAATAATAGTAGGGATTCATAGCTTGTTTAGTAGTTTTTTTTTTTTATGCGAATTGGAAGGAAAACGAGCAAGTGGGTCACCTGATGGTAAGCGATCACCACTGCCCATAGACACCCGCAACCCCGGAGGGATTGCAGATGCGTTACCAACCTAGAGGGCTAAGATGAAATGCCTCTTTGTGCCCGTAATTTCCCCGGCTGTCTTACTCTCCACACCGGAACACAGCAGTGCAAGCACTGCTGCTTAGCGGCAGAATTAGCGAGTAAGATGGTGGTAGCTATCCGGACGGACCTTGCACAAGGCCCTACCACCCGCAAAGTGAGCTATGTTCACCCTCTATATTCACCTGCACCAGTGTTTATTGATTCACCAGAGCCCTTCAAATCGCACCGATCCTGTAACCAAGTTGATGCATAATTGATGTATTTCTGTTGTTCCCAATAATCCTCTCCCAAACGATTGAATTATAAATGTCAGTGCCCATATTTTCGATGTCCGCTAAATGGAGTCCATTTAAAATTGACGACATATTGGTGTGTTGTGTCGTTATCAAATTTGATAATTAACTTTCATTTGTTCAGTAGTCGATGACACAGGGCATAATGAATGTTGGAATAATGATCGAGTTTCAATCGTCTCTTCGTGGCGTGAAAATTGGTTAGTGTATATTTTCGGCGTTGTAATGACATGAAAGGTAAGGCTGTTGTTGTTAGTGTATGTTGTGTTTATCTGTCACTTTTTAATTGCCTCTGTCAGACAGAGACATAACAATTCGTCCGTAATTTTCTATAAATAACGAGGTTCATGTGTTTTTGAGCCTAGATTTACTTCTTGGCTGTTCTAAATTCTATCATTCGTTCCACAGACGAAGACTTATTTTTTTTTAACTTAAAACAAAAGAATTTCACGTATAATGCGGGAGACTCGGGAGAGGTTGGAACCTTTCGAAGAATGAAGGCGATGTCGTTGGAATAATATATGCAGCCGCGCGACGAGCCAAGCGCGTGGTTCATTCCCATTATTCAATCCGACAAGCGCGACTGAGCGACTGTAATCGGCTAAACCCCGAGATTAACTTTTTAAGGTGCCTTAGGAATGAAATTTTCACTTGTGGATTATATACGTCCGATTTTGTCAGCGGGCATTCCTTGTCGAAAACTTTTTCGCCTTAATTAGCTTTTATTCAAAAATTCTAAATTGTGACGGTCAAATTATTCGCGCCACGTCTTGCATTTTACCCCTTTATTTGGTTTAGACATTATAATTGAAGCTAACGAGATTACTTTATCTACATTTTCTCTGTGCCTACAAACATATGTAAGTTTTTTTTTTCGAAAACCTCCTCAGTATACTTACTACTTCAAAATATTCCTTTTTTCTGTTTTGATTGTTATATGTGGTGTTCAATAAAGAGTTATTGTATTGTATTCCAGATGTGACTTAAAATTAAAGTTTACCTTTATCAACATTCTGACCATACCTACTGTGGGATGCAGATGTACATATTCTTAATTAATTTATTAAATCAGGCATTGATTTGTGAAGGTTCATTATTAAAGCACAAAAATAAACGAGCTACTTCGCTCTTCCATATTTGCTACTCCGCTGCCACTGGTAGCAACGTAGCAAAGTAAATATACTTTGTTAATTGATTCTTAAATTAAAATGAACATTACAATCATGACGATGTAAAATTGATAAAGCAAATACCAGAATTACCGGCTACTAATATCGGTAAATGCAAATGTGATTCCCATTTTGAATAAGCTGAATTATCGCCATCGCCACAAAACGTTCACTCTAACCAATTACGTGAATAAAATCATCATCCCGCGAATTGCGACGCAAAAAGCGAAATGGCCTTAGTAGCATTTGACTAAATAAATTTGCTTTTCTCATTCAGAGTGGTGGCTTTTACACTGCTATAAATATACTGGAGGTATAGAAGAAAACAAGGTATGAAGGCATTGATATTTTTGTAAATACGGGTAGGTATAATTGCGTTGCGTAAAAAAATGGCGGAACATTTTGTAGTTAGGAAATATCAAATGTATCAAGAAATTTTACTTCTTGATTTTTAATGTTTACTTTTTACGTTTTACCGTTAGAAATTTAATTTCTAAACGACACTGAAAATTAGAACACATAGAAAAATCCGAAAAGTAAAGCTATGGCCGGGAATCGAACCCGGGTCTAGGTACTTAGGTAGCAGGTACCTGCTATGGGTGGTGTAGGGGTATAGCACGCGTCACGGAATGACGAGGACCCGGGTTCGATTCCCGGCCATAGCTTTACTTTTCGGATTTTTCTATGTGTTCTAATTTTCAGTGTCGTTGAGAAATTTTATTTTGTAGTTATTTTATAGGATTTCGAATCCAAATTGTGTTTTATTAATAAACTTCTGCTGTCTGGTCTGTCTGTTAATAGGGCTGTTTTTTTATGTCAAGAAGGCAGACACTTGCAATTTACACGGAGTAACAAATAACTAAAATAATAATGAAGTCGAAAATGTGAGCTAACTTGTTTGGTACTTATTAAGACCCGCTCAATCATTTAAAGTTTGTTATGATCCGGTAAGTTTCAAATATACTACTGTCAGTATCAAGTCAGTATTAAGGCTGTGCATCACGCCCCGACGTATCAAACGATATAATTTTATTTCGTGAAAGTAGGTCGCGCACTGCTGAACTTTTTGGCGCTGTGCATAAATTACTGTTCGCACAATATTATTCCACTAGCGGAGAAATGTTTCCAACATATTTCTTTTTTACACTACATTGCTGAAATGTAACGAGAACTACGACTGAAAGTTCTGTTCATTCCGAGTTTTGTTGTTTCATTACATTTATTACATAACGCGAGAGTAACCCAAAGATATCAGCAGTTTTATCATAAATAGAACCACGAAATATCCGTAGCTTAAGTTTCAGGGGTAAAATGTTCATCACAATGCCTAATAATCAATACCTTTTGCATAATCTCTGTGTCGATACGTTCAATTTTATTCCACAAAATAAGCATGTGAATACCAAAAACCACGCAACATAATCGGTCTCCAATGGCATAGGTACAGTTTCAATACAGAGTTAATATTTTACATTTCCAAACGGCCCCGTACGAAGTCAGCCAGGATGGATCTGATTAAAAATAAATCCAGTGGGATTCCTGTTTTCCATTAGCAATCCACGTATGTGCCAGGATTAAAAATAACGGATTACTGTCCCACTTTTCAATTTCGGAACGGGCTTAAAGTCATCCCTAATTCGCCGAGCCCGGGACGCTCAAGCATTTTTGAAATCAACCAATCAGAAGGGGATATTTTACGCGACAGTTTGTTTACCTTCCATCCGTTTGAGCTGGCTTCAGTAAAGCTGAGGCTACATTAAGGAAATTCCGTTTTATTCTATTGGATAAATTATTAGTGTATTAGACTTTATTAGGTACCGAAATGCAAAAGCACCACTGAAATTATGACTATTAACTTGATATATTTTTTATATTTCTGATCTCATTTACAGACTTCACGCGTGATAATATTTCAGGACCGTCTCACCACCGCTTAAATATTACACAAAGTATATCATCATCACCATCTCCGACGTATATTATATAAGTCCCACACGGCACGGGCTTCCTCACAAAAATGAACATGAGCGGGCTGTCTCAAGTATATAAAAATATCCTAAGAAAATATCCTACATTTAACTTCCACAAGTATTCAATGTAGCTTACGGTGAAAATTCCAACGCGCCCGAATCCTTAAAATCAGCAATATTGAAAAACAACAAATACCTGCTATTTCCCGGGAAGCCAGTCGAAATTAGTTTCCGAAGCTGTAAGTTGAGCCAAGAACAGTGGCTAGGAACAAACGAAAACAATATGAAAGAAGAAAACATTCTGGCGCGATATTGAGCGCCGCCGCGCTAACCTCGACCGATTTGGATATGGCATAATTTCCTACCCACAAAATATACAGAAAAGGTAGTTTTAAAACAGACAAAGGTGCCAAGAACCTGTGGTTTCTTTACATAATATGGTTGCTGTTGAAATGAAAGAAAATAATATGGAAAGGAACGATAAATATTGCATTATAGTACTTCAGGTTCGAATATGGTCTGAATAAAATCTGTAAACTGTGAATGAAACTAAGTACCAAAATTGTTTATAGATACTTGTATCTCATAGCTTTATATTAATGAAATTAGATTAGAATTTGGGAATATTAGATAGTGTAGTAACATATAATATTTGACTGAGGTTGACGAGGAAGCACTGTTCGTTAATTTAATTTAATACGATATTCGTGGCATGAATTAGTTTCAGGAAATTAATTATATCGTGAAAGCTGTTGTGATATAACGTTCTGTGTACACAATTTTAGCATTGATTAATTCAAGTCAATACTAATTGCTTACTTTAAATTAGAATTCTTATTTTAATAATTATTTATCACCGTATGGCCATGGCCTAATAATTCAGCGTAGAAGTTTTCATTAACCAACTTCTACAAAGAACGTAAATGTAAACATTTCTTATATAGCAGCAGACTTCTTTTTGATCCTTTGCTTTAAACTTATTTCTTTGCGATACGGAATTGTTTAAACTATAATCTAACTTCTTCTAATCTAACTATATTATAAATGCGAAAGTATGGATGGATGGATGGATGGATGTTTGTTTGTTACTCAATCACGTCAAATACTCAGTCACGGATCTGGATGAAATTCAGCACATAGATAGAGAAAAGTCTGGAATAGCACATAGGCTACTTTTTATCCCGGAAAATTGCGTAGTTCCCGTGGGATAGCGATAAACGAATTCTTTGCAGACGAAGTCACTGGCAACAGCTAGTCTTATACTTATAAAGATCAAAAATTGTAAGGAAACCCACTCATATCAAATTAGAGCATCCATCCATGAATGTCCTTTCTCAAACTATTGTTCAGCATCCAAAGGCTGGATCATTATTATGAAAAAAAATCTTTACAACAATAATTCTTCTTAAAAGGTACGCTCTGCACAAAGGCTAGTACGTTAATCAACGCAAGGGGTCAACCTGGCCACTCGTAGCCAAATTAGCTTGACACTCGTCGGCCAATTTGATTTCCCTTTTAAGTTGTTGACGTGAACGAACCAGGGGAGGTGATGGGGTCAGGTTAGACTGGTTGTAGCTGGTATCCAAAGGGACAGCATTTTCATGTAAAGAATCCAATTAGTCGACGACAGGTGGGGCACAAGCTGTTTATAACAAAAACATGCCCAAAGGAAGTGGGGACTAAATGCTTTGTCGGTTTCCTTTTGATGTTGAATGTAAGGGCAAGATTTTATCGCTTTGATAATTTTATTTTTTGTAACGAAGGAAAATATTTTTTTAACACGTTTCCTAAGTTTGCTTAGAACTGGGGAATGGACGATACAGGAAATAGAAGGGAAGAGTGAAACTCTTATACTCTTATCAAGCAGGTAAGACGCTTCTAAATCTCAAGAGACAAACTACATTAACTTGACCAACAAGTACTTCCAAATTATTATATCTGAGTTAACAGTAATGTCACTAATGAAAAGGTTTACGCAATCGATATGCACGGTCTCGCGTTAAGCCCAATGCTCACACGGTGAGTGCGGGGTATGAAGCGACGTGCGGGCGCGGGGCACACCCCCCGCTTTTCCAGCCCCCGATACCTCGTAGCTCCAGCGCGGACTGTCCATGCAGTCAAGTCAGTTTATAAAACAAAACACAACCGAATGAATTTTAAAATTTATGAAATAAAGCCAAATAACTTCTAGGTACTCCACAATCAAACTGAAGCAAGATAACATAACAAAACAAAAATAAAGCAAACTTTAAAATATTTGAAATCCATAGTATGAATAAGAAATTATCACGAAGTTTATTTTTTAAATTTATGTGTTGATATATTGTTATTTTGGCGATGTTTTAGTGCTTATGTGGGTAAGTACCTACTTGCAAAAAGGTTACGTAAAAAATCTTCGCTTAAAATTTCTCCATACAACAATACAGAACCAGTATAATTATATTCCCAACACAATAACAAGTTATCCATTATCTCGGACCAAAAAAAGATAATCTGAGATCGAAATAATTCACAATAGAACGGTTGCCCAATCAGAATTCTTCCATAACATTTCGCGGGCCGTCACGGGAATCTCGGGAAAGAGGAAATATTAAAATCTGGGACAATGAGCCGGAATATTGGTATTGGCTATTGGATTTTTGATAGAGTTTTGAATATTTCAAACGCTGGATTGCGGTGAAGATGCAAAAGGAAATGGATTCTTGCTAATAAACTCGTTATAAAAAGAAAGCTAGCAAATAACTCCTTATAAGGATGTACTATGCTAACGGTTTTAAATAAACATTAGATTTCACTCAACTTTGAAAACGTATACTTAAATCAATTTACAAGCAACGTTTCTTTTCGTTGAGTTATATTTAGTGATTAGCAGACGAGTTTAATTCTTACTTATTAACACCATTGTCAAGTAATTTGTTCCTCATCATCATGGGTCAAAATCTCGTAGAAATAAGACATACCTAATGATTGAAAACATAAAATGCAATTTTCGTTGAGACTATTTAGTTAAACGAACTTTTTCAGTCGGTAATCTTAAGATTGGTTTAGATTAGGTCAGATTTATATTATAAAAACCCTAGTTTCCATTTTCTGCGTAAATTGCATTAAGTAGGTAGGTACCTACATATTTTGAACCATAGTGTTTTTAAACTTTATAAATACGCACCCAAGTTAAATATAAGTAATCCTTCGAGCAGTAGACGATCATCAAATGAGTCATTTGCAAGCTGTCGGTACAAATTAGTAGATTAACTTTTTATACACCCAAAAATCCTTTACTAATATTATAAATGCCTTTTCACGCTAAAACCGCTGAACTAATTTAATTGTAATTTAGTACACATAATAGTTTCAGTCTCGAGGAAGGACATAGGAAAAAAAATATTCCGGAAAATAGCATTTTTCCCGCGGGATAGATCGCTAATCTGCGCAGACGGAGTCGCGGGCAACAGCTAGTCTAACTAATATTATAAATGCGAAAGTATGGATGGATGGATGTTTGTTTGTTACTCAATCACGCCAGAACGGCCCAACGGATCTAGATGAAATTCGGCGCATAGGTAGAGAAAAGTCTGGAATAGCACATAGGCTACTTTTTATCCCGGAAAATTGCACAGTTCCCGCGGGATAGCGATAAACGAATTCTTTGCAGACGAAGTCGCTGGCAACAGCTAGTACAGTATAAACCTTATTCCAACCGTGGTGTAACCACATAGTCTGAAGTGCAGTTTTCTGTAGAAGTTTTCCTTTGTCATCTTAAATTTTGAGACGGGCAACACTGCAGCTGGTTACAAATTGGTGAGCAACAATGTTGCCACACAAAACCGTTTGGGACAAAGTCTTCAGTTGAACGTTCATTGTGTACGCTACGTGTAATGTTTTCATTGTGATCCCGAAGTTTCTTGTATACCGGTATAGCGTGTGAAAATATTTTGTAACGATCTCCTGCACTATCAGAGTAATACCGGTATAAGGAACTGGCAAGTTTCGTCACGAAGGCTGAGTTCCACTGCAAACTTTTTACAAGGAATTTAGAACAACATTTACTAGATCAAGGGATTTTTACCACTCTCTGTAAAGATCCTGATATCTTAAGTGTCAGTTATCTGTGATTCCCTCTCTATTTATTACTACGAAAAAGACAGAGACGACATCATAGATAGTTATCTAGATCATAGACATCATAGATAGTTATCTATGATGACACTTAAAATATCACGGTCTTAACTGAGAGTGGTGAAACTTAGGGAAGTTTCGGTAACTTTAAGAAGTAATAAGCCGATTTGACTTGCATTTCTCTTAAAACAACGACGCATTTTGTTACGACTTTACGACAAAGTTTATTTTCAGAAAAAAATGTAATCAAACGTCTTTAACAAATGGAAAAAGGAACTTTTGAAAGACAACCTCTTCGACTTTTGTATACCTTGTACTTTGTTTTACAGCGAACAATAGAAGAAAACAATAAGCGGAAGAAAAGGACTTTGTGCAACATCTGAGTACCGCTACCGCCATATTTGTTGCAATTCTGCTACTTAACAGCACCACTTATGCTGTTGCTGTTGTGATATTGGCTAAGGTTTTAAGTTCAATTTTGTAATAATTTTAGCAAACACTTAAAAATTAACGTTCAGTTCAACGATAATAAAAATAACACCAGGGAATAATTTACTAATCTCAAAGTAAGCTGATAATATTTATTTAAAGTATTATTACCGGGACTTAACCGCGTACAAACTTTCAACATGAAACTAACGTGAGACTCACACATAGTTACAACACACCGGATAACTCATGTATAAAAGCCGAAAGAAAGCCTGATGAAGGGCTACGAAATAGTCCGAAATAATTGTCGGAGCAATCCTTCGGCTTTTATACGTGAGTTATTCGGTGTGTTGTAATTACGCGTACAAACTCTCCACTGAACGTCATTTCTACTCTAGAATGGTACGTGAAGCGGTTGAAATAAAAAAGCACAAAAATTTTAACCGGGATGATGGATACAAGCTTTCGTCCTCTTGGAATCCGGTGATACGCAAATGTAGGCGTCGAGATGTGTCTTCAGATAGGTATATCGTCGGACATAGTGAGCGTTGTGTGACGGTCTGATTATGATGCCGTTGTAAAATAATGACCAAGTGCGGGTAGTTCGAAAAACTCGCGCAGCTAAACAAAATTGATACCCTACATGGCAGTCTGCTCGTGACCACGGCCACTGCAACGTGGCTGAAACGTCGAGAGGTAATTAAATAAACAATTTGTACGCGGTTAAGTCCCGGTAATAATACTTTAAATAAATATAAGTGAAAAAATGCGACGTTGCCAGCTCAGTAGGGATGCACGCTCTTAATAAGGTTTTTGTTATAGGTGCTAGACAACGATATACATACTCATAATAGAGAAATACATCCATGAATCAAGAACAAAATAAATTTAATATTCGTGCTCATCACACAAAATTAAATACATGTCTTTACCAGGATTTGACCCTGAGATGCTTGCTTCACAAGAGTCACTGATGAACGTGAAGTTTCCAGTCTGCATTGAGAAGCGAGGGCGGGATTTCATCATCTGCTAAAAACTTTTCACAAATGCATCATTTCACAAACTCATCATTTTGACAAACCTTTAATTCCTGATAAACCGTAAACTTTTTTAAAAATCGAAAAAAAGCGTGGCTCACATTAAGTTAAGTTAGGTTTGTTTTATATTTTTTCCAAAAAGTAAATATTTTAGTAGATTATAAAAGTTTGTCAAATGATGAGCTTGTGAAATGGTGCATTTGTGAATAGTTGGTTAGCAAATGATGATAAACCAGCGAGGGCACATAACTTACGCTCTATCATTCTAAGAAAAAACCTGTGCCTGGCAAATTTAATACTACTAACAAATAACATTAAAGCACTAACTAGCAACACATTTCAAGGGTCCAAACAATCCCAGATTGTCCAGCTACTAAAAGTTGGAACCAAACCAAACTCGAGCGTTACTTAACAAAACTGTGCCGTTTGTGGGCTAACTTCAAACATTTGTTACGTTCGCGATCGAGATTTAAAACTTTGAACGGCAAACAGTAACGGCTGGAGTAACTGCCTTTGTTTCACTCGTACAGTTAGTAAACGCTGTATTAAGGAGTTAGCGCTGTATATACTGGTAAACTTAAAATGTGCTCGTCTCCGCTAAAAAATAGTATTGTTTATTTCATGTACAGGGTTTTTAAGACTATTATGGTCTGATTATTTTTTTAGTCTAAGTCTAAAGTCTTGTTTGGTCGAATGATAATTTTTGCTGAAATTTCTCCAGTGGTAACTGAAAATTGATTCAGTATAAATTCAATTTAGTTAGACCAAATCGATCCAATCGACCAAACATTATAATATACTAGCTTCTGCCCGCGACTTCGTCTGCTTAGAATTAGCAATTGACTTGTTTATGGCTATGCAATTTTCCGGGATAAAAAGTAGCCTATGTTTCAATCTAGGGTAACAGCTCTCTTCGTTCCAAATTTTATCCAAATCCGTCCAGTCGTTTTAGCGTGAAGAAGGAACAAACATACACACTCACTCACACACATCGTCACATCGTCACATCGTCACAACGTCACATCGTCACAAACTTTCGCATTTATAATATTAGTAGGATTATTAGACCTAACAATTCATTGTTCTGTCTTTGGTGGAACCTATGGACCGCCGTAAAAGTAATAATATAATGTAGTTGCTCAATCACGGTGTCAAAGTCGTGGCGTTGTGGACGCCACTGACACTTTCCTTTAAAAAATCCCTCTTTAGTATGCAAATTGCATCCGGTATTACTTAATACCACTCGACTTGAGCGTCGCGAGTAATCAACTGTTTAACTATTAATCATTTCGCTAAGACTGCCCATCAAATCTGCAAGAATATCTCTACCTCCATAATTACGCCGCGTCTCTGGGGGCATTCCTTTCTGACATTTATCCTCAATGTAGTGGTTTAAGCTTACCATTTGCCTTAACAGATTCCCCAGCTCCATTATGCGGGTGACAGGGACCTTATGACGTTATAACAAGGGACGTTCTCCATTGTTTCGTGACAGCACAGTTTTGTGAAACTTTATCCGCTTCTCTCATGTTTGTATTCAGTACACTGTCCCTTTCTTTCGTGCCTCCTTTATGTTATCCTAAAAGAAAATTAATTAAGTGCTATTGTTTTCTTTGAGTGCCGTTTTGTAGGTATCTGTGTGGGGATTTTTGTTTTTTTTTTCTCATTGTTGTGCTCTGTATGGCTGAACGGGCCAGTTGTTATTTTTGTCGGCTTTAATTGTTTTTCCTCTTAATTGGTATTGCCACGCTTTTGAAGTAGACTTGTATTCACGTAATCCGTCTAATGACTTTAAGTCTTCTTATACTAATAAGATTTTTAGAAAATGTTCCAATAACTGAGGACTAATTAATTAGTATTACTTATTCTGCTATTATTGTAAATGCGGAAGTTTGTGTGTTTCTACACTCAACAACTATAACGAAAGCTTATAACTAATTACGTATTGTGTAGGTATGTTAAATTTTATTCCTAAAATAATATTTATAAAGTATTCTCGAAGTCGGATATAATACACAAGCAATAACAACTGAAAACGCCAGCTCAAGTATTTAGAAATTTCATTAATCCCAGGCGAATTTTCTAATAAACATAATCGAACCAGTGCTCCGATTTCTACGTTGTTTATTACAGGAATTTATTATTTAACCGTACGCTCACTACCATGCATTCCAAGCGCCGAGCGCCATGATTGGATGACGGGCATTTTCCCCGCTGTCACTCTGCGTGCTCCAATTTGGGCACGCTTCCCCTTTCGGTAGCTAGGAAAAACGTGTACCAGGATATGTATACATGATATGATATTACAATGACATGCCTAATTCTTAGGATAAACATCTTTTGTTTCTTACATACTGTCTCTGACGTTCGTGTCGTCGGTGCAAATTTTAATTTCAGGCTTAGTTTTAGGCAAAAAGATCAAACACTGAAAATCAGCGCTGCGGCCTGCCGCAGCAACATGCTGGGTATGGCCCTTTTGGCAGTTTTGGCACATAGTTTTATTTTTTGAAATGTTCTTTTTTTTGTTTTTTAATTTCTTTATGTGTCGGTTTGTGTCAATAAACGTTTTCTTTCTTTCTTTTGTTTTTGAGCGTCATTTTGTTCTAGAACAATAGTCATGTTAGCGAATAACAAAATAAATTACACATAGTAAATAACGCATTTTCCCTTACCTACGGAGTAGACAGAACTTAAGGCAATAAGACCTAAAGGCCAAGTTTAGCATGATTGTGAGCGTATAGATGGAAAGGGGAACCAAAATAGTGATGGGTTGCTAGCCGCATCGCCTATAACATGATTCCTAAGATTTTAGCTCATTCCCTCGACGTGCTTTGACCTAGGGCTAAATTAAACTAAGTAAACCCGTAAGTACAATTTCATTATTTTTGTTAAAATAATCGCAAAATGGTTCCAAAATTAACCAAAAATATATGTTGACCTTGCTAGTCAGTGACCTTTGCAAGAGTTCATTGATATGGAAGTCACAAAGAGCCTGATTCAATAGAACTTGAAAAAGTCTATCAAGTTATTGTACAAAAAGAAGACTTATGAATGTTTCAAGCACAATATTGCTATAGGTAGTATTAATATTATTTCAATAGCAAAGCATCTAATCTAACTTTTTGAATTTAATACATCATCGTAAATCTGTGGTAACATACTTTATCAAAGTTTAGTTTTATATACAACGCAGATTTATTATTTTACAGTACCAACCTTTTAAAGGAAAAAATTGCGTCTAAAATGTTGAAGTTCAGATCTTAGGTTCGAAGCCGAAATTCATTCTCATTTATTAGGTATTCAAATTGCTAGATGGCCTTTAATATGAGAAGGGAATCAACTTTTTATGAAGTAAATTTGTGGAAAATGGATAATTTATTACCCAGGTAGGCACGTTTCTTTCGCACTAGCATCACTTAAGGGGTCAATTTTGTAATAATGGTTTCTGCTAGGCCGGCAAAGCACCAGTGACATTCTTAATATTGAAAACGCTTAGCGTGAGATACTCTATCTACATCATCGTCATCATCAGCCTGAAGACATCCACTTTGGAACAAAGGCCTTCCCCTTAGCACACATTAGCATTTTTAAATCAATAGTAGACTTTCTCATCACGAATAACAACAAAAACACCGAGAATTTGCAAAAGTGTGTGATTTTCTTTACTCCTCACGCGTAAAGAAAAAGACAAAGACGTCTTTTTGAAGGCGCTAGTCGCCTTAATAAGTGATCAACAATTCCGGTTCGCCACTGTACGTGTTTGGAGAAAGATGCATCGTCTAAGTAAGTAAATCAGTGCTGCAGGTGTCTAACACCTCAGCGTAATGCTGAGCCAGCGACCGTTTCACTTTTGCGAAGACACACACATAAATACATTGCTGATCTATTTTCATGTGTTTTATGTTTCATTTTTGTACAATTGTGCGTATGCTCTATTTCTGTGTCTTTCAAAAGAAAATAAATGTCATAATTAATTTCTTTACAATAAATTAAAAAGTGTAGGTAAGTGTTTATTTATGCAGATTTGTTTCTTTCCAACTGTCTCTGACGTTCGTGTCCTCGTCGCAATTTTTAGTTTTAGTTTTAGGCAAAAGGGTCACACTGAAAATCAGCGCTGCGGCCTGCCGCAGCAACATGCTGAGTGACCCTTTTGGCACTTTCGGCACATAATTAATTTTTTTAAAGGTTCTTTTTTCTTTTTTTTTTTTTTTATTTTGTGTCAATAAATGTTTTCTTTCTTTTTTTTCTTTCTTATCAATTGTTTTTGAGTGACTTAGACATAACAAAAAGTCACTACTAAGTACCAATACACTTAGGGCCTGTTTCACCACTCCTTAACTGACAGTTATCTATAATTCCATCTCTATTTATTACTACGAAACAGACAGAGACGTCATCATAGATAACGACAGTTAAGGAGTGGTGAAACAGGCCCTTAATGTTAATTGCCTTAAGGCAAAATTAGGTGCTTACCAATAGAACCAACTGTGGGTCATTCTAGCTTTTTCTAGTCTTTCAATGTAAAATGACTTACTAAATTCATTTCTTTTTTTTTTTCAAAATATCAGGCATGTCGATGTCGTATGAAACTATTCCATTTTAACGATGCAATCCAACTTAGCAACATGTTATGTAAGTCAAGTGCTGGCATAAAAAATAAGAGCGGGACTCACTTTAGCCGGAAAAATCACGGTGCACGCTGAATGGGGCCGATGGCCTTTTACGGAACCCCTACGGAACCCTAGAGGCAAAGTGGGTTCCGTATCAAGCGAAGTATGCAAGCGTGGTATGGAAAAAACTTAAAGTACAATTTTTTCAAATCGTTTTCAACTTACATATTATTATTTCGTTTTATAACTTATAAATTAACTTTAAAGAATAAAATGTCATTATATTATAGTAGTCGGTAGTTATTTGGTTAAAAATAATTTGATCTCGTTTTAAGGATAAGACAAAACAAAAGTCAAAGGATAACTGACAGAGATCCCCCATCGGGATTCGCCTTTATATATAATGAAATGAAATATGTTTCTCAATTATGTTTGTTGCCCTATTTTTGTTCCTACAATAAAGCATTTACTTACTTACTTTCAACACTAAGGGCTTATTTCACTACTCTCTGTTAAGTTCCAGTTAATCTTGACTGTCAGTTATCTATGGTGACGCCTCTGTCTGTTTCGCAGTAATAAATAGAGACGGAATCATAGATAACTGTTACTTAAGATAATGGGACTTTATCAGAGAGTGATAAAACAGGTCCTAAACGAAAAATGGACACCTAAACCTAATCACTTCGACAAATATAACAAAACATCTTCTATAAATAAATGTTTATTGTCTTAGTTAACCACGGTAGCCGCGGTGGCAAACGCCTCGCCCGCACAAGGGTTCCATCCTTTTCATAATGAAACCCTAAAAAAGGGCCACACTTCTGGCGATAATCACGCCTCAGGCACAATCGCCCGATAACCCTTACGCCGCCGTTCGGAAATCTTACGACCAGGTTTTGGACCCCCGGGAGTGTTCCGTGAATAAGTTATAGAGGGCAGCGGGCGTGTTGGTTAAATACGATTGTTGTGGTGGCTTTCTTCATAAGTTTCAGCGACGACACTTTTTGGCTTGATTTATTGGGGTGCCGTCCCTTTTTATTTAGTAAAAATATTGTAGGTGTGTCGTTGAAAATGGATACGAATCTATTAGGTATCAATAACATTAAGCACGTCTTTATCAATTACGGGATATTCTATTGAATCAGGCGTTACTTTGCGGAGGTCCATTTTAATGAACACCAAATATTTAGCGGAGTAGCAAGGTAAATATTTACCCCCTTATTCATAAACGCACTATAGGCCTCTGTTAAATTAGTAATCGTTTGTCCTTATCTGTCACTTTGACATTTACCTTTCACAGATAAGGACAAACGATTACTAACTTAGCAGAGGCCTATAGTGCGTTTATGAATAAGGGGGTTAGTGTTCATTAATTACGGGATAGACAGAGCCTATAGTTGCCTCAAAATAGCTCAAAATTCGGCAAAGTATATGGAGATTATTTATCTTGCGGATGGATACCTTATGGGGTGAAGTCAAAATTTATTAACTCTCCCCCCTCCTCCGGGGTGAGCGTCCTCACCCACGCCTCCCAAAGTGTCCCGAAATGCATGGTAAATTTCAAACGTAATTTCGCACATAAATTCCGAAAAACTCAATGCGAGCCCGGGATTCGAACCCACGACCGTCTGCTTGAGAGGCCACAGGTCAAACCACTAGGCTACCACGGGGTTCCATATCGTATTAAAAAAAACTTACTGGGGCTCAGAGGTTTTGAAGTGCCATCGGTAGATTACAGGGCCCTATTTTATAAAGCAATAAGTTACAATTTACAAGCGGAAGTCTCTATCTAACACATAGGGTCAGAAAGAGACTTCCGCTTGTAGCTTTATAAAATAGGGCCCAGATCGTTCATCACTTGACCCACAGCAAGGAGCTGGAGGCTTCGAGCCAGCTTTATAGTTCTCTGTGGAAGTTTATATATTCATGGTCCCTTTTGAATTTTTTATGTGACGGTTCGGCCTCTGTGGCGACGCCCATTGGAAAGAGACGCCGCACAAATTAAACATTTTCCAATGTGTTTTATCAGTAGTAGTTGTGGCCCATAACTTACTAGTTCTATTAGGTCTGATAATTAATGTAGGCCTCAGCCTAAACGGTAGTTTAATACGACAATAACACTAAATTTAATCGAGTAATCATACGTGAATAAAAATAAAAAATAAAACAATTTTATGTCAAAAATGCCTCACATCACTTTGAAAAACAGCTGCTTCAAAGTACGGGACCTAAGAACCACCGCAAGGATACTCGATTTCGAATGAAAAAACCGCATCGAAATCGGTCTATCTGCTTGAGAGCTAGGATGCCACAGCAGCTGTCTAGATACACACACACAGACGTCGACGCCAAACTTAATAACACCCCTCTTTTTGCGTCGGGGGTATTCCTACTAATATTATAAAAGCGAAAGTTTGTGAGTGACGACGTGATGATGTGAGTGAGTGTGTATGTTTGTTCCTTCTTCACGCTAAAACAACTAGACGGATTTGGATAAAATTTGGAACGAAGATAGTTGGTACCCTAGATTAAAACATAGGCTACTTTTTATCCCGGAAAATTGTTTAGTTCCTGCGGGATAGCGATAAACATACCAATTGCTATACTTCATTTATTTTAGAATGAGAAACCACAGCAACATTATATTGCGGTTCGTGAACTGTAATCTTTTCACAATTTGTACTAGAGTAACAGTTAGCGTCACGCAAATAAAGTGGCATTAAAACAATTTTATTTTGCGGCTGCCAAACTATTGCACTATACTATTTGCTAGGTAACAAATAGTTGACCAGACGCAAAATAATGTCACTGTGGTTTCTCATTCTAAATTAAATGAAGTATAATTGTACGCGGACGAAGTCGCGGGCAGAAGCTAGTAAAATATAAACTTGCAAAACATAGAACTGCCCGTAACATTTTAAGCATCCCACTGTAGGTACTGTTAATAATTCTCCCTCCGAAACATGGGCCATAAAATAGGCAAGCCTCCATGTTAACCATAAAGTCTAACCAACATCGCCCTAAGCCCTTTGAATTTTTAACCAGGCATGCTTTCAGGCCTTTACTGAATGGAAAGAGTATTTGATTGCACAAAGGAATGGACGGCCTACCTAGTTGACTCGCTTTATCTGAACAATTGGGGGACTAATGGTTACTGATGGTGTTTTTTATGGTTGCTTACTTCAAAGGTGGTATAGAGGTCTCGTGCTTCAAAAGGAAAAACTAAACCCTTTAAGGATTATTTTAGCATTCTTCTGTGCGTGCGTTTATCGGTCTTTTTTTTATTTGTTCATTATGTAATGCTTTATTAATATTTTATGTCTCTACAATAATTCACTTCAATCTGACGCAACGCGCTGAAATACAAAAAAATATACGTATAAGATTCTTTTTCCGATTTTAGATTAGCGATATTAAATTTAAAGTTAAAATTGGGTTAAATGCAATATTTATTTATATTACTACCTAACGATCCTGTTCTTTTAAAAGTTTTCTCAAAGATCCAAAAATTCAATAGAATCTACACAATGTCATTTTGATTGAATACTAACTAATTTGCTAACAACTTAATCAGAAATAACGAAGTCAGAAACTAGTTAATAACTTATGAAAGTAAATCATCTCTTTCATTCAGCTTTACTGTCGATATCAAGCTAGTCTGGGTTCCTAGCGTTGTTATATAGAGTAATGGAGCTTACTTTGTCATGAAACCCACAAATCCTAAGCAAGATTTTCTTTAGTCGTCCCTTCCCTGATTTAAGACAATTCTCTCTCTCGCCGGGAAACGATTGTCTAGGCCTTAATAAAGAAACCTGATTCTGAGAAATGTAGATATTTATATCGTTGCGTTACAACAAAACTTGTCTAAGTTCTGCACTATAACTTGAAGCTTGAGAAAAAATGTACTTACTTCATACAAACTTCTTCATTTTGCATGTATTCTACTAATCTTACTCATACTAATATTATAAATGCGAAAGTTTGTGAGTGAAGATGTGACGATATGAGTGAGTGTGTATGTTTGTTCCATTCTTCACGCCAAAACGATTGGACGTATTTGGATAAAATTTGGATCGAAGGTACCTAGCTGGGTCTCCGAGCTAACTGGTCACCTAGATTAAAACATAGGCTACTTTTAATCTGGAAAACTGTATAGTTCCCGCGGGATAGCGATAAACACGTCAATTGCTAATTCTACGCGGACGAAGTCGCGGGCAGAAGCCAGTACTAAATAAATGGGAAGTCCTAATATTTAAAATTTATTTGTATGTAAGAATATGTTTGATAATTTTCTATTTGGACGAATTTGGGTGTAATTTGGTATGTAGACACAGCTTAATCTCTGGAATAATACATAGACTATTCATATCCCGATTTTCCCACGGGATTGGGATCCACGCAAACAATATCAACGGCTATGTCATTAAGTCCTCCTTGAAGTCAGGATAGACCCCGATAGGTACCTTTAACGAGCTCCCAAATTTTTTACGCAGACAGGTTACTGTCCCGTCCCATCTAATCTAACTAATACTATAGATGCGAAAGTATGGATGGATGGATGGATGGACGGATGGATGTTTGTTTTTACATTGTTACTCAATCACGCCAGAACGGCCCTACGGATCTGGATGAAATTTGGCACATAGATAGAAAAAAGTCTGGAATAGCACATAGGCTACTTTTTAAATAAAATAAATAAATAAATAAATATTAGGGAACAATTCACACAAATTGACCCAGTCCCAAAGTAAGCGCAAGTAAGGCTTGTGTTATGGGTACTAGACAACGATATACTTACTTATATAGAGAAATACATACTTATATAGATCGGAACATCCATAACTCAGGAACAAATATTCGTGCTCATCACACAAATATTTACCCTTACCAGGATTCGAACCCAGGACGCTTGCTTCGCAGGCAGGGTCACTACCAACTAGGCCAACCGCGTCGTCAAATTTTTATCCCGGAAAATTGCGTAGTTCCCGCGGGATAGCGAGAAACGAATTCTTTGCAGACGAAGTCGCTGGCAACAGCTAGTAATACATATTTCTTACTAGCTGAAGCCCGCATCTTCGTCTGCGAAGAATTTGTTTATCGCTATCCCGCGGGAAGCCATAATACAGGCGATGCGGCTAACAAGCCATCACTATTTTGATAACGTTTTCCATCTATACGCCCTCATGTATGCTTACGTGGCATTTACGTCGTTTTACCTTAGGCTCGTTTGTGTTTATGTATTTAGGTAAGGTACGTACTTAGCTTGAAGGATTTTATTTTAAAGGGAGATGCACGTATGGGAAAGTCGTCACCATCGTACACTTTTTAGATTTCATTTTTTATTTTTCATAATTATCAAATTTTGCTAATTTATGTACCTAAGTGTAAAATGTAGCAAATATATTGTAGTTTGTAACAAAAAAGTCCGAAACTATTATGTTAAAATGTTAAAGGGTATCGCTGGGGGGACAGTGTCCAGGCGGATTTGCGACGTCTTCAAGTCGACGACTGGCAAGAAGCTGCGCACGATCGGGACAGATGGCGTGCTCGTTTCGGAGGCCAAGACTCTATTTGGGTCCCTGAGCCAAATAAGTTAGTTTAGTTAGTTGAAGGGTTGTAGACGGAACCTAGTAACAAGACATACAGGCCAAGTTTAGTGAGACTGTGGGCGTTAGATGTACGTGTAATGTCTGAATGATTTTTCCATGGAGCCAGGATCGATGACAAAACAATTTCCTTTACAATTGACAACATTTCATTTTTATAACACCTGAAAATGTATATATGGTTTGAAAGCATTTTGCCCCCTGATCACTGCAATATGATTATACAATTTTAATATCGCTTATTATAAAAAATAAAAAATAATTAAAAATATGTCCTAATTTTACCAAAACTACCACAGGATGGATGAAACGCCTTTGCTTTTTTCACGAGAAAAAATAAGCGATCATAATTTTGTATTTTTGCCTTCCTATTCATATAAAAAAAAAAAAAAAAAAACTTCAAAGTACAAGGGGGGCAACTCTGAAATTATATTTTCGAAGTTCGTTGCATACCTTCACTCTCACTCTCAAGATAATGACTATTAGTATGAGCGGAACAGCACGAAGCGAACCTCGAAAGTCGAATATTGGAGAATAGGGCCTGACATTGACAATTTGAAATTAACGTCAGTTTTTTTATCTATAGAGAAAAGACAAAGGGATAAGTGTGTATTCTGTGATAGTATCGGAGTTACGCCTTTTAGAATAAGCAAAAATTAATAAATTAATTATAAATTAAATACAAGCCCTAGCGAAAAAATTTAACTGTCAGCATGTTCATCTTTTCAAACAAAATACAGAGAACCATTAAAATTATAGACTCAGAAATACGAAATGTTGTCAATTGTTCAACACGAACCGGCAGCAATAAAAATACACGCATACGCAGCCATTATTGGTTTTATCGCGAATCGCTGTTCTGGCAGAAATTGTCTTCATCCTATTTTTAACCCCTGACGCAAGAGGGGTGTTATAAGTTTGATCGCTGGGGGTAAGTAATACGAGATATAACAACTTATTATCTAATGTTCATAATATATACGCTCACTTTATATAAACTCGTTTAGTATAAGGTTTACTCGATATAATGAACGAAAATTATAATCTTAAAATATTTAATTTTGTAAGGTATAACGTTGTTTCTATATAATATCAAAGCATATAATGTTCATAACAGCTAACATCAAAAAGCATAATGCACAGTTGTTTATTGAATTTGCTATGTGGTAAGGGAGTTTTCTAGGTGGTTATAAAAAAAAACTAACACCAAAGGCTAATGCGGGAGCTTCGCTGCGCTCCCGCATTAGCCTTTGAACCTAACCTATCCGAGTCGTTTCCGCTCCGTACCGTCTTGCTCGCTCGCTTCGCTCGCTCGCCGAAAATTAAACAATGTCTTGCTGCTGTTTCAGTTAGGTTAAATGTTTGTTATGTTAAAAGAAATTAGGCCATATAAATCTTATACAAATTGAAGTTATATAAAAATAAAAATAACGTTATATAATTTAAGCCTTATACGTTAAAAAATTATACTTTTTGCTGTTATAGCTAACGTTCATTATATCTTGTGAACGTTATTATTATGAAATTAGACATTTTGTAGTTATATCTCGTGGGACGCACCCTTGTTTTTTTCGTACTTATAGGTAGGTTTCTGGTAATTGGAAATTGGTCGGTAGTTTTCTATTTTATTAACAAGTTTCTATTTACTTGCACTGTTGGTATATACGTAAAGAGTGTAATGTTACTCGTTTCAAAATTTGCAAGCCATTTCGACATTGGGCCAACGTGTGACAAAATCTTCCAACGACGATCAAAACTTCCTGAAGTTTAATTTAAATGTTATTACTACCTATAGGTATTAAAATATGACACGAAACTGTATAGTTTGACATCATTCATCTCTTTAGTAACTTTATAATTAGCTTGTCTTTTGTTGAATTGACGATATAACAACGAACGTTTTAAATCATTAATCTTATGTTAATATCTAAAGATGTGTGAACTCAATGCAGCAGCTGCTGTAAATTTAACAATTAGATACTTGCACAATGTTAAATGTTTTAATTGTATTGCTTATACACAAAAAATATTTTAAAATATTGGCAATAACTCAGTAGAATTTGCAAAAAAATATCCGAAGCTTTTCAAGTATACTCACCACTTAACTCCACGTGGGCTAGAGTCAATGTCCACAACACACACTTTACAAACTAAGAAGTCACAGTACACAGAGTACACAGAATTCTAGAATAAAGTGCACAGAATGTTAGCAATCGCGATCAGAATATTCTGATGCTCTAAATCGTGTCAAGGTTGTTACGAGTGCTACGGCGTAGACGTCCGCACCGTAGCGAGTCTCCCGTACGAGAGGCTCACGTTGCTACGAGCTACGAGGGGAGACCCGTAGCCAATCGAAGTGAGGCTGCGCGGTATGGACAGTTGCTCTACAAAAATAAAGTATTTTCTTAGCCTCCTTTCTCACTCTTTCTTCCAAAGAATGTCGCTTGTAACCAATCACCAGTCTTTTAGTGCATCAAGTCCACAGATCAGGTAATTACTTTGAAATACATTTTTGTATTAGACATCAAACAAACTTAAAAAGTAATGCACGCGCTAATGCAGATATAATAAAAGATAAATAAATACATATCATAAGATATAAATTTAATGTTACTATATAACTCTACATAAGCAATCCGCGTTTACAATCGTTTTTCCATCCAGTCAAAATTATGAATGTGAACTGTAAGGATTTGTCTACAAAATTATTGTATCTGTTAATTTCGTTTTACTTTACTTTTAATTAGCACATAGAATAATTCTTAAATGCAGCGGAATAAAAACAAACTTGTTGACTTAATGAGCGTACAATACACTGTATACAATTTTATAAAGCTCTGGATTTTCATTGAAATAGACCTATTTTGACTGGACACAAAAAACCGCAAGTGACTGAATGGAGCAATACTTTAGTATTAAAAAATATTATATTATAATTAGGTAGAGCAACACACCATTCAAAACAAATAGCAGCGTGAGATAACAAGCAAAGTTGGGCAATTCAAGGCACGCGCTAGAGCGAGACGGCGCGATTGGCTCATTGCGTCTCCAGAGACAGCAATACAGCAGAGCGGGACAGCGAAAGGCCAAAGTTTCTTCTGTGAATTATTGAAATGAATAATGTTTTATTTTTGCTAATTGACTTCGTCTGGAGCCCTATTTTATTCTACCTGGTAATTAATTCATATTCAAAATTTTCGGATACATTAATTACCTTTGGCGTTGGAAATGGGGGGGGGGGGATACAAGGTAAGTCAATGACCTAGCCCTTGGTTCGACAGGATAAGCTAATTTATTGGGCTGTTATTAAATTATGTTCAAGCAAAATTGTGTTAATCTCTTTCAGCTGTCGATCGACATCTTGATAAACTTGAACTTGAATTTAACGTTAAATTTGATTTTTACTTTTACCACGGGGTTAACATGACGTCTTAGTGTGATTCAATTCGGATTCAGTTTAGGTTCGCTCGCTGTCAGATCCATACTGAAAATGACAGCTAAAACCTGAACTGAGTCGGGAATGAAACGCATTAAGACGTCATGGCAAAACACGTCTAGTCCAATTGAAAAATAAAATAAAGTTGCAATAAATCAAACCTTAATGATTCAATTTAAAAAAATATGTTATGGGAAATTAGTAACTTAGTACGTATTGGGCAGTAAAATTATCAAAATTGTACAAATTCGATACACTAGTATGAATTCACTATCAAAGTCAATATTATTAACTTTTACACACGGCTGCTTAAAACCAATCGTGTCAAACAAGAAGTCTAAATTACCAACCGTGTAGAATTAATTTATTTTCCTCTGAAACGTATCTTAAAAAGTGTATATAAGTACTAGCGTTTAATATAATATCTTACTCGACCAAGATGAAAGTACTTTGTCTTATATCGGTGCTAGTAGCATTCACTTATGTCGAGTCCAAAAAGGATGACAACTATGTCGAATACGACCTCAATAAGGCGGGGGAATTATTTGCAAAATTTCGCCACGATTATGGCAAATATTACGCGACCCGAGAGGAAGCCGAAAAGCGATTCGAAATATTTAAAAGAAATTTGAAAGAAATCAACAAAATAAACTCACAACACTTGTCGTGGTATGCTGGTATTAACCAGTTTGCCGACATGACGGTTGAAGAGGTTCGGAAGTGTTGCATGGGATTCAGGTAAAACTATCTATTATTTAAGTATACTTGTTCATCATTATAATCATCATCTCCAGTTCATAAAAATCCCACTGCCGGGCGCAGGTCTCCTTTTCTGTCATAATGAATATTTATTTATTATTCAACAGCTCTTAAGTCTATAAATACATTTAATTTCGACGACGCGGTTGGCCTAGTTGGTAGTGACCCTGCCTGCGAAGCAAGCGTTCCGGGTTCGAATCCTGGTAAGGGCATTATATTTGTGTGATGAGCACGAATATTTGTTTTTGAGTTATGGATGTTTTCTAAGTATGTATTTCTCTATATAAGTATGTATATCGTTGTCTAGTACCCATAACACAAGCCTTACTAGCGCTTACTTTGGGACTAGGTCGATTTGTGTGAATTGTTTCCTAATATTTATTTATTTATTTATTATTATTTATTAATTTCTAAATTACCTAGTTGTTGTTGTTGATAATGTTTTCTTTCGTTTAGGCCACCGAAAAAAAACAAAAATCTCGTATTTAAACCCAGAACAAGAATGGTGATTTTAGATTCGTCTGTGGACGAATCGGGTAGTACAGAATAATACCTTTGAAAACCGGCACAGTCCATCCAAAGAAGAGACGAGAAGAGATTGTGTTAACCTTCGAAATCCCTGGCAGCGTGTTAAAGATCACCATCAATCGATTTATCGATGATTTTCTTGTTGAATCATCTATAACATTTCCGTTTTATACCGTCGATGGTCAATAAATGACTTCACGTCACAGGACTGGTACGTTTTCTTTATTAGAAGAGCAAGTTAGTAAAAAACAAAAATAAGAAACGTTTATTGTTTAAAACTGCAAGATTCACAAACACGTTGTAAGTATATGAAGTACTATTATTTTTCGCATCAGCAGCAGCATCCACACGACCCGTTTCAGTCAGAATCGTCTTTTGACGAGATATAAAGAAGGTATCCAGGGCTAGAAAACAAATGAGTATCATTTCAGCGTAGCATTTTTTTTTTAATAAAACAATAACCCCTTCTTCATAAACGCTCTCTAGGCATCTGTTAACTTAACAATCGTTTGTCCTTATCTGTCACATTGGCCTACCTCACCTTTCCCACCTCATACCTTTCGCAGATAAGGACAAACGATTGCTAAGTTAGCAAAAGCCTATAAAGCGTTTATGAATAAGGCGGTAACTACCAACAGAAATGGATGTCAAAATGGGTCGCCTGATGGTAAGTGATTAACATCACCAATGGACACCCGTATCACCAAAGGATTGATATGCGTTGCCAGCCTCATGCGCCGGTAATCTCCCCGGCGGTCTTACTCTACTCGCTGGAACACAGCAACGCAAGTACTGCTGCTTAGGGGCAAGATTAGAAAGCAAGATAGTAAGTGCGTGTTTGAATCTGGCGTAATTTTGAGAAGTCCACACAATGATGAAATCAGTTTAGCTACTATAAAACTCAATCTTATAGCAAATGTCACTTCTTTATTAGCTCAAACTATCGTTGGTTGGGCATACGCCTTTCCGAGCTCCAGCCAAAACGGTAAGTGGTACATATAAGGTGTGGAATAACAGTGCCTTCTCTCATGTAACCGCAGTTCGGATCTCGTGTAGAAAAAGTTTTTTCACGTCTCATGCTCAAAAAGTTCGACTTTATGCTGGAGGTAGGCTGCATAAAATGGCATTTTATGCTCTTGTGCATAAAGTAAAATCTTCGTCTAAGACCAAGACAATCGGGTGCCAACAGCCACAAACAATCACTAAAACTTTACGACAGCATATTTTGTTTATTTTTTTAAGTTTTTTTTTATTATAATCTGCGGTCTTTTAAACTGATTAATTAGTACCTAAAACTAGGTAACAATAATTTGACAAGTTATTATTGAAACAAATAAGTACATGAAAAATAAAACTTTTTAAAATATAAATCAACACCGGCCTACACGAACCTTACCGCAGTATCACGTTTAAAAAAAAAGAAAAAAAAAGTTAATTGGCGGGAACTCAGGCGGGAACGTCCTATTTTCTCTTATTAGGATTTATGTTCCAGTTTGTTACTGTTTTATGATTAATATTCAATAATTTCGTCAAGTGAAGAGGAAATAACACTGACTCCTAACACAGTCAATTTTCCAGGAAAAAACATTAAATAGGTATATCGAATTGTTCCAATGTCACATTTAATATTAATTAATCTTTTTTTTTCAATGTTTTTGTTCTGATTCTTCGCAATCTAAGTGAAAAGCAGAGTGTATAACTCGTTCATAAAACCCATTTTCCCCTCGACGTGTCTATCCACCCTCGCCGTACCGGCTCGGGTATATGAACGTCTATATGAACGGCTATATGAACGTCTCGGGTAAAATGGCTTGTTTTATGCTCTTGTTGTACAATATACTATTATTTCTTTTTATTTTCTTTATGCGCGAGTGTGCGTCTGTGTAATTTTCATTTCTGCCAGCACTCCCGGATTGCTACCCGGTGTTTTTTTTTGTCTACGAGACACCCACGTTCATGCACTAATTTACTTTCTTAATTACACATAATTATAAGTAGACACGGGACCAAAGGTCACGTTTAGCATTAGGTATTGTGGGCGAAAAGATGGAAATTGGAATCTAGTGACGGGTCGCTAACCGCATCGCCTACAACATACAATTTCTAAGATTTTCATTAATCCCCTTTAGGCTTATATCAGTGTTGGGATATCCATATCCGTAACCGAAACTATCGGATATCCGAAATAAAAAAATATCCGCAACCGTAATCGAATCCGAAATAAAAGTTTTGGATAGTTTCCGATAGGGCGGAGTCTAACTACATACTACAACTCGTACGAATTAACTGTGCACTCCGCTGGAATGCGACACCTCTCCCGCTACCTAATGACGTCACAGCGGGAGGTGCACAGCGCAATATCCGTAACCGTAACCGAAACTATCGGATAATCCGAAATAATTTAATATCCATAACCGTAACCGAAACCGATATTATATTTTACCAATATCCATATCCATATCCGTATCCGATATTATATATCCATAACATCCCTGGCTTATACCATCTGCGCATTCTATTTCTTTTTTTTTTATGCGAATAGGAAGGCAAACGAGCAAGTGGGTCACCTGATGGTAAGCGATCACCACTGCCCATAGACACCCGCAACCC